>CM076588.1:12628362-13878362 GCA_038430175.1 Ficus hirta
GAAATTTGTAATACCATTGACGGGAAGCTTGCTTAAGTCCATAGATGGATTTCTTTAATTTGCAAACAATCCTCTTTGGGTCTCCTGACACAAAGTTTTCCGGTTGCACCATATAAATTGTTTCATCAATGTCACCATTGAGAAACGCTGTCTTTACATCCATCTGATGTAACTCAAGATCAAAATGTGCCACAAGTGCCATGATAGTCCTAAAAGAGTCCTTCGTTGAAACCGGAGAGAAAGTCTCTTTGAAGTCAATGCCTTCCTTTTGAGTAAAGCCCTTTGCAATAAGACGAGTTGTCTTTCATGGACTTTATCTCTTCATTCATGGCCTCAATCCACTTTTGAGAGTTAGAACTTTGCATGGCTTGATGAAAGTTGATTGGATCATCTTCCATCACTCCAATGCCATCCTCATGTTCTTGGAGAAAGACTATATAGTCATCTGAAATCGCATTTCTCTTTTCTCTCGTGGATCTCCTCAATGGCAGTTGTTCTTGAGGTTGTTGAGTTTGCTCTTCAGGAACAATTCCTTCATCTTGTGTGGGGAGTTGTTCAACATTGTCTTGATGTTCCGGACTTGCTACTTGATCATTGTCAGGAATAGAAACCTGATCATTGTCAAAAGCAATTGTAGGAACTGAAACAGATTCCTCTTCAAAGACAAAGTCTTTAACCTTATTTCTCCCCCAAAACTCAATATCCTCAAAGAACATTGCATTTCCCGTTTCAAAAATAGACTTAGTAGTGGGATCATAAAACTTGTAACCCCTTGATCTCTCAAAGTATCTAATAAAGTAGCAACTTATTGTTCTGGAATCCAGTTTCTTTTCATTTGGCCTATAAGGCCTTGCCTCAGCTGGACATCCCCAAATGTGAAAATACTTCAAACTAGGCTTCTTGCCCGTCCAAAGCTCATAAGGGGTTTTGGCTGCTGCCTTAGTTGGTACTCTGTTGAGAATATAAGCTGCAGTCTTTAGTACTTCTCCCCAGAGAGATTCTGACAAGGTGGAATGACTAATCATACTCCTTACCATGTCCTTAAGTGTTCTATTTCGTCTCTCAGCTACACCATTCATGCTAGGGGATCCCGGCATGGTGTACTGTGGGACTATTCCATATTCCTCTAGGAATTTAGCAAAGGGCCCTGGACGTTGTTCACCTGATCCGTCATATCTGCCATAGTACTCACCACCACGGTCAGATTTAACGCCTTTAATTCTTTTGCTGAGTTGGTTCTCAACTTCAGCTTTGTAAGCCTTGAACACGTCCACTGACTGGGACTTCTCATGAATGAGATACAGGTAGCCATAACGTGAGTAATCGTCTATGAACGAAATGAAATATTGTTGACCATTCCAAGAAGCCGTAGGAAATGGTCCATAAATATCCGTGTGAATTAGTTCTAAGACATCCGAAACTCTATTGGCACCTAATCTCCTTATGTTTGTCTGTTTCCTTTTAATACAATCAACACAAATCTCAAAGTCTGTGAAATCAAGGGAATCAAGAATCCCATCTAACACAAGTCTTTCAATTCTATTTTTGGAGATATGACCTAAGCGCTTGTGCCATAATGAAGCAGAATTCTCATTGGTTAATTTACGTTTCATACCACGTGAATTTACATGCAAGGTTTCATTAAATGAGGCAACTGTATCAAGCAAATATAGGTTATCATAAAAGGATAAAGAACCAGTACCAATAATATTTGAATTCAAAGAAAGACTGAACTGACTATTTCCAAAAGAACAAGAATAACCAAATTTGTCCAAAGCAGAAATAGAAACCAAATTCCGTCTAAATGACGGGACAACATATGTCTCTTTTAAATCCAAATAATATCCTGTCTTTAATAATAACCTAAAATTCCCTATAGCCTCAACTTCCACCGATTTGCCATCGCCCACATAGATGAATCTTTCAGCATCATTTGGCTTTCGGCAACTCAGGCAACCCTGCATAGACACACTTATGTGAGTAGTAGCACCAGAATCTATCCACCAAGTGTGTCTTGGTACTGAAGCTAAATTAACCTCAGAACAAACCAGAGTGAGAAGTGTACCTTTTTTTGCACGCCAAGCATGATATTTGGTACAGTCCCTCTTCATGTGCCCAAGGTTGTGGCAAAAGTAACAGCCTGATTCTTCATCTTGATTCTTTTGCTGTTTCTTTTGAGTTGGACCACTTGCAGCTTCCTTATCCTTCTTCCTTTTCTTGTTCTTGTCCTTAGAGGTACTTGCCAAGTGAGCACTTTCAGTCTTCTCTTGCTTTAGCCTTTCTTCCTCTTGCACACAATGAGAAATGAGCTCATTCAGAGACCATTTATCCTTTTGGCAGTTATAACTGACCTTAAATTGACTGAATTGTGCAGGAAGCGAAATCAAAACTAAATGCACAAGCAAATCCTCAGATAGCTCTAACTTTAGTGTCTTTAGTTTTGAAGCAAGATGAGACATCTCCATGATGTACTCCCTTATATTTCCTTTTCCTTTATACCTTATTGAAATCAAGCTCGCTAAAAGCGTACTTGTTTCAGCCTTATCGTTTTTAGCAAAACGCTTTTCTATTTCCTCAAGAAATTCCTTGGCAGTAGTAACCTTTTCGGACACAACGCCCCTAAAGGCTTCCGGAATTCCACGCTTTATGATCATGAGACTCATGCGATTTGAACGATCCCACCTTTCCATGTCCCGTTTTTCCTCAGTGGAACTTTTGTCCGTAAGGTCAGCGGGTCGTTCAATCCTTAGCGCAAGGTCTAGATCTATGCACCCGAGAACGATCATAACGTTCTCTTTCCAATCCTTGAAGTTGGTCCCATTTAGCATGGGGATGGAATTGACATTAGCAGATATAGTAGAAGCAGATACACTAGCTGAACAGAGAACAAAACAAGCAAAATAACATGTTCACATAAGAATCCATATCATAAAATTAATAAATTCAAATAATGGTGGGCCCCATCACAAGATACCTAGCACAACATTAATATTTAGTCTTTGGACAGAAATATTAACTTGTAAGTGGTACTCTTGGTGTAGTAATCAAATATTGACAATTAATCCTGTCAAGCGATAAGCCTTTCTTTGGATCGACTTATTACCCACATGGAAAACCTAACAATCGTCACATATCTATTACCACAGGTGTGCATGCAATTCGGCCAAATAATAACCTTCCTTTGGGCCGATCAATATCCGCATGAATTACACACACACAACCATCTTAATATTCCGAATAAATTAATCTACACAAGAGAGGTTACTTTGGTAACATATTACTTCAATTAATCTATTTTAGAATATTAAATATCCAAAAGATATAACCAATAAACCAAAATTTGAATTTAATTAAAAAAAAAAAAAAATTTTTAATCCGAAGGTCAACGGTCAACGGTCAACGGTCTTGGTCAACTATCCGTATTGACCGGGTCAGGACTGGGCCGAGTCGGGTCAACCCAATCCGGATCCTGATCCAGTCCTGCCCAGCCCAGCCCAAAAGAAAAAAAAATTGGGCTGCCCAGCCCAAAAGAAAAGAAATTGGGCTCAAGGCCCAGTAAAACCCTAATTTTCTTTTCTTTTCTCCTTCTTCCTTCTTTGCAGCCGCCGGCCATGGCAGCCAACCCCAAAAAATTTTTTTTTTTTTTTTTTTTCTTCCTTTGCTGCAAAAGTGCAGCCAACACCATATTCTTAATCCAAAATCAAAAAAACCGTAAACAACATAAATACAATATTTCAAGTAATATATACAATCCATATATATTTATCCAAAAAGTTTAATCCGGAATTTTGAAAAAAACAAAATCAAAAAATCCATAACCATAACCATTCTTAAAACTAACAAAACCAAACCTAATTTAGAAAGAAAACTTAATTCTTAATGGTTTAACATGGAGAATGCTCTGATACCACTTGTTAGATTAATAAACTGAAAACTTTAATGGAGAAAATCCATTTATCCAAGATCCACCATGTCAAATCATCAAGAGAATGAAAGCGGAAGCATACCTTGATCCATGGGAAGGAGATGATTATGAGTTATGGATCTTCCAATTCAATACGATTTTCTTTAGAGAGAAATCTCTGTATTCTTCCTGATGATGGGATGTCAGAGAGAATAGAAAATAATGTATCGTATGAATTGGGGACCATAACCGTTTTATATAACTGTAGTAGTTATACTTTTCATATTTCTATTTTGGCCCATCATAAAATTAGAAATATGAAATTAGGCCTCTACACATAATAAACCCATACTTTAATTAATGCCCAAAGCCCAATAAAATTAAACCTTAGTTAGATCACTTTAAATGGGCTGTACTTTAAGATAGCCTATAATACACATTTAATTACATATGTAGGCCCACATATTTAATTATTTTCCAACAAATGCAACTTTATAATTAAAGATTATTGCATCATTTCAATCGTTTCATGACAATCATAGACAAAATAATCAACTTTATTGAGTTGAAATCAATAAACAACCTGATAATGATAAATAATTTGAAAAATGTATATTAATTGGTTTGAAATTCTTGAATTTATATTTAATAGGGCCTGATAATTCCTTGTAAATGATCTGTTTTTTCAATTTTGAGCATTTGATGACAAGCCCCTTTTCACGACAGCATCTTTAACGAGCTTAAGCGACTCTGCAATATCATCACAGAGCTTGTAAGGATCTGGAAAAACATTTTCATCCACCGACAGAACAATTGTCATTTTGTTGATGTAACTCTGGAAATTAACCATCAGCGCCTGCAATAAACAACGTGTACAAAAAGAGCTAATTAATTAACTCGGTTGCTTCCTTTATCTTTTATGTAATTTTAGGACACGTTTGGAACAATAATTGGAGTTGAAATAGGTTGAAATTAAAACGTGTGTCTGATTGAAATGTGAATCGAAAATAAACTGTGATATAGAAAATAGTGCAAAAATTTAAAATGTGTTTGGCAAAATATATGCATAATGAATCTCGTTTCATTACTTTAAGCATTAGTGCGATTTAAAAAAAAAAAAAAATCATCTCATTTTGACCTGGAAAAAAAAAAATTTTATGAACTTTTGAAGTTTGATATTTTTGAAAATAAAAGAGAGCAAGATAATAAGATGTATATTTTGATAATTTTGAAGTTTGAGTTGTAAATTTTCATATGACAATATTGTTTCAAACAACCCCTTATTCGATATGTAAACAATAAAACAAAAAAAGTTAAGAAAACATTTTAAAAAAATTAAAAAAATATAATTGATTTTGGGTACAAAAAAATTGAGAGCTTACATGTGGTTGGCCATAAGAAGTTGGAGCGAGGTATAATAATTCATGGCCGTAAATACCAATTTCCTCAAGTGGTCCGGGTAAATTGGAGAAGACGAATGTGGTGTTGCAGAAAATTTGGTGGGATTGAGCACTTGCTCTCTGTTAACAAGCACAAGGCATAGAATAGTGTCAGGACTATTATCAAATAAAACACATATATTGTTTTTAGTATACATAGACTATAGTCACCTAGTCTTGTTACCATTTTGTTGTATATTTTATATCAAGTTTATGCATAAATTATCATTACAAACAACATAATACGTCAAGGAAATCCTATTTACAACTGTAGTATTCATGAATGCCCTATGAAATCATAATCTATTTTTATTATATTTTTATCCAATTACCTTAAAATTCATTGGAAAGTGTATATACCTCCATATATTAGCTATAAATTCAAAAAATAAAAAACAAAAATTATTCCCAAAAAAAAATTAAAAATATACTTCACCTTAGATGGTATTCCAAGTTCGGCCTAGCCTGCATAAGGAGGTTGGGCCGGTCACAACATTCAAATTTGGCAAGTAAGGCTAGGTTCTTAATTTATGAGTCAAATAGTAAGGATGACAATGGGGTAGGACGAACGCAAATGATGCTTTCCCATCCCTTAAGTTCATCTTTATCTCTACTCTCATCCATGTATAAAAACGGATGGATCAGGCAAGGATGGTAGTGGAGCGGGACAGGGGCGTTATACTTTTCCCACCCCCAGCCCCATACACATACTTGTACCCATACCCTATCTCACCTTTTACTCTCCCAAAACCACCAAATTTAAGGCATAGGAGGTGCCAGGGGGCTGGGGCAAGGAATTCCTATTAAGGGTGCTATACTCATATCTTATTCATTTATCCATTGAATATTAAAAAAAAAAAAACTAAAAGCTAATTCCATAATTTTTTTTTAGATTGAGTAACATAATCACTAATGTAGCTATAAATAAAACTAAAATCTTAAAACCAAATCCAATTTCCAATACTTTTTTTTTTTAATTGTGAAGGTATTTCTCTGTAGACATTCCTATTAAAGATTTATGCTTATACAATGGGGGCGGGGATGAGGAGCCCCCCCCACCCCGCCCCGCACTTGACTTGGGGTTTACTTTTAATCCCCATATCCGCTCCACTCTCATTTACTATCCTTCATACCCATTCCTAATCCGCAACTTCCAGTAAGAATGTCATCCCTAGCTAGGAAACGGGATCGGGGGATTCCCTGTTTAGAGAGTCTTTCTCGTATCCGCTCTATTTCTCATTTATCTAATAAAAGCATGCCAAATTACGATAACTTAAAGCAAAAAAAGTTCAAATTTCACCGTAATTTATAACAAAATTAAAAGTTTCACAAAACAAATTGAATTCTAAACATACGAAAAGTAATTCTTAAAAGTAAAGCCAAAAAGGTTTAATACAAAATTTAAAACTAAATCAATAACTAACAAATATTAACTAGCATTATCTTTTTATTTAGCAATTAAAACTAGCATTATCTTTTTTCTACAAAAGGTTTCATTAAACAAATTAAGTTCTCAATATATGCAACTAATTAAGGTTACTCACTAATAATTATCTTTTTTTAAATCTTTTTAGTAAAAAAAAAATGTAGTTATAAGTAATTAATGTTATTTTTACTAAAATAATCTAATCAAGTTTAAAAAAATATATGTAATAACATTAATTGTATATCACGACGGACGTGGGGTGGGAAATTCTTTTTCTGTCCCACCCCGACTTCTAATTCACCCGTCCCCATTCCCATCACCGAGTATTGTCTCTCATCCCCATTCCATTCAAAGCTTGGCCTGGTGGTGCCCGTCCCAACAAGAATTGTTGCTATCTATGTCGGGTTGGCCTCATCCTTTCAATTTTTGCCAATAAAAAATTCATAAAAAATCTATGACCCCGACAGACTCATATTCCCTTCTAAACCAGCATGAACCGGGCTGGATGGTCCATATTTTGGGTTCTAAATTTGTTTATAGGTTGGAAAATGTGATGCGTAAAAGATACCTTGATGCCCAACAATCTGAGAACAAAGTTTGCAATAGCGGAAGTGACGAGAACTTCAAGAGAATGCTTCTTTCGATCGATGGTCTTCTTGGCTTTGCGAATGTAGTCCAATGGGTCATCCCTTAATCCAATGTCAAACGGAAGGAGTATATATCCAACCCAATTTCCCCATTTTGCTTCTGTGTCCTTTTCCATCATATCAGCTAATTCCTGTTTATTTATGTTTAAAAAATAAATATACAAAACAAACAGAGAGGGAGGAAAGTTACATAAGCCCATATTTATGAACACGAAAGATATATGTCAAAAATTTCCCCAAAAAAAATAAAATAATAATATATATGTGGAAATTAATGTGTAATAAATATATAGAGATAATATATATATATATATATATATATGATATATATAAACTAGAGATGGAGTGTTATCCGGCACCCTCTCTATATGCCACTAGTAACTTTTTTTTTTTTTTTTTTTTTGTGACAAGATTTTAAATAGAAAATTATAAGTAATTCAACCTATTGTTGCAAGTTTTTCTAAACAGAAAGTTACAAGTATCGAATAATATAAGGTAATGGATCCAAGACTTATCATACATACATATACATATATCATCAGTGACCACTGACCTGAATTCCTGCTGATGGTCTTATGTTTATAAGCAAAACAGATCTGAGGCGAATTTTATTTGGAAGATTATTTTTGGTCTCGGATGCCCCTTTATCATAACCATTTTTCTCACCTATATATGTAACGCACCAAATGCAGAGACAAATTAGGGGGTGGCTTGGGGTGGCTTCCCATTTCAAAAAATAAAGAAAAAAAAATGTGGCTTTCTTGCAGTGAATATTGCTATTATAAAATTAATTGAAAAAACAAATATCTCAGAATTGAATTACAAAAAGCTCACCATATCTTCTATTGAGATACTTGGACAAACCAGCCTGTGTGATTCCAACGGCAACATCGTTTATGGTCTGCAAAGCGAAAAGCAATACAAGATCACCCATAATATAGGTAAAAGTACTACTCTTGAACACACCCCATTTAGTTCCCTTATTCAATCTCAACAATATTTTATTACTAAGTTAAACGTGAAATTATTGTTTTAAGTTTTCATCTAATAAAAACTAATAAGATTGTTTTTAAACGTCATCCAACTATATGAGTTGTGGTTTGTTTGTTTGTTTTTTTTTTTTTTTCACGCATAATAATATATTTACAGCTTAACCACTCATAAGATTATTAATCATTTTGTTGAGGCCAGCACAGTAAATGTAAGGAAGTGAGGAGATTAAATAGGAATTCTTAAATTTAAAAATTTAGATGTAATATTTAGAAATGCTAGCCATAGGCTCTCTATGTAAAAAATCTCATTATTGAATACCATAACATAAATATTACATGATTCAAAAACAATCTTTTTGGAGAAATATTGTGTAAATAATACTTCTTCTTCTATTACTTTTTATTTTATTTTATTTTTACGTTAGATTAGGATAGAGAGATTTGAACTCTACACTTTTTAATAGAATTGGATGTAAAATTACCGTTAAACTATATCTATAATCACGTATATATGTTTTCTTACTATTTATGAATGGTCAATAATTAAACATTTCTGACAAAAAAAAAAAATCAATCTCTCCCCAAGTGGTAGCTTGATTAGTGTCAAGTGATACGGATATAACAAATAAAAGTTGGTTGAAATTTCAATTTCTAGAGGACAGCATGATCGGAGGATCTTATCTTCTGGATCCTAAAATAATAACCAACCATTTAATTTCGGGAAAGATTTTATGGTCGAAAAGAAAAATACTCTACCTACAACCTGAGTTTAAACCATTAAAGTTTTCTACCAAATTTGCCTTCAATTATTGTACTCGTGGAATATATACTACATATAATTGTGTTCAAACTGGTACAGCACAAAATTATCATTAATTTAATTAGCTCTTTTTGAAGTTCATATAAGTCATCGTTTTGAGGGCGTTATATTTCATTTTCATTTATTCATCCAATTTAATGCATATGATGCGGTTTTTTTTATTTTTTTATTTTTTTTTTGTAAAGCCATAGAAGCCACGTTTTGGAACCATATAAATCTCATCTAATTCTTTAGCAAAAAATTAGAATAAATAAATAAATCTCTAATAATATGGAAATTTCAACAAGTTGCATACTATTATAAGATGATGCTATTACTGGTCTTCTTGGGGCTAGCTCAGCATATATAGGGATGAGATTGAGGTTCTTATAAGTCATATATTTGAAATTTAAAAGTTTTTTTTAATTAATAAAATGAGTGTCCATAATTAATTAATAAATTAGATTTTCTCAATATAAAAAAATGATGTGGTCACCTTTTTTTATGCAGTGGTATTTAAAATTTGTTATGACTGTCATTTTTTTTTAATGTTAAATATATCAATTCTAATTTTAAAATTTTAAATATTAATTTACATCTTAATAAGTTATTATCTTTAATTTTAAAACTTATCACTAAAAAAAATAATAACTCACATATCATATATATTTATACTTAAAATAAAGTTGATATCCGAATTGGTTTCCGTAGCAGTATTCTTTTGTTAATTCGAGATATAGAAAGAAGGGAGTGAGAAGAAAACGAATTACCATGTTCATAGCATCCTTCACCAACTTCAGATCATCGAAACTGACCGTCTTATGAACAATCCGACGAGGATTAAGCTCACTGTTCGGAGGAGCCGAAATAGGCGTCTTCGTATCTCTCAAGAACAAAGAAGTGGCCATAAACATAAGGACATCAACGAAGGTGTTCCAAAACAGGACGAGAAGCCACCATATCCCGTAGAAGCAGTGCGAGGATCTCCGGATGAAGCCGCCGTTGCGGCCGTTGGATTTCCTCGTGGGGAGTGTCGGCAACGCCGTCGGATCGGCGACTTGCCGAGTGCAGGCCAGGAGGAGTGACATCAGCGACATTCCGTCGCCGAGCGAGTGGTGGATCCGGAACACGGCCACGCCCTTGGCGTCAGAGGTTGTGAGGTTGAGGATGTGGACTTCCCACAGCGGTTTCGACTTGTCGAGGCCGGTTTTCGTGAGGTTGTAGATGTAGTCTTCCACGAACTTGTCCGGGGATTCAATGTTCGGATCGATTTCGGGAACTATCACGTGCTTGTTCAAGTCCACCTCTGTTCTCACCCATTTCATCTTTCCTCCTTCGTCCTCAACCTGTCATAGAAATATTTTCCTAACTCAATTTTTCAGGGGGAAAAAAAAAAAAAACAAACAAAGAATTCACACAGTTTTGATCTATCAAATCAATCGAAATTATTCGGTTTAACAAAAGTAATATAAAATTTAAACAGTTTAGACTTATCTAGGATTGTCAATTCAAACCTTTTCTTTTTGGTACACAATTTTTAAGAGTTTTTATTTAGTAGTTGTAACATATATAGGCGAAGAGGGCCAAAATCCAATAATCTAATAATTAATTTTTTCGGGTCTTTTATAGTTAAAATAATCAAACAACTCTTTGTGTCAATATCTATATATATATATATATATAGATGTAGGTGTGTAAATTCTCAAGCTTAATTTATTGAAAAAGAAAAAGATATATACATATATAAAACTCAGGTGTGTACATATATATATTGGTGCTTCTTACCAGCAAACTAGAAAAGCGGGGGTGTTTGAGAAGAGTTTTAGGGGCGTTGGCAATGGCGACATCGGGTTGAATCTTGTACTTGGAGCCCATGATTGCGAGGACATGCACGTTGAAGTTTGGTTCATGGAACATACGCCCTGCTGGGCTCACCGGCTCTTCTTCCGCTGTACATGACTCCTTTTTATCTTCTTCATCTCTTTCTTTGCTCTTTAATTTTGTTTCTACTGGTTTCAGATCTGGTTTTCTCAATCTTATTCCTTCTTCATACTCCATGATTTTCTTCAGCGAGACCTGCATTAGACCAACAGTACTCAAACTAACAGTTTATATATATATATATATATATATATATATAAATACATGTGTGTGTATATATGTATAATGTACTCAGAGAGTCTATCAGTTGCCCCTATCAGTTGCCCCTATGTATGTAATGGGTACAGGATCTTCTTTTTTATGATGGTTATATATATTTGTGTAATGGCTTTGTCTTTGTGTAATGTTCCGAGAAGACCATACTTTCCTTGTAATAAATATCCTACTTTACTATTAAGCCAAAAAAAAAAAAAATATTTGAATGTATGATAATGTTCAGTATAAATGGAACATTAAAAAGTTAAATTATTTCAATTTATTTTTATTTTTTTCAGCATAAAATTATTTCAAAAATATATTATCATGAAAAAAGATGATCCCTTTTTCTAGAACGTCAGATATAACTATACATAACTCTAGACTTTAGTGATTGTATAAGTAGAATGAGTCAAACAACTTTGTACAACTACTTTATATATCTGTCAAAGAAATTTTTTGTTGCTATTAAATGATTGCCAAGTCATGTAGTCACGTAGTCCTCTTCTTTATATACGCTAATCATAACGATCACGGTGTACTTTAATGATTCTGCTATTATCACACACACACACACAAAAAAAAAAAAAAAAAGTGGAGTACATTCAACAATTTCTAACAATATTTTTAGTCCCAATATTTTCTGTGGGATTAAATGTCACTTTTAGTTACTATTTTGTGATAATATATAATTAGTTATTGTAACTAAAACTTATAACCACGAGATTTTAGTTATAAGAAAAGTTTTAGTCACACCATGACTAAATTATGACTAAAATTTCTAATTTCAACAAAAACTTCTGACTAAAAATGACATTTAATCACATTTAATATCATGATTAAAAAGGTCATAAAAAATAGTAACTAAAAGTGACTATTAATATCATGATTTAATATCATGATTAAAAAGGTCATAAAAAATATTGTGACTAAAAGTTCATTTTTTTTATAGTGAATGGGATTTTATTACATGAATTAAATTGATTACCAGTTGCTGATTAGTAATAACATGAAATTTTTATTTTGTGTGTTTTAAAGTATAAACTTGGCCTCTCATGAAATTCATTATCTAACATTAAAACAAAAAATGTATTTTTTATATATAGTGCATTCGTTATTCTTCCTGAGTCATCACGTGACAGTTCAATTATTGTCACATAAATTTTTTATCTTTAGTTTTATTTGTCTATATTCACACGCGTACGTTTCGTCATCTATCTGTATAAGAACATGTAAAAACCTAAACTTTTGAGTCTGGATCTAAAATGGAGCTAAGTTAAATTTACTTTGATAGGTACTAGTATTGAATGCTCCAACTCCAATATGAAAGAAGCTCCACACATTTTGAATAGTCTACAATAAATTGATTAAAAAAAAAAAAGTAGCAAAAGTCAAAGTCATATATATATATATGTATATATATTCTCATCATCTTCATCGCATTCAAGAAATGTTTGCCGATCAGTTGGATAATAATTATGATTATATGCTATTCGACAATGACAGCTAGGTTGGAGTGAAGCTAGCTAGCAATTCTGAATATCTGCAAGTCAACTAGAATTCTTCTGAGAAAAAAAAATAGATAAAAAGAAATTAAAGATAAAGATAAATGACTTTTCTTTTTTGGCAGCTGAACTGACCGACTAGTTTTTAATGAGGGCTAATATTGGGAAGAGGGAAAACAAAAAACAGTTGAGCAGTTTTATCTTGCAGTGGGCTAGTAGGTTATTCTGTGTTATTGGGGAAGAAATAAATTTGATCGATCGATCGGTATTCGGTGGTGCATTAATTTTTTGCTCCACATGTGGATTGCCTAGCTAGTTCCACGTGGCTATCTCTCTTGGCTTCTACCATAATTGGACAAGGCCACGTGATCTTTCTAATGCTATGTTTAATAAGAGGGATGAAAAATAAAAAGAAAAAAAGAGTAAAATCTCTAGGTGCTAAAAGGAAAGAGATTTTAGAATAGAAAGAAAACAGAAAAAAAAAAAAAAAAAGTCTATTTAAATATATTTTATAATTTTAATCTCATATAAATTAGGAGATGATGATAAATTAAGATCAAAATAGGTATTTTATATACATTTATTAAGTATTTAGTACTGATATCTCCTAAACTTATTATCATTTGATAACTTACCTCTCAAACTTTTAATTTTGATAATTTACCCTTGAACTTGCTAAATTATTGCAATATACCCCTTTTAGTTAATTTTACACTAAATTAAAGATTTGAAATTAAAAGATTTGCATTAGAGTTTATGTTATATTTGAAAATATTTAATTGAAAATAGGTTTTTTTAGTCTTCATATGAGACATTCATGAGCTTTTCATAATCAATTAACAGAAAATTAATTAATAGGGGATACATTGCTATAATTTAGATTCGAACTTATTATTTCTGTTAAAATTCTACTTAAAAACAAACCAAAAAAAAAAAAAAAAAAAGAGCGAATGAGTGCTGTCATGTAATTTTTTTTGTTTGTTTTTAATAAAAATTCTTAAAATGGGGATTAGTTAGATTAATGTCTCTTTTTTCTATTTATTTTATAGGAAATCAATAAATAGTGTTAACCCGAATTAATTCAAAATACAGATAATGAAATGAGTTTTTAAAATTATGTAATATTGAGAACTATTTGTTACATGTATAATTTAAAGATAATTTCATATCTGACTCCATTATGAGGTGTGGAGTACGAATCTCTCAATCTCTAAGTTTAGAAATAAAAAATAAAAAAAGAACGATAATAAAATGAGTACATACAAATGAGATGGATTTAAAAAAGAGAAAACGGTAAATTTTATTTATCTTATTACTAAGAAAGGAAATGAAGGATATGTAATAGGCTCCACAATTTGAAATTATTACTGTTATCTTAAATAAAATTAAAAATAAAAATAAAAAGCTTCACGACGTTGTCGAACAAGAAGAAGAATTTTGGAAAAGAAATGAAAAGAAAAATGGCAGGAACACTAATTTTAATATTGATTTTTAAACATTAAATTTAAATTATATGTGAATTATTAATTTTCTATTAGTAAAAGTTATGATTGTACTTATGTATAAAAAATTAAATGAGTTGGTATATAAAAATTGAGATTAAAGTTAGATTTAGTCTCTATTTGGTTGAGTGAAAAAGGAAGAAGAAGGAAAATAGATGAGAGATTTTGGAGAGAAAAATGAAATTTTAGTTATTTGATAGAGAGGAGATTAGGAAGGGAAATTAAAAATTTATAGGCACCACCATTTTTTAATCCATCCAACTTTGGGAAGAAAAGTTGATGGAAAATTTTTGACAAAACAAATTTTTAACAAAGAAAATTTAATACTGATTTTAACAACTTACCTCTCAAATTTCTAATTTTGACAATTTATCTTCTCTAATCTAGAAAATTTGGTTTGAAATCGTACTCATGAATTCAGTAAATACTAGATATATTGTCACTAGTTATTTGTAAAAATAAAAAAAAATAAAAAAAAGGTCAAATAGGTTTCTTTTTTCTTTTTTCATTTCATGTTATGAAGGATACATATCCAGTTAATAAATCTTTTTTCTTCATTACAAATTTGTGGTGTTATTGGCTCTAGTTTCTTTTAAAAAGAGAGAGGGGGGGGGGGGGGGGGGGGGGTGGTGTTGTGTTGGGGGTTTTGTCCATGTCAAGTTAAAGTAGATCGATTTAGTTGATGCACTTTCAAAGAAATAAAGCAAACAAGGGAAGAGCACCTAAAAATTTTATGGTGGTTGTTGGGACCAAAATGTGACATTGATCCATGAGATCATTTATTAATCTCACCAAGAATCTGTTACAGGTTATTATTATTTTTTTAATGAAAAATAAATTAAAGGGGTAGAGATTGGAATGTCCAGATAATTCAAGGAAGGTAAATGTCCTTGTAGTGTGATATATGGATCACTCACGAAGTGAATTGTCCATATATCCCGAATAACACGGTAGTGAATACTCGAACCCAAATATTCAACGAGGAGAACGAGCGTCCTACTAACTCACCTAAGGGACGTTGATCTGTTACAGGTTTTTCTCCACTTTTTCACTCCCCAAATTCCCAAAGAAAGTTCTCTCGAGTTCTCACAGACAACGCTATTAGCTATAAATTAAAAAAAAAAAAAAAAAAAAAAAAAGTTCATTACCTATCAACCAACCTTTATAATTGTATCCTATTAATTTCTAACAAAACTTGCCGTTGAGATCAACTTATACTACTATGCCATGTTTATTACAGCAAGTCAGCAACGGTCGGTGATTATTACTGAACCATCATCCAACTTCAATAATTTTCTTCCTTTATTCTCACATTCTACGTTAATTGGAATTTTTATAAGATGTATACATATTAGCTATTCTAACAATTGATTTCATCACGTGAACGAATAATTGTTAATGGATGAATGATATTTGTTAGACCATCTACAAATTTTTATTTATTTTTTTTATTTTTTATTTTTTTTATTTTTTATTTTTGCTCGTTAGACCATCCACAATTAACATATGTGTACACTTTAAAAGAAATATAAAGTAACATATTTGATATGCTATCATTATTTAAGTTTCCAATGTATAGTGTTAATTTTATGCTATATGCCTATATCTATCTTTTGTTATCATAATTAAACTTTAAAATTCCTAAATCAAATTTTCAGTATTTAAATAATTTGAAAATAATAATTTTATAATTATTAAACCAATAAGTCAATATATCAACAAATAATTGCTAATTTTCTATAATATATATATATATATATAAAAGATCATTTAGTAGCAACCAAATTTTTAATTTTTTCTTTTGCAAGGATCAAATATTTTACTTTGACATTTGTTATTTGATGATAGTATAAATTCTCAATAAATATAGTAATTGCCAAATTTAATATACAAGAAATATCATTACATAAAATAGTATTTTTTTCTATCAAAATGTTCAAATATAACGTCGGATTGAAGATGCTAAAGATTCCTAAATTTAATATCAGAGATAGTATTATGTCGAAGAGTAATTTTTCTATTGAAATGACCAAATTTAACATCAGATTGAAGATGCTCTTACACTTAAACGTGGAATAGTAGATCTTGTGTTTTAAATTTTAGGACCTCATTCTTATAAAGCCTAAATTCCAAACAAAATATTCTAAATTTGATATCAAAGATTGTATTATGTCAAAGAGTAATTTTTCTATCTAAATGTCGAAATTTTTTAGGTTTAATATGGAAGAGTAGATCTTGTGTTTTAAATTGAGGACCGAATTCTTATAAAAGCCTTAATTCCGAATAAAAATATGTTGTCCAATCTAATTTTATGCTTTTAAGTACAAAACGGTCAGTACATCTACATTGGCATATGCAGAATAGAGATCCAATCAATCATAGAATGGACTAATCGTGGCCTGTTTAAGTGGCGCCTTATTCAGGAGGGGACCTATATATATATATGTATATATATATATTTATATATATGTATATATATATATATATAATAGGTGCCGTGTAAGATGAAGATTGGAATTAAAGAATAGAAAATCAAAGTCTAACGAAATTCTGCCACAACAGTGGCAAAAGCAAAGGCAACAAATTGTTTGCCAATGTTTGGCTCAACTTTAACGTAGAAGAAAAAGTTTTTCTTCATGATGTGATGCCAATATTAATTGCAATTTCACTTCAAGCGGCTGGCAGTTGAATCTGCCAGCTATATAAATTAATGCACTTCAAACGAAAATAAATAAAAGTAAAATACAACTTTTTTTCCTTTTTTTTTTTTTTTTAATAAGGAGGATTTATAAAACACAACAACTTAGATCTGGCAAGATAGTGCATATTAATGCATGATCAAATTATCAATCAGAATCCAAAAAAAAAAAAACCCTCCCGTTTGAAATAATAATTAAAATTAAAATCTTATAAATTAAAATTAAAATATATATTTAATTAAAATATAAATTAAAAATAAATTATTATAAAAAAATAATATAATAATATATTTAAAAAAAATATTTAATATAAATATTATTTTATTTTAATTTAAAATAAAAAAATTATGAACTTCTCAGTTTTAGAAAATAAAAGATAAAAAAAGTGATAAGAAGAGATTTGACGTCTGAAAATGTTGTTCAATTTTTTTAAAAAAATTAAATGGTCCCTTAAAATAGTAAAGACGTAAATTGGATTAGGCTGGGCTAAATGCCTACTCAAGGTTTCAGGCCGGTTTGGTTTTCACGTGCATCTCATGGGTGATTTACAAAAATATCCTAAATTTAATACATCATTATAATTTTATCTTTTTATAAAAGTAAAGTTAATAATTTTATTATTTTTTAATATTTAATTAAATAATTAAATAAAAATAATAATAAATAGATAAAAATACTCATATCTCTTTATTTTCTTCTTTTTTTATTTATTAGAATAGTTTTCATACATCTCCAACTTCGTTCGCTAGCTGCCTGTCGCCAACAGGTCATCAATCGCCAGCCAGTCTCCGATCACCGGCCGGTCTACGGTCGCTAGTTGCCGGCCGGTTGTCGGAAATTTTTTTTTTTTTTCATATTTCAACAAATAGTAAATCAATTGAATTCAACTAGAATACTATTTGAATTCTCGTAAAATGCTATTTGAATTCTACTAGAATGCTTTTTGAATTCAAAGAGTATTCTAGTTGAATTCACAAAACATTCTAGTAGAATTCAAAAAGTATTTTAGGAGAATTCAAAGAACATTCTAGTAGAATTCAAAAAATATTCTAGTAGAATTCAAAAATCATAGTAGAATTGATTATAGAGCTTTTCTGTGATTTGATTTCAATTTTGTTTTGTTTGCTGCTGAATTGGATTTACTGATTTAATGGTCTGCTTCATTCAATTTATTTTCTTATTTCTTTGATTTTTACCGTTGGTGTACTGCTTATTCAAAGGCTAGAGGATTAATGAAGCTATGTAGTAGAACACTTTCTATCCTTTTCGTAATTTTTAGTCCATACACTTTCTCACTCACGTGAAAATGCCTTTCTCTCTCCTACTTTGTAGGACTTTGTTCAAGATTTTGATGAAGCTTCCTAAAGACTTTGTTTGATGGCTGAGTTTTTGGTATTTTGTTTGATTATTTTCATTATTATTGGTGTAATTTTGTAGTGGAATATCAAAAACATTTTAGTAGAATTCAAAGAGTATTGTAGTAGAATTCAAAGATCATTATAGTAGAATTCAAAAAGCATTCTAAGATAATTCAAAGATCATTATAGTATAATTCAAAGAGCATTCTAAGAGAATTCAAAGAGTATTCTAGTATAATTTGTTTTGGATTCTCGGATTCCGATAAAATCCATTTTGTATTTTATCATAATCCGTTTTGAATTATCGGATTCTGATAGAATTCTTTTTGGCTATCAGAATCCATTTTGCATTTTATTATAATCCGTTTTGCATTCTCGGATTCTCGTAGAATCCGTGAATTATCGGATTCTGATAGAATTCTTTTTGGCTATCAGAATCCATTTTGCATTTTATTATAATCCGTTTTGCATTCTCGGATTCTCGTAGAATCCGTTTTACATTTTATTAAAATCTATTTTGCCTTCTCAGATTCTGGTAGAATCCATTTTGCATTATGATAAAATCCATTTTGCATTCTGATAGAATCATTTCGCATTCTATTAGAATGCAAAATTCTGGCAAACGACATCGACACCGGTGACCGAAGGTGGATACATCTGCTCATCTTTGTTGAGATATGAAAAACAAAAATTTCTGACAACTGGCCGGCGACCAGTGATAGGAGACCGGCCGGCAATCGGTGACCTGTCGACAGTAGGTGGCCGGCGACCAGAGTCGTAGATATATGAAAACTATTCAAATAAATAAAAAAGAGAATAAAATAAAAAGATAGGGATATTTTGTCTATTTACTATTTTTTTTTCATTTAATTATTTAATTTAATACTATGAAATGGCGTAATTATTAACTTTACTCTTATAACGGACAAAATTATAATGAGGTACTAAATTTAGACCATTCTTGGAAATCACCCTATTATTATGGCATTTCATAGAAATAGTACAAATTGACAGGAGGGATATTGTTCATGAATCGGATTATACTGATTAAGAATCAATCTGAAATCTAATTCTTAATTCTTAAATTGGGAAATTTTGAATCCATTATTAATATGTTAGTCCTCTAATCTGATCTAAGTATTATATTTTACGAATTCAGAGATTGATACTGGAAATAAACATACTATAATATAAAGCAGCCCAGGTATTGACTAGAAATATATTTTCCATTATCAGTATCTTCATCAATACGATCAAAATGGAGCCATATCTATGATTGTATCCTCATCAATACGATCAAAATGGAGCCATATCTATGATTGTATCCTCATCAATACGATCAAAATGATGCCATCCGCTGAAATGGCAGCAAAGCTCGTTAGAGATAACCCGTTAAAAAAATACATTTTTGAATTATTGTTCCAATTATAATAGCTTTTATTTTTTGAGCATCAAAAATCCAAATAAATATTAAGAAATGACAAAAAAACATAAACACTCGTCTATTTGATAGGTTGTTTTCACAACTTTCTCTTAAAAAAACTACATTAATGAGCTGGGAAATAGGGGCATACTGAATTACATTCAAGTGTGCATACGAATTTACATTCAAGTATACGTATTTAGGAAATATATAATAAAAAAAAATTGTTTAAATATGTAGAGCTTGGATTCACGGATTCTACAAATTGGGAGATTCTCAATCCGCAATCTAATTTATAATGTCGCGTCAAGAAACTCCAATCCAATCTAAAACCTTCCCAATTCAATCTAATCCAATCTAATTGTGTATTGAATGGATTGAACAGAGTCATGGATTTAATTATTATTGGATTGTGATATGGTGTGAGGTTCCTACAACCACTATATTTAGAATACCATATATATATATATATATATATACCATATATATATATATATATATATATATATACTAGTTGTATGTGAGTGCTTCGTACGCGTGGATTTAATTTATTACATATATATGTATATTAATTTTTAAGTTTTATTTATTTATTAAAAAGAATGTAGATATAAACTTTCTAAATGAAATGAGCAATTCAATAGTATTTTTCAAAATGTTAAGAGCATAAGATGCAAAATAATAATAATAAAAAGTAAAAAAAGTGAAAACTTTTCAGCCCAAAAAATAAAGAATAATAGTAAATAATGATTGTACTAAAAAGTAAAGGATCAAACGATTTCATCCAGAAAAAAGAAAAAAAAATTGAAAAAAACCCACAAAATGACAAAATAGAAAAATCAAAATTTTGAATAATAAAAAACTTGAGCTTTAAATAATAGTAATATATATATATATATATATATATATATATATATATTAGTGATCATACAGGATACTGGAAAATAGCCACTGGTGACACTCGCTATGCTACCATGATAATTAGAGGTATCTTGGTACTGAAAATTCCAGCAACCAGCTATAGCCAGCCGATGACTATCAGTATCCTACTGTTGAATTTTGAAGTATCTAGCTAGCACTGCATGTTTACTTTGCATCAAAGAAAATAGAAAATTGAGTAGTTATTTTTTTTTTTCAACATAATCACGTATTTATTTATAAAATGTGAAATGATAATTTAGTGACCCCATATAATATAGAGAATGGAGAAGAGAAATGGCAATCCTTACATCCCTTTGATATTGATTCATTGTCAAAGCGAATAAATACTACTTATGTCCTTAATAAGTTTTCATGTACTAATGTATTTTTATTGTGTAAAAGGATATTTAGTAATTACGTTAATAAAATTAAAATTACTTTCTTCTTTCTCTCTATCTTCTCTTTCTCTCTCTAACGCGTGAGGATTAGGGTTTCTCAATTGTTTCTCTCTCTTGGAGCCAGATTCTGGTAGCGGCCTTTGGCCTGTCTCTAGTTTTCTGGCCTTAGAGATGAAGGTGATAAGCATATGGTGAGGGCCTTGGCAGATGCGAGCTCGTAACAAGAGGATGGGCATTGTGGAAATGAGCAAGACATGAATGAGATGGTTGGTGGTGGTGTGTGGTCGTCACGAACTAGGGAGGTCTTACAACAGCTCGGTTTCGGCAACCTAGTTTCTTCTAGTGATGTGGTTCATTTTATCCGAAAGGAGTCTTTGTATGTGATTGATTTTTTTGTTTTACGGTACGTAAGTTTATGTGTAATAATGACGATGTCTTCATTGTATTTTTTTTTTGTTGTTTTATTTTTGTTTGTTATTTCTAATAACGAAGGTGGTTTCTCCACCTTCCGCATTGGTTGTTTATCCGTTAAATCTGAGTCTTGAAAGTGTTTTGGTCATGCTAAAGTTACTTCTATGCAGAGTTAGTAATGGCCCTTGTGCTACTAAGTCTTGGTCTTTGATTGATCGGGAAATTCCATCGACTATCAAGATTTTGTCAAAAAGAGCCTGACTTGTGCTTGATTTTAGTGTGCTGATGTATATACCCATTATCGGGTCTCAAGCATACGTCTTTCTTTTTTAGCGTCATCAGATTTCACTGGTGAATCCTTTCTTATTTAAGGATTCTGTCTCATGTAATATGGGGTTTGTTATGTTTGATGTTTTTTTTATCTCTTTAGTGAGAATAATGAAATTTTCCCTTTCAAAAAAAAAAAAAATTACTTAGGTTAGTAAACACTACAAAGTGAATGTGATTGTTTACACTATTCAATAAACAAGTAAACTCTATAAAGAAAATCAATGATTATTTTTCTTATTCTTTTATTCTATTTCCAATCCTATTACCTTTTTCGTTACATTAATTTACTGTTTGTTAAACGAGCCCTAAAATTTCTACAACGGACGACCACTGATATCCTACTGGTACTCTGTAGTCATTTGTAGAAGACAATAGGTATCTATCTTATTGTATTCCTTTTGGTATATACTAAAGATCGCCAG
Organism: Ficus hirta; assembly: GCA_038430175.1. Lineage (NCBI taxonomy): Eukaryota > Viridiplantae > Streptophyta > Magnoliopsida > Rosales > Moraceae > Ficus > Ficus hirta. The sequence continues at coordinate 12,650,675 of CM076588.1, forward strand.
GTATCTTACCATGATATACAAAATTTTCAGAAACCAACAATCGCCGATTGTGCTACCATTGGTATACTCACCTGATATTTTACATGTTGGTTTGAAAATTAAGAAACACAGCGGAAATCGAGTCATGTTTTTACACGAAATAACCATTTGTAAGATAAAAATGTTTGTGCCTATATGGTTAAAAAAAAAAAAAAGAAGAAGAAGAAGAAGAAGCTTTCCAGCCACTCGATCTTTCTTGTTATTCTTTCTTTCCTTAAATTAGTTGGTGTATGGGTACTAGTTGAATCTCCTTTGGAATTTCTCAATTATCCTTCCATCTTTTTTGACTGTAGATTCCTTAGATCTAAAGATGAGAGAATAGAAAAAGATCTAAACCCTAACAAACGCCAATATATATCTATTAGAGCACTGGGTTTTTAACTGGTATTGGGAAACTTCACAAATCCTTTGGACTTGGGAAAAATGTCTCCAATCACAATCATATTTGGACAACCAAGATTTTAATTTGGAATTTGAATTGATTCTATATTTATTTTAGGTTAAATTATATTAGTGATCAGGATTTATCGCACAATTATAATTTACATGTTAAAGTTTTAATTTTAACAATTTATACTCTAAACAATTATAAATTTAAATTCAAATAAATAAACTTATCTACTCGATCATACCACTAGTTTACAAATCATATACAAATGATTGTAATTTGTATATGATTTATAAGATCAGGGTACCATATTAATTAAAGTAGGTGATAACTTCCAAACAAACAAAAAAAAAAAAAAAAAAAAAAGAAGTTCACACATAAATTCAGGAGACACCGTGAAAAAAAAAATAAAATCCTTTATTTTATTAAAAAAAAACTTAAATATAAGTCCATTCCTATTGCAGTCAAAAACATAACTTACACATAATATTTATCATGACAATTAGTAGAAAATGTTATGTTAAACTGATATCCATATTGACACAAAAATTAAACATAATATTCGTTTATTAATATTATATGTGGAACCGCGCGACCTAGTATCTGACTTTTTCAATTGGTTCCAGTCCCAGTAAAGGTAATTGTATTGGGTGGTTTTCATGCAGACCTAAAAAACTTTAAAAAATAATAATCATGTAATAATAATAATAATTTCCAAAAGAAAATCATTAAATTTATCTCATAGGATTTAGTAAGGGAATCAAATGGACTTACTTAATTTAAGTTCTAATAGATATTATTTAATTCAATTAATCTCTTAGCTAAAATAAGTGTTAATAACTTTAATTTGATTTGTGCCATATAATAAAATCAAAGCGAAAGAGACTATACAATATATATAATTGAGCCTTATCTATCGATATACAGTCCTGATTATAAGGAATAGGCTTGAATTTAATTGATCAGAGGCTAAATCAGCCAAAATAACATCGGATAAAAGCAAAAGGGCACACATCCAACCAGATAAAATCAACTCCAGAAGACAAAACCAACTTAGCTGATTGGTGGGCTGCTTCAATCTCAAGTAATGTGAAATTGCTCTTATCCAGTGTGGATATATGTGTATTTGACCATCCATTTCAATATTCATAATCTTACGTCCATCTTAAATCCGTTAACCTTTCTAATTATATATTTATTACGAGTTTTGTTACTTCTCTAATTTTTTTTATGATCTAATCAAGAATATATTTTGAGTTTATTATCACATATCATATAATTTTGTGGTTTTTTTATTACTCAATCACTGAATTAATATTCATGGAAATTAATATTGTAACTATTCTTAATGAAATTATGGATTTGATACATATGAGTAATTATTCCATTTTATAGATTATGTATATCATGTCTCTAAAATGTCAAGGTTCTATCCTTGGTTTCCAAATGCACTCTATAAGCTTGATGGTTATTTTGATTTGGCGGCTCTACTTCAATAGGTGCATATTAATTATTTTTTGGAATCAATAAAAATAAAAGAAAAATAAATAAAATTCAATGGTGACATACTATATAATAACTGATAACTCTATAAAATAAAGTTATTTTAGCATTTTTAAACTTACAATTTTACTATAATTTTACTATTTTATCTTAGTTTTCCCCCAAAATTATTATGTTGTGGTAAATATGTAGGTTAATTATGTTAAGATGGTTAAAATTAGTAATTGGAGTTTAAATGATATTAAAAAGTCAATTAAAAACAAGAAGAAATTCGGAGCCAACTTTCACCACTCACGCGAGTGTTCCACGCGTGCTCACTCGCTAGTTCTGGCTGCCAGATCAGCGAGCGAAGGCCCAGATCAGCGAGTGTCTTTCACTCGTCCTCCAAGAGAGTGACTGCCAGCGTGTCAGGTCCCTCAGGCCGTGCCGAATTGCATGCTTCGTGTTACACTATTTTTCCGTGCAGCCTCGATTTCAACCAACAGAAGCTCGCCAAACGTCAAGCCCATTGGCTTTGTCCAACCACTTTTGCCACCTGTCTACGTGGGCCCTAGGGCTGACTGCACATCAGTCTTAGCAGCAGAGAAAAGAAAAGAAAAAATAAATAAAATAAGGGATTTGAAGTGGCGGCTGGGAGGCTTATAAATATGGTCGTGGGAGGAGTCGAAAATCAAAAAAGAAAAATATGAAAAAAATATTTTAAGTTTTAGGTTTTGTTTTTTATAAAATTATGAAAAGATTATCTTGAATTATTAAAAAAAGAGGGAGAAGAAAATTTAGAAGAAGGTTTTGGATACTTGTGATATCTTCATAATTAGGTTTTTTTATTTTACTTTTTTATATTTTGATTTTTATAATTTGAGAATGATTAAATATTTATTTTGTAGATTTTTATTTTTATTTATGAAGTAAATTTTTTTTAGGGATATGATCTATCCGGATTATGATTATTTAAGTTTTTCTATTTTTAATTAATTGATGTCTATATAGTTCTATGTTGAGTATTTTAATATGTGCTTCAATACTTGTGAATTTCTAGCCCACTTTTGCATAATTTGGTATTTGATCTGAGACTGAAAATTGATAATTGAATAAGCCCTTATTTAATCTACCATGAGATTATCATAAGTTAAAGATAGTTATGAAACTTGTGCAGCATTATGAATTTCTGGTTCTTAATGAATTATGATAAGTTGTTTGAGATCGAGAGGTAATAAGGCTTATTATAATAAATTGTTAATATTTGAGAAAGATTAATGAATATATTAAAGAGATTCACTGACAACATAGGGAATATATGTTAATTAATTGAATTAGAGAATTTGAAAATGATTAATCCGATGAAACAAAAATCCTAAATTTTTAGTATTTTGAGTCTTTTATCTTTCTGCAATTTTTGTTATTTTTATTTTAAAGATTTATTTTCGATTATTCAAATAAAGTTTAAGAATTAATATAATTTCATTAATTGGTAACGACAGTCCTCGTGTAAATGATATTTTATTTATAAGTTTATTACTTGTTTACGATATTGTGCACTTGTAATTTTCCGCAACAATAACTTAACCCCCATTTGCTTTTAACCATTTGAAAACATTTAAGTCATTCCATTTGAATGGACCATTCAAATAGATGTTTGTCAGCATAATATTTGAAATATCATTTAAATGGTGTCAAATGGTCAATTTAGCCACTTAAATAGAGAAATGAAAATGTTACTCCCCTCATAAATTTGCTCCGTTTGAGTATATATGTCATAGTAACATTTGGTCTCGCTGTTCTATTTAACCTACTAAATGTCATATGTTTTTCGTTTCAAATCTGATTAAGACAATTCATTTTTCTTTACATTCAGATTAAAAAGAGGAACAAAACCTCAATCATATACCTTCTCAAAGTCTTCCATACATATTGACGTTTTATAAAATTTATTAGAGCAGTTTTCAATATCTATCCAAACATATATTTAAATTCTCTGTTATGATATTATGTTCATATTGCAAACGTCAGGACACCATTTCAAACATTTTTGTCTAAATACTTTTATTTAGATATTTTCATATAAAATATATTACCATTTGAATCATTCTGTCAAACCGGACACTTAAATCTTAACGAGGACAAAACAAAAACAAAAAAAGATATAATTTTTCGAATTTATTTTAAAAAGAAAAAAAAATCAGTTGCACAGTCTGCAAAAGCAAAGGAGTGCGATCTGCAGAAGTTCATCAAAAAAACAAAAAAATAAAAAAAGTTCTCCAACTTTCTATATGGCCAGCCACTATCGACGCCCAAGGAATCAAAATTAGTCAGATTGATTTCCATCGATGGGCTTTTGTCTTTATCCATTTGTTTTTTTTTTTTTGTTGGTTTTGTCTTTATCCATTTGTTGTGGAAACTATACGTGTGCACCTTTTACACTACACGAGTATGACTTGTCCATTTCCAGACAGATCATCTGTCAGCTGAGCCTGAGTAGCTGAGTAACTGTCAAAAAGTAAACAAGAAAATGACCGGACATGGCTCGTTTTAACGGTGGACCCGGTACTTGCAGGGTCACATGCGAGACTTGTATACACATATACATAACTATGTATTCCTCTGTGATCGTCAGGGGTGAAGTCGATCTCGGTACAATTATTTTGGAAAAATGGAAAACGATATTGATCTTTTTACCCTTTATATATTTTGTTTTAATTTTTTTTTAAATATATAAATATTTTATATTCTGATGTCTTTTTTACCATAAAATTTCGTGTTAATTTTATTACTGACTTATGAATCATATATCAAATTTTATGTTAGTTCATGTCTTTTGATTTTACACATTACACTCTCTTAAATTTTTTTACTATTACATCAACAGTCCTTTGATAATATTCTATTAAAAAAAATTATACAAAAATAGAAAGGTCCACTTCACATAAGTTTTATTTATAAGTAAAGTAAAGTCGTCAAAAATTTTTTTTAGAAGGAAAGTGTACCTCAGACAAAGATATTTTAGAATGGTACTTTAATCAAAGGTGTATAGTGTAACTGTACTTAATCAAAAGAAATACAACGCCATAAAGCTATTTTAGAAGGACAATTTCCCACCGAATTAATTTCAATCATGATTTTAGTCATAATTAAAGCTCAAGTGATTTGAACATGTTTAAATTTTGCTCAATTTTTGACAAAATACCAGTATAAGGGCCATTTCTGTAACAGTAGAAAAATTTTAAAATAGTGTAATATATAAAATTAAAAGTCAAGAACCAACTTAAGACTAGAAGTATAATTCAGAAGCCATTTGTGAAAATAACTTCTAACATTTTAGGAAATATCTCAAATTAAACCGCTAACAATTGTAACATTTTATCTAGAATATTATGACTATTCGTAGATTTACATGTAATTTTTTACGTAGAATATCATAACATTACTATTTAAAACAATTAGTATAAAGTATAAATATTACTTAAAAATTTATATTGAAATCATTTAGTTGTTATAATAATATATTAAAACAATCCTAAGTATAGATTTATAAAAGGTGACGAATATTACACACAATCCCTAAAATTATATTTAGTACACAAATTTATACGTCTTTTTAGCGAGTACTTGCTTTTAACATACAAATATTCAAAATATCCTTAAATACTAGGAATTAAAATAAAAATCCTAAGAAAAATTAAAGTAAAAAAAGTAAAACAAAAATAAAATAAAGAAAAAGAAAAAGTGTTCTATTTTTAAGATATACTTTTAAAGCTCATCCAAAAATAACGGTGCAGTACCGGAAAGTGTACTTCGTTCCTAAGAACCCGATTCCCCCACATAGCCACCGTCACGGTTTTTTTTTTTAATTTTTATTCTAAAGATATTTTGGATTATATTCAAGATCAAAATATATATGGATTTGAGATTATAAATATAGTCATATAATACAAAAATGTTGCATTTTAAAATATAAGATATACCTTCGATTTAAACACTTCTCTCTATTCTTAGTGAACTATAATATCATTATTAATTGTTAAAATTTTATAAGTTAAAGACACTTCTTTCTGCCATCTCCCAAAAAAAATTTTTTTTTTTCTTTTTTTTATTTTTTTTTCAAAAATAAATACGGGACCAAAAATAACTGATTCTCAATAGAAATAGGATTATACATCATTTCCAATTATGAATAAAAATATAACATTCACTACATACTACAAAAGAAGCAAATAACCCCAAAAAAGAAAAAAAAAAAAAACCATTTAATTTTGACAACTCAATTGTTCCCCATATTTCATAATTATCCATATTATTGAGCGTAAAATAGAGCAATCATCAATATCAAAATCATATAATGATGTACCATTCTTTATGCTACTTTTTTTTTAGCTCAATAATTACACTTCTCTACGCTTTCCCACCAAAAAAAAAAAAAAAAAAGAATTAACTTTGAGCTCGTACGTACGAACGTCCGTGCCATGCAAGCCGCTTCCCCAACATTGGCTACATCCGACTCCGACTGACTCCTCCGCCCAAAGAGCTGGACCCCATAGCCTTTGCAATATCCTTGAGCACAAACTTCTGAATCTTCCCCGTCGAAGTCTTCGGCAGCTCCTCCTTAAACACCGCCGACTTCGGCACCATGTAGTGCGGCAATTTCCCCCTGCAATACTCGAATATCTCCTCCTCCGTCGGCTTCCTCGCCGCCCCGTTCTTCAACGCCAGGAAAGCGCACGGCGTCTCCCCCCAGAACTCGTCCGGCCTCGCCACCACCGCCGCCTCCTGCACCGCCGGATGCCCGTACAGCGCCGACTCCACCTCCACGCTGCTCACGTTCTCTCCCCCCGTTATTATCACGTCCTTCCACCTGTCTTTTATCTCCATATACCCGTCCCGATGAATAACGCCCACGTCGCCGGTGTAGAACCACCCGTTGCTCTTTATACACCTCCCCGTCGCCTCGGGGTCTTTAAGGTACCCCAACATGACGCACCCTCCTCTCACAACAATCTCCCCCAAAGTCGCGCCGTCTCTCCTCACGCTCGTCCCCGTGTCCGGCTCAACGACGTCGATCTCCGTCGTTGCCGCCGTCCTCACTCCTTGTCGGGACTTTAACCGGGCCCGCTCCGTCGCTGGGAGTTTGCTCCAGTTATGTTTCCAAGCGCACGACACCACAACTCCCATCACTTCTGTCAGCCCGTACCCGTGGCTGACAATGAAACCTAGGGACTCGGTCCGGTGGAGCACCGGTGCGGGCGGCGGTGCTCCACCTGTCATAACGTGGACCGGGTTCTTGAGAGGTTTGACATCAGATGTGTTCGACAGCATATTGAGCACCACGGGCGCAGCGCACATGTGGGTGACGTTGTGGCGACGGATGAGGTTGAAGATCGTCGCGCCGTCGAATTTTCGGAGGCAGACGTTGGTGCCGCCGACCGCCGCCATGCCCCAAGGGTAGGACCAACCGTTTGAGTGGAACATGGGGAGTGTCCAGAGATAGACCGGCTGTTTAGGGACCCCCCAGTCAACCAGCGAGTCAAGGGCGACGACGAACGTCCCTCTGTGGCAGTGGACAACCCCCTTGGGAGACGCCGTCGTGCCGGAGGTGTAATTCAGGACAATGGGGTCCCACTCGCCTCGCGGTCGCACCCACCGAAACCCGGGATCTCCTCTCTCCACCAAATCCTCGTAACTGCAAAGGAAGCGATCAAGATGTTGATCATCAATGTTATCATCTGATTCGGCAATGAGAACGAGGATCGGGATTGAGGTCAGGGTCGGGTTGTTTGGCGGGAAGAAGGAGAGGGCGTCGAGGACAAGATTTCGGCATAATTGGTCGACGAAGACGAGCTTGGACTCGCTGTGGCGGAGCATGACAGAGACAGTGCGGGGGTCGAGGCGGGTGTTGATGTTGTTGAGGATGGCGCCGGCCATGGGGACAGCGAAGTGGAGCTCGTACATGGCGGGGACGTTGGGGGCGACGACGGAGACGACATCGCCTCTCTTGATTCCGAGGGAGGCGACAATCGAGGAGGCCACGCTCAGGCAACGCCAGTGTGTTTCGGACCATGTATAGGAGGTGTCGTTGTAGACGACCGAAGGGCAGTCGGCGTAGACGACCGCCGCTCTTTCAAGGAATCCCAATGGCGTCAATGGGGAAGAGTTTGCCGGGTTTGGCTTTAGGTTTTCCATAAGTTAAATGGCATGAAAAGAGCACGTTGGAAATGTCCCATTAGAAGGAATCAGACTCTAAGAATGCAAGCTCATCTTTCTGCGTTTGCAAAACACACACACACACGTATTTATAATTCATTTTATTGTATATGCAATAAAACTTCTGTACATATTTGTTAAGAGAAAGAAGATCATGTATATAAATATCTAGCTTGTGGGTAAGAGAAAGAGAAAATGTCGCCAGTTTGTGTGTGGTCTGTAATTTAGAAGGTGTTTGGTTGGTCCACTTGAAAGTTTTGAAATTATATGTTTAGTTTATTGAAGTTAAAAGGTGTAAAAAATTTGAAATTCGTTCGTTCGAATTTTAGATATTTTATGCAACTAAAAAAATCATCTCCTTTGTATTTCAGTTAATAAATTTATGGATTTTTGAAGTTTGAGTTAATTTTAAGTCAGAATTAGAGATGAAATTGAGTTTACATTTACAGAAAAATACATAAAACCATTGGAGTTAAATGGTTGGAGGCCAACCACACACCGTCTTAATACTGTCTTATCTCTAGCTACTCGTAAGTCGCTCTCCCAAGTCGTATAGCCATTTAATCTGCGTTTGCAACAGAAAGATAACTACTATTAACTAGTGCAATTATTTGGGAAACAAATATTAAGAGTATAAGATCAATAGAAAATGTTAGGAGAATCACTCATTTTAGTTTTGAGGACGATTGAACAAGTATTTTTTTCAAAGGTGAGATTAGATTAACTTGTAGCCACTCATTTAGGACCTACCTACATGCATGATTAAGAATATTATTGTCATTGTTGTTGTGCCAATAAGGCCCCGTTTCATTCGCCAATTGGAGTTGTAATTTTTAAATTGGAGTTAGTTGACTTTTTAAAAACTAGTAAAAATTTTTTGTTGACTTTTTTGAAAAAACAAGAAAATGAATTGAAAATGGAGAATAAAAAATATGCCAAGTGTTGTTCGGTGGGTATAGGCGACAAAATACGGACGATTGATATGCTAGTTGGTAACTATTATAAGGATAATTGACACGAATTAATGGTCCCCAAACTCGTTATCAAATGACGGTATAGTTCTTTTTTATATAATTTTGCTCAATCAATCCTTAAACTTCTTAAACATTTGCAATTAAGCCCTTTTGTGTTACTTTCTATTAATTTTTTAACGGAATAGGTCATGTGCAATACACATGATTGCATATGATCAGATAAAAAGGGTATATTTTGTAAAATAACATAAATATTTCAACTAAAACTAAAGTAGTTAAAAAATAATAAAATAAATGTGAAGATAAAAAATGAAACAAATAGCATGGGAGAAGAAGATGACACTGGGCGAGAACGACTGCGGCAAGAAAGAAAATGCTTTGCGGAGAAGACCTATGACGTAGAGGCGTTGTGTCGACAACCTAACCGGGATGGGTTTAGCACAGCTTCAAGGTGGGGGATTTTGTAGGGACAGGGACCAGACGGAGGGCAAGAGCTTGAGGGAAGGATCTGCGTCGTGCATGGTGGGGCTTGCAGCTGATTTCACTTAAAAATTTGATGTAATTTCATGTTTTGACTTGATGACTGGATGAATGATGATTTGATCGTGACGTAATGTGTTTTATGTTATAAATTAGTATGGAATTAAGTATTAAAAACTGACATATACTACAAATTCCAGAAAGATAAAATGATCTCTCCTAAGCGTTTACCCAATTGGTATGATCGGTTTTTTAGTAAAACCACTGAACAAACAAAAAATAGTTTTATTTTTTGAATGTTTTACACGATCTGAGTGGTTTATATTTTAGAGAGAGACCAAATTAAAACAAATTATAGATTATGATCAGTTTGGGTGGTTTATGCTAACACTAAAAGAATTTTTGATATTTTACAAACACTACAAGTTGCCTTCTGTTAAAAAAACAAAAACAAAAAAACAAAACAAAACAAAAAAAAAAAAAAAACAAAAACAGAAAAAACAAAAAACAAAAACAAAAACAAAACAAAACTAACATCCAAAGTCACGAATATTATAAAGTAGTCTATCAATAAAGATAAAGATAACATCCAAAATTCACAAGTATTAGTTTTAAAAATAGAAAATGTCTAAAGTTGTCCATCTAAAGTTTTAAAACAAACCAAAAATCAAGCTTAAAAATCACTAGCACAGTCCAACCAAATGAACCGAATAACATGAAACTACAAAACTAAAATATTCTAAATGTGTAGGTGTATATTTTAGTGCATTATTGATCAGTTTGGTCAGTTTTAGATCGCAAAAATGCTAAATAAACCGACCACCAAAATTGTTGTAAAACAACCTATCAAGACCAATCAATTTTTGGATTAGTTAACGGTTTTATAATAGATAGATATTTTGAACAACCACAATCAATTCTTTTATTTTATTGAAAAAGTACATAATATTAATAATAATCAATAGCTTAACAAATTATTATAATAAAAATAAAAAATCTGGCAAAGTATTATTATCCACTGCACTGATCGAAATAATGAAAGTCATAGATTTGAAGGATATAATTAATATTTAGGAGAATGAGTTATAATCTCATTCTAACTAAGGATTCTTATGATTTCGGAAGATCTTGTAACAGAAGAAACAAGAACAACAGACGGCTTTCCCCTCTTTTTCACTGACACCATCTTATATTATTTAGTTCGATCACCCTGATGGAAAGCTTGTATCTTTTTGTTTGGTCATGAACGGTTTCTGATCTAAGACAGTGTCCTTAGCAAGCTTGAGAGATTCAACAATATCCTCCAGTAATTGATGAGGATCAGGAACTGTATTTTCGTCCACTGAGAGACTTAGTGTAATCTCATTCATGTAACTTTGAAGGCAAACCAATAATTCCTGCAAAACGCAGTAGTAATGAGGTAAATATAAATATATATAGTCGTCTACAATAAGTTAATTAATAACTAAATTTCTTAATAATATACCCTTCTAATATAATATATTGAATACATATATTATACATCTTCTTTCTCATTTTCTCTCAAATAAATTGCATTTGTTAAATGGTCCTTTTGAAATAATCGTTTATACACCATTACTGATGTGTATAAACTGATCAGTATCTCTGTTCCCCCGTACTTCACTTAATTAAGTTTTTTTCCGAGTATATTTGCACCTTTTTTTATTATTATTATTTTTAACTTCCAAACTGATTGATATTGATGCGGAATGAGATATAATAAGGTTGGAATTTAAAATATAGGAATTACAGTTATTTCAAGGTTTGAGTTATTTTATTTCATATTTGTCTATTAGGATTTATTTGAGTTATATATATTCAGATTAATTAAGATTTATTCGAGTGTGATTATTATTAAGAGTTCTTTTTTTTTTTTTTTTTTTTTTGTCTATGGATTATAATCAGGAGTTTGGTTATTATTAGGATTTGTGTTTATAAATGGAGCAAAGTATTTGTATTTTTCATTTCAGACCTAGATTATTCTTGCTCTTCCTTAAATTGTTATGTTCTTCTCTATATCTTTCTCTATGTTTCTAATATATCATGGTTTTACATTATTTGGTAGAGCTTCATTCTTTTTCTTGGCTGAAAATTTCTTTTCTTTTTTACCAAGTCCTTTCTTTTCTACCAAATTTTAATTTTTTTCTTTTTTCCTTACCTCCAATTTTTCAACTCAAAAACTTTTTTTAAAAACAAAAATTTCACAACTATCCTTTTAATTCCTTTACGTTAAACCAAAAAAAAAAAAAAAAAAAAATTAGAAAATCTATTGTATGCTTCCATCCACACGCTGCCATCGTCCCTCCCTCCACCGCTCCACTGCCATCTCCTTTAGGCCCCGCTGCTATTGCCCTCCGATGACACCGCCCACACCATTGCACTCAGGAATCTTTCCCTTGGTTGGGTAATATTCTATTTTAAATTTTATTTTATAGTAATTCTTTAAGTAACATATTTGTTAAGTGTGTTTTGCTCCATTTGACATGTATATTATTTTTTTATTAAACCAATATCATCATGGCTTTACAAAAATATGTTCAACCCTATGATGATCCTCCATTTAGACAACCATGCTTGTTATTCTAAACAACCTAGTTATGATAAATTAATCCAAATTTTTACCATGAGAGAAAAAGGGTATGTTCCTGAATTTGATGGTAGTTAATTAATGTCTTATTTGATTGGTTTAAGCAAGCTCGAGAACCTTTTTTAAGCATAATTACGATATGGATTATTTTGAATGTATTGCGTTGGTACACACTCAAAATGATCAGGAAGGTCTGTTTACGAATTTTGGACCAAAAAAAAAAAAAACAAAAGTTGGTAACGAGTTAGAACACTTTAATTTAGCAAAATTTGGGAATTACACTTATACCTTAACCCGAAACCTGCTAGTCAAGTGCTAGATCTGTTAATATAGTCTCGTCTACTTATATTTGGGGAATTACTCTTATACCTTAACCCGAAACCTGCTAGTCAAGTGCTAGATCTGTTAATATAGTCTCGTCTACTTATATTTGTGCGAATATATATGGAAAAAGGAGAGTTCATATGCAAGACATAGATTACACTTCTTATTTTCATATTTTGTTTCAAGATAAACCTAGAAACTTGTCATAGATAAGGGGATACATTGTGTTTGAAAAATTTTCTAACGGATCGAACGAAATTTTGAAGTGGACTTTACCCTAGAACGTTTTCGGCAAATTAGATTGGTAAAGTTTTTGCTTAAGTTACTAATAGATGCTTACTACTCCCTTTTCAATTGGGTCCCTATATGAGGGCATTTTTACTATGATATCAAGTGTTATTCACATTTTATTAGGACTTCCTCTGGTTGATGATAATGAGTTGAGGTACATTGAAGGGAATCAATATGTTTTTAAACATAAGGGGAGAACACTTGTCTTCAAACCTGCCAAGCCAAAAGGGGAAAAAAAAAAAAAAAAAGTGTCTAAACCTAGCTCTTCACCATTTTGAAGTGAATTAGTCTAGCTCTACTCCTAATTAGAGGTTACGTTAAACAATAGGGTTGTTCATTACCATTCCTTTCCCAAGTCAGTTCTTGATAACCCGGACATCCTTTTCATTCCATTGTCCCATCATCACCTAGTTTGATTCTTCCTAATCTCTTGAAATTTCTACTGAAGTTATAACTTCACCCACTGAATTTAAGCAGATATTTGGTAAACCATGATAAATAAATAAATAAACTCAATTAATTTTTATCTTTTTGTGAAAAGTGAATAAGTTTTTTAACTAGTTTTTAAAAAATCAAAGCTAATTCATCTAATATGATTGCGGGATTCATTTTCAATATGGTAGAATTGTTATCCTATGTTGCGGTAAAGTTTCGAATGTTTTCTTTGTTTAATTCTCTATAGTGACGATTTTGTATCAATCATTTCTAGCATCTTTTGGAATCAAGTGATGAGACAAAGAATTTTTTACGTTTCAGATTGTTGATTCATGATTCTTTTGAGTTTTATTAACTCATCAGTGTCGAGTTTCCTGTCATTAGAATTTAGTTATTTTGTAGTTATATTATTTTATATTTATCTATTAGTAAGATTTGTTTGAGTTCTATTAGGTTATTTTAGGGTGAGTTTCGAGTTTTCATTAGGAATTTTTTGTTATTATTAGAATTTTTGTCTATAAATAGAGCAAGTTTTGTATTTTTCACTATGAATTATTACTGAAAGACAAATATTTTCTCCTTATTTTTCTCTCTTCTTCCTAAAGTTTTCTTTTCCTCTTTCTTAAATTTTGGTTCAACTATTTTTTCCTCTTGTGCTTTTTCTTTCTTCCTTTCTTTTTTATTATTTATTTTTTATTTTGTCATTTTTTTATCTTTTATTTTTTTATTTTTTACCATTTCTTACAACAATTTTGAATAACTCTAATTCCTATATTTTTTATTTTTATTTTAATTTTAATTTTAATTTTAATTTTTTACTTTGTTTTATTGGATTTTTCCGTATGCTTTAATGGTTTATCCTGCACGCATAAATCACGTGCTATCCTACTAATTATATACATATATATATATATATATATATATGAGAGAATTTTCCTATCTAGCGCTGCCGGAATGTCGAACTGAAAGCTTCCTATATATATATATATATATATTTCCTCTCTCTCTTTTATAGGTTGTACCGCTCTCTCCCCACAGTTGTGCTAATCTCTTGCATGGATTATATTGCCAGATGATAGAGATTTCCTCTATATATATATATATAACTATCCCGGTCCTACATCATTTATATTCGACATTTATATCAGAAATTGCATACGCCTACAAGTAGTGTTCTTTGTCATAAAAGCTATAACCGGCCCCTAATTAATAAATACCAGGTTGCTGAAAGCAATAGTACTTAATGGAAGTTTTTGTTAATTATGAATATATGCCAAAAAGTAGAATAATGAATATATATGCCAAAAAGTAGAGAATTTATAAAAACTTACACTTGCTTGGCCATAAGTAGTTGCAGCGAGGTAGGCCATTGGATGGCCGTAGAAGCCAATTTCTTCAAGTGGTCCAACTACATTTGAGAATGCCATTGTCGTCCCGGTGAATAGTCTTTGAAAAAAAGAACTCGCTGACTGATATATATATATATATATATATATATCAAAAATAAATGTTACTGTGTATATTAATTCACATATCAATTATGATATGCATTCAAATTGCATTGAAAAATAAATGCTATTTATAGCCAAAAGGCAGTATATTTACTCCTTACTTTGACGCCTTGGTTTGCATAAGACTTGTCGGGGGTGGGGGGGGTGGGTGGGAGTTCAGTTCAAATTACAATTTTTCACTGTTTCAAAATTCACCCTACATCTGTTTATTTAGATCTGTTGACACCACCTTAAAGAGATATCATTGAACACTAAGACGTATTGTGTTTGGTTGGTGGCAAGACATTCATCATGTATACTTAAATACTTTCACAATTTCATAACAATTTAACTCAAATCCAACATAAATTTCACTTTCTAAAAATTCATACCAATATATGCTACACTTATTTTTCTATCTTTACACTATCTACCTAATACCTTTAACAAAAACTATTATAATATACATTTAATTTTAAGACAAAATTAGAATTCTACACTTAAACACAAATATTCAGATTAAATGAATGAACATTCAAATACAACCTATGATTCAAACGACAGTTTTTTATCTCCCAAACACCAATCCAAGATTTCCAATTTGAATTAAAATAACCATAGTATTTGAATTAAAATAACCATAGTACCAAACATAGGTCAAAAAAAAAAAAAAGTTTTGAAACAGCTCTATCTTTTATTGTTATTTATCTTATTTTATTGCCGCGGAAATTGTCATGACAAGTGAATGTAATTAGGTTATTAAAAGTTTATAATATAAAAATTGTACTGGTTTGTATAATTACCTTGATGCCAAAAAAATTGTAAACGAAACCGGCAATCAAGAAACTGCCAAGGGCTTCAAGAGAATGTTTCTTTCGATCAATAGTAGCTTTGGCTTGGCGAATATAGTCCAAAGGGTCATCCTTTAAAGCAATTGTGAAGGGAAGGAGGACGTAACCAAACCAATTCCCCCATTTCGCCTTTGTATTTTTCTCCATCATATCAGCCAATGCCTGTAAATTATTACTTGTTTAACATATATACATTATTTATAGACAAATATATACATCCCGCAAACATATAAACAAGTATATGTGTGTTTATATATATATATATATATATATATTTACGAGAAAACTCTCATGTATGACACATATACGGAACATCATTAATTATTATATTTTATTTTTGCATTATTGTAACAATTATAGTTGATTCAAATATAATAATATTTTTTAATAGTACTTGTTTTTTCGCACTAATAATTTTAGATAGTTCATGTTGTGAGATTTTAAATGAGTTGAAAAAATTATTAGTATTCGAGTATGATTAATATATATATATATATATATATATACATATAGAAACATTGATTTACACATATAGTTATATAATTATTTTTAAGTGTGCGTAATGACTAACCTGAATTCCTGGTGATGGTCTTAGATTCATGAACAAAATCGATCTCAGACGAATTTTTCTGGGAAGATTATTTTTCTTCACAGTCCCTGGGACTCCCTCAGCATTCTTATTCTGAAGGCCTACATCAAACACAACAAGAAGAAATCAAGATGGTGATTTCTTTGTGACTAATAATGTATTTGTTTGCATTTTTTGTGAAATAAAACTTACCATATCTTCTATTGAGATATTTAGATAAACCAGCTTGTGTGACTCCCAATGCAACATCATTTATAGTCTGACATGACAAAGCAATGTTTGATATTGATGAAGGTCGATACAGTGAAATATTCACCCTCCAAAAAAAAAATCGATATAGTGAAATATTCATATTTTATTATATATAATTATGGATCGTGATTCTTTAACATGATCTATAATTCACTTAGGGGAAAAAAAAACTTAAAAATATCGAAGCAATTAAGGAGAAACAATTAATAATTACACGGTCAGTTGCAGGTATGGCAGAATTTACCCACAAAAAAAAATTTTAAAAAAATACCTAAAACTCCAATAAATGAGGAAAATGCTATTCATAAAAATTTAATAGTATGTCTGGATCATAAGTTTCAAAATAAAGTGTCAAACGGATAATAAGAAAGACATGAGTACTATTATAAGTGCCAGCAGCCAAACCCTTTATAAAAACAAACTAAACAAGTTCAGATTAAAAGAGGAAAAAAAATCCAGAAAAAAATTCAAGATTTATAAATCCAACTGTAAGTTTAAGATCTATAAATGGAAGTTCTTCAAAATAAAAGATCTTTTTCATTTAAATTAAAAAAAAAATACTTGAGGGCATCTGTAATGTGGACCACCATAACTAATGAATCTCAAGTTCCATATTATTGGATCCACTTTCTATTAATATTTTCTATTGGACATTATTGACATCCTATTGGACATTATTGACATCCCTTAGTATTGTTGATTTAAAATAGACAGAGATGCCTTTGTTAAAATATAGATGATATTTATGAATAGCATAGTCATGGCATCTCAAGAAAACAAAATTCATAGCACCACTAGCAAATTAAAACCTTGAAGACATTGAAACATAGCCTGCAAAGTAAATGATCAGCCAACAACAATATACTAAAACAATCAAATATAGTAATATATACCTTATCTATGAATTTTGGGAGTCTCTCTTACTTTGCCTCCTGAATATTTAAAACTTCAATTTTGTCTTCCCTAAACTTTGAATTTAACCCTAATTTATCCATTCTATCATAATTTCAATTAAAAACAAATGAAAAAAAAAAAAAGAGGAAGAGTCTTACTAAATCTATTATGTTAGGATTTCTGCTAAAAAACAAACAGAAAAAAAAAAAAAAAAAAAAAAAAAACCACATGACAGCATTTAACTAACTTTTTGTCCATTTATTTTTAACTAAAATTCTAATAAAATGAATTAAGTGAGCTTAAATTCAAAATTCACGAAATAAAATAAGAGTTTTTAAAGTTTAAATAACATATGTATATAGTAAAATAATATTAAAAAAATAGCCAAAAAAAACCCACCGACAAACACATAAATATGGTAAAGATTTGGAAAGGAAAAAAAAAAAAAAAAATTAGTTACCACATTCAACGCGTTCTTAACCAACTTCATATCATCCAAACTAACAATCTTGAAAACTATTCGCCGAGGATTCTTCTCACTACCCGGTGGCCCTTTAATTGGTGTGTTGGTATCTTTCAAAACGAGAAATGCCGTGGCCATAAACATGCAAACATCAACCAAAGTATTCCAAAACAACTTGAAAACCCACCATAGCCCAAACAAGACCACCACCAACCTCCCCAAAAAATGTTTACCACCCTCATTATTCTTTTCTCCGATTTTGTGAGTCGGTATCGTCGGCAATGCGTCGGGGTTAGAGGTCTGCCGGCTGCAAGCAAGTAGAAGTGACATGAGAGAAATGCCGTCGCCGAGAGAATGGTGAATCCTGAATATGCCCACACCCTCAGCCTGGGAGGTTTTGAGGTTCAAGATGTGGAGGTCCCAGAGTGGCCTTGTTTTGTCAAGGCTTGTCTTGGTGAGATTGTAGATGTAGTCTTCCAAGTATTTGTCCGGGCAGTCCTTGTAATTAGCCAAGTCTATGTCTGGAATTATAATGTGCTTGTCCAAATCCACTTCTGTTCTTATCCATTTCATCTTTCCACCTTCTTTTTCATCCACAGCCTGAAAGATCACAAAATCAAAAAAATCAAAAAAATCAAAATTATCCCCTAGAAGTTGAACATAGAATTTGGTGTATCAAGGATGATAAATGAAATTGAATAGGTAGAACTCATTCCTAAAAACTATATTAAAATAAGAGAGTGTCTTATCATCAAAATATAAGCACTATAATAGATCCAAAACCCGTCATTGTCTGCAAAAGTTAGCTTTAATACCACAAATTAATGAGCTTTTAAATACTCATCTATAAAACCCAGGTTAATAGAGAGGATGTTTCACATATAAACATTATAATAGTTCATTAACTTAGCAACATAAATCAAATTCAACTTTTAATGGAAAACAATTTATGAGCTTTTAAATACTCATCTATAAACACAGGTTAACAGAGAGGATGTTTCGCATATAAACATTATAATAGTTCACTAATTTAGCAACATAAATCTAATTCAACTAATTTTAATAGAAAACAACGGAGGCCCGTTTAGAGTGAAGTTTTTCAAATGTTTTTGTCCCTTTCTCAAAATAAACTAATTTCAATATTCACATTCGTAAATTTCTCTTAAAATTTCAAATTTTGAAAATTCATAACTTTCTTATTTCAATTCAAAATAAGATATATATATATATATATTATTTTTTTTAATATCATAAAATGACAAGAAAACGGCACAAGATACATACATATATTACTATTTTTTTCAAACATATTTTAAGTTTGTACACTTTTTAACTATCACAGTTTATTTTCAACTAAACGCATAACTCCAAACATTCACTAATTTCTAATCAAAACATTTTCAAAACTCCAATACACTGAAGCGTATGCTCCAAACGCCCCCTTAGAAAGATAACTTTATGCGAAAATTATTTTTCTTCTAAAGGTAGTTTTAGTGTCAAGAATATTGTTGCTTACCGGCAAACTAGAGAAGCGGGGGTGCTTTAGCAAAGTAAGGGGAAGGTTGGCCTTTGCATTGGCCAGTGCAACAACCGGCTCAATCTTGACTTTGCACCCCATTATTGCTAATACATGGACGTTGAAGTTTGGCTCATGGAACAAACGCCCTGCCGGACTCAATGGCTGCTCCTCCTCTTCTTCTTCTTCTTTCTTGATTTCTTCGTCTCCCGACGACAACGGCAGCGGCGATCTGTTTCGGAGTTTTGTTTCGATAGGCCTCAAAGCTTGCTTTCTCAATCTGATACCTTCTTCAGACTCCATTGACATGAATAAATAAAACAACTATATATATATATATATATTAATTTCCCAAGGATATATTGTCTTATATGCTATAGTGTGTTATAGTAGCAAGGTGTTGAGGATTGAACTTTATATATTAGGAGAAGAGAGTTAAGAACAAAAGCCTGAAGAGTGTTCTCTACTGATGATCTGCGGTACCGCATACCATGCGGTATTTATGATTATATTTAAATATTAGTGTAAAAAGATAAATATCACTAAAAATATAATATTAAAATCACTTTTATGGTTACAATACACCACCCAAAAAAAAAAACTACAAGTAACATATGAAAAGAGTGTCGTATAGCCGTCCCCTTTAATTCATTTAGCAGGTTAATTACTGTTTCAACAACCAACAATATTACATAGGGGTGAAATGAATTGAATGAACGCTGCCACACCCTTTCTGCTACGCAACCTTCAATGCTTAAAGAGAGTGGTTTTAATGTCTCAGTATGATACTCGGTAGATCCACGTACGGATCATTAGCTATCATTTATTACCGCGTTCATTGTCTCTTTTGCCTCAAAAATTAAGAGACCCTCCGCATCCCGTTATTCTACATCTACATCCCAGTGCTATCTCTACTAATTCTTTCATGATTGCAGATATAACGTATCAGTAAATCTCCCACCATTTATAAGGTGGAAATCGAATTCCCTCACTTTAAAATTTTAAAAAAAAAAAAAATCAAATCAAATCAAATCAACATCCTAACGCTATATCTATTAATAATATATATTGCTTATTGTGTCTTTAGAGCTTGTTTCACACTCCATAGTTGGTTAAGGACTTTTTGTTTCTTTTTCTTTTTTATCTGCTTTCGGAAGTACTATATGATATGCATGGCCTAATATATGCTCTGGAATTTATGGATTGATTTTTCCACGAGAAAAAAACTCTTTCAAAATCTACCATGACATATCATCATATTATAATATTAATTTATTTATTTTTATAAAGTATCGTTTATACCTTTAAGTTGCTATTTATATCCATGATGATTCCAGCTAGTTGATGATTCTTGGTTGGTTACCATATGATACCCAACATGATACCGACTAGTTACCGTCGCCTCCGATGGAATACCGGTATCCAAAATGATTACCGATCAATAATCAAATGATTACCGACCTATAACTATCACCTCCAACGGGATATATGGTTACCAATCGATAACCAAATGGTTACCAACCAGTAACCACCACCTCCGGCGGGATATATGATTATCAATTAGTAATCAAATTGTTACCAACTATGTAGCTAAATGGTTATCGACTGGTAACCAAATAGTTACCGACAGATAACCGCCAAATCCCTCAGATTTTGCATAGTATTTCATAGGACAACTAAAAAAAATCACAAAATTTCAAAAAAAAAAAATCCAAAACGACAGTATATAACAATCGGATCAAACAACCAAAAGTCACAGAAATAGACCCCAAAATCTCCATCAACAACCACGAAGAGGGAGGTCCGGCATCATGGCCTATAGATTTGATCTCCGGCCTTTGCAGCAGCCACCGTGAGTCATCGAAGCTCGAGCAAAGTTGGCACGTCGAAATCTTTTTGTTATATAAAATTTAAAAAATAAAAAATAAAAAGAGAAAAAAAAAAAAAAAAAAGAAATCATTTTGCAAACAAACTTTCTCATTCGATATGTTTGTACAAAACACTCGATTGCGAATTCGCCCCTTATGCGTATAATTTGAGCATTTAGGGATTGTATATTTAGTGGCAAATTTCTCTTCAAAATTGAGTAGGAGGCAAATGATTTGTAGTGTGTGCGTATATTTCTATATATGTACTATTACAAAATAAAAAAAGAGATCATGAGTATTAATTAACTAAATAAAATTAATTCCTTTAGCAAAAAAAAAAAAAAAAGAGTATTAACTAATTATGGTTCAACCTCCTCAACATTTGAAGCAAAATTGCGTACACAGACAAACAAGAACAAATACCAAATTATAATAATAGAAATTAATAATTAACCATGGGTAAACCCTCTTAATTATAAGATGAAATACGTATGGCAAGCTTGCCAAGAACATGATTAAAACATGTAATTAAAGTTTTAGTTATCTTTCTCCTTAACATTAGCGTCCTCTAATTTCTGTTTAGCAAGTTCCTCTTTCTCTTTAATTGACTTTGTAATACTTCTGATCGATTCAGCAATATCTTCGCTTAACTGGTGCAGGTTTGGAAAATAGTCTTCATCTCCAGATAGAACAATACTCATCTTGTTCATATAACTCTGAAAGCTGACCATCAACTCCTGTACATATATATATACACACATTACATATATATATATATATATAGCTAATTAGGTGCAATATATGGTGATTTATATGATAAAGCATTCTAACTTAGTAGTATTACAAAAGAGATTAATAACATTTCGAATGTTAATTACTTTCACTAGAGTAAAAAAAAAAATCAATGAGAAATGAACTTGAAGAATATATGTATATTTCTTATTAGGGGTTTTTACATATATCGCTGAACTATTAACATTGTGACAGTTGTATACCTAACTTCTTTTTAATTGATTAGACAACTTCATAGTTTCGGTCCCTAATTAAAAAGTATCAATGATTTTTAAAATGTTATCAAGGTAACTACATGTATATCACGTGCAGGGGCGGATGTAGATGGGGACAGTCCCCACTGAAATTTTTTTCCGTTTAGTTTTACCTTAAATTTTTTTATGAATTTTCTACTTTGGCCCATAAAAAAAACTCCCACTGAGAATTAAAACTTTCATTTAACCTCCACTAAAACTTTACTTTTTAGTTTTTATATATTGATATTATTTTATTTTAAGTCCCCACTAATTTTTGTCTGGCTCCACTACTGATTCACGTAATAACTTAAAACTTTATACGAAAAAAAAAGGAAAAAAAAAAGCTAATAAAGATGCCAGTGATTTTTTTTTAAAAATTTTTTTGGTAGAAATCTTAATTAAGTTTTTTTTTTTTTCTTTAATGAAAACGTGGCTCTTTTTCTTAAATTTCAAAGGTTATTATCAATTTTTGTGTGGGGAACTAAAACTATCAAAATATAATAAGTTCAACAACTAATCATTCACCAAAAAAAAATAAAATAAAAGTTAGGCACCAAATTGTCAATTCTTAGAAAGTTTAGGGACTGATAGCGCCAAAAATGCTTTTTATATGAGTCATGTTTTTGCAATGTCAAAATTAGAATAGAGAGTTTATTGCTTACAACTGGTTGTCCATAAGTACTTGAAGCAACATAACATATTGAATAGCCATGGAAATTAATTTCCTCAAGTGGTCCAACTGTATTGGAGAAGGCAATCGCGGAGCTGCTCGAAGATCTTCTAAAAAGAGCACTTGCCAACTGTTAAAATAAATTAATTAATTACTTAATTAATTAATCATGGATTAAAACAAGATACTACTACCACTAATGATTTAATTTTTCATATATAGGAGTAGCAATTACAAATTAATAAGTCCTACGTTTATGCATATATCTAAGGCTATCTATATTGCTAAAATTCAAGTTTTCAAATATACCTCTTATACAATTTTATCAGATTTACTAGACATTTTTTCTTAAATAAATTATGAGATTAATAGGTAAATGTCCATTTTTTAAAGCTTTTTTTAGGAAAAAAAATGGACAATTTTTTTAATTTAGAAAAAGAATCATTTTTAGTAAAGTGGTCAATCAATGATTTACCCTATAATATTGATCAATATCAATGTGTTATTGGTCTACAAAATGGTCAACCACCTTATTGATCATATTGGTCTATCAACATCTTAATTATGATCACCGCTTATTTTTCTAAATAATAGAAAGTTTGGGCATTTTTTTTAAAATAAGTATCCAAAAACTATCGATTTACTTTTCTCAAAATATCATGGGGATGAAAAACATTAGGTGAACCAATAATTATTAGACAAACTATTTCTTGTGGAAAAAAGAAAGAAAGAACAAGAATAAGTTTATACCTTGATGCCAAAGACCTTGTAAACCAATCCAACAGTTCCAAAAGTGCAAAGAGCTTCAAGAGAATGTCTCTTCCGATCAAGACTAGCTTTGGCTTCTAGAACGTAGTCTAATGGGTTATCCCTTGATTTAATGTGTAGGGGAAGACTAGTATAGCCTATCCAATTCCCCACTTTATTACTAATCTGAAACCCTACTAATTTTCTCACATTCACGATCACAACTGATCTTAGCCGTATCAATTTCTTCGGAATCTTTTCTTTTTTCTCATCACGATTATCATCACTTTGTCCCTCATCATTATCATCCCTGTTCTCAAGATCTGAGCCAAATAAACATATCATTTTTTTTGGCATACACAATAAGTATACACACATTTTTCCATGGAACAAATCGATCACAAGGGTCTCAGGTGAAGGAAAAAATAGATATTCAAATACAAAAATGAAATATACATATAGACACACACATATGAGAAAGACAGTATGTGAAAATGGAAGCTCACCAAATATTCTATTGTAATACGTGGAGAGACCGGCCTGTGTGGCCCCCACAATAACAACGTTTATGGTCTGCAAGAGGTATTTAGCATATGTAAAAAAAAATAATAATGATTTATATATGGTGACAAATCGTTTATAACCAAAAAAAAAAAAAGAAAAAAAAAAGTTCGTATTGTGTGATGTAATTACGATTTACAAGAAATCTCTACAGTTTCACTAACATGACTTATGTTTTAAACAGCCATATTCGTATAAGATTCTATCAGTTTTGGATCAAACGTTTATAATCATTCACTAGCAGTATAAAGGAAACCTAACGCGAAAAACTCCCTTTTGGAAGATCTAGAAGTTGCATACCGTGTTCAATGTGTTCTTGACAAGCTTGAGATCATCCATGCTAACATTCTTGAAAACTATTCGCCGACTATTTCTTTGAGTACTAGGACGTCCTTTAATAGGCAGCCCCTTGTCTTGGCACATGCACAGGGTCACCATAACAACGATAAGATCGATAATTGTATTGAAGAACAATCTTAAAAACCACCAAATCCCGATCAAGAACAGCAACAACTTCGAAACGAAACCACTTCTCTTGATCTCGGGATGATTGTTTTCGTTTTTACTCTTGTTAGTCTGAAGAGTTGCCAAAGCCTTGGGGTCGGAGGATTTACGCGTGCAAGTGAGCAGGACAGACATGAGAGATATGCCGTCTCCAAGCGAGTGGTGAACCCTTAAAATTATCGTGCCATTGGCTTCCGATGTTTTAAGGTTGAGAATGTGGAGATCCCAAAGAGGCCGGGACAGGTCATCGTTGAGGTAGGTTTTTGTGAGATTATGGACATAGTCTTCAACAAATTTATCCGCCGATGAGCACGTGGCATGTGCTAATTGATCCACCTCCGGAACTATAATGTGCTTGTCCAAATCCACTTTTGTTCTAACCCATTTCATCTTTCCACCATTTTCCTCATCCCTAACCTGTGTTTGTATAGGAAATTGAGGAACTAATTTTGTTACTTGTAATTCAATTGTAATGGAATCTAATCAATGCTTTTTAAATATGAATAGTGAGTGAGAAAAACTAATACGAGTACAACTAGAACATCCTAATTAAATTGTCATCCACCAACCATCGCGTTCCTTATCACATCCGTCAACTCAATTTTTCTAAATAATAGGAAAAGAGAAACAACAGAAGTAAACTAGAAATCTATCCAGAAGACAATACAAGTGACAATGAAAAGCCAACTCAAAAGGAGAAGAAGAAGAAGGGAAAAAAAAAAATTAATAGTCTATTAGGATCATAGATTTGAATAAAAATTTTGAAACAAAAAATTCAATTTGAGCAACACATCCCAACTAGATTGTCATCCACCAACCGTCACATCCCCATTCAAACCCCTCAACTCAATTTTATTCAATGAGTGAAACAAATCACAAAAAGTAAAATAGAAATCCATCCCAAAGCAATACAATTGACTACGGAAAAGGACAACTCAAAAGGAGAGGGAAAAAAAATAGTCTATTTAGATCATATATTTGAATAGTAATTTTAACAAAAAAAAAATCATATTTTCATAAAATATATATAAAGTTTGAATTGTAGGTTTAAACTATTGATGTAAATGGTGGTTAATTGTATTTCCCGAAGAAATTAATAGAGTTGTACTGCAATAGGTGATCAAGCACTAGAAACTAACAGAGCTTAAAAAATATAATATCACAAAACAATAAAAATAACATATAAAATGGCAGTTTTCTTTCTTGAGACAACTAATTTACAAGTTGTTGCATGCTTACCAAAACACTAGAGAAGCGATAGTTCTTGAGGAAACTTTGGGGGAAGTTGGCTTTGACAACTTCGGGGTCAATTTTGCAATTGCACCCTACGACACATACAACATGCAAGTTCATCTGTGGTTCATGGAACAAACGACCCGTCGGACTTAGCGGCCTTTCTTCTTCTTCTTCCTCGTCACTCGGATCTTCATCTTCATCATCCGATGATAACCCATTCGGAATTTTTGTCAGAATAGGTTTGAGAGCTTGTTTTCTCAATTTGAGACCTTCATCTGTCTCCATGTAGCTCTTTAGCTAGATGGCCAAATTAATAAATTTCCCCTATCTTATCAATTTGTTTTAGGATCTTCTTGTAAACTATCCCGCTTGCATCTATTTATATATTATTAGGTCACTTTGATGGGACATAAAGAAGTATCGAGTATTTTGAAAAGTTGGACCATATCAAATTTTTTTAAAAAAATAAATGAATAAATGTAAATTTGATGATTCATAAACAATCACTTACACAACTTTTTTTTTTTTTTTTTTTAACCATCTTACCCCAAAATTTCCCTTGCTAGCTAGGTTTCGATATTTTCAATGTCATGGTTTTGAGGACATGAGTGTGACAAGTTGAGGAGTACTAGTGTCTTTGTCACATGCTCTTTTTAGGTACATGTCTTTAATTTTTTAAAGTTCACTAATTGTGGACCTTGGTGGCCATGCTTGTTAATTAAAAATCTTTTAAGAAACTGAATTTTACTCAGAAAAGGGGGAAAAAAATTCTATACAATGTTATACTGTCGTACTTAAACGTAGATACATTGTAAAACAATATAACTATATAAAACTCGACATGAAATACATATTCATTATTGTACAAAAATTCCTTTGGTACATTAATGCTTAGCTAATGGCCTCACAGTCACAGCAAGAAAAATGAAAGTAGATATTTGATTTTTATTTTTTTTTTCAGGGGAAAATGGAATAGAGCAGAATTTAGGTAGATGTTCCTTGTAATATTAATGTAATTCCATTATTATACTTACATATGAAACAAACTATTGCTTGTTTACGGTTTCTTTTTTTTTTTTTTTTTAATTATTATAAAAAAAGGAGTCAAAAGTCATTAGTAAGGGTTAGTTTGATCATTATATGAGATTTAAGGGAAAATTCTGTTAAATTTAGACTAAACAATCAAGTTGTGGAAGAAGATGACTAAACAAGTTTACATTTTAGGGATGATAATGGGACGGAACGGAAATGAATATGCTTCCTACGGGTACCGCATTTAAGGGTAAAAATGTCATCCCCAATCACTTTGATATATAATCAAGAAAGTCGTAAATGTCAACTTTCTATTAAACGAGCTCATTGCATGCGTATGATGATCTAGCAGGTCCCTCTTTCTAAATAATTATTTAGTATTTTATTAAAGGTAAAGGCATTATGTTGAAATTATGTTTTAACGCATTATGTAGAAATAATTAAAGAAAGATGGAGGTCACCACACCAATCAAAGACCTGAATCATTGCCCTGCTTTTCAATTGTCAACAAGAGGCTGGCCAAATTAGTGATGCTTTATGAGTTTTTAGCACAATTATCCCTTAAGCTTTACAGCTTTTAGCAACTTGCGATCCAAATTAAATAATAGATCAAAAAATTATTGTAATGTACCTCATTTTATTTAACTTCCATTAATATTGCTAACAGAAAGTTTTATGTACTGCACTTCATGTGAGAACAAAAATGCCATATCCGACCAAAAATCTTCAAATTAGACTCAATCCCTAATGTAAATTTCCGAAACTCAGATCCTCAATTTAACAGAAAGTTCACAAAATGAGGCATATTTAAATATTTAGAAATTTCAGAAAGTAAAGTATTAAAATTAAAAATTAGGAATGTAAGTTGTCAAAAACCATGAAGTTTGGGGGTATCAATGCTAAAACCGGATGCTTTATTACATGCCCATCACGTTTCTACTAATCCATGACCCACTTCCCCCCCCCCCCCCCCCCCTTGTATTATAAAAAAATAAATAAATAATTGAAGATTTTGACCCACTGCCATAGCGGACATCAGAAGCAAGCCATACATTGGAGCATGAGTTTCTCTTCATTTTCACATTGCCTTTTTTCCTCCCCTTCCACCTCAATCTCAACTCTCATGCTAACAATTATATGCTCTCTTTCTCTCTCCGGGTTACTTCAAACATTGGTTTAATTTTTGTCAAATATTGTCTTTAAAAGTAGATATACAAACACGTTGCAAAATGTACTAGCAGAGTCGCGTTGGAGAATCGATATGATTTGTAGGAAAATTCTTCTGTACAACTACTGATATGCAGTTTTCTTAGGCTCCGTTTGGTGTTACAGTTTGAGTTGAAATTTTTAAGTTTGAGTTGGTTGAATTTTTAAAAACTAGTTATAATTTTTGTTGACTTTTCAGAAAAAGACAAAAACTGAGATGAAAAATTTGAGTTTAAGATGGTTTACCAAACGGAGGCTTAATCTCGTATGATGGTCTGACCGTTAAAACCTATATCTTAGCGAGAAATTTTTAATAATTCTCCCAACGTGGAATTAAACCAAAGAGTTGGTACAAGGAACATTTATGGGGACTTAATTAGCTTCTTTTCCTTATTTCATTGGGGGTCATGTTCTGGAAGACATGCTAATCAGTAGCTCGTTAACAATGCCAAAACACAAACTCGTTATTTAGAAGTTACCACAGTAATCCTAAACCGCTAGACTATCACATTCCGTGTACGAAGCAAAAAACAATCGATTTCAATTTAGTAAATGTTGAAACATTCCCAAAAGAATTTCACCTAGTTTTGGACATGCCATATGCAATTAATAGTAAAGAATATAATCGGAGCTCATTAAATCAATATCATGTAAGCTAAGTGGGGCAAAAGCAATGCCGATTTCCCCATGTCTTTTCTCGCATCAGTCATTAGTGTCTAAGAAATTGGTAAACCATGAATTAAAGAATGATACTATCATATAATAACCAAATTTCAACCGGTAAATTGATTTAATTCCTTTCATTTACTTGGACCAAGCGACTGCATCGATCTCTGCCTGAGCACTTCTGTATAACTCCAGCCTCTTAGCGAGAAATTTTTAATAATTCTCCCAACGTGGAATTAAACCAAAGAGTTGGTACAAGGAACATTTATGGGGACTTAATTAGCTTCTTTTCCTTATTTCATTGGGGGTCATGTTCTGGAAGACATGCTAATCAGTAGCTCGTTAACAATGCCAAAACACAAACTCGTTATTTAGAAGTTACCACAGTAATCCTAAACCGCTAGACTATCACATTCCGTGTACGAAGCAAAAAACAATCGATTTCAATTTAGTAAATGACATTCCCAAAAGAATTTCACCTAGTTTTGGACATGCCATATGCAATTAATAGTAAAGAATATAATCGGAGCTCATTAAATCAATATCATGTAAGCTAAGTGGGGCAAAAGCAATGCCGATTTCCCCATGTCTTTTCTCGCATCAGTCATTAGTGTCTAAGAAATTGGTAAACCATGAATTAAAGAATGATACTATCATATAATAACCAAATTTCAACCGGTAAATTGATTTAATTCCTTTCATTTACTTGGACCAAGCGACTGCATCGATCTCTGCCTGAGCACTTCTGTATAACTCCAGCCTCTTTGCGAGAAATTTTTAATAATTCTCCCAACGTGGAATTAAACCAAAGAGTTGGTACAAGGAACATTTATGGGGACTTAATTAGCTTCTTTTCCTTATTTCATTGGGGGTCATGTTCTGGAAGACATGCTAATCAGTAGCTCGTTAACAATGCCAAAACACAAACTCGTTATTTAGAAGTTATCACAGTAATCCTAAACCGCTAGACTATCACATTCCGTGTACGAAGCAAAAAACAATCGATTTCAATTTAGTAAATGTTGAAACATTCCCAAAAGAATTTCACCTAGTTTTGGACATGCCATATGCAATTAATAGTAAAGAATATAATCGGAGCTCATTAAATCAATATCATGTAAGCTAAGTGGGGCAAAAGCAATGCCGATTTCCCCATGTCTTTTCTCGCATCAGTCATTAGTGTCTAAGAAATTGGTAAACCATGAATTAAAGAATGATACTATCATATAATAACCAAATTTCAACCGGTAAATTGATTTAATTCCTTTCATTTACTTGGACCAAGCGACTGCATCGATCTCTGCCTGAGCACTTCTGTATAACTCCAGTCTCTTAGCGAGAAATTTTTAATAATTCTCCCAACGTGGAATTAAACCAAAGAGTTGGTACAAGGAACATTTATGGGGACTTAATTAGCTTCTTTTCCTTATTTCATTGGGGGTCATGTTCTGGAAGACATGCTAATCAGTAGCTCGTTAACAATGCCAAAACACAAACTCGTTATTTAGAAGTTACCACAGTAATCCTAAACCGCTAGACTATCACATTCCGTGTACGAAGCAAAAAACAATCGATTTCAATTTAGTAAATGTTGAAACATTCCCAAAAGAATTTCACCTAGTTTTGGACATGCCATATGCAATTAATAGTAAAGAATATAATCGGAGCTCATTAAATCAATATCATGTAAGCTAAGTGGGGCAAAAGCAATGCCGATTTCCCCATGTCTTTTCTCGCATCAGTCATTAGTGTCTAAGAAATTGGTAAACCATGAATTAAAGAATGATACTATCATATAATAACCAAATTTCAACCGGTAAATTGATTTAATTCCTTTCATTTACTTGGACCAAGCGACTGCATCGATCTCTGCCTGAGCACTTCTGTATAACTCCAGCCTCTTAGCAAGCGACGTACGACGCTGCATAACTGCTGGATCTTCATTCAGCAATGAAGCCAATTGTTTTGTCTGCAAGCAGATTAAGACAGGTAATTAGCATAATCGAGCTCTTCTTTCCTTTCATTTTGTTAGGAACCCATTAGGTAGAACTCACCCTTGCAAAATCGGCTTGCAAAAGGAGGAGACCCAAGGGCTTATGAACCCACTATTTATCTTATAATCTTTCCATGTGGGACAATTGGTATCTAACACATCTCTCTTATTTTCTTGCGGGAAAGTTCAATCACACAGATGGGGTTCAGGAATTCCTTACCTCTTTTTTACCCAACTCGGCGAAAAAGTAATCGAGTAAACTACGTTTGGCCTCCCTTACTTGGCAATAGACGATTGACTTCGGAATGGCATTCCTCAAACTTGCACAAACCATGTTGACATAGGATAATACAACACTTCCTGTTTGAAAAATTGGATCAATTGTATGAATTAATTAGATGAAAACCTTGTTTAAAAGTGTACCCAAATCATATAGTCAACAGATCTTTTTTTTTTTTTTCCTTCTCGTAAAGTAGATGAGATCAAATGATAGGCTAGTCCATTGTTAAGTCCTTGAAAATACTATAATTAGTAGTACTAAAATCAAGAAATGAATAGGGCGAGATTGAACAACCACTTAAGATACATCAGTGATCTTGAACGAATTCTTATTTTCAAGTTTTTCTAAAAGTTATTCAGACTTAGAAGTTCAAATTCCGTATCTTTAGAGACTAACAATTTTAGCAACTCACCAACACGTCGGAGATACGAATCATTGTATCTATCGAAAATTGAGTGTGTTGGATTTCCTCCCTTTTCAATATCTTGAGGAAGCTTACGGAAGTATTCAACAGTTAAGTAGCCACATTCCATGTCGACTAACTGAAGAGTTGCTTTCTTGCTTTCTTCTCTCATCCTAACCAATGACTCAACAGCTGCATTCCCAACTTCCACTCTCAAAGTGGGATACTGCTTCAGTTCCTATAAAAGCAACAGAAGAATAATCCAGTCAGTTAAAACTAAGAAAATATGATAACTTGTGTTTAAAACGACTGTTGCTCGATGTTTAATATAGGCAAGTAATGATAGGTCATTAGGCCAACTAATCAAATCAAGCTCACTCAAATTAAACATTATAATTGTACGCATATTATACAGCAAATATGTTAATGGCTAGCTTTAAGGAAAATCTCGGAAATTTAAGTTAGTAATCATGGAGTAATTTGCAGCAACTAAAAACATTCTAGTGTGCTAGAGGACTTGCCATGGTCTCGCCGAGAGCCTTGTGAACCAGCTCCTTCAGTATGCCATGTACCTAAATCAGAAGGAAAACATGATGTCAAGCAAACAAAATTTCAACATCAATATGAAATACTTCTGTATTGACACATGCCAGATAGAAAACAGTGCCATTAACAATCAGAGCATCAGCATTAGCAAGAACAAGAAGCAAACAGAGACAAAATCCATTTGGGATGTGATCGCTGAAAATTTATATAGAAAGCAGTGACATACTACTTTGAAAAGGTATTCCGTAGTTTCAAGATTGCTAAGATGGTTTTAATTGCCGCAAGAAATCACAACATTTTTCAAAAAGATTTTTCTGGAAGACGCTACAAAATGCTTTAAGGAGATTTCTTTTAGAAGATACCGCATCAACAGCTGCCTCGGCAGGTCCTTTAATGCATACTATGGAAGATTCAACGAGACGGCGGTATCCTTGTTCAGGAGCAATTAGATGCGGTTGATATCCATCTGCTTCGGTAATTATCTTTCGTACGTTATCCATCGAAAGATGCTTGTCTAACTGCAACCTCTTCAAAGCAGCTGGAAATTGATTATCAAACACACTGTAGATTTTCTCACCCCCTGGCCGCCTGGAGATGTCAATAACCAATAAATCAAAGGCTTGAACTCCAAACCATAATGAAATGAAAATAACAACAATAGCAATAATACTTGCACTGCAAGAAACGTACACGCCATCAAGATGTTCTTTAAACATATGATCAAAATTACGACAGATTTCCATAATCATGTACAGTTTTCCCTGCAATTTAGAAACAGAAATTATCAATAATTACTAATGTTTCATAGCTGCCTGAAGTCTTAAAGAGCAGAAAGCCAGAAAAAATTAAAAAGGCAGCTTACTAAAGGATGGAAAGGGGTAATCCAACATTCCTTGTGTTGTGACAAAAAAAATCATATTGATCAAAGAAAACACGCACACGCACACACAAACATAAGTGCACTTCCTACCCCGGCATCAGTAGCAATGGGCTTTCCTAGACGGCTCAATTCTGACTCCAGCTCCACAATGGTCTTGCTAATTAGAGACTGAAGGCTTGGAATTCGAGACTTGATCACATTTTCTAAATGCTGAAAATTGTTCACAATGAAATGTCTTGTTAGGAATTATTCAGAAGAACGAGAAATTCCAATGGTATTTCAAATCAAATATTGAAGGAAAAGCAACAGTGAGGTGCTTTTACGGTATCCAGTGTTCAAAATTGCGCAATAACTGGCATGCATTATGAATTGCGGTGAAAAAAAGTAATGGGGCGTAAGCCTCAAGGGCAGAAAAAATTGCGTTCGCCTCTCTAAGTTGAGACATACAGTATTGCAGGTATTATTGCGCAATTGAAGAGGCATTGCCTCAATTTGTTAGAATTTTCTAACCCAAAGACCAAAGGCCCAAGGCCCAAGACTAATTTAAAAAAAAAAAAAAAAAAAAACCAGATCAGCCCATCTTTCGGGCTGAAAGAAACCCTAGAAGAAGTTTGACTATCCTCAGAAACAAACGTCTGTCACTTGGCTGCTCCTCATTCAAAAATCCTCCATTGTTGGCTGCTGCGTTCTTCTCGCTCTTCCTGTGGTTCTTCTCCTCTTGTTCTTTTATTGACTAGGAAGAGGAAATTGATAGGGATTGAGGCTGAGGAAGACGAGATTTCGACCTACTAGATTTTCTATTTTTTTTAACTTATTTTAATGATTTTATGTTGAGGCTTACGCCTCAAAACGCGTTAAAGCTTACGTCTTAACTCGTAAACGGAAAACGCCTTAATGCCCTATTGCACAATTTTAAACATTGACTGCATCTATAACTCCAAATAACAGATAATTATGCATTATGCCAACAACCACTAGGTCAAACAGCACGTGGTCGAGTGGAGTGAAGAATAGAAACAACTCTACGTACCTTGGAAAGCATCTTTCCTAAATGCTCAGAACCCATCCGATGAGCAAGATGCCGGTACTCTGGAGTATTAGCAAAATACTCGCTCTCTCTACGCCGAGCAGCAATCATATCAACACTCTTGTTGATATCAGCTTGGGAGCGATTAACAACACCAATCCAAGGAAACTGAAGTTTATATGATTTTCCTTCCAAGATCTGAGAAAGAGAGTTTAGCAAGAACTTTAGCGATCAGCAGGCATTCACAAGAATAGAATTTTGACAGCAAAAATAAATAAATAAATAAATAAAAATAAAATGAAAAAAATCACAGACCGCATGGACTGCAGAGAATGACATAAAACCAAATAAGAAATACAGTTGGAGAAAATGCATTTTAATCATACATCTTGGAACATTGATCAGGGCTTGGATGCATCTATATTAAAGTGAAAAGAAAGGTAAGGATCTCCTCAGGTTCTAAATATCTGTAATTCATGACAGAGAAGGTGGGTCTCGTACATGACTTGATCCTACATCATGAGAAATCTTTCCTGTTTAAACTAATATTTCGGAACTCCTTTTCGGCTAGTAATCTGGAATTAAACTTACATCAACTGCATTAGTGCCCTTGTCCATAAGGTCAATCTTTGTCAAAACCCCAAACGTCCTCTCCCCTGAATAATAAGTTATAACAAAAGAAGGCAAAATCAATATTCGTGGAGGGAAAACAACATAATTGAGGAATGAGATTCAACTACATGCACCTGGATATCAATTAAACACAAATGAGTTAATAGCGCGCCCATGACTGCAAGGAATTGCTCATATCTTACCTCTGGGGTCTACTTCGCGAGCGATTTTAATTGCATCCGATGTGGCAAGATCCTGGTTGGCAGGGGAAATTGCCAGAATAATACAGTTGGGCTGCAATAACACTAACCAACTTAGGGATCTTGCATTGAAGATTCTCTTCAATCATAAAGAGCAAAAAGCAACATACACAACCTGAAGCCTTAAATCACACCATGACCATATACCAAAAGTACGTTTCCTTATCTACGTTAAAAAGAGTTCTCCATCTTTCACTTCGTAGGTTTGTTTGTTATTTCCCCTTTTACCAGTTCATCGACACACATAATCCCAAAGTCACTCAAAGTCGAAAGTACACAGTAAGTTCAAGTATTCTAATTTCAATAGCAAAGTTTACTTCAAAACAGTTGATAACATCTCGAAAATGAGGTAAAGATATACCTTCTCAATGAAGGATCTAACCATATTCTCGATGTCCTGCACAATGCTATCTGGTTGGCCCTCTAAAAAACCACAAAATTAGCATAATGTCAGTTCGCTAGTCCTAAACGTAGGCAAGTTCTGTTGCTAACAAGATAGTATTATTTTAGGCACATTACTCACCAACAGCTACTTTCGTAAGTCCAGGAAGATCAATCAATGTCAAGTTCACAACTGCCAATGTCAAACAAGCACAAGAATACATAACAATCATTTTTACTAGAAAGATACAATTCCAAGAATAAAAGACTAGGATCCCCAAGTGACTAAAAAAGCACATTTCATGTACCATTTGGAGAATAGATACTGAGATGGATTGGTACACTAGAAATTTGTTTAGTGCTCCGACCCGTCTCACGATCGGTCTCATCGGAGATCTCCTTCCTCACAGCAGCTACAATATGTACAATTTTAGTATAGAAGACAAGACCAAAACAAATAAAAATCACGCACAGAAGCAAATTGGCCATTTTTTCGAATTTAAGGTTATGGAAAATTATATATATACACACACGCATATATTGTTTAGGAAGAATTATACCAAAATCAGTGAATCTCTTCCTGGGGAGGTGCATAAACTCAGCATATTCTCTTCCTTCATCAATCCTATGAAGCTGCAAGACAAGAGGACGCCGAGTAACAATCCCTGCATAATACGTGTTAACATGGAATCTAGAAGTGCCTTAATAGAAATTAACAAGAAAAAAATCGAACCAAAATTACCAGATCCACGAGGCAAAAAATCCTTTCCGACAACGCTCTCCAAAACCGAAGACTTTCCAGAGCTCTACAAACCAGAAAATGATAGAGAAAATCAAGTTAAACAATTCCTCCGAAACATACAGGAATGGATTAAAAAAAAAGGAAAATCGAATAAAAAAAAACGGAAATTTGAAAAGAAAAGTGATGAAATTGAAATGAAAGAAAGAGAGAGAGACAGCGGTGATCGAGATCGGACCTGGCCTCCGACGACGGCGATGGAGGGCAATGCGTCCCAGAGAGTAGGCAAGGCGCTTTCGTCGCCGTGATCGCCGAGGGCGGTGCACGCCCTCTGTATCTTGTTGACCAACGAGATCAGGCTCTCCATGGCGGCCGAGAACGGTGAGTTGGCTTGGAAGCAGGCGTGGCCGGAGCAAGCTGACTGAGTTGACGCGGTACGCGAAGAGGAGGTACAGTAGAGAGAGAAAGAGAGAGAGATTAGAGAGAGAAAAAAGGAAATGGAGGGAGGAATGTCTAGAAGAGAGGAAAAAGAGGCTGGCGAAAGAACCGGGAAAACGAGATTGGCAGCCGAAGAGAAGGAAACAGGAGAGTGGAATTTTCAAACGTTCGTTTGAAATTTTTGAATCTTCAAACTGGGCTGGGCCTTTTCAACCAACCCTACTTTGGGCTTTGCGTGGCCCAAATTGTTGTTTAGTAGTCCACTGAACTCAAAACAATGCCCAAACGACTACCGTTGGATGAAAATACCCATAATACCACTACTTCCCTCCCGGGCGAAATACTACCAAATAGCATATTTACATACAGTAATGGAAGATGATAGCATATTTTTAAAAGCAAGGTAAAAAATAGTATTATTTTGTTTATCTTTTTTCTAAATTCCAGATTTGCCCCTGGCTCATACTATCCTCTGTGGTTTTTTCTCTCTCCGGCGACGTAGAATACTCCCCTCTCTGGCGACGAGGTTCGTCGCGATTTCCGGCGGAGCTTCCGAAAGCAGATCTCGATCGACGGCGAAGTTGTGGAGATCGTGATCTCCGGCGATTGTGGTCACCAAATCATCACCGCGCAAGTGATGCGATTTCTCCGACGAACGTCTTCGATCTACGATTTCTCCGAGTCCATCCCGGCCATGAGGAGAGAGTCACCACCTTGGGTTTTGTTCGCAAAGTCAAGTTTTGCTGTTCAGCAACTGCGGCGGCGGCGGCTTGGAGTTGGACTCTATTGGGTTTATTTGGGTGCAGGTACAACTTTTGGGGTTGATTTAATATTTTTTAAAATTATGGGTAAATAAATAAGGGTTTTGGGGTGTGATTTGGGTTTTCAGAAAAATTATGGGGTTTTTACACAAAATTTTTAATTATAGAAAGTGTTAAATATTTAATTAAATTTGAATTTTTAATGAGTATTTACCAGTTTTTAATGAATATTTATTTTATTTTCTATTACTATAAAAAAAAGTAAATATCAAATTTTTTACTAAAACATATCAGATTTATTAGAAAATACTAGTTTTATAAATAATTTTTATGTATAATATTGATAAGAAAACAAGTTATTATTTCAAACAAAAAATAAAATAAATATCGAATTTATCAAGAAATACCGTATTTACAAACAAAATTATGTGTAATATTAACAAACAAAAAACAAGTTATTGTTTCAAATTGAAAAAAAAAAAAGTAAGTATCATATTTTCTTGAAAATATCATATTTATTAAGAAATATCGGATTTAATTACAAACAAAATTGTGCGTCATGTTTATAATAAAACAAGTTATCGTCTTAGAAATACCGGATTTACTTCTTGAAAATGAAACAAGTCATTATTTTGGAAATATCGGATTTACTTGAAAATGATTTTCAAGTAAACAAGTTATTATCTTGAAAATATCAGATTTACTAGGAAATATCGGATTTAATTACAAACAAAATTATGCGTCATATTTGCAAAAAAACAAGCTATTATCTTGAAAATGTCGGATTTACTTAGAAATACCGGATTAATTACAAACAAAATTATGCATCATATTTACAAGAAAACAAGTTATTAACTTGAAATACCTGATTTACTTGAAAATAATTTACAAAAAAATAAGTTATTATCTTGAAAATATTATATTTATATGGAAATACTGGATTTATTAGAAAATATCGGATTAATTAGGAAATACTGGGTTTATTAATAAATTACAGAAAATTTAATACAATATTTACTAGTAAATAGAATTTTTTTTTTTTTTAAGAAAAAATACCGTATTTACTAGTAAATATTGGATTTACTAAGAGTAAGAAAATATCAGATTTACAAGAAAATATTAGATTTATTGTAAATAAACTTATTTTTAAGTGGGTAAATTTATTATCCATAAATTATTTATTAATTTTTGTTTTTCTAATAATATTTATGTTTCCCTATTTTATTTATTTTTTTATTTTAATTTAAAATTTGCCCTAAATTATTAAAAATGCTAGATCTACTCAAACCCCTAATCGAAACCCACGCCGCAATGGAGGTCATCGCCGGAAAAGACAGCATGCTCGAGCCGCTGGCGGAGGTTGAATTGTGATTCCTGCAGTTGCAAGGTCTTGATCGCGAACCCATCACGTAAGGCTGCTATCGTGACATGGGAACCCCATCGCGCAACGCCGCAGGTGAGGAAGATCAGAGATCTAAGGATAACTCTATAAAAATAGAGTTATTTTACCACTTTTGTACATCTAAATTTGCTACATTATTGAGCATTTCAATTTATTTTAGGTTAATTTTGATTAATTTTAATTTATAAGTTTATTTTGATTTATTTTATTTTTTGTGTAATTTCATTTATTTTTATTTTATTTAGTTAAATATTAATTTTAATATGTTCTTATTAATTTATCCATCTAATAGGGTGTTTGGTGTAGTGGTTTGAGTTGAGATTTTTAAGTTTAAATAGTAATTTTTGTTGACTTTTTCAGAAAAGACAAAAAACTTTTTGGGAAAAAGACAAAAAAAAGTACAGTTTAACTTGAATTGAGTTGGAGTGCCAAACAAACCTTAAATAATTAATTTTCTCATTTATGTAAGATAATTAAGTGAAAATGGATGAAATGGGAATTTTGGGCTGAAATCGGGGGCAAATTGTCATCAAGTAGCCGAAAAAAAATATTAAAATTCGAATTACATTTGACACAGTCGAAAGCGTCACGTGTCCCACTCAGAAGCTCTCGGAATCTACTGCGCACGTGCCCATTAATTTCCGTGTGAGCTCGCCATTCAGCCCAATCGAAGCCGCCACATGTACCGACTAACCTCTCTCCCAGTAGTCTCGTGCCGCGTGTCGGTCGTGTCAGAATGGGGGCCACGCCAGCTGCTGCTGCGGCAAAGAAAGGTTAAGGGTGAGTTTGGTTCACCAACTCAAACTTTTTTTTGTCTTTTTCCCAAAAAATTTTTGTCTTTTTCCCAAAAAGTTTTTTGTCTTTTCTGAAAATTCAAAAAAATTTACTATTGAAATTTAAAAATCTCAACTCAAACTACTCCACCAAACAAACCCTAAAAAGAGAAAAAGAAAAAGAAAAAAGAAAGGGAAGGAAAAAGGAGGTACTCGAGGGGGAGGAGTTTTTTCGGGAGGCCGGACCAGAGGCCAATCCCAGCAAAGGAAGAAGAGAGAAAATGAAGAAGAAAAAGAAAAAAAATAGAAAAATAGCAGAGAGCCAAAAAAATATTAGAGTACGATTTTTAGGCCCAAGTTTCTAAAAGTTTTTTCCAAATATTTTTTTGTTTTTTTTCTCCAATTTTTATTATTCACTTTTCCAAACATTTTCAAAAAACTTAAACTTTAAAAATCTATAACTTTATCATTTTAAATCAAAATAAGATGATTATTTTTTCAAATTATATAGAATTTCAAGACGAATGAAACAAGATCCTTATTGTTAATTTTTTTCCAAACACATTTTTAGTTTTTATACTTTTTCACTCCAAACAGTTTATTTTTACCAAACACACATTTCTAAAACTCAAACTATCTCCAACATCCAAAACACTGTTTCCAAACGTGACCCCAAACAGAGCCTAGTAGTTTAGGATTTGAGTCTTGTTTTTAGTTTTAGCTTGCGTTTGATTTGCCGGTTGGAGATGAAATTTTTAAGTTGTATTTTGTTGACTTTTTAAAAAATAGTTATAAATTTTATTAACTTTTTGGTAAAAGATAAAAATTGAGATAAAAAAAAGTACAATTTAGTTAGAGTTAAACTTGAATGTCAAACAAAGTCTTTCCGTTTGGTAAGTTAGTTGGAGATGAAATTTTTAAGTTGGAGTTAGTTGACTTTTTAAAAACTAGTTATAATTTTTGTTGACTTTTCAGAAAAAGACAAAAACTGAAATGAAAAATTTAAGTTTGAGATGAAACACCAAACGTAGCATTAACTTTTTATTCTCAATAAAATTTCAAGGGAGATGACATTTGAAAAGCAAAAAGGAGGAGGAGGAATTTGGGGGAAACCTTGAAGATTTGTGGAAATAATCATCAGGTTTTCATTCTTTTTTCTCATATATTTTATTTTTGTAATTTTGAAATGCTTGAACCTTGATTTCTTTAATTTTTTGTTTCTTTTCATTCATGGATATTGTGTAGTTTGTTGGTTCTAGGGTTTGATGTAGCTCTACTCGAACTATATTTTGATGATATAGTTAGTTGTGAATCCAATTTCATTTCAATTCATTTGTGTTCTCTATGCTTAATGCATCTAGTTTATTTTTCCAAATAAATTAATTGATTTTGATATGTGGAATTTGGCATTTGAGAAAGGGAATTTCATATGTCATATTTGAAATATACAACCTAAGTAGTATTGAGTTCGGGAGGTCGATAGTACTTGGGTAATCGCATTTGTGGCTTGATCTTAATGAATATTTGTGCATTTAGTTGGTAGGAAAATCAATTTTAGGTGTTCATGTATATTATTTCGTTTGACACTTGAGAGAGGTAATGATGTTAGGTTAAAGCTATTGATTTTATGAATTTAATGAAATTTATTAACAATTGCTAAATCGGATAAGCAGAGAAATAGTAGAGTGAAATCAATTTTCTAAAACCTTACTTGTGCATTTTATTCCTTCAGTTTTGTTTGTGTCATTTTAGTACTTTATTTATTTAAATTTGCATTTTTGTTATTTTTCAGTCGATCATTCAAATAATCTTAGCGTTAACGAATATCAGTAGTTAACTTAAATTTAAACGCAATCCTCGTAGGATCGATAACATTACTTATCACTTTATTACTTGTGCGACTCGTATATTTACGAGTGATTTCCGCAACATCTAACGATTGCGAACTTGAACTTCACCTGCGACAGCACGATTTAGGCTGTCGCAATTTTCACCAGCTCTCTTGTAGTCGATGGTCTTCACGGCAACGATAGTAGCATCATGGATGGCGAAGGACGTCGACCTTTGAGTACCGGTGCTGGTGACGTTTGGTGGCCTTGTGGAGGAAAAGTCTAGGGGTAATTTAGGAATTTTTTATTTTCATTTTAAAATTATGCTATTATTTTCCACCTCTCAAATTTTATGCTATAATTTTCTTTCCCTCCTTTAAAAAATGTTATTTCCCTCCTTCTCCCCCTTCCTGTTATACGATACATTTGGTATTGTTTTGAAATGTTTTGAAAATGTTTCCACACGTCTTTAAAACGTGAAATTGAAAATGTTTTCTAAATTGTACTTATTAGCAAATTGCTTTAAAAAATAAATGATCTTTTAATTACGAATATTTTTTAATAAATGATTAAGATTTTATAAAATTAGCCAAATGATTTTTTTTTTAAATATTTCAAATCATCAATCATTTGATTTATGATTAATATTAATATATATTTTTTATTTATTAATCGTAATTAATTAATAATTACCTTAATTGATTATGATTAATCACTTTTTTTTTTGTCTAATGGAATG
This sequence comes from Ficus hirta, assembly GCA_038430175.1. Lineage (NCBI taxonomy): Eukaryota > Viridiplantae > Streptophyta > Magnoliopsida > Rosales > Moraceae > Ficus > Ficus hirta. The sequence goes on from CM076588.1 coordinate 12,692,548, forward strand.
TTTGACAGAGCTTTTTAAAAGTTACTTTCGGAGCCAACAGAAGCTTCTATAAGTGTTTAGATTATCTGTCAGAAGAGCTTCCAATTTTCAGAAGTACTTCCTGTTAAAGTCAAAAAATATAACGTCTAACAAAAGCTTTTTTGAGCCTATTTTAAAACTTATAATAAAATTTGAATTGGATATTATAAACATCATTTTAATATTTTTATTATCTATAAAAAAACTTTAAAGATCATTTTGACTTCAAAAGTTTTTTTATTTCAAACACTTATTAAAAAGTTACAACATTTATTTTTTTTTTCTACTGATTAGAAACAAAAGAAAAAACTCTATCAAACGAACCGTAAATTGTTTTCTCCGAAAATTTGGTCCACCACGAGCGATGTATGACTAAAGATTCACCAAAAAGAAAAAGAATAAAAAAATCAATTTGATACAAGTTCTGAAGCCGAACGCAACTGACTACGAACAAAATACATGCACTCAAATCTATGACAAAATGAGGTTCATCAGATCAGATATCGACCAACAGTCAAGCTACATTTTGCATATTGCCAAAAACTCTGGAAAATTCCAAAATCAGAGAAAAAGGGATAAATCCTCTAAGGCGATAGCATATTCGTTGATCATTTGGACTATGGAGGCCATTTATGGCATTTTAGTAAATTCAATAAAAATCAGGGGCTATTCCACATGCCACTGTCTTATCTCGTTTAAAGAAAGTTTTTGGCTAAACCCCTCTCTCTCTCTCTCTCTCCTCCGTGCTTTCTCTCTCTTCCCTTCTTTGAAATGAAATGCTGACGAGAGCAACTGCTCTATGGACTCTGTTGTACCAAAACCCATTTCCACTTCTTTGAGAAGCCATTTTTCCTTCTTCAAGTTCCCCCAAATAATACTCTCACCCAAAAGAGCTTCTTCTTCTTCTTCCATCAGAGTCTCCCTTAGAACAACTCCTCCAAATCCCGACGACGACGACGACGACCCAAAAACACCGAAATCCTCTTTTCACGCCCACCCATTGAAGCCAATCCTCAAAAGCTCCGGAGAAAATTGGGTTCCGGGCAGCTATGGCTTAAGGTATTTGCAGAGCAGCGGGCTGGGGGTGGCGCTGCTAAGCGTGACGGCGACGGCGAGGGTGAAGATAAGCCCCTTCGTGGCGCAATTGGCGGCGAACCCGACGTTCGTGTCGTGGCTGGTGGCGTGGCTGGTGGCGCAGTCGGTGAAGGTGGTGCTCAACTTCTTCGTCGAGAGGAAGTGGGATTTGAGGATTCTGTTCGCCTCCGGTGGAATGCCCTCCTCGCACTCCGCCCTCTGCACCGCCTTGTCGACGTCTGTCGCGCTCTGCCACGGCGTCGCCGATTCTTTATTTCCGGTTTGCTTGGGTTTTACTCTTATTGTTATGTACGATGCTATTGGGGTTCGTCGACATGCTGGTATGCAAGCTGAGGTACGAAATTAATCATATATGCATACACATATATATACACACATATGAAAGGTTTTATATCCAGTATCGGATACCCTCCGATACTTGTTTAGAAACTTGCAACACTACCTACTTAGAACTTGTAACATAATTTCTTATTTAGAAGTACTATTTGAAAAATATTACATTAGAATCAACGGGTCAGATAACAACCCCTCCCTAGACATATATGAATTCATAATCTCGTATCTGGCGGTACTTGGAATTTTTTTAATACATATGGTTGTATGTAAATCAACCAATTATTATAAGAATTTAATTTTGCTGCACAAGTGATGTGCTACTATTTTGTCTTTTTAGCTCTTTATGGTTTTTTGTTGATGAGGACATGTAAATATTTGAGCTACTGTGGGTGTTAAATGGATGGAAGTTAAATTGCTTTTGACTAAATGAGACTTGTTAAAATTGTGCTGCTAGAACTGAAATATTCAGTGCTCTGATATGTTTCTTCACTTGAGCTGTATGATCATTTAAATATGTTGGAAGTTAAATTTGCATGTTTCAATTACTGGACAAGCTTTTGGATTCTGTTGAAACTATGAATTGTTTTATCCTTTCCTTTAGAAAGATTAAAAGAGTGATCTAATTTGCACGTTACCCAGTTTTGTCTTGGCAGGAGACGTGCCTCATCTGCCGAAATGATGTGATATTTTTTGTTCAATTGTTTGTTGTACTCAAAATCAGAAGTAGAATGTATCATATTTTTGTGCAAATCACAGATTAATCAAGAATATGAAAATGTTGGTGTTTGAAATCTCTGTTAGTAATCTGTAAAAAATCTGGTCACTTTGCAAACTTTATGCTTACTTGGGGACTTTGACGTAATCTTCAACCTCTTTTTCTCTGTGTTAGAAGATCTTGTTATATGACTCTTAGCAAATCACTAATTGTGTTAGGCGAATTCGTGGTTACAGGTTCTAAACATGATAGTTGAGGACTTGTTCCAAGGGCATCCAATCAGCCAAAGGAAGCTCAAAGAACTCCTTGGCCACACCCCATCCCAAGTCCTCGCGGGAGCTCTCCTCGGAATTGTGGTTGCATGTGTCTGCTGTCAAGGTTACATTGTTGCAACCTAAACTGAGTTTTGCAGGCTATTTTGGTCAAATTCGTCGACGATCACTTACCCCACTTACTATAGTTGCATACTTGGTTTGTGGTGGTGTTGTGTTCCATTGTTTCGAATGTACAAGAGAAGTTCAACTGTTGAAAATGAAGATTAGAATTGCTGTTCTTCTGGGAAACTGTTCGATCTGATTCATAGATTGAAAATGCCTCAATGACAATATTCCATTGTATTCCAAACTTCTTTTTTATTCTATTCTTCTTCACAGAATTGGAATTTGGAATCATCTCCCGATGATTCTAGTAGTTGTAGTTGAATAAATTAGGCAAATTCGTTGGGGCCCAAGTGAAACTACTTATTTTTTCTAAACCTAGGATACGTCTTTTAGCTTCGAAATACTTTCTTTTTGTGGAGAATTCTATAACTTTCTCGAGAAAGTTGCCTCCTAAAACGCATGACAATCTTTTTTAACTGTTCTGTGTTCATTCATCAGAAGAAAATGCGGATTTGGATTTGGATTTAATTCATTGGCCAGTGTTTGGGGCAACCATTAAGGCCATTTACACCATTCCATTTTAATTTAACATTTGAATACTTGTTTGGCTTGTGCAATTTGGATGAACTATTCTCATCGCCCATTTGAGATTTGTACACAAATGGCAAAAGGACCACCCTCCACAATTTGTTTATTCCTATATATTTTCTATAATAAAAGCGGAAAAAAAATCCAAAAACCATTCGAATGGCCCTAGCCCCCCATTCAGCATTCAGATTCTCTCTCATTTACATTGTTTTCAAAAGCATATTTAAATATTTTTATTCAAATGTTATATTCGAAATGTTAACATTTAAACGTTAGTTCAGATAACATTTCAAACGTTTTTGTTTAAATTTTTTCATTCAAATGTTTTTGTTCGTGTTGGTGGTGTAATTTTTCCGATGCTGGAGACCACCTTTTCACCGGTGAACGAGGTACGCGAGAACAAGTAGGCTCATTTTCCTACTCAGCAGAGAAGATTCAACTACCTGAATATATCCGACTAGACCAGATAAGTCTAGTTAGTTGTAGATCCTTCTCGGGTCACCGGTTGGTCTACTACCACCTTTGTTGGACTGCTACTCCCCGAATTAGTTCTCCTCAGGGGATCTCGAGCAGACCACCGTCGGGACCCAAGGTACTGGCTCGGATAACACTTCCCCGACCACGAACAAACCCCCTTTGGGATGGTCAGCTCGTGCTACCTCTCCTGCGCCGTCTCGTACCGGCTGACAACAGTACTATGGCATGACACGCCACACTCACTACCCTGCACTACTTGACACATGACGCCCAGTACCTGTCACTGTACCTGTCCTTATTCTTGCCTCAATACCAGTCTCCACCGCCTGACCGAACTGACATAGTACTTACCACCTGCGCCAGTACTAACATCTGTACTCGTGTCCCCAAATCACTCGACTAAAAGGGCACGTGGCATTCGTCTAGTGGAGGTCAAATATCCGTACATCCGGAGCATATCTACCCGTCGGGACCACTCGGAATACAGCCCATCACGGTCATCTGAGCACCCGAACCTGTGGGAAACGCCTATAAATAGAGGAGTGCATCACTCACTCAAGTATGGACTATTTTCCTTGCAAAAACTCTGCTTCTCTGCTTGCTCATCAGTGCCACTTACTGACTTAAGCATGAGAGTGCTCTTAGTAGACACCCCACGGGTGTCCCCCTTACTCTGAGGTGCTTCTCTTTGCAGGCGATCAGGCAGACTATTTTTCTTGCCAAAACTCTACTTCTCTGCTTGTTCATTATTGCCACTTACTGACTTAAGCATGAGAGTGCCCTTAGTAGACACCCCACTACTGTCTCCCTTACTCTAAGGTGCTTCTCTTTTGCAGGCGATCAGGCAGAGAACAACGGCGCAAAACTGACCGCGTCAAGTGATCCTATCGGGTGTTGTGTCAAAGGTTATTTTGGATTTTTTCAAAGGACATTTTTTCTTGAAAGTATTAAAAAGCCGACAAGTTGTTAAGGTTGGTGAAAAATGACAACCACTTCCCAAGATGTCGTTAGGCGTCAAAACGAACGACAATGTAATATGAGTTTGATCTTGTTCCACGAGTGTGTAGTCCGACTAGCAATCTGAAAATCTGCGTTGCCTTTCATTACCTCCTTTCTCTTCACAAATTCACAAAATCCTCTCATTCTGAAACCCAAACCTTTCGAAAAAGTCTAAACCGAAATCTCCCGCACAATATTTTTATGGTTGAAAAAAAAAGTGACCACCGGAATTGCTGTGAAACTTCTTCTGTAGGAGATGGGAACCAATAACTCGAAGAAAGACCGAACAAAACGCAAACAAAAAAACACCGTTCGTTGTATCAACTGTTTATGAAACTGAGCAGTTCCGTAGTCAAAGACAGCTTTCTCCTCCATTTTACTTTTACTAATGGTGGTTTTTTGTAATTTTAAATTGTACTTTATTCGATTTTTAGGAAGAACCACAGCTTGCTCTTTTCCAGAGTACTGATAAGAGGAACCTCTTTTCAGACAGGGTATAAGTTTTAACTCATTTTTCTCTTATTTCGGAATTACAGACTAAAAAAAAAAAAAAGATTCTCTTTAGTTCTCTGTGCTAATAATGCAATGCTGAAATGTATGTTCCAGTGATTGTAAGTTACTTATTAGATGTTAAAATTATGCTAAAAACTTCCCTCAACCTCCTCTTTAGACCGTGATTTTAACACGATTGGTAATATGCACCTGATATGTGCAGTCTTCTTGAAAAATATTACTGTTAGGAAATTAGGAACGAAAATAGGCAATAAGAAAACCAAAAACTAAGAACATCAAGATTTACGTAGAAAACCCTAAACGAGAAAAAAAACACGGGCAAAAGAAAAAAAAATTCACTAAATTAAAATCAGTAAAAGAGGAACGGTTATAGCAAAAAAGCATAATCTTTTCAAACTATAAATTACATAATATATATATATACCCAAAACCCTAAACCGAAATCGGGTGTAAACTCTATCGGTCCGATCCCTCCACTATCACCATAGAGCCCCAAAAAATATCTTATGATTAAAACTTCACCACAAATATCGCACTGTAAGCTTTTCGGGTTAGGTCAAAAAGAATTCGGGTTCAAAATCTAACAATTACAGTGGATTGCAACATTTTAATAAAACGCACGAGAAGTTTTCGTTATTATTCCCGGTACCATTAGAAAGGCATTTGAAGCTTACTGTGATTGCATTCAGTCTCTCTCTCTCTCTCTCTCTTTGTCGTTTACTTCTTGCAGATCTTTAATCTTTTTGATATCTACGGAAAAGGGCACATCTGAGTTTGGAGAATTTGTTCAAGCCTTGAGCATTTTTCACCCCAAAACTCCCGAGGAAGTCAAAATCAAATGTAAGAAACATGTTTTTTTTCTTTGGTTCTTTTTTTTACTGTGACTGTTGAATCCTTTTATGGCAATTATCATGTCTTACACGCTTTCTGGACAATATTGTGGTTACCAATGGCATAGACCTTTTCTTTTTCCCTCTTAGAAGATAATATAGTGTGAATTTGTTTAATTAATGGGTCTAAATATTTATTTTTCAGATGCATTTAAGTTTATACGATCTGAGGAGGTAAGTACCAAGTCCCAATTTTCTTGTCAAACAGAGAAGAGTTTCATTCGTATGATATAATATGTTTTGTCGTCATTTTTAAGCTAAATCTCTACCATGAAAGCCAGAACTTTTGTTTGAGTGAAGCATTACTGTACTTATCATTCATTAGTTTTACAAATGACCATTTTTTTCTAGTTTTTACATTTAAACTACAAAGTGTCCATTTCTTCAACTGGCTATACCCGAAGAAAAACCTACTAGCTTTTATACACTAGAGTATTCACATTAACCTCATTTTCAGCTGAAGGAGATGGTGCTGGCTTTTTGAACGTATCGGATCTAATCTTATCAGATGATGTTGTGGAAATGATTGTAGACAAGGTACTAATTAAAATTTTTATAAACTTGTTTGGTATTTGCTTTTTTAGAAGCTGCTTAAGGGTTACAGAGTCTAAGAGCTGTAGAGGGAGGTTTAGGTTTAATTTGGGATTGCTTTTTGCCCAAAAAAACAATGCTAAGTATAGTATTTGGTAGAAGTGTAAAAAAACATTTTGCACAAAGACCAATGTACTCTGTAATTATTTTGAGAAGCTTGATTTTGTTGAGTTCTAGCTTCTATTTCTACTTCTCCTTTTTCTTCAAGTAAAAGTAGAGTTTTTATTTAAAGTGTGACAATCTCAAATTAAGCCGATAGTTTTTCAAAAGTGCTTTGGTCCTCCAAAACTGTTAAGCCAGGTAATATAAACTATAGTCTAATATTTTTATTATTAATTAGAAAATTTAAACGTGATTTTTATCTCATTAAGCACTTCGGTTTTAAACATTAACTAGCATGTCATAATTTTCGCTTATCTTCTTCCACTCTTTTCTAAAGCATAAGCAAAAACGGTGCCCAAAAGGTGCAATTTTTCAGCTTTTCGGTTTTCGTGCTCACACTTCATCTTGCTCCATGCAGACATTCAAAGAAGCGGATGCAAAAGGAGATGGCAAGATTAATGAAGAAGAGTGAAAGGAATATGTAGCAAAAAATCCATATTCATTGAAAAACATGACTCTTCCAAACTCCCAACTCTACTTTCCCAAAAGCCACATATTATGAACATCCACTTGTTATGCACTGTTTTTAGTACACTTGACATTTTTTTCATCTGTTTCTTTAGGGACATCTCTCTTTCATTTCCTAGCTTTGTGTTCAAATCTCCGGTGGAAGAATCCCAATTTTAGCTTGACTAAACGCATGCTGGCACATCTATGCGTAGAAACGACGAAGATAATTTTGTCGTTTTTATGTCCATATTTTCCTTTGGCTTGAGATATAAAGGATTGCAAGGGCTGTATGTATAGAGGAATTTCAATATATATGAGTGAAGGGGTGGGGCATTTTTTAGTTGCTTTTTTCTTCATGGAAAATAGGACGAAAGCTCTAATGATCAAAAGTTACTTATCAGGTATATAATGATGAAATTAGATCTGCACAACCAAATTTTGAGGTGTTTTTGTGATATGAAAATGATAAAAGAAAACATTTTAACGGTCTAGATTTTTTTTTAAAATTTTTAAATCATCGTCTAATATTTGAAAAAGTGTTACACAATATAGTCAAATTTAACTAGTCTTATCATAGGGGTAGCTATTGAGCAATTTCTTCCACAAAATTTCTGTGTAATTTGTAAAAATAAAATAAAGTGGCAAGAGTGACGCTGCACATAGAGGACAGCTGGTGGATGTTTGGGAATGTTGTCAGAAAATTTCTAAATGACAAGACAAGTTGGAAGGACTAATGTCAGTGAAGAATAATGTACTATAAATATATATAATAGAAAGCAGAATCTGCTTTCACTATACAAACGTTTTTGTCCAAAACGAACCCTTCAATTTATTTATTTATTTTTTTTATTTTTTTATTTTTTTATTTTTGTATTGGCCCTTCCTCTTGTATCGATACGTTTGTCCTTTCCGATATTAATAATGTAGAATACTTCCCTTTCATTTCATAAAATCTAATGTAGCCTAAAGTTCAAAAAAACAAAATATAAAAAAATATATGTAACCTCTTTATGTTGAAAACAATAAGTGTTGGAAAAATTGTTTGGGTGTAAAGAATCGAAACAGAAAGAAAGAGAAAAATCAAAAGGTTTGAGGCATATGAATTACTTTTTCTAAGGTTTTATTTACTCCCACTACGAACAGTTTATTATAGTATGTTGTGACAAATTACCTCCAATATATAATAAATTCACGAATTTAATAAGTAATAATTTTATTAAATTCCAAACAAGATATAAAACTGACATTAGAAACTAGAGTTTTATAGCCTCTGATATGTCTATTCATGAAGAGTTGCAACAGATACAACGGATATGCTTTTTAAAATTAAAATGTGCCTTTTCATTTAAAAAAAAACTTATCTGTTTCAACAGATATATCCGTTGGTCATCATAATTTACTTATGACCGTTAAATTGTAATAATTCAATTAAAAGTTTAAATTAAATATGAAATAATTCAAATTCGACCGTTAGATCGTGTTCGATCAAATCAACTGTTCAGATTTAATCTAGAAAAACACCGTATTAAAAAAGAGAGTGTTCCATGACTTCTTTCAACGATGCATACGTGTAAAGTTCACCCTAATAAAGGCCCAATCACCCTTGCGCTTGTGGTGGTGTATAGTAAATACATAATCTCTATTATATACTAATAATTTTTATACTTCATTTATTTTAATTATATCATTATACTTACTTTTATTTTTTCAATACGAGGCTTTATTATTTTCACTGATAATAATAATAGAAAATATATTATCATATTTCTAACACTTTGTTCACGTCAAATAGCATAATCTAATATGACATGTTATGGACCAAGGGGTTCTGCCGGCAAACTTACCCAAAAAAGTCAAAGTCTTGTTTCCAAACGTGGCTAGTTGTAGTTGGACAAGATTCCAAGCTTTCAAAAAAAAAAAAAAAAGGGAAGAAACTACGGAGAAATTTTAGAACTCCCACTACACCATCATTATTGTCAATATATTCGTTGAACTTTGAACTTTGAAACATATCTATTATACCCACTAAACTGTTATATATATCTAAATTTACCTTCCAAACTTTGAGATATGTTTTTTTTTTTTTAAACGAGATAACACGTGCGACACGCATGAATAATGCACACTAGGGCATTTTTAAGTGGTTTTTGTCCTAATGGAAAACAGGACGAAAGCTCTAATGATCAAAATTATTGAACTCAATTTTTGGGTGGTAACCCAAATAAGGAGAAAGTGGGCAATAGGGATTGCTTTGAAAGGAAGCGGGATTGGGACATGCGTTTCTTGTCTCTGTACCCTCTTAAATAGAAGCAACGAGTTTAATCAAAAACGGAGAAAAACAATGGAAAATAATACAAAACCTAAGTAACCAATAAGGGGGGAAAAAAAAAAGGGTCGGAAAAAATAAATGGAGACCCAAAATCTAGGATTCTGACAAAACAAAAAAAAAGACAAAAAAAAAATGTTTGAACAGTAGAAGTGCACTATTAAAAGAAGAGATGAACAACGAAGATAACCAAAATACCCACAAACTACGGTTTTAAGAACAAAAATCCGAAAAATGAGAAAACAATGAAGCCGACACAACAAAATCCAAAACCCAAAAAAAAAAAAACTAAAAAAAACAGAATGGGAAAAAATAAAATCCAAAAATTCTTCTTCAACTATACCCATACACCGGAGAGGAAAATAACAAAACAAAACCCTAAAGAAAAAGGGGAGAGGGAAAAAAATGGAGAAAAAATTCAAACAACATAATAAAGAACAAAATCTAAAACAGTAAAGAGACAGAGGGAAAAATGGAGGAGGAGCGGCGGACACAGCAAGAGGAAGCAACCGGTAGAGTTTTGACACCAAAAACGCAAAAAATGAGAAGAAGAAAAGAGAACAACAGAGAGAGAGAGAGGAAGAGGAAAATGAACAGTAAAAAGAGAGAATGGAAATGAAGAGGCGGCGACAGAGAGGAGAAGAGAAAGGGCAAAGTTAGGGTATGGGAGGACAAAAAGGCATACCACTGTAGACTATACAACCGGTAGACACACTCAGAGGGGCAAAAACGTCCGGACAATGAAAGGAGGGTAAAATCGGCAATTGACTGTGCTTGAAGGACGGAAAGAACAAATTTAAGGGGCAAAAGCGTCATTTTACTGTATATAAACAGTAAAAGTTTACATCCTTTTAGTATATATAATAATAAGGTCGATGAATTACTGTTGGATGGCTGTTCCCCTTATCTGTCAAATCATGCTATTTGTGTTGGGGAAAAAAAATCAACCATTTAGAAATTTAAAAAAAATTAATTTGAAATATTTTCTAAAGTTAATCAAAACAAAATGTTAACATAACAACTTAGTTTTCATTTGGTTTGTTAATTAGATATGAAATTATTTAAATTAGAGTTAATTGATTTTTCAAAAATTAATTATAAATTTTATTGACTTTTCATAAAAAGATAAAAACTGAGATAAAAAAATACAATTTAGTTAAACTTAAACTTAAATGAAAAAAAAGCCTTAAATTTCAATTATAAGACTAAAAAACATTTTCAGAAATACAACACATATTTATGAAATTCTAATTAAAAGTATATCGAGTCGGGGTGCTACCCCCACCGACCCGGGGGCTGCTACATGCCCCGTCCATGGCCCACCCCGTCTTAGTTTGGGTCCCTTGCGCAATAAATGGAATATTTGTAAAAATGTTGTAATAAATAGCATAAGTACAATTAAAAAAGCTTATTTACAAGTAAATAAAATACTTATCTAACAAATAAGTGGATAAATTATTTATTTGCTTCTAATAAAAAACAAATTTATTTGTAAATATTTTATTTACTTTAACAGTTTTTGAAAATATGCTATTTATGTCTTTCACCCTTTTTTTAGTAGATGGCGTTCGCACGCGCTCAAAATTTGATAGAAAAATCCTCCATTGGGTTTAGTAGAACCTATTATGTTTGTTTAATCTCAACCAATGCATCAGATTCGAAAGTCTTTGTATATATAACAATATGGTGTGCCCAAAAGTTGGTCTTGTTATAAACACATTTTATCGTGCAAAGAATTTTGAAATTCGATCTAAACTGTTAAATTTTGAGGTGTTTTAATGATATGAGGCTGATTAAAGATAATATTATAATGGTTTAGACCTTTCTTTACTATCAACAAATGCCTGAAATCATCAACAAATGTCTGAAAAAGCGTTGCACGATATGAATGATTTAACGAGTCATACCATAGGGGCAGCCATGCATAACCACACACCCTAACACATTAGGGCTAACTAGTGCATAAACCTAGTGGCGGATTTAGAGCCCACTTAAATTTTTGGTTTTTCAATTAAAATTTTTACAATTTGTTCCCACTGAAAATAAAAAATTCACATACAGTCCCTATTTTGTTCCCACTAAAAATAAAAAATTCTTACATAATCTCATTAAAATCAATTTTATAAAAAAAATTTTATATCTCACATAATCTCATTAAAATTAATTTTACAAAAAAAATTTATACTTTTACTGCTTTGTCCCATTAAAATTAAAAATTCTCATATAACCTAAAAATTAAAAATGTTCACATAATCTCCACTAAAATTTACTTTATCTTGAAAAAAAAAAATTTATTCTATGCTCCAACTGAATTATATTTCTGACTCCGTCCTGCATGAATCATAGTTTTTCTTCCACAAAATTTGTGTGCACAGATCTAAAAAACAAAACTGAAAGCAATACAACATAAATCCTACTTTACAGTAAAATACGAATTTAATACCCGTGCGTTGCACGGGGAAGGAAGAAAAAACAAAAATGAAAAATATTGAGTATTATATAATAAAAGCAGTTAATTAAGATATAGATTATAATTACAGTAAGTATATTTTTTTTAGTATTTACTATTATAATATTAAAGTACATACATTCATATTTATAATCGTAATTTTCTTGAAATAAAAAAGTTCAAGTAATAAATAAAATAAAACAAAATTGAAAAATCAAAGGAATAACAAAGTTGCAGAGTAAATATAATAAAATAAAAACCAATTAAATTAATAAATAAACGTAAAAATGAATAGAAATTTTAAAAAATTTATCTCTAAAGATTATAGATATAAATATAAAAGAACTTTATTGAACATTTTGTTTAAAAAAAGAAAGTCAAAGAATAAAAAATTAATAATATCGAATATTAAAATAAAATATTAAGTGTAAGAATTGTTGTTAATATAATAAAATATAATAAAATATTGTTATTAAAAAATCAGAAAGAATAAATAAAATTAAAAACTTTTAAACTTAAATAGTCAAAAAAATTTAATAACTTAAGTAAATCTATTAAATTTAAACAAAATTAATTAAATCAATAAATAAACTTAGAAATGAATTAAATATTTTTAAAAAATTTAATTTTAAGTAATTATATTAATATATGACATATTATTGTACATTTTACTGTTTGAGTACTGTAGATTACTGTAGGTCACTGTAGCTGAAACGGAAAAAATAAAAAATAAAAAACCCAAAAGTCACTGTAGCGTATTGTTCAATAAACAGTAAAAGTTTACATCCTTTTAGTATATTAAGTAATGTGTATCGTACTGGTATCTGAAAAAAATATTAAGAGGTTTACTTTAAAAAAAGGAGGAATATAGTTTATATGTTCATAGTTGGTCTTTTTTTTTTTGGTTGAGGTCTGTTTAGTTCATCAATTTGAATTCAAAATTTTCAACTTATTTTTATCTTTTTATGAAAAAGTCAACAAATTTTTTAATTATGTTACATTTGATTCATCGGTTATAAATGAAAATTTTAAATTGGAGTTAGTTGATTTTTCAAAAACTAATTATAAATTTTATTGATTGTTCAGGAAAAAATAAAAATAAAAACTGAGATAAAAAAATACAGTTTAATTGAAACCAAACTTAAATACTAAACAAAATCTTAAAGTATTTGAAAAGTCAAATAACTCTAACTTAAATATTTGAATTCAAACCTAAATGCATATGCTTATATAGCTGGTTTGGTTAGGTTATAGATTTGCCCACCGTGGCTTTTCTATCTAATTAAAATTAAAATAATTGAAGTCTCTCATAGGCCATAGCTCACCCCAGCCATAAATATCTGCTGTTTTTTTTTTTAAATCAAAAAAATCTAGAATACTTCCCTTTGTCTGATGAAAATTTATGTAACCTAAAGTTCAAAAAAAAAAAAAAAAAAACAAAGAAGGAAAAAACAATATATATATATGTTATATATATATGTAACGTCTAAAATGGATTACTCCCTTTGTTCACGTCAAATTGAATAATCTAGTGGTGTGCCTGTAAACCGACCGAAAAAAGTCGAAGTATATATATATATATATATTAAGAGGAACTTGGCCGAAAAAGGTCAAAGTAATGTTTCCATACGTGACAAGCTGTAGTCAGACCATTATTCAAAAAAAAAAAAAAAAAATTAGTTAGACAAGGCGCGCATCGTCAGCCATGACTAGTTAATCCTGTTTATTAAACTTGGACAAGAAACAATTTATAAGCTCTGCCTTCGGTGCCTTCGCAACACTTTTTTTTTTTTTAAATGGAAATTTTATTAAATTTAAGAAGGAGATATAAAAATATAAATTTTAACAAATGATCCCATGTTACATAAGATAAAATTCTTCAATAAAAACATATATATCAGTAAATTTTGATGACACAAATTACCACAACATTTTTTTAAATGCAATTCATAGCAAATTACCACATCCGGAAACATAATATGAAGAAATGCGATTATAAGCATTTATGCAAAAATGTTATGTTTTTGTACCATGTGTTTTGCTTTAATCTCTATTTCTTTAATGCCCTAATGAGAAATTTCTAACACCTTTAATGTCTGTAATTTCATGTTCATATTATTATTATTATTATTATTATTATTATTATGAGTGAAATAGGGTCCATTCTTTTAACTAAAACTTAGTCAAATTCTTTGTGTTTGAGTGACAAAAAATGATACTCTGAGCCATGAGGAAAAAGAGCAATCAACAAATGCAATAAGGAACTCCTTAAAAAAAAAAACAAAAGAAAAACATAGTGCTCTTCAAAATAAATATGCAAATAAATGACATCCACATGGGTGGATGTGTTAGTAAAAGGTAAGTGACTTTGCTAGATTCTCTCTTTTATCCATCTGAATTCGATTTATATTGCCTCTCTTTAGATCTCATTCTATTTTCAACTGTTAAAACATGATTTGTGATGACAGGATAGACCTCGGATGGTCGATTGAGAGAAACTAGTATAAAAAATTTGTCTTCCTCCTATACGTAAAGAAAGTAATTAGTATATGTGAAACTGAAAATTTGAAAATGATAGATCACTCTCAAATCTTTTATTCCAAAAAAAAAAAAAAAGCAAATAAATAAACATAATCACATACTGGACTAGTGAGCTGTGAGCAAAAGGTCAAAAATTATTCCTTAAAAAAAAAAAAACCAAAATCTTTATTCTATTCACGCAAATAGAAAATTAAAATGTTTGTTCTAGGCCTATAATCCAATACAAATCACACGTGGCAAGTTTTGATTGGAGAAGACACGCAACATGAGTCATTCACCACTTATCTTGTTTCTAGAATAGTTAAACTTGGCGAACAAACAACTCTTTTTTTATTTACCAAAAAAAAAAAAAGGTTTTTTTGTTTGGAGAACAGACAACTTGTCAGCCATTCAAAGCCCTATAACCACAGTCAGAGACGTTGTTAACAAATTATTTAAACAAAATAATAAACATAATCAAGAGAGAGAAAGCTAGAGCGAGAAACATTTGTAACTTTTGAAGTATTCGTCAAAAGTCGTAAGCTCTTAACGCGTTAACAAAAACTTTCCAATCGCCGCTACAGTCGTCACTTTCTTTCGCCGACATCTCTCTCTCTCTCTCTCTCATTTTCTTACTTTTCTTTTCTCTCTCTCTCTCACTCTCTCTCTCATTTTTTTACTTTTCTTTTCTCTCTCTTCAGCCCTAATCACGCCAGAAAAAGAAAAAAAAAATCCCCACAAAAAAAAGATTAGAGAAGAGGAAAAAACTGAGAAGTCTCTGACTCTGTATTTGCCAAGAATTTGCTCTGCTCTTTCCTCTCTCGATTTTCTCGTCGGGTTCTTCCTTCTTGGTAGGAATAGCTCTGTTTGTGAATTCTGATCGGTATTTTCCTTTTCTCGTGTTAATTTTCCCCAAAGAAAAAAGGAAAAAAATTTCAGTTTGTGAACGATCTTGCTTCAATTCCGAGTCCTTGGTGGAGTTTCATTATCTCTACCGTTCTTTTTTTTTTTCCTTCCTTTTTCCCCGAAAAATTTGGTGTATTGGCTTTGATTTCTCGATATGAATCTCTAGGGTTTGAGTTTGTTTCTGTGTATATATATATATATATATATATATTGTGGTTTTTGTCTGTATAGATTGTCTGAATCCCTATGGTCATCTGGTGATCGATCAGGTGGTCATTTTACAATCCAATTATGGCTTCGTTGTCGAAAAATTTGTAAATATTGCATTTTGGAACTTGTAAATTGGTCTCAAAGCTGTGAAATTTCTGTAATTTTGTGAAAATGTCGTCGGCCGGTATTGCTGTCCTTGTTCCGATTTGCAATGATCCCGTTATATTCCCCAACAATTTGCACGCCCTGTCGGGTTTGTCGTTGGACGAATCGATTTTGATATTTCTCTCGCTCGGGGGATCTGTGATTCCTATGAGTGTTTTGGAGTCCGATTCCATCGAGTCAGTGAAGCTTAGGATCCAAATTGATAAAGGGTTTGTGGTGAAGAACCAGAAGTTGGTTTGTGGAGGCCGGGAACTGGCTCGGAGAAATTCGTTACTCCGCGACTACGGAGTCACGGAGGGGAATGTTTTGCATTTGGTCCTTAGGCTTTCGGATCTTCAGGTAATCAAGGTCCGAACTTATTCTGGGAAGGAGTTCACTTTCCATGTGGAAAGGGGTAGGGATGTTAGGTATGTGAAGCAAAAGATTGCGAAGAAGGGGAAAGAGTTTGTTGATGTTGAGGAGCAAGAGGTTGTTTGCAATGGGGAGAAACTCGAGGATCAGAGACTTATCGACGAGATCTGCAAAGACAATGATGCAGTTGTACATTTGTTGGTTAGGAAATCTGCGAAAGTACGTGTTAGACCCGTTGACAAGAATTTTGAGTTGTCTATTGTGGCACCGGATAAGGCAAGCGACGGAGAAAATGATAAGTTGCAAAATGATGTTGGTGAGGAAAATTTCAAAAGAGGCTACGAAGTTGATGGGAGAGTTGTGCCGCAAAAGCCTTCTGTTAGGGAACGTTTGGAGGCTGTTGTTGTTAACCCAAAGATTAAGTTGCCTTTGGCCATACAAGAAATGGTTAAAGCTACACTTGAGGGACTTAGTAGCGGGAACAATCCGGTAAGGTCTATGGAGGGTACAGGAGGAGCATATTTTATGCAGGATTCGACAGGGAAAAAGTACATTTCTGTTTTTAAGCCAATGGATGAGGAGCCTATGGCTGTGAACAATCCGAGGGGGCTTCCATTGTCAGTGGATGGGGAAGGGTTGAAGAAAGGAACTAGAGTCGGTGAAGGAGCACTGAGGGAAGTTGCAGCCTACCTTTTGGATCATCCAAAGAGTGGCCGTCGTGCATTCATTGGTGATGAGGAGGGTTTTGCTGGTGTCCCGCCCACGTTTTTGGTCAAGTGCCTTCACGAAGCATTCAACCATCCTGGTGATTTGACTGCCAAGCTTGGCTCTTTGCAGAAGTTCATGGAGAATAATGGGAGTTGCGAGGATATGGGCCCTGGGGCTTTCCCAGTTAAGGAAGTCCACAAAATCTCCGTGTTGGATATAAGATTGGCCAATGCTGATAGGCATGCTGGGAATATACTGCTGAGCAAAGGAAAAGATGGGCGGACTGCGCTGATTCCAATTGATCATGGTTACTGCTTGCCCGAAAGCGTAAGTATCTCTTTCAATGCTTGCTGAGTAGGCTGCTATTTAACTCATGTATTTGTATTTCTTGTATTTATACTTGTTTACTTGATCTTTTCTTTGCTCAATCATTTCGAACTAACCTCATTTATTCCTTATCGCTGCAGTTTGAAGAATGCACATTTGACTGGCTTTATTGGCCACAAGCTCGTGAACCCTACTCTGACGAGATCGTTGATTACATAAAGTTGCTGGATGCCGAAGAAGATATCGCACTTCTGAAGTTCCATGGATGGGAGCTGCCCCTTGAGTGTGCCCGCACACTTCGCATCTCAACCATGCTTCTGAAGAAGGGAGTTGAGAAAGGTCTCACTCCCTTTGCAATAGGAAGCATAATGAGTAGAGAAACCCTGAAGAAGGAATCGATCATGGAGGAGATTGTCCAGGAAGCACAGGATTCTGTGCTCCCCGGTACAAGTGAAGCCGCATTCCTCGAGACCGTGTCCCAGATCATGGATCGTCGGATTCATGAGATTTCTAAATCGCGTTCTTGATGGCATTGCACCTGTTGTTCTCTTTTGAATTGTTAACGAATGCAACTGTGTAATGTACATGTGATTAGTGCACATCTTTCTATGGCCACTGACCTTATAGGATCTTTTGTCCATACGACCTCAAAAAGGATTTTTATTTTCTTTGGTATTCTTTCATTTGCTTTTAGTATATTGTCTTTGGTTGACCTCAATTGTAGGTATTGGTTCCTTTCCTAATTAGTTTGGTATTATCTGAAAATATTTTGTTTTAGCTGCAGATATATATAAATATATGTGTGTGTGTGTGTGTGTGTGTGTGAGTTTTCTTTTTATCATTATGTTCGATACATGCTACTACTGTGTTTGAGATTTTCTTTCGTACATGTGATCTAACAAGAACTGCTGGGGAAAAAGACGTCTTGTATATGTTGCCAAGTTCCCGTGCTCTCTTATCGAAAAGAGTACTAAAGATGCTAGTGAGCATATCTTATATGATCTTTTGAGCCCAAAATGTATAAAAGTTGTGACATGTCGTCTGATTTTCTCTTTGTGCAAATGAGAAACGGATTGGTAACGAGAAACTAGCTGAAGCTCGCAATCGACGATTTGCTGAACGCATCTCCGTTCCGCTGGCTGTTTGTGCTAGGTGGATCCCTCCGTCTTTTAGGATGTGTGCAATTAAAATATGGATGCAGCCAAGTAAGGTGGTGAGGCTGCGGTTGGTGTGGTTGCAAGGAACTCCAAGGATGTTCCGATACTCCTGCAGACGGATCCTGTATCACCTCGTTCTCCTCTGGAAGCTGAATTGCTAGCGGTTTTGCGTGTTGTCCGGTTGGCAATTGCAAAGGGGTGGCAAGGAGTACTGGGTGAAGGTGATCGCAAGGAGATCTAAGATGTCCTTTACACTGCTTCAGAATGAACAGATTGGCAGCTTCTGCCTATTTTTCTGCAGATCCTTGAGTTGTCTAAAGCTCTGTCTTCTGCTTCTTGTACTCGGATCTCTCGTTCATGTAACCGTGTGGCTCATGCATTGAGAAAATGGGACTTTGTTGCTAGTTTTTGATGCAGCGGAATTAGAGGAACAAGGAACGGTTTTAACAAACTAGATCCCGATCCCAAGCCAAATCGATGGCTGATACAAAGGAACGAAGCGCATCTCTGAATAAACTCGTTTTGTAATATCAACGTCCACAAAGTTGCCCCCCTATTGCACAAAAGCAATATATATGACCCTAGCTAGCTAATAACTAAACGCTGCATTTTATGACCATGAGTAGTTCAAATACAAAAACCAAAATGACCAACTAGTTCTCTAGACAAAACATTACCAAATATCTAAAACATAAACCACGTAATACAAAGTTCAACGACTCCAAAGATGCTAAATCGACATGCAAAAAAGTTTATCTTTTCCATTTTTTTTCTCCTATGTCAGTTTTTAAGGTTTTTTGGCAGACAGTGATGATTCCCCACGTGCGGAGAATCAGTTGCTTCATGAGCTTGTCTAATAAAGCTTCCTATTCAGCAGAAAGACAAAAATGGCAATAATTTAGCCAACATTTTAATGACAAAAATCCCAAGTGAGTTGTGAGAGAAAGAGCTTGGTGCAACCCGACAGACCCGAACCGGGTTGTTTAGGAGTGCCCTTATAATGAATTAGATATTACACCAAGTGCGATATACAAGAAATTACAAATCATATAAACTCGAAATTCGTATGAAAAAGACACGGAAGATGGTATAGAAACTATGTATCTCCTCGAGAAGACGACTCAACCATTCTGCCAAGATTTTACGTAGACGGGACTTGAGAAAACAATAGGGATTTGCAGGATAGACCCAGAGCAGAAGGAGCCTCTTTATTATAGCTGATTCTTGAACGGCCTTAAATTAAGGAAATTGGGAGCTTGCCAACCAAGGCGGTAAACTAAGCAAACCAAAGAGGCTGTTGAGAGTTTAAAAGCCTTCCACAAGTTATCTTTTGAGAGAATCCGCCATTTGGTCAGAGAAATTGCAAGCAACAAAACCCTCTAGCCATGGATTTTTCTTACATGGCCAATGACCATTTTGTTGTTACCTCTTAACTTGACCGAGTGCACTTATCGGCTTCATTTCTTTTCACGCTTCTTCAGCATTTTCTTTGATCTTTTCCTGTAAAAGAAAAACCAAGAGTTTAACCTTTGTCTCGTCTAAGACTCAACTCATTGACGAGGATAGTAAATAATAAATCACCTCTTAGTTCTAGTGGGTTTGCTTTTGAAGCCAAAAACACCCTTCATCAGTGAGCTTATATCCACTGAGCGCTCTCGCATAATCATATCATGGTACATCTTGCTCCCGATCTCCGTGATCTGATCCTCCACTTCTTCCAATGTTTGGTCCACATTAAGCTGAAGCTCTCCTTTCCTGATGACAGTAACGTTAAAACCATTCTCTTTGGCTTCCCGAAAAGCATCCTGTTGAAGATTACGAGAAAGTTAAGGGCGAGGAGTGCCATGAACTTGTGAAATTTTTGGTGGAAACAGATTTAGGCTTTTACCTTAGGTGGCTGGGCAACAACAAAGGCATGGCCATTCCCGAGCATTTCCATTTGAGCTTGGATAATATAACAAAGATTTTTGCAATCATTAGCATCCTCAAAAGAAATCATGTGGTGCGGTTTCGGTTCCAATTCAAGGTCCGTAGCCATCTCCAAAGAATAGAATCCTACTCTTTGCTCCCCATCCTCAACCGTGTACAACTCAATGCACTGAAAAATAATGAAAGAGAAGATGACAAGTTATCAAGTGATCTTTAGTTAATCAGTGAAACTTCTTTAGAACTTGAAATCACAATCATAACCACAACGGGAAACCTTAAATAAAGAACGGAATCACTAAATTGAAAACGATGCTGATCGAAAAAATATGTTTCATATAATATTGTAGGAAAACTTGGGAGGTTCATCTCATTTTAGCAGGAAACTAAACCGTATATAATTATTAGCTTTTTTGTTTCCAATTTTTATGCAAAGAAAACACATATTGCTTACTGACCAGTATATATGGAAGATCTAACCACCACAGATAATCTTCTTCCTTATCGTCTGCATATTCACTATATTTGCTCACAACAGCTTGTGGTCCAAAAAGTTCCATCTCTCTTTTCAGCTTGTGCAGTTTCTTTTCCATGAATTCTTTATTCCTCTCAGGTAATTTATCCATCAAATCAGCCGCTTCCTGAATTTCTTTCTCAGTGATCCATCGATCCAGATCCTTGCCCATGCCTCTCATAATGGATTTAACTTCTGGGTCTGTCTCTGCGTTATAGGATTCCAGAAACCCCCGGGACCATTTCTTGGTGTGTTGCCAAAACTCCTTCCCTGATTTTTTGCCTGCTTTTACAGAACCATCACTGCCTTCTATGATAGTCCTGGAACTTTCTTTACCCCTTTGAAGTTTCTTCTTTAGATCATTAACTGCAGAAGATGTGGCAGAACTTTTATTTGGTGGGGATTCCGTTGATTTCTGAAGCAAGTCCTTCGCATCCTTCTTCACATGATTTAAAATCTCAGTAGTCTCAGCAAAAATTGCCTTTCTCTGCTCTTGGAAGTTATTTAAGAACTCAGGACTTTTCTCCAGAGGTGGCCCTTTCCAACGTGGTATTATTTTTTCCGGTGGATCATACAGACTAATACCATCTAAGGAAGAAAGGAAAAAAGAATTGTAAGCGTATGGACTTCTGAAAATGCATATATTTAGTAAACGAACCTATTTCTAATCACATTTTTTCCATGATGACTCAGTTCCAATCCCAACCACTCATTTTCTACCTAGGTCAGATCAAAGAAGACTCGGATGCAAAAAATGTAGTTATACGAATAACAGTTATTGCAGAAGAAGAAAAAATTAAGAATAAACCAAGCGGTTGGATAATATAGACGTTCATAACTTCATATGCTATTCAAGTGGGAAAGATTGAATAAATAGAAAGGAATATCATAAACGGCCAGTTACCTGCTCCATAGTCTAGATTTTCTATATTTGAATGAAGCCATCCATGCAGTGCCGACAGCTTTTCGTTCTCTCTCTCGACTTTCTTTTCAAGACCCTCGAAAAATGCATGTTTGTCTTCGGAATTCATCATATGAAACGGATCCCGCCCAGCCAACTCATTTTCTCGAACTCGAAAAACAATTTCAGCAAGCTTATCGTCTTCCATCCATTCAAGTTCATTGAAATCTCCGATGGACTCCAGTTGCTTCAATGAGGAATTGGTATTTGATTGTTGGTTCTTCTTTTCTCTTGCAACCATGTAATTGTCCCTAAAGCCGACACCAATTTTCTTCGCAATATGTTCATTGAGATTTTTCTCACTCCAGGTTTCCTCTTCTAAAGATGGTCCTACCTCTGAACTTCTGTCATTACCTTCGTGATCCAAGGATCCTTGGTGCTCTGGTACATCATCCTCCCCTTCCTTCAAAACATCGGGGTTCCCATTCTTGATTCCAACAAATTCCTCATTTTCCACAGCAGAATCTTTGGAAGCATTTGGTAAAGGCGAAGAATCTAATGTCTCATCTGAAATGGCAGATGTGAACACATTTTCTTCCATATCCAACTCCTTCCCTGTACCATTGTCATACTGTTCGTCACTTTGTGGATTTAAATGAGTTGCAATTTCTGAAACAGTTTTAAACCGGGGTTTTTCTTCCCCTTCTCGCTTGCGACGCTTTTCTGAAAGATACTCCCTAGCTTCTTTCACTGACCTTATGATCTGTGGTTTTGCTTGGGAGGAACTTCCTCTAGAATCACGCGGTTCACCAGAGGAAGCATCATCTGCCAAATAATCAACACTTGAATTCTCTTTTTGATCCTCTATAGTGCTTTGCCTAATATCTGAACTTTCTACACGTGAAGTTAAATTTCCATTCCCAACAAAAGCTTCATCAAGTAGAAATTTTTTATCACTTCTACTTTGTTGAGTATCTCCATTTAGAACATAAGTTAAAAGCCCTGTCTCCTCCTCTCCATAGTTTTTACCCTCCTTGGTTCCTTTGTAACCTCCCTCACTCATAACCTCATTTTCACCTCCATTCATTTTAACCAAGTCATTTTTCCCACCTTCGATTTCCCTGGCTTCTCTGGCCATTTTTCTTATTTCCCCAATTTTACCATCAAACTCTACAGATTTAGCATCTGGAGCAATAGAAGCACCAAGTAAAGCCACATTCCCATCCCGCGATTTTGCGCTCGCAATATTCCTCATAAGTTCTTCCTTATCCAACCTCAGCTTTTCGCTGGACAACATCGGCAGTTCCAAAGGTTTCTGAACAACTTCCACGCTACCTTTCTCCAACACCTCTTTCTCCTTTCTCGATTTTATCTTCCGCCTCATCATTTCCTTCTCCGATTCCGTGAGGCTCACTTCTTTATCCCGAAAACTAAATAACTTCTTCACCGCCCAAACCGCAATGAAACCATAAAACAACATCATCCCAACTCTAGGGAGCTCCTGTACCAGATTAGGACTAAGCGCAAAACTCCGAATTGCCTTAAAGAAACTAGACTCCTCAACTTGATCAACAACAAACTTAGCCACTGAACTATTCCTTGGAATAACATCTTTTTTACCACTCTCCATCTCTCTAGCTAAACTTTTAGCCTGCAAAATTTTCATTTTCGCCCCTGACGAGCTTCCCAGCTCCCCTTTCTCCACTCCAATTCTCCTAAAGATTTCATTTTCATCAACAGAAACCCTTTTGACATTACTATCGGGATCAAGAAAAACTGTAAAAATTGGTCCAGACCCAATTCCCCAATACTCGGTATCTTTCCTATACTGCTCCACCCAATTCTCCAATTTATTGAACAAAACAGATTCACCAATAGATTTCGATTTCGATTTCGATTTCGATTTCGATTTCGACTTCGATTCCTTTGGAATATCACAAAAATCATTTGCTTTTACACGTTCATGGTCTGTTTTCTCTCCGAGTCTCTCTCCATTGTCAAAATTAGGGTTTGGGCGTTGAATACCAGAATTGGGATTTAGAGGAGAGGGAATTTGACGCACCTGTTGGTCTTGTAGAAGTTTCTTTCTCAGCGAGTTTCGGCGGTTCGTTGTTCTGCCGAGTTGGGAGAAAACTAGGAATCTTCTTCTGGTATTAGAGATGGGAAAATAGATTGGAAAAGGCGAATTCTTGTAGAATATGGAGCTCGGCGTGGTGTATTTGATGTGGCTTCTGGTTTTCGAAGCTCTGGTTGGGAATTCGGCAGTGATTAAAGGTGAAGTTGAAAGGCGAATTCTGAGGTTGGCTGGAGCTGAACATTTGAAAACCTCCATTGATGGAGGCACAGAGAGAGAGAGAGAGAGAGAGAGAGAGAAAGAGAGCTGGAGATTTTGCAGAGGTTTATGGGGGAGAAGATCATCCACCTAAAGCCGGGTTCTCTCTCTCTCTCTCTCTCTCGGGAGTTGTCGTCGTTTTTCAATCTGCTGTTGTCGTCTTAAATTTTAATGTCGTTTTATGGTCTGATAACAAAGAAAGTGTTCCAATCCTTTTGTGCTGTACCTTATGTTCTTTGTCGTTTTCCTGTATCATTTTTTCCCTTTCCGTTGTGGTCGTTTTTACAAGCACTTGTCGTTTTTCGTTTTTTCATTGTTTATGATGAATCTGCTGTTTTTATTTGAGATTTCGTTTTATTATTATTATTATTATTATTATTATTCTGTTGGTTAGATTTTAAATTGTCTATTGTCTTTCACTTTCTATTGTAGTTAAAAATTAGTTTCATATCAAACATACAAATGTCACTTTTTTGTTCTTGTCTGCAAAACGTTTGTCTCCTTTTTCGGTAGCATACCATCGTTCTCTTTGTTTTTAGATTGAAGTCGCTTTAGATGTTGTTTTAGCATACTATCGTTCTCTTTTTTTTTTTTTTTTTAGCAAAAAAAAAAAAAAAAAAGAGTCCCTTTTTTTTACACTCACCGAAAAAAAGACGTTGTCGTTTTCGATTTTTCTATTAATTGTCGTTTCTAAAAGTAACTGTTGCTTTCGTTTTGAAATTTTGTTGGCGTCTCTTCTTGTTTCTGTCGTTTTTAATTGTTGTCATTTTATAACTTATTAAACTTAAAAACTTTTAAATTTTCATGTACTTCAAAACAAGAATACAATTCTTTTCAACCACAAAAAAAAAAAAAAAAAAAAAGAAGCAAGAGTACACTTTGCTAAAAAAATAATAATAATAATAATACACCAAAGTTTTCAAGGTAATAAAAACATTTAAAAAAAAATAAAATAAACACCAGGTACCAAAATACAAAAAGCTGTGGACGCTCCAAGCCACCTAGAGAGTTTGACTTATCTTATTCAAGTAAAAAGTAAGTTAAACTTCCAAAAAATAAATAAATAAATAAATAAAAGGAGGAGGTTAACGAAGGAGTCAATATAAGACCTAGTGAAGTAAATTTTTTTTTTTTTTAAGTTTGGGAACCAAAATTAGAAAATTTAAAATTCGAGATTTATTGGAGACAAAGTTTTGGAGGTTGGTTTGGAAATGTGAGTTTGGAGAGGTGTAAATTGAAAATGAACTATCATATAAAAAAATGATTTAAAAATTGGAAATGTGTCTTAAAAAAAATAATAGAGATTTTGTTTCATTCATCATTTTTTATTATTAATTTTTTTGCAATTTGAAAAATATAAAAATTATATTAATTTAAAAATAAGAAAGTTATAATTTTTTATTTTTTATTTTTTTGTAATTTGAAAAATATAAAATTATCTCATTTCAAATTAAAAATAAGAAAGTTATGGACTCTTGAAGTTTAAGGTTTTTGAAAAAAGAAAGAAGGAAAAAAGTGAGCTAGTTGAAAGTTTTGGGAGTTAAATAGTGAAAATTCCGTCTAGAGTTTTTATTTTCAAACAGGAGCTAAATGCAAAGAGTTCAGAAGTTCAAGAACCAATGGTATTAAAAATACATATATTTTTTTGGGTTGATATAGTCGTGTGTTTAGTGGGTTTTTTTTTTTTTTTTTTTTTGGATAAATTAGTCATGTGTTCAGTAGTTGTTGTAAAATATATATATATATATATATATATATTAAAAAAAAACCTTCCAAGTTATTATTGGTCCAGTTTTATTTGTCGTTTTATGTGTTTATGTGGTTTTAAAGTTGTTGTCGTGTTGTCAATGTCATTAAGTTGCATGATCTATCCCCGCCGTTTTAATTGTCGTAATTCTTGTCGCTCTCTAAGTATTATGCATTTTGCTGCGGTATCACTGTTGTCGTTCTGCTATCTTCGTTGAAATTGTAAACTCTCAAATCAACGACTTCAACGGCGTCCAATTCGCAATACCCCGTTCACCTCCGCCAACCGGTGGCGACGTCTCAATAAAACAATATTGAAATATCTCAGCTTTGACACGGTTGCATAGCTACTGGCATGTATATATATATATATATATATATATATATTTTTTTTTTTTTTTTTTTGCGAACTTGGGTGCATATGGAGAAGAAAAAAGGAAAGACATCCGTATTGCTACAACAGCCTAATACTACTAACAGAAAATTGCCTCATCCTAACATAGACACGCCTTGTTTAT
This sequence comes from Ficus hirta, assembly GCA_038430175.1. Taxonomy (NCBI): domain Eukaryota; kingdom Viridiplantae; phylum Streptophyta; class Magnoliopsida; order Rosales; family Moraceae; genus Ficus; species Ficus hirta. Next base: position 12,718,818 of record CM076588.1, read on the forward strand.
ACACACGCATATCAAATTGTAACCTCATATTAGTCAAGTTTTCATACCTCATCAACTACGAGAAAAACTGAAAGCTTCAGGTGTTATATAAATATATACCAAAACGATGGTTACATATAACAAAGGAAATCCTGCAATGTCCAGAACCATTTAATAAATTGCTCGGGACACATATAAAAGCGAGTCAGAGATACAAACAGGCTAAGTGCAGAGTGGTATGCAGGCTCCACCTTCCGGGTTTTGCTGTTCTTTCCATATCCGCCCTGTAACTCGCAACTTCAGATCTTTCCTTTCCCCTCCAGAGAAGAAGATGGCCAAGTTGCGCTGTATAACGAGGCCATCGTGGCTGTCTCTGACCTTCCTATGGCTATCCCTAATGCTCCTAGGGTTGCCCTCCCAGATAATCTTTCGTCCATTTCCCCCAACCTCGAGGCTGTAGCTGTAGTTACGAGCTTCTGTCTCGTCTCCCATGAAACGGAGAAATGCCATGTAGACGGGAGCCATCCCAATTTGGAAGGCCTCAAAATGGAGACAGAAATACTGACCAAAACAGTGGAAAACCTACCAAACAAAAAAAGAGCAGTAGAGATAAAGACAACTACTTCAGGATCAGCGTCTTCAAAATCAAAAGAATTCGGCTTGCGATTCATTGGCTCAAGTAACAAGGGAACTTTGGCTCTTAAATCCAACATAAAGAGTGGAAAGCAAAAACATAAATCTTGTCATAAGGTCACAACTCCGTTAATCTGATATTTATGCATCATCATGACTTGGACCGTCATAACAATGCAGCTTAAAATCATAATTACCACATCATAACATAGTGAGAATAGCTATTTGATAAGGGTTCCATAATAAAGATTGATTCAGTCATAACTATTAAAGCGAGAGAGAGAGAGAGAGAGAGAGAGAGAGAGAGAGAGAGAGAGATATTACAATGTTTTAGTACTTACAGTTAACATCCATGTTGCATTTTCAACTTCACGGGGATTAGACTTGACGTAACGATGGTTAAAAGTGGAGCCAGAATGCATGTCCACCTTGTGATCATCGCGTAGATGAGTAACAAGGAACGGTATGTCGCCCACAACGGAGCAGTCTGATCCAGCATACGGGCAGTTGTAGGGTCTGAAATTACAGACAAGCTCGTGTTTGATTTTACTGTAGTAGGGGAATATCTCCCGGCATCCAAGAGCCAAGTACTTGCAAGGCATTTCAAGTGATTCAGCAACCTTTTCTAGTGCTAAACACCTAATGTCACCAAGTTCTTGTTTGCAAGTGGGACATCGGTTGTGTATGGTTTTGCAGGTGGAGCAAAGCGTATGCCCATACGGACACTGCAGAAGCAAATATATACGTGTGTGTATGTGTGTGTGTATATATATATATATATATATCCTCCAGATATCAGCTACAATGCTCAGCCAAAAGTTCAACAAAATTTAACCAGAAGCTTGAACATTTCGAAACATGACGCATTCGAAAATATTCAAGTTTACTTGCAGAGAAAAATGATGACAGCTTGAAGCAATGTAAGGGAATGAAGGTAAATCATCTTTGTCACACGTCCGCAAAATAACATCTCATTATTCCCCATTGAAAACCAATCATATATTCTGATTCCAAACAATTACTCTTTAACTGACCATAAAATTAAAAAAATAAAAATAAATAAATAAACCTCTTCTTGACGTTAACAAAGGCCTTCCAACCCCTTAAAAAAACTTCAAAAATCCAAATTCTCCAAACACTATGGGTCCATATGAAATCAAAACCTCACAAGCAATCTCCTTTTTTTCCCCTTTCATTGGGTATCCAAAAAAAAAAAAAGAGAGTCCATTGCCAACAGAAATAAACGAAAAACTGGACAAAACAAAATGGAAAAAAAAAAAAAAGGGGACAAAAAAGAAATATACATATAAACATATATATATATATATATATATAAAGAGGAAGAGACCTGATGGATGGGAGGGTACATAGAATTAGAGCAGACGGGGCATTCGAGAAGCTTGTAGATACTGGGGGTGGTTCCCTTTTGAATCTGATGCTTTGGAACTCCGACGAACTGGTGACACCCACCTCGGCTCTGGATCCCTTCTTCCTCCATCACCGGCGACGCCGACGACGCCACGCTTTCCGAGCCCTCCGATTCCATTTCCACAATATAGAATGAACCCAGATTTTCAATCAAAACCAACCTTTTTCAATTTTTCTTTTCTGGGTATAGCTGGACTCTTTCGGAGATTGGAAAAAGATGAACAACAAAGAAGAAGAAATGTACCGGAATTTGATTTCAAAATATGTCAATAAATCATAATGATCATAAGGGGAAAAGGAAAAATCAACTTAAAATCAACTTTTTTTTTTTTCCTTCTTTTTTGTGGGAGGTGCTTTTCTTCCTTTTGGTTTTTGTCAGGGGGCAGAAAAAGCAGGTCGCCGTCAACACTCCAAGGAATCTATTTCTTATTAGCAAGCTTCAAAAAAAAAAAAAAAAAAGGCCTGCCAATTTTATTTATTTTTCTCTCATTTTTTCAATTCGTTTATTGAGGAGCAATTTTAATTGGTCAACTCAAAAATGGAAATACGAGACTATAGTGACAATGTCAAAGAAACTACGCGTTACGGTGAGAGGTTGCTGGTTTGATCCATCTGTTTTATAATAAGAAAAAAAAAAAAAAAACACAATACTAATAGGTTTTAATTAGTAAAAATAAGAGGTAGAGAGAGATGATATTTTGTTCTTTAATTTGTTGTTTTAACTGTTGTTAATGCTTAATTCGGTAACGTAGAAAAAGAAAAGGCAGGGAGTGGGGTCAAAACAAAAAGGGTTGTGAGAAATGAGGTGGATATGGGGTGTATTTGGTGCATATTAGTATACTCCAATTTTTGAGCTAATTATTGCAAGGACAACATATTGCTTTTACTTTCTGTCATGGGCGGGTCCCAATATTATCCTTTTTTACCATACTATGCACTTCTGGCATAACATTGTGGGCGATATGGAAAATAGGTATCTACCGAGTCCCTTTATTGTCCAGAGCCCAATTATCCATCTTCCATTGTAAGTCTTGTCTTACCATTGGCGGTGTAGCACGGCGACAAAGATGTCTTATCTGTGACCTTTGCTTTTGTCATATCATGCATTTGAGACTTACTCGTTTGTTATTTTGTCCGTGATCTCAATGTTTATCGGTTTTCCAATTCCACCAAACCGTAGATATGAAAACACCATCGATACATTTTTCACTATTTAAAAAAAATATTTAATTCCAGTCCACCTGAAGTTCACCGGTTTTTGGATTGTCCGTGTTGAGCATGTTTAGGTTATTGATTTAGTGAACTTGCATAGTTGAAGAGTGACAGAGTTAAGTGTAATGGGGCTGAGTCAGGTGTAAAAAAACCATTTAAAAAATTTCGAAAGAAAAAAAAAATCAAACCAAGTTGTCACCTACTAATAAGTTCGGAGACCATGTCAATTACTCCGTAATAAATTTGTTTGGTCAGCAAAAATTCGATCATCAATTAGTGCCAATTACTCGAAACTTTTTATGAAATTAGATGAGCAAAAATACATTTTTTGTGCCAGGAAGTAGCCATCTAAAGGAGTAGTTGAAGCCCACTCTCGTTGCCCATTTTTTCGCCTCACATCAATTCGTGGCCGTCACAAAGCTTGAAAACTTGAAAGAGCAACACCATATCTCCTACACACAAGGAACACGTGACCATGTTCTCCACATAAACAACAGGACAGCCTATGAAAGCTGCAAGATTCTCGGCTTCTCACAAGCAACATAACATAACAACTTTGTATTTGTCTCCTCATTTACAAATCGTCCGCAAGAATTTAAAGAATAAAATTCCACATATATTAAAGATACAACGAAGGACCAAAACCAAAAAATTTTTGCTCTTCAGTCTCGTCTGTGTAGTTCTGTTGTAAAACAGACAAAGCAAGTATTTACATTTCTATCGACTTAATTGAATCTGTTATTTGATTACTAATTGTGTTTATCGACTACTAATTCTCCGACTAATCCTATCAGCAGAAGTAACAGATTTAGTTTACCACTGATTTGGGAAGGCCTCTCTGTAATTTGCATCCTCGCCTATAGTAAGCTGGAATACTGTTGCCTCGCTAGTTCGTGTGTTCAACAGCCTCTGAGATATCCTATCTTTAGCTGTAACTTTCTTCCGCAGCATGGATGAAAGTGACTGCTTCTTGTTTCTGGTATTAGTCGTCTCTATATCTTCTCCAATAGCTGCAGATCTTGAAGTTGAAGCCAATGCAGCATCCTTTAAAACTGCTTCGTTGTGCTCCCGTACCTTCGTACGCTTTGCACGCTGCAGTTCCTTTTTATCGCTTAGTTTCTTCCTTGTCGCCTCTTTATCTCTCTCACGAACATTCTTCACTGCCTGTCTTGCTAACTTTTCTGCTAAATCAGTATCAGAATCTGAATTTGTCTCATTCTTTGAGGGATCCTGATCAATTGGCTTACCCTCGTTATCTCGGGGGATGATAGGTCCATGAAATGGGCAAACCTTCAAATCTCTTCTCTGGCAAAGCCCGCCTTTCCTCAAAGGGGCACAGCATGGTTGAATATCACTGCAGTCTTCTCTATAGACGGTAGCTTGAACAGTTAGTTCTGCAATTTTGTCTGCAGGAATTACAGCATCATAGTCCACCCTTCCCCAGTGACTTTCAAGCTCCAAACCCCGTTGGTTAGCTAAGACATCCCTCTTCAAACCCCAGTTGTCCAAGTGAGCTCCCCAATTTACAACTGGGGCTTCAGCCAAAAGCTTACTCTTCAAAGGGTTTGACTTAGCTCTACCACCTTTACAACCAAGCATTTTCTTGTCACTGGGGCCTTTGCTACTGGATGCTGGGTCTGATTTTTTCACCTTATTTGATGTTGATGTAGTGGCACGATCTTCATTTCCCTCACAGCGACCACTAGACCTACTCTCAGTGGAACCGATTTTTGGCTCCTCCCAAATATCTGCTTCTTCTTCTTCGTCGTCATTTCCAGTATTTCGAAGAGCAAAACCCGCTTCTTCACACTTTCTCTTCACCGATCGAAGACGATTTGTCAAGTCAATGAGCTCCTTCAAAACAGAATCTCGGAACTTGTAATCTGGCAGTTCAACCTTTACAAGCACATCGATCGAGTCTTGGACTGAGACCAAATGCTTTGTCGTCACAAGCTTGTACAACTCCCTTAGAGCATCAAAAACCACCTTATTGTCGCTGTTCTCACGGACCTTTTCCCCTTCTTTCAAAGTACTAAGACGTATCTGCTGCATCTCGATGCAGCGAAACTCTTCAAAATCTTCCTCATCCACGGAATCCAACACCACCTGCTCCCGTCCGCTCTGTACAATGTCCAAACACTCTCCAATCTCATTAATGGTAGACTGTATTTCATCCTTCATGAAAGGAAAACTTTCTCTCAAAGTCTCGTACTTGTTAAGCAAGATCTCTTTCGACCTCCTCTCCCTTTCTCTTCTCTCCTGCTGAAGCCGAGCTGCATTTGCCTGCAAATTAGGGAACTGGAGCCTGAGAGTATTCTTGAGGTATTCAAACCCCAATCTGAGCTGCCTGTAATGAAGCCCGAACGAGTCATTCCACTTCTCCAAAAACTCAATCGCCGTCGAACGCAGCCGGATTGCGACGGCTGGTGGAGCCGGAAGCGGCTGATTTATCCGAAACCCGACACTTAAACTCAGCAGCTTGTCCATATTCTCAACGACAAGGCTTCTAAATAGCTTGGACCTCATGAAAAGTTGGTCAATTATAAGAAGAGAAAGATACCGAACCTGCAAAAACATTTATAAGATCATTCTCTCCGATAACCCTAACCCTAAAACAGACGCAGCCATTGAAAATTCCAACGAATTCATCGGGCCTTCGTTCAAATTTTCAGTTTTTTCGACGCTCTATCCTATTAGCAATGCCTAATTCATTCAATTTCACACGTCAATTCCAAAAGGCTGTAAATTCTCCTCGAATTTTCTCGGTAACCAAACACAAGATGAGAAAAACAATCCCGTACCAAACCAACCACCGAATTTCAATACGAATCACGAGAATCAATCGGAAATAAGAATTCAGAGAAAGAAAGCAGAGGAACCTGAGAATGGTCGCGTTTCATGAGGTCCATGAGGGTGTGGGCAGCGAGTCGGAGCTCGGAATCGGAGTAACGGACGACGGACTTGATGGCCTTGAGGAGGCGGGGATCGACCTCCGGTTGGGTGGAATCGATGGCCTTCTCTATCAGAACCCTAACCTTCGCTCGACGCCCTTCTCTCTCGTCTTCCATTGTGGTTCGCCGGCTGATTTCTTGGCGAACAAGGTATTTTCTCGCTCACTGAGTCAAATACTCGTTATAGTCGGTTGGTTTGGTCCATCAGAAAAAACGAAAAGAATTCTATATATATATATATATATATATATATATAAAGTCTTTTCTGGTTCTTTTCTTTTCTTTTTTTTAATTATTATTATTATTATTATTTTTTAATTTTTGTTGAACTTCGGGTCCGTTTGGTGCATGAGTTTGAGTTGAAATTTTTAAGTTTCAATAGTAAATTTTTTTGAATTTTCAGAAAAGACAAAAAACTTTTTGGGAAAAAGATAAAAATTTTTTAAAAAAAAGACAAAAAAAATTTTGAAATGGTAAATTTGAACTTACCAACCAAATAAAGCCGAACGTCTTCTCTAGCTCAGAATCCATTTAGATGTATATTTTTTCGTAAATACCTTAAATTTTATGAATGTTTTCACCTTATCTCGTCAATTTTAATTGTATATCTTTTCGTAAATACCTTAAATTTTATGAACGTTTTCACCTTATCTCGTCAATTTTAAAAACTATTATTTTATTAAAATTTATAGTTAAATAGTTTTTTTTTAATAATTTTAATAAATGATTAAAGTTTTTAAAAATTAATTAAAAAGTCATTTTTTAAATGATTAATCAATTTGTTAAAATGGTCGATAATAATTAATTATATAGTAATTAATCAGTTATTGATTTAAGGTTAATTATTAATTAATTATAATATAAATCATTAAATTTTATAATCAATCACTGATTGATTATTAATCAATCATTAATTAATCAAATCTGAAAAATGACAAATTGTCATTTTCTTAAATAAAAAAATTTGGATCTTTTATTAAATTATATGATTAAAAAGTTCACCAAGCCTGATTTTCCCTATTTAGTTTTTCAATTTTAAAATTAATCTCACTTACCTCTTGTAGATACTGGAATCTACGATCAAATTCTATTCGTGTTAGATCATATAAAAATTAACAAACAAAAATATTAGTCTTTAAACATATAGAATCATAAAATAAATATAAACAGAAAACATAAACGGAAAAGTAATAAAAAACGATAAAAGTATTATTTGACCATTGACCATTGGCCTACGACATCTTTTATGGCCTAGCCACTACACAATGGTAATTGAGCTGAATTTGGATCTATGGCTGCAGTTCTACAGGGACTGTGCCGTTTCTATGCATATATATTTTAACAGTTTCTTCCATGCTAATAACAGTAAAAGTATTATTTAAGCATACTGGAAGTAAACCGGTTGTCAGGAACATGGGCCTTTAAATTTCTCAACTGTCATTCCATGCCCTTCCATTACGCAAACCATCTAATCTACGAGCAAGCATTTATTTGGATTACCTATTCAATTTGATATTTGATTTAAATATAATGTTCGTTTCTAATATATATTTGGTTACATAACTATTGAAATGCAAGTATTTGAATGTTTTATTATTTCACAAATATTCAACTCAAATGTAAATATGAAATTTCGTCTTTTTGAAATCCACAAGTTTGACTTCTAGGAGTTATAGTCCCTAAGTAGCAAGAACAATGTTTAGATGTAGGATTGTTCTTATACGGAATGAACGTTCCAAGAGAGTGAAACCAATAGGGAAAAGGAAAGGCAATGAATAATGGATAGGAAAGCAAATACGATTTAGGATAAATTCTTAGGGTTCCGGTAAATGGCCTAAAAGAAATACAGCTCTTAGCAAGAATGTGATTTCTTCTTAGAATACAGTCAAAGAAAGCTAAACCAATTCACACACCGTCTAGATAATCCATATTTTAATAAAACTTATGAAAACCCTTCTTAAAATGGATCTGGAATTATTGATTAGTAGAGCTGCTCATTAAGTATGTAATTATCTATCATTATGTAAGGTTCATCAAAGATTTGAAAACTGGTAGAGAATGAAAAGGGGCCAAGGATCTTTCTCTCAATAGTGCTTCTCGAGGCTCCACTATCCCCCCGAATAGAATAAGTAAGGCCCCGTTAGCCTGAGAGAAGATGGGGATAAGGAATTAGGATTGAAGCCCTCTTAGTTCTGCCGGGAACTGGATAGGGGTTAGCTTTATAAATATGTAGAACCAAATGTAATAGTAGCCAGTAGACACTTCTAGTGCCACTTCCCAGTAATTGGATCACTCTAGTGTTTTGAATACTATGGACCATCTACCATACATTGCAGCATAGCCGTTTTAGGAGCTGGGGTATAAGCGTAGTTCTTTGAATCAAACGTTGACTGAGAATGATTCTTTTTTAGATAATATAAAAATAGAAATCGGATAGGATGGATGGATCAACTTTCTATTCATATAAATTACCAAAAAAAAAAAAAAAAAAAGATTTTTCCTTCATTTGGTCAAGAAAGACTACACTGCCCACGCTTATTTTTATATTTTTCTACTATTCAAATGTCATCGTTAACAAAAATTAACTAAACACATATTTTATTTAATAAAAAAATTAAATTTTATATTGAATATAAACATTTAAATTGAATAAACATTCAATTATAATAGTTCAAACGAATGCTAAAAAAATTCACCAGACCAATTTCAATAGCTGATATGAGGGTCTCCATTTTGAGATTGTTGGATTGTAAAGAGGCCCTTATCAACTTATTATTACATTATAAAATGACGAAAGGCGAAGTACTAATTGTGGCTGGTCTAATATCCGTCACATGATTATTTTTAAATTTTAAATTATTATCACATAATAATTTCTAATGCCTGTTTTGAGGGCTTTGAAAACGGTATTTTGGAGATTAAAAATAAGTTTTAGAAATATGTATTTGATAAAAATGAACTGTTTGAAAAAAAAAAAAACTTAAAATATGTTAAAAAAAAACAATATGGATCTTATTTTATTCTTATCGAAATTCTATGTAATTAAAAACAAATCATCTCATTTAAACTTTTTAAGTTGAAGAAAAAGACAAAAAAATCAAAACATTTGGAGATGTATTTAGAGATGTCCCCCAAACACCTCTTTAAATTTCATATTCTGATTTTTTTTTTTTAATTTTGGTTTTATTTTAGTTTATTTGTCTATTTCACGTATTGTCCAATTAATCTCATACCCTTATTTAAAAGCATAAATGTGCTTTTGATCCAACATCTAATAATTATTATATGACAGTCATATCAATGTCATATAATTACTTGTGTGATGACTCAATTAACATCATTTTTTTTTTGGTCTATTTGCACGTCTAATACAACTAGTTATAATAAAAAGAAAGAAGGAAGGAAGGAAAGAAAGGAAATCAAAAATGAAGATTAGCTTGACTCTCCAGTCCACCTCCTCAATGCATGAAGTGGCGCCGCCACGATCACGAGGGTAGTGGAGTGCCAATTTAGTAAATGCCAAATAATTATATAGTGTTCCCGGAATCTTCCTCAGAGTTGTGTTACAAAAATATGATGTTATCTCTTTCTCTTTCTTTTTTCCTTTTTTAAAACCGACAACAAAAGCAAATGGACCATCACCAATATATATATATATATATATGTACAAAAATCAATGTTATATTTATTATAAAAAATATATAAACATATATAAAAGAGGTTGTTATCTGATACCTTTTTTTATGTCATATTTGTATTTTTTTAATAATATGTTATATTAATTAGATGATTTTAATTTAAATATTTTTGAAATAGTATCATGTGAGAAAGTTTTAATTAAAAAATTAATATATTATAAGATTTTAAATAAAAAATTATATATAAATTAATTAATTATTATATATTTTTAAATATAAAGTTATAGATTATCAGATGATATATTTTATCGAATACAAGACTTTTTTTTATATTTCTAATATTGTATCAATTTTGTCATCATTTTTCTTCCTACGCAATTTTCACTTTATCACACGAGATTCTTTTTTTCTCTTCAAAATTTATGTTCTAATTTTTTTATTTTATTTATTTTATTTATTTATTTTTTTTACCTCTCTCTCTTCTACGCTATCAGACACGGGCTAAACCGCTAAAGCACAATCCCAGCTCTATCTCTGACAAACAAGCTGTTCAATTTTGGTGCTTTTGCAAGTACTTTATTACGTACGGAAAAGGAAAAAGAAAAAGGAAAAGGAAAAGGAAAATTATTAAAGATTTTTCAAAAGAATCATAAAACGTATCAATTATCAAATATTTTTTGCTTGTACATATGATGTATCATTTGTTAATCTGTTAGATAGGGAGTTCCACCGACGCAGATAAGTCAACTAGCTATAGTTAACTTGCAAAGCAACCCAAAAAAAAAAAAAAAAAAAAAAAAACCAAACAAACAAACAAAACAAAAAAGATAATAATTGAAACATGGACTAGAAGATAGAAGATGATGGGAAAAAAAAAAAAAAAAGGTACTTTTTTTTTTAAATAAATAAAGAAAAACACTAATCACTAACATACAAAAGCGACAATATTCATTGTACAATCGGGAGCTACGGATCTGCAAATACAAGTGCGTGCCAATATAAACTCTATTATTGATCTTCTCTTTTTTTTTTTTATTACTATATATATATATATATATTTTTAGAATTGGGTCGTAAATCATTGAATAGAAAAGTTGTGAGTTATTTCGTTTCCTGCAGTGACAAGAATGTGACTCGCTTTGGTAGAAAATTGGACTTGGAATAATAATGTTCATGTTCACATGGTTTTTGGATAATACATTTAGGCAGAATAAATTAATAAATAGTGCATCGACAAATTGTACTATGCAACTCGAGTATCCAATGCTGAATTATATAGATGATGTTTCCTCACATATGATAGACTAGATAATGGATGACTTGTGTACTATTTTTTAAGAAGAAAAGTAAAAGTGAAAAAGAGAATTTTAAGTAAAAACTCTAGGTTTAAAATCTGAAATGTTTTTATTTATTCTTTTAAATGAGAGTCATAAATCACATACAGTATAAAAAAAATTTTAATTACAAATTTCAAAGAAAAAAAAAAAACTGCCTTAGAAAGTGGAAATGATCTACTGTAATAATCACATGAGAAAAATTTGAGTCACTTAATTTGTCACCAATTCTTTCAATTTTTTAATGTTCGAGCGTTTTCTTTTCTTTTCTTTTGTTTTTTTTCTTTTTTTTTTTTTTTGAAAAAAAATGTAGCACTTCTCTTCTTAAAGATTAAAGAGTAGCCTAAATGTTGAACTTCAACAAAATTTTTTAATTTTATTTTTGACAGTATTAGAATTTGAGAAGCTTGTGTTTGTAAATAAGTCTTTAAAAAAATGATAAAAATCGTTTGCACATGGAGTAGCGAAAGGATGTAGGTTCTTGTCTTCAATAAACAATAGCACAAAAACAAATAATATAATGAGAGTGGTTAGTATCTCCTGATCTTAATGAGACAATGATCTTCTGGTCCAACTTTTGACAAGCATTATAGAAACCCATGTCCAAGATCTTTGAACACTGTCCACACTTACAACACCATTATTAATTTATTATCTTGCAAATAAAACAAATCAGCACCACTACATTTACCGATACCATACGTGTAACACAAAAAAGACCTGATTCATACTTTCCCGTCTAACATCAAGAGAGTAGTAATACTAGAAAGACTAATTCTAATCCTAAATTTAAATATCAACTCATGTATTATAATTTTATTAATAGATGTAACAATTGAAATGACTATTTTAATCACTTACTAATAAAATAATGACAACTCATAGGCCACATAAGTTGACACTCAAAAGTTAAAATTATAGTTGGTATCTCTAGTATTTTTCTCTATGAGAGTCTAAAATCACCAAGGCCCAGTTCAACTTGACAAGCCATTATAAAGACATAATTACAGTCTCACAACTGATAATAGAATTCGATCCATAGATGCTTGACAGGTCATTCCCTTATTGCTATGCTACCATCACTGATAGTTTTCAACCAATACAATTCATCTAGAAGAAAATCTCCGCACCTACCTTTGTCATTTTCAAACTCACAAATGAAAATCTCCTATTTACCATAATGTGTATGGAGAACAATTTAAGATCCATTTAAATTACAGATTCAGACTTACAATTCAATAATACTCGATCATTATAAAAAAATAATTTATTATTTAAACTTAAAAATCTTAACTTAAACTTACACACCAAACACCTCCATATATACATAGACAAAATTTAACGTTTAGTTTAAAAATGCTGTAAATTTTTTTTTCAATAAATATATTTAAAACGGAATTTCAAAAACTAGAGTTACAATTTCTTCCTTTCTAAACACATGTTTTCGCTTGGCCCCCAGCCTGCGGTTGGGGCGCCCACTTCTTTTGACTTTTGCCGCTTCTGGGTTCTGTCATGTGCCCCATGGGCTCATTTTAATTATTTATTGGAGACTTTTTTTTTTTTTTTTAAATGTTTTTGCAGTGTGGTAGTAATGGCCGTTTGTCTTGGTCCACGAACATTGAAGTGTTAGATCACACAAATTAATGTTGTAAGATAAGGAGTTTCATCATCAAATCTGCACTCGGTTGAGTTCAAACTTTTAGTGGAGCCTCACCACTCACTACTCACCTCTCACCAGTAAGAGTCGGTTTGCAATAATTCCTCTATTGTTCAATATTCAAGACTATATAAAGGGCTTATTTGACATTTGAATTTAACTTAAGCTGTACTTGTTTTTTTGTCTTTTTCTGAAAAAAATTTTTATCTTTTCTAAAAACGTCAATAAAAATTACTATTTAAACTTAAAAATTTCAACTCAACTCAAAATAAAAAAGAAAGGCAAAAGAATTTTAAAAAATAAAATAAAATAAAAAGTGACCTAAACCGTAGCGTGTCTGTGATGTATTTTCAGTTCAACATAATTTATAAAGCGAGTGTGGCACCGCCATATTTTTGTTTTCATTAACCCGTGCTGTACGTGGGCCATATGCGACACAATATCATATATATATATATATAGATATATTAGATAAAATCTCATGTTCAGCAAACCATAATAATTTGAGTTTTTAATCTTTATCTTTAACATATATTAAGCACGCATGTTTTTTGGCCATCCTCCAACAATCATTACGATCATTAATGCATCCAACACTCGTCATATGATTTTTTTTTTTTTTTTTTTTTTTTACGCTATCTGCTCCAACTAATATAAGATAAAACTAACAATGTACAATACTAAGATCAACTAGTATAAGATAAAACTAACAATTAACAATGTACAATATTAAGATCATTAATTTGCGTTGATATATGTTAATGTTATTTTCATTACTAGTTGTAAATAATACCGCATTACACGTGTAAAAACAGTAATTATTTCTATATTTATATATAATATAACTGCCAGAGGCCACTTGCAAAGTGATTGTCTATTTTCCTGCTTTGTGTCTTTCAAGTTTTAACGTCCTAGTCTATGGGTGCAAGTAATGAATGACCTAAAGCTACATAAGAAAACACCCATTCATTTTTTTTGTTCGCTTTTTGCTTAGGCCAAAGGCCATAAATAAGAGACAGTAATCGACAGATATTTGGCATGTTTATGCCAAAAAAGACTACTCCAAAGTCCAAATCTATTTTCGTTTGTTTGGTTTGAGATAGATAGATCATTGTTTAGTGGACTGAGTTTTAAAATTCAGTACTACATTGTCAACTTCCCAAAGCTCAACTTAAAGTTACCAAATTACCCCTATATTAGAGGGATAATTACAACAACAAAGCACACTTAAACCTTCTTGTAAACTAATAGTCCTCCACCCTTCTACTACTTTTTTTTCCCCCCCTCTCTCTTTTGCTTCTCTTCTTAGCATATTGCAAATTTGCAATCCAAGAAAGATTATCCTTTCTTCTTTTTTTTTTACTTTTTCTCCACTAAAAAAGTAAATAAAATAAATTAAAAAAGAAAAATAAAAAGATAGAAAGAAAAAGGAAAGAGTTTTTCCAATTTCCACCGCTAACCTCCAAAAAAAAAAAAAAATTCAAGCGCACCCATGTTGAGCGAACCCGACCCGGGAAGCGGCCAAGTCATAGACGACCCGAAAGCCTTGCTGCTGAATATTCCCGATGATGGACAGCCCGCTCATCGTCCCGGCGAAAGCGAAACAGAACGTGCCGGAGCTGTCCACCGGGATCAGATAGTTCGACGCCGGCAACGACACATCAGCGCCCCTGAAGTGCAGAACCACCGTCGGAACCTTCACCTCCGTCTTCCCCGACAGATCGAAGCAAGTATCGAACAGCGAGAACTCCGGCGCCCGCTTCAACCCGGCCGCTCCGGCCCGGAAAGTGTCGCGGAGTGCCTCGTAAGCGGGTCGGGTCAGCCGGGTCACCGACGTGCCTGAGTCGATGATGACCCCTCCATTGCCGGCCGAGTCGAGCTTGAAGAGCGCGGCGTTGATGCCGCGGACACGCGCCCCCCCGACGCTGATCCAGAGGAGTTCGAGGTAGTAGAACGTGTCGAGCTTCGGGTTCGACAGCAACGGCGTGAACCGGGCAGTTCGGGACACGGCCGAGTCGCCAAAAACCATCGACGACGGTCTGGAAGACGCGGACCGGTCCGCTAGGCAGTAAGAGAACTTCCGGTTGAACCGGACTCCGGTCTGGGAGGGGAATGATAACCTCCCCCGGCCGAGTCCCAACAGCCCCGCCGCGCCGACGAACAAACCCTCGTTATCGTGGCCGCAGCCGAGCGCCACGCGTCCGATTCTGGTCCTCCGAAACGTCAGCGTTTCGGTGGAGAACTCCCCAGTGGTAAACGACCCGTCGCCGTATGACACCTGGTAGAGGCACATCTTGCGTTGGTTACAGCCCGGTGAGTCTAGCATCCGGCAGAGGGGGGACCCACAGGAGATCCCGCCGAAGGAGCGGGACTTAGTCGGGTCGAAAACCGGGTCGGCCTGGGTGTAGCACTTCCTACACGGGGCACACTGGAGCCAAACGACGTCGCTTCCGGTGTCCAACACCATGTATACATACCTGGGCGGCGTCCCCACGCCCAGGCGCGTGAAGTATTCGCCGCTGCCCTGCGCGAGGCCGGAGATCACAGAGCTGCTGAACCCCGGGCCGGCGGCGCGCGAGCGATTCACGTTCCGGGCGGCGGCGGCGGAGACCGCGTCGACGAGGGACTTCACCCGGAGCGCGTCGCGCTGGAGGCGGAGGTCGAAGAGCTGCTCGGGGCTCTTGTCAACCGACAGGGCGTCGATGTGGTGGAGCTGGGCGGAGATCGAGAGAGTCGTGTCGGAATAGGCCTCGATGTCGGATTCAGAGTCCGACCCGGCGAGTTCGGAGTCGGAGTCGGGCCAGGAGAGGGTCTGGGGTGGGGAAGGGAGGGACGAGATGAGAAGGGTCTGGTACTGGAGTGGGGGAGTGGAGGCGACGGAGAGAGTGGCGAGAATGGCGGTGAAGAAGGAAAAGAAGAAGAGAACGGCATTTCTTGCTTTTCCTTCCATGGCAAACACAGAAACAGAGAGAGAGTGAGAGAGAGAGAGAGAGAGAGAGAGAGAGGGAAGGCAAAGAGGAGTGAGAGAGGTTTTAGGCCAGATGAGAATATAAATAAATAATGAAAGGGAACAAAAGAGAAGGGGTAAAAAAACAAAAAAACAAAAACAAAAGGCGGTTCTGAAATTGAAAAAGAGTGGAGTCATCAGTTTTTTGGTGGGAGATAGCAGTTACGCACTTTCTTTCTTTTTCACCACACATACACGGTTCTTTTTTATTTGGCTTTTTTTACATTAATACAAATTTATAAATACGTATCAATTTACATTCTATTAAAAATAATATCAATTTTTAAAGAAAATTAATATATGATTTGTATATAAATTATTATTTTATAATATAAATACTTATTTTAATTAATTTTAATCCTCTTAATTAATAATTCATATACAAATAAAGTATTAATTTTCATTAAAAAATCAACATTATTTATTAATATGATGTAAATTGTTAAAATTAAAAATTAAAAATGTAAATTATAATTTTATGATAAATTAAGATGCACTAATACAAAAAAGTCTTATTATTATTATTATTATTATTATTATTATTTTCTCAAAGGATGATTTATTTATTTTTTATTTATTTTGAAAGTAAATAATGCTTGAATTACAAACGCACTAGTCACTCTTGTGTTGCCTCTTAATTTTTGGGTAAATTTTTATCTTTAGTTTTACATGTTGCATTAGCTTATCTTGAATTTTTATGTTGTTTGTTACTCAAACGGTTCCTATTTCGATATTTTTTTAATTATGATTTATTTATTAACAAAGTTTATATCTGAACACGTTTAATTTTTGTTTTTTTAATTTATTATTATTATTATTAACATAAGATTGAAAGAAGAGCCATTGAAGTAGTGAAGTTTGATGTGTAGAATAAATAATTAGAGACAAACATGAAGTTTGATAGAGTCATTTGTAAAAGTAACTATTTTGACAAAAGAAATGAAAATAAAAATATATATTATACTCTTAGTGGGTTACAGTTTTTCCGGTTCATAATTTAAGGGAGATTCCGAATTTGTATTTGTAGGTTGGACAGATAGTGAGATCTATAATCTAATATGGCACTGTTTAGTGCCCAAGTGCCTAACTTTAATTATTAATACATGGCTTCGTCAAATTGTGTAAGCATGGCATTATATAAAATGTTTCAAGGTATTTATATGGGAAATGCTTTTAATAGACATTGAATTTTGTTGCTTCGATTTAAGTACGATGACAAATATCTCAACTTTACTTGCGTTTGCTGGTGAAAGTTTGGTTTGTATTAATTATTGTTTTTTGTTGTAATTAATCAATGCTTATTCCTTACCTACAAAATTCACTTGGGGATTTGAGCTGACCGGCCTACTTTGTGAGGCTTTTATTTTTATTTTTCCCTCTCCCCAATTGCAATTTTGATAAATTGGTGAATTTACAAGATTAACCATGCTATTTCGGTATAATTATTATGATTAATTAGTAAATAAGACTTTTTTTAAAAAAGAATTTATATTAATATATCCTATATTTTAAGTTTATTTTAAGAAAATATATTTTAAAAACTATCAAATATGTAGGAGGTTATTTTAAACATATGTTGGGGTTAGATTTCGTCTCCCTATTATGTATTACCCAGGTCACGATAACCGGCGAATTAACGAGCAATGAATATCGAACCGTGGTCCATTGACTTTTTGACTTGGGTTTTGCGAGTTCGTTGACTCCATTATTTGATGCTATGACGAACATCTAAACATGATTCATCAATCACTCGACATAGGTTCCATGGTCCCGAGTGAGTCAATAAATTCTGTCTTTTACTCGACCCATATTCGACGGACGTCGAACCATGGTCCATTGATCATTCATTGTACATTCAGTAGCCCGGATACTAACCAAACTTAGGCCCGGCCAAACGTCCAATTCTTCATCCTTACATGAAAGGATCGACGAACATCGAACCGTGGTCCATCGACTACTCAATTTGTGTCCATCAACCACTCGGTATGTGTTACGTTCGACTCAATAATTTGCTTTGTTCGATGACATCGAACGCTGATATTCGTTTGTCCAATGTCCAACGTCTGACTCTTAATACTCCACATGAGGGACTTACGAACATCGAATAGTGATCCATCGATCACTCGATATTGTTCTCATTGACCTTCTAAAGTCTTTCGATTAGCTCAACATGATGATTGATGAATGACGACATTCGATGGCCCGATGCATGCCCAATTATTATCCATTATAATGGTGCTTGGTTTATCGTTCAATGTTCACCTTGAGTAAACGATGAACGATAAACTATGGAAGATCGACTTTCATAACTGTCAAGCCCACAATCGATCATGGTCACGTTCTTACGCACGTTTCGAAATATCAGGGTAGTGGGAAATCATCCACTACTGTCCTAAAAATCCGGATCCATTACTTTTCCTCTATATATAGAGGAAGACCCCTCACATTTGAGAATCTTCTTGGTCTTCTTCCTTTTTCTTACTAAAGCTCTATCGTATTTTCCCCAGAAACTTGTAAACCTTGTATAAGTTTATTCATAGTAAAACTTCAGACTCAGAGGACGTAGTATGACATTCCAGCGAACCTCTTTAAATTTTGGTATTATTATTTTATCGCTTTCTTATTGCTTTTTCTATCTTATGTTTTCCACATTATAATTGTTTTATGATTCTCATATGCGATGTCCAATGACCCTAAGAGTTTCAGTTTGTTGATTTTCATATGATCTAACTCGACTTAGAATTTGACCATAAATTTTTAGCATCCACAACGTATATTTAGTTTTATTTTAAAATGATTTTTTATAGGAATTGTACTGGTTTATTGATAGTATCATTATTTTAATTATTGGATTAACTTTTTAGTCGTTTAATCTATAAGTTTTAAAGTCAGAAGTTTACAACACGACATGTAAAATTATTTTCAATCATAGATCAAACAGTTGAAAAGTTGATATGATAGCTAAAATAACAATTCTTACCGATAAGGTACTATTATAAATTTTTGGATGAATTGTTAGTTTAATCCCTAAACTTTTAAGTTTGTGTAACTTTGACCCATTTTTTTTCGTAGTTTGAATGATCCTAAACTATTAAAATATTGCTACAATTGTCATTTCCGCTAATTTTTGGACGGACTTCATCAGTAATTTAATTAAAAAAAATGCTAAGTAACGGATTCTGTCTAAAAAATAATGGAAATAGAGACTAGTATGCAACATTTTTAATAATTTAAGGTCACTACATCTAAAAATAAAAAAAATAAAATCGCGATCAAAATTGTATAAATTTAAAAATTTAGACACCAACCTAACAATTTATTGTAATTTTTTTTTTTTTTTTAAGAGGATATAATAAGAATGATGGCTTGTCCTAATATGTTGGCACATGGAATGCACAGGGGATGTAAGATGAGTTTCTATGAAAAGATGATCTTTTTCCTATGTATATATACAACTGTTCTTTTTGTACCATACTTATTTCATTTGTTCAATTATGCTTCTCTTTAATTTCAATTTGATTTGTCTCTAGATAAAAATAAAAAATAAAAAATCCTTTCTCTCTCCCATTTTTCTCTCAAATTTCTCATGAATTAAAGTTTCTTTTGTGTGGGACTTCCGCCGCCGTCACCACTGTGGCCAGCGAACGTGGTCGGTAGTTCAGTGATCTCAGCAGGGATGGAGTTAGAGGGTCCTAATTGGGAGTTTCTCGACCAGATCTAACCTAGCGAGCTTTGTGCCGATTTGGGATCCGGCGAGGCCTTGATGATCCAATGGTTGGTGCAACGATCTCTTACCTCCAATCGAGTAGATTGATTTCCTCAGAGTTGTGGCGTATGGCAGAGTGGTTGTTCCACGTTGAGTGAGAATTTTATGGGTGATGTTATTTTATATTCATGCTTTGTTTTTATGTTTTAGTTTTAATTTTGTTAAAAATGAGATAGTTCCCCCTCCTCCGATATATATATATTTTTTGTTCCGCTTAAATTGTTTTCTAGCGGTATATCTTTATGGGTTCCGTTAGTATTATGGCTATGCATAGTTTGCTGCAATCTTTGTACTGTGAATGACTGTCTTTCGACCGATCGAAATATTCTATTAATTGTAGATTTTTTTTTTTAAAATGAGCTTTGTACATGCTTGATTATAAGATTGCCGAGAATTGAAGAATATTCCCGTCACCAGGTCTCGGCTTATGTTCTCCTCACTGAGCTTTATTAGATTTTACTGATAAAATCGATTGTAGTCGAAGGTTATGTCTCTTGTATCACATGACTATTTTATCTTTGGTATTGATGTTTGTACCCAATTTTAATTTGTATGATAATTTTCTTTTTTAAAAAAATTTTGTCTCTAGATACCAATTACCATCTTGCAAAACACAACCAACATTTAAAATTGCTTTTGCTTTGCCTTGAGATCAAATTAAAAGGCGTAACCCAACTTCGCACCTTTCGAGCTTTGTTTGTTTGTTTTCTGTTATTGTTATTATCATCTTCAATTTCCAACAATCTCGGCGAGACTTCGATGGAATGACCCCAATGATGCATCATTATGGTTAATTCCCAATTCACTTTGACTTTGTTGTACCCAACTCATGCTTTCCTTCGACTTCGTTGAACATTAAAATTTCCATGTTCTCATTGATTAAGTTGATTCCTACGGACCACCACACACACACACACACACACACACACACACACCAAAAAAAAAAAAAAAAAAAAAAAAAAAAAAGGTGAGGCTTCTAAGAAAATCATGCACTTTTATGCATGTGATGAGCTTCTTGCAATAGAATAACAATTTCCGTATTTTCTCGTGACATTTTATTTCTTTTTTGACATTTTTAAAATTTGATATGATTTTAATATAATCTAAAGGTACTTTTTATCCTTCAATTTATGCTATTAGGGCTATGAAGTTTAAGGCACGTTCGAGGCAGTTTATTTTAAAGTGACCTTGAATAATTTCGATATTTTCCACCATTCAAGGGAAAACTACAGTTATAAATAATAGATATACAGATTCATCATTCATCTAATTTGTCTTGTACTTTCGTGTGACTACCAATAACTTAAGAAAAAATTTGTTTGGTCTGTGGATTTTTTTTTCCCCATATCCATTTCACCAATTTGCAGTGGTTGTGTTGCTTTATGTCGTCCTGATACTGGACAAGAAAGCACATCAGAAGCTAAAGACAATGAACATACAAGATTTAGGGGGGAAAAATAACTTTGTTGAGTGACTAGATTTATATATATTTTCACCTAGGGACGACCATTGTACAAATGAAGTACATGTTTGAGAATGAGAGAGAACAAGAATAATGGAGGCAAGAAAGACTGAAAACAAAGATAGATTTAATACGTATTAAGAATATTTTCCTTTAAAGTTTTATTTGCCCTCACTACAAAGTTTGCTAAAGAATTTAATGGAAAATTTCCTCCAAGATACAAACAAACCCTTGAATATAATATCTAATAATAATATTGTATTTCGGAACAAAGATGTTAAATCTGTAAATTTCTGGAGTTTTTTTTTTTTTTTTTTTTGTATTTGTAAAGTACAAATATGACTTTTCATGAACAGTTACAATCATGGTAATCCATGTAACTTTTCCAAGAGGTGTCTCTTCATTACAAAGACATCTCCTTATGTATCTATTCATTTATCATAATTGACATACTAATTACTGATAATAATTCAGTTTTATATCAAAATATACAACCAATAGACACAACGGTTCGAAACAATTCAAAAGACACATTTGAAATTCTCATATCAACACGAGTTGCAAGGCCACGCCACTCCAATGGGAATGCAGGCTTCACGAGGTGCGGCCGCACCACCTTCACCACCCTCTCGGCCTTCTTGTGTCTTTTGATCTTATGTCAAATGAGAGACATATTACAATCTCTATTACAGTAAATAAATGGACATTGATGCTGGTTTGTAATGTTTTAACATGTAAGTGTGAAGAAAGAAAAAGGAATAAAAATGAAGGCGAGATCTTTATGACATGTTTACTTATCAGGGATGAGGAATGAGAGTCAATCATTTGTTTACTTACTTATTCTGTTTTTTTTTTTTTTTAGAATAAGAGTATGAATAGTGACTCCATACCAATTTAAAAAAGAGAAATGAGATTGGTAATCTCATGCCTCCCCTTCGAATTGTTATCAAATCTAAATATTAATATGAAATTACTATCTTAATAGTCTACATACAAAATGTGTATAAAAAATACTAAGGACACCAATTATTTCTTAATTTTTTAGTACCAACAAATGTGGGATGTGAGTTATCATTTTTTTTAATTAAAATGTATTTAAAATTTTGCCACATCCAGGGTTGAAGCCAAGGAATTTACTTAAAAGAGCTTGGATTAAGTCTAATCTTAACTAACCCAATATTCTAATCAGTACTAAAATTAAGGGGACTTCCCTTAAAAAAAATTTGGAGGGGGGAAGAGGGGGAATGGAAGAAAATTGATGTTTTTCTTAAAAAAAAAAAAAAAATCAATATGTCCCTAATCAGATCAATTGATTTTATTTACTAATAAATAGATGAAATCAGGATTAGAATTGATGCTCCTAGCACTACTTATAAAAAAAGAAAAAAATTCATACTAAAAATATCATATTGACAGTCTTATATTGATTATTGTATTTGCCTAATATTATACAGTTATCTTAAGTATTGTCAACTATGTAAGAATAAGTAAAAAAAAAAAAAAAAAAATTGTATATTCTTTGTTAAGAATTATAAGTATCCATCTTTATTATCACTATTTTTTTTTTTTATTTTACTTTTGCTTTAATTCAAGTTTTTACAACTTATTTCAATGTTATAAATTAAAAATAGTAACATAACTTATATCTATTACTTTATGAATCTAATATTTCCATATTAGTTTAATAATGATTAATGATATTATAATAAACATACAAGTTAATTATTTTTTTTATTTGAAAATACAATGATATATAAATAGATATACAACAATTCATACTATATCTTGTAGTTCAAGTAAATAATTTATTCAGATTCTTTCAAAATCTTTCCATTCCAATGCGTGCAAGTAAACACTCCATTATTATTTTGTTTTTGTATCACAACAAGCTACCACCATGAACTTCGTTAGAAAGTGGCTATTGCTTATAATAGCTAAAGTGCATGGCTTATACCTCACATGGTGGTGGGCCCCAAAGATCAGCATATTATGCCTTTAGGGCTTGTTATTAACCAACAAAATTAGCATTCACAATTTTACTCTTAAAAAAAAAAAAAAAAGAAGGCACTAAAATATCACAAAAGAAGATTAAAAAAAAGAAAGAATGAAAGAATGAAAGAAAGAAAACGTTTCAATCTATTGTATTTTATAATTTTATCCTCATATAAATAAGAAGACTACGATTGATTAATGCCAAAAAAGTTATTCTACATTTTATTTTATTTTTTTTGGGTCAAAGTTTGTCCTTTTCTATTCTTTTCAAAGTTGAAAGTATTAAAAAATAGTAGTAAGCTTCATGGATTAATAATTTTTTTTTCTTCATTTCCTCCCAACAACCCAAAATTCCTTTTTTCCCCCCTCCAAAATCCCTATTCCAATTTTCTTCTACCAAAAATAGCAATACAGATAATTTGTACTAGAAGTAACTTATCATTTACAGATGGTGCAATGGGTGAGTTGGGTAGCTCATTAATGTGAGGTAGGGGAAAAAATAATGAAGGCATTATAAGCCTTTCTCACTGCCCTCTTAACTCCCGAAAGGGTAGAGTGAAATACTTCCAAGGGAGAGGTAGGTAAAAGTGGATAAGTATCAAATTTACGCTTTGATATTGGCAATTCAAAGATTGTATAGAAAATTTAAGTAGAAATATATTCAAATTTGGATTGGGATAAGTTATAACAAGAGATATGTTAAGTATATAAAAAATGATTTTAAGAAAAAAAGAGGAGATAAAAATAAATAAGAAAATAGGGGGAAAAAAGAAAATTGAATAAGAAAAAAGGAAAATGAGAAATGAGAAAGTGGGAAAGGAAAAGGAAGAGAAATAAAACACAAGTTAAAAAAGAAAAATTAATTAATGTCTATTTTATTTTTTTTAGGGGAAAAAAAAAAAAGAGAGAAGCAAAAAATGAAAAGTAAGAAAAAGAAATAAAAGGTTAAAAAAAGAATTATCAAATTAGGAAGGAGTAAAAAGGAGGGAGATTCTCAACCAAAAATTAAAAAAAAATGAGGGAGCGCCGAGTACAAAAACTTAAATCCCGTTTAGAGTAACATCTCCATATGGTATGTTATCATCTAAATTTTAAAATCTCAATTTTACATCAAATTTTCTCATTTTTCAATTTTTAAAAAATTTAAAATTTAAAAGTCCATAATTTTATCATTTTAAATCGAAATTAAATGATTTTTATGTCAAAATACTCGTATCGACGAAATGAACAAGACAAGATCATTTTGTTTATTTTTTTCCAAAATATATTTCAAATTTTTGCACTATTTCTATATCATAGAATATTTTCAAAAGTTTTCCCTCTGTATATATAATTTCAATCCAACCTTCAAAATAATATCTCCAGATGTCCCCTAAACAGGCCCTTAAGCACATGTTTGATTTCAAGTTATTCAACTCTAATTATTTTTTATTTTGAGTAAATTACACTGACACCCTATGTGTTTTACCAAAATTACATAGACATCCTTTTAACCGAAGCTAATGACACCAAGACCCCCTGACTTTAAAAAAAAATTACAGTGCATCTTGGTAAGGGGTTAGATCATCGGCCCTAGTGATGGCTCCCCTTACTAGTAAAGGGAACTGGAAGGGATGCTATTAGTGCTATCAGTACTACTCTCGTTATCATCGGCAACTTGACACGTCCGACCCCCACATAACATATTTCAAGGGTGCCGTCTGGTTGCACGTACCATCATTGGGAAGACAGTGTAATACTGTCATAATCCAATCATGGCAGGGCTTAAGAATACACAGTTTAACATAGTTTCCTATGATTAACAGCCTCCTCTTACCGCTTCCCACGATAGCCGAAGCAAGTCTACCCCTAGGTATAGGTTCACCGTTAGGTAAGGCGAGATCGGGAGGAGATGGACACTTAGATAATCAAACTAGGATTTTGCCAAGAGGCTATCAACATCTTGATTTCCAATTTAAGGGCTAAATTTAATGAATGTGTGGGTAATGAGTTAGATAGGGATATCAACGTAGTGAATCATGCATATTATCTCATTCGACGCTCAGGAGAGGTAATGAGGTTAGATTAGATCCCTTGATTAATAAATTGAGTGCAATTGGCTAGCAATTGCTTAATAGGATGAACTTGGGAATGATAAGATGAAGTCAAGTCCCAAATACATTTGTGCATAGAAGTTTCTATATTTTATTTTTGTATTTATATTTGTTTTTGTTTTATTTTAATTTCATTTAGTTAGGTTATCTGGATAGAGTTAAGTTATAATAATCGCGGTACTTAGTGGTAATTTAAAACTCAATCCTCATGGGATCGACACTCTATTCACGCTTAATTACTTGTCCACGACCCGTACACTTGTGGTTATCAAATCGCACCCGGTAAATCGGGGAGTGAACAACAACCCATAGAGAGAGAGCCGCTAAAGAAGGAGACAGAGAGTCATTAGGCTCCATGTTCTCTAGTGCAGTCTAGTATCGGAGTAACCAATGAAGCCCAAGCCTTGCCAAAATGACAGACGCTCGCAACTTATGAGATCACCATGGATGCCCAATCAAACTATGCTCCGACGAAGAAAGAGAGAGAGAGGGACTTCAGTCAGCGGCAAAAAGGCCAAGCTAGACCGAGACTTGGTGCTCCTCTGGCGCGCTGTCCTCCGACCGTGTCTTTGTCCAGACCGACAGCTTCAAGGTCGACGAGTGAGTCTTTCGCCACTTAGATCCATGCTCAGACTAGGTGGAGAATCCTGGCTGGCTCATTGCCTCTCATTGGTACACTTCAAACTAGATTTTGCCCAATAGGAGGATCATTTTTCGTCGATCGATAACTCGCCAATGGCTACGAAGTCTTTTTCTATCCGGACATCCAACCGCTGCTCCTAAGAGTCATCCTCTCACTCTCTGGGTTGTCAACTTGTTACGCCGACTGTCTGGCTACTGCACCCAAAAGTCATCCCATACCACATCAATTAAAATTTACTATTATTTAAACACATATCACAACATTATTAGAAGTACAAGAAATGAGAAACAAATAAAGAGACATATGAACCAGATCCATATAAATAAGGAAAGAAAAACGGAAAGATTCTGAATTCTACAATATGACATAATAAAAATACTCTAAAGACTCTATTTGAAAGATTTTTCTGTCATATTTGTATCAAATTCTGTTAATTTTTTTATTTATCTTTTTTCTTTTTTTTTTTTTGATATTATTTCAATCAAATCCAATATGATCGAAGAGGTGGGTAGGTTGGCGTGAGATTCAATCTTAAAGATCTTACTAAATGGAAGATTGGAAGTTTGAATCTTATACCAGTCTAGAAAAGCTATCTCTATTTGTGTAGAGTTTCAAAAATGAGAAATAACACGACCACATATCCTTTATTCAGGAAAAAAAAAAAAAAATCCAATATGAAAGAAAGTAAAGGAAATAACCAAAAAAAAAAAAAAGGAAATTATTATAATGTGGACAGTGTCAGTGGGGACAAAAGCACGCTATACATGGGCCACCTGACATGTGCACAAACAAAGCACTTTTAAAAGAGAAAAAAGAGGAGCAAAAAGAGGAATCGCAAACTGGAAAACAAAGAAATTCTATTTAAAAATTAAAAAAAAATAAAAATAAAAATAAAAACCTGGAAAGAACAAAAAGGATTTCATACCCAAGACTCGAGAGCTAATTAAAGATTTAAAGCCTGCAAATGTACTCGGTCATATTTGCTTTAAACAACAAAGTTTGTTAGCCTTTAATACGAGTAGATTCTTTAAACTTTTCTTTCTTTTCCTTTTTCTTTTTTTTTTTTTTTTTTAGAGAGTGTCATAAACCGTATTATCATTAAAAGTTCCCAACTCAAGCACACCTTTGTGACATTTTTGTTTATGTCTTCACCATCAATCAACATACTCTATCTAGAACTTGGAAAGTAGTTAAAAATGATTAAATTAAATTAATTCTGGGACCTTTTCTTTTCTTCTCCATCTAAGTTGGAATTGTTAATAATTAGACGTGGTGATAATTCTTTTATATTGAGTTATGAACACTTTTGAGATAAAATCACGCACTTCTCAACTTGATTAGCGTAATGTATCTGGGTGTCTCAACATGATTGGCTTGATGCGTCTGTGTGAATGTAATAATCGGGCTCCACACACTTTACCACGGTTATTAGCTATGCAAATTTGAGGTGAAACTTGACCATCCAAGGAATTTCCCCTCTCAGAAATGTTTTTGACAAGACTGTTTAGAACAATTGGGATAGTCTTGGTATTCCTTTTCCGATTAGTTAACACCTAAATCTTTGGCAATTAGTCTATTCACAATGCAGCTTTTCCTTGTTTATAGGAGGCATATACACTAGTGTGATTTTACAAAAATGGAAATTGATTAAGTAGATATTTTTACTTCTATTAAAAAAGACAAAAGGCATATCTCAAATCAAACATCCCTGTCTATGAACATGTGCAAGATAAGACATTTAAAAATTTTTTTTTTTTTAGAGAACAACTTTGCCAGAATAAGGTACTCAATGATTAATACACAAAAGGATTTTTTTTTAATGGTCCAAGAGATTCTTCCCGGCACCGTGCTGAGAATAAGATAACTTGCATATTTAATTTTAGAACTTATAAATATCAAACGTCAGAGTTGTATAAATTACGATAAACTTTTAAATTATTAAGGAATATGATAACTAGTATATTTAAACTATGTAAATATCGAACTTTAAACGCTAAAGTTGTAAAAATCATAATAAACTTGTACAACGGTATCAATGCCGTGACGGCACCATAAAAGGACCCAACGCTTTAGCATTCCAAGAGCAAAACAAATCATTTGAAAATGGAGGAGGGAATCTCAAAGACAACAAAATCTCTACTCTTCTTGTCTAGACCAGTTCCCACTTTTCCCTCCAGTTTTGCACTCCAAACGTACATCCGTAATCTGGATATCCTTTGAGGCAGCCTTGCACATATCATAGACCGTTAGGCCAGCCACGCTCACAGCCGTCAAAGCTTCCATTTCAACTCCAGTTTTCCCACTCGATGCAGCTTCCCCTTCGATATCCACGCTCCAATCCTCGGGATTAAGCATCAGATCGACGCGAACATGGCTCAGAGTTATGTTGTGACATAATGGAATGAGAGTGCTGGTGTGCTTTGCCCCGCTTATCCCAGCGATTTTCGCCACGCTAAGAACATCTCCCTTGGCAATCTGGTTGGCTAATACCAAATCATACACCTTCTTGCCAAGGATCACCTTGCAACTAGCAATGGCGGTTCTCTTGCTACTTCCTTTGAAAGAAACATCCACCATTTGGGCTTCCCCTGTACTCCCTACATGGGTTAGATGGGTTGCGCTTTCTCCCTCTTTCTGAGGAGTCTCGGGTGGTTCTTGAGCTGCGTAATTGTTACTTTCTGAACTGGCTAGATGATTTGAAGGAGGTTCACCAAACACTGATTCCATTTCCTATAACCATGATTTGGAGTAGTAGTCAAAATGTGACAACATAATAAATTTTTAACATCTTAGTTTTAAAATATTCAGATTTCAGATCGGAATAGCCGGGTTTTAATTAGGGAGTGATTACCTTATTGAGCTCCATTATTGCACTTGAGAGATCATGGCTGCTTTTACTGCTAAGAAACCTTCTTGAGTGAGGAAATGCAACTGCTAGCCGCCGAAGAAACATGACCGGCATGACTCAAGTTTATCCTTCAACAGCAAAATAATGAAATTGAAAATTCAATCACCAAATTTCTCTCCTTTCAAACTAGACAAAATCGAAACCTCCACACACCTAATTCAATCTTAAAAAAAGGAGGAGAAAAAAAAAAAAAAACCCCCACTTAAACTGAGAATTATATGCATACCAAGTCTCGGTCAGGCATTTTGACAAACACTTAAAAGTCATGTAACTAGACAAATAGAGAGACACGGAAGGAGAAAAAAAAGATCAAAATCAAAATAGAAAGCTAGATTAAGACTTAGAAACTCGTTGGAAAGACAAAATACGAGGTAGTTTGCATGATTATTTATTCATTTATTTTTAAGTCACGTGTTTTGGGATCTTCGCAATTTGCATAAGACAAGACAACAACGTAGCCACGTACCTCTGAGGGAGTAGACAACGATTGACTTGGGATGGATTTGGTACACACGGCTAAAGAGAGACTATACACGTAGAGTCTTTGCACGCAAGATGGTTTGGATGGGCCATTGGGAGGCCCAATAACAAGCCACTATAATAACGATTCAGATCCAAATTGGCCATGACGACAATATACAAAGTTTTTTTTTTTTTTTTGTTTTTTTTGTTTTTTTGGCAATATACTAGGGGTTAACCATGCGGAATAACAAGGAAAATTGTAGTAAATAACAGATTTCATAAGTACCTTTCAAGTTTCTAGTATGTTTTTTAAAAGATGATAAATTATAGTATATATTTATGAATAAATCCTTAGATTTTCAGGTAAATCCTTTGATTTTCTAAAAAATAACAGAGTTACAGTTAATTTTTAATAACAGATTTATGTATATGGTTTCATGTTAGAGAGAGAAAGAGAGAAGACGAGAGAGAGAAAGGGAGAGAGAGGAAGAAGGATGAGGTTTTCTGGTATTGTTAGTGATAAATTTGGTCATTTTATTTGTTATTATGTTTAAAATTTTGTATTATAATTTACTATTACTCTTTTTAAAAATGCTATTTTTTTATTTCTCCCGTTTCTCCGAATAACAATGGAAAGGAAGTAATTGGAAAAACAATAAAATTAAAAGGGGAGGGGGGGGGGGGGGGGTGATTGTAAGTTATATCAAAGAAAACTTAATAGTCATTTAACACCTTATTTAAGATGTTAAGTTTCAATTCTTTATTTTAATTCAAAACAACGAAAGAATAGTGGTAAGGATCATTAACTATGATTTGCTTTATTATTGTTGGTGCAATGACAAACAATTCATTTCTCTTAATGGTGTTTATTCTGTTAAGTAATAATAATCTTAGAGTCCGTTTGGTTCGTCAGTTGGAGTTGAAATTTTTAAGTTGTAATAGTAAATTTTTTTGAATTTTCAGAAAAGACAAAAAACTTTTTGGGAAAAGACAAAAACTTTTTGGGAAAAAGACAAAAATTGAGTTGAAATATTTTAGTTTGAAATGTTGAAACAAACAAGCTCTAAGAAAAAATTTTACAAATTTTTTTATTTATTTAGTTAAATAATGATCAACATGTAATAAAAATAATTAAACGTATATAAGTAAATTTGATATCAATATCAATGTCTCTTAATTGAGAATCGATACCAAGAAGGACGTAATGATTGATATTCCTCTTTTTTATTTCTTATATTGTGTTTGGTAAACACGCCTGAATTGAAAAAAGAAAAATATCTCAACACAGTAAAAGCTCAAAAATATCTAAAATTAATCATGAGCATGACCATTTGTCCCGAGAAAAAATTGAGAATTCTGTCGCATCTCCCTCCAATAAAGAAATGCTATACTAAACAGAATACAATTAATCAAAATTCACAAATCAGGGGAAGTAATAATCACGTGCCAATGCATGGAGTGGAGAGTCATGCGTAGAGAACTAAATGAGAACAAAACTTCGACCTTATGATTTGTCTAGTGAGAATAAATACATGACTAAGAATAACACACTAGATTAAAATTCTAGAATTTACACACGATTCACTTGATTTTATCAGAAGATGTTAATTTTAAACTCCTCAATTTCAAGTTGAAAAATATATATATATATATATATATATCTGTCTAATAATACTCCTCCAAAATCAACTATTATGGCAATTATATATTTGCGGCACTTTCTCTTATCGTTATAAATTTTTAACAACATAAATTCATGAGATGCATTTTCCCTATTCACCGTCTTTTTTTTCACATGCATTTGGTGCATAGGTTGAAACTGAATTTTTTAAGTTGGAGTTGAGTTGAATTAAATGTATGTTTAATGAGGCGTTTGAACTGTCGAAACTAAAAAAGTGTAAAAACTTAAAATATGTTTAGAAAAAAAGTATCACTATGAAGCTTGTTTCATTCGTCTCAAAATTCTATGTAATTAAAAAAAAATTCATCACATTTAGACTTGTATATTTAAAGTTATGAACTTTTGAAGTTTGAGTTACAAAAATTGTGAATAGTAAAACTGAGGTTGACTTTTCAAGGAAAAAAAAAAAAAAAAAAGAATTGAATTTTTTGGGTTTGAATTGAATTGAACCTTAACGCCAAACAAATGCGAATCATTTTGATTAGTGTAGCCCTAGTTTGCAGACTCACCAATGATTTTCAGAATTGCAATCCGGTAAAGGACCAAAACCAGTAAAAAAATGTTTAGGTCTGTTTATCCACTAAGCTGAAGCAGAGGATACACACAATTCAGACCAAAAGAAAGTCCCAAAACAAAATGTCTCTCCATTTTTGGACCTCATTATTATTATTATTATTTTTAAATCCTGGTAATCGAGCTTGACACGAAGGATAGTTACAACATAGAAAGGCAAAAGCTGGAGTTTACATTTAGTATCTACATATAACAAAGTTCAAACAAGGCTCAGCTACTAAATCAGTTAATAGCTAATCCTCTTACATTAGTCAGTTTGAGTTCATAACCAACACCGGGCTTCTTGGATTTGAGTCATTACCCTTCTGCAACTGATAGCAGCATTTCTGTTTTCCCTTGATTATCGTTTGGAGTCGACCAATTATTATTATTTTCTTTTTTTCTCAAGCTTCCATACTTTTACGATCACCCCATGCGGATCTGAAATTAAAAGTATAGAGGCATATAATTAAGGTAAATGATAAATATTTTTCTCGACGAGAGATTTATAAAATTTCGATTTGACATATGGGGATTAAATTTCTATAAGTGAACTATGTTACAAAAAAGGGATAATGTAGTTACAGTGTCCTAAATTTATGCTCTCATTTTATTTGAAGCAAAAATTAAAAAAAAAAAAAAGAAAAAGAAAAAGAAAAAGGAAACACAGTAGAAACATGACATTGTCCGTTAAGATTCTAAATACTCTCTGTTTGTTTGGTGTTTATCAACGTTGAAATTTGTAATTTTGGAGTTTATAAGCCATTTGGACCTATGGTCTTGACTTCATAATCCTTACTTGTTTAATTATTAAAATTTACATGAAACAACCTCCAGGGTTTGTCGATCCAATCACGACCACCTATTTTGTAAGTTTTTGTTGTTGTTTTTTTGTTTTTTTTTGGTGAATACCTATTTTTGTAAATTGCAAAAGGCTCGATATTGCCTTAAACTATCTGCCAGAGCTTGGTACATGAAGCTTGGTGTAATTTTTCTTGATTAGGGCTTCATTATCTGTCTCCGATACATCCATGTTTTTGATTCAGTCATCTGCTGGAATATCAATCATGTTAGGACCTATTTTGTTCGGAGGTTTGGCCTATCTCATTTCAGAAATGGGATAAAAATGGTGTTTGTTTGGACGGTTTAATTCCCCTCGTTTAAGAAATGAGATGGAAAACAAAATTTCCTTTTTCAAAATCAACTCTCAACTCATTTCCATTTCAAACCTTTTGCGGTGAGAAAACTAACCGCTTAATAGCCTCACACAGCATGGTATATTTTTTTGGTCTTCTTGGTTTGGTTTGGGAATTATTTAGCACTTGGCTCTTTGAGCAATCAATCAATCTGTTTCCAAATAAGTTACTTCCTGCCTAAAGTGGAGCTCTTTTTCGGGTGGACTACATGAGTCTTATGAAAGGGAGCCCTAGGTGCTAACACACACTGAGGTAGGTCCTAGGTCAGTTCGGGCTACAACCCTTTGAGCAGGGCAGTTCTTGAGCTGCTATCTCCGACCGGTCTTCTTTTGCTCTACCATGTGGTACGGTGCAGTTCGTAGTTTGAATTTTCTCAAAAACGGCACTGCATATTTTATTCATGTAACTTTAAAATATTTAATTTACGATTTACATATGTAGAATTTATTTTTGTGGTCGTCTTTTTTAGCAACTTGTTTAATGCTTTACTGAATATGTGATTATATATTCTTAGAAAGGAAAAAAAAAAGTCGAAAACCCTAGTAAAATTCAATTTATTTATTTATTTTTAATAAAAGAACTACGTTAGGTTATGAAAATTTATCAAGGTCCAAGGACTCACCGCATAAAATTGATGCGATTTGGTGTTGTTATCTAGATAAGTTTTTCGACCGTGGTTAACAAAATTAATTTAACCACACTAGTGGTTTGTCGAATAATTTTGATAAATAACCGCCAATTCGTGCATGCTCTATCCAAAAAACATTGGCAAGTAGCTAAGCATTTGTTCGATGTCTTCGTGGAACTCCCACACATGGTCTTCATTTGTAACTGTTGATACAAGATTTGGATTTTCCATCGTGGATGTCTTGTTGGCTTAAAACCTTTGCTCCACGTGGACCTACACCACAAAAAGAGAGAGCTACAGAGTGGGGGGCACTGAAGGGGTGCTCCCCAAGAAAACTCCGATGCTTAAGTCAGACATGGGTCTTATGGAAAAATGAGAATAACTTGATATTGAATGATTAAAGCATAATGAAGGTGTGTTAATGCTTTGTGGTAGCAGGAATTCGATGGACAGTCGACCAGAGTAAATGTAGAGAGAGAGGCAAGTGGTAGAGAATTGGAAGAAATCCGATAGGGTTAGTCCCTTGAGGAAGTGAGAACCCTTTTCCTTCTCTTAATGAGAGATTTATGAGGAAAGTACATTAATGACACAAATTTAAAGACAATTACACCAACATGACAAAACCAATATGACACAGAGTAAAACTAAAATTTGTGTCATGTTAGTCAAGATGGGGAATTTGCGTCATGTTGGTCAAATGATGGAAAAAGTAGCTACTTCGGTAATTTTCTCGAGATGATTATTTTTATAGAAAGTAGAGAAGAGAGTGACTTGTGCCTAGAGAGCAAAGTGTAGGGGCCCAAGTGTTTGGAGCCATGGCGTTCCAAAAAGGAAGCCTATTCCTTAAATATTGTATGGGTACAACAACCACCATGCTCTCATTTCAACATCCTTGGTTATACGGATGGAGATTGGGCTAGATTTTCTGAAATACCAGCTATTTTGTTGTCTACCTTGGATCCAATCTTATCTTCTAGGATAGATTTGACACATAGGTTTGAAAAGGAAAATTTAAAAAGATTCCAATACAAACCGAGAATCTTTTAAGATTGGTATATGAGGAAATGAGTGTGATACGGATTTCGAAAAAGTGAAAAGTTTAAGTTGAATAGGAAACTTTTTGAATTTTCCTTTCAAACCAATGTGCCAAACATACCGCTCGTCTTCCTCAAAACAGCATAATGTTTCTCGGTCTAGTACTGAGTCTGAATATCGAGCAATGGCTAATGCAGCATCCAGTGTGTCTTCGATTGAATCTTTCGTGAACTAGCTCTTTGTCCTCTTCGGGTTCCCACTCCTTTGTGACAACATTAGTGAGACCTACCATGCTGCTAATCCTGTACTCCCTTCTCAAATGAAGAGCATCGAAATTGATTTTCATTTTGTTCACGAGAAGGTTGCTCAACAATCTCTTGTGGTTCCTTTTACGCCCTCTGAAAATCCTCTCTGAAACATTTACCACGCCTTTACCACCTGCTCTCTTCATTACTTCTTGAAACAAGCTTATGGTGCTTCCCAGCCCCAGACACGTATGGCGGTATGTTTGACGATATATTAGACTGTAAAATTCTTTGTATTCCATTCATTATTTTCCTCGCCACTTCTATTTGAGCAATTGAACAGGTCCATGTGTATTGGTTAGTTAGGATTCTTTTCTGTAACCCTTTCCCTGTACATTTGATGATATCATAATACAGGAGCATTTACAGAATTCTTCCTCTAGTGTTTTTTTTCTTTTCTTGTCTTTTTTCATTTTCCGTCTTCTCTCATTTATGAAAAAAACTAGAAACAGCTTGGCGGCAAGTAAAAGGAGGAAATCATACGTCACAACCATAGGGTCTTCCATGTAATAGTTATACTACATCTGGAATTGTGACTATAGCAGCAAAAGAAAATCAGAAAGGGGGAGGAAGGGGAACTTACTTGAGCTTTGTCGTTAGTTGTCTGGCTTCTTTCACAGCCGAACTTACAGCATAAAGCGTAATCTTTTTAACCTGTTTAAACAGGAATATAAGCAGAACTTGGTTGAGTTCTGGTAGTTATGAATTACTTGAATTTTGGCAGCCCTATTAGAATAGGACAGCCAAAAGTAATTTAACATGGACAGAAAATTTTCTGAATTACCGAGACATCAAATTCATTGTGTACCTCTAATTTGTCTTCCTTTGCTCTATGGTTCCTTGGTAGCAAACGGAACTCGTCTGTCAGCCGAATGCATTCTTCAACATTGTCAGGAGATACAAAGTCGAGGGCTACCTTTATGCAAGACTGGAAATGGAAAAAAATATTACACTCACAGATAGGAAACTAAATTCACAAGAATATAGTTGTCGTATTAAAATCATCATTCAGGAATTTCACATGGAAAAGGTCTAGAGAAGAGATACCGCGAGATACTTGACTATATCTAGACTTCTACCAAACTTGCTGGAAAGAAAATTATTTTCATTGGATGGTAATTTACTTGTCTATTTCTCACTTGATGAGGACATCCTGCTGGAATGAAAACAGCCTCACCAAGGTATTGCTCAAACGTCCAAGGCTCGACATCTGCATAAAATGGTTATGCATTGATGTCATCATTTCACAGTATATCGCAATTGCTGAGATTACAAAGGTACAAAAGATTCTTACTGAACTCCTCCTTCAGCTTTTTCTTATGCATCT
The DNA here is from genome assembly GCA_038430175.1 of Ficus hirta. Taxonomy (NCBI): domain Eukaryota; kingdom Viridiplantae; phylum Streptophyta; class Magnoliopsida; order Rosales; family Moraceae; genus Ficus; species Ficus hirta. The sequence goes on from CM076588.1 coordinate 12,754,707, forward strand.
CATTCAAGAAAAAAGTCTGATCATGAATAGGATGGACAACCTACAAAATGCAGAATTAGCAACCTAACTCCCTTATAGTGTGGGTAATAAGTACCAGCATTGACACTCACCGAGTTAACCGGAATGTTTTTAATATGGCGAAATTCCTTTTTGTGTTTTTCCAAGTATTCAATTAATTTAGGAACGTCCTGCCTGCGAAAGATGTCCCAAACAGCGCCACCATGGACCACATCTTCGCTGGTTTCAGGTGAATTCTTTTTCAAGTTAAGGGTTGAGTCACTTGAGCCCAGATCATGAACTCCATTATTTTCTGAGCAAGAACTCTCTAAAGTATCTTGCCCATTAAGCACTTCCATCAATTTATCATCGTCAGATCGTGCAACTCCTTGCTGTGCTTGAAGTCCATTCCTTTGGTCACCATAGAGTTCCTGCAGGTCATTAGCTGCATGTTCCTTCTGCATTTTTTCAATCTTCTTACTCTGCCAGGGATAAATCTTCACCCTAGTTGTGTGCGTCATAACATTTACCTAAACCAGAATCAAATAACAAATTTGCAGTGTTGCTGAATTACCATGCTAAGAAAGTATAAATAGAGCTAAATCAAATTTAAAGGAGGATAATTAATAAAGAAGGGGAAGACCATCAAAGCAAGAATGAGTGTCAATATAAAATAAACATATCTATGCATTTAAACCCATATTTTTGCAGGAAGTTAAAAAGTTTCATTGTAAAAACTAAGCAAGCCATGCTGGAAAAGCAATCTTATAAGGGACATGACTCTGAAGCTTAAGCAAGATTTATATGATGAAAATGGATAGTTTAGCATCGAATTATTACCGCATCAGACATATCACAGTGAAGCTTTGTGACTGAGTCACCTCTACCAAGCTCCTCAGGGAATCCATATGCTATATATGTTTTGGGCCCCAAATCAGGTTTCAGTGACTCATTGGGAAGCCTTGTGGCAAGATTGAGCAGACCTGATTTTGGATCAGTATAGTCTCTATAAGGGAGTGCTGCGATAAATTCTGCACCATGCCTTGGCAAACGCTCCTCAAAGAGAGTTGATGATGGCCAATCCTTCAACTTCAACATCTCTGGCCACCTATTTTTATGCATACGGCCATCCAAGTAGCCCATGAAAAATTGGTGAATATTGATCTCAACCTGCAGAATAATCGGATTTAAATGTTATAATTATCATTATTATTTATTGTTTTGAAGGAATGTACTTCATAGCAGCATGTATGATAAATTTGCTCCTACGCTGTAGCCTAGTTGATTAATTTAGTTTTCTGACCTCACACCAATCCAAGCAATCAATGGCCTTTACACTTTTTGTCTCCTCTTTGAACTTAACATTTGCACCAGTTTCTCTAAAAGCCCTCCACATTACCATAGGCTCCCAGCTAAGACCAGATGTTTTGTCAAGAACGTTTCTGACAATCACAGGCTCCCCCTTCATCCAGTGCCTCTGAAAATGCTCAATTTCATTTTCACCGATATCAACGGCACTCGGACAATATAGGAAGTTATCATATTCATTTTCCCTGAAAGCTGTCCGTCTCACTTCAGATTGTGTGTCTCTTTTCTCACCAGAACCGTTTGGCTGGCACTGAGAACATCCTTCCGAAAGATCAATGTCTTGCAACTTGAAATTACTAGTAAGCTCCTCTGCATTCTCTAACAAATTCTTCATCCACTTAGCTTTAAAAATGCGTCTCAGTTCCAATAAAGCAGTCCCACAACCTCCACGACCTTTTGGAGGGCATGGAATGCTACCGTCAGTGTTTGCTTTCCAATCTGGAAAGTGATGAGGCATGCCATCAGAATCATGGTTGACTTGTCTCTCCCACCCATGTCTTTTCTTTTCTGCAACAGCAACCTGCTCACCATCACTCACTTGACCATGAGATCTTTCGACAAACTGTTGGCGGGATGTTTCGGCTTCGTTACCTCCTGGTTGGCAATCTTCCCTTAGCTCTTGACAACAAGTAAGACACAGATCATACGAACAACTGGGATTGGTGCAGCTTCTGAGGAAACCAACAATGGATGTACTACAATTGTCGCTGTCATAACATATAACTTGCGTGGTCATGACAATGGTAAATATTATAAAGCACATAGTGCAAACGCATCACATAGATAAATAGCCCCTGAGACAATAGTACTCGAAATAGAGGACATCTATATGGCTATAACCATAAAAGTCAATAATAAGTTGTAATTGATAACAGAACGACCGGATCTGTTTTATCTAAGTAACGGATCTGTTTTATCTAAGTAATTTCCAAAAAGTCTGAACTTACCAATACAAACGCTCAATTTTGTCCAGTTTAATTCTCTCTACGTTATTTTCTGTCATTTGAACACCAGAACCTGCAAAACAAAGAAGTCCCATATATTAAACCAGTTCAACAAGTAAGGAAGTAAAATTTCCCCTTACTATGTAAAAGTTAAAACAACTACCTTTAATTTTAGCTTCAATCTCTAGTTCGGAACTCTGCTCCCTATAGATATGCCTAAGAACAGGAATAGCTTTATACAGCAAATACTGTAGCCGCTGCAATTTCGTTCCCGCATCAATCTTGCTATTATAAGGCTGTCAAAAGAAGAATGAAATCCTTGGGATAAGGCTATGCTGACAAGAACAAAATGCTGAATAGCCTTTAAAGTGAGACAAGGAGAAACCACCTTCAAAACCGGAACCTCCCTCATGCAAGCTTTGCAATTGCAGTTTCCGCAACAAAAAGGGCATGAAGTCTGAACTTCCTCCCTTGCCTTTCCAGGGTACCTAATTCCATATCGAAAATATTTATCCAATCTTTGCATAAAAGTTTTCAAGTTCATGAACTAACATACATATATGCTAAATGATTCAGGTCTGACAGTTAAAACATTCTATTCAAAATTTAAAACAACTAGTTGATTTAAATTTAACTTTCTATTAGAATCTTGTAACATGGTATTAATTAAAATATTAGTGTAAAGTACAAGTATCACTTAAAAAAATGATACATTAGAATCAGTTATCAACTGGTTGTTACGTTACTGTAATACAAGTGTCGTTTCATAAAAGTGCCGGACAATGGGTATATACACTTATTTCTATAGACAAAATCAAAGGGTTTGAACTACATAAGCTCAGAAGTGGAATTAGGATCTTCTGGGTCTTGAAAAGAATTATTCTTAAAAAAAAACTTACCATCTTTCAAGACATTCAAAACAATAACGCTTTCTTCCACATTTGGAACAATGGACAACTCCACTCTTGTGGTTCCTCTGACACTGATGACACATCAAACTCCCACTCTCCTTGCTCTTCCTGCATTTATCACCATTTTCCTGATAGAAAAAGTAACCTAAATCAAACCATAACCAAGCATTTTCCACACAGATCATATCAATTCCAAAAAAAACAAAAAAAAAAACGTCAAATTGGAAAGAAAGACCTACCTTTTCAGTCGAATTTCCCTCTTGTTCATCGGATTTCACCGGTCTCCGAGATTTAGCCTCATCTTCCTTGGCACGAACCGGGCGAGCCGATTTCTTCTGACGAAAACTCGCCAGGACCATTTCCGACTCGGACTCGCTTGCGTCGCTATCCGTTCCATGGCTTACCTCAATTCTCCTCTCTCTCGTCCTCTTCCTCGGCGGCGTAGTCGTCGGTGTCGCCGTCGTCGTCGTCTTCTTCCTGTTGGATTTCGTGGCGTCCCCTTTCTGTCTCTGAAATCGCTTTTTCTGGTTCGCAAACTGCGCCAAGTGCTTCTCGCAGTACCCCACCCCGTCCGCCGCCGTCTGGCCGCACCGCCAACTGGCTCCGTCGTTTCTCCTGCACCGCCGATCCTCCGCCGACTCCATGGCTCCGCCGATCGGGATTACCAGGTTTTTTTTTTTTTTTTGGTTTTCCTGTAAAATTGTGTGAGGAGGCTCCGCCGATCGGGATTACTGGGATTTTTTTTTTTTTTTTGGGTTTTCCTGTAAAATTGAGTGAGGAAAGTTCAGGTATTTTAGTACGATGGATTAATAATGTCAGAGCCAAAAGAAATAAAAAAATATTTATTTTTTCTTTTTTTATTTTTGGGAAAGGATTTATTTATTTATTTTTTTTGATGTAATGCTGAGGTAATTTCGTAAGGATTTTCAAAACAACGTGCGATGTCACGGAATTCTTTGAGAATCTGAGTGCTCTTAAATGTGTCCTGCTTTTGTTTTTCGTTTAGAATTTTTGCTTTTTTTAGGAAAATTATTTCTAATGAATTGTGTTTTTCTTTTTTGCTTTTTTTTTTTTTTTATTGTCCATGTCCCCTTACAAATCATCAACAATTTTTTTTGGGTCCGATCTCAATATGGTCATGAAAAACATTTTGAGAATACCTAGGCGTGCGAAATAACTAACAAAATAATATAAAGAAAATATTCATTAAGAAAAAATTCATCGGGGGACTTACATGTAACAGGTCCGGTACGCATAATTCTACTCAAACTTTTCTGGCTCACCCTACATTCCCCACTTGTCCAACTGTTGATGGTCTTTATTTATGTCTCTCTAATAATAATATAACACGTGTATTACTAATATAACCTTTTTTTTAAATGACATAATCTTTTAATTGATTTGTTATGATATTACAATTTAAATATACATCTATAATTGATGTTAATAATATTATCAGAGGAATATGAAGAGGACGGGAATGAGGAGACACATGAGTACGACATTTGCGCATCCTATCTATGCATCTGCCGGTCTACCGGTTCATCTAACATAAACGCCCCAACAACACGTCACCGGAAGAAGAAGGAAAAAAAAAAAAGAGAAAGAGAGAGAGAGAGTCTAGAGGCTTTTCTTTTATCTTCTTCGCTTTTCATCTTTATCTCAAATTCCCATAACTTTCACTGAAAGAATCCTCTTTAAAGCATATCTCTATTCAATTAGAATATATAGATTTTGTACGGAAAAAATATACATTCACTTAAATCTCAGTCAATAATAATAATAGTTCTTATTCACAAATATCTCTTTTTTGTTATAATGTTCTGTATAACTTTTTTGTTTTTGTGCAACCTCTTGTTAGATTCAAAACTTCTAAATCAAGTTTGGAATATTTTAGATTGACAATGATCAATGGCGATAATAGATTATCATATCAATTAGAAAGAGTTACATGAAAGACAAATTTCATTTTGAAAAAGTTAGATATTGATTCTTTTTATGGAGCTCCAATATATCTCTCTTTTAGAGTCATATTTAAAATGAAATAGTGCATTTTGAAGAAAAAAAAAATCGTCACTATCCTTTCATCAAATCAATGCATTTTTTGATTTGTTTATTTTAATGAATGATTTGTTATATCGATTTTGGTGTCAAATTCCCATAAGTTGCTCATTGAAAGAGTATTCTTTAAAGCTTCTCTTTGTAAGAATATATAGATTTTGTGCGGAAAAAATATGCATTCACTTAAATCTCAGTCTATAATAATAATAGTTCTTATTCACAAATATCTCTTTTTTGTTATAATGTTCTGTATAACTTTTTTATTTTTGTGTGTTTTTGTGTGACCTCTTGTTAGATTCAAAACTTCTAAATCAAGTTAGGAAAATTTTAAATTGACAATGATCAATGTTATTATCATATCAATTAGAAAGAGTTACACAAAAGACAAATTTCATTTTCAAAAAGTTAAATATAGATTCTTTTTACGGAGCTCCAATGTATCTCTCGTTTAGAGTTTTATTCAAAATGAATGAGTGCATTTTGAAAAAAAAAAAAAAAAATCATCACTATTCTTTCATCGAATCAATGCATTTTTTGATTTGTTTATCATAATGAATTATCTGTTATATTGATTTTGGTGTCAAATTCCCATGACTTGCTCATTGAAAGAGTCCTTTTTAAGGCATTTCTCTCTTTAGTTAGAATATATACATTTTGTGCGGACAAAATATGCATTCACTTAAATTTCAATCTATAATAATAACAGTTTTGATTCACAAATATCTCTTTTTTGTTATAATGTTCCGTATAACTTTTTTGTTTTTGTGTGTTTTTGTGTGACCTCTTGTTAGATTCAAAACTTCTAAATCAAGTTTGGAAGATTTTAGATTGATAATGATCAATGACAATAATAGATCATCATATCAATTAGAAAGAGTTATACGAAAGATAAATTTCATTTTGAAAAAGTTAAATATTGATTCTTTTTATGCAGCTCCAATATATCTCTTTTAGAGTTATATTCAAAATAAAAGATTGCATTTTGAAAAAAAAAAAAATTTGTCACTATTCTTTCATCGAATTAATGTATTTTTTGATTTGTTTATCGTAATGAATGATTTGTTATATCGATTTTGGTGTTAATATTTGTCACTGTATATTTACTTCAGTTAAATTAGAAGATTGTCTTTACTACTTAAAAAACAAATTAAAAAAAAAAAAAAAAACATGAGAGTGAATGGGAGAAGGTTATGTTTCACAAAGTGATACAGGAACAAAGGAGAGTGTGAATTTTCTTGGTATTCAAAATATCAAAAGGTCTTGTTTAGCGGTATAGATGATCAGCCAAACGCGGCCTAGCAACCGCCATTAACGGCTGGGCCTTGGGCATGGTCATTCCATAGACCTCAATGGTATCAATATCTTCAGGCCTCATTCCCTCCGGTGGAGCCCAGTCAAAAGATTGAAACAGCCGAGCCAGCGCCATCAAAACCAGAGTCACTCCAAGCGGCGCGCCGGGGCACTTCCTCTTGCCAGCACTAAAAGGTAGTATCTTGAAGTCGGCTCCGTGGCTGATCTCAACTCGGCTTCCGTCAGCTAGCCAGTGCCTCTCGGGCCTGAACTCCTCGATGTCGGCCCATATCTTGGTGTTTCGGCCCAGCCCATGGGTGTTGATGAAAACGCGCGTTTTGGCGGGGATGTGGTAGCCGTTGATCGTTGTTTCACGTAGGGATTCGTGAGGGATGAGGAAGGGTCCCGCCGGGTGCATGCGGAAAGTTTCTCGTACGGCGCAACGTAGGTAGTTAAGGTGGACCAGATCTGATTCACAGACCATTCGATCACGACCAACGACGGAATCGAGCTCTTCATGGATCTTATGGAGGACGCGCGGGTGCTTGATTACTTCCGCCATTGCCCACTCATTGGTCACAGCTGAAGTGTCCGTGGCAGCGGCTATCATATCCTAGAATTCAACAAGGGAAAAAAAATAAAAACTCTAGACCTATCTTTATATTAAATATATGTGCAAATTTATCGCTATACTGATATTGCAATCACATACTTACTGCTTTTACAGTGCAATTAGTATCAAACTTCTCAGAATTTTCCTTACTATTAACAAAATAAAATTAGCACTTAATAGTAATTTATACGATCTGAAGTCTAAACGGTAAAATTAGATAAGGATTTTCGACAAGAAATCTAACACTAATCAACTGTCTAACAAAACAAATTATAGAAAATCGGATCCAAATATGTATCACCTGAATTAGAGCTTTGATTTCAACATCATCCATGTGTTCTCTTCCATCTTCACCGGGCAATGACAACAAAACATCTACAAAGTCCATTTCTTCTCCATTATCAACCTCTCCAATGTTTTCTTTTCTCTTTCCCTCTCTAGCTTTCCTCTTCCTATGCTCTTCAATAATCTTAATATGAAAATCGTCCACTCTCTTTTCCACGTCCCTCATTTTCTTCTCACACCCATAAGGGTCAACCCACCTCCAAAAGGGCAAATAGTCACCCAAGTATATCACCCCCAATAGCCTAAACAACTCATGGGTTATGTGCATGAACTCCAAAGCTTCTTGTGGGCCCTCTGATCCGGCCCCAAAGTATTGCTTCCCAAGCAACATCCTAGTCACATTGTTCATAGAGAACCCACCCAACACCTCCCTCATGTCTATGGCCTTTCCTTTTTGGGCCCGGGCCCAAACGTCCCTCACGAGGTGTTGGGCCTCGTCGGCCCGCTGCATGGCGAAGGAGTCCAACCTCTTTGTTGTCAACAAATGCTCCATGCAAATCCGCCTCATTCGCTTCCATTGCGGGCCCAATGGCGCCAATGCTACGTCCTTGCAACCGTACGCCAGGTGCACCGCGGCAAGAGTTCTCGGTCGAGAAGCGAAAACGTCGTCTTGCCGGAGAAGTATCTCGCGTATGACGTCGGGGTCGTTGGTGGTGATGGCGTCGACGTTACCGAGCCGGAGGTAGACCAACGGCCCATACTTGTTGCACAAATGGGCCAAGTCCCGGTGAGGAAGCTGGCCCAATTGAAGAAGGTTGCCAACAATGGGCCATCTAGGTGGGCCCGGAGGAAGCCTTCTAGTTTTAGGCTTGCTACTTAGGCGTTGATATATGATTCGGCCAATGAGAACCGCAAAGAGGAAAGCTGCGAAGGAAAAGGTTGTTAAACCCATTAGCACAAAGAAAAAAAATGCTATTTTACATTGGATTCAAACTCTATATTCATCCACTTATATTAAACTTTTGGCTTGTTTATATCATAAATAAGAATGATTGTTTCAAGAGATGAGCTAATTATTTTAACATACACTTTACATGTATTGGTTTTAAATATTTGGTTAATAGTTTATTGTTCAAGTTTTAGGTGCTTTGGTTGGTGGACATGTCATTTTAAATGCCCTCTAACGTCTCCTACTTTAAAGAAAGAGAAATTGCATGGGCCTTTAACCATGCATTCAAGTTTGAATACCAAGTGCATGACCATTAAATTTCAATATCACGAAAAAGAATGAAGGGGGTTGTTAGCATTATTAGTACTTGAATTATGTATATAATATTCTCTCGAGAGTTCAGTTTAGTTTAAAAAAAAAAAAAAAGTAGAACCATTTCTTTTTAGTTTTTTAGCTTTTATCTCTCATGAATTATTTTCTAAACTTTGATTGTTCGATAATTTTAAACACTGACATTAAAAATGGACGAAAGACTTCTAAAGTTTAAAAGAGATAATCATGCATTTTTTGTGTAGTAACCTAAAATTTTATTAAAGCAGTTTCTAATAAGTACTAAATATTCTCTCCACTATTTTTAAAAACCTTTGAAAATTAAAATATTTTATAAATTATGTCGTTGTGTTTGTTACATTCTCGATTATTATACAATAGAGTTGTGACTTATCTATTGCCTGCAATTAATAAGGGATTTAGAGTTAAATAGCTCTTTTTTAAGAAGTTTTTTTAACAAATGGATGAAATTTTTAAAAATTAATTAAAATTGCCCCTTTTTTTTTATCTAAAATGGTCAATCAATGATTAACTATCTAATATAGTTAAATTGGCCACTCATTGATTAGCTATGGTTATTGATTGATCATAATATAATTCACCAATTTTTATTATCATTTTAATAATCAATTACTGATTGATCAAATCTGAAAAAATAATAAACGATTATTTTGTTAAATAAAAAAAAGTTCGGCTATATAATAGATTTGGTGATAAAAAAAATTACTTAATTTAATTTTCCTAATAGAAGTAATAGGATGCCGATTAATCCACTGGTTAGTTACCATTAAGTAAGCATTTCTGATGCGATCTTCTGCAAGTCGGTTCCATGGTCTAGTGGTCAGGACATTGGACTCTGAATCCAGTAACCCGAGTTCAAATCTCGGTGGAACCTCTTACTCTAAATAATTTTTCTCTTTTCACTTTTTGCCCAAAAAAAAAAAAAAAAAAAAAAAAAAAACTAGCGGGGCCCTCTCAAAGTGGCTGCGCTTCGTGGGCAGGTGAGTTCCGGCAAACACAGCAGTTCAACCTCCAATCACTCGAAAAGGCTTTCACACATTTTCCCTCTCTTCACTGCTCTCCATTTTCGCGGGAAAAATGGACACGGAAAATCGACGCAAGATTGAGCAAACGGTGGTCGACATACTGAGGAGCACGGATTTGGAGCAGACGACCGAGTTCAAGCTCAGAGCCACGGCGTCGGAGCGCCTCGGAATCGATCTCTCGACGCCGGAGCACAAGAGTGTGGTCAGAAGCGCCGTCGAGCAGTTTCTCCTCTCCACGGCGGAGCAGCCGGAGGAGGGAGGGGTCGGAGATGAGACCAGGGAGGCGGTGCAGGAGGAGCCGGAGAAGGGGGTCGCGAACAGGGAGTTGAATGACGGCGGCGTTCGCCTTATTTGCAAGGTGAGAACTAAAAACTGTAAAACCTAGGTCGCTGTTTGGTTGCTGAGAAAATATGAGAAACGAAAAGAAAAGATGATATATGTTTTTAAAATAAAAAATTGAAATAAAAATTCTTACATGAGCTTTTTCGCTTGATTTTTGTTAGCTGTCGGCCAAAAGGAATGTAGTGGTTCAAGATTTCAAAGGCAAAACTTTGATTTCGATTAGGGAATTTTATCGAAAAGATGGACAGGAAATTCCTACTGGAAAAGGTGAGCATTGGAATAAATGTTGAAAAAATAAAAAATAAAATAATTGTGTTTTAGGGTTTTTCTGGAGTTTTTGAAGTTGTGTAGTGAAGTGTGTTTTGCTGTTATGTTGTCAGGAATTAGCCTATCAACTGAACAATGGTCATCCTTCAAGAAAAATGTCCCCGCAATCGAAGAAGCCATTCGGAAAATGGAGTCAAAGCTAAGGTGAGAAATGATACTCATTTTGTTCTTTTGAGTGAGTTCTGACTTTTCAAAATTTTCATCTGTTTGAAAGTCGAAATGGTTGTAGCCTTTAACTTGCGCATGGAAATGTTTTTTCGGGTTCTTAAATGATTAATTGGCATTCAATCGATACAATGCAGAACCCAACTTGATGGTAAACAAACCGAAGATCTTTCTAATTCAGCAAAAGATATGTCTGATTCAGCAACTGATGTTCCTCCGTACGAACCCCGAATAGAGATTGACCGCATGGATGGGAAGAACTACCAGGGCTGGGTTCAACAGATGGAACTTTTGTTAAAGCAATTAAAGATTGCATATGTTCTTAATGAACCATGTCCAAGCGTTACACGAGGCCCCGAAGCAAGCACTGAAGAAATAACACAAGCAAAGGCTGCTGAACAGAAATGGAAGAACGACGACTACATGTGTTGTCGCAACATTTTGAACTCTCTATCTGATCATCTGTTTAGTCTATACTCGAAGAAGACAATGACAGCAAAAGAACTGTGGGAGGAGCTAAAATTAGTACATCTTTACGAGGAATATGGAACGAAAAGATCTCAAGTTAAAAAGTACATAGAATTTCAGATGGTTGAGGAAAAATCAATTGTAGAGCAAGTTCAAGAAATTAATAATATTGCTGATTCGATTGTTGCAGCCGGTATGATGGTTGAGGAGAAATTTCATGTTAGTGTCGTCATCTCCAAGCTTCCTCCATCCTGGAAGAACATCTGCGTCAAGTTGATGTGCGAGGAATATCTTCCTTTTTGGATGTTAATGAACCGTTTAGGCGTTGAAGAAGAGTTGCGCAACCAGGGCAATGGAAAAATGCCTAATCCAGCGGGCAATCATCCACCCGATAAAGATGTATCAAGGATGAGAAATCCGAAACCGTATTTTTTGCACTCCAAGAAACGAGAGCTGGAGACTGATAACAGAGTTGTTTGTCACACTTGTGGTAGGAAGGGCCATATTTCGCAACATTGTCGCAGTAAGACTTGGAGGCGAGACAAGGAATTCCTTGAGAAGAGGAACGAGGATAACAGATCTTTGCCTGCAACTACAGAGGTCAACATGGTTGATGGAGCTGCAAATGGTTAATTTACCATTTGCATATCTTATGTCTTTCGTAAAAAAAAAGACAGAAAAAAGACGGCTCATCGAGAATTTTGGTTGATTGCTTTAACTAATTGTATCTTTTTATATATAATTTTTTTAGGAAACTGACCGCAGGACTTTGGATTCTCTCCTAAAGATGGCACTGAAACCGAAGTTGTTGAGGACGATGATGATGCAAGTGCTACTCACAATCCTCCATTTGCATCATCTCAATGCGTGGGTGGACCTTGTGGCTCTTCATTTGAAGTCTGGAATCACTTCAAAATCAAGCCTAGAAAGAATGGTGAGGGAAAACAAGAGCGGAAAGCCATTTGCAACTACTGCACGGACGCATACTCTTGCACTCCCAATGGAGGGACGAGCCATTTAGATCGGCATTGGAAAAAATGCCTGGAGAGACATGGCGGGGGTGCAGATTCTTACCAAGGTCAACTGAAATTTAGTGGCAGGAGTATAGATCCTTGCCAAGGCCAGCTCAAAATTAGTAACATGTTTGGGATTGGAAAGAACCAGGTCACTACTTGATACTTCGATTTTTGAAGTGCAGTGCGGAAGGGCATGGAAGATTTGATTATAGGTAACCTAGTCATCTGTGATCCGAACTTGATATGTCGATACCTGGAATCTCTAGATATCATGGAATTGAAAAGATAGAACAAACTATAGACTTCTTAGCTTGGTGTTTGAGGCGTAGCAAGTTCGATACGAAGGATGACTTTTTTTTTTTTTTTTTGGGTTGATGATGTTCAATGTTTATAATGCTAATGAGTGATTATAACCATTTGAGTATTGTACTTGGATTGAAGTCTAATTTAGCAAGACTGATTTTTACTTGATTTTATTTAGGACGTTTGGAAATAGTTTGGTGACGTAAATATTTCACCTAAAAGTTGAAACAAGTGAAATTTGTTAGAGTTGGGAATGTTTTTGCTACAATTAAATCACGACTATAAGGAACTAGTAATGGAAATAAGGAAAAACGACACCAAAATGAAGGCCTAATATAAAGGGGGCGAAACTGATTGCAGAGACGACGGCAGAAATGGTGAAACGACGAAAGAAATGAACGCGGACAATTACGTTATAAACTTTATCGACAGGGAAAACGACGGGAGGAGTAGGAAAAAAAAAAAAAAAAAAAAAAAACCGACGGGAGGTGTAGAACGACAGCAAATCTAGAAATAACATTCATCTAAAATGACATGGAAGAGACGAGAATGCCCAAACAAAGAACAACAACATATATTATACTAAAATGACACCAGGAGAGGGGAAAGAAAAAAAGAGTAAAGAAGAAATCCAGAATTGACATTTAAGAGAAAAACGACGACAAGTTTAAAAGGACAAGATAAAAGGAAAAACGGTAAATTCTTGAGGTGCACGGTTTTTATCTCTGTCGTTTATTTTTCATAGCCACCAACTTTCTTCTACTTTGAGTATATTCACCTTTATATGCATTTGTATTTTGTTAATGACATTGGATTTTTTTTTTTTTTTTTAAGTAGAACTTTTTCTGACAATTGTAATGGAACTTTTCGAAATTGAATCTTGCGCTACAATTACATAATGAACAATAGTGGAGTAACAATAAGATCAATTTCTGAATAAAACAAGAACGTCAGACATCAACTCAAAAAGTACACATTTTCAGGGAAAGAAATAATATTTCTAGGATTTCATAGCATAAATTTGTTTCCCCCTTAAGGTCCTGCTACAACAAAACTAGAAAATCATGCTTGTCCTCCAAAGTTGGCTTTGGCACAGTCCAATAATTGTTGTTCTCTTCTCATGTCCCCAAGGATATTGGCTCTTTCCCATTTCATCATTCTGATCCTAGCTTCAGATTTGATGTAGTCTTCCGGCACATCGGACTCTCCGGATGCCACCGGAAACTTCACCTCTATATCTTTCCTATAATACAATTACAAGAACCAAACAAGTTTAAAAACAAAATTCAGATGCTAGATTGGAACAAAGAGAGGGAACAAATGTTATATTATTAGCATGAAAATATGTCTTAAATTGTATACTAACCTACTTCCAAGGGAAAATACAGCAGACTTTCTAATCATCCCGCCATCTAGAGACAGGGCTCCGTCGGTTATGCATGGGAGAGCCTCGAGCATCTCGGTTCGGGTTCTGTAGATTTGCAGGCGAGAGAAGAGGCTAAAGAACAAAGTCTCTCTGAGACCTTGTCCATTGGTAATGACATAAGATAAGTTTCTACTGTCCAAGCTGATCATGTTCACTGCATAATCAAGAAAGCCTTTGGGACACTCTTCGTTTGGTAGTTTTGGTTTCGGAAGAGCGAGTTTCCTTTGAGGATCATTAGATACAAACCCACCGACATATTGCCTGAAAAAACGGAAAAGCAGAGAAATAACTTATGAACATCATATCATTAAGTAAATGTTCATAAAAAAAGAGTGAGTTGAGTAATTGCCTCAAATCTTCGAGAGATATGACAAGAAAACGTCCGTTTATTCTTTTCCCTGCGGAAGATCCAGCCCCATGTAGACAAGAAGTGTTGTTTATATTGCCTTCCGCATCATACTTCTCTAGAGCCTTAACACCTTCATTTGTTCTGCAGACAATAGCTAGCATGGTCTGCATTCCTAGGTACTCCGACAAAAGCCTAATTCGGAACAACAAAGAAGCAACAAGTCGCAAAAGAATGTGTTAGTAATCATTTCACCATCTGTGTTCTTTCTCCATCGTTTTTATTTTTTTATTTTTTTTTATATTTTTAAATAAACTGGACAAGAAAGATTTAGTCCCAATATCTAAAATATGTGCCATGAATGAAAGAACGAGAGAGTGACGAAAAATGCTAACCTGCTAAGGTTGTCATCTTCAACCTTGGCAAGAGTAGCAACAATCCCCAAGACATCCTTGGCGAATCCAAAATCCGAACCGCCAATTGATGATTGCCGAGAATTCAGCCAGCACAATACACCAGCTGCTGAGTTTTCTTGCTTCAATATCTGTTCCATGGTGTCCTCCTCAGTGCAAGACGTACTATTTTCGCTTGCTGTTCCAGCTCCATTTGCCGAATGATACTTTCCGAGGCTCACTGAACACAAGTTTGGCTGAGAAGAATTCGACAGTAACATATTCTAGAAGAAAGAAAGCAGTAAAATGACAGTTACATCGACATACAATGATACACCTGTAGTTTAATGCCATGTAGCTTTAGCAAGACGAAACATGAACCAATGTTTTCTTTACAGAACAAAATATAATAGACTAAAGTCTGAAATTGAACGGATATCAGGAACATACGGGGGAAGATTTCCTACCTTGCAAATCAAGTATAGATTCATCTAATTGATTTGTCTGAGTCGTGAGAAACTTGAGGTTATCCTCGTGCCGCTTGATTAGATTCTCCAATCTATTTGAATTACCCTGAACATTTTGCTGAAATGACACAATGAACGAATGATGAAACCTCACTTAATCGCGCAAAGAATAATGCCAGAAACATCAAATCTAACCCCCAACTTTTTCTTATCAATTACTAACATGTGAGTTGTCCTTATTTTTATTCACAAGTGTCCAAAAATTTTTGCGTTAGTCAAAATTAAAAGATTACATGTACTTATAAAAAGACGATAACTCACCGCTAGATGGGTTGACATAAAAAACTTCAAAAAAAAAAAAAAAAGTAATTTAGAGGTATTGCCCCTAACAGTAGTACTCATCATGCAAATGTGATTTACACCAAAAAGCATCCTACTTTGAGTAACAGTAGGGTTCAAAATTCATGTTCATAAAATCTTAATTGATGTCCTAATTTTCTACTTTCAAATAGTACCCACTAATCAGTTTTATGCTTTCTATTATTCCTTTGGCAAAGCTCCTAATATACACATACACATATGTATACACACACACACACACACACACACACATATATATATATATATATATAGATTAAAAAAAAAATCCAATTCTCATCATCAATTCATACTATACTATTATGCTTATAAAAAGACCAAGAATAGGCAGAACCCAAATCTGGATTTGTATTTATGACACTCCAAATTCTTGACCAGGTCCCACATTTGCATGGACAAAGACCAAAACTGTTGTGTCTTTCCCCCCCCCCCCCCCCCCCTTCCATTTGCATGTTCTTGAAACCCTACCAAAACTGTTTCCCCCCCCCCCCCCCCCTTCCATTTGCATGTTCTTGAAACCCTACCAAAACTGTTTTTCTCCACCCCCCCTTGCATTTGCACTACCTCTTTGCTTGTTCTTAACCCCGCCGGGCGCCCCCCCCCCCCCCCCCCCACAAAAAAAAAAAAAAAAAGAACATTCCTTTGACTTGAAAACCCTTTTGGAGTTTTTAAGGAAAACAAACATCTTCACATATGAATCGAAAATACTGAAAATGGAAAGTATGAGCAAGAGAGACAGCGACAAAAAACCTGGAGGTTTAGTTTAGACATGGCCGTGAACCGACACAAATCTCTGCCTGTTTGACTCTGTTCTGTTCTGTTCTGTTCTTTGAAAAAAAAAAAAAAAAAAAAAAAATCTTCGAATGAGATTCACACAGTCACACCTCTGCGTTTTTTCTCTTCTTTTTCTTCTTTTCTTCCAAAAATGTTCAAACGTGAGTGGCAGATTCGTAATTTACGACAAGTTTGATGACATTTGGTAGACAGCTTTTTTTTTCCTCGGATTCGAATTTGTTACCAAAGTTACGGTCGCCGTACTTGTTACATCGGAAGGTGCAGTTCACGCGCTTTTGGATTGGATTCTTGTTGTTCCTAACATTGGGCCATGTTTCAACTCTCAAGGCCCAAACCTTAGCCCTAATCAAGAGGACCAATTCCAACAATCGCTTAAATAGACATGTTAAAGTTTTTTTCTCTATCTTAATGCTTGTTTAGATTCTTAATCCTTAATACTTATCTAATTAAACATAAAGAAACCTAAATTCTTATAGCTAGGATGATAATCTCCAAATGTGCTTTTTGAATGTCAATCATACAAATCACCCTTTCTAAAGCCGGTTTGGAAATTTCATTAGGAATAGTTTGAAAATATATCTAAAATTACAAAATATTTTACAAATGATCACGTAAGAATTTGTTTATGTTATTGGGATTATTCTCATCTACTCTCATTCAACCTAAGTGTCACTCTCACTTTACTTCTTAAATTTTAAAAATTCACTTTATCTATTTTATCATAATTTCAGTTGAAAACAGATAAAGTGAGCTAAATACAAGCATATGGTCCTTTTTTTTTTTTTTGTTAGTAAAAATTCTACCAGAATCTAATTCACTTTTTTTTTTTTCCTTTTGTTTTTAACTGAAATTCTGTTAGATAAAGTGTGATTAAATTCATATATATGAAAAGCAAGCGTTAAGTTAAGCCCGTGCCTGGGCGTGTAAATATATATATACACATATATATATATTTTTTTTTGGGGGGGGGGGGGGGGAAGAAGAATGAAACACTAAAATAGCTATTAAATGTCGAAACAAAAACTCTAGGGTTAGTTTGATTTATTATAAAGAAGACAGTAGAGAGAAATAAAAGAACAACCATGTGAAACTCTTGAGCTACTAAAAAAAATGTAGCAAAAGCTTGTGATTTCACATGTGCTCTCGATAATGGTACCTTGGCCATTTTATTGTACCAACCAAGTACAATTATTTTGCTGACATCTTAGGGTTAGTTAGCTTGCGTTTAATATATGGATTTGAAATATAATTTTTATGTTAAAGTTGATGATTTTTCAAAAACTAATTATAAATTATGTTGACTTTTAATAAAAATACAAAAACTAAGATGAAAACTTTAGATTTAAACCGTATTGGCCTAGTAAAGCAAGATATGCATTACTGGCCTCGTAACTATTAAGTAGAAAATCACGGGTATTGGTAGCATAATGACAAAGAAGTTTTGTTTAGTGTTTTTTTTTCTTAAATCAACTCCTAGATTCGAGTCATGAAGCAATGTCTAACCTTTTGACAAAAATGACTACGTGCAGCCTACTCTCGAAACCTATCTGTTGGGACACTATTGCTCTCCTTTTATCTACATATATTAAAAAAAAAAAAAAAAAAAAAGACACCATTATGTAGAAAAAAAAAAAACTTAACAAATTCTAAGTAAAGAGCCTTGACAGCAATTAGCAACTTGGAGATTTTCAAGATAGGAACTGTGATTTTGTTATTAGTAGATAAGTGAAAAAAAATAGTTCTATTTCTTGTGTTGTAAATTTTTTTAACGTGTATATTCATAAATCAGACCACTAAAAAGTTGATTCTATAATTAAAATTCCACTTCTTCCTATTAACGAAAGACAACAATTTCGATCATAAAAACTAAAAAAAAGGACAGTTCATGATGAGTTTAGGAGTTTTCATGCAGAGAATAAAAGAAAGAAAAAAACATTTTACCAGTATTAAATATTCATGAACACATTAGATCCTGCTAGATTGATCTACTTAATAAAAAAATAAAAAGAGAGAGAGAGAGAGAGAGAGAGAGAGATAAGTTGTCATGATCACATGCTCTACATTTAAGTTTTATTGAAAGCATAAAGAAGCATGTGACGAACTCATTCAGACTGGAATTGCTCAAGTCGTTGTCATCGCAGTAGTTGAGACGTTGGTGAAATTTATTATACAGAAATCTAAGTCATCTTTTTTATTGTTATTACATAAAGCTTAAGTTTTTTATTATTCAAAATTTTGATATTTCTATTTTATCTTTTTGTAAGTTTTTTTTTTCAATTTCTTCTTCTTTTTTTTTTTCTGGATGAAATCGTTTAGTGTTTTTTTTCACTTTTTAGTATAATTATTCTTTATTGTTATTTTTTATCTTTTGGATTGAAAATTTTTTACTTATTTTATTTTTATTTTTTACCTTTTTTTTTATTGCATCTTTTGCTCTTCACTTTTTGAAAAATGTTTTATTTTATCTACATTCTTTTTAAATGAAAAAAATTAAAAACTAATATACATATATATGTAATAAATTAAATTTACGCATGGGAAGCACATACATACGACTAGTCTTATTAAAAAAACCCAAGTCATCCTTCAACTTTTAAGGCTTGTGATTGTCTTTAAAGTTCAGTTTTGCAATTTAGTATTTTTCCCCTTCATTTAAAAAAAAAAAAAAAAAAAAAAAAAAACCTAGCAGTAGAAAATTAGAATCCATTTCATTTCCCTTGGCAACAACATAGCTACAGAATAGGTAATGAAAAATGTTTAAAAGAAGGAATTTAAATTAAGACTTTAATCTTCCTCCTTGTTTGGTTGATTGAGTTAAATGGGTTTGCAAGATTTAAACTCTTTTCGGCGATTTCTACTTAGGGTATATGAAGAAAACACTCCCATATCTAGGATTTTGTTTTTGAACCATTAGATCTGTATATATAGGGTATAATTTTAATCAAATCTAATATATATATATATATATATATATAAAGTACCGGTAGGTCCTAACTGTAGATCTAGAAGGACTCAATCTTTTAATAGGTTTCTTCTTCATGGCATTTATGTGTCACTTGTAAGTTGAAATATATAGAGATCTTTTTTGGTGATAATATGCAAGATTAGTTTTAAATTGTCATCTGGGAACTTTCTTTTCTATTTAAGGGTGGTTCTAATTTGATGAAACGATGGGTCTGACCTTATTCTAATTTAGATATTACCTTAAAAAAATAAAAATAAAATAAAAAATCAAACTTCTAATCATAAGAGAGTTGAGCCAATAAAAGGCCAAAATTTTCTATTAGTGCCTGAAACGTGCTTACCAAACCACTTAACATGAATGCCAAAAACTAGTCAGCACTTCTTGAAATATGAAGACTACTTAAAACTATGGTAAAACCCTTTTTATTTACTCTATCGATAGAGCTCAATTTAAAACTGTTCAGATGTAACCGAACGACTGAGATGTTGCTTGTATACGGTAAGTATCATACCCTTTATCTTATAGTAGTATTTGATTAAAATATTAAAAAAATAATTAAAAATTAAAAATTTCCGTCATCGGGGTCGGGATGGGGGGGCTCGAGCTCCGCGGGGGGGGGGGGGGGGGGGGGGGAAGGGGTCTAGTCGGCATCAGGGGTGGGGGGGCGGGGGCATGGAGGGAAGGGGGGTTTGATCGGTTTCAGGGGTGGGGAGGCTCTAGCGCCGGGAGAGGGTGGTCTGATCGATGTTGGGGGTGGGGGGCTCTAGAGCGCGGGGAGAGGGGCGGTATGGTCGGTGTTAGGGGTGGGGGGGGGGGGACTTGTCGGCGTCAGGGGTAGGGGTAGGGGGGCTCGAGCACAGGGGTGGGGGGGGGTCTGGTCAGCGTCGGGGGTAAGGGGCTCGAGCGCGGGGGAGGGGTGGTCTTATCGGCTTCGGGGGTGGGGGGGGGGAGCGTTGGCGTTTGGGGGGCAAATCTGGTTAGGGGATCCATCGCCGGCATCGGCGGGGAAGTCGCCGACGTCAGAAAAGGGACGGGGTGGTTTTTTAAAATTTTATTTATTAATCTATACTAACATGAGGTAAAATATATGATAATTATGATATACAAATAACATCTTAATCGTTCGATTACATCTTAATGAATTAAAAATGTGATCGATAGGGTATATAAAAAGGGTTTTACCGCATCTTTATTTATTTTAATATTTAGCATATGTTTGGCATCTAGATTTAACTCTAACTAAACTGTACTTTTTCATCTCAATTTTTATTTTTTTCTGAAAAATCAATATAATTTATAACTAATTTTTAAAAAATCAACCAACTTAAATTTAAAAATTTAATCTCATCTCAAACTTAATCCAAACAATAAACCAACTTTAGTTATTAATTATTTGTTGTATCTGATATAAATGAGCCATGATCTAACATGAATGCCAATCATGGGCATGTACTAACCACCCACTTCATGCTGTACAATACAAGAATAACCTTTTTTTTTTTTTTTGGCTAAAAGATACAAGAATATTTCAGTTAAAATATTGTCTCACTGCTAAATAGAATCCAAGCAAGATCTATGAACCAAAAATAATAAAAAAAAATTAAAAATGAAAATCCAAAGCAAGATCATTGGACCAGAAGTCTTCTTATATTTATTTCCATTTCATTAAATGGAAAGCGATTTTTTTTCCTTTCAAGCTTTTTATGGATACTTAACGTTTTTAAATGTTAAATTTGTCAAAAATCACATTAAAACAAAAAGAAAAAAGACAAAATTATGAGAACCTAATATTAAGATTAAAAAAGAAATAAAGTGTTCTTGGTAAGATTTTTTTTTTATTCTTTAATGTATATTTTCATTTTTTAAAGCAAAAAAATATATATTTTTTTCTTTTTATCCCTTTGCCTCTTTAATGCATGTTGTGTTTTGCACCGTGTGGTCCCCCACGTGGGTCTTTCAGTAACAGCCAAAAGAGAGAAAGGAGATTCAAAAAACATGAGTGATGATGCCCCGCCATGTGGGTCTCGTCAATACCTGGCATTGCAAGAAAGAAGCTTCAAAAATGGGCCGAAAAGACCAAGTCGAATAGATGGATAAACATGAAGGAAAATAAAAAATAAAAAAAAATCTCCAAAAGCATGCACAAAGAGAGAGAGAGAGAGAGAGAGAGAGAACCCACTTAGCCGTACTGAATTTGTGTCATATGTTTCATCAATTTCCCATTTTCCAACCAAACCACAAAAAATGTGATGCAAAACAAAGCATTATTCTTGTGGGCTGTGGGCCACAAATAATGTGGTTCCTCTTAATTTGGCCAACAAGTGACGACTTTTTTTTTTTTTTTTTTTTTTTTTTTTTTTTTTTTTTGAATTTAAGATTAGATAAAATTTTTAAATTTGAGTTGATTGATCTTTTAAAAATTAATTATAATTTTTATTAATTTTTTAAAAAAAGATAAAAATTAAAATTAAACCTGAATGTGAAACATAAATTAAAAAACATAAGATATTTAAATTTTATATCTTTAGATATTATTTAGTGCACAGACTTCTTAAGGTGGACACATCAACAAACAGTCCATGTGCATGATTAGGGATTATTCATTATATTATTAGTGGAACGCCTTTGTCACGCTATTTTTATGACAGCCTAATTGTCAAAAAGGACTAGTTTTACTTTTCTAGCCTTTTTGAGAATATATAACATATGCATGCACCACATGATTTCCCTTTGCTTCCTACTTTTTTCCATTGGCTGAATTGGAGGTGCCCAAAACATGAAAAATGTCTTGAAACACATTTATTTCATTTCAAGGCAACGCAAATACAATTTGGACCACTGCCAATTTATGCTCCCCAACATTAATCTTTTTTTAGTGCCCTTTTGTACACTCTTTCCATATATCATTTATAACTCATTTAAAACGGTAGTTTGTATTATATTATAACAATTGAATAATTCAAATGTAATAATTTTTAATGATACTTGTTTTTTACACCAATATAAATAATATCGTGTTATAAGATTCTGAATATGACGTTATATATAAATAAACTAATTAATATAAGTTTCTAAATAAAAAATTATAAATATAGCATGATATACGATACCACCTTTTCTATATATATTGTTGCAATGGTTTGAGATACCTCAAACAACTTTATTGAATGGAGAAATATTGCAAAGGAATGGCCTAGAATTTGAGAACAAGAACCCTTCTTTTCATGTTGGAACGTACTCTAAGCAAAAAATAAAAATTAAAAAAAAAAAAAAAAAAACCTTCCTTTAATAAACAAAGTGAGCTGTAAAAAAAAAAAAAAAAAAGAGTCCAAGAATGTTTCCGACAGAACAGAAAGATAGATAGAACCCAACACAACAAGTTTTACCCATATTCACCCACAAAACAAGAGGGGAAAAAAAAAAAAAAAAAATTTGCCCATCTTTTGTTGCTTCAATTAGTTATAATATTTGGTCTCCCATGAAGCAGAAAACGAAACAGAAGGGAATGGAAAGGAAAGGGATTTCACTGTCTCAGCCAGAAAACCATGCAAAAGGAGAAAAACAAGTTTTACTTGTCGACACCCCACTAGAGAGCTGCCCACCTGAAAAGCATGTTAAAACAGTGTGGAAAATGTGAGCAGCAACGAGATAAACGTGAATGAGAGGGGTTTTTTTTTTTTGTCTTAATTTTTATTAAGCAAGTGCTGATGAACAGGACAAGATATCGACATTCAAAAATGCAAATTATGAGAAGAAGAAAGGAATATGAACACACTTCCTCACATTCAACATTGAACTTGACGTATCACCAAACTTCCCTCATCGAGATTTCGTAATTAAAATGATTTATTCCTATTTCTCCGTCATCATTCACAGCATGTTTTCTGTGAAAGATGCTAAATCGTTATCTATCAATTCCGCGGATCAACACAAACTAACCGACACCGGACAAAGAAGAAGAAAAGAAGATGAAACTGCAAAATGCACAAGAAAACTTGGAGGGATGAAAAAAAAAAAAAAAAAAAAAAAAAGTATAAACAGATAACTAAAATGAACAAGTTATTGTGTCCATATTATAAGAACTTTTTTATAGTCTTTGCTCAGGCAGTACATTCAGCAACTTGGTACCCTAACAAAAAGAATATAGCAGCAAATACAAACATCGCTAAAAGAACTATTAAAAGAACAAAAAATTAGTGAAACTACCACCTGGAAAAATTTAAAAAAAAAAAAAAAAAAAGATCAAAAAGCGACGACAAATTTATGAGCTGCTTAATAACCAGAGATGGAAGAGCAGGTTAAACTTACAAACTTGATCCACCTTGCAAGAATACTTATGACAAAATATTGTATGCTATAAACAAATGACAGAAAATTTGCTGCACTAGTTGGTCAACAGGGAGTTATTTTTTCTACTTGTAGCTGACACTGTTGTTTCCATTTAGGAACGGCTGCGGTATATCAAAAACTCGTTGAAGAATCTTTTAAACGGGGTTCTTCAGAACAATGCCTATGGTCTAAATTTTTACTATTGGCAAAAGTCTCTGGCTATCCGACTGATGACAACGTCTGTAAGGCATTGGATTCCCGGGAAAATGCTGCGATCAACTTTTCCTTCGTCAGCTGCTCGGATCCTTGAGACTTGATCACGAACGTATGAAACACAGTGTCGTTCATGGCTGCTAGTTTAGACTCGACAACGTTGATCTGCGCCTCTTGGAATGCTTGGATGACTCTCGATGCGGGATGTGAATCCAATGGGCAGCTTACTCTAACAATAACCTCGTCATGAACAGCCTGAACATCAACATCAGGAACTCGGTTTTGGTTTTCTAAATCTGGGTTATTAGCTTCCGCGGCTACCGCTGATGAATCTCTAGAAGTACCCCCAACTTTCTCCCTCTCCGCTTCCATGACCTTGAGCTTAGCCTGAAGCTCGTTGATATAAGAGATGGCATCTCCCAACAACGAAGCTTTATCCATCTTAGATATGTTGGGAACAACAGCTCTTAAAGCATAAAAGCGTTGGTTCAACTTCTCACGCCTTTGCCTCTCCGCCTCCACATGATTGAGGGGCTCCTCTCTTCCATTCGCAGGCTTCCTACCCCTTTTCCTCGGCCTCCTCTCTTCGGCCATGCCAGGCCGTTCATCCTTGCCCGAAGCTTCCACATCTGAATGCTCTGATTCTGCGCTAATTGGCCGTTGATTCATCACTGTCGGCCTCGAAGTAGCTCCTGAAAAGTCGATCTGCATTTGAACCTGCTTCTGTGGCTGGTAGTTGTTGAGCCGAAAATCTTCCCTCACCCCGTTAACGATCTCGAGCGTGTTATTATTCCCCTGGCTCGGGGGGACATAAATCTCGGTCGGGTTCCCTTGTTTCGCACCCTGGACATGAGGCCAACTCGAACAATGAATTATCCCATTCCGGGGACTAGAAAACGCAATCCTATTCCCATTTGGATACATTTCCCAAGCCTGCCTATGATCTTCCAACTTTCTAATAGCCAGTTTCTCCCTATAATGAGGCCTAACAGCATTCCCAGCATTCAAATCCTGCCCAAAAATCTTGGGCACTCCTTCCCTACTCTCCACCACAATCCCGGAATTAGACAAATGAACAGCCTCATCTCTATTCTCCACGATCACCGGCAACCCCGCCGCGGTGGAAGGCTTGCTAATCCTCATGAGCGCGGACTGAGAAGCGAACAGCGACCTCACCGACTGCAAAAGCTCCAAGCTTTCACCCACAGATCTCACCGAGCCCAATTCCACCACGCCAACATCGGTGGGGACTAAAACAATGGTCTGAATTCCGGCCGATTTCGCGAGAAACGACCTCACGCAGTAATCCGACACCGATTTCAGCGCGTCTGAGACCCACAAATGCTTCCCGGAGGCGTAACACTTACCGGGACCGCCTTCACCTCTAGGGAAAGAGAAATACATGGACGCCAAAAAGAACATCTCGGTGTCGGTAACTCGGTCCAATACAAGGGCGTCGTTGTCCTCATCGGAGCCGCCAAACAGATTGTGAAGCTTCTGAAGAACCCTCTTCCTCATCCTCTGCTGAGTCTCGTCCTCAAGGCGGATATTGAGGATCCTCGTGGCTTCGGACTCTTCGCCTTCGCAAGGCTCTCGGCAGGACCCATCGCCCCAACCAAGAACCCAATCGCCGGACTTGGACCGCGAAATTTGCCAGAAAATCGCGTAGTTCCAGCTGAAATTGAACGCGTTTGGGCCGTCCACTAGAACCGAGAGCTTGTTCTGCAGATTCTCGTCGCTTCCGACCGCCATTAACAGGTTCTCGTTCGTCACCGAGCTCGATATCAAGTAATCAAAAGCTCGAGTCCCCAGAACCGCCGCCACCATGGCTTTATCTTCGTCGTTCCAAACTCCGCCTCCTCCCAGACCTACCTCAATCTTCATAATTTTTTTTCACGAGAAAATTCAGCACAGCAATTAAAACAAACCACGAAGAGATTCAGGATATTTTTTTCCGATTAAACAAACGGAACAAATCTGAGCCCTAGAAACCACTTCTGACCTTGGTTAAACTTTTTTTTTTTTCCCCCCCTCTCCGATTTTTTTTTTTTTTTTTTTTTGGGTACCTAAAATCCAATTACACTCAAACCGAATCGATGAGCCACGGCGTAGCGACGATTTCAGATCTCGGAAATTCCATATTCCAAAGTGACAAAGAAAATCCAGAAAAAATACACCAAAATCAATCCGAAAATCCCAAGGGAGAAGAAATGATACACACCGGTTTCGCGAGCAAGAGGTTGGATAAGGCAGCAGCTAATGAAGAGCTCCAGCTGGAGTAAACATTCCCGGGAAAGTGACAATTCGGTTCGGGTAGAAATCTTTTCTTTTCTTCTTTCCCGGAAAACAAACGGAATTAAACGAGCTTTCGTGAAACCGAAAAATTTTTTAAGACTCAAAAAACAAAATGACAAAATAACAAAAAAATAATAATAACAATAATAATAAAACTCCCCCACACGCACTCTTTGAAGCGAAACTGAAGAAAGAGGTTAAAGAGCGGAAGCTGGTTTTATTTGTTTTTTATTTTTTTATTTTTTGTTTTGCTGAAAGTTTTTTTTTTTTTTTTTTGGTTACATCCTAACCGTGGTTGTGTTAAACCCCTGAGTTAAATGCTAACTATGGTTAAACATAAGGCTTGTGACTTGTTTTAGGCTTTGAGAGTTGAGAGTGAGAGGTAGTCCGCAAGCAAACATTGGAATAATTTTTTATTTCATGGATTTTGTTCACATGTTCTCTTATTTTTTATATATTTTTTTATTTTTATTATTTTAATATCTCTTTAATAATATCATGATATATCAATTAAGTATGTATATTTAATTATAATATTATATTAAATTAATTAAAAAATTATATCAGTTATATTATTAAAGGGACATAAAAAGAGACATAAATAAAAACACAAATAAAAGTACATATAAATTAAATCCCTATTTTATTTGAAAGTAATTATTTCACGTGACTCATAAAAATTACATTAAAAATTTATTAATTAATTTTAAAAAAAGGATAATTTTTTATCTAATTAAAATATGTTTATAATACAAAGTATTATTCATATAAATAAGAAAAGTTTTGGTTTTGGTTTTGGTTTTGGTTTTGGTTTTGGTTTTTTTTTTTTTTTTTTTTTTTTTGTGGGGGGTCGTTGTTTGACACGCAGATGTTGTGATTCTCGTGGCAAATAGGTCACGCAGTTTATGCAGCACATGTAGAACCTGTGACTCCGTTTATTACTTGTGTACACTTTTTTCCTGCCCCCTTTTGTGAGCATGTGAGTTTATTTTGTTTGGTTCTATTAAAAGCAAATTTAATGTTTGGTTTATGAGAATCTAAGGTTGGAAAAAGATGCAATTATGTGATGTCTTGTCAAAACGGGAAGCAAAAAAAAAAAAAAGTTTATTCACACGTATTCTCTTTACAAAATTCACATGTAAAAATTTTCTTCTAGATACTCCTTATAAAAATAATTTAAAAAAAAAGACTTTTTTTTTAATCCCTCTTTTGGCAAAACATTCTAATGAAAATATACAGATTTGAAGTTAAGTTAGCCTTAAACTCTCTTCTTCTTCTTCTTCTTCTTCTTCTTCTTCATTTTTTTTTTTTTTTTACCCTTCAAATTGGGAGCTAACTTCTATTTAGCTTCCTTGTATTAACCGTATCTGTACTTCGCAATATTAAATTGCTTCAACCTCTCCACCGTTCTCGTTGTCATTTATCACCACTCCGATGCAAATGCTCTGGAACTTCACCTATTAAAAGAAAAAACGCTCAAAATTTTAGAAAAACAATAGAGAAAAGAGAATAATACCTTTTTGTATATAAAAAAAAAAAAATGATGAATGTTAATGGAGTCAAGTAAACAATTTACAGGTGAAATTCCTTCATATTATCTTTGTAATAACAGTATTTATCACGATTCTAAGGTTACGTTTGGTAAATCAACTCAAACTTAAATTTTTTTATCTCAGTTTTATCTTTTTCTAAAAGGTCAACAAAAATTATAATTAATTTTTAAAAAATTAATTAATTTCAACTCCAACCGTGACATCAAACGAAGGCTAAATATCTGTTTGATGCACTTGTCAAGGACGTGTGGTTTATCAACTATGATTTTTACTGGATCGAGGTATCTACTGTTGAGGTCATCTAGATTGAACAAGGTTATTTCAAACATTTGAATCTCGATCTCGATTTATAGATTGTCAGAGTTCTTGGCTTACTGTATCTCAACCTCAATCCTTGGCAAGAGTTGACCTCCACCCCGTTGTTGACTTTTTCAGCTTGACATTTGTTTGAAGAACACATGTTACCTTTTTGATCTTTAACGTCCAAAATAACACGTGTCACGCTTTCGATTTTTGTTGAGATCTTAAAAGCAATTTCATTTTCCCTACTTTTGGGTTTGGTTTGGAAATCCCATGACGCGTTAATGTTGCAAATAGAAGTTTGACTCAGTCCATACTTGTCTTTCAGTCAAACTTCAATTTAGTTAACTCAGATTTGTTTGTAAAATTGTTTAAACCTTGATTAAGCTAATTGCAATTTTTCAAACTTAACAATTATGAAACTCCTACTACGTTGAAACACTTTTCAAAAATGGTTGACCTAGTTTAGAAGCCTATAAAATGAATTAGTACATGTTTTCTTTTATCCAAATTAATAACTTTTATTCCATTACCATTTTAACTTAATGAGTCAAGAAATTAAATATGAATCACTCTTAAAAAATAATCTAATTTGATATAACCAAACCTAGTTGAATCTATAAGCTATTAGCTATATAGAATAGTTATTGGCCGTAGATACTAGGGATATACTGTCAAATTTCAATTATGATTAAATAATAAGAAAATCAACATAGAAAAATTGTAAGGGTCTTTGGATATCACATATGAGGATCACAAAACAATCATAATCGGAAAACGTAAATAGTAAAGCAAAAGGAGAACAATAAAAGATAGCAACACCGAAATTTAGAGAGGTTCGCCGGAATAATGCTACGTTCTTTGAGTTTGGAGTTTCACTGTGTATGAACTTTGTGTACAAGGTTACGATTTCTGGGGATAATCCAACAAAATTTCAGTAAACAAAGGACTAAAAGATACCCCAAATATGAAGGGCCTTCCTCTATTTATAGAGGGAAAATAATGAGTCCGGATTCATGGGATAGTAGTGGGCAGTTCCTTACTACCTGAATTATTCTAAACGTGTAAAAGAACGTGGGCCACGATACTATAATTGATCGTGGGCTTGACGGTTATGAAAACTGATCTTCCATCATTTCATAGTTCATTAGATACGAGCATCAAATGAGGAACCAATCATCATCCGTGACATGTGATAGATGAGCATGCATCGAGCAATCGAATGTCATCGTTCGTCGGTCGTCGCATTGAGTCAGGTGTTAATCTGATCGAAACATTTAGTAATTTTATGGGCTTCAAGAGGTTATTGAGACCAATATCGAGTGATCGATAGATCACTGTTCGATGTTCATCGATTCCTTCGTAGGTGATGATTCGGTTGCTAGGCTGAGCCCAAGTATTTGAGCTTAAGAATGCGTAACAGTGATAGTGGACCATGGTTTGTTGTTCTTCACTCGTTGGCCAAACAGTCATGGTGACCTAGGCATAACGTAATGGGGAGACGAAGTCTGACCCTAACATAGACTTGGTAGATTGGTATGGTAAATATTCCTTTATGGATTTATGGGTGTTACACTCAAAAACCTGAAACGCTTAGTTAAAAAAATAAATAATAAAAAGAAAAGGGAAAGAAAAGACAAGAAATTATAGATTAACCCATTTCTTCGTTGAATTTTATCTTCAGGATTATTTTATTTTCATTTTTTTAACTTAAATATGGGAGGATTAGAACTCTGTAATTTATGATGGAGTCAAATTTTTTTGAGAGAGTCATTGAGAGTTTTATTGGCAACGGAAAATTCTATACGGAGAGAAACAACAATAATTGATTTGGTCCAAAACCCAAGCAACTAATTAAAGCATTTCCACCCCGAAAAAAATAAAGAAATTAAAAAAACTAATTAAGATGACACCAAAGATAAAGAAATGGGCAAATTCACCCAAAAATAAATAAATAAATGGACAAATAAATCAAAAGAAACTAAAATCCACCGGTGTTAACCACCTTGATTTGTTTAATTGTTCCCCATATATATATGTACTTTGGCAACTTTGGTGTTTAAAGTTAAAACAAAAGGAAAGTCCAAAGAAAACCAAAAAGTGGCATTTGATAAGTTTGAGGTTTAGAAGCTTAATGAAGACTTAAAGCATTAATCAATTACACGTTGTGGACCTTAATTGAGTAGAATCAAAGGCAATGAAAGGTGAAAGTGATTCCAAATTTATATAAAGGTTCTAATAGATAAGGATCTAATTGCTTTAGGTCTCCCTCTTTCGTCATTTGTACAAGGTTTTATCAAGCAAATCTTCAATTTGAAAAAGGAAAGATTTGCAATGCATATATTTTTTGTTTTAATAATCATTTATCTTTTGACACGGTGAGCCAAAAAGAACATACTATGTAACACTACTACCATTTAAGACCTACTTTTCAAAAATTGATGCTATCCAAACTATTTGGACAATCTAAGGGCTCAAATCCATGTCATGTTAGGCATTTAGTTTTGAAAAGTGTTTAAAAAATATTTCCATTCTACTTAAAACCTTTTACTGATCAATTTCAAAATCCACACCTAAGGTGGTAATCAGACAGTACGAGAATCGGTATGTTTCCCTCATCTTCATATCCACCACCATACCGATTTAATTTAATACGGGTGCGAGTGCGGATGCATGATAATCCTCATTAAGGGTACTACACTCATAAATTATTCATTTACCCATTAAAAATAATAATAAAAAAGAACTCAAGACAAATTTCATTAAAATTTTCATAAAATTTAACAACATAATCACAAATATAACTAAAATCTTAAAAACGAATCCAAACTCCAGAAATCTTAAAACATTTAAAATTTAAATTATGTATACACATATATATGTAATTTTCTTTAGGGATATATATGTATTTCAATACACATAAATTATTAAGGTTATTTTTGCAAATATAAATATTTTAATTTAAAATAACTTTTTATTATAGTAGTTCCAAAATACGAAACTAATGATATTTTTTTATGACGGTTTAAAGTTCGACGGGCATTCTTGCTAACTACTTAAAATTTGAGGGATATGAACATTAGTTTTCAAAGTTTCGGGGCAAAGTTACAAGAATATTAAAGTTTAAGGCCAATTTCACCCGTTTAACTGACGGAATGAGCAAACATGATAACATTTTATAATTTATGAAGTATTTTTATCAGTTTTAAAGTTCAGGGAGCATTGTTAAAAGAGCACCAAAGTTCAGGGAACAAATATAAAATTTGTCCTATATATTTTAATAAAGGTGAATACAAGTGGGGCGGATGCGAATATGGGGGAGCTTCTGTCACCACTGCTCTGCACTTGCGTGATGGATTAATCTTAACCCCATATCCGCCATATACCCATATATCATTTCCTACATCCATAGATAAAAATCCCTTCTCTATCCGCTCCATATTAATTTATCTCTCTTTCAAACACCAATTCAAAGAGATTTTTTATTAGCATTGAATTTTTATTTTAAATTTTCTATTAAAAAAACATTTATGTCAAACAAATCATTAGTATATTTATTCAAAAAAAAAAAAACAAATCATTAGTATATAATCATTAATTTAAAAGATGGAAAACATATAATTATAAGTTAAATAAAAACACATATAATTATTTATTAACAAGTTCAGGCTTTGTTTGGATTATGCTCCAATCAAAATTTTTCAAAATTTTTTTTTTGGTCTTTTTATAAATATAAATCTATTTTACTATTTACATTTTCAAACATTTCTTAAAAATTGAAATTTTAAAAATACGTAACTTTTTAATTTTAAATCAAAATGAAAATTTTTTTAAATTGTATAAAATAATGAGAGTAAGGATATAATATTCATATTACGACACACATCAATTTGACACTACAATAATCATAACAAATTTATAAAAAAAAAAAAACCCATAGAAAATAAAGTATTTATTAACGTGAGAAATACAAATAGCAAGTGAGATAAGCAAAAAATCAAAAGAGTTTCTCCTCCAAAACCCACCATTTACAAAGAGCGTGGGATACACACATCACGTTACCAATTATTTAAATCCATAATCCAATGTCATGTCTTCAACTACAAGACTTCTTCACGTGCCATCGGAGCGTGAACACACGCTCGTTCACGTGTTTGTGAAGAAGATGGACGGCTTATGATCACACAACCAGTCGTGGAAACGAACACGTTTAGCCCAACATACGTGCCACGTGCTAATCGTGCGAACTCTCGTCACATCTCGATTCCGCATCTATCCTCATTTTTCTCAAAAGAGCGAAAGAGCCGATAAACTTGATCCTAATTAATAAATAAATAAAACGGTGTGGTGAGAAATATTAAAAAATTAAATAGTATACAGTTACAATAGCTTGTGAAGAGCACGTGATGTTAACGTGCCCGAGGGAACTGGTGGTGGTGTGGGTAAGTAAGAAACACGTGATATGAATTTACTTTTTGTTACGTTTAAAATATTTTAATAAGTATTTAACACACACACACGCATATATATACACGTCTATACACACCACACGTACGTGATGATGATGATTTGTCCTTGTAACGTGTTTGCCGTGAGGCTAAATTTGCTAATCAACGTTTTTTCCGCACTTCTTTGGTTAGACAATTATTTTATTTTATTAATGTTTTAAAGACATTTTTTTTTAATCCATTAATTTTAGTACCCTCATGATTTAGGATTCATTTGACATAATTTTTACTTTTACTTCTAACCAGTAGAAGAAGATAAGTAAAAATTATTACTTCTCAATAAATGTTTGGAACCAAAAAGTTTTTTATGTAAAAATGATTCTAAAATATTCAAATAAATACTAAAAATATTAATGAAGTTTATAATGTCTAGTTTAAATTTTGTTATAAGTTTTAAAGTATACTCAGAAGAGCTTTTATTAGAAGCCATATTTTTTGACTTTGACAGGAAGCACTTTTGGAGACTAAAACCTCTTCTGACAGATCATCCAAACACTTTCAGAAACTGTTTTTGGATCTGGGAAGCCAAAAGCAACTACTAGGAAGCTTTGTCAAACATGCCCTTTAATCTCCAAACTTTAAAAACTTATGCTTATATCCCTTAAGCAGCAAAAACAAGCCCCTTTTGTCATATTTGAAAATTTTATTTATATCCTTTAAACTTTAGTATACTTGTAACTTTATCCTTTGAACTTTAAAATTGGCGCTTGCACTTCTTGAACCTTAAACTATAAGAAAAAGCACCCGTTCATCCACTTTAAGCTGATGTAACACTAATTTAGATAATAAAAAATTAATTTGAATTTATATTTTTATATTTTTAAATATCATTCCATTTAACAAGACTTTAATTAGTTATTACAAGATGTAAAATAGAATGTTACAACTACCATTACTGTCCAACTGCAAGACAAAAGAGCGTTCTTATAATTATAGTATATGAGGGTTATTACAGTAATTTTGATCAGAAATTAACGCTCATTGTTGGATTCTAACAAAAATTAATGAAGATGAACACTGTAAAAATAGTTTTTAGGAGTTTACGATCATTCAAACAAGAAAAAACAAAAAGGACTAAAGTTGCACAAACTTAAAAATTTAAGGACCAACCTAGCAATTTAGTGATTTACCCTAACTTTATTACTACAAAAATAATCTTAAAATCTAATTTTAAAACTATTGTTACATTAATTTTAAGTGGACAAAATATGATCAAATATTTTTGCTAATACTTTAAAATTTGAGAGGTGTAAGTATTAGTTTTCAAAATTCAAGATGGTAAACTACAAATATACAAAAATTTAGGGTTGAGAACTTTACCCATAGGTATGAGTACCTGTGGGTACCCACCCCATTAGGGGCGGGTATAGGGGATAACATATGGGCATGGGGGCAGGTATAAGGGTTAATATTAACCCCCCGCATGGGTGCGGGGTGGGGGTGGGAGAAGCTCTCCCATACCCACACCTGCTCCACTTATATTTACACTTACAAAAATATATATTTATATGTTTATATATACACAATTTGAATATGAATTTATTTATAGTTTTATGCATTGGATTTGTTTTTAAGATTTCATTTTGATTTTCAGTTACACATGTAATTATGTTGTCAAATTTTGTGAAAACGTTAATGAAATTTGTTTTGATTTTTTTAATCCTTAATGGGTAAATGGGCATGATATGTGTATAACACCCCGAGTGAAGATTACCCACACCCGCACCCGCATTAAATTATATAGGTATGGGGGCGGGTATTGGGGTGGGGGAAGCATACCCACCCCGCCCCGCCTCATTGCCATCCCTACTAAATTTAAGGGCTAAAAATGAAATTTGTCCTATTGTGTTTAATATAGAATAAATTTTTTCCTTTACCTTTTAACGTCTTTAAAAAATAAAAAATAAAAAAGATAAAATTAGGGAAATAACCATAAATTTGCCACCTCCCTATAATTTTACCTTCTATAAGAGTAAAGTTGATAATTTTGTCATTTCATAATATTTAATTAAATAATTAAATAAATATATAGTAAACAGACAAAAATACTCTTATCTCTTTATTTTCTTCTCATTTTTATTTATTGGAATAGTTTTCATATATCTTCGACTCCATTCACCGACCGCCGACAGGTCACTAGTTGCCGGTCACCGATCGCCGGTAGGTCACTGGTCGCCAGCCTATCAGTAATAGAATGTAAAATGAATTCTGATATAATACAAAACAAATTCTGATAGAATGCAAAATGAATTCTATCATAATCCAAAATGGTAATAGATTGAGTCAAAATTCGAAAAGACAAAACAGATTATGATAGAATGCAAAACAGATTCTGATAGACTGCAAAACTTATGTACAGAGAAAAGTATTTTGAAGTTTCTGCTTTGAAAATCGATATGAATTTCTTTTGTTTTTCACTTTGATTACTTGATTTGACAAACTTTGTTTTCAGTTCAGTGCTGTATATTATATATATTATATGCACATACTCACTCACACTATACATATGCACATATATGTATATAATTATATATAAAGTTGGAGAAATTTAAAGAGAAAGAAGAACTTAGTTTTTTAAGGATTCCATTAGGATCATTGGTCACAATCCAATCAATATGCCAACTAGGTACAGACCATCTCTTTGATATAGAACCAAGTGTAACAACAGATACAATGAATTTAATGATTTTAGTGTTATGAACTTTGGAAAAGTACTAGAACATTTCAATAGAATCCATTGGAAGCAAGTGTTATTTTTCTTGTGAATGATTTGCTTGTTTTCGGTGGTTTGTTTGCTGAGAAATTTTTTTTTTTGTTGGTTTAGTTTGTTTTTTAGTGATTTGTTTATCAGTTTTATTGCTTCCGTTTGTTTTCTGGGAAAATTTTTGGTATTGTACGGTGAAAATAAAAGCGTTAACGATTTTGTGTTTCAACCGGATATGCGGAAAAAAGAAAACTATGAGAATCCGTTTTGAATTCGATCATAATCCGTTTTGGATTCTATCATAATGCAATTTACATTCTATCATAATGCGTTTTGTCTTCTCGGATTCTGGTATAATCCATTTTGCATTCGAATAGAATCCATTTTGCATGCTGAAAAAATCCATTTTGCATTCTATCAGAATCCATTTGGTCTGTTTTGCATTTTATCTGAATCCATTTTGCCTTATCAGATTCTATGAGAATCCGTTTTGCATTATGTTAGAATGCATTTTGCCTTGTTGGATTCTAGTAGAATCCATTTACATTCCAATAGAATTCATTTTGTATTCTTATAGAATCGGTTTTGTATTCTATCAGAATTCGACCGTTTTGTATTTTATCGGAATCCATTTTGCCTTCTTGGATTTTGATAAAATCCATTTTAGATTCTAACAGAATCTCTCAGACTATCAGAGCTGGATACGTCCGGCCATCCTTGTTGAAATTCAAGAAATATATATTCTGTCAGAATCCATTTTGGATTCTAATAGAATCTCTCTGGAGATCAACATCGATGCCGATAACTGGAGTTAGATATATCCGGTTATCTTATGTTGAAATATGAAGAAAAAATATATGTATACGGCGAGTGGAGCATGAGACATCCAGTCATCTTTGTTGAAATATGAAAAAAAAAATTCCGACTACAGGAGACCAACCAATGAATGGAGTCGGAGATATATAAAAAAAATAATCCAATAAATAAAAAAATAAAATAAAATAAAATAAAAAGATATGAGTATTTTTGTTTATTTATTATTTTTTTCATATAATTATTTAATTAATTATTATAAAATGATAAAATTATCAATTTTACTCTTATAAATGATAAAATTATAAGAATATGTCAAATTTAAGGTATTCTTGCAAATCCCGTGAAGAAAAAAGAAAAGAAAAACGCGTTTTCCAATTTATCCCTATCTGCTGCACAAGTTGTTAGTAAAAGCAAGTTTACAAATCCACGTCATTTTCGTACTTAATGCTAGACAATAATATATTTTCTTTTTACCTTGAATAGTTTTTCTTTCTTTTTTTTTTTTTATAAATTAGAGAAAATTTTATGGTAGGCCTACACGATTACTCTATTACTAGAATTTTAGTTTGAATTGTTGTTAATTTTACAATTTTTTTTCTATTTTCATTTATATTTGGCCATATTTAAATGAGAAAACATACACTACCGTCATAATCTTCTTGCTACTTATGCTCTTTTTTATTAAACCAAATGAGGGCAAAGGATTTTATATATTGTTTTTGGATTCTCCATAATTTTTCTCTCAACATCGACTACAACTAAAAACGGCATCAGAAAACAAAGACTAAAAAATTGACCAAATCTTAGAGGGTTTGGACTTTAGATGCAAATCTTCCAATATCCAAACCATTTTTTCTTTACCCAAAAAAAAAATAAAAATCTTGGTCTACATCAGACTAGCATAAAGATGGCAACCAAATCTTTAATTTTTCTAGGAATACGTTTTTTTAATTATTTTTTCAACTTAGATGTGAGAGATTAGAGCTCTTCATCCTATAATTAAGTTGAGTGTAAAAGTATTGATAGGCTATACTTGAAATTGAACTCGATTTTTGGGATTGAGGTTGCAATCGAATTTTGAGATCGAGTCAGATTGGATTTGGAGATGGGGTCGGGTTTGAATTTCAAGACTGAAGTATATTTCATATGTAATGACATGTTATTATAATTATTATTTAAATTATGAACATTGTGTCATTTTAATACTTGAACTTTTAATTTTAAAATATCACTCTTTGAAATTTATTTATCTTTAAAATAGGTTTAGTCATTAACACTAGAATTAAAGAATTTTTAATTTTAATAAAGACCATCACTTACCTAATAATAGTAAAACAGTATCTTTGACATGTAGTGAAGGAAATGGACATTTTGGTCTTTTTAGGAAAAGACTGTTATGTCCTTTCAAAGGGGGAACACATATGTCAACAAAAATTGAATACTCAAACAGTATTTTTTTACACACTCCAACAGCGTACAACAAATTTTAACATCAAGTGAAAATGCTATCTTGACACCGCGGTCAGTCACGTGCATCTAAGGATAAAAATATTCATGACATCGTTTACATTTTTATGATAATATTCATATTTTGAACAAAATGTCCAAAACGTCAGGGAAAACTTTTTTTTTTTTTTAATTTCAATTTTGTCACACATTTCAACTTAAAAAAAATAAATAAATAAAATATGAGAACATGTTACATAAGATAAAGATCATGGTTGTAGGGCAATAGATAAGGATATTGGAGTGACTGAAAAATAACATATAAGAAGACATGGTGTGATTTACATAGGTCAAATTGATGAGGATTCTATTGTCTCGAGTTTTGATTTAATGAGCTTAGGAACCGAGCAAAGTTCATATGGTTATAATCTTCATGGTTTTCAAATGAGTTATAGTTTAGAAGTACAAAATCAAAGCTATTATATCCTGCACCAGAGGCAGAGCCATAAATATATTCCAGTGTGGACGTATACCAATTTTTTTTCTTTTTCAAGAGAAAATAAATTTTAATGGGGTTATGTGAGAATTTTTAATTTTAATGGGGGCAAAATAGTAAAAATTATAAACATATAATTAATTTTAGTATGAATTATGTGAGAATTTTTTATTTTTATTTTTTGTGAGGATAATAAAATAGGGACTATATGAGAACTTTTTATTTTTAGTGGATTCAAACTGTAAAATTTATAAAATTTTTGGGCTATATTTAAAAGAACAAAAAATTTCATTGGGGGCTAGCCCCCACTCGCCCCCTTACCTTTGCCACCGTCCTCCAGCATAGATTGTTATTGAGATGTCACTGCATATCCATTAAAACTACTCAACAAAGTGGATGACTCAAATAATATCCAATTTATGGATTAATAATTAGAAGAGACCAATAAACATACACACATTAATAATTACTTTTAAAACTATTAAAGAATAATATTGACAAATGTATTATCTAGATCAAGACCAACATATACCTAATATTTTTCAACCTACTTTTGGTTATTAAATACACTCAAAACTTTTATGTACTTTTTATGTTTGACATTCAATTTTTATATATTCTATTATACTATTGTATTATTTTATCATGATTAATGAATACGTAATACCATATTAGAATTACAATCAATATTTAATTGTTGTGGTTTATTATTATATTATGTGATATAACTCTCATATTTAATAAAAAAATATATATTATTTTTGTTTTAAATTAAATTTAGAATATATAATAGTGATTGTTTTAACATTTTGTAAAATTTTAATAAAAAATTATAAGGTTTTTTTTAGTATCTATTTTTTTTTTTAATTTCTATCAATATCAATATTTACATCAATATTATCCGTGATTCAAAACTTCCATCGACGTTGACATTTTTATACTTTTGTGTATCACAGGAGCTTGAGAGTCTTGACCAGCCGACCCATCCAATTCTGGACCCACGTGAAAGGTCACCTGTCTCGCTCCTTCGAAATAAGCCAAGGCCAAAAGTCTTGTTCCCTGTTTTACCCCTGCTCTGAAAGACCTGAAGATGGGCATTTTGGTCATTTCAAGTTCATATTGCTGGTCGGTGTTGGCCCATTGGGGAATCTATATTTCCCTTCTAAACGAAAACCATGCGGTTCACGCGCTTTAGAAAAAGACCCCGGCTTGAGTGGTTCACACCAGATTGGGCCCCACTACAACGTAAGTCAACGGCTAGGATTTAGTTTGATTTATTTTCTCAAAATGATCCCCAAAAGTTCAACAAGCTTAGCCACCGTCGTCACGTCACGTGGCAAAATCGTTTCAACTTTATTTTTAATTATTATTTTTATTTTCTATTAGGTCTTTCACTGGTTTCTCGTCAAAGTTAATAGTGTGTTTGTTTGTGTGTCGGAGTGAGCATGAATAGTAAATAGAATATAGATTTCGAAATAAGCACGTGTTTGGTATAAAGATTTCAATTGTGAGTTTTTTTGGTCGGATTTGTATTGAATTGTTATGTATTTGGTATACGGATTTAAATGAGTAGAGCTAAAAAGTATAAAAACTTAAAATGTAATTGAAAAAAAATTAATATAGAGCTTGTTTCGTTCGTCTTGAAATTTTATATTATATTTTTTTTTTAAATCCCATTTAGACTTGTATATGCAAATTTATAGACTTTTAGCCTCCGTTTGATAAGTTAATTGGAGATGAAATTTTTAAGTTTGAGTTTGTTGACTTTTTAAAAATTAATTATAAATTTTTATTGACTTTTCAGAAAAAAATAAAAATTGATATAAAAAAATACAGTTTAATTGGAGTTAAACCTTAATGCCAAACATAGCCTTAAAGTTTGAGTTTCAAAGTTGTAATATAAATTGTGAATTGTTGAAATTGAAAAAAAAAAAAAAAAAAACATAGTAATTGTCTTTGAATACAACCGGTGTGACATGCTTGCTAAGGATGAGTTGTTTATCTTAATTGAATATTTTCGAATTCATAACTTTCGGGTGGGATGATCTATCATTGTAAACTCTTTTTTTTTTTTTAATAACTTGTAACCAACAATTGACTTATTTGTAACTTTATATATAATTATATATAACATAATAAATCAGAGACAAATAATATCTTGTTACATATAGTTTTATTTAAAATTATAAATAAATTAATTGTTTGTTACAAATTATTTAACATGAAGTTACATTTAAGAGACATCTAATATTATTGAAAATTATATGTTTATTTGAATTCAAAATTAGAATCAATTATTGAAAATTTATAATATTAACAATTGTAATCAAACTGATTATTCTAATATTAAGATAATTGAATAATAAATAGTAGTTTTGTAATTATTTTTGTTTTAAGAAGTTAAAAATGAAATATAAAAAGTTAAAATAAGCACACTAAAAAAAGTTTCAAAAATAGTAACATATTATTTTATTCTAATATAAATTTTTTTTATTATTTATTTTTACTTATTTAACAAAGTTAATAATAGTCAGGATAATCATATATTGTTAGCTAAATAAAAAATAAAATAAAATATATGATAGTTTCTAAGTAAATTAGAAGTATGATACTAGTTTATCTTTTTATTTGAATATATATATATATATATATATATAGTGAGAACCGCATATTGAAAGAGATATAAAATTATCAATCTCATTTTTCAATTTCCAAAATAAAGAAAAAAAAAACAAATAAATAAATGATTGATTCTTATTAGATAAACATGTGATAAACTTAAAAATAATTTAAAATAAAAAATCTGATGATCTAATAATAAACTGTTATCACTTATGCTTTGTTTGGCATTTTAACTCAATTTTAATTAAATTATACATTTTCATCTTAAGTTTTCTCTTTTTCTGAAAAATCAACAAAAATTATAACTAATTTTTAAAAAATCAACAAATTCCAATTTAAAATTTTCATTTCCAACCGGCGAACCAAATACAAACTTAAATAACTTTTCATATCTTATCATAAAAATTAACTTTATTTATTTTTTTTTAGATTTTTCTTTCCGACACTCCTGAAAGAAGAGAGCAGACAAAAGTGCTACTTTCACACGATTTAGTGCTGAGTTAAATTTACACATGAAATATACTTATTCCCCCGCAAATTTTGGTGGTGGACAACAAAGATATATATATATATATATATATATATATTTAGCCTAATTTGGTCGGTTCCAAATTTTCACTTTGTAAATTAAAGGCAGGTTCTTAGACCTTGTTAATCATAATGGTATCTATATTTAGGGGGTCGAGAAGGATATTAGACATCATTTTCGTCACTTCCAAGCTAATTTTGTATTTTGCCGGAAAAGCAAAATTGAATTGTTAAAGTTTTTATTTATTTATCTATTTATTTATTACTTTCCTTTTCTATTTTCAATCTAATTTTGCTTGTTTGGTTTTGTTAAGACTTTGAAAAAAAAAAAAAAAAAAAAAAAAAGCTCACTATTTACTTCAACAATTTTCAAGCTATTTTAAATTATGCTTTAATTATTTTAAGGCAATTGGGAAGATTTTTTTTTAAAATTTTTTTTTTTAATTTTAAGGTAAGCAATTGGGAAGACTTGGGTTGAACTGATTAGGGAAAATGAGTTAAGAAAGTACATTGTTAAAACAATAAATAACTAATACAATCGAATACAATAACAACACTATATTTGGTATGAAGGAGAATATGATAGATAATTAGGATTATTGGATGAAGATATAGTATGATGGTTATTGACTATTTTGGTAACAAGGAAAAAAAAAAAAAAAAGGAATGACAAGAAAATTGATTGAAAAAAAAAATTTACGTGGAAAACTTGCAATCAAAGTTTGATATAGTAATTTACTTATTTATTATTATCTTAGAAACAAATAATTTGTTTTTTTTTTCATTTTTTTTGAAAAGTTCATTTCACAACAAACAAAATACATAAGACATAAATGATCTCAATTATAAAGGAATTTGACCCCGAGTCACAAATAAGATCCACCAATAAAGGTCAAAATAGCATATGAATAAATACAAGTACCGAGACTCAAACAAGAGAAAACCTACTCGGCACGTAAACTTCGAGCTTGGCCATTGCTCGTTAAATAACACCAAAACAGTTGATGAACTAGCCCAGTCATTCAAGACCAATCTTCACGTAATGTGAGCACTCACACCACGGCATCCGATAACAATTTTTTTAAAGTTTTTTAAAGTTTTATTTTATTTTATTTTATTTTATTTTTTATGTTCACCTAAATTTATATTTCTAGTAATAAATTTATTTGGTTTTAATTGTTTTACATGTTTTGATGTGGCTTCGCCTTTTAGATCTTGAGATGTTAAGGGCTGGATTTAGAAGATTTTCATGTTGTGGAAGATATCGTAATGTATAAGTTGAAAAACAAATCTAGTAGTGGAAGATGTTTTAAAATAAGTTTAAAAGATATGTCTCCTAAAACTTTATTCTTAGTATTATTATTTTTTTTTTAAGAATAACGTGAAAGAGATTGAAATATAAAGGAATGCACCCTTACGACATAAAATATTTCTGTCCTTTTTTGAACACTGTAACAGCTGTATAAACGGGGGACAAAATAATATATATACATATATGTACACACATACACACACACACGCATATATTTTAAAGAAGAGTTAGGGGACATATTTTTGAAAAGAGAAAAGGTCTTTTTTTTTTTTTTTAATGTTTAAAGTAAAGAGCATATTTTAAAAATATTTGAGATAAATAACATATTTATGAAAAATTCTTTATGAAATATTTTAATTTTATTGTAATATGCTTGGTAAATAAATTATTCAGTAATATATTTAAAATATAACCATCACTTTTTTTTGCTGTTTATTTTTATTACTGGAGGTTTTTTTGACCTAATTCCATCCTTAAAGTTTCTCCAAAATGAATGCCTTTGTTCTTAATCAGCTATTCAGCTTTCGCTGTATGAAACCTATAGGGCTAAACATGGGCCAACTGACCTTCAACAAGAAAACTTGGGCCTCACATAGAGTAGCCATCTTTTGGGCTTCATGGGCTTAACAAATAAAATTCTGCACCCACTATACCCCAACCAAATCGTATTTTTTAGTTGAATATTTATATTAAAAAAAAAAAACTAACCTTAAGTAAAATTTTTTAAAGTAAAAAAAAAAAAAAAACTATCCTTTTGAAAATACTATTTTCATAATACCCCCTCATACACACATTTAAAATTTGATTTATAATAAAAATATATAGAAGAAATATTAATCGAAAAAACATTCCCTTTAAAAGTTTTTTTTCCCCCAAAAAAGAAGTTAAATATCCCTTAGTATGTTGTTTAACCACATATTCTTTTTTTTATTCTCTAAATTTAACCTCGCATTCTTCAGTCTTCTTCATAAATTTCTTTGCTGCTTCATGATAATATTCTTCATAACTTTTTTATCATTAAAAAAACTTCATAATGCTTAATACTTTCAATAGATAATAGTAAAATTACAATTACACAAAAATTTCAAGATTAATCACCAACCTCCTCATATTCAACAATTACAAAATAATATACATATCCATAAAATATTTGATAAAACCGGTATAAAAAGATTTTTAAAGAAATACATGTAGTATTGGTTGATTTTTCAAGATAATATATATATTTTTTTCAGAAAGAATGATAAAAAAAAAAAATTTAGGTTCATAATAGTGAAGCTGGGGATAATCAATAATGTGGGGTTATG
Source organism: Ficus hirta (assembly GCA_038430175.1). Classification (NCBI taxonomy): domain Eukaryota; kingdom Viridiplantae; phylum Streptophyta; class Magnoliopsida; order Rosales; family Moraceae; genus Ficus; species Ficus hirta. The sequence continues at coordinate 12,798,320 of CM076588.1, forward strand.
CTTATTTATTTATTTATTTGAAAAAAAAATCTATTTATATTAAATTTGGAGTATGCTTTTTATTTCTTTTAAAAAACACTATATTTATTTATAATTAATGTGGGGTGTTTTTTTAACAGATTTTAATGTAATTTTCCTATGTGGTAAAATAGTGTTAAAAATAATTTATTATTTGATGAGGACATTTATAATTTTTGTGAGTGGAAATGGAATCACTCGAAATTTTTAGGAATGGTAAAAGAAGGGGGTGTGATTTCATTTTTAACCCCCGAATTAAACTTTTTTGGTCTCTAATTTTTAAAACATTCCAAAATTATAAAATTATCTCAAACTACTATTTCATCCATCCGATTATTAAAATCTGATGCACATATTCATTCTTAAAAGTCATACATGTATTACAAATTTAACTCCTACTAATATCAAGGTTTCCATGTTCTTTTTTATTTTTTATTTTTATTGATATTTTAACAATCGAATGAATGAAATAATTAATTTGAGACAACATGATAGATCGAGGATTTATTCTAGGATGTTTTAAAAGTCAGGGAGTAAATTTAAATTAATGACTATTTATATATACGGTTGATTTGGAACCTGCTCTTAAAATATGTCCACAAACCAACTTATTTACAACAATTAACAAAACTTATAATTGATTTTGTATATATTGACAAAAAGGCCCCTTACTCAGAATTGGTAGGACCCTAAGAAGTATTTAAACAAAATATCATGCTTTTGATGTTTCACTAACCTTTACTTGTTTTGAGCATAATTTGACTTTTCCGACTTCTTCCTACCGATTTTTGGCAACTTTTTTTTTTTTTTTTAAACTTCAATTTTTAAATGGAAATTAATCTTTTAATTGGTTTTGAGGGATGATTGTCGGGCTTTTTTCTTTCTTTCTTTCCTTTTTTGTTTTTTGTTTTTTTTTTTTCCAATTAACTTTTTCCTATTGATGCAATTGCCATCTAAGGATCTTTACGTTTTTTTTTTTTTTTTTTAATTCAGAGTCTTTTTTGAAAATTTTTTTAATTTTTAGGAAAAGTTCGATTGATGTTATTCATGATCAGAACCAGCAATTACAAACTTTGACAAGAAAAGAGGAGTTTTATCTACACCAAGAAACTCAACAGATGAACATAAAGCAAAGAAAGCTAACTGGTGGGCTACCTGATTCCCATCTCTAGGAACGTGATAGCAATTACCACCGGAGACTAGTGAGTTAGGATTGCAAATATCTTCAATCACTTTCATTCACGGCCTTAACTAAATTAGCTGCATCCGATTCAACTGAGTTAAGCTTGAAGCTGCAGGACCTTGCGAAAGCCAGGCCTTCTCGAAGGACTAAACCCTCGGCCGAATGTGGGGAGAATCTACCAAACATCCGTCTAGCCAAGCAGGCGAGATCTCACTACTACAAAAATGGGATTCCACGACGGTTTTTAACCGTCGTGGAATCACTTTCACGACGGTTCGAAAACCGTCGTGGAATCCACAGTCGTGGAATCTTTAAGATTCGACGACGGTTTTTTAACCGTTGTGTAATCGGGAAAAATGGAGGAGTTTAACAAAATTTAAGAACATACCACGACGGTCTCCCGGTGAGACCGTTGTGGTAGATCGAGCTACCACGACGGTCTCCGGTGAGACCGTCGTGGTAGCCTGGGAGACCACGACGGTCTCCCGTGAGACCGTCGTGGTAACTTGGTCTACCACGACGGTCTCCGGTGAGACCGTCGTGGTACCTTAGGTCTACCACGACGGTGTTCGGTGTGACCGTCGTGGTAACCATGGCTACCACGACGGTCTCACCGGAGACCGTCGTGGTAGCTTGGTCTATCGGTCTCGTGGTACCTTGGTCTATCACGATGGTCTCCGGTGAGACCGTCGTGGTAACCATGGCTACCACGACTGTCGAACCACGAGACCGTCGTGGCAGTGCTGGTTACAACGAATTCGTTTCATTATTTTAGGAAACCAGGGACAAAACCTCCGGCAGTTGGCCGGAAATCCAGTTGTTGGACAAGTCAAGAAATCGGAGCTCCGAGCTATTGAAGAGCAAAAATGGGAGAGAGCCATTGAGAGAATTGTTGGAGAGGTTAATTATCTGGAGGTGCTGGATAGTGCCAAGATCAGAAGGGATGGAATCGAGGAGCTGAGAGTTTGGGAGAGACAAACCCACGACGCGATCGGAAAATCCATTTACGCCGCCGCAGAGAACTCCACACCATGAACAGGGCGTTTGGTCGTTGTAGTTCCAGTTTTGGAGGACGAGAAGAGGGTCTCTGAGAACAGAGTACTTGAAAGCAAGTAACGACACTCCGTCTGAGTTCGGTTGCACTAATTTCTTTAAATGGAGGAAGGGAGAGAGAGAGAGGGGCGTGGGCGGCGACGGCAAGGAGAGAGAGAGAGACGACGTGGATGAGGTCGAAGGAGAGAGAGAGAGAGCGACGGCAATGCAAAGTAAGAGAATGGAGGGAGAATGCCAAAAATGAGAAGAGAAATTAATGGAGATTGGAAGAGACCCAACGCAAAATAAACCATTGCGAATGCACGATTCCCGGGAAATTTTTAAATTTTAGAGATACCACGACGGTTTATACAATAAACCGTCGTGGTATCTTTTAATAAAATAAAAATAATTAAAAAAATCCACGACGGTTTGTGCAAACCGGCGTGGAAGCCGGCCCGCTTCCACAACGGTTTGTACAAACTGGCGTGGAAGCGGGCGCTTCCACGACGGTTAACACAAACCGTCATGGAAGTCGGCCAGCCGGCCCGTTTCCACGACGGTTTGCACAAACCGTCGTGGAAGCGGGCCGGCTTCCACGCCGGTTTGCACAAACCGTCGTGGAAGCCGGTCCTCTTCCGCCGGCTTCCACGACGGTTAACACAAATCGTCGTGGAAGCCGGCCCTCTTCCGCCGGCTTCCACGACGGTTTTAAAAGACCGTCGTGGAAGCAAATCTTTCCACGTCGGTTTTCGTAAGCTTTTTCCCGCTCCGTGTTTTTGCGACTTTTCCACGACAGTTTTTAAAAAAATGGTCGTCGAAGTACCGTCGTGGAATCCCTTTTTTGTAGTAGTGTCTATTCCTTCGCTATCCCGAATACATGCACCAATACCTATAAACTCCGCTCCCGGCCTACAGGCCGCGTCCACATTCAACTTCAGACCAATGGTTGGTTTGTGCCAGACTGCTATGTCACAACTTGTTGATAAAGGTTGTCTCACAACAGCTCTGTCACAAGAATGATACGCTCCAAGGAAGCGACCAACATTCTCTAATATTGTAAGAGGGGAAAAGAATTCTGTGTGGTGGATCCGTTTATTCTGAGCCTCCCAAATGCTCCATGCTAACACACAAAAAACCTCTAAGTCCGACCTATTGTGTGACAGTCATCAGTCCCTAACAGGAAAATGATAAGTTGTGCAGTCCTATATCGTTTGGGAATGGGTATATGTGATGACTCATAAGTAAAGAGACCACCTCTTAATGGTATGAAGCCTTTTGGTGTGAGCTAAAGAGCAAAACCGTGCAGACATGAGGCCCAAAGCGGACAATATCATACTAGAGGGAGGTACGGTGGGTCGTTACGAATGATATCATAGTCTATACACAACAGAAAGTGTGATCAACAAGGACGTTGGGCTCCAAAAGAAGGAGTGATTGTGACATATATCAGTCCCTATAAGAAAAATGGTAAGTTGTGCAGTCCCATATTACTTCGGAATGGATATATGTGATGATTCATAAGTAAAGAGATCACCTCCTAATAATATGATGCCTTTTGGGGTGAGCTCAAGAGCAAAACCGTACGAGCACGAGATCCAAAGTGGAAAATATCATATCAAAGGGAGGCACGAATCGTTATAAATGGCATCAGAGCCTATACCCAATTGGAAGTGTAGCCAACGAGGACGTTGGTCCCCAAAAGGAGTGGTGATTATGACAGTCATTAGTCCCTATAAGAAAAGTGGTAAGTTGTGCATGAAGCCCAAAGCGAACAATATCATACTAGAGAGAGGCACAAGTCGTTACATGTTGAGTCGGTGAGAGAAGTAGTCATACACACCATCAAAGCTCCTAGAAGCAACTTCCCTAACCTATGGAGCCAAAGCTGAGCTATGCCATACTTCTTGGGCTCTAGGGCAATCCCATAAAGCGTACCAAATCGTTTCCTCATCAGTCTCACACCGGGCACAAGGTTATGCACTTGATTCCCCTTTTGGCCAAGGGAGTCAACGCACGGATGATACCATGAAACGCTCGCCATGTAAAGACCTTAACCTTATTAGGTATTCGACAACTCCACAGCCCATTCCACCATTTGGAGCCAGTGTTTCCTTCAGAAGAACTTCCAATTTGCTTCCGTTCCATTGCCACCTTATAGCCACTTCTCACTGAATAGATACCCTTAGAGTCGAAGTGCCAAATCAATAAATCCTACTCACCTCTTCCTAATGGAATAAAAGCAATCCAATAATGATCAACAGGTCACTAAACTTCCTCAACCTATTGCGCATTCCAACTCCCATTATCAATCAGATCCGCAACTAGAAGTTGGTCCGTGCCCTCCCCAGGGATTGTAACCAACATTGCTTTACAATTAAAGCTTGATTAAAAGCTTCGAAATCCTGGAATCCCATCCCACCTAAGCATTTTGGCCTTTGGGCAACACAGAAATTCCCATTTTCTCCAATGGATCTTCTCCTCCGAATCCGAACCTCCCTACCAAAATTTTAGAATAAGCTGGGAATGAAGTTCCGCAATCAACGAGTTCGGGATCTTAAACACACTAAGCATGTACAACGCCGTTACTTGGGCAACTGCTTTAATAAGAACTTCCCTACCCCCCACATAGAAAAAAACTTGCACTTCCACATTTGTAATTTCTTAGACACCTTCTCTTCAATCACATTGAAGCAAGCTCTCTTATTTCGCCCAATAAAGGAACGGAGGTCCAAGTATTTATCATGCTTTTCCCCATCCGTCCTCAAACCTAGTCTACTACAAATATTGCTCTGAAGCTCCTCAATGACATTGGGGTGAATTATCTCAAATTAGTCTTTCGTCCTACATTTATGATTAGTTGGATTTTTTTTTTTTTCATTTTTCTTATTTATTTTAAAAAAGAAAGTAATTCTATATTTAGAATAAGTTATTCTTGGTTTTGTTTGATTTTTGATCTTATGATAAAATGACTTTGTCATATAAACGATTATATTTCATCATATGATATTTGTACTATAAGGACCTTATCATTATATTGCATGCTCTTAATCAGTAACAGTTTAATCATGTGGTCTAATAACAATAACTATATTATTTTATGCTAGAACTTCGTATATAATAATTCATGGTTTTATTATTTTTCGAATCATTGTCATATTGATTGCATCATTAAGGACAAAAAAAAAAAAAAAAACATATTCACCGAAAATAGTTTCAATATTTCATAACATATTATCCTCATGATAGCAAATAAAAATTAGTATACAATAAAATATATTCATTAAAATATACAAACACAAAAATATGAATGGAGAATGTTCTTAGGGATTTTTGAATTTCTATTTTAAGAAATAAAAAAATGGACAATTGAAATTAATGTGGCTAATTTTTAGGATGAAATCTATTATTTTTTAATTCTAAATTAAATTTAAGGGTATTTTTGTCAGCACAATATAATCAGTTTCATTTTTTGTTTAATTTTACAAATAAGCTTGTTTTTAGACATTTTTTTTAAAAGCATCCCTCTAATTAGGTCATTTATGTAAATCATCCAAAATAAAAAATCTAATTAATTCCTAGTTTCTAGGTACAGTAATAATCTTCAAATTTAGGAAACCCCAAATTTGTGGGATTTAGGTTTTACATAAACTACCCTCCTCCTCTCCGTCTCCATTCTCAATGAGTTTCTCCATTATTTTCCCTCACCTTGGCAAAAGCTTTGAATAAAGTCTTCATTAACGCCAAATTCCATCACTACAAGCACATTAAAAACATTTCTTAACGTTGAGTCATTATTGTAATAATTGAGACCATAATAAGTAGAAAGGTGTCCGTATGAAAAATAGTGACATGTTAAAAATGGTTGTTTCACTTTTATAGCTTGGTCAATATTATAATGACACAGTCCGCAACGAAACTATTAAAAAAATAACAAGGTCCTTTAAACTACGCACGCTACGTCCAACAACATTTCTCCTCGAAACACTCCACAACGTATGCTGTTTGGTTTGAATTTTTTATGTTTAACCGAAAATGATTTTTTATTGCTACCAAAACAAAATTTTGATGCTGGTCATTATTATATAGACCAAGTCCGTATAAAAAATATATATATCCAACTACAACTGAAAAACAATTTCAAAAAAAAAAAAAAAAAGATAAAGAGTCCATATTATCACGACTGCTTTTACGAAACTTAAAAATTGGAAAACACCGTCGAAAGTTCGTTAATGTAAGGACCAGGAGGGGGAAGAAAAAGGGCAAACAAGCAGTCCATATTATAACGACAGAAAAAAATGAAAAGAATAACGACAAAAAAAATTGGTATGTTTGCCTTAATTTCAAGTGAAGTTTTGAGCCCATTACAAAGTTAACTCCTCTTTTTATAGATATAAACTGTCCCCCCTTCCCCCTCTTTTTATAGTCATTTATGTTAATTTTTAAATGAAATCTATTAATTAGTATCATTTTTTGATCAAATTACTAATAGATTCCGTCTAAAAATTAAAAAAAATGACTATTATAATAACATTTTAATAGTTTAGGTATTACCTGTTCTTTTTTTCATATCATGAATGACCATATAAACTATTAAAAACATTGCTGCATTAGTCATTTTCATTAATATTTTGACGGAATCCGTAGTTAGCATCACTTTTTAATCAAATTACTAACAGATTCCATTCAAAAATTAACTGAAAGAATTATTGTAGCAACATTTTTATAGTTTAGAGGCATTTCAGCTGCGAAAAAAAGTTCAAAGATCAAAGTTGCACAAAGTTAAAAGTTTAGGGACTAAATGAATAATTTACCCTTAAATAATTACTATTTTTTATAACGTAGGAAAATGACCGTTAATCAATGATTGACATTTGATATATTCAATCGGTAAAAAAAAAACCTATAATATTGATCAATCAATGCTTAATTATAATCAATTAATGAATCATTAATTTAATTTTTTAAATATCAATTAGTTTATTAATTTTACAAAACATCAAATATTTATTAAAAAAAATTTAAGAAAAAGACCATTTATCCACCTGTGCCGTAAAATTACACAAACTAATAACATTATGACCCTAAAATTAATTGATTGATAAATTCCAAAACCAAAACAAACAAAAAATAATAATTATTTAATTGATTGATGACGCGGTTATGCTTGAACCGTTAGTTGGTCAAGCTAAAATCTAAATATGCTACCTTAGAATCACAATCCAATTATTCATACAAACCAAAACAATTGGATTATTCATAATTGGATTAATAAATTAAAATCTAAATAATTAGATTATTCAAACAATCCAATTATTCAAACCAAAACGAATCTTAAGTGATATTATTTATACAGTTTTGTAACTCAAATTTTAAAAATCTATAATTTTAGATAAACAATTACAAATGAAATAATTTTCTTTATTTAAATTACATAAAATTTCGAGACGAGAGAAACAAACTTCACATTAATTTTTTTTCCGAATACATTTCAAATTTTTCTATTTTTTAACTTAAGTAATTCAAATATTTCAATAAATATATAAATAATCCAAATCTAAATTTTAGAATCTAAATTTTAACATCAAACACGTGCATACATTGATGAATGGAGACCACTTAAAAAAGAGCACGTGATACTGGGGAGCTATTTAAACCCGTCGGGTTGTCTCTCTGTCCAATGTGTCACGATTAGGAAAGCTCCAGCACTTATGCACGGCCCCACCCCATAGTTTTTAACTTTTTCTTTAAATTTTAATTGTAAAATAAGAAAAAGAGAACAAAAGCAGTTTCTTTTATCATGGGTCCCACCGATAAATTTTTTTAAAAAAATGAGTGGACTCCGGATGTTTCTACTCAGAACTCTTCAAGCTATTTTCGTGGTTTTTTGTCTTTTTGTTTTTTTTTTGGAAGGGAAGACTATGGATGAGGGGGAATTGTCAGGGCCGGTGGCATAGTTCTCTGAGAAAGGAAAAATGGTGAAGTTAGAGAGAGAGAGAGAGAGAGAGAGAGAGCTCTGAGGAGAGAGAGAGAGAGAGAATAGTTGGTGGAAAAGCTAATAAAAAAATTTGAATTAACAAAAAATATAAAAAAGAAAGATGGTTTAACCATTTTACCACGTGGAAGATTAGCTGCCTCCATATGGGTTGGATAGCATTACGTTGTTGCTGGAAATTTAGGGGACGAGAAAACCCCGTCGGTTTAGAAGTGATATTTCAACAACTCAGGATTAGTTTGGTGTATGAGTTTGAGTTAAGATTTATAAATTTAAATAGTGATTTTGATTGATTTTTTTAGAAAAGATAAAAAATTTAAAAAAAAAAGATAAAAATTAAATTGATGATAATAAATTTAAATTAATGGGCCAAACAAACCGTCAGTAATATTAATGTTGAAATGAACATCACCGATGGGCTTGATATTTCTGGACCAGTTCATCATTAATAAGTGATATTAAACCTACGATGTTCATTGCTCCGGTTCAAAGGTGAGTGGTTACTTTCAGCCACGTATACAAAAAAAAAAAAAAATTTAATAATAAAAAAAAAATTGGAACATCGTGTAGGCCCCCACCTCGTTAAAGAGGGGAGGATAAGATAAATCGTGCCACTTGCCAATCACTGAGCTAAGCGATTTTGGAACGTGGCTTTATCCTTTTAATCCTCAACCGTACGATTGCAAACCAATGGGCCCACCTTTATTAAAACACTTTACTTTACTATTTTAGTAAAATACTTGGGACGTTTTTATAGGCATTTCAAAAGGGAAATAGTAATAATGATAATAATAAAGTGTCATTTTCCAAAGTCAAATTTTGTTCCCAATTCTTTGTTTTTAATGTGAATATTTCTAGAGTTTGTGCATGGTTATGACGGTGAAGATGAGTCGAACAACGGAAAGTTTGTTGATATTTGAATTTTTTTTGAACATGGTAGGATTTATTTTATTTTTATCTCTAGCAGAAATTTCATATATAATTCAGACATCGGAATTATTAAAAAAAATGATGAGAGAATTAAGTTCTTACAAATAGGTGTGGGATTTGATTTTGAAACAAGGATCTTGAGAATTTATTAAGAATTATGTTGAAATTTGGTTCAATGTTGATTATGAAAACCTACTCAGACATAGATTAATACCGCGTTATTTTTTATCATTAGATCGTGATCAGATTATAAAGTTAATGATTATTTTCACAAATGATCTTTAAATTATATTCATAGTCTCAAATTCGAACTTGACTATTAATTTTACGTATCACACTATCTCGAACTTTTCTACTGTTACAAAAACAATCACTATATCAATATTCTAAAAAACTGAGTGGAATTTAAATACGTTAAATCAGTACGTGAGCTTTAATTAAGGATAAAAGCATAATTCAATATTTTTGAGAGGAAAATTGTATCTCAAAAATAGTTCTATGACACTATCTTTTCTTTAAAAATAATTAAAATATAGTTTGTATAATATATCTTTGATTAAAAATATAATTTGCTTTCAAAATATCTCTAATAAAAGTACAATTTTCTTTTAAAAAATATTTAATTACAATTTTACAGATAATCAAAACTCATATGATTAGAATGTGTTAAATTTCTGTCTAATTTTTTTTTACGGAATATTGATAGATGGACCGTTAACATAATAATAGAAAAATTCAAAGAGTACGATGTATAAAATCAAAAGTCATAAATCAATATAAGATATGATGGATAAATAGGGAGACTATTTATAAAATTAACCCTAAAGAATTTTGCCCATACACTCAGAAATCCGAGCCTTAGACTTTGACTTACACTTTCAAAGTCAAAAACTACGGAGATATGCGTGCATGTATTTCGATACAGTAAATTAAGAAAAGTAATGCCTTGTACAACAAACTATATTCCGCACACAAAAGCAATTTTTTTTCACTGACAAATTAGTGAGAAAAAAGACAATGAACAAATCGCTCTCGCTTTGTTGTGGGTTCTTAAATTTGTCAATGGGGATGGGGGCTACGTGAAAGCTCTCATTATCATTTAGAATTATGACCATTTTAATTTTGCATCGAAAATGGACAATGTGCAAAAATTGGACACATGTTTATTTTTATTATTTAATATCTAGAAATATTGTCTTGTCCTAAGCAAACCTCCGTAGCCTAGAAGGACAATTGATCCCGACTCTATCAATCTACAAATAACACTAAAAGCCTTCCATTTCTCTCCATTAAGATTCCTATTATATTGGCATTTCATGGGGTGGGTCATGGCTGCGTTTGTGTGGTTTATGGGAATTTGCCGTATTGCAAACAACGATAGTATTACACACATATATATATATATATATATATAAATGAAAAAGTTTTCAATGATTATCCTATTTTTGTAATCATGAATGATTATTGGTTAAAATTATAAAAAATAATGCATGTTTTAATTAAATTTGATGATATGAAATATTTTATGACTTATTATTAATATATTGATATAATTATTTAAATGATTTTTTATATTTAAATGAAATCTAAATTAATTCCTTAAAAAAAAATCTAAATTAATGATTCATTCTCTAATTTTTGAGTATATGTCATTCTTGATTCACCTCCATTCCAGATTTTTTTCCTTCTCAATTTGTTTTCTTTTGTTACTTCATATTCTGCATTTGTTTCTTCCTTATTTTTTACTGTTATTTTATTTATTTATTATTATTATTATTATTTATTTATTTATTGTAAATTTCGTTGTAAGAACTTCATTATGGAGAAACTTATTTGATGCTACAACAAATACATCAATAGAAGTTTTCTCCGGATGAAAAGTAATTTGATAAAAAATTAATAGCAACCTAATAAATTAAAAAATTGTATTTAATGAGTTTTTTAATTAGTTCTAAATTCATTAATTATCATATATTTTTTTTTCTAACTACTCAATTTATTACAACCATCTGATTTGAATCAAACGACTAAAATAACGATAATCATCGATTGGTAAATATTGAAGTAATCATTAAAACCACACTCATATATATATATTTATATTTATATATGTGTGTGATATACTTTGTAGGTTTGTCTCCTCGTTTTCACATATATTATTTTCTGGTTGGTGTCCTTGTGACCCCTTCACATTTATTTTCACTATTTAACCTCGCCATTAATTTTCGATTCTAATTGGTAATTATGTATGGGATAGAGACCGTCTTATAATTGGTGGGACAGTAATCATTTATGGTATGTTTGGAATAAATGTTTGAAATGAAATTTTAAGTTTAAATTAGTTGACTTTTCAAAAACTGATTATAATTTTTGTTAACTTTTTAGAAAAAGACAAAAATTAAAAAAAAAAAACTTAGGTTAACACCTGAGAACTAAACGCATATTTATTTGCCTTGCAAAGCATATTCAATAATTAATAATCAGTGACTTTGCCATACTACTGAAGATAATTACCTAAGTAGTTTTTGATGTTGGAAGTTAAATTTGTCTCACAATATTGTTAAATTACTTGACTGTTATTATCATGATGTTTTTACATAGATTAAGCACATATATCTTTTTGAGCTAACTCTTATTTAAATCCATCTATCTTACTATCATAGTCAGAATCCCCCCAAAGTTAAACATTTCTTTTTTCCCCTCACTTTACTTTTTAAGAAACTCTGACGTTATATACTCTTAAAAAATAAACCAATTGTAGTTAACTAAGTAATTCATAAAGCAACCATTATTAGCATATTGAATTATGTCCCATCAATTATTGACGTATACAAGACAAAAAATTTCATTATTGAATAAATTAGCGCTCATATCATTTTCATAATTACTAGTTAGAATACGCAAACTAATTAAATACAAACATTCGTACAGATATTTAGCATGTGTATATTGTCTCATATATTCTGGTTAATATACATATACGAGTATATATATATATGTGTGTGTGTATGTATGAACTTGCTTAGCAGAACATCTCGGTACATTACATATTTGTTGGACAAAAAAACGACTGATGGTTGTGTAATGAAAATATGGTCCCGATAGAAGTGATCATTATCCAGCAGAGGCCAATGAAACGAAGACCTTTTGACGAGCGGGTGATCACTGCCACATGAACCTCTTTTTTCTTTTTCTTTTTTTTTTTTTTTTTTGGGGTCTATTTTCTCAATCTTGATCAACTCACAGACCCAAAAATTACAAGAAAATACCGTCCAAATCATGGACAAAAATCACAATAAAAAGGTTCATGAAAAGAACAAAGCGTTAAAAGTGACTTCCAACCCCGTGTATCGCGTGAAGTTACGAACTGGCCAATAACTATTAAAGTCTCTTGGCTCACTAAAATTGCTAATATATATAGATACTTTTAAACAATAAATAATATAAAAAAGAACTTTAAAAAATAAAAAGTTGGAAAGCGATATATTGACACTAGGTGTTTTGCATTATAGGGTACATCGGTAATTGCACATGTATGATGTTTATTTAATATGTTCCTACACTATCGGTGGTTGATTTGTAGTTAGACATCACCACACAAAGAGTGTATAGATACACATGGCTGCGTGTGTGTGTGTGTGTGTGTATCTATATGTATATTTTTACAAAGATTGTAATATATATTTAGGAGGATAATGTACTAAAGTGTGCTCTTCTTGTGTGGTCGAGGGACAATCCTGTTTCCAACAAAATTTATTCAGGATCATTTTCCAATGTTTCTTTCTCTCTCTCTCTCTCTCTATTTTTTTTTTTTTTAAAAAAAACTTAAGAGTTTGGGAATTTGAACTTCATACTTATTAGCTGTATAATTACAATTATCGTTAGGTTAATTTGTAATCACGATTTTCGAATATATGGATATGTAATCTAAAGCTAGGAAATAATCTTCTGCAGTCAAAACATAAATAACATATTTTTAGCAAAATAAAAAATAAAAAAAAACATAAAAAACATGTTGTCATAAAGCTAATATTTAACATTTTTTTGGGACTGCAGACGGCCAAGATCGTGACGACGACCTCCCCCTCAAACGAGTGCCAAAACCCTCAGAAATCTCGCATTCACCCACCACTATCATCATCAAAAGAGATGCCGTTATCTAGGGTTGGGAATGCAGTGGCCAACCCATTGAAGAATCAAACAAAAGTACAACACAAGAGAGAAAATTACCAAACGTGAGAAAATGGTTATTGTACGTAAAATTATGTATTGCGTTTACATAACTAATATTTTTAAATTAAAAAAAAAAAAAAAAAAAACATAATTGTTCAGAATTTAGTGAACTTTTTCCGCCTCCTCTTGCACTAGTGTTAATTTCAGATCATCAAAATGAAAATTACAATAGTATGTCTGATAAAAACATCAAGATAAATATAAACAAAACCTTCTTTAATTGCGATAAACGAAGCAGTCAATATCATGCACCTTTTTTCGATCGGTGCGTGTATAACTCCACAAATGATATAACAAAATCGAGTTTTACGTGAAATAAACTATATTGCCCGATTTTAACATCAATTATTTTGGTAGATAAGAGTTGTTGTCAATCATCAAGTTTATGAGTAACACTGCCAACGGTTTTCAAGAAGAACTGCAGCTGGGTTGCGCAGGACAGACATAAGTAGGGCACACACATCTCATCTTTTCATGGGGAAAACAATACATGCACAATGAAATCTCTCCTAGATACTCCTTTCTCAGGTCATGAGCTGATTAGACACGTGTAAAATTCCCGTGAATTTATTAAGACATTTCTGTCTGCTAAATTATTATGATTAGATACTGTAAAAATAAGAACTGCATCTCAAAAAAAAAAAAAAAAAAAAAAGGGCGAAAGGAGAAAATGACAGGTTTTGAGGGGGTGCATTTAAAAAATGATCAAATTTTTGGAATTCAGAAGATCGTGGTTTTTTTCTTTCTGAACTTGAAAGTAGAATATTTGAACTTTTTACCTTATGATGGAGTTAAGTATGAAATATTTACCGCTAGGTTTTGTCTACAATTACACAAGATCTATTATCTTTAAGAACTTTGTAGTGAATTGATTGAGTTCTTAAATCTACGGATTAATTATGGATTTATGAAGGTAATAATGGATTTGCAGTCATTATCTTCAATTCAGAAAAACAAAAAAAAAACAAAAAAAAAACCCCCCGTTTATAACATGTGGTTAGTGGCTTGGCCATTCACTACAATTTCCCATATAAAAATGATGTTTAAAAAGGTTTCTAATATTTGGACTGTGTTTGAACACTACTAATTTATAGCAACAGAAAAATATGTCGAACGTACATAACTTGTATTTTTGTTTTTCAATATGACAAGCTGCTCATTATAAAAAAGACTTGAAAATAATTTTTTTGATTAGTTTTAATTTTTTTATCCTAATTTATAGGTCCGATATCATTTTACTCTATAAATTTTAAAACATTTAAGAATCAATCTTTTAATTATCAATGGATCCCATAATAATCTTTATGTCTAAAATACTATAAAAAATAGAAATACTAATTAACATTTGCAGATCACATGTGTCCAAGAAAACATGCATCTTGAGAATTTAGAACTTTTAAATTTGAAGTACAATTTTAATATAAACTTCTGAAACGTGAAAATGACAAAATTATTCATGATTATAACAGTCTTTTGATCTTAATATGGTAATTTACAGTTTGTGTTTAATAATATTTTGGATCGAATGACTATTTTACGCAAATTGATAATTCAATTATTGATTCTAAGACTTTTTAAAATTCATGAACTAAAATATGAATGAACCTACATTCCGAGGACACGATGAAATTAACCCAAATTTCAGTTCAAAAGGGCTTTGTCTAGTGATTAAACTTAAAACTAGATTTTACAAAAAAAAAAAAAAAGGTGAAAGCGTTTATACTTTATTAATTTTAAAAGCTTTCACGGATTTGAGTTATACCGTAATATTCTACTAAATTCAAAAAATGATTATTAAAATCAAAAGTTCAATAGCAATCTGTCAATTTGTAAAAGCTCAGGGCATAAGACCCGCAAAAAAAAAATTTATTTTAAATATATATATATATTTTTGTTTTTGCGATTATTTTTTGACTGATTGAATTTGACCGGATGCAGTGATATTTGGCAGCCGAGGGGCAAACAAGTAATTTCAAATACAAATCCTAACTCTCAATGCTGGTCCAGCTTTGCTTCTACTTTTGTCTGCCGCGTTCATGTACGAATATAAATATTAAAAGATAATAATGTCATTTGACACACTTGAAAGTTGTATCATACAACGATCTCTACTCTCTAGCTTTGCAAATAAGCTTGTCCTTGGCAATGGGGCAACCGCCATTCGCCGAAGATGAGCCAACCACCACAAAAAACGGCCAAGAAAATAACAATATTACTAATAATAATAATTCCCAGCAGCGCGTGGGAGCCGGCGGCGGAGGCACGCGCCACCCGGTGTACCGAGGCGTGAGGAAGCGGCGGTGGGGGAAGTGGGTGTCGGAAATCAGGGAACCCCGGAAGAAGTCCCGCATTTGGCTCGGCTCCTTCCCGGTTCCGGAGATGGCCGCCAAGGCCTACGACGTCGCCGTCTACTGCCTCAAGGGCCACAAGGCGCAGCTCAATTTCCCCGACGACGTCGACACCCTCCCCCGCCCCGTCACCGCCTCGCCGAGGCACATCCAGGAGGCCGCGGCCAAGGCGGCGCAAATGATGGCCGCCGTCGTCAATTCCGCCTCCGAGAAGAGTGACGATGTCGTTGTTAGCGCGTCGAACGACGGCGACGGCGATGCCGACGATGACTTTTGGGGCGAGATTGATGAGTTGCCAGAGGTGATGAGCGGCGGCGGCGGAGAATTTTGTAATATGTGGAATACTGCGTGCGGGTGGACGTCGGTGTTCCCCGGCGAAGCCGCAGCCTCCGCCATGGGGTGGCCGGAGGGTGAGGCTCCGCAACCGTTCACGGCTTGCCTCTAGGGTTTGTGGTTGGTATATATCTGCTTTTTTTTTTTTTTTTTTTTTTTTTTCTGTGTAACTATAATTATATCCCAACGACCAGTTAAGCTACTTAATTCTCATATGTCCCACTTTTTATGTGCTTAATTGTCTATAAAGAAGTGGTGTATACTTTTCTTAGATGAGTTTGAATTATTTTTTATTTTCTTTTAATCCCCTGTGAAGGTTAATTTCTCATGATAGGTTCCAATTTAAAAAAAAAAAGTAATTGGGAATTTAATGAATATTTGTTCATTATTATTAAATACTAGTAGTTTGATTTGCTTTTTCATTTTTTTCCTTTCTTAGAAATACAAAATTCGATGTGCTCGATTCATATAAGCTCTTCAAAGTTCGACCAACTGCCGTTTGATTTGTATATTAAATCTCAATTTAAAGTTTTTCGCTACCTTGTCTCTTAATTTCTATCCAAATTTTCTGTTCAATTATGAACCAAACCAATTAGGTCTCTTTTTTCCTGAATTAGATTTTTCCTGTTGTAGCTAACTTTTTTATGCGGTGTTAAGAGACAAATACTTTTTCTTTCTTTCTTTCTTTTTTAATGTTTTAATTGGAAGTTTCTGAGTGTTTTGTTCTTTTTGGAGAGGGGGAAAAAAAAAAAAGAAAGAAAGAAAGATATTACAGGACTACAAAAAGTTACTACATTCTACAGAGTAAATGAACTTGGATATCATTACAATTATTTATTATTTTTTTCGTGATATTTTTTGATTCTTTATTGATGAAAGAGACGCAATTTGCCAACTATATTCGCTACATAAAAATACTGCATGCATTTACGAAGCTACGCGCACACGACAAAAGAGCCTATTTATCTCTCATTCATTTTTTTATTTTATTTTATTTTTATTTTTGTTGTCTCGACTGCAAAAGTAGGGAAATTATATAAAGAAGAAATAACACGTAGAGTTTACTTTTTTATTTGGTGAAACGTGCAAAGTTAAATTTGGAAAGTGGGAAGCCATTGGGCCAGCTCAATTGGTGGGTTAAGGATTAGGTCTGGTAAGTCTAAGGGTCCGTTTGGTGAAACGGTTTGAATTGAATTTTTAAAGTTTGAGTTAGTTGATTTTTTAAAAACTAGTTATAATTGTTGTTGACTTTTCAGAAAAAAAAAACAAAAACTGAGATGAAAAGTACAGTTTAGTTTGAGTTGAATCGTTTTACCAAATAAGCTATAAGATCCGATTCTGGATAAGTATAAAAAAAATATATAGATTAGATATTTAATGAGATGTTAGGAACTTGTTAATAAGAAAAGAAATTTTTGGAAAGTGGGACTGCTTTTATTCTGCAAGGTGAAGTCCCCAGAAAGGTAAGAAGGTTAGAGATCGCGTACGTAATTCATGTATCAAAAAAGTATTGCAATTAAGTGATGGATACACACACACACACACACATACACACGCTCACGCACACATCGTACTCAGTATACAATCAAGTATTTTATAGTTTAATTAGTTGGGAGATTTTGCTTGTAAAGATCGAGAGCATGACATGCATTCTGATAATAGGAGATCACGCATGTCATTTGTAATAATAAATCATTATCAACAAGCAAAAAAGTATAATCGAGATCGAATTCAAACCCTTACGAGGCCCGAGGTCAAGGACAAACATCGCAAAGGGATCGAGGTCAACGTCAAGTCTCAATAATGAAAATCGTGATATAATAAAAAGATGCCGACAATTAGCAGATCATGATCGAAAATATAATGATTGAGGTAACCTCCTCGATCAAATTACCTCGATTGAGAGAAGTTCTCTTCGAGAAGTCACGTGTCATTAACACGTGTTATTAGATAGAATTATGATGCATGTCGTTATTACGTAGGGAATCTTAAGAAATCTCCAAGTATTATTTTCGAAAAGGAATACCTTTTCATATATATTTTTTTTTCTTTTTAGAAACCATAATAATGGATGACGTGTATCAATCACAAATGCCTTTTGGATTCATTCTGATGGGTAGCTTCAACTATAAATAGAACATTTAATTTTGCTTTGGACAATCAAAATTTTCTTTTTCTTGCGGGTAAACTGGAAATTATATTACTTGGCTAAACTGGAAACCGTCCTTCAACTCGTTGAGCTAAGAAGTCACGCACCATACCTTGTCGAGTCTCTAATCACAACGCCTAAACAAACAAATCCAACACCTTTAACATTAGAATCATTTCCGAATGATTGAATTTATTAAGTGATTTAATCATTTACTCTCTTACAAAAATTCAATTATTCTCATCTTTCTATTGCTTTCTAATAATTGGAACGCCTTCTAGTGGCAAGGGTTCAAGAAATTCTCGTCCGAGCAGTAGCTGAACAAAAAATAGCGAAGGAGATAGAAGAACGTTGATGGTGTGAAATCCATCCCAACATGACATGAATTTTTCACATATTGTGAAAATCAAAGATTTAACTAGAGGAAGATGCAAAATTATTGGCACAAAAAAAAAAAAAAAAAAGCAAAATGATTACTAGAAAATGATTTATTCCTACTTTTGTTGAATGAGTGCTAGATTCTTGTTTTAGCTTTTGGGACATTAATGTACGTTTCCGTTCATCTCGTGTGTTAGGCCCCCCCAATTTATCAAAGAGTACTGATGGACTTGTTATGGGGCATATAGTGGCGGAGGGAGCTATGCCCAGGGGATGCCCCTGGATTTTTATAATCCCTTTTTTGACCCCTAAATTTAATGATTCTTTATAGTTCAAACTCTATTTCAAGCTTTCAGCCCAAAAAAAAAAATATATTCTATTTAAAACTTATTAGATCATTTAGGGGGAAAAAACCAGTGATATAAATAGATAAATAATGGTAAAAGATTTTAATATTGTGATTTTGATTTAAATTTTTGGTTTATCATGCCCCGGAAAAATTTTTTTTTTCCTGACTTCCCACTGTAGCAAATAAATTGTATCTATTAAGAATCTAATAAAACATCTACGTATATTACATGTTTAGGTATCAAATAACCTTATATGTATATTTTTTATTGTATCACATTTATACTTTTACTTCTAAATTCATACTTAATTCTTACCTTTTATCAAATGTTTGATTTTGATTAACCAAAAAGACCAAAATATCATGTCAATTTTGGAAGTTTTTTTCCTTATTGTTTTATTATTATTATTATTATTATTATTATTATTATTATTAAGGGTGTTTAGGTTTTTGTGATCAAATTTGACCGTTGACTATAAGAATAATTGAACAAAAATTCGAAATCTAATTATATAAATACGATATAATAAAAAAGAAATTATAATATCAAAATGTAAGGTACAAAAATAAAAAAATAAAAAAACTTGGGAGATATCACTTTGGCTAGAAAGTTCTAAAAAAACAAAAAACAGAAGACAAAAAAAAAAAAAACAAAACAAAAAACAAAAACAAAAAAACAAAAAGTTATTATTTGGATGATAATTAAGAAATGGAGATTGTAAATGGTTAAGGGGAGATATCACTTTGGCCAGAGAGTTCCAAAAGAAAATAATACACTTTAAAGAACCTGAAACATGGCAATACATGCCGATTGCCAGTATCATAAAGTTGAGTTTGTGAAGAAGAAACAGAAGATTTAATAATGTTAGCAACTACTAAGGTCACTGTCAATCCACATGTGAAATTCAAGAAAAAAAAGGCAAATCCCAAAATGTTACCGACATTAGTACACTCTCTTTGGAACATTGCAGAAATCTGTTTCTGCTTTTTCTTTTGGCTCAGGTGCACCGGTGTCTCTAAAATTTATCATACAACAATAATTTATATCATCAACTTTCAATTTCGATAATTTATATTACAAACTTACAAATTTATAATAATTTATCATCATTAATAATAATATTGATCATATATATAGAAATTATTGACACCTGATTTACACAGAAATCGTTAATTAAAAACATAAGAAGTTTTTTTTTAATCAATCTTAACGCAAATTCTATTTTGAGGAAATTTAATTAAATATTTTAACCTCAATAAATAATTTAAGTTAAATAGATAAAAATGAACATTCATTCCATTAATTAAAGACTCGTATACAAATCACACGTCAATAATATCAGCCACTCCATTTCTCAAAAAAAAAAAAAAAAAAAAACTTCAATTTTTAATGCATGGGTTTTATTAGTGTTGAAAATGAGGTATCGCGGGAAAAAGATTTGTGAACCCCCCCAACAAAGAAAATGCACACAAAAAGGATTCAATCTTCAATATACAGGACCACAAGGTTGTTGTTGCTATATTATCTCACTATTCAGCTGATGTTGGACTTCATGTCTACATATATACATACAAATACGATGTAGATGTATGTGTATGTGTATGTGTATATACATGTACATATACATATATGCTTATAGATACAAGTATAGTGTCCACTTTAATTATAGCTTTAAGTTGGTTGAAAATTATAGCTTTGTTTTTTCTTTAGAAAAAATTGTATTAATTTTTTTCTTTCTTCAGAGAAAAATGACTTTTTTTTTTTAATAAATATTGGACCCTGTTGATATTTATTAATTTGAAAGAAACCTTTTTGTTACGCTTCAAAATGTTGAATCCAATCTCCTCACCCGTGAGTTAATCCTATCAAGCATATATTGAAAAAAAAAAAAAAGAATATGAAATCTTATAAGGTATTTATTAATTTGAAAGAACACCTTTTAAATTTTTAGTTCCAAATTTAAAATCGTGAACGTTATTTCTAGTTGTTGAGCTCATCCAAATGGTGAAAAAGAAAGTCATTTAATTTCGGCAATAATGCATGTCACGATGCAACCAACAAAAGAGCTATCACCTAAAGTAGCAATGAATGCTTGCTCAGTTGTTACAATAAACCTTGAAATTTGTTTTTTAATATGTTCTCCAAGCATCTTACCAATTCGCCAAATTACCTTTTTTTTTTTTTTTTGGTCTATATAATTGCAAGCCATATCAAATTAATACGATGATAAATTTATATATATATATATATATATATAAGTGGAACTCTCCACTCATCTCAAGCCTTTATTATAAAATAAAATACAATGTTCGAAATCATCTGGTAACAGTTCAATGTAGAATAAGACTTTACAGTCCTCTGAGTATATAACTAAAACGACACAACATAATAAAAAAGAATGAGTGATATTGACTGAATCCAATATATAAAATGAGGAAATTAATCCTGTTGATGCCGAAATCGTCTCCGACAGCAACATCCAATGTAGTCGGGTAGTCCGATCGGAACTGGCCAGTCGCTCCGTTGTCGGTCACCTGCAAAAGGAAAGTACCTCGGAATGATGGGGACACCGATGTGGTGTCTGCCATGGGCACTCCGATGCTTAAGTCAGTCGGGGAACTGATGAGTTAAGGGAGAGGCAGAGCTTTAGCAAGGAAAATAATCATACCTGAATTTGTGGGTTCTTCTTTTATTTATAGGGGTCTCCTCGCGGGTCTGGGTGCTCGGGGCAACCCAGCCGAGTCGGCTACCTAGGGCACCCGGCAGATTACTAGGCCTTAGGCTTGCAGGTGCTATTGGTCCAATGGACTGGTGTCACGTGTCTCTGACCCGACATGGAGGACATAAAGGTGGTTGTCGCTGGCGCCGGCAGGGGCGGTCCCTGTCAGAGTAGGTGGCGGCGAGCGGCGATATGACGTGTTGCAGTAGCAGGTGGATGATGCATACGGCTGATGGGTACAGTGACAGGTCTCGCGTCAGAGGAGGTGGTAGGTGGTAGGTGGAGTGTGGGTCCAGGGGACTTACGTCAGTTCTGGGTTCATTCCCTGGGATAGGGTGCTCGAAGCACAATGCGGACCCGGGTGCCGTTCTCCCTAGTGAGACGACAAGATTTGGTCGGCTGTCTATGTTCTTCGAGAACAATATCTGGTCGGTCGTGGTAGGGTCACAAGCATTCAATTCAGACGGATGATCACGCTTTCACATTGTCGGGGGTAATCGGAAAGGGTACTTTGTGGTCGGAACAGATTACGACATCAACAAATCCATAAATTAAAGCTGGTAATCTAAATTAGAAACGAATAATGAATAATAGACTAAAAATTCGGGGTGTTCAGCCCAAAAATTGACGTATGAGGCTCGATTATAACTTATAACTTGAAATGTAGACTTCTCCAATGTGTACAAGGGGAAGAAAAAAAAAACAAAAAACAAAAACTGCATTAAACCAGCCAAAAGGACAGATACTTGTGCAGTCAAAAGCCTGTTTCAAAAGAGTGGTCTCCAATGTTTGGAGAGTAATCGCAAGCATCGAATCTGTCACCAAGGACCATACGT
The DNA here is from genome assembly GCA_038430175.1 of Ficus hirta. Classification (NCBI taxonomy): domain Eukaryota; kingdom Viridiplantae; phylum Streptophyta; class Magnoliopsida; order Rosales; family Moraceae; genus Ficus; species Ficus hirta. The sequence continues at coordinate 12,820,824 of CM076588.1, forward strand.
ACACATGTGTGTATATACATATATAGTATTCCTTGTGCTTACCATTTCGAAACTAAAGTTTTCACCTTAATTTTTATATTTTCTAAATAATTAAATAAAAATTACTAATTTTTAAAAAATCAATAAATTTCAATCTAAAATTTTCATTTCAAGTTGGTGCACTAAATGCAAGTTAAACGTTTGACACGAAGGTTTGGATTATAGAATTTGGGTTTGGATTAATTATGCGTTTATTGTGACGTTTGAATTACTTGAGTTAAAAAGTGTAAAAACATGAAATGTGTTCGGAAAAAATAATCAATATGGAGCTTGTTTTGTTCATCTCGAAATTCTATGCAATTTATTAAAAAAAAAAATTATCTCATTTGGACTTGTCTATATAAAATTATGGACTTTTAAAATTTGAGTTATAAAACTTTGTGAATAATAAAGTTGAAAGAAAATGACAAAAATTGGATTATAAAAGAAGGGTTTGGATTCGAGCTTCAAACAAACTATAAATTTGATGACCATAAGATCAGATAAATGTATCATCAAGAATAATATCGTGTGTTAATAACTCACGAATGTGTGTAATTTTCTAGTTAGTTTGAAAATGTAATATGTTACAGGTAATTTTACAATTAAATAAATTAATAGTTCTATGGGTTTTAATATATATATATATATATATATTTGTTAGATTGATATGACCATCGGATTCAAGATCAATTCAATATGCATTGTATACGTAACAGAGGAAGACATGTTTCGTGGAATCTCTTTTTTGTTTTTCCCCTCCTTGTTTTATTGAGTGGAATCATAATTTTTTCCAAAATTTTAAGCTCTAAAATTCAAAAAATTATGAATTTATACAAGAGCATATTTGTTTTTTTTTTAATAATTATTTATTTAGTTTTTTAATTTTTAAATCTAAGTATGCTAAGCTTTCGTTGGACATTCCATTTTAAATTTACTTTTCTATTTTTTTTCTACATACAATATTTTCTTTTACAAAAATATAAACTTATTGTTTAAATTATAAGTTTAAACTTATGATCCAAACAGAGCCTAAATGTCAAATATTGGTATATTGTAACAGTTTTGAAAAAAAAATTTAAATTAAACATTATAAATTGAAAATTTTAGAGGAGGCAAATTAAGAAAATAAGTGCAAAACTAGGAGCCTCTTGATTGAAGATGATTATTCCAAAGATAATAATTTACAGTTACTTTGTCCTCGTGACAATCGAGGGGCATGCTTGTATTTTCCTTGCACTAAATGATCAAGTTTTTGTAATTTAATCATTATATTACTTATGAATTCGTCTTCGATATCCTTTTAATTTATGTCTCATTTATATTTCTACAATCGTAAATTTCATAACAACATCAAATCAGAGTAATTAAAAAATTATATTAATTAAACACGTGTTTGAACCAGCTTGGAACACGGTAATGAAGAGCTTTCTGCACAGGATGCATGTTTGTGTTTCAACATTATCCCCATTCCACAAAGATAATAATAATTAGAAATTAAAATATATATATATATATATCAAGCACAAAGCCAAAATTTTAAATAATAATAGTAATAAAAGGTAAAAAAATCCCCAACAAGCAACCAATACACTGGGAATATTATTTGGACTCTCTGCATCCTGCCAAAACACTGCAGCTCAGAGACGGATCAGATGGAATTAAAGACCGACGACCGTCTTTAGATTGTTTGTTGATCAAAAAAAGGGCATAGAAATACTGGAGATAACATTTAGAAGAAGGCTTTACCCCCTTAAAAATAGGTCCATTGCGCACCAACATTTTTTTTTAAGGACACTCATTTTTCTCACTAAATATTTAGGTTCGAGTCGCCCCAACCGTATTGATCGGGATATATGAACATATATGTTCATCTCTAATCTTATAATCTTCTTTCTTTATTTTAAAAAAAGGTCTATCGCACGTAATCCTAATACCATTAATAAAAGAGCGGGTGGACGAAAGAAGTTTAGGTTAGAGCTCTCATATTTAAAACCTGAGTGTTCACTTATCAACGTTAATATTAGCATTAACCTCTACTATTAATAAAAAAACACAAAATGGTATAAAGAGTGTGGAAGTGCATGAAAACGAGTTAAAGACACTAGGTAAGGAATAAGCAGGTGGGAGTAGGCCTCATTTTAATAGGTTTTGTTTGTTCGTCATTGGATGTTTGGTCATCACAAAAAACATGTTTTATATTCCTTTTTGTTTTAGGGGGGAATTTGTTTTATAGATTCAACTCAATTGAGTTTTTTTTTTCCTTCCTGCCAAAAAAAAAAAGAACTCAATTTTAGTAATTTGAATTGCTAGACACGTTCAAATAAGCGTTTGATAGAGAAAATTTTTGGCTCAATTCGGATAAACTTTTCCGTTTGAGTTCATCAATCATTTGAATCTCTTCTAATTAGTGTCTTATCTCTTCTCTGATTTACTTAATTTATGAAAAATAAAGTTTCAAAATATTGTAATTCCACCGTTGTTGTTGTTGTTCCTTTTTTTTTTTTTTTTTTTTTTTTTTTTTTTTTGAGAATTTGATTCCACATGATGAAAATCTTCATTTTTGAGAGAACAAACCCCACAAGAGAGAATCCAAGAAAAAAAGTGACAAAAACTTCATTTTTTAGAGCTGGCCTGGGGTGGCCTGGAATTGACACAACACGGCTATGCTGAACATGGTGATTGTCCTGACTATGAAATTGCAAGCACCTTGTTTTCAATTCCGGAAGATTTACATTAACCACGCATCTTTGACAACAACACAACATAACAAGAACAACTACTATTATGTAGAGACCTTCTTACTTCATCTTTGCATCATCAAACATGTCTTTTTGCTCCTTGTGACCTCATTAGTTCAATAGAGAAAAAGAAAACAGTTCAAGCACAATATCCTGTCTTCCATATTCTTTTTTTGGAACATTTCATGAGGAAAAGTTTACTATATTTTTTTTTTAGAAGGGGTTTCCTTTCCTTTTCTAGGGTCATTTTTACTAGAACATTTAGAATCTTGTTTTTGTTTTTATGAATCTAAAAGGGACTTTCAGAGACGTTTGAATGAATTTTAAGTTGCTTGGAAGATTTTTACAAGAAGCAAAACCTACACGGCTTCTAAGAAATAATTTAAGTTCTAAGTGAGTATTTCCTACACGTGATAAATGAGAAGTTAGGGCAATTTTTGTTTGAGACTACTCATCCCATTTAAACACAATAGGATTATTAATCCCAAACTCAGTGACAAATCCAAAAAATTTGATAAGAGGGGTTAATATTTATAAATTTTTAATCTTCAGAAAATTTGATGAGAGGTGCTGATAATTATAAATTTATAGTTAAATAGTCTTTTTTTTAAGAAGTTTTTAGTAAATGGCCGAAATTTTTAAAAATGAATTAAAAGGTAATTTTTTTTTTTTTTAAAATGATAAATCAATTTTGTTAAATAATCAATCAGTGATTGACTACGTAATAGTAAATTAATGATTGACTTATGGTCAATTACTAATTAACCATAATGTAAATAACCAAATTTTATAGTCAATCAATGATTGATCATGAATCAATTATCAATTTTCATAATAAATCACTGATTGACCGAATATGAAAACTGATAAATGGTCATTTTCCTTATTAAAAAAAATTAGGTCATCTATTATAATATGTGATTAAAAAAGATCACCCAGTCTAATTTTCCTTTTTAATTTTTAGAAGAACATAATGAAGTTCTTAATTTTTTTTTAGGAGGGAGGGGGGGCCATTTATAAATGAATAAATTTAGTGCATATATAAATATAGAAATTGTCTTTGTGTCTGGTGGAACGGTTGTTCGGCGATATAACTCGTGTAGAAGACCGACACAATCTAGGGAAGAGCGCAGTATAACCTGCTAGAGAGATAGATAGATAGAAAAAGAGATAGAACTTTTCCGTTCGTCAATCTAACAGTGCCACACGAGAAAGTTCTAGTATAAATATAAATAAAAATATATATTTGCGTGTGTATATATATATATATATATATATATATATATGGGTGGCTTAAGCCTCCGGAGGCCTTATTGCTTCCGTCATTGCCAGCCTCCACTAGATCTACTGATCTTCCGTGGGCGCACCTCCTTTGTCACTACAGTGATTTTTTTTTATTTTTTTATTTTTTTATTTTTATTTTTTGCTTTTCTTTTTTTAGGACAATAGTTTGATAAGTGGAAAGTAGAACATAAATAGTAGAACGAAAGAATAAATCAATCAGTTAATTTGCTAAACTTTATGCATTTGTAAGTTCAGCTAGTTTGAATTAATGTCAATTTAAATTGTTTTTATTTTTTGGCTCGAGGTGCAAAAAAGTGTCGGGAAATTTGGTTTGAGTGTCAGCTTGTTAGTCATTCATTCATTCATTTTGAAGGTCGGGGATTCTAAGTTTAGTAGTGTTAACGGCGGGAGGCGGCGGATGTGCAGTTGGGATACTTTCCCGTCCAATGGGGAGAGAGAGCGGTGAGGAGGGCAATCTAAGAGATTAGCCAGTACAATTCAAAAGACTACCTGATACAATTTAAGAGACTAATCGATACAAGTGTCACTCGTGTCCGGTAAAAATGGGATGTCGGACACGAAAATATATATATTCTTTCTATATAATTTTTTGGAACTTTTTGTTTATGTAATTTGTTTTGTAATCTGATGATTTTTTTTTAATAATGTAAATATGAGAGATATCATTGATGATCTACATATTACTCTCCAGAGATCAAACCTAGAGACAGCCAGTCATCTTGTGTAGATTACATTTTGTATCATACTAGATCACTCTTCAGATAACTGACTATTTTGTGTTGAAAATCAAATATATCATGATAGATTATAAAAATAAATCTCCTAAAATATTTTTCGGTGTCGTCGTAGATGGTCTATCCTTTTGTGTTAAAAATAAAAAATATTTTAGTAGAATATAAAAAATAATCTACCAAAATTACTGATTTACTTTTGATTAAACTGCCAATTAGTATTAAATAAAGATATTCAAAACACAAAATCAGATCAACATAACAAAAATAAAATTAAAAAAACAATATATAAATTGTCTACACAAACATAAAAATTCATAAGATTAATTTCATTTTTGGTTCCTGAATTATGGGTGCAATTTCATTTTAGTTCTGAATTTTAAATTGTCCCCTGAAAAATTCTTGAACTATCCTGTCTAAAACACTATTAAAAAATAAACAATAGTTACCACTTAAAGATCATGTGTATCTAAGATTACCTAAGTGTTAAGAATATAGAGCTTTCAAAATTGAAATCCAAAAAAAATGTTATGGGGCGCTATTTACTCCTATTAAAAAAATTCACTTACTCGTAAAAATATTATTTACTTTAACAGTTTCATAAATATGTTATTTTATTTATTTTATCTTACATAAATTTGTTGTTTACCTATTTCTCCCATTTAAAATTTAGAGTGATTTGTAAGATTGCTCTTAAAAAAAAGGTTAATTTCATTAATAGCACTTGTAGATATTTTATTATTAAAAATAGTATTACTTTTTTTTTCCTTCATTACTAGCACTGCCACATCATCAAAGTCTATGATATGTGGGACCCAGCAGCATTTAATGTATATCAAATTACAGGTTTACCCTCATCTCCTACAAGCTCAAATATCCCTCTCCCTCGCATGGCCCAAAAAATTTTTTCAAACCAACATCTACAGTGTTTTAGAGAGAGAAAACTGAAATCTAGAGAGAGAAAGAGTTGCCACCCACCGGAATCTTATTTTTTTTTCACTTTTCCGTCTAGCCCCCCACCCATTTTAAAACCCAAATCTTCATATAATAGAGAGAAACTTCCATCTAAAAAAAGAAACTTCCATTTAGAGAGAGAAACTCTCACCGTCGGAAAAAAAAAATTTAACACTTCCATTTAACAAAAAAAAAATCAAACAAAATCTAATATTGTTGGTCATTTTTGAATAAAAGTCATTCCTTTTATGGACCTATGTCTAAAAAAAAATTTAAAAAACAAAAATCTAACATTTTTGGTCATTTTTCAGTAAAGGTCATAACCATAATGACCGTTAGTCTATTATGCTAGTGGTCATAACGGTTATGACCACCCGGTCATAACCGTTATGACCGATAGTCTAATATGCTAGTGGTCATAACGGTTATGACCACCCGGTCATAACCGTTATGACCGTTAGTCTATTATGCTAGCGGTCATAACGGTTATGACCACCCGGTCATAACCGTTATGACCGTTAGTCTAATATGCTAGCGGTCATAACGGTTATGACCGATAGTCTAATATGCTAGTGGTCATAACGGTTATGACCACCCGGTCATAACGGTTATGACCACCCGGTCATAACCATAATGACCGTTAGTCTAATATGCTAGGGGTCATAACGGTTATGACCACCCAGTCATAACCGTTATGACCGATAGTCTAATATGCTAGCGGTCATAACGGTTATGACCACCCGGTCATAACCGTTATGACCGTTAGTCTATTATGCTAGCGGTCATAACGGTTATGACCACCCGGTCATAACCGTTATGACCGTTAGTCTAATATGCTAGCGGTCATAACGGTTATGACCACCCGGTCATAACGGTTATGACCACCCGGTCATAACGGTTATGACCGTTAGTCTAATATGCTAGCGGTCATAACGGTTATGACCACCCGGTCATAACCATAATGACCGATAGTCTAATATGCTAGCGGTCATAACGGTTATGACCACCCGGTCATAACCGTTATGACCGTTAGTCTATTATGCTAGCGGTCATAACGGTTATGACCACCCGGTCATAACCGTTATGACCGTTAGTCTAATATGCTAGCGGTCATAACGGTTATGACCACCCGGTCATAACCGTTATGACCGATAGTCTAATATGCTAGTGGTCATAACGGTTATGACCACCCGGTCATAACCGTTATGACCGTTAGTCTAATATGCTAGCGGCCATAACGGTTATGACCACCCGGTCATAACCGTTATGACCGATAGTCTAATATGCTAGCGGTCATAACGGTTATGACCACCCGGTCATAACCGTTATGACCGTTAGTCTATTATGCTAGCGGTCATAACGGTTATGATCACCCGGTCATAACGGTTATGACCGTTAGTCTAATATGCTAGCGGCCATAACGGTTATGACCACCCGGTCATAACCGTTATGACCGATAGTCTAATATGCTAGCAGTCATAACGGTTATGACCACCCGGTCATAACGGTTATGACCGTTAGTCTAATATGCTAGCGGTCATAACGGTTATGACCACCCGGTCATAACGGTTATGACCGTTAGTCTAATATGCTAGCGGCCATAACGGTTATGACCACCCGGTCATAATCGTTATGACCGATAGTCTAATATGCTAGTGGTCATAACGGTTATGACCACCCGGTCATAACGGTTATGACCGTTAGTCTAATATGCTAGTGGTCATAACGGTTATGACCACCCGGTCATAACGGTTATGACCGTTAGTCTAATATGCTAGTGGTCATAACGGTTATGACCTTTACTGGAAAATGGTCAAAAATGTTAGATTTTTGTTTTTAAAATTTTTTTTTAGACATAGGTCCACAACAGGAATGTCTTTTACTCAAAAATGACCAAAAATATTAGACTTTGTTTATTTTTTGTTTGTTAAATAGAAGTGTTAAATTTTTTTTTCTGACGGTGAGAGTTTCTCTCTATAAATGGAAGTTTCTTTCTTTAGATGGAGGTTTCTCTCTATTATATGAAGATTTGGGTTTCAAAATGAGTGGGGGGCTAGGTGGAAAAGTGAAAAAAAAAATAAGATTCCGGTGGGTGGCAACTTTTTCTCTCTCTAGATTTCAGTTTTCTCTCTCTAAAATACTGTAGATGTTGGTTTGAAAAAAAATTTTGGGCCATGGGAGGGAGAGGGATATTTGAGCTGGTAGGAGATGAGGGTAAACCCGTAATTTGATATACATTAATGTTGATGGGCCCATATTAAGTGCTAGTAATGAATGAAAAAAAAATGATATTATTTTTAATAATAAAATTTCTACAGGTGCTATTAATGAAATTAACCCTAAAAAAAACACATATCTAAATTATTATCCTAATTATAATAGCTTCAATTTTCTTTTACTTCTAATTAAATGAAGTATGGATGTCAAAAATCCAAGTAAATATTAAAAAATGAAAAAAAAAATAAGGAGAAAGAAGTAAATAGCAGTTTTCATATAGTAAATTAAATACCATATGTTTAAAATATTCAAAGTAAATAATAATAAATAAAAAAATTAACAAATAAATGATTTATTTACATATTGTAAATATGATATTTACTTAATAAATTTTCTTCTATTTGTTTTTGTAGGAAAGTAAATTTAATATTTACTTCAAATATTTTCAAACTTTGTTATTTATTTCCTTTATTTTCGTAAAAATTTTAGTCACTATAATTTAAAAAAAAAAGATACTTAAAAGTAGCTGTTTTAATAATGTTCTCTTAAATTTTATTTAAAAAATGTTTGTTTGAGCGATTGTTTCAATCATTTTGAAAAATTATAATAAATAACATATTTTATAAATATATTTGAAGTTTATAACATATTTTTGTAAAAGATAGTACACTATATCATATATTAATGATAAATCCTTAGATTTTCTTACATATTCTAAAAAATATCAAATTTACAGTTAATTTTTAACACAAATTTATGTATATAGTTTCATGTTAGAGAGAAAGAAGCGGAATGATGATGACTTTTTTTTTTTGGTATTATGTGATCATAAATTTGATTATATTATTTATTATTATGTTTAAAATTTTAAATTATAATTTACTGTTACTCTTTTAAAAAATACTAGCTCCCAATAATTTTCGGGAACTTTAGACAAATGCCACAAAATCATACATTTGAATAATTTTTGCCACGAAAAAAAAAACTATTACAATAAATATCATTAATGACATCATAAATATTTATTAATTTAATTATTTTAAAATCCCAATAATTATTACTAATTGATATCCTTATGTAACCACCTGATTACTTAGTAACAACTTGATTACAAGTTTGTAACCACTTAGTTATCACTTGGTAACCACTTGATTATCAGTTGGTTGCCGACCACCAGCGGGTTTTCGATTGGTAACCACTGTTGCCCGCAAGTAACCAATTGATCACCAAATGATAACCGATTGGTTACCAATCATTGACGAGTTTCCGATCGGTAACCACAGTCGAGTTTCCAATCGGTAACCACAGTCTCTGGCTAGTAACTAATTGGTTACCAAATAGTTACCGATTGGTGACCAAGCGGTTTCCGACTGAAAACTTGATAACCAACTAGATAATAATTGGTAACCAGTTAGTTACCGATCCCTGTGGCGGGTTTCAGATCAGTAACCATCACTGTCGACGGGTAACTATTTGATTACCGACCGTCGGTAAGTTGCTGGTTAGTTACCCACTGATTACCAATTGGTAATCAGCCGAAAACTTCCTAATCCGTCGGATTTTCTAGATTTTGTTACTAGAATATTTAAAAAAGAACCAGATTTTATTGTTGAAACACTAAAATATTCAACAAAATAATCAAAATTCAACAAAAATAATAGAAACTTTAGAATTCACAAACCAAAATTTTTTCAAAAAAAAAAAAAAACAATGAAGCAAATGGATCTATGCAACCGGCGGTTCCCCGCTGGCCGACCGGTAACCCCGAACGAAAACTTCCAACTCCGTCGGATTTTTTCAATTCCATCATCGTAATATTAAAACAATCATCAAATTTTGTCAAACACAACCAAATAACACCAGAATTCTACAAAATCATAAATCATTTAACAGAATCTCAAGTTCAATTTTAAAGCAAAAATTTCCACAAAAAATCAACAAAAAAAATTGATCTGTCACAGATTGGGGTTGGAGCGCCGGCTTCGGACTGGGGGAGAGGTGGGGATCTCGTCGCCGGGGAGCCACCTCACGGTCAGGACTCGCTGGTGGAGGAGATCTGTGATCTCGCCAACGGAGGAATTCTAGAGGAGACCTCGAATCTCGTTGGCGGAGGACGGATCTCGCAAGTGGAGGAGAAATCCGGTGGAGGATCTCAGATTTTGCCTGTTGCGATCTCCAAACGCCAGACGGTGTGGAAGGCGGATCAGATGGAAGTTCTTGCCGCCGCCGAGAGAAATCGCAGCTGAGCTTCAAATCAGCAAGGCGGCCACGATTTCGACAGCGTTGATGGTACGAGACTCAGATCTTCAACTTACGATCTTCGCCGGCCCAACGTCCAGATCTCTACTCAGGCTCCGATCGCCTCCCACCGGTGTGATCTTCTCTCGCCGCCTTAATCGCCTCCCGCTAGAGCCCAATCCTGTCATCTGCGGCTCCGGCGAAAAGACAACAATGGCCAGTGACTCCTTGTCGGCGTGACGGAGTCGACCGACACAGTGGAGAGAAGACGAGAAGTGAGGGGCAGATCGGCGGCGTGGAAGGCAATCAGAGTGACGACGATCGGAGAGACAACGGGTGCCGGAGATCGGAAGTGAGGAGAGAGTGGAAGGGAAGAGAGAGAGTGTGGGTGGAGGAAGAGAGAGAGAGATAGAGAGAGTGTGTTGAAATGGAAAGAGAGAATGTGGAGAAAAAAAAAAAAGATAAATTAGTTTTTTAATTTTAAAATTTTAATTATAATAATAATGATGTCATCACTTTTTAATTTTTACAAGAGTTTTTATTGCTGTGGTAAAAGTCAATCCACTCCTTGTTGTCTTTGTGGTATTATAGGGGTGGTAATTCATGTCATGTGTTAGGTTCGTGTCGTGTTAGAGTTGTGTCAAATTTTTTTTTCTTCGATCCGAACACGACTCGCGATACAAGAACGAAACGAAACCGCGACACAAACACGACACGAACCCGTCACGGGTTGACACGACACAACACGACACGAAATTGATCCGTGATACGAAATTAACCCGCGATACGAAATTGATATGAAATTTGACCCGAAATTGACACAAAATTGATCCGCGACACGAAATTGACACGAAATTTGACATGAAATTGACACGAAAAGCGACACGAAATTGACTCGCGATACGAAATTGACCCGCGATACGAAATTAATACGAAATTGACACGAAATTGACCCACGACATGAAATTGACACGAACCCATGAAATTCATATCGTTTTCAAGTCATGTAATCATGTCGCGACCCGTATTGCCACCCTTGATATCATACCTTCTAATTATCCCAGTAATCTTTTCAAAAATTTCATTAAAAAGACACACGATCTGTGGGCTTAGACTATAGGCCCAGCCCGATCCAGACATCCGTTCAAGCCCGGCCCATAATTACACCACGTACAAAGATGTCGTATCCTACGAAACGTTTCGATTACGAACAACAATCGCTACGCGTTTTTTTTTTCGAGAAGGGTCAAAAACGTGGAGAGTGAAAAAGAGAAACTCGTCTTTCTTTCAGCTTTCGCATTTCGCATTTCACATCTCTCTCTCTTCTCTCCTTGTCTGCAAATTTTCATTCAAAACTCTCAGATTTCTTCTTCTGATTATCCAGCGTTTCTTTCCTTTTCCCCTTCGCCCTAGCTAGAGACAGCTGCTTTTTGCCGTCGATTTCAGATTTTTTTTTTAAAGGTAATTTTATAGATCTGTTGTATTTTGTTCGTAGATCTTATTCGGAAATCTCGATTTCTTGTTCATACTATTTGATTCAATTCGAAGAACCCTTATCTGATTCAAATTCTTGTTCGCGTATGATTTTCTTGTGAAATCCGGTAGATTTTCAATTCGCTGCGTGCTTTAGCAATCGGAAATCATATAGCTACTTTATCAATGGGAAATTTGATTACTCTTTGGAAATCTGATCGGGTAATAATGTCGTAATGGCTATGGATGAGAGGAGTTCCCTTCGCTGATGTTACGATTTAGGGTAATTATAACTTGCTAACTGATATTTTGTAATTTGACTATTAGAGAATTTAGTTGTAGCTTTCTCGATGATTATCTATCTATCTATATATATATATATATATATTCTTTGTTTATTTAGTGATGTTTGTGCTTGCAATGGTAAATGCATATTCTAGGATCACCAATTCACCTGAAGTGTTAAGTCGAAATAGCTCATTATGGACTTTGAGAAGAATGTTCTGGTGGCAAAATTTGCTTTAATGGCAACCTTAGAAAGTCAAATCAGCAAGATGACCTTTTTTTTTTTTTTTTTTTTTCAATTTTAGTAATTAACGCCTTGCAGTGTAAAATTAAGGCGTACTGGGGTCATTTAGCAAATGAGAAGTTTGATAATTCATTTTTCAGATAAGACTATCTATTAGAGTCATTTTACCAATGGATTTGTTTTATATTGTTTTGTGTTTCACTTTTTCTTAATGCATGATAGTAATTACAAAAGAATATGCTTTAATTCGAAATGGTATTCCTTTAATACGTTAGTTGGATCAGTGGATAAGTATTAACCTTGATATATGTTAACCTTTAGATTTTCGTCATGGGTAAATAGTATCGCTCCTTCCTTTTGCATATGAGTTGATTTGATGCAGGTATCTTTAGTTGTGTCGTTCATCTAAGTTATAGTTTACGACAGAAGGAAAGTTTCAATGTGCTTCTTAATTTGTTCAATCTTGTGTGAATCGGTTAAACTGTGTCGTAACTCGTAGCAATAAGTGAGAAGGAAAATTTTTTTATAAGGGATGAAGAGGAGCCAATGTTTGATCATCAACTGTAGAAGATAGAGCAAGTAGACTTGTCTGGGAAGCATTCGTATTAATGACTGGAGCTGTAGTGCCCTCTGAAGCAGACAAAGAAGGGCAGTTTAACATGTTTGTTCATTTGGATGATGCGATTTTTTGTTAAGGTTTTTTTTAATAGAAGTATGAAATAGTGTCCCTTTCTTGTTTTTGGTGATCATTGAAGATGAAAACAGCCACTACAACAATAAGTATTATCAATTAATGTAAATGTTTCCTTGTCATTGCTTTTCTGTCTGTTCAAAGACAATTAGACGTAGGCTATTCAAGGACAGTAGTTCCGGATTTAGGCTATTTAATATGATTAAAATGATTAAATTGAGAAACTGTCTGATCTGTCAATGCTCGCACCAGCTTTTAGGTTTTTCAAGGCTTATTCTAGGTTCATGTGAGTTAACTTGCTGAAACACAACTATCATTTGATCATAGGCATGTTTGAGTCAATGTTCTAGACAAAGTGTATGCGCTAGAGAGAGAGATTTGTGTTCGGGTAATTAATAGTGTGGAATAATTTGTGTTTATTTCTTGTATACGTAATGAAAAGTTGCCAAAAGGAAAGTTTACATTTAAAATCGACACTTTCTCCCAACATCAGTCATTCAAACTAAGAAAATCCCTACTTGTGACCTTATTAACAATTTAACATGTTAATTTGAAAAACAGAAAGGCTCATGAAGAGCAAAGGGACGCCTTAGCTATGAAGTATTTAGCTGTTGATTAGCAATTTGTAGTCCTGTTGCTTATTCTCTCTGTTGATATCTTCTTTTGATACCAATGTTTGAATGTCGCTAGATATTGATTTTTTATTGGTTTTTTTCTTTATAGAGATTTGTCTTTTATGATCCATCTACTATATATTTTGGAATGCAGAGTAAAATCCTACAAGGGATTGAAGGAAAGAGTATAGAGAAGTGATAAAGGGAGGAAAAAGTCAGGAACAATGCCTCCACAGAAGATTGAAACAGGTCACCAAGACACTGTCCATGGTATAGCCATGGATTATTATGGAAAGCGTCTGGCGACAGCTTCATCTGATGCAACCATTAAGATTATCGGTGTTAGCAACAACGCTGGCTCTCAGCATCTGGCTACATTGAGCGGTCACAGAGGTCCCGTTTGGGAAGTAGCTTGGGCACACCCCAAGTTCGGATCAATCCTTGCTTCTTGTTCCTACGATGGCCAGGTGATAATCTGGAAGGAGGGTAACCAAAATGAATGGCAACAGGCACATGTTTTTAATGACCACAAGTCGTCTGTGAACTCCATAGATTGGGCGCCTCATGAACTTGGTCTCTGCTTAGCTTGTGGATCATCTGATGGGAACATCTCGGTTTTTACAGCCAGGGCTGATGGTGGTTGGGACACCACTAGGATTGATCAAGCCCACCCTGTCGGGGTAACCTCTGTCTCGTGGGCTCCATCTACAGCTCCCGGTGCTCTAGTTAGTTCTGGTTTGACAGATCCTGTTCAGAAGCTGGCTTCCGGCGGCTGTGACAATACCGTGAAGGTGTGGAAGCTGTATAACGGAACTTGGAAGATGGATTGCTTCCCCGCCCTTCAAATGCACACTGACTGGGTGAGAGATGTTGCTTGGGCGCCGAACTTGGGGCTTCCAAAGTCCACTATTGCAAGCGCTTCACAGGATGGTACGGTGGTCATATGGACGGTGGCCAAGGAAGGGGAGCAGTGGGAGGGCAAAGTTTTGAAGGATTTTAAGACCCCGGTTTGGAGAGTGTCATGGTCACTCACGGGGAACTTACTGGCAGTGGCGGATGGGAATAACAATGTGACATTGTGGAAAGAAGCTGTTGATGGTGAGTGGCAACAGGTGACTGCGGTCGATGCATAGGTTTCAGGTTTTCCGTCTTCTCATGAACCGTCTCTTGTAATGATTTTATCGCCGTTCTATTTTGAATGCCTTGTAGTCCTGATGTTTTTTTTTTAACTGGAGTTCTATTTTGATTACATTTTTAGACTGCTTGGAGTAGATTGATTATATTATTTACTTGCTTTATCAATTGAGATGGATGATCTACCAAGAGCTTATCAGGCACTTGCTCCATTTAGCAACAGTGCCATTCTTTTTCCCTCTCGCTTTTGCCATTGTTATATGTATATGTGTGTGTGTGTGTATATATACATACATATATATATACATACATATATATATATAAAAGAGCTGTGTGTAGATTCTTATGGTCTGGATGGGGAGAAAGACACGGGATTATAAAATTCAAGGACATAATTATTTAGACAGCATTATATGTATAGACTGGATAACATAAACCCAAGAAAACCACAAACAACGATAAGTGAAAAACTAGTTATCATAAAAAACAGACCAAGAAATGATTAAGTAGATACTTAATACATACTTTTCTATTTGTTTATAAATGCATAAAAATACACAAAAGCATAACATATAATTCATAGAGAAATTGACCATGGCCCATAAAGACCTTTAAGAGGAAGTAACATCATAAAGTAGATCCTACTAAGTAATATTGTCTTAAAGGAAGTAACATCATAAAGTAAATCCTACTAGTAATATTGTCTAGACAATTGCTAATTGAAAGCGGATTTGTGGGTACTCTATTTTGATAGTTTGGGGTTAACTGACTCTTCAAGAGACATACCGTTTTTATTTTTATTTTTATTTTACTTGAAACCTCCTTTGGGATTTTCAAACAAGTTTCTTAAGAAATAATTTGATAGAAAAAAATTTAAGGATGTAAAAGCAAAGTTAGGGCTGAACAATGTATGGACGTTTTCATTTTTCATTTTTATTTTTTAAAAATATGTGATGTTTTTTTATTTATTTATTTAAATTGAGCCACTTATCTTAAGTCAAGTTAAATGTGATAGGATTATTTTGGTTTAAATTAGCTCGATTTGAATGGATGAATTGGGTTACGGGGTTTTTTCTTTTTACCCCTAACATATGCCATACTCATAAAAGTGATTTCATCAAACTCCCTTATTTTTGTGCATCAATAATAATTTTATTATTATTACTTTTTTAAGAAGCATCACTAGTATTTTTTATAAATTGTATTTATAAAAACAAATATTGATTTATTGTTTTATTATTAGTATTCGAATTCTCACTCTAAATTAAAAAAAAATTGATCAATTATTATTCAAAAACGAAAAAGAAAAGAAATTGGACTAAAAATAAAATAACTCAACCATGAACGAATCATGAAAAGCCACGTGTCCCCCCTACAACCCCTATGTTTAGTCGGTTCCCAAATTGAAAACCCTCCAAAAAAGAGAAGAAAAAAAAAATTTGCCTCAATTTCACTTCTCTCTCTCTCCCTCTCTTTTCTCAACTTCAAATTGCCCTAATACTCTCCGATCGCTCCCTTCCTCCACACTCGTCAGTCCTCAGTCGTTTCATCAAACACCTCGCGGGCAATATCCATGGATTGCGAACCAGAAACCCTCCAATTCCTCTCCCAGTGCTTCCTCCACACCCTCTCCCCCGCCCCCGAGCCCCGCCGCCGCGCCGAGTCCTCCCTCCTCGACGCCTCCGACCGCCCCGAGTACGGCCGCGCCGTCCTCTCCCTCGTCTCCCAGCCCTCCATCGACGAGCAGATCCGCATCGCCGCCGCCGTCAACTTCAAGAACTACCTCAAGTCCCGATGGTCCCCCTCCGCCGCCTCCTCCGACGATCCCTCCGCCGCCGCTCCTCCCTCCCCCATCCCCGACTCCGAGAAGGACCTGATCAGAGCCAGAATCGTCCCTCTCATGCTCTCCTCCTCCCCCAAAATCCAGAGCCAGCTCAGCGAAGCCCTTGCCATCATCGGCAAACACGATTTCCCCAAATCCTGGCCCGCCTTGCTCCCCGACCTCGTCTCCAGCCTCCGCAATGCCGCCCAAACCTCGTACTACGCCACCATTAATGGGATTCTAGGTACCGCTAACTCTATCTTCAAGAAATTCCGATACCAGTACAAGAGCAATGATCTGTTTCTCGATTTGAAATACTGTTTGGATATTTTCGCGGCTCCGCTTTTGGAAATTTTCCTTAAAACCGCCGTTCTGATCGACAACACCGCCAATGCCGGTGGCGCGTCGGTGGAGACTCTGCGTCCACTATTCGAGTCGCAGAGGCTGTGCTGTAGGATCTTTTACTCGTTGAACTTTCAGGAATTGCCTGAGTTTTTTGAGGACCATATGAATGAGTGGATGGGTGAGTTTAGGAAGTACTTGACTACTAGTTATCCTGCTCTTGAGAATAGTGGCGCCAATGGGCTTGCTCTTGTCGATGACCTCCGGGCCGCTGTGTGTGAGAATATCAATCTCTATATGGAGAAGAATGAGGAGGAATTTAAAGGTTACTTGAACGATTTCGCGTTTGCAGTTTGGACCTTACTGGCAAATGTGTCTCAATCGTCCAACCGTGATCAGCTTGCTGTCACGGCGATTAAGTTTTTGACCACGGTTAGCACGAGTGTTCATCATGCTTTGTTTGAACGCGAGGGCGTGATACCGCAGGTGTGTCAGGGCATTGTGATTCCAAATGTGAGGTTGAGGGGTGAGGATGAGGAGCTGTTCGAGATGAACTATGTCGAATTCATTAGGAGGGATATGGAAGGTAGTGATCTTGACACGAGGAGGAGGATTGCATGCGAACTCCTTAAAGGGATCGCAACCAATTACAAGCAACAGGTTACTGAGTTGGTTTCCGTACAGATACAGAACTTGCTAAGCTCGTTTGCGGCCAACCCAGTTGCGAATTGGAAGGATAAGGACTGTGTCATATACTTGGTTGTTTCCCTTGCAACTAAGAAAGCTGGAGGTACTTCTGTCTCAACTGATCTTGTTGATGTCCAGAGCTTCTTTATATCTGTTGTTGTTCCGGAGTTGCAGGATGTGAATGGGTTTCCGATGCTTAAGGCTGGGGCACTTAAGTTTTTCACGATGTTCCGTAATCATATACCAAAGCTAGTTGCAGTTCAATTGTTTCCACAGTTGGTTCGTTTCCTTGCTGTGGAGTCAAATGTGGTTCACTCGTATGCTGCGAGTTGCATTGAAAAACTTCTTCTGGTCAAGGAAGAGGGTGGACAAGCAAGATACAATTCAGCCGATATTGCTCCAATCTTAGTAGATCTGATGACTAATCTCTTTAATGTCTTGAAGTTTCCAGAATCTGAAGAAAACCAATACATCATGAAATGTATCATGCGGGTTCTTGGTGCTGCCGAAATAAATGCTGGCATTGCAGGACCTTGCATTGATGGGTTGACATCGATACTTAATGAGGTTTGCAGAAACCCAAGAAATCCGGTCTTTAACCACTATCTATTCGAGTCCGTGGCTATTCTCGTTAAGCGAGGCTGTGAGAAGGACCCTGCTCTTATATCAGCTTTCGAAGCAAAACTTTTTCCCAGCATCCAGATCATTTTGGGCAATGATGTGAGCGAGTTCTTTCCTTATGCATTTCAGTTACTGGCCCAGCTTGTGGAGTTAAATAGACCACCAATTCCTCAAAGCTACATGGCAATTTTTGAGATCCTTTTGTCACCCGAGTCATGGAAGAGAGCTTCCAATGTCCCTGCACTTGTGCGTCTGCTTCAGGCTTTCCTTCAGAAGGCACCTCATGAGCTCAATGGTGAAGGGAGACTAAGCCAGGTTCTCGGAATATTTAACAAGCTTTTGTCGTCACCAAGCTCTTATGAGCAAGGTTTCTATGTGCTCAATACCGTCATCGAGAATCTTGAATATGGTGTTATTGCACCCTACGTTCCTCACATTTGGACTGCCCTTTTCACCGAGCTACAGAAAAGGAGAACTGTGAGGCTTATCAAGTCTCTGTTGATATTTATGTCACTCTTTCTGGTTAAGCATGGCTCTGCAAGCCTTGTAGATTCAATGAATGCTGTCCAACCGAACATATTTCAGGGCATCTTGGTTCAGTTTTGGATACCTAATCTTAAGCATATAACAGGTGCTACCGAGACCAAGTTGACTGCGGTTGCATCAACTCGACTTATATGTGAATCTCCTAGCCTTTTAGATGCTGCAGCTGCTGAACACTGGGGAAAGATGCTTGATAGCATTGTTACCCTTCTCTCACGGCCCGAGCAGGATAGGGTTGAGGACGAACCGGAAATGCCTGATATAGCAGAGAACGTTGGTTATACTGCTACTTTTGTTCGCCTTTTTAATGCTGGGAAGAAAGAGGAGGACCCTCTGAAAGACATAAAGGATCCAAGGGAATTTTTAGTAGTATCCCTGGCGAGGTTTTCTGCTCTTTATCCTGGGAGATTTCCGCAAGTCATCAGCCAATATCTTGATAAAGACAATCAGACAGCATTGCTTCAGCTCTGCAGTACTTATAACTGCCAAATTGTTTGAATGGGTAAGTTACCTTTAAAACCTTGCCCTTCCTTTTTTTTTTTTTTTTTTTGGTGTGTGTTTTTCTCTTTATAAAGTGAGGTATATGTTATTTGTACTCTGGAATTATGACATCATGAATCTTATTGTTTACGTCTTACCCTTAAATATTGATTTGCTTTTAGAATGCACATCTTAAAGATCAGGGATTTAGCCTGGGTGAGTTGTCGAATGTAGTATTCATTCTAATATGTGGTAAATCATGTTAGATGACTGATTTCTTGTTAAGGATTATGTGCCATTTGATAACATAAAACGATCAAATTGATGAGGTTCCTACGTTCCAAACTATCATATTGATATACAAGTTGCATTTTTTAGAGTTCTCTGTTTATTTTATCTCTCTTATTGAGTTCATCGTGGAGTTCCGTTTCAGTATCTGCCTCTCAGAAATGAGTACCAAAAAATAAAAAATAGAAACAAAAAAACTTCTAGAAGTGTTGATCTCTCTCTATATATTGTTATTGCATACTATATTTCTCAGTGGCATATACCCTTAAGTGAATAATGTTTTGTTTGTGACCTAACCTTTTAGGATTTGCTTGGTATCTTTTCTGATCTCACATTTTGAGAATCAAACAATAACACTACATAAAAAGCAATTTTAATATGTGAAACGCGTTTAAAGAGTTAAGTTTTACCGTTTCTATGTTTCACACGTTCCCTGCTGACCGTGCCATTCTCCATCACAACATAGGCTAGAAATTGAAATTTCATTTTTGTGCTCTGTCTTGTTTGAGTTTCTTCATAGAAGTTATAGCTGTAACTTGATATTAAATATCATTCTAAGTTAAATCCAACTGAATTTCAACATTTCATTTTATTACATGAGTGGAATTAGATTTCAGGAATAAGATAACGAATCATCATTTTGTGCTTTCTTTCAGAATCTGATGTCATATCTGAAGACAAGGCTCATCTTGTTCTGAAAGTTTCAAACAAGTCTCTGATCGAAAATTTGATTACGAGCCCGCAGTAATTTTGCATAGTCGTCAACTCAAAGGGTCATCATTTTGGAACTTACAAGATCTCTTATGCTGTGTCGAATTAAGATTTTTGGTGGCGGTTTCACGGAGTCTATTTAATTCGAGTCAAGCAGCTGGTGGTTTTATCAAATTTTTGGGGGTGGGTGGGGGTCTTTTGGTCACTTTTTCTTTCCTGTCTGGGAATATGCATTTTGCATCGGTTAAGAAGTGTAGATCCATGTAGCAGTCCGTTGATTGTTTTAGACTACACTTGTTTTCCATTTTCGTGTTCTATATAATATTATGCATTATCGTGTCGATTTTCAAACCAAGGGTGAAATTTATTTATTTATTTATTTATTTTAATACCGTATTGCTAGGTTGAGGTGAATTTGAGTCAATCCGGGTATAGCATTTCAAACTTAAAACGCATTATTGGTCAGTGAATAGTATTTGATATTTTTATTTTCTGATAAAAAGTACAAACCATGGAAAGAGTACGTGACAACTCATGACTGCGAAAAACTATCCTTTTTTTCCACCTGAATGAACTGCCCTATTTCGAAATATTGCCTTTCTAGGTATTTACAAAAATTCAGCAAAATAAAGTTTCTTTGGGAGAAAATATCTTAGGTTGGAATTTTGAGCTATTTAATATTATAAAACACTGAATTTTTAATGGAAAGGAAAGGTAAGATATTTCAATATTTTCGGGGGGGAAAAAAAGGTAGTAGGAACTAATTATTTTGGGTGTCACCTAGTAGAATTTGGTATTAAAAGAGACTGCTATTTTTTGTTTTGTTTTTTTGGTTCTTTCTCATTTAATCCTACTCGCAAGAGCAGTATGGGAAAACTAGGTCTGGCAAAGCCATTTATAGTTGTTGATATTTTTACCAATTGGAGTTTTTTAATGTTTATTTTGGGACTTGCAAGGTTGATATAAGGACAAACAGTATTATTTTTTAACCAACTGAAAAGGCTAATAAGGTTATGTTTAACATTTCTGAAATAAAAAATGAAAGTACCATAGGATCTCCAATTCTTTGAATGTAGACGAGAGAATGCAAAGTGATTTTTTTTTTTTTTTTTTTTTTTTTTTTTTTTTTTCAAATGAGAATGAAAAGTTGGCCGTGGCCCAGTACTACACAATGTGGACATGGCGGCTATAGGATAAAATTAGTGTGTTCATGTCAAATTTCGATATTTAAGTAGGAAAATCACTCATTAATGGAGTATATAAAAATAATAAATTTAACATTTGGTTTCTACTTATTGATGAATGACTTGTTCATTTTACTTTTACAAGTTTTAAGGGCCAAATTTTATGACAAAAATAGATATAACATTTGAAATAATGTATGTATTAGAGCACGAAATAGGATAAAATATTAAGAAAAATGCGATGGACACCAATTCTTTCAATTTTTACGTACCAACCTATGTAATATATGAATTGTCATACATTTATTGGTAAGTATTTAAAGTATTGTTATTTGAATCGATTACGTCTATCAATAAAATTTTGACACATGAGTTGATACTCAAAAAATTGATATTAGAATTGATATCTCTATTACTACTCAAATAATATATGTCTATGCTTTACGAGGAAAATTCATTCCCGTACGAGACAAAACACTAATGATATCAAACCCCAGAGTGACAAATGTCAAATTTGTAGCGAGACAAGGTAGTTAAAAGTGGTTAAAAAAAAAAAACTAGTACTTACTGGATACTACTTAGAGAATTTTATATAAACTTAAGTGTGAAAAAAAAAAAAAAAAAACCATAAAACAAGTATTTCTTAACAAACAGCAGTTGATAATTGTTCCAAAAGGTGCTAAAGTTTCATATTATGACAAACAAAATAAAATGAAATAATATAAAATTAAATTGTTCTCTCACTAAAACATCATGCAGATGAAATGCCTGCGTAAGGTTGTAATGTTTAATATTAAGCTAATTGCACACCATCCATGATATTAAAATCAAAGAGGGACTTCATCATTGTCTGCTATCTTTTTCAATGAATCCAAAAACAGGCCCAAACCAATTAGTTAATTACAAATTTCCCTCAAAAAGTTTTTTTTTTTTTTTTTTAAAACAAAGGGAAATAATAAAGTACCCCACATTTCCATTACATAACATATGGAATGATGGGGTGGTATGCAAATCAACCATAACCTCATTGGACTAAAAACAAACACTAAAACGCTAATCAGCTGATTATTCTATAATTACACTCACTTATATGCTAATGTAGGGAAAATAATTAAAATAAAAAATTCGCAAACAATATAGTCTTAGATCATGTAATTAGATTTGATCCATATATATATATATATAAATGCACTAACTATCCCATTACTCATTTTATATGAATTTCAAGAAGTTAGCATTTTTGTTTCATGGAAAGGGTAAAAATTCTACTGCACTGCCTAACTGACTTCCACTAAAAATATATAGTTTAATAAAAGTAGCTAAGGATGATTTAAAAAAAAAATTATATTAACAATATTAGTGCATATTTCTTTAAGTGTACTATGTTCCGGTACCAACAAGCTTTCTCCAATCCAAAGCATTGGTACTATAATACTAATGATTCTTTTGTCCCTGAAGACCCCACCCTGTTTATATAGTTTATGCATGGCCTTAAGGTCCCCCCTCCCAAGTTGTTGTTGATGTTTTTTTTTTAATTAATTTTTTTTAAATAGAAAAAAAAAAAGTTTCTTTTAATAACCTACTTGCGGAACAAAATTCTATTCCAATGCTAACATCCCTTAAGTGGATTGGTAAGGTACTCGTTCTCCTCGCTGAATATTTGGATTCGAATCGTCACTACTGCATTGATCGTAGTATATAGTCAATCCACTTCGTAAGGAATCCATATATCACGCGGGAGGAGGGGGACATCCACCTCTTCGGGATTATCTAGGCATTCCAACCTCTACCCCTATAACCCATTTTTTCTTCAGCAAAAAAAAAAAATCCTATTTCAATGCCTCTTCATTGACCAACCAGAAGCTAACATGTAATGTTCAAAATCCTCTTAGTGGGAATTTTTACCTAAAATTTATCAATCCCCACATTTACATGTCTTGCTTTCGTCCTCATTGAGTAAACTAGAATGCGTATATGGTAGGTACCGGACTTTTCTTGTTGGGAATGGAAATGGTAGGTATCAAACTTGTTCCCAAAAATAATGTTTACCAAGTTTTTTTTTATGCAAAAGGTTGAGAGAGAGAATAATAAGGGCCTTAAAATGAAATCCCCTTGTTTCTACATATAAACATTTTGGTACGCACAAATTAGTACGAATGATACTACAAGATTATCCTTTGATTGAAGATATTTCAATGGGCATTTGGGTCTAAATCCTCTCTCTTTCATATTTCTATATATAAACCTTTTGGTATGCACAAATTACTAGGAATGAAACTACAAGTTTTAACATTTAAGGAAGATTTTTCGTTGGGCATTTTGGTCCAAATTCTTTCTTTCATACCTATGTAGAGAGAGAGAGAGAGAGAGAGAGAGAGAGAGAGAGAGAGAATAATAAGGGCCTTAAAATGAAATCACTTTTTGTTTGTAGATATAAACGTTTTGGTATGAACAAATTATATATATATATATATATATATGGAGAGAGAGAGAGAGAATAATAACTAATAAGGGCCTTAAAATGAAGTCACTTTTTGATTTTAGATATAAACGTTTTGGTATGAAAAAATTAGTAGGAATGAAACTACAAGAGTATCCGTTGATTGAAGATATTTTCAACGGGCATTTTGGGTCTAAATCCTCTCGCTTTCATACCCCAAGTAAAGCTAACACAAAAATTGGGCCTTGTTGCTAAAAAAGAATAGAAAGGTGGAAAAAGTTGGAGAAACATTGGAGAAAAGGCAGTGACCAAATTTTAGGGATCGAGTGGATCTCAAAGATTCTAAGCCTAAGAAATGGATGTAACTGCTTGAGAAAGTGTAAAACTAAGTCAAAAGTAAGTCATTATTTGTACGGCCGAAGTGGGACCAAAATCCCCACTCTGCCCTCCTTAATAAATTTTTTTTTTTTTTTTCTTTATGTAATGAAAAAAAAATCTTTTTTTTTAAGGCAATGAAATTGCCATGGAGTTGAGGAGAGAGCTATCGTTTGTGGTTTATTTTGCATTGGCTCAAAATTGTCCTTTTGACTATGCTGGCAGAAAGATTTTATTAAACTTGCAATAGTAGGTTTTTTTTTTCTTTTTTCTTTTTCTTTTTACCACCTTTTTTTGCGAAGCTAGAAAAGAAGAGTGGAGATGGATTAACATCCCGGTGAAAATTTGAACACATCTTCACATCATTACGGTTAATGATATATACTAGACACTATATAACGGCGCTTATTCTATAAACTCTTTTATATACGGATAAATGCGAGAACGGATTAATTTTAAGTTCTTAAATTCAGCATCAAGATATTTTAGCTAAAACCAACACTATAATGTTTACTATCATCTTTTGCTAATATTTTTATCCCTTAAAGAAAAAAAAAGTACATTCGTTAATTTAGCGTTTCAGTCAATGTGATGGGAAAAAAAAAAAGTTATTAAAAGACGAATTAGAGTTAGGACCAGCCTAGTCGACTTTAATTTACCCCCTAGGACCTTCAACCATGGAACTTCAATTTAAGACCCTGTTAATCAAACCTAGTTAACCGTTAATTACCTCGAATAATTAGGTTTAATTGGCTAGGAGCTTGCTCTATAAAAAAGGTTTGGTTTCCTTTCTTTGGTTGTCAAATAAACTAAGCTAACCAGACATATGGAATCAGGGTGCAGGAGAAGAGCACTCTCCAATTTGACCCCAAATTGCCCTTTGTTGTCTTCACATGTATTAAGATGAATTATTGATATCCAACCTCAAAAAGTGCTTTACTTCCTCATAATTCTCCAGAGAGGGAGATTATTTTTAGATTTTACTATTCTTTAAAATATTTTTTAAGGTACCCCACATCAAATATCATAATAAAATCTCTGAGGTGGCAAATCAAGAAAATGACTAAACTAGCCTAGCCCTAGGGAGTAAAGGGCTCAGGGCAGCCAACAAACACAAACGGAATTGGTCTCCACATGGGGTGCGCATTCAAAGTTGGTCATCCTTGCATTGTATTTATATAAAGATTTTTTTTTTTTAATAAAAAAAGAAAAAAGAAAAAAAAGTCATTAGTCATAACAATCTTGTATTTGTCTAATATTTAATGTCACAAAGGAGGGCACATTCTCTCTCTCTTAGTCTTCCATTTTAACTTTAAACATGACCCACATGGGAAAAAGTTTTTTTTTTTTTTTTTTTTTTTTTTGACAACCCAAAGTAATGGGAACAATTGGGAAGATTCTGCCAAGATACCAAATCTTTATACTAAAATAAATAGTGAGGAATAATAATCTAAAGAAAATTTTATTTTAACGGTCTTACAGCTAGGTCGGGTCAAGAAGACTCATTAAAAAAGTTTTTTTTTTAATTTTTAATTTTTTTAAGACAACTTCTAAGCAATTGTCACAAAATGAACCATTCAGGTAAAAATTTTGACAATTTTGAGGGATCTAATCTTCAATCCAAATGGAATCTACAGATCTGATGGATAAGATGATACGATAAGGTAAATTCAACTTTTGTTTTTTTTTTTGTTTTGTTTTTTCAACTTTACAACATTATTTTTGGTGATTGATTGATTAATTATAACTATAACCCTTAAGAGGTGGCAAAAGTCACTTTTAAGCTTATATTTATCGCAGCCACTCAACTAGAATTATTGTTATTCTAACCCGTGGGTCCCAATAATTCGGCTTTGTTTAATCAAGTAAATTATTAATTATGGTAGCCTCACTTATATCTATATACTTGCCTTAGAGTGTAATTATGTTTGAGATGTAAAACTATATATAAATAATATGTCACGTTTTAATATGATTGGTCTGTCTTCCTCGCATCCATGTCCCTGTCCCATGTTAAGCCACAAATTTATTTCCTTCGCCGGGGAAAAAAAAAAAAGTAAGAAAGTAAGAAGACCAAATACATTTCACAACCAAAAGCTTTTTTATTTTTTCCCTTTTAATGTCCACAACATTTTGACTTAAAAAAAATACTTTGGGAAAAAAAGTCTCGGTAATGCATGTTGCATTTTTAAAAATAAAATAAAACAAAAGAAAAGGAAAAAAAATTGTCAAAAGTGGCCAAGAAATCTCATGAATTTTTTGTTAGAAACTGTTAATTCCTCATGTCAATAACTAACCAAGCACATTTCCTTCAAAAAAAAAAAAAAAAAACCCATTTTGTTTACTTAAAAGTTTTAGGGTTCGTTTGGTGAATGAGTTGAGTTTGAAAATTTTAAGTTTGAATTGAAAATTTTTGTTAGATTTTCAGAAAAGATAAAAACTTTTTCAGAAAAATAAAAAAATTAAGATGAAAAAGAGATAAGATGGAATACCAAACAAGGCATTAATTTTTTTTAACGACATTAAAGATCTTGTTTTTATCTGTATCCCTTTTCTTCTTCGCTTTGCGTGTGGGAAGAAATTCTTGTTTGCTTAGTATTGAGTTGATAAGATGCAAAGTAAGAAATAAGAATCTAAATCGTCATCTGTACCTTAATAAATTAGTTCTTTTTTTCCCTAATTAATACGTGCTTTAATAAAGTAGTTGGTTCTTTGAAAATACCTTTTTGAACTTTTTTTTTTTTTTTTTGGGTCTATTGTATAAATGAGGTAATAAAACAAGCACCTGTCTACCAATGATGTACAATCATAATAAATTATTCATCCCTTCAAAAAAAATAATAATAATAATAAATTATTTCATTGCTCAAATTTTGTCCCCTAGTAAATTGGAATGTGCTCATGAATTGTAATCTGCATGAATTCCAGCCACTGGATTATCCTTCGATTTGCAAAAATATACAATCAACAAGATTATAATTTAACTACTAAAAATTAACTTATCCCTCCACAAAAACAGATTCTCAGTCTTATTTCGTCTCTCGTCACTGTCATTTATAATAGAAAACTCAAAGAGCCCATCAATATAAAAGAATATATCTAATCCAATGCTACTCGAGAACATGATCAGTTTCATTCTTACCACCACAAACTGAACACGACATAATAAACTGACTGCTCAATTACTTTTATAAGGAGCTCTAAAATCTCGAACATTTTATGAAAAGAAGAAGAAAAAGTATTCTAGTTATTGAAACCAACCGATTGATAATAATTAAAAAAATTATTACTTGCTAAAAAAAATTCCCTCCCCCACCCAAAGCCAACCCCCCCAAAAAAAAACAAAAAACAAAAAACAAAAAAAAAATCCTTATCTAAAAGAATAAAGAGTAACCACGCAATGGTATCGACAGGCAAACTCAACTTAAGAATTGTTTCCTTACGCTTTGTTAATTGGTACATCATGATAATTGTATTGTATTGGACTTTGTAATATATATAAATATATGTTTATATATTGGCAAAATAGAGAGGCGTTTGATGTTAAAGTTAATCATAGTTATGAATATGATTTGGATCCCACTCCGCCACTTATGTTTTCTTAATTATTTAAAGAATAAATTTAAAAAAAAAAGTTACTCTCATCCGTGCATTTCATAACATAATTGAATTTAATAATATAATGCACATACCAATGGAACCAACGGTCCTCCTTAGACTTCCCATTTATACTTATATTGGAGAATAAAATAAAATAAAATAAAATATGCAAAACTTTGATACTTTAATAGTGGCTTCCCTTCTACCCCCTCCTCATATTTGTCACTTTGTTGGTTCTAGTCAAGGCAAATCATATATGGCACTTAATTAAAAAAAAAAAAAAAACGAATATATATATATATATATTTCTATGGCACGTGTGTACGGAAAGATTCACAAGTATGCACGTGTAAGGAGGCGATTTTTATTCGAATTTATCAATTTCTGTTTTCACAAAAATGAGAGCCATGCTTTATTTCCTTTTATACCCTTTTTAATTGCCAAAAAAAAAAAAAAAAAAAAAGGAGAAAAGGAAAACTACTTTAACTGTTTAAGCTAAATATCTATTTTCATTATTCATTGAACTTTTTTTAAAAAAATTCTATACCAACTAGTTGATTTTTGTATGAATATTTTAATTATTTGATATTTGAGTAGTATAATTCTGGATTTTCTTAGCATCAAGTTAGATATTCGTTGTCTGTTTATAGATTTTTTATCCTATATTCTTTTAACTTTATGCTTTATCAACGATGGACAGTGGCACATATACCCCAAAAATTGAAAATAAATTACAAGTAGTGAATTATGCTATCTATGTTTTTCTTTTTTTTTTTCTTTTCTTTTTTTTTTTCTTTTCCTTCCTCTTCTTCCTTTTGGGGGTCAAGAAGTGAAAGATAATGTCAAATTGCTAAAAGACTTCATTGTTCTTTCCTAAAATGTTAAGTATATTTTTAAACTCTTTTTTTTTTCCCCTAACTATGACCATGTAATTTTTTACTGACCAATTAGTTCAAGTGCAAGCGTATAATTCAAAAATAATATTTAATTTTTTCCCTTCTCCCTAATTTGAAATCAGCTCTTCTAGCAAAAGGAAAAAAAAAAAAAAAAACGAAATCAACTTTTTGAAAAATACTTTTGATTTGCTCATTTCATTTAGAAATTTAGTATCTACATTCTTTTTAAATAAAAAAAAAACTTAAAAAATAATTTACATATACGTAACAAACTAAATTTACGTATGCGAAGCACGCACATACAACTAGTATTTAACTAAATTAAGATGTCAGCAATTCTTCCTTGCAAAAGAAAAGTTTATGACTATATTCCACAAGATAAAAGGTGCTTACATTAGCTAAAGATAGAATTATCTTAGTTTTCCTTTTGCTCCTTTTTTTTTTTAATTTTATTTTTGGCATCACCTTTTCTCTCTCATACCCTATTCTGTATTATCATTGATACCCTCAAATCTATATATATATATATATATATACACACATATATATATATAAAGTGGGTTATGTTAATCTTACTTAATATTCTCGGATTCATTCAGAAATGGCAACTGGAATATACAAAATTACTACAACAACACTTTAAAATGTTATCATAAATGTAATGAAAGGAAAACTTGCAACTGTCTGATGATTTGGGACAAAATAATAGGCTGTTTGGTGTTTTGGGTTGAATAATTGCATGTGTCAACCTCAAATTTGTTTGTCAATATTAATTCAAATATCATCTAATTAAGCCTGACATGTTTATAGACGGAAAATAATGGTGTTGGCATATATTAAAGTTGAATATTCAAAGAGTGGAATAATTTTCATTCTTTGCAAATATAGACAAACGTGGCATCGGCCTACACGGCTTAAGCCCTCCTCAACTTTTTATTTATTTATTTATTTTTCATCTTGTATATATTAATATATATATATATATAGCTATATGTTTGCATCCAATCATCCTTAAATTTCATAATTTTTTTTATATCCCCAAATTACATTGTAAAACCAAAATTTTATTTTGAAAATTTAATCTTAAATCTATAATTAAAACACAGTAACAGTAGTTGAGTTTAATTAATTTTTGTTGTAATAATTAGTCCTGTCTAACATAAATTTCTAGTTTAATCAGTGTTTGCAAGTATGTTTAACTAGTGTTCCCAAGGGTTTAAATCTAATATAATGCGAAAAATAGTTTTTTTTTTTTTTTTTTTTTTTTGTAGAAAAAAGTAATTTATCAATTCAACTGTAGAAACTTTGATGTTAATGGATTAGAAGAATTTTCGACCCATTGACTAATCTTGCTTATTGCTTAATTTATAACCTCCAGTTTCTTAATTCCAGAAAAATTGGGGGGGGGGGGGGGGGGGGGGATTTTGGACTATACTTTGCTTCATCAGAGAAAACAAAACGTAATTATTTTTTAGCAATTTATTATATCTCGAACCAGATGGCGAATTAATGTGTTAATATCCAATTTTAACATTTGAATAAGAAAACTACTATCTAATGCAAATTTTATGTTAAAATTCAATCTTTTTTTTTTTTTTTTTTTGCATAAGATTTATAATTTCCTTTCTTTTATTTTTTGATCGTATTTTTAATGTAGTTACTTTTTGTTGGATAATCTTTTTGTGCTAATATAACCCATTAATGGAAAGGATTATGCCAAAATATTTATCTTGTAATTAATGATGTCTCTGTACCAATCAGCTATCCACTAAATAAAAGGTGACATGTAAAATTACGAGAACATTATGGCAGTGGTAGAGCTTTTTAGAGACATAAATCAAACCAAAATTTTGAACAATAACAATTATAATTTTTAACGTTACTTAATTGCATCTGAAAAGACATTTAAGTATGTATTTGGAAGTAATTATATAAAAAGATATAAGAGACATGAGAGACATAAGAAAATGATATTTGAAATGGTTTTTAAATTTTTTATTTTTAATATATATCAAAATGGAGAAAAATTTTAGAAGGATTTTTTGTCATTTAAGAACAAAAATCCAAGTGATATTTTAAAGTAAATTGTACTTTCATTGAAGACATGTAGCATCATCAGAGATAGTTCGGAGGTACAGTTTTTTTCTAAAAATGTTTAATTATGATTTTAGTCTTAATTAAAATTCAATTAATTTAAACGTGTTTAATTTTTATCCAATTTTGGATGGATACCGACAAAGGACTGTTTGCGTAACAGTAGAAAAATTTGAAGTAATGTGACATGTAAAATTAAAAGTCATTTGTGAAATAAATCCAATAAATCCAAAAAAATATGTTACATAATATACTGTGCAATCAAAAGCTAAAATTTAGTCAATAAACAGAAACTAAAAAAAATATCCATATTAAACTATTGACAGGGCTTTGATTCAGTTTTAGTTATAATTTTTCATTTTTTAATTTAAAAAATATTTTCTAGATAATTCTATATAAGATATAAAAAATAACCTAAAGATAAACATTTATTTTTAATAATTAGATAAAAACTGAATTGTGTTAAATTATATAAATAGTTATATATTTTTTATATAATATGATTTTGATTATATTTAACATTTTAAAAACTTTTTTTTTTCTTTTGATGACCGACGTTATCAGTAAGAGCCTGTTACAAAAAGCTCCTTTCTTGTTTTGATTTTCTTTTTTTTTATATTAGAATTAAAAAATTAAAAAAATTCTATATTTTACTTCTTTTTTTTATTACTAAATTAATCAAATAACCATCTTTTTATTTATTTATTGATAATATCACATAAATTCTCATATATTAACTAATATAAAATAAAATAAAATAAAATTTAATTTAATTTTATATTATATTAATTTAATATTATTTTTTATATTATAAAAATATAATAATTTTTAAATTTATGTTATTTAAGTATTTTGTCTCTCCTTTCTTTCTTTCTTTTTTCTTTTTTTTTTTTCCCTGCTCAGTCTTCAAATTTGAACTGTTTAACTCATTTGCTCTGTTGAAGGAGACAGTGTGTGAAGAGAAAGGCTGATGACACGTGGTACGGAAGCGACCAAACCACGTGGCTAAGCTTAATGAGCTTGGACTTGACGTGTAATTTTGGGACCACATTTCAGATTTTTTTTTTTCTCATTTATTTTACTTTTATTATTTTTCTTTTATTTTTTGGGCGAGCAGGACCACCAAACACTGCGGAATGGTCAGAGGAAAAATGTATAAAAGCTGCTGCTTTATCGCCTGAAAAAAAATTTAAAAAAAAATCCCACGCTCTTCCATAACGAGTGCATTCCACGCTCACAAACACAAATAAGCAAACATATTTTTTATAGCAATTTCTTTTTCAAAGGGATTTAGCCCCATTTTTGAATCAAACACAAACATCTTTTAATATAATAAAATCCTTTTTTTCTTTTATGGAAAAGTAATATAAAGTTAGGAATTTGTCTTATGAATCTAGCCTTAGGGAATGTTTGATAAAATTTTTTAGAAATTGTGTTTGGTTTTATAAATCTAAAAGTTATTTCTGAAACTATTTGATTGATTCTGCCCTTCAAAAGAACTTTAGATCAAAGTCAAAAATTTTAAAATTATTTTGACTTCAAAAGATCTTTAAAAAAATGTAGTTATCAAAAAATGTGGAAAAGCTAAAGATATTGTTTCTATTCTTTTATTGACTGAAAGCAAAAACAAAAACCTTACCTAACGTGTCCTTAATGTGATGTTAATCATATTGATTAAGGGTGTACATGTTAATCGAAAACCAAGATTTCAAAAAGAACGTCTGAACCAATGGCTTTCTAATTCACAATTCATTTTTTCATCTGCATGGATGACATGTCAGATTGAAAAAACCGAGAATAGTTTATCTTATTTTGGATTTTTTAAACATATCGACTATAATTGAGTGGCGCTCAAAAACTCTAGAAATCTTTTTGACTTTCTATATTATATTGCGCTACTCTAAATCTCTAATGATGAACAATTACTATCTAAGATATCACCATATTGTTGAGGACCTTCAAACTTCTTTAACGTTTGGTCTGGGTTGGTCATGAGTTCCATGTTGTCCTCTGCTTGCGATTGTCACACAGACCAAAAAACTAAACTGAAATGCACAGAAATGGGCTGCAATTCGACCAACTCTAACACCATTTTCCAAATATTTGCAGTCTTATTGACCGGAAAAAATCAATTGATTTGAACTACAAAAAACAAAAAAACAAAAAAACAAAACAAAAACAAACAAATAAAAAGTGTTGATTTTTGACTTTGATTCGAGTGTCTAACCTCTTGTGAAAAATTGTGAGGCATTGCTTTGCAAATTTTCAATATTGATTTTAACAAAAAAAAAAAAAAAAAAAAAAAAAAAAACCATTTTTTACTATATCTTCTAGAAAAATGATTCTCAATTCGACGGATCCAAGACCAAAGATTGAAAATTTGACAATTTGACCATTCAAACTTGGGACTATAGAGTGTGTTATCTTCTTTCCGTATGTTACTGGGAAGTTTTCCTTCAAAATTTTGGTGAATATCAATTTCAGTACAAATTCTAATACAATCGGACAATTTCAAAAGATTTTACATAACTTTAATAAAATATTAATAAATTTTCGGTCCTATATGTTAGTTATACATGCATATTGAATATGGTCAAATCAATGTATACATGTTTTTCATACAATCTCTTTTATATGATATAAGTGTTAGTTTATCAAAATATATCTCAAAACCTTAAACTATTAAGATGTGAATCAATAGACAAATACAAATGTCCAACAATGCATATTTGTATTTCAATAATGCATCGCTTTTTTTTTTTTAATTCATATTTACTTACCAGCCCTTTTTTTTTCTCTTAGGTACGGTGATAGTTGTTGTTTTTCGTATAAGAAATTATCCTAGAATGATCTAAAATTATATAAGGAAGTATTCAAACTCTATACTTTGATACCAATAAAGAAGGTGCTCTAATTTTGAACCCGTGATATGAAAACCTATCCCGCACTGGCCAACACAACGAGTTAACATGACATAGAAGAAGTGATGAGTAAATAAGAATTCAAACCCTTCCCGTTATCATCCCTAGTCATAGCCCTATTCACTACAATTTTATTCAGAGAACTTTTGTTTTCTCCCTTTAATACGAGATGCTTAGCCAAAGTAAGCAAACCCATGTTCACATCACACGCGCGTCTTGCCCATGCCCCAGTCTGCCCCAAAATTACTGCACAACTGAAAATATAAAGAACCAAATAATTACAACAGAACTGAAATAAATAAATATAAATAAACAAATACCTCCAAAAATAAATTAATAAAGAAACATCATAAACCGAGGCAGACCAATGACCATGAAAACACAAGGCCCTGGGGGCCCCACTTGGGCCTCAGGACTGAGCAGTTCTCTGAGACAACACAAATACGTTTCATTGAAAACTACCTCCTTGGGACATCAAAAATCAACACCAAATAAATCAAAAAAATAAATAATTAAAATTAAAATTAAAAAAAAAACTAATGAAAACACAGCAAAATAATTAATTAATAATAAACATAAAGAGCGGATTTGTAGTACATACATTTTTTTAAACTCTATTGGTATGGCTTCATTTAAGATCATTCAAAGTTAATCGAATGGATAAGATATAAATGATACACAATAACTAAAATAAGTCTTGATTTATAGGATTGCAGGAAAAAAAATTAAAAAAAAAAATTGAACTCTTCTTCGTCAGGATTTTGCTGGAGGTTCGTGCAAATCCAGGGATGAGGGGGTTGTCGCCGAAGGTTATGTTGGGGGGGTCGTCATAACTTGGAGGGGTGGGTTTCGCCTGTGGTTCATGTAGATTTGTGTGGGGGGGGCTCGTCACCGGGGTCTGGGTGGGTTGGGGGGTGTGGTCTGGGTTGCGCCTATTTGGCCTGCGCGTGTCCTGTTGTCGGGGTTTGGGCTGGTTGCCGGGGGGTTGGGGGTGAGTCTAGGTCATGCGAATTTGGCATGGGGGTGTCCCGTTACCGGGGTCTACGCCAGAAGGGGGGTGGCCACGGGAGGCTTGGGCCACGCGGATCTGGCACTGGGGGGTTGTTGGTTTACGCCAGAGGTCGAGAGCAGGGGGTGGTTTCACAGGTTGGGGGCCAGCAGGGGAAGAGGGGGGGCAGTGATGGAACATTGGGTTTTTTGTAATTTCTTTTTTTTTTTGAATTTTTTAAATTTTATTAGGCTATAATACTATGAGTTAAGGTCTATCACAATTATCATACAGAAATAATATCTCAACCGTTGAAATTTATTGAATAATTCATAAAAATGAACTCCACCGGTAGGGTTTCTAAATAAGACTCTTCTACAGCCTTTCCCAAACATAAAATCGAAAATGATTAAGGGGGAAAAAAGAAAGAAAATAAAATTAAAAAAAGAAAACAACATTTGTTAGCCAAGGTTTGCATGAGCCATAGCACCGCCTGCCACGACACAGGCAGGGAACGAAAGGGATGGCAAAAGGAAACGCCGTTAGAAAACGGAGTCCGTTACTTGGGGCCTAGGGGAATGGAGGGGGGGTTTCACGGATTCCAATGCACCGTTAGAAGTCAGACGACGTTCAATACACGTCAACATCAGTGGGATGTTTGATGAAAATCGTAATCAAACGGACATTAATTGCTCAGCCTCCGTTATCGGACGGTTGACGTTCACTTTCCTAGACGTAACCTGCTTCTTTTATCTCTCCTGAACCCTACCTATGTATTAAACTTGACCTTTTTTTTTTTTTTTTTTGGTGGCTCAAGTACCTATATATTAAACTATTAATATTATGCCAATCATTTAAGTGGGTTAGTAGGGCGCTCGACCTCCTCGTTGAATACTTGAATTCGAGTCGTCACTACTAAGTTAGTCGAGATATATGAGTAATCCACTTTATGAGGATCCATATATCACACAGGAAACATCCACCTCCTAAGTATTATCTAGATATACCAACCTCTATCCCTATAATCATTATATTTTATCCAAAAAAAAAAAAACTATTAATATTATAGTCGCAAATGTTATTGTCATTTGGATGGGAGTTCTTGGAAATGAAAAACAATAACAATAAAATAAGATAAAGTATATTTTATTTATAAAGAGGTATCTGATTTATATACCTTGTCTTACGATAATCTCTCTCTGTTTTTTTTTTTAATTTTACACATCATATTCTTCTGAGTTATTCTATTGTTACATTAATTATGCGTCTATCAATATTTATTATATAAAAAACAAGACAACAATTGAATATTTTCTGATCACATGAACTTTATTTTTAAGTAAAATTATAATTGCAATGAGCAAAAAAAAAAAAAAAAGTAAAATTGTAATTAAATAATTTTTAAAAGAAAATTGTACATCAATAAGAAATATTTTGGATAAAAAATATACCTTAATCAAAGATAAATAACATAAATTGTATTGAAATTAAATATATATAGTGTCACAAAGTTATTTTGGAGGTTCAGTTTTCTCCCATAAAAATTTAATTATGATTTTAACATTAATTAAAGCTCATGTAATTTGAACGTGTTTAATTTTCGTTCAGTTTTTTTTTATGGAATATTGATATAATTATCATTTTTATAATAGTAAAAAAGTTCAGGGATCATTTGTGAAAATAATTGTAATATAAAAAGTACTAAATGCATATAGAAAATTTCCTAGTTTGGTATTCTACAGTATTTAAATTGAATTATTCCTCTCTTTAATCAAATAAAAAATAGTTCCAGTCACTTTTTGGTAAAAATCATATCAGCAGTTTAACAACTTTATTTCATTCTTTGGGCTTATTTGTTTTTCTCATAGTCGTCCAGGAACGGTCATCCCTCCAAAATAATATGTAGCATTTGTTTGGGTTTTTTATTGTATTAAAATATTTTATTCAACTTGAATATTTATATTTAAATGTAGAATTTGAATTATATATTTATATAAAAATATATGTTTGGA
The DNA here is from genome assembly GCA_038430175.1 of Ficus hirta. Lineage (NCBI taxonomy): Eukaryota > Viridiplantae > Streptophyta > Magnoliopsida > Rosales > Moraceae > Ficus > Ficus hirta. The sequence goes on from CM076588.1 coordinate 12,857,473, forward strand.
TAGTTTTTATTAAAGTTAACATTTGAATAATATAAATATAAAAATGAGTGTCTTATGGATTTCGAAAAATTGAAAATTTAGAATTTACATTGGAGTTAAATAGTTGTGAAATGGTAAAACATTCAAATATTTGTATTAGAATAATAATGTAATGAAATACATATTAGAATATATATATTCCATTTGAATTAAATACCAAAGTGAATAGAGGAGCCAAATGAATGTTAAAAGTGAATAAAATATTATCTTTTTTAATGTAATAATAAATGCTAGCTTGTAAGGATAGATTGATGTTTGGTGTAATTAAATTTATCGATATTGCACCCTTTTAACATTAAGATCATATTTGGTGAAACCATTTGTCACCATTTGGTCTATTTCGTTAAATAAACATTTTTTTTATAGCAAAAAGATAGCCAATTTAGGTCAAAAATTTTGGATAATTTCGATGACTTTTTGCACAGTAGACATTTGGGAATGGATAGGTTTTTTTTCTCTCTTCTCTCTATGCTTGAAAATGAAATTACTTTTTTTCGTTTACAATCCGTTTGAGGATATTATTTCTATGCATTTAGAAAGATAACAAAAGCCAACCATATATCCATCAAAATCTTTCATCGATATTGATGTTTTGTAAGATTTATTAGAACTGTTTTTAATACTATCCAAACACATATTCAAATATGAGAGTTCTAACCAAGCTAGAGAAGACAATAAAGAAGGTCAGGGAGGGGCAACATAAACGAGGACCGCAACACGTGGCCCCGACAATCAGAGAAAAGAAAGGTGCAAGCTTATTTGAGCATTCACAATGCAATGCTAAATTATCATGTCAATTGCAAATTTTAACATTTGGATTAAAAAAAAGTGCTTTACAATATAGTGATATCTTTGATATTAAATTTTGTTAAACTTTATGACAAATTTACCACAAGATAAAACCAATACTATATTTAATATTTGATTCATATTGTTGGTGTCTTCACTTTTCATGTAATCATTATAATATTTTAATTTTTAAATTATTTAAATACTAAAGCTCACTTACGAGTTCTAAAACACATTATAATGATAATAAAAAGTAAACATAACATCGGAAATAATATAGTTTATTGGAACATAAAATAACACAATTTTATTTTCATTTTTTTTAATAATAAATATAGTATTAATATAGATAAATATATTGGAGATGATCTTACAGCAGTGAAGCATTATTGTATCCGGTGGAGGTCGTGTTCATTGCTGCATAGTGGGAGGGACAATGTGTATGGCCTTATTTAGAGCTCGGAATCGATGACAATGGAGGGAGAGGGAATTCCGGCTATGGACAAGATACACGGTAATATTCCAATGTAAACAATGATTTTTTTTTTTTTTTTTGGTGATAAATAATGTAAACAATGATGTTGGGTCTCTCGAATCTAGACTTCTTCAGGGAAAGATATTAAAAAAAAAAAAAAAAAAGCTTTTATTTACATGTTTCTTGAATGGTTCATTTATTATGTGAGTATTTTTTTCTCTCTAAATAATAAAATTTATATAATTGATAAATAATTCGTAATTCTTTTTAGAAATTAATTTAGTGTCGATCAAGATGATAAAAAGAATTCTAATTATCTCAAAAAATGAATTAGGTACTAGGATGATACGTTTTTAAATTATGAGATACCATTTTAATAATATTATGAAAATAATATGATACCTTCGTCATGATAAAAAAAAAAAAAAAAAAAGAAACGCGTGAACGCACGCACACATGAAACATAAGGTATGAATATGATAGTTTTCGTTTTCGTTGTTGGTTTTTTTCCCCTTCATAACATGTTCATATGGTACTTGTAGGGTAGTTCATGAGGTACTTGTGGCATTTGGTAAAGTCTTTTGGCGTCTTGTCGAAAATTTTTAATCAACTTGACTTTTGTAACATTGTAACGTATTATCGAAACTAAAAAAGAGAATGTTATAACTTGTTTTATGACTCACGAGTAACACGCTTATTTTAGTAACTTAACATGAATAATGAAGTATAATTAACATTGTTTTATGTGCAAACTTATATTGTGAAAATATAATTCATTGTAAGTATCCTTTTTTCTTAAAAAGGGAAAACAAAAGAGAAACGCTTATTACAGAATTTTGGAAACCCATTAGTTGGATATAATATCTTTAATGGAATGCCAAATAGAATTCGAGGGTGTTTGGCATAACCACTCAAATCATTCAACTTAAACTTTTTTTTGTCTTTTTCCCAAAAAGTTTTTGTCTTTTTCCCAAAAAGTTTTTTGTCTTTTCTGAAAATTCAAAAAAATTTACTATTAAAACTTAAAAATCCCAACTCAAACTACTCCACCAAACAAACCCGAAGTGTCGATGTCAAATTTCTAGCATTTAGGTGGAAAAATGGTTCTCCAAAGAAGTGTTGTATATAATTTATTGGCAAATTTCAAGTATAATAAGAAAAAAAATTTACATTTTTGCACTTCCGGAGGAACCTTTTTTTAATTGTTGGAGTGATTTTCTTAACGGTTTGATCTATTAGTGTCTACCTTAAAATTTTGCAACATAACAAAGAATTGCTCTAGTCATAAATCAGACCGTTAAATAGAGTTGCAAAATTTGGGCCACCCGACTAGGCCCACATAAATACGCAGGGTCGGGCCTGATTGGCCTGAATGAAGGAAAAGATGGCCCATCGAGTGGGCCACTTGCCAGACAGGGCGAACTCGCATAATTATAAGAAAACTTAGCCTTTGTATGGGGCAACCATTTGCTTTAATTTAGGTCATTCCATTTTAAATTAATGTATGTTTGGACTTTGCATATCTGAAATAGAGCATTTGTATATCCATTTTTGCCCTAGGCATATAAATTCAAATGCTATTGTTTAAATATATTATATTAAATTTTAACATCCAAATATCAGTTCAGATAATAATTTAAATGTTTTATGTTCAAATGTTTTCATCCTAATGTTACAATTTGGATGGTTCCCCAAGCGGACCATTGGTAATTTAAAATGGAATTTATCGTAATATAACATGACACTGTGTTTATGGGCCCGGACCAGGCTGTCTAACCCAACCCATTTTTATGGTTTTACCGTTGAAAAATCAATGTAGTGACTAAAACAATAATTCATACTGATCATGTAAAATAAAAGATATTATTGTAAAAAATTTTTAATGACTAAAACAACAGTTTATTTTGATAATATAAAATAAATGTATTACTTAAAATTCATCATAAAAAATATGTATAGCATTAAAAATCACATTGTACGTTAAAATATAAATTTCAAATATTTCATTTTTTTATAATAAAAATAGCATTCATTTTGACATATGGATTGCATATGGTGTTAGTTTATGTGCCTCTCTCTCTTTTGGCTTGAGTTAAACAACGAGGTATTACTTTTTTTTTTTTGTTTTTTTTTTGTTTTGTTTTGAAATGCGAGGTATTACTTTCGATGTATTTCATAAATTAAAATTATGTTGACCGAATTTATTCCAAGCAAGTTATCAAGCCCTTTGAAATTAATAATGTAACTCCAATGATGCCCTACTATCACGTAATTGTTTCCTTTAATATTATTGTCATCGACTTTCTAGTATAATTATGCTCTTTATAATAACATCAACGTATTTTATAACATACGAGTTGTGTTTATTTTAATTATAAACTTGATAAGCTCTAGTTTCTCCAATTATAACTATTTTAACAAAAAAAGAAAGTTTTTTTTTTTTTTTTTGAAATTGAGAAAGAAGTTTTTCTAATAATAAAAAGTTACTATTCTTTTTCAAAATAAAAAATGAAAAAACAAAATTATCATCCATTTAAAAACAATTAACATTCTCATCCTATTAAAAGAAAAAAATAAAGAAGAAAAAGGTCACTATTCAATCAAATTTCCATACAAATTCTGGGAATTTTAGTCTAATATCTTTATATAAGAATACACGCCAATGCAATTGAATTTTTATGGACGCTTAACTGGTATGAAATACTTGTCAAAGAGCATACTAAGGCCGATTTATATATACCAGAATAATTACAGAAGAATAAAATTATATGAGAACACTGAAAGCCACAACATAACTAATTAAACACTTTCCGTACTACGTAGTTTTGTACTTTACCAAAGTGCACATATTACATCATAAAATTACATTAATGAAAATCATACAAAATACACAAATTTTTACCATATTTCAGTAATACTTACTAAAAAGTGTTTATGTAACGTGAAATCATATTAAAATGACATTTATGATGGTAAATGAATATCTTAAAGGATAAATGCTTGCATTTTTGCCATATTTTAAACGGTGCATGTTAGTGAAAATGCTTTTCGTGGTTCTAAACATAAGTTAACAATAATTCTATACATGATTCCACCTAAATGAATAGAGTTCGAATTCTCTCACCTTAATTCAAAAAAAAATTAAAAAAAATAAAAAATGCATGAGAAATTAGGTCAGATGGTAATTTTCAAAAACTTATTTAAAAAATCAATTATTTTTTATTTTAGAAAACGATTGGCATTTACAAAATAGTTGATGAACTGATAAACTCAAGTTGATTAATCACTAATTGGACAAAGAAATTGATAAAATATATTCGATTGACATTAGTTTTTTTTTTTTTTTTTTCATTGACATTATTGTAATCTTTAATCATCGTAAAGAAATCGCTATTAATTGAACAAAATTTGGGATATGTATTAAAAAAGTTGATAAAATTTTTTCCACTGATCTCTTTTCTCTTGTATATTGTACTATAGCAATATGTGATAAAATTTATGAAAACTTTCTCAAAAATTCATGCCTTATTTATTTATTTATTTATTTGGGTTTTGTTATGTCTGGCTAGGGTTTGAATGCTTGACTTTGAAGTGGCCCAAATGTGGGTGCTCACCCTTTTGTCACTGCCCAGATTGTAACCGGATAGTGAGAACTGAGAAGAGAAGAAGGGCACTCTAAGCACAAAGCCACTCACTATAGGCTCTCTCTCTCTCTCTCCTCTTATGTCCAAAAGAAACCTAGAGAGAGAAATAAAATAGAGAGAGAGAGAGAGAGAGAGAGAGAGATTATAATATGACTCAGCGGAAGGCAGTTTTTGGGATTTGGTAACGTCGATTCAGGTCCTTAGAGAGAGAAACAGAAACAGAAACAGAGAGAGAGAGAGAGAGAGAGAGAGAGAGAACAGAACAACAACAACAACAACAACAACAACAACAAGACGACCCGGAACAAAGGAAAAAGAAAAGGAAGGAGCTTCAGAAAACAGCGGTTTTTGTAACTGAAAACTGTGAAACACACAAGAGAGAGAAAACAAGAGAGAGGAGAGAGAAATAGAGGAGAGAGAGAGAGAGCACAACTACACAAGCTATATAACAAAAACACAGTCGTTACAGAGCCACACAGAGAGAGAGAGAGAGAGAAGAAAAAAAAAGATAGAGTACGGCTCTGATAATTATTATGAGTGCTTGCATAACCGTCCTGTCTGTTTAGCCTCTTTTTTTATATATATTTATTTTCAATTTTTTTCCTTTCTTTCTCGTCTGGTTCTTCGTCTTCTGGGTCTTCCTTGTTCGCAAATGGGGTAGGCTTATGATTTCCCACACTGCGTGAAAAACTGTACAAAAAAAAAGGAAAAAAAAAAAAAAAAAGCTTCTTCATTTTCCCACTGTTTTTCGCCTTTGTTCTCTCCTCTGTGTTTCACTCATTGGGTCCTTGCATCCCAATACGACACGTCGTTTTTCCTGCAGTTTTCCGAGCCTCTGAATGGCTCATCTCCACGGCAGCTCTTCGTCGACTCCTTGCTCTGATTCAGGTCTCTTGCTGTCTGGGTTTTGATCACCTTTCAATGGAAATGCGAAAACAGTTCTTTCTTTTTCTTGCTTCTCAAGTACTTTCTCACCAAAAAAAAAAAAAAAAAAAGCAGTGGAATTTAACAGTTTTAATAATTTCGTGCTTTGAGCTTTTTCAAATTTTTGTTTTTTTGGTTCTCGACTAGGAAACCAAGCTGACTAAGAAAATTTGACTTTACAACTCATTATATTCATAATTTTTTTAAAAAATTTTGTTATTTTTTTTTTCGAATTTTTGGTGGTGATAGAATGGAGAAACAATGATCCTCTGTACAAAGAACTATGGAGGGTGTGTGCAGGGCCTTTGGTGGAGGTTCCTCGGCCCCGTGAGAGAGTCTTCTATTTTCCTCAGGGTCATATGGAACAAGTAAGAAATGACCAAAAAAAAAAAAAAAAAAAAACTCTTTAAAAATCCTCTCTTCTCAATTTTCACTCTTTAGATCATAGTTTTGTTTTTTATTTGTTGGGCATTTTTTTTTGTTTTTGTTTTTGTTTTTGCTTTTGTGGGGGTTAGAAAGTTAATTCGGGTGTTTTTTGCAGTTGGAGTTGCCAACGAATCAGGAACAGAATCAGCAATTCCCTCTTTTCAATCTCCCTCCAAAGATCCTCTGTCAAGTGGTTCACACTGAATTTATGGTATCTCTAGTTCTTTTGCATCTTGATATGGTAATTTTCTTTCTTAAGTAGCTAATTTTTCTTTTCCTTTCTTTTCTTTTCTTTTCTTTTCAGGCAGAGCCAGAAACGGATGAAGTTTATGCTCAGATCACTTTGGTCCCAGAAATGGATGTGAGTTTTTTTTTTTGGTTATGCGATTTGAAAAATGTGTATCAAAATTTTCTATGTTTTTTGCTGCAATGTTTGTGGAAAGACTGAAAAGATAACGAAAAACTGGTCAAAGGGGTTTTGAGTAGGTGAGTTTGCCTTGTATATAATTGATTTTTGGGGGGCTATTGGTTTTTTAACAGCAAACTGAACTCACAAAACCTGATCCAGTCTTGCCTCCGTCTCCAAGGCCAACTGTTCATTCATTCTGTAAGATTCTAACGGCGTCGGATACGAGCACACATGGTGGGTTCTCGGTTCTTCGGAAGCATGCCACGGAATGCTTGCCTCCGTTGGTAATGAACTGTAAATCTTGAAATTTATGCTGTTGTGTCTCCATGTCAAAGTGTTCGACCGCAATTTAATTATGTTTTCCATGTCTAAATGTTTTCAGGACATGACCCAAACAACCCCAACTCAGGAATTGGCTGCCAGAGATCTTCATGGGTACGAGTGGAAGTTCAAGCACATATTTAGAGGTAATCAAATTGAGAATTTGCTTTGTGCATTGGCAAACAGTAATTAGTAGCGCGCATTAAGAGTTTTTGGAATGGAGTTTGTGTTCTTGTTTGGTTGCCAATGTTGGTTTCTTTCGGCTGAATTACTTAGGCCAACCTCGAAGGCATTTGCTTACAACGGGATGGAGTACATTTGTCACTTCGAAGAGATTGGTAGCAGGAGATGCCTTTGTGTTTTTAAGGTATATGAGCTTAATTGTTTTCTTCCAGTTCTAGGGAATTCATTTTTGGTAGCTTAGATTCTTGTTTTATGTCGAATTTTGAAGGGGTGCTGACGGAGAATTGCGAGTGGGTGTTCGGCGACAAGCTCGTCAACAGAGTCTCATGCCTTCATCTGTGATATCGAGCCACTGCATGCATCTCGGTGTGCTTGCAACTGCTGCTCATGCTATTACTACTCAAACTATCTTTGTAGTTTACTATAAGCCAAGGTTTGGTCGACTTCTGTTCTTTATTTGTGTGTCGTGGTGAACATCGTTTTTCAAGCTTGTAACTTTGGTTAAGTCTTCCAGGACTAATCATCAATTCCTTGTCGGCGTAAACAAGTACTTAGAGGCTGTAAGCAGTAATTTTTCTGTTGGGATGCGATTCAGGATGAGGTTTGAGGGAGAAGACTCGCCCGAGAGAAGGTAGTTAAGGAGTCAATTTTGGGCTATTGATGTAAAACTTTATTTTCTTCCGCTTGATTGTTAATTCCTACCTGATTGTCTTAGGTTCACGGGCACCATAGTGGGGGTTGGAGATTCATCTTGTCAATGGAAAGATTCAAAATGGCGGTCTCTGAAGGTTCTAAATATTAGTAATCTTACTTTTTATGTTGATTTGTAACTGTCTCCTCGAGCTAATTTTCGTTTACGTTGTAGATACAATGGGATGAACAGGCAACAATTCGAAGGCCAGATACGGTTTCTCCTTGGGAGATAGAACCCTTTGTTGCTTCTAACCCTTTAAACCTACCTCAACCGTCGCCAAAGAACAAGAGGCCCCGACCTGTTGAGATTCCTTCATCTGGTACGAGAAACTTTAGTAGCGAGTCCTTTTCTATTATCTGTAGCGGGGATTTTGTATTAAACTGTATTTCCTCGTTCGGACTGCAGAAGTTACCACTAATTCAGGTGCTTCAGCTTTCTGGTGTCCTGGATCCACGCATTCCGCAGACTTGACCCAGTTAGGTACTAACGCCGAAGTTCAAAGCTCTGATAGCCAAGTCGTGTGGACTCAGAAGCTGAAAAATACTGGTAACAGCAATTACTATGGCTCAGTGGTCCGTTCCGAAGGCGTCTGGCCTTCTTCTCCACATGTGGATAGGTCTTTGAACCTATTCCCAGACTCCATGGGGGACAGCAAAACTGTCACTGCAAGGTCTGTTCCATCTGGTTTTGCATCTCCCGTCTCATCGATGCCAAATATCCAAGCGGAAAAGGGGACAAAGTCTGATGCTTCTGTAGGTTGTAGGCTGTTCGGAATCAATTTGATAACCAATTCTACAATTGTGTCTCCTGATAGAGAGCCAACATGCTCGGTCATGGCATCCTCGATTGACAGAGGATCTACTCCAGTCTCTGCATCGGAAGCTGATAAGGCTCAAATAAACGAGGTCTCAAAGCTCTTAGTGGAGCAGAAAATCACTTCCGAGGCACCGCCAAGAATGGACACTCAAGGCAAACAGGGTTCTAGCTCAAGATCCCGTACTAAGGTAAAAAATGTTTCGTCTTGAATTGTGTTAGACTGAGCCACCATTTCAAGCAGGTCATTCCAATAACTAAACATTTTATTGTCCATTGAGAAGGTACAAATGCAAGGGGTAGCTGTTGGTCGTGCTGTGGACTTGACCACGCTCAATGGTTACAATGATCTTATCAAGGAGCTGGAGAAAATGTTCGAAATCAAAGGAGAGCTTCATCCACCGAGCAAATGGGCAGTTGTGTTCACCGATGATGAAAACGACATGATGCTCGTGGGAGACGATCCATGGATGTGAGTAACTCAAAACTAGTTTTCTTTACTTCGTTTTGTTATCCAGGATTCAATTCGAAAGCAACCAATCCTTTTCAAAATTGCAGAGAATTCCGTAAGATGGTGAAGAAGATAATAATATACTCAAGTGAGGAAGTGAAGAAGATGAGTAACTTGAAGCTTCGTTCATCATCATTGGAGTGCGAAGGGACGGTTGTTGGCATGGATTCGGAGCATAGAGCGGACACTTGATCTGTTTCAGCTAATTCTAGTTTATGTTAGTTCAGTTTTTTGCATCCGTCTTGGTAGTGGTGGTGGGGGTGGTGGTTTGCTCATGTTTTAGGACATAGCTAGCAACAAAAGCAAAATACGGGTGTTGGGTGGTTTTTAGTGGGGAAGATTAGGAACTTTTTTTTTTTTTTTTTTAAATAATTTTCAATGTTGAAAGTTAGAAAAAACTACTTAAAATCAGGGTTTTGTGAATACCCTTTCATGGAGTGTGCGTGGTTTTTACATAAAAAGCAGCCTGTGAAGTTAGTAGTTATGTTTGCATTTTGTCCAAAAATATGGTTCAGTCGGTCTCTTCTTTTTCTTTTTTTTTTTTTTTTCGGGGTTTTTTATGCTTGGGAAATTGGAGATTTTCCATTTCACTATTTACTTTGGCATTTGTGTTTTCTTATCTGCCTCGGGAAAATGCCCCGCACAACATCAAATCAACGCCCCTTTGCATGGGCGTCGTTTTTGCTACCTAGTCTGCATGTTAGATTCCCAACAAAGAAACAAGTAAAATCAAAATTCCTAATTGAAATTAAATTAAAAAGTAGAGCTTTCTATGGCATTTTATTTTCACTGGTATTTTCAGGGAAAAAAAAAACGAGAAGTGATTATTTTAATAGTAATTTATTTTATTTTCGTATTGATCGCGTCTAAACGTTTGCTCAAAAATTTACCGTAGGAAATACAAGACCGTTTATATTCATAGATCTAATGGTTAAAATCGAAGTTTTCATAAACCGTGGGCAAAGAACCTTTGTACCAAGCTATGCTTTTATTTATTTATTTATTTATTTATTTTTGGTTTCATTAAAATAATGTGAGGTTAGGTAATGAAAGGAAGAGAGGGAAAATGATAAGAAAGGAATTTAGTGGAAAGAAAAAGAAACTAGGAGGGAAGATGTGATGGCCAAGACTTGGAAGCAAAAGAAATTGTCATCTTTTGCTTGTTTAAAATTAGGAGGCAAGAATAGTTTTCGTCAACAAGAAAATAAAATATTATTAAATTTAAAGAATCTTTTTCGTGAATGTTGCTTCCTAAGAAGTGCCAAAGGAGAAGAAAATACAAAAAAAAAAAAAAAAAAAAAAAAAAAAGGGTGGGTTTAGCAATCCATTTGACAATGACGTAGAAGATATTGTCCTCAATTTTGTCTGAGAGTTTGGGGTTCTCAGCGTCCAACTAACTCTCTTTTAATTATAAAAAGGACAATCTTTATTTAAAAAAAAAAACATAATAGAATGGAAAAGGAAAAGGAAAAGGAAAATCAATTATTAAATCTATGCATCTTTCAAGTCAAAAATATCGTGCTGATTCAGTTAAAAAGAACCACACATAAAAAAAAGGAAGATTAACCTGGGAAAGCGACATGAAAAGTTATACATGTGTTTGTGTGTATATATATATATGTGTGTGTGTGTGTGTGTGCAAACTTGCGTAGGCTAACCCCAGGGGAAAAACGTTGTTACCCTCTTTAAAAAGCAATGCAGTTTGTGTGAGTGTGTGTCATGTGAGCTGAGGTAAACTTCAGACTTTCTAAGCAACTTCATGGTGACTTCTATGAGAATATTCCCGGGACTTGTCGTATTTTTATCCGTATATATTAATTCTATATCATTTTCTATTTTTATTTTTATGATTTTGATCGGATCTAATCTAAGACACACATGCTGTTGACATGGTATAGAAAGCTCCAAATTTATATAATTATGGTACTTTTATATAATCATTTATTTTAGAATAAAAAGAGAGTAAATTGCTTGGAAGGTTAGTGATTGATTGTAGAATACTAATAACATTGGAAGAATATGAGAAGTTAAGCACTTTTTTTTTTTTTTTAAACACATTTGCAACCTTTATTTTCTTCACCATCTTTTTTTTTTTTTTTTTAAATATGAGACGTGTCTAAGAGGTTTATTACTTAGACTCCAAATGCAAAATTATTATATGAATAAGGCAATGTATGAAAATGCAGTCTAGTTTCTCCGAGACTTTCTTAATGCTTTCGAACTATTTAGTATTGACTTGGTCCGTCTTTTATAGTCTCTCGACATGACAACAAACAATATTCCAAAAATAAATAAATAAAAATAAATAAACAATAAACGGCATATATTTATATATATATATATATATATATCATATGTGAATGTGATTAAGATCAAATTCTTAAATTGAGCACCACAAATGACGTAATATTATTTAACAAGAAAGAAGCATATCTGACTCGTTAAAAGAAGGGTGAAGCCAGCAATGGCCGTTAGTGGACGCAAGCACGCCACTTTTAACCGGTTAAAGAGGCCCTCGTAGATCAACTTTACCGAGGTTTAAGATGAAACGCTGGCATTTGAATAAATAGAAAAAGTAATTCGATAAAAAAAATATTATATTTAGTGTCAAATTTATTGTACGTTAAACTTGGTGATAAATTTATCATCAAGTATTTTAAATGTCGAATTTAACATTTGATTTTTATTTATTGATGTTTTGATTTTTTCATTTAGTTATTAAAATATGTATGTATTTTGATTTTTTTTTTTTAGTGTATTAAAAGTTTAGTGTTATGAGTTTCAAAACTTAATAAATAAAGACAAAAAATAAAAATAACATTATAAATCATATTACACATTAGAGTATAAAGTAGATAATGTTACATTGGAGATAGTCTAATGTCTTCAAGGACGTAAAGATGGCATTGGACGGAAATGAGTATGCTTCCCCGGTCTCCTTCCATGCCCCCTGTTTTCTCCCATGCCTAACATGAGTCAGGGTTGGGATCGAAGTATTCACACTGAACCATTATTCCTTATCTTACTCATTTACTCACTAAGAGAGAGAGAGAAAAAATAAATCATGCAACATTAGCAAAACTCAAACTAAATTCTATTATATTAAATGTAAAATTCTATTATGAAAACGAGCAAAAATTTCTCCTTGTTTTTAACAACAGTATATACACTATCTTTTTGTATAGATGTTTAGTATAATGTAGGGACGGATCCAGAATTTGAATCGAGTGGGAACATAAAAAAAGATAAAATTCATAGACTTGCATAATTAGAAAATCAAGAAAATTTTTTTAATGTTTCTTAATAAAGTAACAAGCCCTCAACGAGTTCTTTATCAATATACACAATTAAAGAGTCATTCATCCATTGATCTCTCATTCGTCAACATAAATGATTCTTAACAACGTTTATTGCAGAAATAAATCTCTCAACTGTAGCTTTAGCAACCGAAAGAATTAATAAAGTGTAATAAATAAAATCCAATTGGTATAACTGATTTTTTTTTTTTTTTTTCTCAACCATCTTCTGTGTTAGATCTGCAATGCCTTTACAAGGGTGAAGATAATTCAGGAAAAAAAAAAGGATAGATATTTTGAAATTTGAACAATAATTAATATTTGAAAACGTGTTAGAAAAATTTTTTTTTTTTTGAAAAGTATACATGTTAGATTTTGAAACTAACTAAAATTCAAAAAATAAAAAAATAAAAAGGATTGTGTTGACTGATTAAAATGTGATGAGGGAATCTAAGAGGGAGAGTACGTGTAAATCTTTAAAATTGAAGGAGAAAAAAAAACTGAATAAAAAAAATTAAAATTGAAAATAAAAAATCAAACCACTAATGTTTGGGTGATGAGTTCAAACTCATCACCATCAACTCAATTTTTGTCTTTTTCCTCAAAAATTTTTTGTCTTTTCTGAAAAAGTCAACCAAAATTACTATTTAAACTTACAAATCTTAACTCAAACTTACACACCAAACACCCCTCAGACTTCAAGCACGTGCCCCCACACCTGGAAATGTGGCTCCGTGCCAGGTTGTATGTATTATAATAGATATCTAAAATGGATATGTATATCATAGATGTTTAGGACTATGTGTTATTATAGATATCTAAAATGGATATGTATATCAAGTTAGGTTGAGAGCGAAGTGGGAGTGTTGCTCCCGTTTAAAAAAAAAAAAAAGGAAAAAGAAAAAAAGAAAGAAAGAAAAAAAAAGAAAAAGAAAAAGAAAACATTTTTATCTTTTTTCTTTCCCAATAAAATTTCGTTTCTTGATTTAGACCGTTGTCAATTGATTGTTAATGTCGTTACTTGAGTCTTGATGGTTTATTTTTATTTTATTTTATTTTATTTTTTTTGATATTTTAACTTGGTGTTGAAATACTGGTGATTACGGTTTTTCATAGCTTGGTCCTTTCGTCGGAAACATTTCTGTAGTTTGCTCTGGCATATTTCATGTCGTTTTTCAGATTTAGATCGTTTAAACATTATTGTCGTTTTCTTAAATCTTTTTGTTGGTTGCTGTCGTTTAACTACATGATTGTCGCTTATGTTCTTTTTTGTAGTTTCCACGGTTAATGTCGCTTAGTTTTGGCCCTGTTGTCTATCGTTAATGTAGTTAGGTTCCTGTTGTTTGTTAATTGATGTCGTTTCTAGGATTTTTGTCGCTTTGTATAAGGTAGTCGTGTCCAGTATTTGTCGTTTTCCTTATTCTTTTGCTATACTATTCAATTCTTTTCTATTAATATTGTACATTTTGGAAATGGTGTTGCTCATTCATATCTTTTTCGTTTTACCGAAAATGTAATTTCACGAGTTTCCCATCTCTCTCCCCCCCCCCCCCCCCCCCTTTTTGTCGTTTCTTTGGTTTATTGTTAATTTAAAATCAGTATTCTGTCAAGTTTCGATATTTTGTTTTATTTTGAACTTCAATTCATATTGCTTTTTCAAATCATATATTTTGTTTTCGTCATAATTTATTTTAAGGAGTTTTTGTCATAACTTGTAAATTTAATATTAAAATAATTGAATAATGATAATCATGCCCTAATTAAATGAAAAGATCAATAAATAAATCAAGAACAACAAAATGTCAAAATTTGACATATGCTAAACTTTATGTTAATTTTGATACAAAGTATAATACGCAACTTTAGCACAAATATTACTGTATTATAGAGTAATTTTTTTGAAATATTAAACTTTAGTATTCACGAAATGATTTGGACTGTATTAGAGATGCTCTTAGTTTGCGTAGTTGTTCCTATTATTTTTTACCAACTTTCTTGCTTATGTCGTTTCGCGATGTTGTCATTTCAAAGAAGGTAGTTATTTTGGCCAGTGTCTTTTTAAAGAGTTTTATCCTCTTTTGTTCTTATATGAGGATTGTCGTTTCCAGTTATGCAGTTGTTATCCCTTAACTTTTGTAAGGATAGCATTTTTACCCACCCATGGTACCCACAGGTATCCACTCCATTAGAAGCGGGTATAGATGATAATATATGGGTATTAGAGCAGGTATGGGGATTAAGATTAATCCACATGCGGGTGTGGGACGGGAGTGAGGGAAGTTCTCCTATACCAGCATCCGCTCTACTTATATTCACCCTTATGAAAATATATATTTATATGTTTATATATATATATTTGAATTTTTAGTGTTTATGTTTTGGTTTCCTTTATGAATTTTAGTTTATAGATTCTTGGAGTTTTGATTTGTTTTTAAGATTTTAGTTTCATTTTTAGTTCTATTGGTGATTATGTTGCTAAATTTTATGAAAACTTTAATTAAATTTGTTTTGAGGTTTTTTTATTTTTTATTTTTTTATTTTTTTTAATTCTTAAGGTGTAAATGGGTAGGGTATAGGTATATTACCCTCCATGACGATTACCCACCCCCGCACCTATATTAAATTAGACGGGTATGGAGACAGGTATGAGATTGGGGGAACCCAGTCCCACCTCGCCCCATTGCCATCCCTAACTTTTGGTTCGTTGTGGTTCTCTTTTTTTTTTTTTTTTTTTTTTTCCCCATAATAAGGTCACGAATGTATAAGTGAATATCTAAGATTATGGATTTTTTTTTCCCACGCTCTAATAATTTAAACATAAATGACACAAATCTAAAAAGACTTTAAGAGGGATGTAAATCTAAGTAAATAGCTAGAGTGATCCCAAAAAATTGGGACTCAAATATTTTTAGTGTCTCAAATAGTGTCTAATCAATAATATTATTCATGTCATGTTAAAAAGTTTGAAACGTTTTACAACTGATTTTTATATCTTAAGATCTAACTTCTTTAAATGACGTATCAAAATATAATTAATTAAACACCATTTGGAACATCAAAATTAGACATGAGATGTCAATCCCAAAAATTATGGGTAATTTTTTCCCACGTTCTAATAAATTCTGAGCATAAAAGAACCCAAATCTAAAGAGACTTGAAAGAAGGCTACGAATCCAAGTACATAGCCAAAGATATCTAAGTTAACAAACTGAGTCAGTTTCTTCAAGCTCCCACTGTGGAACATTGGGTAGCCTGCAAAAGAGTTCTGAGGTATCTTAAATGGTCGTCAAATGCAGTACTTCAGTTCAAACTTGCGTCAATATTGAGGGCTCGTTTGGTAGAGCTTTTACTTTTACTTTTAGTCAGTAGAAGAAGAGAAGCAAAAGATGTGGCTTCTCAATAAGTGTTTGAAACCAAAGAGCTTTTGATGTTAAAATAATTTTTAAAGTATTCTAACAAGTAATAAAAATATTAAAATAAAGTTTATAATATCTAATTCAAATTTTATTACAAGTTTTAAAGTCTACTTATAATAGCTTTTGCTAGAAGCCACATTATTTAGCTTTGATAAGAAGCATTTCTGGATACTGGAAGCTCTTATACCAGATTATACAAAAACTTTTAGAAGCTGCTTTTGAACCTAGGAAGCCAAAAGCAGCTTCTAGGAAACTCTGTCAAACAGGCCCTGAATCTATAATGTTTTACAGATGCTGATCGGACAAAGCTCAATTGATGATAGGAGGTCAACCAGTGGATTCTGTGTGTTTCTATGGGGAAATCTGGTTACTTGGAGTTCAAGAAAGCAAAAGGTGGTGGCACGGTCAAGTACAGTAGCAGATTATCGAGCCTTAGCATCTGCAGCAACGGAAGTAATTTGGTTACAACCCTTTCTTAAAGAATTGGGAGTCAGAGCAGAGCAAGTACCAGTTGTTCGGGGTGACAACAAAGGAGCTAGTTTATTAGCTTCAAATCCTGTCTTTCATGCAAGAACCAGGCACATTGAAATAGATCTGCATTTTGTTAGAAAAAAGGTTTTAGCTAAAGGGATTGAAGTACGTGTTTTGTGTCATCTGAAGAACAGGCTGCAGATAGTTTTACAAAGGCTCTTAGTATTCCTAGATTTGAGTATCTTGAAAACAAGCTTATACTAAAAAGATCCTAGTTAGGCAGCCTCATTAGTGTGGCAATTCTATAATTATATATTCTCAGTCAATTAATCTAAAGCTCATTTTTAGCCATTCATAATATTCTTTAAATTCATGGCTCCCTTCCCTCCTTTTTGTTATGATTATAGTTAGTACCTTATAATTATAGAAAAAAAATAATAATAATAAAATTAAAGTATAAATTTCGAATGATGAATAAGGATATTGTGGTATGCTAGGAACACTCATTTCCATATGAACTAATCTACGTTTCATTAATGATAGGGGCGCCAATCACGTCTTTGAATGTCTTCACTTAATGTTTGTTTACACCTTATACATTGCATGTCTTTGAATAATTTGTTGATGCCATGCAAGTACTAATCGTTTAAGTCTTCATGGTTAACTGAGAGAGGGAAGTAGGGCTTCTGATCATTTTCAAGGAAGCTTCGGTCAACTCCGGCCAGATTTGGTCCATAAAGCTTCACATCGGCATCATGATGCCTACATGCCAACAAGCGTGTACGACGTGCACTTGCTAGCAGTGCACCTCGTGCGCGAGATCGACGAGGGGATAGAGGGATTAATGAAAGCTTAGGGGGGCTTTACGGGCTGATAAGCAGCCGCGCGAGTAGCAGGAGATGGCTCAACTCTGCGTTCGCAGGCACCCTACACTACCGCGAAAATGGGTTTGTGAGAGAGCAATAAAAGGGTCGTGCTGCTAGGCGAAGCGGTGGAGTGTTGCACCCTAGATGGCGAGAGTAGGAACGAGCATTTTCGGAGACTAGCCCGCTTTAATTCACTCCCCTCCCCCCCCCCCCCCCGGCTAAAAAATAGCCTATAAAGTTACATAGTAAACCCCCAAGAATGAAAACTTGATCTTATTCCTCAAAAGATCATTAATAATATATCAATTTATCCACCAACTAAAACTTAAAACATTTTAAAGGTATACTGAATAAAATATTCTACTTAGCTTGGAAAGAAATACAAAACTAAAAAGAAAAACAAGGTACAAGAACAGCCCCTCTAATTACTCATAGTTAATCCCTTTCCCAAAAAATAATCTCAAAAACCCCAATTGGTAAATTTCTTTCCACCTTTCATTCGGGAGGATGATGAGTTATAAGAATACTATTTTTGAATGGAAGACGTTTGCAAGTATGTATCGAGAAAGCATTTTTAAGAGTCTTAAGAGTTTAAAATAAACAGTCGATTTTGTTTTCAAACTCTTAAATTTAATATTTTATATCTCATAGATGTGAATGTTTTTGTTTAGTTGAGGATGCTTAATTTTTAATTTTTAATTTTTAATCTTCTATTATGATTTGGGTATTTGATTCTTGAGTTGTGGATGTTAATAATTGAGAATTACATTATATATTAACGTTAATCATACCAAAATGTTGACTATATTTACATATGGGAAAAGGTTGATTAAATATTAATTCAAACCAATTTTTTTTTAAAAAAAAAAAAAACCAAGCAAATCAATCATGATCGATTTGGTAGTGTTATGGATTTAATCTCTTAAATGGTTTTGTTTGATTTGAAAATCTCCAAACCAGTTTCTAGTTGGTTTGATTTGTACTTCACTTATGATAAGAGATTTGTTTTGGTTGCACATCTCTACTAGAATTATAAGTGATTCAGGCCTTATTTAAGGAGAGAGTGGATTTACAGATGCTAAAAAAGTATATAGAATTAATAAAACTGTTAAAATAAATTACACATTTACGAGTAAATAAGTTTTTTTTTTTTTTTTTTTTTTTTGTTAGAAGTAAATAAATTTACTTACATTTAGCAAGCCTTTTTAATGGGCCTACTGAAAAACACTCGTGGGCTTGGAATGGGCCATTTATTTATCTTTTTTTTTTTTTTTTTTTTTTTGCGAAAAAGAACAGAATAGCATTTTTTGAGAGAATAATAGTAAATAATAACATAAAATTGTAAATATAGTAATAAATTACATAATTAAATCTCTGATGACATAATAGTCAAAAAATTCCTACTGAATCCTCTTCTTTATCTTTAATATAAAACTATATATATAAATTTATTATTAAAAATTAATCGTAAATCCGATATTTTTTTAAAAATTCAAGAAAATCTAAGAATTTACTAGAATTATATGTTATAATTTATCATTTTTAAAAATATCTACTATAAACTTTAAAGGTATCTATTAAATATGTTATTTGTTATAATTTCCTTTTCTTCTTTTTTATTTTTGTTTTTATTTTTTTTTAAGAACAATGGGCCACTTAATTGACTCATTAACTTGGTAGACATGAAACAAATATGCAATTTCATAAAAAATTTAAGATTAACTTGGTAGACATGAAACAAATATGCCATTTCATAAAAAATTAAGATAAGTAACATATTCAATAATAATTTATTTCCGAGAATATTTATAATATAGTTTTATTGTAAATATAATTATAAATAAATTATTTTCAGTAAACGTGTTATTTATCTAAGATATTTAAAATATGCTATCTACTGTAGACGTTTTCAGAAAAATTCTATTTACCCCTCTTCTCTTTGAACTTCGACCGACAGCTTTGTTCGCATAATTAGATCGGTAAAACTGAAGGCAAAAGGAAGAAACATACAGATTCCACTCTGAAAACGTGCTCTTTGTTTATTTGTGCATTTTGTCCTTTGCGTTACTTCAACGTGCATTGCTCTAATCATTGTTCTCTCCACTAAATCAAAAATGGGAATTTGACTTTTTTTTTATGTACTTTAATGAAATTTGTGTAATGGGTCCCATCGATTTTCATTAAAAAAAGACAAAGCAAATGAATTAGGTACTTATTTTGCTAATCGCTACATATTTTATGATGATCAAGTGTGGGCAACCTTTATGATTACGAAGACCCACATTCCATGCTCTAGATTCTAGATTAAACCATACTATTTTCAGGCTAGCTTGACAGTTTTCATTATTACTTTTAGTCAATAAAAGAAAAAAAACAAAAAAATAATGACTATTCAATAATCGTTAGAATTGCTTAGGTTAAATATGATTTTAAAATTTTCTAATATACAATAAAAATATTATAATGAAATTGGTAATGCTTTTTTGTTAAAATTCGGATACAAATTTTAAAGTTAATTAAGAAATGTTTCTTCTTAAAGTCATGTAATAATTCTTTTTTTTTTTTTTTTTTTTCCAATGTGATGTATGTACCATACATGCGCCATCTTTCTTCAATTTTCATTCATAGGGTGCCGACAATTTAACAAATTTCAAAATCAGTACACTCAAAGAGGCCATCTTTCCAACAATTTCTTCACACACAAATTTATTATTATTATTTTTTAAAGTGCATGAGTCGCTCCCTCAAGTAATCCTTTTATTTTGTATTTTCCTTTTCTGGAAAAAAACAAAAAAGTATTCTTAATATCCAAGCCTCATTTCTTATTTCTATAATCTCCTTTCCCTTTTATCTTTAGAAGAAAGATGGACAGACCAGAGCATGTCTCCAAAATTTTGCTCTTTAGTTCAAATAAGTTTGAACGAGGTTTTGAAGATATCAACCTTTCTAACTTGCTTCATTCATGAATGACAAATACAACAAACAAACCACCTATTGTTTGTTACAGAAATGAAATAAGATTCATATTAAAATATTTTTTTTCAAACATAATTTAAGATTTTATACTTTTTCAGTTTTTTTTTTCCTTAAACACATATTTTAAAAACTACATTTAATTTTTAATCCAAAACTACATCTTCAAAAACCTCTCTCAGACTAGCCCTAAGCTTATATAATCATCATTCTTCACAAATTGGCTTTCGTACCTTGTTATGGAAATTGGACTTTCCTCATTGAGGGTGATCAAAGCAACTCTACTTTGAAGGATTTGGGAAATGAAATGGACAAGTTTTCAAGTAATGGCTTTTCAATTTGGTTCCAAGTCAAAGGATAACTAAAAGCTACTTGATCTTATTTGCTCTTACCAAATTTCATTTCAACAAGATAGATTTTTCTCCAATAAAAAAAGGATTGAATATTTTCTGCTTTTTGGGCCTTTTTGACTTTTTGCAGAAAATGTGATGGGAAGCAAGCTGTCCTCAGTCTTCTGTCCATGCCTGCAATTACTGCAACGACCCTGCACGTCACCTTCATCGCTTTGTCACTTTACTAACTCTACATTTATAAGTGTGATTACTGATTAACTTTGGATTCATGTGTTGATTTTGATTTTTTTGTTTTAAAATTGGCAATTTGTTAAAAAAAAAAAAAAAAAAAAAAACACATACACGCACACACAAACACACAACCAATGTTTCCACTAGTTGATGTTATTAGAGCTTAATTTTCCATTACGGAGGCTTAATACAACAAATTCAGCTCTAGTCAAGTATAGAGTTATTTATTTATTCATAAAAAAGGTATAGAGTTATTTATTTGTTTATCCCCCCCCCCCCCCCCCCAAGAATGTATTCTAGCTACTTTTTTTGATATAAGAAATAAATTATAAAGGGAGATGTTAGAGTTTTCAGATAATCTCAGGTCACTTTATATGATCCGTTGATACCTTAAAGGTAATTGGACCAAAGTGATAGGGGTAACTCAAACCAAATACTTCTTGAGAAGAGAACGAGTCTCTAAACAACCAGGGACGGAAGGAGGTGGGGACGAGGGGGAGCTGCCCCCCCTGAATTTTTAAAAAATTTCGCTTTAGCCTCTAGATTTAAGGACTCTTTATAATTTTTTCCTATGTGAGAAAATGGTTTATAATTTTCTCTCTTATTTACCTCATGAAATTTTTTAACTACTACATTTGCATAATTTTTTAAGAAAACTTTAAATTTCACCCAAGTTTTTATTTTTATTTTTATTTTTAAGTACTCACATTGATTTTAGTATCTCAAATGAATTAAAATTATTATATTATTTTATAAATTCACGATTTTATAAACTCTAAACTTTAAAAATAAATTAAACTCTATTACAAGTAAGTTTAGTTCATTTAATTAAAAAAAAAATCAAAGATACAAGTGGATAAACGATGACAACAGTATTCATAGTTTTTAGTTCAACTATTTTACTTAATTCATGTTCCCCTGAAAAAATTTTCTGCCTCTACCATTGCAACCAACCCACCTCAAGCACATTGGCAACGTATGTATTTAAGTTGGTGTTACTATTTTATATCTTTATACGCTAATTCCACATGTGAAGTATGAACGACAATTAGATTTTGCCTTTTTTTACATTGAACTTATTGTACAACTGTAGTTTACATTATAAATTTTTAATTAGGATAATTTGCTTACTGAATTTAAAAATATACAACAAAACACCTCTAATTGATAATGGTGTTCATTTTTTAACAATAATTGATCAATGATTTACACATAGACAGCTAATGATGAGCATGAAAGGTCATTTTTAATTAATGTTAATCCGAATTTATACCTAAAAAAAAAAGTAAATTTAAAATTTTCGATTTTGATAAGACTTAAATGAATACCCTAAACCCAATAAATTGGAGTTGAAATAGATAAAAATGATATTTCTTAATAGTAATTGATGACATCTGTACAAATCACGTGTTAATTCTATTGAAATATTAACATCATTATCAATTGGGATGTTTTGCTAAATATTATCAAGTTCACGAAGTAAATTATCAAAATTTAAAATTTAATTGACATAATACAACTATATAATAAATTCAAAGGGCACCACGGCAAGAAAGCTTTAGATATTTGCGGAATACTCACGTAAAACCATCTCAAATTTCATTGGTCAAAATTATAAAACACCTGATAAATTATATGACGTCTACGTCCGAACGGCGGTGGGATCTAAAAAGGGTGTTTAACTTGTCTGGAGAGGCATCTGATGACTGAATCAAGTAAAGTCCAAGAAATGCACAGTTATGGAGGGAAAATTTTTGCTCTCCATCGCACGTTGGCATCCGATGCTTTGGCTAACAATCTAGTGTGCTCAATACCACTCTACTTGAAGCACTTTGGCTTTTCCCAATTGGAAGATACTCTTCAAAAGTCCTGTTTTTTGTGCCACAAGTCTTCATTTCATTGGCAGAAAGACGCCAAAAAAAAAAAAAAAAAAAAAACCTTGGTTTGCAGTTTGACATATTTCTCAAGATTTTTGTTATTTTGTCGTAGAACAGAGGAGACAAGATATGGTGTTTTGCTTTTTGCCACCCCCATTTGTAGTTTTCCCATTACCATTAGAGAAAAGAGAGAGACAGAGAGTAGGTGTGGAAAGTGACATCAGTCCTGTACATCTTGTGCACTTTGATGAATCACTATTCTTGGTCTAACTTAGATAAAAATAATAATCATTTGGTGTTTTCTTAGAAGAGTATTTTTTTGGCGAATTCTTTAGAAGAGTATTATGTTTTGTTTGATCACCTCTTCTATTTTAATACAATGTAATATATATTTTGAGTAATACAATGTAATATTTATTTAGTTACTCAAAATATTGTATTTAAGTATATCTCTAATTGAACGATGCATTCAATTTTTTTTACTATTAATTCATCATCATTTTCTATTTTTTTTAACTATTCACGTCACAATCTCTCTCTTACGTACCAATACCTATTAAAATAATTATTTAAACATAACCAATTCAATCATATATTTTATTTTAATATAATGATTAAAAAGAATATCCAAACACATATTAGAATTTATTCATTCCATTAAAACACAATATAAAGTTGAATGATATACCCAAAAAAGTCTATACAAATCCGCGTACTTGCTTAAGGGGGCAAAAAGTGATAAATGACTTTATGTCAAAAACTCCACTGAATTGTCAATTTTAATTTGTAGTTATTTTATGGTCTGTCACTCTTACGTTAGTCTTTCTGTTTTCAAGTTAGCCTCACAAGACAGCTAATTATTAGAGGTTTAGAGGGAGGGAGAAAGGAAAAAAAAAAAAAAAAAAAAGGTTTTAGAGGAGAAACAAAGAGAAAGAGCAATTAAACTATTGATCAAAACCCCAGTCGGAAAAGTTAATAGATTGTGTTACGCTAGATTCATAATGATATGAGTAAAACTGGATTTATCAATCAGTATAACTAGATCAAACTGGATTTATCATTCAATATAATTAGATCAGACTCTTTTTTGTTTTACTGATAGATTCTTTATTTTATGTGAAGTCTGATTCATGATGATGTGATTAAAATTGAGCCTGTTGTTCAAGTAGAGAGGTCAGATTTTTTTTTCGTTTTATTGGTGAATTCCAAAATTTATTCTATGAATGGTTATATTTATATCGCCTAACCTATAAAATGTCCCCATCTAATTAGTACTCTTTCAATAAAAACTTAAAAAATTTCTCATTTAATAGGTATTATTTGCATAATATTTAATTTAACCCTTTCATAACTGTTGCTCTAATTTTAAATTTGGGTTGATTTATAAAAAGTAAAACAAATAACGAATCTTTTTTCCTATAAAAAACACATTTACGTATTTCTTTTTTTTTTTTTTCATCGAAATATATTTTACTAGCATGGAACAACAACAATCATTAAAATATTAACATACCCAGAACAAAAAAAAAAAACACTGAAAACTAAAATATTATGTTATTACAGACATAATTTAATTATAATACTACATTTGATTCTGCCTAAATATACAGAATAGGTTTTAATTTAATTTTATTATACATAAAATTATATGGATGAGTCTTATGCCTGACAACGGTACAT
This sequence comes from Ficus hirta, assembly GCA_038430175.1. NCBI lineage: Eukaryota > Viridiplantae > Streptophyta > Magnoliopsida > Rosales > Moraceae > Ficus > Ficus hirta. The sequence goes on from CM076588.1 coordinate 12,881,864, forward strand.
ATCCAGCGAATGTAACTTTCTATTAAGATGTTTGCAATTATAAATGGAATGCAATTGTTAATTGATTTTCATATAGCTTTATGTAAATCTATATGTAACATGATATTATTTGAAGCTAGTTATATAAGTGAAATATAATAAAAAAAAATTTATATATTATAATCAACTCTTAGTTATATTAATCTAAAAAGAAATTATAAATACCGGTTTACAAGATGTTGGAAATGAAACAAGTCCTAAAATTAGAGTAAAAGTAAAATATGACATAGTGGGGACATTTATAGTAATTTGATTTAGAGGAGGAAGATGAGAGGGAGATGATATTAATAGTCTTTATTTTTTTTTTGTTAGAATTGGTCAAACTCCAATAGTGTTAAAAACACGTTTTACCCACTATGCACGGCGAAACTACAACTTGTCAAAGTTAAGAGTAAATGGTCTACTGGACTAGTAGTGTAAATAATGGGGTAAAAATTGCAAGTAAGATCCATATAAAAGCCTTCTTTTAGGACAGCCATCCCTATATTTTATCTTTCTTCCAAGTTTCAACCACAATAATAGTAGAGAGAGAAACAGCTTATGCTCTCCAATATAGGCAAATACTATTTTAGTAGCTTTTGCTCTGCAGTGAAGACACAGATGAAGTGACAACCCAAATCCAAAGAGATCATCACTTTTTCCCCTCTCTCCTTCCCAAACACTCCCTGAAACCAAACCTTTTCACTCTCTTCCTCTCAATTCTCTCCATAGAAATTATAGAATCAAAATAAAAACGAAAAGAAAAAAAAAAAAAGCCATGGGTGGTTCTGAGGCAGAGCCAGAGCCAGAGGGAATTTCGACACCAAAACTGCCCCTGTTTTCCATCAAACAGCACAACATGGCTTCGCCGGAGCATCCGGGGATGCTAACGCCGCCATATCAGACCTCGCTGTCGGTCCCATTCCGCTGGGAGGAGAAGCCGGGGAAGCCAAGGCCTTGTTTGGCTCTGGCAACAGTCTCAACTCACGACATGACTCCAAAGAGCTTGGAACTCCCTCCGAGGTTGTTGTCGGAGACCAAACTGCTCTCTCCCACCACGGTCTTGGAAGGCCCTTATGTGGGCAGTCAGAGATTCCAGTCGTCGTCGTTTAGGATCAGCAGCGAGTGCTATGGTTATGGTTATGGTTACGGCGGATCCTTTAGCCCCGAAAGTGGGTCCCACTCGCTTGGTGCAATGTTCCTGATCACCAAGAGATCGGGATTCAAGGTGAAGAGCTGGCTTGGGTGTTGGAGGAGAAGCGTGTTTTTGAAAGGTCAGGAGGTTTCTGGGGGTAGTTATGTCTTTCCATCTTCTGTTGTTGACAGAGAAAGTGATGACTTTTGTGTTGAAGAGAGTAGCAATATTGCAAAGGCAAAGAAGACGACCAAGATTAGAAGAGGTTCCAGCCTTTCTAGTCTCACTAACCATACCAGGTCGCACTTCTGGGTAAGTCTTTTAATTCTTGGTAACCCTGTTTTTTTTTTTTTTATTTGGGAGTTTAATAAGCATTTCTTTTGTAATTCTAAAATTTATGTTTGCTTCATTATTTTGTATTTAGGACTTCAGAAGAAAATCTGGTTAAATTCACCAGACTTTTTAATTATTAGTTTGCTAGGATTTTCAAGATCTAATAAGATATTGGTTCATTTGGTGGATGAGTTGAGATGAAATTTTTAAGTTTGAGTTGAGTTAATTTTTTAAAAGGTAGTTATAAATTTTATTGACCATTCAAAAAAAGATAAAAATTAATATGAAAAAATACAGTTTAATTAAAGTTAAACTTTATTACCAAAAAAACAATAGTTTCTCAATTTATAAATTTAGAGCTTTCTACTATAGGTATATTTCTCCCGACAATGCACGTTTCCTAACATGAGAACCATTAAAATCACATCTAACATGTGAAAATAACGTAATCAAATTGCGATTTAAAATAGAGCCCTTCTAATACACGTCTCTGAACATGTGAGAACCTGTTAAAATCACCTTTTAAATGTAAAAATAACAGGAACCCGATTACGGATATGGATATGATACTTTATCTCAGAATTCTCCAATTAATACATGTAAGGCAGCCTTTTGATTGTGTATGCGGTAGAGGAAAATGAAATTGGAATTTTTTTTCCTTTTTTTTTTTTTTTTTTTTTTTTAAAAAAGCCAAAACAGAAAGACTAAGGTGGGTTTTTCTGACGGAGGGTATTGTACTTTGCAGGGAACAATATGTGAGGGCTTGAAGCAAGCAGTTCCATGGAAGAACAAGAAATTGAAGAGAGGACGACTATGAATCTAATGATGATGATAAAACAAGTCATCTCTGAGTATCATCAGCAATAATGTCCAAAATCAATATTAGCAGACACCCAAACATGGTCCTACAAATATGATTCCTGTTATGTGAAGATAACCTATATTTGTCGTGTGATGTCTTTGGTTTGTCAAATTGTTGTCTTCCTCTTTCAGTAACTTGTACCCTTTTCCAGTGGGCCTATTTTCTCAACTCTGAACTATTTTCTTCTTTAATAAATGTAAATTAATGAACCTTGAAATCAAGTTTCCTAATATAGCAGGATTAGAGACTTTATATTTGCTACGAATGAAGACTTCTAATACAGCAGAAAGATTATTATTATTATTTTGTGAATAAGAAGATTCAGGTGGTTATATCATTTTCAGATTTTCGATCTCCCAAACCGAAACTTCTTTCGGTATAGCAGAAAGATTATTTTTCATTGAAAAATAGTAGAGATGGAAAAACCAAATAGAGATTAAAAATAAATTGTTAGAAGGAAAATAATTGCAAGGAGATAGTAGAAAGAAAAAAACAAGTGAAGATCAAGTGGTCGGTCTAGTCAACCCGTAGCAACAAATATTAGAGGGGACAAGTCATATGGCCATTTTTCCAGATCCAGAAATGGATAGATGGGACAAGTCAAATGGCCAATTTTCCTAGTCCATACGGTGTGATCGGCACATCGTGTACGCTATCTTGTCAATGTGATTGATTAATCTCTTTTTAGTCCCGACTTCCACTCATTTGGTTGGTCATTTTCTTTTAAAACGTCTTCAACACGATTTCATGGTTGTTATAATCTTGACGGAAAAAAAAAACCAAAAAAAAAAAAAAAAAAAGTTAACCATGAAAAGTCATGTACACCATCCGAATTCCGAAGGTTAATTTTAATTTTTTTTTGGAATTTTAAAATTTTAGGTGTTAAGATAAAATTGTTGAAAGAAAAAAAAAAAATTATGAAATAATTACGTAAAAAATCTATTTTTAGAGTATTATTTTAAAATATATTTATTTTTTAATAATATTATGTAAATATTTATTTAAAAAATAGTTTGTAGTATCTATTTTATCATTTTATTATATTTAACATTATTTTTCTTCATTACGATTCGTATTTTTCCCTTATTTATTCATCATTATTATATCTTTATCTTAATGACTAGTTTTTTTATTATAATGATGACTTGTTAGTATAATTAAAGTTTTTATAAACATATTTCTTAAGTATGATTTATATTTCTTAGAAACCTTTTTTTTTTTAAAATATGATTTAGGTTTTTTATGATAATTGTAACGTTATTGTGATAATTTATATATATATATATTTATTTATTATTGGTATTGTTTTAATAGTTAGTTTCTAAAGTTTAAATGTGTGATGATATTATTTATTTATTTATTATAATTATTATATCATTATGATGTTTTTTAAATGTGTTATGTTTTTTTTTTTCTTTATGATAATTACTATATCATTACATTTTTTTAGGCTAAAAAGTATTTCATATTTCTTTACAATATCCATTTTATTTTTTTATATATTCATTGTAAATTTTATTTTAATGATTAATTTTTTATTATAATGATTATTTTTCATGTACGTATCATACAATTAATATCAGTTATGGTTCTTTTTTCTTTATAATAAAGCAAGTAAAATGGTCCTTTTATTCCTTTTTTTTATAAAAGATTTGTTTAGTTTTACATTTTTTTGGATATTTTTTCTTTCCTTTTTTAATCAATTCTTTATTTGTTTAGTTTCAATTCTTGATGAAAGGGTAATATTGTCTGTATAAGTATCAATTTAGACAGTCATATAAATAAAAGAAAAAATGAACATTTTTTAAATCATAGTCTTCAATTTAGATATTTATGTAAATAATCCAAAATTTATTATAAGAATTATTCTTTTACCTTATTAATGGATAGTTTTAATAATCCAATTATCTCTTCTAATCATCTAATCATAATTTGGAGTAATTTATGATTACAAGTATAGTTTAACAATAATTCTAAATGATTTTATCAAAAAATATAGTATTTGAATCCTCCAATCCCCAAACTAAAAATTAAAAAAATTAAAATTAAAAGCAATTTTATGTCACCGTCCTAAACTTTTAACATGAACACTTTTCAGAATTGATAAACAATATTATCTATTATAGGGTAAAGTTCAGTCTTATCGTAAATTTTTACTTTAAGAAAGTTGTGCATTTTGTTTCAAGATTTTAACCAAACAAAAGAATTAATTGAAGACAATTTAGTCTAAACTTTTTTTTTCCTGACAATCGACCCCTTGAATTTTTAATTTTTGACAATTTAAATTTTTTTTTTTACTTAAATTCATTAAAAGTAAGATAAAGTTTTGCATAATACTTATACATTATAGCACAAAAGGGACAATGCAAATTATTTTTACTTAATTACAATACAAATTTCATTTAAAGTTTAGGTTTAAGTTTGAGTAGAGTTGAATTAAATTTAAATTCTTAAAGGAAGTTGTGTTGAAGTTAAGCAAAAATGATCAACAATAATCTTCTTGGACTATATTGTGCAAGTTATATGTAAAAAACCGTTCAAACTTTAACAAATTTGAGCAAAAAAGATTGAATTACCAAAAATTATAAATTCAGGACGCTAATTACCAAGAAAAAAAGTTTAGAGAATAAATTACCAAATTCAAAAAGTGCAAGGGCATGTGTACAAATAGGTTAATCAAATATTTGTTTTGAAACTCTTTTAAAGTCCACAATCAAAACAGAATTTGACCTAACCTCCATTTGGCATGAAGGAAAGAAAATAGGAAGGAGAGAACTTATAAAAGAAGGAAAATTGAAATGATGGAAAGGAAATTAGTTTTCCTTCAGATTGTTTGGTAGATAGGAATGAAAAAAAATAATGGATTTGTAAAATTACTATAACATATATTTATTTATATTATTTTACTTTAAAAACAAGGATTAAAAAGCAATTTTGAACAAATTTGAATGAATTTATGTTTTCCATCCACTTTTGGAAGGATTAAAAACGGTGGACCCCACTATAATTGTTTTCCCTCTCATTTTCCTTTTCATTATCTTTTTCTTCTTACCAAACAACCAATTCAAACATTTTCCATCTACTTTTCCCTCATCCCACTTCCTTCCTTCCTCTTTTCCACCCCACCAAACATAGCACTAGAGATGATGGACTAAAAATATGATTCAACCCTGAAAAATAAAAAATTGATCTTTATTTTCCGTTAAAACATGGGGTTCATGTCACTGAGCTCTGCCCCAAATACGTTAAACTTGATATTTGGTAAAAGCAACGAACAGTGCTGGATAGAGTTTCTGCAAAAATGACTAATTTGAAAAGAAATTAGTAGGAGAACATGCAAAAAAGATTGGACTGTTTATAAGTGATTAAAATCTCAAACATGCATCAGCTGGGCTCCAAAATGAACCTAGCTGCATAAGATACGTCATAACATGACGAACACCCTTCATATTGCTTACATTAAAAAGAACGAGATTCAACGAGCATTTTCAGTTAATCCCCATTAATCGTCTTAAATTCGAGATTATTTCATTGATCAGAATCTTAAAGAGATGAAAATTGGAGGAGAATTCTTTGAAAATTTGCTACTTGATTTCAAATAACTGCATCGCCTCTACTTCTTACCCGTCATACCCGCAACAACCTGCAAAGTTTCCAACATAAGCATATTATTAAGTTGCATTAAGAAAACAACTTTTTTGTCTTAACAAAAAAAAAAAAAAAAAAGGTTACAAAAATACATATGATGATATAGTGAATTTTTTTCATAAAGAATGTACAATGCATCGGACAGATTACCAATAACTATATTAAGGCACACCCTTTTTAAATCTTTACTGCATGGGTTAGCTTTCTTTACCTATAATCTTCGGCGTTTGTGTTTAACACCACAAGATGGCATTCAAACATGCTAATTATCACAAAGTACAAGATAAAAGAAGCAAGGACCTCAGTATGAAGGCGCATAATCAGATGAGAGATGGCCAGCTTATTTAACTAAAAAAGAACGGACTCCATTTTAAATTTTAAACTCACATCACTTAAAGCAGGCTGAGGGACTTCATTTGATGCTTTGTAAGAATCCAAGATGGGTCTTACCACGGCTGGAAGGAAGAGGCCTGAAATTTCAACAAAATGATACGCATATTAAAGACATTCCAATCCTAGAGAGAAGATTCCTTAAAACCCAATGAAATGATAAGATCAAAGAATCCCTTTAAATCAAAAGCTAATTAATGGCTAATACACAATACAACATCTCTTTTCAATTCCCACAACAAAAAAAGAACATAGTTTTCCTCATCTGATTGGTTTCCTCTTTATAAAAAGATTAAAGGCTAAAACAGATCAACGATCTCTCAGTATTGATGGTAAATTACAATTCAATACAATGAACGAATTTAGCCAGAAAATTTCCCTGATCATGCAAAGAATATCCAAAATGAAATGGTAATGACTACTTTGATCACTGGTTTCTAACAATCAGGGCCCAATGGCCTATCGTGGAAAAGCTGTGTTTGCATCTCTCACTACTCTCCTGTAATGTACTTGAAACTATTTGCACTGCACAAAGTACACTAATCGCTAAATATTCTTTGTCACAGTTTATAAAGTCGATGAAAGCTAATCTATGCGTTTGGGAAGAACATGTGGAAACATTTTAAAGAGTGTTTGGTTGCAAACATTTCAAATGGTTTGAAATGTTGCAAAATGTTGCCGTTTGGATGTTTTAGGCAAAATTCCAAATGGCAAAGAAGGTGGGGGGTTGAAATTTTGGCCATTTGGATGTTTTTCTACAATGCCAAATGTTTCCATCCAAAATCGTTCCACCCAAATGTTTTCACCAAATAATAGGCCCTAAGTATCTCAATGGAGTTCCCTTCGTGAAGCAAGAGACTACGGCAATATCTCTTGTAATTGCACCATCTTTACAAATACCCCAATTCCCTTACAGCTTCAATTCACACCGATTTCATCAAAATATTTTGCCCCTTTAATTGTAGAACATTGAATACACCGTTTTTATCATCCTGCTGCTCTATATTTCAATGAAATGTACTTGTTGTCTGTATAATACGAAAAAAATACACTATTGTTTTGTCAAAAAAAAAAAAATCATCGCCAAAGTACCTTAGCACCCATTTTTTTGGGACACATTTTTTATTCATTTTGCCCTTTTCTTCAATTTTCATTTAAATCCTTCAACTTATTGTCTGAAAAAGCGGAAACGATCAACCCTGAAAGATTATGTTTTGTGGTGGAAGATTTGATCAACCTCGAAAAATCGGCCGTGAGGTACTCAAATGATACCTTCTCATCTTAATTATTGCTCCTTAATCCTTATTATCTACTTACATAAAACGCAAGAACCATTGATTTTCAGTTTCAACCAAATAAATTTCATCTCTCAAGGAAATACTCAGCACAATCCAACTGTAATAAGTTGTTCAATTAGCAAACTACTCACGAGAAAACAAATTAGTGAACTTTAGGGTAGTCAAATTATCTTAATCAATAGCAGAAACAATTCAAAACAAAACGTGTTGAACTAATTTCAGAATCCGACTACAAAAAAGCCCCAAATTTTGTGAACCACGAAGGTTTCATCAACTACGCACACAGAATCTACAACAAAACAAATATCTAAATCATATGTAATTGGAATTCCTGTCTCATGCATTGGCATTCAAATCTTAACAATCTAATTTCACGAACATCAACCAAAATCCAAAAAAAAAAAAAATCGAGAACAAAAAAAAAAAAAAAAGAAAGAAGAAAGAGAGAGAGAAAGTACCAACACCAGCGATGAGGCAAGAAGCAGCTACCACAGGCTCTTGGACGACGAACATCTTCAACCTCTCCATCACCGCCATCTCTCTCTCTCTCTCTCTCTCTCTCTCTCTTTCTGTGAGTGAATTCTTGAATGTTCTTCTTTGCCTGCGTCTCCGATTCGGAGGGAGGGATGAATGGGATGGGAACGGATCTGAACGTAGTTGCAAAATAGGCTTCTGGGCTTAAACGGGTCGGGTTCAGAAATGAAATGCCCAAATAGAGGTTTAGGCCCAAAAATGTTCTGGGCCTGGCTCACATTTACGATGGGATTGGGCTACAAGGCCCAGTAGCGGTCACTCTCATTCAGAAGGATTGCGTACTACGCAAAGCAAGCATGATTCTGATCATTAAGGATAAGCTACAGAACTTTTGTAGTTAACGAGGAGAAAAAAAAGGGATTGACCTGAAAAAAATGTGTTATTTTTGGGTTTCAGAAATTGTCTGTCCTATATATATGTATATATGTATTTTGATATGATTTTAATTTGATCTTATGATGAGAAAACACGCATTGTAAAAAGAACCCAAAAAAAAAAAAAAAAATTGAGATTCTATGTAAGTTAAAAAAAAATTACTTTTTCCTAATGCACAATTTTGAACTGTAAACTTTAAAAAAAAAAAAAAAAAAAAACATAAAAATTTGAACTGTAAAAAAAATTTTATCTGTGAGGATTGAAAACTGTTTAATTTTAATATGTTCTTAATGTAATCTAACATTCAGAAGCACTAATAAAGATATGTTTACTACGACAAAAAAAAATTACTTCAGAAGATATTTTGCTGAAAATTAGAAGGGGAAAAAAAAAAAAAGAGTGAAAGGAAAAATTGTCCCTTAGATGAGCAGGCCAATCGATTCTTCTTTACTTCAAAAATTTAGTCACCATCAAATGGCTATTCCCTCTCATGGATAAAACCATTTGCTTTCTTTTAATTAATAATTATATAGTAGAACTGCAATACATGCCAAAATTTTTGAGACGTAAACATATTTTATTTTTCAATCTTTTGATGATTAAAAAGAATATTGTTATTTAGAACCGTCAGTTATCATTGGATAAAAACCGTCAAAAATTTTACATTTTGAAATCATTTAAATCGTACTCAACAGTTGAGATTCGAGCGGCACATACATCTTGAAAACGTAGAAAATATGTAACCAACTCATAAGTTTAAATTCATATCTGGAATAATTAAGGGAAACAATAATCATTCACAAATCATTTACATGAGAAATTGGAGGAAACACATCCCTAATCCCAAGAAACATTTTTTCTCAAAACATGTACACAAGGTCTCACCAAATCATATTTTTCTACACAATAGAAGATAGTTATGAGAATTTACATACAAAAACCTAAAAAGAAAATCTAAGAAAGTACAAAGGAAATAAAATTACTCAGCCAAATTCTTCCTAGATAGGATTAAATGACATTCACAACAAGCAAGATAATAGAGAAGATTTTTCTGATTTGGTCAGAACTCAGGCACTTTGCCTAGAAACGAGGCAACATCCACCCCACAGTCCATCCCAGGAGCAAACCGGCACCAACAAGGCTCAACCCCAACGCGAAAGCGACGGCGTATTTCGCCTTGTCTTGGTCTGGCCGGCCTCTTCTTTCTCTACCCTTGACACCCTTGTGCAAGCTCTTCCTTGCCTTTGTATCCTCGCAAGAAGACATCCATGGAAGGACAAGCGGGAAAAGCGTCGAGATTTGCTGGTCATTGTTCTTAAACTGGACATACAAGGCTTCCAGCTGCAGCAATTGGAACCACTGTTTGTAGGCAAAAAGTACCGAGGCTTGTCTGAAAAAAAGTGCGACAATGTGATCTTTTTCGGCATAAGCTTTCTTTGCGGCATTCTCAGCTTCCCTTGCTCGTGTTTGAGAATGACAGAGTGCTTCCATCAGCTGCGTTTTGCTGAATTCGCCCTCAATATCTTGTTGTATTTCTGTCATGTTCTTGTGTACAGCAGTATAACTGTTTTTCGGGTTATCAAAGCCATAAAATCTTAAGTTTATGGATAAATATAGTCTGTGGATGCGTGTTATCTATCGAATCAAAACCAGCATCATAATGCCGATGAAATTACTCATAAAGTTACTGAAATAACGAGGGAAAGTTAGGCAACTAGTAAGTACCTCAAAGTTTCGTCCGATTTGTAATGCAAATGTCCTTTGGTGAAACATCCTTGTAAGTCTTGCGTTCCTCCAGAGTTTGCGAAGCCTTGAGAAGGAACGGTCCCGTTGGAGGAGAGAGTACCGGTTTGAGTTCTCCAATCCAAAGATGATGCAGAAATCTCCTTACTGTCAAAACACCCAACGTGTGCATAAGGTGGTCGTCTATGGGACATCTTCTGAGGCGGGGGAAGATCGCAGTTCACAACACGGTCAAGTGATTTCCGCGCAACCAAGGAGACCAATTCATCTCTATCCGTCATCCGCCACCAAGGCTCACTCTTCTCACTCCCTATCCAACTATACTCCGGATCGAAGCACATTTCATTTGCTTGTTTCGTATCAGGGCAATCGATAGGATCAACCTGCATCATTTCCCAGCTATCTATCGACTCCTCAAGTTCGATAAGCTCCTTACTATCTGAGGCCTTTACATTTCGATTTCCTACGTTCGCAGCTTTCTTTTTGGCACCATTGTCTAAACCAACGAAACACTCGGTGTTCGTCTCTCCTTTCCTTTTGCGGGCCTCACTTATTCTAGATGTCGAGTTTACGATACCAGCTTTCTTGGTTCCCTCATTCTCCAAAGCATTCAACTGTTCATACGTAAAACCCTTTTGACATCCGTAATTGGGCTGCATATGGAGCCACCATCTTGTGTCGGGAGGTAAATTCGGATACGAAGGATTCCTGCAATGAGGCATGAAACCGACAGCGGGATGATCCGGTCCGTCGGCCGCTGTTGCAGGTCCTGCTTCAACTTGTTTCGATGCTGAAGAAGATTGGCAGCAAGCTAACTTTGGAGCTCTTTTTGCATCTTCTTGGACAAAGCAACGATTGGCCGCTCTTTGCCACACAGCTCTCGCTTCCGCTGCCGCCATTTTTTGCTTACGTGTCGCACATTTTGCACTGTAAAAGGAGGAAAAATTAAATTAGAAAGGAAATTACTTCCAACAGGTAAAGATCTAATTAAGAAAATAAAAGTTCAACAGATTCAACCCCACTAATTTCAATTTAAAATGAAATTGTTCTGGTCAAAGCTTCGGGCCAAATTTCACCAAAATCAAAATTATCTAAACCTACCAAATAGGCCTCTGAGAAAAATGTCAAAAATGTATGGAGTGAATTGCATATGTATGCCCTTTTATGGAAAAATAATTTGACATCAACGAATAAGTCATCGAATATAAGTAAGCAACTGAGTAATTGGTTTGGAATCTGAATCAAATTGTAATAACTTTCTTTCATTTAGATTACAATTCTAGAATTCATGAATATAACTTCTTTACCAACAAAATGCTTTCCAGAACAATGACTCTACAATGAACCCAAAAGCCAAAATAAACAAAATCAAACAAACAAACAAAAGAAGAAGAAGATACTGACGATAAGATAAGGACAAAATCTAAATCAAGTTGATATTTGTTAAAAAAAAAAAAAAAAAAAAAAAAAAAAAAAAAAGAAAAGAAACCCAGAAAAATCCAATACCCATCAATGATATCAACTAATTGAGAAAAAAAAAAACTAAAAATAAAAAATCAGCACCGGGCTATTCATCTGAACAAAAGGAAATTGGGTTCAATATTAGTAAATTTAACAAGAAGAGAAAAAGAACCCACGTTTGTATAAATAAAGAATCAAAACATAATTAATTAAAAAACGAAGAAGAAAAAGAAGAAGAAGAAGAAGAAGACAAGTTCAGAGTAAGAAAAAGAACAAAGCCAAAAGAGAAACTCAACTGAATTGAATTGGTGGAAGCTAAATGAAGATGGCGAAAGTGGGGTGCTCCTTCAAAAGTTAGATCTGAAGTTAAAACATAAAGTTGAAACAAGAAAACGTTTTTGGTATGAGATCAGACAGAGACCAAAGAATCTAAGACCACGCAAGAAGATGACCCATGTCAGAGACGGCCATGAGAGAGAGAGAGAGAAGGGAAAAGAGAGAAAGAAGAGAGAGAAAGGTAGTGTCATCTGCGCTTTTTAATGTCTTTCAGTTATCATTCTCTGCGGTCGGTTGCAATCCCACCAAACGACCACAAACATTTCGTTTTTTCTGTTGTCGTTTTGAAGAGAGGTCTTTTTGTAGATTTCAATAGTTTTTGAGAAATAATTAATGTTTTTAAGAATTTTTAATATTTAATATTTTTATGTGATTAAATTTTTAAATTTTAACAGTTAATCAAACAAAAATCCGGATAACAAATCTTGATTTCTTTTCTTAATTCTAAGTTGTGGGGTCGTAACACGTGGCATGTGGTGGCGTAATCAAATACGATAGTGGGGTCCACGTCCTGTTATAGGATAAGACCCTTTTATCTATTCTCTATTGAAAATGGAAAATGGAGAGTGTTTCTCGCGCAAGCAAAAGGGGGGAAAAAATCAGTAGCCAAAAAAAAAGAAAGAAAGAAAGAGAGAAAATATTGGGTCCAACTCCAACCAACCAACCCCTTGGTTTCTCCTAAGAAATAGATAAATACAGATAAAATGTGTACAAAAATGGGCATATCCAGTGGACCCCATGAGCGCCACCCCATTTTTCATTTCAAGAAATTAGCGTTGAAAATGGATTATTGAAAATAAAGCATGTCTGAGATTCGTTAGTTGAAAATAAAAATTTTAAGTTGAAATTGATCGATTTTTTAAAAATTAATCATAAATTTTGTTGATTTTTTAGAAAAATATAAAAATTTAAATGAAAAAATATAGTTTAATTGAAGTTAAACTCAAATGTCAAAGTCTTGTTAGTTGAAAGTTATGAAATCAACAAGAGGAACTTCTTGTTAACATAGTGGAAGTCAATTTTAAAGTCAAAATCTAAGCATTCATATAGATGACTTATTATATTGGAATAAGAATTAAACTTAAATATTTGTATTAAATATCAAATTTAATATGCGTTTGATTCATTGGTTAAAGTTGAGTTTTTTAGATTAGAGTCGTTTAACTTTTAAAAAATTGATTAAAATTTTTGTCGATTTTTCTAAAAAAAGACAAAAATGAGTTGAGTTTTTTAAGTTGAAGTTATTGCTACAAACACTCCATTAAAATGTATATTCAAATAAAATATGTGTTTGTATAGTTTTTGTTAAGTTGTGATGCTCCCGTATAAGCACAAGAATTATTTACTAAAATCGTATATCTTGTCTCATAATCAGTGAATTTCTTGTTGAAATAGTACATGTGAGCACCAAATTGAATTAGTGATCCTGTTAAATTAACTAAACTATGTGTGGGCACCTGGTTTTCTGGATTCAACTTCTGTAAGTCGTTTGGGCTTAGGAGACAATTATGGGATATCAAAAAGCAAGGTCGATTGACTAATTGAGAGTCAGGTGTGTGTCGTTTTCTGATTGATGGGAGTGAAAGAAAAACAAAAACCATTCTTCTAGTTCAAGCCACGTCTATAGATCACAGACCACTAACTTTATAGTGCTTATTGTATAGCCTTTTTTGCTTCTTTGTAGTGCTTATTGTACTTCTTTGCTTCCTTTTTTGACTCTCCGTAAAGATTTTGCACTGAGCCAGGTGGTGAAGCAAGCTTCACGCTTGGATGCCACGTTGAGGATCTAGAACCGTCGTTTTTTGAGTGAATCATAAACAATCCTATATATATATATATATATATATATATGTATATCTGTGTGTGTGTATATATATAGCACATTGCATCGCCCACAAGAATGCTTCCCCTGGTATTGGCACAAGGGTGGTGAAGAGGAGTTTATTAGTAACGTTTGTTTTCTCTCTGTTGGCTGGAAGAACCTAGTATTTTTCTGGCTTTCCAACAGAAGGTAACACATAAAAGACAGCGTAATCCGAGTAAATGAGGGAGCTGAAAAAGGCAAATCAAGTAAAGTCAAGAAGAAACTTGATGTTAGGCTGCCAAATTGTCCCAACCCCTACGTGGAAAAGTGCATAATCTAGACACACACAGATTTCTTCAGCTAGTATCACGAGGAAGAAGCCTATAGTTTAACCTGTCAATATACCTCTCTAAGAGAATGATATCATGGATCCGTTAGGTAGAACTCGTCCTTGTAAAACCGACTAGGAGAGGAGACCTAGAAGCTACAGATTCACTTATTATCTGATAATTTTTCCTCATGAGATAATTGATATCTAATTTTCCGTCACCCTCCGCAACCACCGTTAACGATGGTCCATCTTCCTTGTTTGGTGACTTTGCGGATCTCGCCATCTATTGGATAGCAGGCTCCTCTCCAAGTCGTCCAGTCCATAGTGACAATCACATAACCATTGTTCATACTACATTCGATTCCATACTCAATATGATGGTTTGTAACAATCCACAACATTTGGGCCTTTGACGGCTTCACCAACGTGTTTTAATCTAACCTATAATGCAACTATTTTGACTTGAATGCACGACGTGGTAGACTGACTCTGATACCAATTATCAAGAACCCATTATGTAAAGAAAAATATTAAGGACATCAACTCCGATACCAATTTTTAAATACCAATCTATATGATATATTTCCTTTTAAAAACCTATATGATATCTAAGTTGTCATTCTTTTATTGATAACTGTTTAAAACTTTAAAAGGTTGTCACTATCAATTTCTTTGTATCTACCAATAAAAACATAACAATTATCCGACACATGAGTTGATACTTAAAAGTTTAGATTAAAATCGGTGTTCTTTGTACTACTTTTAGGTAAAAATCATATTTGCAAAACCAACTTGCAAGGGAAGGGGACCCAAGAACTTACAAAACCCACTAATCATCTTATAATTACTCAACATGGACATTTGGTAAATGACAAAAGAACTCCGACAAAAAAAGTTGTTGGAAAAGAGGAGATTTCAGTATTACCGAAATCAAGGACTCTTATTAGCTGTAAATAGGCATTGTATTATATTTAGACTATTATGTAAATTAGGAAAGTTTCTAGGACAGCTAGTGGTTGTAAATCAGTTTCCTATTCTTTGTTCTTTCCTTTTTTGTTATTCTTGTATTCTCTTCTATAAGAGAGAAACCGTGTATGTGTGTATCATGTGTGAGGAAATACAGAAAACCTTTCACAATTCTCTGTCTTTCTTATATGGTATCAGAGTCAGCCCTAAAAAAACCCTAAAAGACCCTAAACATGTCTGAAGTTTCCTCTGTAACTCCATCCACTGCAACCCAGCCAGCCAACCCTACACACCCTGCTTCTTAGCCCGATTCTCACTCTGTTCAGATCACCAATATTCGCCTCAATGGTGATAATTTTTTACGGTGGTCTCAGTCAGGCCGGATGTATATCCGAGGGCGTGGTAAGATTGGGTATTTGACAGGGGACAAACCGGCGCCAGCACCAGAGGACTCAGCGTACATGACCTGGGATGCAGAAAATTCAATGGTGATGACTTGGTTGGTGAACTCCATGGAGGAAGATATCAGCTCCAACTATTTGTGTTATTCCACGGCCAAAGAACTTTGGGACAACGTGAATCAGATGTACTCTGATTTGGGCAATCAGTCTCAAGTATATGAATTGACTTTAAAACTTGGTGATATTCGGCAGGGAGAAGATTCGGTCACCAAGTATTTCAATTCCTTGAAGCGTCTGTGGCAAGACTTGGACCTATTCAGCGATCATGAATGGAAATCTGTTGAAGATGACAACCTCTATAAACGGATTGTGGAAGATCATCGGATCTATAAATTTCTTGCTGGACTTAATGTGGAATTTGATGAAGTCCGGGGTAAGATAATTGGCAGGACTCCACTTCCCTCAATTGCTGAAGTGTTTGCTGAAGTCCGAAGGGAGGAAAGTCACAGACATGTGATGTTGGGGAAGAAAACACAAGGTGGAATTGTGGAGACTTCTGCACTCTTTGTTTCAGAGGCTACTGCCAACAAAGCAACCGGTTTTCAGCCCAGAACTGGAGAAAGGCCACGGGTCTGGTGTGATTACTGCAACAAACCGCGCCACACTAGGGAGAATTGCTGGAAACTTCACGGCAAACCAGCACACTTGAAGAATGGTAACCCCGGTGATAGGAGCAGCCAGGTTACAGCCACTGCCAATGAAGCTAAGACGAGTCCCTTTAGCAAGGAGCAGATGGATCACCTTCTAAAACTGCTAAAATCCAATTCATCATCGGGTATTCCTAGTGTTTCTCTTGCACAAACAGGTAGTGCACTTTACACCCTCTCTTTTTGTCAAAATTCCATTCCATGGATAATAGATTCTGGAGCATCTGATCATATGACTAACCTATCTAGTGTTTTTAGCACTTATTCCCCATGTTCTGGTTTTGAAAAAATTAGAATAGCAGATGGTAGTTTTTCATCCATTGCAGGAAAAGGGGTGATAAAAATCTCGGAAACTATCGACCTTAAGTCAGTTCTCCATGTTCCCAAATTAGCCTGTAATCTTTTGTCTGTAAGTAAATTAACCCGGGAATCTAATTGTTGCGTTGTTTTCTATGATTCCCATTGTGAATTTCAGGACCGGAACTCGAGGAAGAAGATTGGCAGTGCTAAGCTAATAGATGGTCTTTACTACTTTGATGGTGATTTCTCAAGTAATAAAAAGGCTCAGGGCCTTAGTAGTGTTAGTTCTAATTCTGTTTATGAACAAATAATGCTTTGGCACTTAAGACTTGGCCATCCTAGTTTCCATATCTTAAACATTTGTTCCCTCATTTATTTAAAGGATTGGAGTGTTCATCTTTTTACTGTGAAAGTTGTTTTTTGTCTAAGAGTCATCGTACTACTTCTTTGCCAAAACTTTATAAACCTTCAAAACCATTTTACTTAATACATAGTGATGTTTGGGGACCTTCACGAATTACTACTCTCTCTAAGAAAAAAATGGTTTGTTACCTTTATTGACGATCACACTCGGCTATGTTGGGTTTATTTGATGAATGAAAAATCTGAGGTTGAAAATTTTTTTAAGAACTTTTATACTATGGTAGAAACTCAGTTTCAAGAAAAAATTAGTATTTTACATACTGATAATGGAACCGAGTATTTTAATGAAGTTCTAGGTGATTTTTTAAGAAAAAAACGTATTCATCATCAGTCTACTTATGTGGATACTCCTCAACAAAACGGAATTGCCGAAAGAAAAAATAAACATTTACTTGAAGTGGCTCGTGCTATGAAGTTTTCAATGAATGTTCCAAAATATCTTTGGGGGAATGCTATTTTGACTGCTTCCTACTTGATTAATAGAATGCCAACACGGGTTTTAAATTACAGCACGCCATTGGAATTTTTTAAAACATTTTTTCCTTTCTCTCGGCTATTCTCTGATTTACCTTTAAAAATATGTGGCTGCGTTGCTTTTGTTCATATACCCAAAAATACTCAGTCGAAACTTGATCCTCGAGCTGTTAAATGTGTTTTCATAGGATATGCTCCTAATAAGAAGGGGTATCAGTGTTACAATCCTCAAACTAAGAAAGTTTATGTTAGTATGGATGTCAATTTCTTTGAACAAAACTCGTACTTTCACAAAAATTCTCTTCAGGGGGAGAATGAGGTGACAGAAGAAAATTTTTGGGACTTAAACCCTACTCCTTTACCAAATACGATTTTGACTAATTCACCTCATTCTTCTTCTGATCCTATTGTCACTCCGGACACTGATAATCATTTTGATAAAAACAATCCTAGTCATATAGAGCCAAGTATTACTGTATCTGAAACAGGGGGAGAAACACTACAACCAGGTGTAGAACCACCTGATACTGAGCTTCTGGTTTATACTCGGAGAAAACTCCATCCTAAGAGTCAAAGTAAATCTATCTCTCTTGGCATTGATCAATCTCAACCCTCGGGAACTGGACCTACGGAGATCACAGGTAATTCTAAACCCAACCTTTTTTCTTCAGTTCCTTCAGTTCTACAACTGGACCTACGGAGATCACAGGTAATTCTAAACCCAACCTTTTTTCTTCAGTTCCTTCAGTTCTACCAAATCTAGAATCATCAGATCTTGACATCCCTATAGCTATTAGGAAAGGTATCCGAACCTGCACTAAATATCCCATAGCCAAATATTTATCTTATGAAAAATTGTCTCCCTCTCATAGGGCTTTCACCTCAAAAGTGTCAAACCTGTTTGTCCCTAGAAATATTCAGGAAGCACTTGATGATCCGAATTGGAAATTAGCAGTAATGGAAGAGATGAATGCTCTGAGAAAAAGTGGTACTTGGGAGTTAGTTGATCTACCTAAGGAGAAGAAAACAGTGGGGTGCAAGTGGGTCTTTACTGTCAAATGTAAAGCTGATGGTAGTATAGAAAGATACAAGGCGAGACTAGTAGCAAAGAGGTTCACCCAAACCTTTGGGATTGATTACCAAGAAACGTTCGCTCCTGTAGCTAAGATAAACTCAATCAGAGTTTTACTATCTCTAGCTGTGAATTTCAACTGGTCATTACACCAGTTAGACGTGAAAAATGCTTTCTTGAATGGTGATTTAGAGGAAGAGGTTTTTATGGATCTACCACCTGGTTTTGAAGGAAAATTGGGGCTGGAGAAAGTTTGCAGACTAAAGAAGTCTTTATATGGTCTGAAACAGTCTCCCAGAGCTTGGTTTGAGAGGTTTGGGAAAGCTGTGAAGAGCTATGGCTACTGTCAGAGTCAAGCTGATCATACCATGTTTCACAGGCATAGTAGAGAAGGCAAGGTTGCTATCTTAATTGTCTATGTGGATGATATAATTTTGACAGGTGATGATAGTGAAGAACTGAAGAGACTAAAGAAGAGACTTGCAGCTGACTTCGAAATCAAGGATTTGGGTGCATTGAAGTATTTTCTCGGAATGGAGTTTGCCAGATCTAAAGAAGGTATTTTTGTAAACCAACGTAAATATGATATTGATTTACTTGGTGAGACAGGCCTACTAGGATGTAAACCAGCCGAGACGCCTATTGAGCCCAATCTTAAACTCCAACCATCTAAAGCTGAAGAAGTCCTGAATAAAGAGCGGTATCAACGACTTGTTGGAAGATTGATCTATTTGTCACATACACGGCCAGATATAGCTTTTGCGGTTAGCTTGGTTAGTCAGTTTATGCATTCACCTGGCCAAGAGCACTTTGATGCAGTCTATAGGATTCTCAGGTACCTAAAGGGAAATCCAGGTAGAGGCTTGCTGTTTAAAAATCATGGACATCTGCAAGTAGAAGCCTACACTGATGCAGATTGGGCTGGGAGTATCACAGATAGGCGGTCAACTTCAGGATACTGCACCTTTGTTGGAGGTAATCTTGTCACCTGGCGAAGTAAGAAACAGAATGTGGTAGCAAGAAGCAATGCAGAAGTCGAATTTAGATCGGTTGCTCATGGAATTTGTGAGGTATTGTGGATTAAGAGACTCTTGGAGGAGTTAAAGATCTCTAATCAATTGCCTATGAGAGTATATTGCGATAATAAAGCTGCTATTTCAATTGCTCACAATCCAGTACTAAATGATAGAACTAAGCATGTGGAGATAGACAAATATTTTATCAAGGAAAAGCTTGAAGAAGGTTTGATCTGTATGCCACACATGCCTACCACTGAACAAGTTGCAGATATACTTACTAAGGGACTTCCTCCAAGACAGGACTTCCTCCAAGACAGTACGACAAGCTAATTGGCAAACTGGGAATGAAGGATATCTTCAAACCAGCTTGAGGGGGAGTGTTGGAAAAGAGGAGATTTCAGTATTACCGAAATCAAGGACTCTTATTAGCTGTAAATAGGCATTGTATTATATTTAGGCTATTATGTAAATTAGGAAAGTTTCTAGGACAGCTAGTGGTTGTAAATCAGTTTCCTATTCTTTGTTCTTTCCTTTTTTGTTATTCTTGTATTCTCTTCTATAAGAGAGAAACCGTGTATGTGTGTATCATGTGTGAGGAAATACAGAAAACCTTTCACAATTCTCTGTCTTTCTTATATGGAAAGAAAGAAAAAGGAAATACAGCTTTTCTTCGTTTCATCTAAAGCCAGACGTAGTATTAGGAAAAGGAGAGGACAGCAATATTACCATTATTATTGTTCTTATTATTCATAAGATGAAAAAACATAGCTGTTTATGTTATAAACTTATAACACAACTGATTGCGAAAAGAATAAAATCACAAATATACTTTACAAACATTCTGCATTGAACGACGAAATATGAAATACAATTTTGTTTTACAAATATATACACAAAAAATACAAGTTAACACAAGTATTGTAAAAAGAAAAAAAAAATCGAGACCTATCGAAAGATCAGGTTCCACAGCTAATACTCCTCTCCCGATCTCGCTCCATAAGTGCAAGACGGAAGGAACAGGCATGCCTTTGCTCATTTATCCAAGAAAACAGTGCAAAAGGGCTCTTGATGCCTAGTTAACAAGGCTTGATATCAACCAATCAATCATGCAGTTCTTTCTATTCTTGAAACATATGGGGATGGACTTTGTTGGATAGTAATCAGTCTAATATGTTACGAAGGCTCGCAGAGAATAGGGACGGAGGTATGGTGTTGAGAATCCCTTCTGTTAGTCGGCGATGGCAGAAACCATGGGTGAGAGACATGGTATCATTTTATCACCGGATTAACCGACTCTTATTTCCCAATCAAAGTAGGCAAAAGGCCAGGATCATCTGGTGTATCTGTTGACTATCTTTACAAGATTTGCCAGTTTTCCGGGAATTCCGTATTTCGCTCAATGCACAATGTTTTTCTCTTTACCTTCTTTCAAGCCAGGGTGGAAAATTCCCATGAATCTAAATGCAACTTGGAGTGATTTCTATGTGTCTCGTGTAATCCTTATTTCCTGTGTTGGTCTTTGAGCTTGGTCAGCTTTACAGTACCGTCTCCGCCACATGAAAGAAAACCATGTGAAACGATTTGTATATCTGTAACAGCAGCCTGTGAAGATGAAAATGATATTGCTTTTTAGCACACAAAAACCTAAGAGAATTGACATTGTTAGGGGCATACACAAATGCAGGTACTACAGAGGAACAACAGATTACCCGAACTATCCCACCATAGCCTCGAGAGCTTGGCTGCAGGAACGTATGTCTTTCGTGCAATTTTGGCCAATGAAATACCATCCTAGATTTTTTCGCGTCCCAAAGTTTAACATCTCCATCTTTGCTTCCCGTTAAGAACAAACTGGTATTCGGGATTGTAGATATCTTGGTGACACTCCCTACAATCAGATGAATTCCGAGCTCCAGTTAATGATAACAATCAACTAAAGAGTATTAAGTAGGCCTAGTGTTTACTGAAGATTCGCTTGGTTATACCTGAATGAGCCTTTGGTATGTACCAAACCATCCCATTTGTGTTTTGTTCCCCAACTTTGTTCCCATTAGCTCTCTGCGTGTCAACATTTGATGATGCGTTGGTGGTTTGTCCACCATTACTAGAATGTTTGTGCTTTTTAGTCTTTCCAGTAGCAATGTAACGAAAGTCATGAATTCCAACGTCGCCACCTTTACCGCCAGTAACAATAAGGGGAGAAATAGAACCACTTCCTATGTCATTATCAAAGACTGAAAGAGAGCGCGTACCACCTTCAAACAAAAGGCAAAAGGTTGACATAACATGAGAAAAGCGGAGAATTTCTCAACTGCTTTTAAATGATATCTGAATTATAAAGTTTATGCAAACAGCCAATAAAGAATTGAGAATGAAAAATGCCAGCTCTGTATCACGCGGAGTGTCGGCTGTGTCCTACAAACATGTAGATTCTTTGAACAAAAAAAAAAGAGATTGTGGGGCCGAATCATGCACCTAATTTCACCTGGTGTTGAGAGAGAGAGAGAGAGAGAGAGAGAGTTTAATACCTCCGTGACATGTAATGGAAGCTTGCGAGGTTGTGGGTGGAGCTAACGTATCCCATATAACCACATTAACACCAGAGGAGCTATATCCAGCGACAGCAATAATAGATCCACTCGAAGTAATATAAGTAACATCCCTGCAAATGACAGTACATATAAAAGGGATGTAACAATTGCCACAAAATATTAACAATTTAACTACTCTTTTCAACCCAAGAACATAGAACCAAAGTGAAATTGTGTCTCGAACTTTAGTAATTAATTGCACATACGATGCATGGTTGTCAAAGCAGTGTGATGTTTCTGCCGGACAAATATTGCTCCTTCCTCCCACCTCCAACTGCCATGTACATACGGTACCGTCTAAGGCAGCAGAAGCAAATCTATGTCCATAATGGTCAAACTGCACGGCTGATATTGAGGCAAGAGCATATGGTGGAGGAACATTTGCAGCAGGAAGTACTCCGTAAGTTGCAATAGCTTTCTTCTTACCAAACTGCACTCGTCAAATTTCAAATCAGTAAATATGCCTTTGAAGCCAACAACAAGGAGATAGAATTACCAACTCGCAATGTGCTTGTTTTCAAAATACTCTTTTGTCCAAATAAAAGAAATTCAAATAATAAAAAAACGTCGACAATTAAAGAGCTCCAATGGAAAACATACGCATCGAGATTAGGGATTTTTTAAAGCCATATTCATGATATGGCTGACATCAGTAACATTATTGGAAAGAAGCTCCAATGTAACTTGAGCCTTTTCATTAGGATAACACTCCATTTCAGTCTAACCGTGAGCTCAGTTAATGAAAAAGGTTCTTGAAACTTGCAAAAACACCTAACATGTCACAAAAAGAATGTTCTTTTACAATATTCTCGATAAAACAATTTCAGGGAAATCAACCTGTAAAGGAAGATACTGCAGTACCACATAAGAGATATCTGAGTGTTATGGTCGAGAGTGTTTGGTGGGGTGGGGGAGGGAAAAGAATACACCAATCAGAAAAGCCAAGTTTCATACCTCCCATAAGTAAATGTGTGTATTGCTAGAGCCAACCAAGAAGATGGGCCTAGAGGGATGACTGGAGAAAGCCCTCGAACTTATATTCTCCACAGTGGGCGGAGAATCCACAACCTCCTCGAAGTACTCTTGAGTACCCCAGCCTAAGCCAGAGGCACCAATACCAGCATAACCTGGAATCCCAAATGCTCCACCCCCAGTCAAGTCTCTCCTCGGCATTGCAGAGGAACCCACACCGACAGTTGCTCCACCCAGCCCAAGGTGCGCCCCTTTCTTGCTCCCAAGACCAATTCCGGGAGAAACACATGTAGGAGCTGGGGTTGATTCAGAACCAGCCCACCCATTCAGTGGCCAATCAGCCTCTGACCAGATATAATCAGACTTACCTCTGAAAGGTATTTCATCCCAGTTGAAAAATAGTATACCCTGAATCATAGAGCAACTGGTAAGACAATTACGTAAGCTATGTCTGTAGAGTGGATGCAAGCTACAAAACAATGGCCAAAATGATATCTTTCGAGCATTAGAAAATCAGAGTAAACCAGCAATTGAGATGGCAGCCTGAATGCAAATGATCAAGATAAAGCTAAGACCATCAATTATATCCTAAACGAAGTAGCAGCTGACGACATGTACTGTTTATGCATCAAACCACTCATAGGTACGAGAAATTCAAGACGACAAGTGAAGTTTGCCAAAATTAGAAACTCAGTTTGGACAACCAAACCGAAGCTCATAGACAATGCGGCATATGCCTGCCAGGGAGGACTAAATTTCTCTGAAAAATACCACCAACAAAGTTTAAACTTCCTTTTGAACAAATAGTCGGACCATTCATTTTGTTGTCTACACGACTTGGTGGACCAGCAACCCCAACAGGTGAAGTTCTTGAAAAAACGGCTAAACACTTTTATCTGAAGCAACCACATAAAATTTGGTCCCGGATTCTAAAGCCCACATACCTATGAATTTATGCATTTTCCTATGCAACCTCAAAACAATTAGAACATTTGACCACCCAGAAACCTGCCCAGTAATACTTGGCACGTTTCTGATTCAATTGTTTTTTTTTTTTCTTTTTTTCTGGGAGCATTAACCACATGCTGATAGAGCTTGCAAGTCAATAAGAATAAGAAGGCTATGAAAAAAAAAAAAAAAAAAAACCGAGAATTTCAAGTCATACCAATATGCCAAATATTCCAGAGTAAAAATTGTAGGACTTACTTTTCGATTGCTAGCAACAGCTGCTTGTCCTTGATGAATGGAGTTGACACATAATGCCTGCCAAAAAGGGAAGGGATTTATTTCAGATAACATTCTGTAAAACCTCCAAAAGATTCTGGGACAACCTCCACATTAGAGATTCACGTGAAATCAGGTCAGTCAAAGATGCATACGTTAAAAGGAGTAAATGAAAGTTACCTCCAAAAGCTCCCCATTTCTCTTGAGCACTTCTCTAGGGCTCCCGAAGGATGTAACCTCCTTTGTAGTGGTCGTGTCTTTCTGTTTCTGCCATGAACTCGAAAAAGTATTGCTATTCCGAAATAGGCCTTTTGTGGGTGTTCCCATTTCAGTAGTCACTGAGCTGTTGCTAGGTGAACCTTCTTGACTATGGGCTTCCTCAGCTTCAACTAGTGCACTCGCGCCTTCATATATATCAGTCCATCCTTTAGAAGGTTTATGATCAAAACAGTTCAAGCAACTTATTTTTTCTACTGCAAAGCTTTCGGATATCATTTTAGGGTCAGAACATATATCCCATAATCTATTGAATCCATCTTTATCATTCATCATGCCTGCATGAACAATATCCTGAGTCCGATTCTGATGGGGGGCTCTGCTTTGAGTCTGACTAGATTCTTCTAACCAAACAAGAGTCTTTACCTGCCATCCATATTCCATCTTCTTGTGTAGATATGATGCCAGCTGTTTTACGTGATGGGAAGAGACGTGTTCTACTGTGGTCTTCAATAACTTGACCAAGATAGATGAGACTAGCCCGCTCTGTTCTTTTAAACTGTTCTCATCAGATTCCAAGTTTTTGGCATTTGATGACACTGAAGGTCTGGCATGGGATAAGCCAGAAAAACAGATGTCTTCAAGCTCATATGACATATTATTTAGTTCATGCTTGATAAATCTGGACATGTGTTGCCACAGACAAGCCCCGATAATATGCCACTGTTCATCTTCTGGAATTGAATGTTTTCTATCCAACGGTTGATTTTCTAACAGATTATTAGAATTTTCAGGACCTTTTCCTACATCATGATGAAGTAAACTTTGAACAACGTCTGCAATCTCAGGGAGGAGCTTCTTCAGATTTGCGATATCAACATCATAAAGCGTATGCTCATTGGTACGTGAGAGCAACAAAGGTTCCACAATCTGAAAGAGAACTCTAGAGCTTCTTTGAAGCCAGGCATATGCAAAATATACTAAATATTCAACCAAATCAAGAATCACAAGGGGTTTCATGATGAGGTCTTCGCTGACGAATCTATATCTCATCCTGAAAGAAGCTCTTAGAATCCGCAATGACAATAGAAGACATTGAAAGTCATACTCCCAAGCATTTGACCATGAAGATATACTTTCACAAGATGCATCGTTTTCAATTAAATGTGACTTCACTTGGGAACAAGTCACGCCGCAGGCAGCAATAAATCGTGAAAACAACAAGGAGGTTTCTTTGGTAACCTTGAAAAGTGGCTTATTCATGAGACTATAGAAGCAGATTCCATCAACTGTTTGGATATTGTCTTGCAAATGATCTTGTTTTATATATCGATGAAATAGATCATACCCGGCGAACAACAGGCCATGATTGTAGAATGAGACTAAAATCTGCAGAATGGAGAGAACAAAATTAAGTCCCTCTAGAGCGACAACGGTAACAAGCCTCATGCAAGACAAGCAAAAAATACATGAACTATATTATATGCGCATACCTTGCTAATTAGACAGATTGGAAGTAGTGAAAACTTTTGCTCAAATTGTACAAGTTCTGTGTCAAACTTATGTTGAAAGCTTTCAAGGAGTTCCAAGAATTGAGGATGTTCATATTTTCCTGAGCGCACATGACTTCCAGCAGATCCAACAATGATATCTTCCCAGCTCGGATGTTCCATTATCAATTTTGAGAAGTATTTAAGTGCTAGATCTATTTTAGCATGATGCTCAAGATGAAAAGCCACATCTTCTGAAATCCAATTAGAAGAATCTCGTGCAGAAGGCTTTAAAATTCCATGTAGAATATTGGAAGGCTCGAAACTGGATATAATTCCTTGATTTGCATTCCCAAGAACGTTCAGTGAAGATGATAAGCACTCCAAAGCTTCAAGCTTAGAGCGAGCATGAAAGATATTAGCATAACCCACAAGTAGACATCTTTAGGCAAAAAAAAAAAAAAAAAAAGTTCACTAGTAGACAGGCAACGTTTCAGTGGTCTAGTCTATCGGTAACCAAAAAAAAAAAAATATCTACAAGCTGTATGAAAACATACATAATTTTTGAAACCTTAAAAGTGTGGGGTGTAAAGGACTAATCAAACTGGTAAACTTCGATAGAGCATCTAGGCAAGCCTTTTAAGGTTCTATGTGGTTACCCATTCAAAAGCCATCAAGGCATGTCTTAGGTTGTAGAATTTCCAATTTCACTCGGAAGTGAACCACTCTTACAATACTCCAAATAGCTCACGCGAGCAGGGAATCATTTCCAAAATGTATTGCTAAGTTAAGAGAGAGATTGTGATTACAACACAGGGTACATTTGGATGTAGCAAAGGTCATTTTGGTTGTATCTAATGGAACATCAGAAAACACATTACAGTATTAAGTAAATCTACTTTTCTGGAAAGAGGACAAAGAACTACCAATAAGGGCAAGTGTGCAAGTCTATCTAAAAATTTCCTCAAAGAAACAGGTTGAAAGCTGTGTATTCAGGTAGCTCCAATAAATTATTCTAAAAAAGAAATCTTGAAATCAGAGAAATACTTTCAGAGTATATTAGCATCCAGCACTCAATCAAATATAGCAACAGAACGAACCGCAAAGGAAACTTACAGCAAGGCCACGTCTGGTTAAGGCAATAGTTGTCATCAGAATCGCCCACCTGCCCAGTATTGCACTATTTTGGTCCCCAACAGCATTCCTCGTACTATTTTTGGTTGCAAGTGTAAGGCAATAAAGACCAATCTTTGGCTCTAAGAAACAAACATTGTTGGAGAGAACTATAGGATTTTCAATTGTAGAATCAGTTTGGAAACTGAACATTCTCATGAAAGACTGGTAGTTATTCCCCAGTTCCCACTGCAAATCAAGGAGAGTCCACTGTAAGTTATTTGACAAACTACAGAGACGTCGCACATGCAGCTTTCTATAATAGCGTCTCAAAAGAAAATAATTCAGTTATTTTTGTATAAAGGCACCTCCAAAAGGCTTGCTAGCCAATTGTCACCCTTCTCAATTGCAGATGGGAGCATAAACTTTGTTATTAAGTGATGCTCTGATGGTCCACCATGCCCCTCAACTAGTCGACAAATTACTAGGGCCAGTTGTTCGTCCCCAAGGTTCTTTGCGCAGACATTGATAGCAGAAGCAATATCACCTCCAAGCAGAAAGAAAGCAATGGCCAACTCCAGCTGATGTCTCCCCATTAAAACATATGCATTCTTTAAAGCAGCTGACTTATTCTTCTCTTCCTGCAAGTGATGACACCAATGTCGATTAAAATTTGAAACTCTTAGAAAACAAAGCAGTAACTAATTAGCTAAGCCAGATATCAAACCGCCAAGAAGAGAGAGGAGAGAGAAAATGAAGTCTGTCTCTATGACAAACTACCACCAGATGGCAGTAGAAGGGACAGAACATCACCAGAAAAGATTTCCAAAGCCTCTTTCACGTTACTTTTCTTTGGATTTCTCAAACTAATTCA
This sequence comes from Ficus hirta, assembly GCA_038430175.1. Classification (NCBI taxonomy): domain Eukaryota; kingdom Viridiplantae; phylum Streptophyta; class Magnoliopsida; order Rosales; family Moraceae; genus Ficus; species Ficus hirta. The sequence continues at coordinate 12,909,974 of CM076588.1, forward strand.
GTAACTTACTGGCGCTTAACTATTTACAGTACCTTGAAATTCCGTGAAAGGAATCCAACCAGGGGCTTGTCCTTCTCATCCTTGCTAATTTTGAAAAGGCCAGCTAAAACTTGAATTCTATTCAGAGCAACATATAACAATGCACAATCCTTGGGATTTTTGTTCTTCAGATACTGTAATCTTGCCAATTTCTCCATCTACATTAAATATTTGTGTTAAAACTGCTTGACATAGTTTTTCACAGCATAAGAAATAGTCACAAGAACTTCATCCAGATTTAAAATCAAATGAGAGGGGAAAGGGAGAAGTATATAGTTACCATTCTTCTCCAAAAACAATATGACAACTTAAATTACTTGCACAATAATATGGGTTATATTTAAACTTTCCTGCCAAAATTACTTGCTCATTGCAAATCAATTTTTCCCTTGGAAACTCTAACTGTAACATACTTCACTAAACCAGGTGTGAGAAGCTCTATTTCTACCCAATCAGAACAAAATGGTCGGGAGGAATAAGGGAAGAAAAATATAAATTGATCCTCTAGCAAAGTTGAGTCATTTCCCTAGCTCAATGCATTTATTAGAATACTAATAAAGACGCAAAAATTTTATTTTTTTTAAATACTGAAAAAAGAAAAACCTTTGTACGCAATTGTGCTGCATTTGTGAACCAAAATCCAACACCCAAGCTCCGCATTTCTGGCCAAGATGGTTCATTTGGTAGAACAGATCCAAACAAATTTTCCTCACAATCAGAGTGATAGGCCCACACAATCATGCTAGAATCAATAACCAATTCCTCGATGGTTGCTGGTCTACCAAACCTTCGGAGGAAATGTAACTGCTGAAACTTCAATGTGACCCAGAACCTACAAAGGAAACATGTATAATAATAATTCAGAAACAAGTAATTATTATTATTATTTTTTAAATAAAACCAGATATTTAATTGAAAAGAAAAGAAAAGAGGACTTACAAAACTAAAAACATTAATAAAAAGTATGAAAGTAAAAGTAAGCAAATAAAACCACCTACGAGAAAAACCATTAGGATCTTCTCATTTTAAACCCTTCCTACTATGAGCACGAAGCTTGTAGGATGAAATTTTCTTGACCGGTTTTTTATCTAGTTTTTTCCTCAAAGTATCTAGATTTGCTAATTTCTCCCAAGAACCTGAAGCAACAATTTCTGCCTCTTAGTGAGCATAGAAACAAGTAAGTTATAACATGATGTTAAGGTCAGCAAATGCTAGTCTCATTCTAAAGATGATTAATTGGAAAATTAAAAGACCGACACAAGATTGTATGGCCAAAATAGAAAGAAGAGAATGTCATCTAAAATTAAGAATTACCTTTGTCCAGGTTCATCAAGACTTTTATAAGCAGAGTTTGGGTCCGTCATTTCACCAAGAAGGTCTATTACTGCAATAATTTGTGTCTTCTCTACATTGGTTATAGCAGCTAATAACTCGTAAAAGTTCTGTAGTGGCTCAATGAAAGCACTTAGTTCAGAGCTTGTTGAAGAGGACGTAAACAAGTTACTAGAAGAATTAGGCTCCAAATTGTATGCAAACTGGGATACGCCCATCTGAAACTGAGAAGACGAAGTGGTTAAAGCAGCATTTCCACCCCAGAGAAATCCTTTATCAGGTAAACTTTTTTGGAGGAGTCCTTCAAAATAATTTGACAGAGGAATTTGTGGAACAATATAGCTCAAATTTAATGAGCCAGATCTCTTCTCAGAAGCAGAAGTAAGGCATTCACCAAGATGTCTCACAGCTGAATATGCACGCTTCCAATTGCCTAAACACATTAGAGCTAGCAGTTTTAACAACAATACACTAAAAGTTCAAATAAAACACTATACTCAAGCACAACAAAAACAGAGCATTCCCAAAATAGTTTGCAAAAGGAGTCTAATTGTAGGAAAGCAAATATTTTGGAATAATAAATCAGGAAGTAAGATAAGTAAACAAGTTAATAACGTGACATTAATAGAAGGGCTACGATGAGATTGCTGAACCAATTGTTGCCTAACTCCTTTTTTAGCAATTAGACATAAGATTTATCAGGTAGAAAAGTCATGGTAATAGCAGCATGTGCAATTTTGTTAGACGTGCCACTATGTCTCATCTAAGAACTAGGCTTGGTGTGAGTGTGTGTTTATTTATTTATCTACATAATTATGCACATGTTAAAACATAGACTTCAAGCTTAGACAAAAAGGAAAAAATAAAAAGAAATCACGACATCTCACCGATAAAACTCATACTAATAAAACCATCAACTTAAAGAGAGGCAGATAACTGATATGTTTCTGTCTCCTTATCCAGTTATACATCATTAGAAAATTGTAGCTAGTATCAGATAGCTTATGCCTACATAAAAGTTTAAAAATGACAGATTTTCTTTTAGGGCAGTTCTAATTTGTATACCTGTGAAGACGTTCATGAGGAGTGCATCAGGATGATATAGTTGCAAAGATCCACCCAACTTCTCGATCACTTCTAGCATGTTCCACAAACCAATTTTCATACCCCGACCATGCTCGAACTGGGCCTTCGCTGCCAACAAACTGCTGAAGCGACAATCCTTTTTCATATTAGTATTTTCAGGAGTTCCACATGTTTGTTCTTTGCTATTGTCCTCAAGTGATAATTCTGTCAACTTACCGATGTCACAATCACTGAAAATTGCAGAATGAATGTCCTTTTCTTTTTCACCCTCAGAAAGTAGACCATTACTCTTATGATTTTCTGAATGGACCTCGGCCTGATGATTTTTATCCGTGAGGAACAACCATTGACTGATTACAGAGAGATAACTATCATGAACAACCACAGCTGTTGCTCTTGGCCCCCAAAGAAAGTCATAAATAGGAGAGAAAGTATGAGCAAAGGAAATGCAACGCCAAATTTCCCCCTTCAAAGATTTTCCGGAGTTTACTAAAGTCTGACTACTAAAACATCTCTGTGCATATACACGCAACTGATTTTGCATGCAAACGCCAAGTAATAACTGACCATTACCTAAGGCTAACCAATTTAAAGCAACCACTCGACTGTCAATGGATATTGAATCTTCTAAAATAAAAGCCCCTGAACCCACAATATATGCAGATTCCCATATACAAACAGTGCATACACCATTTGCATCAAATTCCTCGCAGATGGTTGCGACCTTTCGACCGCAGTCGCTTAAGCATATTGCACTAATAGGTCCCTGATGTGCCATAAACATGCCGACAAGCTCCCATTGTGTACAAGAGGTTAATGTTTCACCAAGCTTACTTCTCCAAAATTTCACATAACCGTTAGCGCAGCCCGTGGCCATGGTATATGCAGGATGACTAAAGGTTTGATCACTAAAAGAAGCAGATATTTGTGAAACTAAACGGTCCGGAGACACCAGAGCAAAACTTGTAACATGATCACGCTTGTGAGGTTCTGGTAATTGTGATGAGCAAGGAGAAACGTTAACAAAATATCTTTTACCACAAAAAGTAGTTCCAAAACTCCATGTGCCGTATCCATCGGCATCTGTCGACTCAAAATTACAATTGCAGCAGCTTCCTGCTAAATCGTAAGAATGCAAATTGACTTCCCATGAAAGAGCCTGAAACCCATTCATCCATATACCCAAAAGCAGAAAATTATGAGACTTTATGATTTCTTTTCTAGTAGAAGGCAAAGGAATTGAAAAGATATTTGATGGACCTTCCTCAAACGGACCATGACCGGTGAAAGGTATAGTACACAAATAGTGGCATTCCATATTTTCGTCTTCCCTCTTATTAATCTTAACAACAAAGCAATCAATTCCGCCAACATGTCCCAAAAGGAGAACAAGTTCTTGATCCAACATTGAAGGAGCCCATCTCAAGCTTGTGTACTTAGAACAAGAATCCTGAGTTCCAAGCTTCCCATAAAGATCCCATGTCGGGATTAATGTTGGACTGCCCAAAATGCAGTTAGAAATCGTAGACATTGACCAAAATAGAAGCAATCCATTGGAATCTAACGACACGGAAAATTCAACTTCACAGCTATAGGGATGCACCGCTACTTGTAAGATTTTTCCAGTATGACCATCCAAATTTAATAATCTACCAGTCGAAAAAGATATATTCTCTATTTTATTTTGTTCAAGTGATGAATCCTCTACAGTACCGGATGTTTGAGTATGGAACAGTGACCAAGCCAAAGAATTAGAAGGTAACAACTGAATCAAAGAGCACATTTTTGGTGGACCAGACACACTATTCCTCAATACTGCAGCTCTACTCAGAAATACCTTTTCCTTAAAATTTGGTAAACTGATCCTAGAAAGTCCATCTTCGAGAACCGGTAGTTCTAGTGTCTTCCACAATGTAACTCGAGGGAATCTCACTGGAGAGACATCATCAAGACAATGAACCGCCCAGAGGCTAACCGACGTTCCTGGACCAAACCCAATTATCCACTCACAGCTGCCAGCCTTGTCATGGTCATAACTTTTCGAGGAGAAGAACTTCTTATCTCCTTCACTAGCTTCAAATATACCCGCGGTTTCTACAGCCCAAGTAACAAACACATCCATACCTAACGTACCACTCATTGACTGGTTTATCTCAATTACAGCAGCAACACAAAAAGACCACCTCAACGACTTATGATCGTTACTATCCTTGCCAATTTTTCTGCCCCTTCCATTATCAATCTCGCACCAAAACCTTACAGTTCCGTCTAAGCAACAAGTCAGCAGCACATTTCGTTCCGAAGTGTTGCCATCCTCACTTGATTCTCTACCTAGTGGCCTCCACTGAACCATTGTCACAGGTAAAGGATGATTCAGCTCAATTTTCCCAAACCTCAATTTTCCATCATTTTGACACACTGATACACAAGGTGATCCTTCGGTTTGTGGGGTATTTGCATAAGCTGCCGTTGCAGAAGGCCCCTCAATAGACCATGTTGCGGAAAGCAGAGTTTGCGGTCGATCGGTTTTGAACTTCCAAGCGATCTCCCAAAACCTGTTACTTCTTTTCCACAGAACAACTTCAACTCCGCCTCCAATAATTCCGTCCCCCGAGCCGGTCCATCGTACCGCGTCCACCTTAGCAGATTGAACAAGTATTGCACTCTGGCTCCAACAAAAAGAACCTGAATATGAGTGCAAAAACAAAATTCGAAACTTAAGACATCCAAATCGAAATTGAGACCAAATATTGCATTTTGGATATCAAATCACAATGTGCTAACAATACACTACAGCTATTAACACAAAAATCCCTAACATTTTGATTTAAATTTTTGTTTTGTCCAACCATTTTCTCAGAAACCAAACAATACCTTGCGAAGTCGCTGAATCATGCGCGAACACCCAAACGCAATTCTCAGCCGCGGCAGCGAGCTCGCCGACGGAGGGCGTGGCGGGAGACCAGGAGACGGCGCTCACGGCTGAAGAAGGATCGCCGGAGAGCTCGAAAACCTGCCGAAAAGCCGGTCCAATTGCGGCTTCGCCGGGGGAGAGTGGAGAGGGTAAGTGAGAGATGACTAAGAGAGAGGAAGCTCCGTAGGCGATCCATGAGAGGTCGGAGAAGTTGGGGAGCCAGTCGATGGTGGATCCTGGCGGGTCGGAGCGGGTCGGTGCCGGAGGAATTGTGTCGGATCTGAGGAGAGAAAGAGGAAGATGAGGGATGGGATCGATGTTGGAGGGTGAGGTTTTGGAAGTAGTAGAGGACTGTGCCTCTGTGTCCGCCATTGTTGCTCTGTCTTTCAAGGTCTGATCAGAGAGCAAAAATTAAAGTTAAAGAAGACGAGCTATGTTTATACATGTACATGCGTGCATTGTGAGGTCATAGACAAAGTAATTCTATTGCTTATTTGCATGAGTCTGTATATATACATGTATTGTATGAATTATGAAACGATGGTTTTTTTTTTTTTTTAATAGAAATTTAGATTAGGTGAAATTATTTAATCACCCAATCTAATATATAATCTAATTTTTTTTATTTAAAAAAATAATTATCATTTTCATATTTGTTCCATTAGTTATAAAATTAATCAATAATTGATATACTGATTAATTATTTAAAAAAATTGATTAATTATTATAGATTTTTAATTAATTTTTAAAAACTTCAACAATCTATTACAAAACTTCTTTAAAATAAAAAAAACTATTTAGCTATATATATTTTTTGTAATTAGAAGATTGTAATTTGAATTAGCTTTTTATTATAATATTACCAAAGTATGAAACAAGAGATATTTTTATTAACTATTTAAAATTCGAGTAGTATTCTTGCTAATTACTTAGAGTTTGAAAGATATAAACACCAGTATTCAAAATTCAACGGAGTAAAGTTATAAGAATATTAAAATTCAGAGCCTATTTCATCCATTTAACCGAATGAATGAGCAAACATGATTGACATTTCATAATTCATGAGACAAAGTTAAAAAAGCACCGAAGTTTAGGGAACTAATTTCACAAATACCCCCTGGACTATGTACTCTATTTCATTTTACTTTCTGAATTATCAAAACCATGCCTTATATCCCCTGATATATATAAAACCATTCAAACCATTCCTTTTGTCTACTTCCATCTATATACTTGACGGTTATTGTTGATCTGAGGACACGTTTATTTATCAGTAATTATAGAAATAGGAAATTAATTTCATGAAAAAAGGAATTAAATTACACGGAATTAAATTCTGGAAGTAGATTAAAGTGTTTATTAATCTATCAAGAAGTCTAGTAACTTAAGGAATTAAATTCCTATTAGAAGGTTGATAATATAATTATTATTGTAACTGTAGTTATGAAATTACCTTTAAATGAAAAAAAAAAAGATAATTAAATAAGAATAAGTATATATTTGGGGGTGAATAATCCAAATAGCGTAATCAAAGTTTAATATTTAACAAAATAGCAGGATTTGAAATGATGTAAAATTATAGCATATTAGATTTCAAAATTTTTAAAATTCCAAAAATGCCCTTGACCATCCTCTCTCTCCCAGATCTCATGGATCAACCGTGCTTCTTTCTCCTAGATCTCACTTCTGTCGCTGTCGCTGTCGCTGTCACTACACAGACTCCAGCATTGTTTTAAGTGAAATCAAGGTGCCCAAGATGGAGCCTCGTGATTCCTCCGGCGATGGCCGAAAGATCTCCAGAAACGAGCGAGAATCTTGTGGAGAATCTCGCGATTACTCCGGCAACGGGCTCGACACTCTTCATCAAAAGACTCTCCTTGTCGTCATCATCAGCCAAAGGCACATGTGGATGGAGATCATATCGCGATTTTCGCAAAACATATCTTGGATCTCTGTCGAGATGGCAACAGCTGAAAGATCGCCAGAAACATAGTGTGATGGACGAGCAGCGATGACCGACGAGCAGCCATCTCTCGATGACGACGGCTTCGTCTCTGGCGATGACATGGCTATAGTGACGGCGCCGATTTGGGTGGGATTGGGTTAGGGTTTTTTCAATTTGGGGTAATTTTAGTATTTTTAGTAAATTATGGCATTTTAAGAAAATGTTAATTAAATTGTGTAATTTAAAAATTTTGACCCATTAAATTAAAAAACAAAAATAAAATCAGGAAAAAAAATGAAAAAGTAAATCTGTAAAATAGTAAAGAGAGTATTTATCAAAAATACTACTATTTATCATTTTAAAAATTATTAATTCATCAAATAAAACACATATTTTCTAAAATCTTAGTATTTACTTGAAAATCTAATATTTATCAATAAATCCAGTATTTATTGATAAATATAGTAAATCCAAATAAATTTTTTTAATAAATTCAGTATTTTACCAATAAAATCTAGTACACATTTTAATAGATGAAATCAGTAAATCTAATTATTTATCTGTAAATAATGATATTTACTTCAATTTTTATAACTTGATATTTACTATGTTTTTCTAATAAATCTTTCATTTACTTGATTTTTATTAGAATTCTATTTTTTTAACATTATGTTATTTACGCATAAAATCTAAATATTTTATGTAAAATTTATGAAGAGTAATTGGCACAAATAGTCCCTGAGTTCTTTTGAAAGTGACAGTTTGATTTTTTTTTTTTTTTACCGAGATGACCCTAAATTCCTACCCTCTCGCTCCCTCTCTCTCTAAAATAAATAAATTTATGAGTCTGACCTTAAAAGAGGAAAACGATTGAAAAACCCTAACACTCACGTATTAGTGAGAGAGAAAAGAAGAGAGACAGAGCCTCCTAAAGTTCTATGATAATGACAAAATCCAGATATAGCATTAGAAATAACATTATACAAAGGAGCACAATTATATGTTTTTTTTTTTTTACACTTTTTGTAACAAAAATAACATTGACTCTGATAAATTCATTTCAGATGGTCTAAAATGATCCTTTACATTTCCACACCCAAATGTTGATCCCGTTTTCAGATTGCGAAAAACAATTTGAATGGTTAATTCGAAGAATGCCATTCAAATGTTTCAAAATGGATGTAACAAACACCCATTTGAGGATGAAAATCACTCTATTATATTATGCTATTTCCAGTTAAATTTGGCAATTATTATATTTAATGGTAAAATATTATTAAGTATAAAAATGTCAAATTTTGACATTTAATTATTATTAATTGACGTTTTTTTTTTTCATTTAATCGTAACATTATCATCATTTCTAAATTATTTTAATAGTAAAAGTTTACTTTTATAAAATTTAAATTTAGCCCTATTTTGTTTATAGATTTGAACGTATAATTCCATTTTCTTATTGTATTAATTTTCTTTCAAAAAAAAGTTTGTATTTTCTATTCAAATTTAATGTTCAGACATCCCAAGCAAGTTATAATGATGATAACAAAAAATAATAAATAGAATATTAGAACACAAAATAAGACAGCAAAAAAAAAATCAATATATATTTTTGTTTTGTTTTTTTATAATTAATATTGACATCCATATATACATTGGAGGTGTAAAAGATCCCTCGATGCTTAGAGCGATCTTCTTCATTAATGGCATGAAAAAAAAAATGATAATAAAAAACGACAAAATTGAATGTGCATCACGTTTTTAGAAGATGCATGTGTAATGACTTTCTAAACTCAGCTATGATGACATTTGAGAGTCGTTTACAAATCCAACGTCCTGCAGTTCTCACTCACAGAGAAATTATTTTGTATTTCAAAAGACAGGGAAAATTATGTCTCGACTCTTGAATCTCTCCCACTTTAAGCAAATTTGCCGTCAATATTGACACCATGTTATGCGAGAAACATGATAACATATATATATTGTCTTCAATCTCACCCATTTTCAGCAATTAAAGTACTTTCATATATATATATATATATATATATATATATTGGCGGTATCATGTGCGTAAAAATAAACTTTCAACTTTTGGGACATATAAATTATGTCTCGACTCTTGAACCTCTCCCACTTTAAGCAAATTTGCCGTCAATATTGTCACCATCTTGTGCGTGAAACATGAGAACATATATATATATATATATATATATATTGTCTTCAGTCTCACCCATTTTCAGCAATTAAAGTCCTTTCATATATATATATATATATATATATTGGCGGTATCATGTGCGTAAAAATGAACTTTCAACTTTTGGGACATATAAAAATTATTTTCTAAGTAAATAAATTTATTTACTTAGAAATATATAGTATTTACTATGAAACAATTTTAGTAATAACTTTTATATTTACTAATAACTTCAGTACTAATGAATACAATACTTACTAGTAAATCTATATATTTAATTTATTTTCATTTTTTATTATTAGGAAATACTTGGATTTACTATATTTACACACTTTTATTTTATAAAACTTTTTTACGTAGCATCTGTAAATACCTGGATTTATTAGTATATACTTGCATTTACTGTATTTACACACTTTTATAGAACTTTTTTTTTATGTAATATTTGTAAATACCCAGATTTACTAGTATATCCTTAGATTTACTGTATTTACCTAACATTTGTAAAATTTTCATAGTTAATATATACTGGATTTGCTAGTAAATATTTGTATTTAATGTATATAATGATAAACACATGATAAAATACAAAAATAATAACAACATATTTTTATTAGTTAATAAATTTACAATAAATCCCTCAAAACTAAATAATTTCAAATCAACCTCAAAAATATACCAATCTTCACTCCAAACCTAACCCTAATTGTCCAATCCGTAAACTTTTGCCGCTGCCGGAGAAGATAGCAGCTCCGATGCTGAAAATTGAAGGCGATTGTGAGCTGGCTTGTGAAAAGTAAACTACAAACCCAAAAGCCAGACGACACCTACGGTGCTGGAAATTGTAGAAGATCTCGAGGCCTACAAAAAAAAAACCCCGAGAGTCATCGTAATCCATTATCGAAGATCGGAGGTCGTCATCGCACCGTCACTAAGGAAGCTTCTTCAAATTTGTCGCACTCTTTGCCGTGACTCGTGAGTTCGAGAGTTTGCCAGAGCTCAGTGGTCGGAGCACGGTTGCGATCGCGAATCCCATAGTCGTTGTTGTCGTCGCCGAGATCCTCCACCGTTGTGGCAAGATCCACTGGTACAGCAGCATCGCCATCACATTGTCAATCCTCTACTCCATTGAGTCTGTGTAGAGAGAGAGAGAATCGAGAGAGAGAGAGAGTGTAGAGAGAAAGACAGAAAGGAAAAGTGGGGAAGAAGGTGAGGAGAGAGAAGAAGGGTAAAATTGAAAACAAATAAATATATTTTAATTGAATAATAAAAAAATGCTAGAAATTTTATAACTTTAAAGATATGCTATAATTTTCACAAATACTTTTCAAATATGCTATATAGTATAAATACCGTATATTTGGTATAAATGTTAGTTAGTTGCTATTTTTTAGGAAAATGAATTTAATTTCGTAAGTAATAGGTGCAAGACAAGTTCCCCCTTATCAAGAAATTAATTCCCTATTTTCATACGAGACTCACGTCATTTAATTCCCAAATACAAAAGTAAATATTGGAATTTAAAATCAGAAATTTAATTACCTTCTCCTAAATTGGACTACTCATTAGTAAACACGCCATGAGAGAGAGAGATTTGTGTTGATTTTTTTTAATTTTTAATTTAGTACATATATATTTTTTTGAACAAAAAGAAAACAAAGATAATTTCTTTTTACATAGGCTTGTTTAGTGGGATATCTGGAGATGGTGTTTTGAAGGTTGAGTTGGAAATGTATATTTGAGGGGAAAACTTTTAAAAAGTTTTGTGATATAGAAAATAATACAAAAATTTAAAATATGTTTAGAAAAAAAAAATATGCAAAATAGATATTGTCTTATTCGTCTTGTCGATACGAGCATTTTAACATAAAAATCATCTCATTTCGATTTGAAATAAGAAAGTTATGAACTTTTAAAGTTCGAGTTTTTTGTAAAGGGAAGAGAGATAAAATTTAATATAGAGTTAAGATTTTGAAATCCATATGGTAAAATACCATTTGGAACTGGCGCCCCAAACGGGCCTTATATTGTTTAATAATTAAGATGTATATTTTTTTTTCAAAAAAGAAAATTAAGATGTATATTTACTCAACTTTATGAATTTGATAATTTAATATCTAAACTAAATTATTTGACAATTGACCCTCTGAATTTAGAAATCTTTGGCATGAGAAGTTCTTTTATAACGTCTGTTAAAGTTTTGGACGAAAGATATCTGACTTCCAGGCTGAAGAGGTTTACACCTTGCCCTGCATAGCAACGACCCTCTCCTCCGGCAGACTTTAGCCTCGCAGCAGTTCATTCTCTCCCAATTCCCGTCGTCGTCGTCGTCGTCGCTGCAAGTATGCAACATCCCTTCACAGCCAGATCTCGGCCTTGCAACGCCGTTCTCCTACCAAATCTCGTCGTTGCCACACCCCAATCCTCGCTAGATCTCACCATTGTAGTTGGGTTACTGGAATTTGCAGAGAAAAATTTGCTCTCCTTTCTTGTTTTGTTTTGTTTTTGTTTTTTCTTTATTAATTTTGATGGAAATAGATCGCTTTTGTGCTGTTGGATTCGATGTTGATGTTTTGAATCCAGTTTTCGATTATATTTTGTTTTAGTTCAATGTCTTTCTTATCATCTTTATTCAAGTTCCTGAAAAAAAAAAAGTAACTTTTTTCTTTTATTCTCTTTCTTTTATTTCATTGAGAGAGCCAAAGGAAGATGAACAATGTATATTGTACTGCTAAGCTATTATACCAAAATAATATTTGTAAGCTTTTTTTGGTTTTGTTGAAAAAATAAAATGGTGGTCTTTGATCTGATTCTCATCCCGATAGTCTCAGCACAAGCATAAGGGCTGGGATCTTTTTTATTTATTTATCCCCTTTTTTTGCTTTATTTTTTTCTCAAAGACAAGTTTTTAAGTTAATTTTACATTAATCTTACTCAAAAAAAATAAAAAAAAAATTAAAAATACAGAAGTTTTCAATAAGAAAAATGTAACTTTAATTAATTATGATTAAAAAATTAAATTTGAATTCAGTTTTTTAAAAAATGAATTTGAATTAAAGATCAATGAAAATAACCACAAATACCCCGTGGGTGAAGGTCACATGAAAACTACATGTTCAAAGCCGTTAGTTATTTGACACAAGGTAGGGAAAGGAGTTCTCATGCCAAGATTTCTTAATTCAGTGGGTGAATTGCTAGAAAATTTAGTTCAGTGATTAAATTACCAAATTCGCAACGTTGAAGGGGAATCCACACAAAAAAGTCAAAAAAGAAGGTTGATTTTGTGGTTTTAACTATGGGTTTCTTTTGTAATTACATGTATAATTTAATAGTGATTTTATATTTGGTTCCATTACAAAGTGAATAGTTCAAATATTTTAATTTCAAATGTTTACAAGTCTTTTAGATATATATTATTAATAAGAATTGTTTTTTTTTTTACTTTTTGGTGAATTTTTCAATGAGCTTATCTAGGGGTGGCAATACGGGTCGCGACACGACGACACGAATCGAAAACGACACGAACTTTACGGGTTTGGGTTGGGAAAAATAGTGGTCGTGTCGTGTTCGGGTCACCCAAAATTGACACGGAAAAATTCATGTCGTGTTCGGGTTGACATGAATTTTTTCGTGTCAATTTTGTGTCAAATGTCGTGTCAATTTCGTGTCAAATTCGTGTCAATTTCATGTCAATTTCGGGTCAATTTCGGGTCCAACCTAAATTTCGTATCAAATTCGTGTCAATTTCTTGTCAAATTCGTGTCAATTTCGGGTTCAACCTGAATTTCGTGTCAATTTCGTGTCGCGGGTCAATTTCGTGTCGCGGGTTAATTTCGTGTTACGGGTCAATTTCGTGTCGCGGGTCAAGTTCGGTTCGTGTCGTGTCAACCCGTTACGGGTTCATGTCGTGTTCGTGTCGATTTTGTGTCACGGGTCGTGTTCGAGTTGGAGAAGAAAAAATTCAACACGGCTCAAATACGACACGAATCGGATACGTGAGACGAATTGCCACCCCTAAGCTTATCTAATCGTTGCATGATTATTATTACTCAAATCATAAATCCTACTGTATAACTAAAACAATAGTTTCTCGTGACAGTGTAAGTAGAAGGTCATGTTAGCATTAATGTCTTAAAGCAAAAATTTGTTTATAGTTTTGACATTTATCTATCAATAAATGTTATTCTTTTATTTCATATATCGGATGTCCTGAATACTTTTATTATTATAAATTTGTTACAAGTAAATAGCACTAAGATTATCAGTATAATAACTTTAATATTATGTATAAGGAAGTATGTATAAAGATATAATATTGAAGTGATAATCTAAATTGAGAGTCCGCAGTCATGAAATAAAGGTGAGCACTTTGACTTCGGTAAGACTGTTATGTTCATCTACTTTCACTCTTGTGGGAGAGTTTGTCTAACTATTGGAATGCGGCTTTACGAGTAGAAACATTGATATATATAAGGGGTTTATAATATATATTAGACCGGAATTAAAGTGATATTGATTTAAATAATAATTTCATTTAAGATAAATCAATTCAATTTGATGGATATTCTTGTAGACATCTTAATTTTAAAATAAGTTAGAAATACGTTGTATAGAGGATGACAATGTTATTCATAGGTATAGAATCTATAATTCTTTCACTAAAGTTAATGATATTCTCTTAAAATATCATTCGGGACTAGATTAAACAATAAAATATCTCGGTTGTTCTGTAATTTGTTTACTGAATCATTTTCTATTTATGGAGGGTTTCATAAATAGGGTTTGATTAGAATGAAATGACGGAAACTTTAATTATAAAATAATTGAGAAGGTAAAATGGAATTTTTAACCTTAATCTCAATTATGAATATCCTGTGGGGATTTTACATTATAATATTTGTTATGGACAAAAGCCCTAATAATGAGATTTTGTAATTCGGTATAGAAGCTTCATACTTATAGTGCAGTAGTAATGGAGTTTAATAATATGGATAAATTGATTTGGGTTAATTAGTTTATCTAATATTATTTTAGTTTTGATTTTATATGTCCATCGGATCCCCTTGTTAGTTCACAAATTCCAAAAAACGTCACGGAATAATTTCTAGTTATTCGGCACTATGTTGGAACTATTCCGGATGGAACAATATGAAGTAGAAAAACGCCACCCCTCTCCCAAGGTGTAGGCGTAGGTCACAGAGGCAGGCTAAATTAGGAACTACGCACACGTGGCAGATGATGCAGTCTCAAGTTTTTGCAAAGCTATTCTTTTGGTTGACGTATGCCAGTATTCCAGTTCATTCAAATCTTGAATACATAGAGCTGGAGAACAATTGTACCTTGGAGTTGACATAATTCTTCTCTGAATTTTGGTTCCTTGGTGCAAATTCACGAAGGTGTAAAGAAGTCAGAAGTCAGGTATCATGGGTTTCTGTGATCCTTGCCCTGGACAACCTAACCAGTTGTACGTCGAGTATACATACGGCGGAAGGAGATATGAGGTACCACTCTTTTATTTTTATTTTTTATTTTTTTTTATTTTTTATAAATAAATAAACGCACCTGCAAAAAAGCAGGACAAAAATATATTAGAATAAGAGCCAGAAATGATGCAAAACTGTTTAATGAAACTTGTGAAAAGGTAAAACCAAGGAAAAATAGAGCAAGGAGAGACCTCTATATGACATCTTATTACCATTACTTTATGTGCATCAGTAGTGGCAGCTTCTTTCTTAGTATAGAGGAGAAAAACCAAATTAAGATGTTTTTTTGAAACAAAAAGTCTGGTGCTGACTTAAGGTTTTATAGGCTCATCCCATTTTTGTTTCAGGTGGTGGTTGATGATTACGGGGAGTTGCTAATACCTCAAGAAGGTCAAAGAATTTAAAATACAACTCAATATGCGCAGACATCTCTAAGTGATCAATTGCGTAATGCAGGCATGAGATTGTTGGGGTTGTGAAAGCGGTTGGTTCTATTGTTCACCACTTCAAAGTTGGCGACCATGTTGGAGTCGGAACTTATGTCGACTCTTGCAGAGATTGTCAGTTTTGCAATGACGGCCTTGATGTTTACTGCGAAAAGGGTGCGCTTTACACCTTTAATAGAGTCGATGCCGATGGTACGGTTACAAAAGGAGGTTATTCCTCTTACATTCTAGTCCATAACAGGTAATCTACCTGCAGATGCTAAAATTTACAATTGAATTTGTACACAGTCCATGATCACCGATGGGGTTAAGGAGAGGCTTGCAAAAGAATTGCTTGATAGCGTCTATTCAAAAAAATAGAGAACTTATTGTGTAGTTATGTGGTATGATCTGTAGTTTTTCGTTTGTAGTGGGTAACCAGTTTACTAAAAATTCATTAATCTTTTAGTTTCCTTACAGCTATAAAACTACTGATGTCTTTAAAGGTAGGCTGATCTTCTATTTATGGGATGATTACATCCGTCCTAATACTAGATACCCTTGTCCTTGTTTGATAATTACTTGTTTCTCAAGGAATTACCTCTGGAAAGTGTTTTATGGCTTGAAAGAGTAAAATGTGATCATCGTCACCAACAAGTATTGCTATAGAATTCCAGACAACTATCCATTGGCTTCAGCAGCACCTCTTCTTTGCGTCGGGATTACTGTATACTCTCCAATGATGCGCCACAAGATGAACCAACCGGGTAAGTCTCTGGGAGTCGTTGGGCTGGTGGCCTTGGTCACATGGCTGTGAAGTTTGGTAAAGCTTTTGGTTTGAAAGTTACGGTTTTCAGTACAAGCCCTTCCAAGAAAGAGGAAGCTTTGAGTCTTCTCGGTGCAGACAAGTTTGTTGTCTCGTCAGACCATGACCAGATGAAAGTAAATACATAATATATGCTTAAAGCTCTTTTTGCTCCTCACAATCTTATCTACGTAACAAAGTTCTTGATTTTTTTTTTTATCATTTTCTTCAGTTTTGTTGTCTTGATATGGTTTTTTTTTTTTTTTTTTTAACCAATGTGGGCAGGCCCTTGCAAATGCATTAGACTTCATAGTTGATGCAGCATCTGGTGATCATTCATTTGATCTGTACATGTCACTGTTGAAGAGTACCGGAGTTCTAGCCTTGGTGGGATACCCAAGTGAAATCAAACTGAGTCCTGCAAGCCTTCTTTTAGGTACCTGGGAATTTCCATTCTCAAAATTCTATTATATTTATTCTCTTGTTTGTTAGGCGGGTTAAAATCCTATATAACCTTCGTGTTTCTGGATAATATTGCAGGAATGAAAACCATTTCCGGTAGCGCAGTTGGCGGTCCCAAAGAGACGCAAGAAATGCTGAATTTTTGTGCCGCAAAGGGAATCTAGCCGAATATATAGAAGTCATTCCAATTCAGTATGCAAATGAAGCTCTGGAGAGGCTAATTAAAAAGGATGTCAAGTACCGGTTTGTGATTGATATCGAGAACTCGCTGAAATGAGGAAACCAAAGAAAAGGGAATCGGTCTTTTCCTGCACATCCATGTTCATTTTAGTTTCGGTTTTCGCCTTACCATGAACAAGTATTTAACCTAAAGCATTTGCATACGGCAAGTATTTAAAGTTTGAAGTTTGAATTAAATTTGTTATCTTTAAATAAATATCACAATTTAATTTAAATTTAAAACGTAGATAATAATTTAGATTAGAAGTCGTTATCTTTGAATAAATATTACAATTTAATTTAAATTTAAAAGTAAATAAGACAATATATTGGATTAGATATTCTCTATTGTGAAATTGGTTTGTATTCATGTAAACGGTGACGGATGCACAATAGGGTTAGTGGGGCATGTGCCCCTGACCAAAACAACACACAACTAATATATATCGGGGTTTATGAAGTGCCCCCACTGATTAAAAGAAACGACAACAAGCAAATGTATATTGGCATGCCTGCAGAAAGTATATTGTGCTCTTCATGACTTGGTCTTTTAAGATAGTCTACTTGGGCTTTACTTGAATTCCTCCACTCTCTTTATTAGAGTTCTAACTATTCAATTTGTATTTTGAGTTCTTTATCCCCCACCTTTTTTTTTTTTTTTTGTATGACTAGTTGGAAAATGCGTGAGATAGACAAACAAAGCAAAAAAATAAAAAAAATGTAATTTTTTGTAAAATTATCAAGTAATAGGTATTGGATCCGTCGTGTGGCACCATTGAAGTGTAATGATAGATAAGAGTATAATATATAAAAAGGAAGAAAATAAAAGCATTAGAACGAAAAAGCAAAATAATAATAATAATAATAATAAAAATAAAACAAAATAAAAAGGAAGAAAATAAAAGACATTAGAAGGGAAAAAAAACCCAAAGTTGAGGACACGTGACGGAAGGAGAATGATTTGGTTTTTGAGAATTTTATATATAGAAGATAGAAAGAGAATATAGTTATATATAGAGAATAGATAGATAGATGTATACCATTTTTTCCCCCTGAAGTCTCTTTCTCTCTTTCTCTTCGTTCTATCTTCTTTCTTGTTCATTTTCTTTCTTTCTAGAAAAATCATCCTGTTACCATTTGTTTTCCACTTCCATCTTATCCTTTTGGTGACTATCTTTTTTCTTGTTTTATTTCTTAATATTTTTAATATCAAACTTTTCGTTGCTCCTCTCAATTTAATTATTCCGATAGCAACAATTAACTGATTGAGTTATTGAATTACTTTTATTTGCAAAGTATCTTTAAAATTATATAATCGATTGGTTTAATATTTTATACTTTTAGTAATGATATTGTTTTTTTTTTTTTTCCTTTTCTGGAAGTTGCAAAGTTTTGTTACTAAAAATGTTGGAGGTTTTATATGAGTTTGTTATATATATATATATATATATATATATTTCTATATTGTGCCCCACTGGATTCAAATCCTAAATCCGTCACTATATGTAAATTAATTATTGTATATAGTAATATCGGTCTGTTCGATCCTATTAACATGGTTAAAATTGATTACTAGGTTTTTCACTGTGTAAATTATTTTATCTATTTTTTTTTTCAGGTTCTACTAAAAAGATATATCTTTAACTATATTCTTCTACTTTTTACTAATTACAATAAAGCAAATCATTTATGAAAACTTCTTACCGCAAAGTTTAAAATAAATTTAAAAAAAAAAAAAAAACAACAACAACAACAGTGATAAGTCAAATATTAACGAGAATTCATTCAAAAAGAAAAATGTTAACGAGTACTAATTGATAAACAACTTAATGTTGTGTTTTTTGGGAAACAATTTGATGTTAAATCTATAATGAAAAGAAAAATAATTCATTTTACAGATCACCTGCAGATTGACGAACAATGTTGTAGCTTTCCAAAAAAAAAAAAAAAAAAAAAAGGGAAAAAGGGAAAAAATAATAATAAGGACAAAGATCAGTTGGTGAGACTACAAACTACAAACTACAAACAACAAGCTAAGAAAGCTTACTTTTTTCTACTGCTTTCTCTCATAAAAATTTAGATTATCTGTTGAAAAAGTGAATTTGAATTTATGATTCAAACAATCCCATGAACAATATTGTTGTGGCTCATGAAAGTCATTTAAATTCAAGTAGATAAATGTGCGTGCCTCTTCCTTCGTGTTTTATTTTATTTTTTCTTTCTTGCAAACCCGGTTTTACAGCTATGAAAAAAAAAAATTTCTCTTCTTGTGATGGGTTTATTAAGGTTTTGGCACTTTTATTCCTTTTTTTTTTTTTTTTTGGTCGATTAGTAAGTTGTTTGTAAATTTTTATTTTGAAATTTTTTTAAAAAATTTAATAATGTGCCCACCATTGAAAACAATTGCTAAAGTTTGTATAGAAACGCTTTCGTATATGTCACACATGCCTATTTAAAAGACAAATTGACGGGAATTTCGAACCGTCATTAGCAGGGTGTTTTCATCCAAACAATCCTTAACAATCCTTCTAAAATACAGCGTGAATTGGAACGATTTCTAGAACATGTTATAGAGAGTTTCTTTTTTCTTTTTTTTTTTTTCTTTTTTCTTTTTTTTTTTTAGAACTTAAAACAATCCTTCTTCTTCTCTCTCTCTCTCTCTCTCTCTCTCTAAAATATATAGCATGAATTGGCATTTTTCTTTAGGTCTCTTGCTTACGAGAGGTTCCATTTCTTCCATTTTTTGTTCAATGACGTGGTCTTTGTTGTTAACTGCCCATTTTTCCACATTGACTTAGAAAATGCCGCAAAATGTCATTTCGTTCCTAGTCCGGTCAATCTGAACATCTTATTCTCAATGTTAGGTAAGGGTCACAATTTGCAACTTCTAATGTTTATTTCGAACTAAAAATTTACATTTCTATATATATATATATATATATATATATTAATTTTTATACAAGAAAACACTGTAAAAAAAAAAAAAAAAAAAACTACTAAATCAAAACCTTTTGAGTTTAAACCCGTTCGTGAAACGAGCTGTTATAAATGAATACATATATGCATCATATTATAACGATTGAATTAGACAGATCCATCATGATGTAAAGGAAAACTGATGTGATCATAGGCGATTGTGTGATGATCATATTCTTGTGATAATGTACTACAGCAGGCATCAAAAAGTGGGTCCACATGCACGGCGGGGACAATGTCAAGAGAATGAACATTCATAAGATTGCGCCGCAGCTGATCTCTACGTGCTTGAAACTCCAATACTTGAGCGCTTGTCGCTTCCAATTGAGATTTGAGTTCATCGACCATCTTCTGCAAATGAAAAATTATCCCGGCGCTGCCATAGACAGGATCTCTTAGCCTCGCCGTCGCTTCATATACCATGGCCTTCACAGCATCTTCCCTTTTCGCCTCTTCCACCATCTAAACAAACACCAAAGCAAAGATAATAGGAATATAGTTATACAAAAACAATAAATGTTTCTAAACCGATGTTTAATATTATGATGTGATCGGTTTAATATTATGATGTGATCTGACAATCAGAGAAATACGTTACATGTAAAATCTCCATAGCACTATATATACATGTACCTGAATCATTTTGATGACGTTACTAGCACCGAAGACCTTATGAACGCCGGCGAATTTCTCGATCTCTTCAGCTGGAAAATAGGGCGAGAGCACGCAGTTGTTGTCGCATCTCCGGCGAAGCATTCTACAAGCTGCGCATGGTTGATGGCGAGAACGTGCCAAGGGGACCACTTGGGTTTCCATGTGTTGCAGAAGTAAAGAAGTAGTTGTAATTAACAACGTTTCACATGTGTATATATATATGTGTGTGTATATATAGATAGAGAAGAGAAGACATTGTTGATCACATTTTTTGCATTGCTAAAATTTTCAAAGCGATTTTGGGGAGGCGGCCACTCAAGGACAGTTTAACCTGATACATGAGTTGAAAATTGTGAATTCCTTGCAGTTTCATAACTTATTAGACTACGGACCTAACCTCACCATTATAGCACTAATAGGGTATTTCGTGAATGAGTTAAGTTTGAGTTGAGTTGAAATTTTTAAGTTTGAGTTGAGTTGACTTTTTAAAAAGTAATTATAAATTTTGTCGACTTTTCAGAAAAAGACAAAAATTGAGATGAAAAAGTACAATTTAGTTGGAGTGGAACTTTATTATCAAACACCTTAGATTTTTTTTCCAAAAAAATAAAAATAAATAAATAAATAAAAAACTCTGCTTCCAAACGCTGGCTATTTAAGACAACTTAGAGGAGGGAAAGAAAGTCTATCAAGCCAAGCTGTATTTGTACGGCATCAATGTTAAGTTTGACTTGGCTATTCGATTCATGTGTCTCTTTTATGTACTTCTAATAATAGGAATAATTATAAAGATTTTCTATAAATTATAATCCTTGTAGTATTTCGTCCCTCAAATTTTAAAACGTAACGGTACGGGGTAAAATTATTACGATTTCATAATCAGGGAAATAAATGTCACGTTTTGAAATTCGAGGATAAAGTATTACACAAGTAATAATTCAGGAGAATTTTAAAATTAATTCTTAATAATATTATCATACATCAATTAAGATAATATATCAATTAAAAAATCATGTTAACGAAATGATATGATGTGATACTAATAAAAGGACACGAAAAGAAACGTGAACAAGAGGAATGAGCCAAATTCATAACCCATGCGCATACAAATTTGACAATTAGAAATGAATAAGTTATATATATATATATTTGTGTGTGTATATCTATGGATTTTCTATCGGTTCTTGAAAGAAAAGTTGAAAGTTTATTTTTACGCACATGATACCGCCAATATATGTATATATATATATATATATGTATATGAAAGTTCTTTAATTGCTAAAACTGGGTGAGATTGAAGACTATACATATATATATATATATATAAGTACTTAATTGTTAATTGAAGACAATATATATATGTTCTCATGTTTCACGCATAACACTGTGTCAATATTGACAGCAAATTTGCTAAAAGTGGGAGAGATTCAAGAGTCGAGACATAATTTTCCCTGTTTTTTCAAATACAAAATAATTTCTCTGTGAGTGAGAACTGCAGGACGTTGGACTTGTAAACGACTCTCAAATGTCGTCTAGCTGAGTTTAGAAAGTCATTACATATACAACTTCTAAAGACGTGATGCACATTCAATTTTATCGTTTTGTATTATCATTTTTTTTTTCATGCCATAAATGAAGAAGATCGCTCTAAGCATCGAGGGATCTTTCACACCTCCAATGTATATATGGATGTCAACATTAATTATAAAAAAAATACAAAAATGTATATTGATTTTTTTTTTTTCTGTCTTATTTTGTGTTCTAGTATTCTATTTATTATTTTTTGTTATCATTATTATAACTTGCTTGGGAGGTTTGAACATTAAATTTGAATAGAAAATATATACAATAAGAAAATGGAACTATACGTTCGAATCTATAAACAAAATAGGGCTAAATTTAAATTTTATAAAAGTAAACTTTTACTATTAAAATAATTTAGAAATGATGATAATGTTATGATTAAATGGAAAAAAAAAAAGACGCCAATTAATAATAATGAAATGTCAAAATTTGACATTTTTATACTTAATATAATAATTGCTAAATTTAACTGGAAATAGTATTATATAATAGAGTGATTTTCATCCCCAAGCGGGTGTTTCTTACATCCGTTTTTGAAACATTTGAATGGCATTCTTCGAATTAACCATTCAAATTGTTTTTGGCAATCTGAAATGGGGATCAGCGTTTGGGTGTGGAAATGTAAAGGATCATTTTAGACCATTTGAAATGAATATATCAGAGTCAATGTTATTTTTGTTACAAAAAGTGTAAAAAAAAAAAAAAACCCATATAATTGTACTCCTTTGTATAATGTTATTTCTAATGCTATATCTGGATTTTGTCATTATCATAGAACTTTAGGAGGCTCTCTCTCTCCTTTTCTCGCTCACTAATGTGTAAGTGTTAGAGTTTTTCAATCGTTTTCCTCTTTTAAGACTAGATTCCAATGGTGGTCTTTGGCCTATCTCTTGACAGAGGCAAGCCCGTGACAGGAGGAAGGGCGTTATGGGAAGGAACAAGGTAGGAATGAGATAGTTCGTAGTAGTGCATGGTCATCACGTGCTGAGAAGGTTCTGCAGCAGCTCGATTTTAACAACCCAGTTTCTCCCAACGTCGTGGATCATTTTATTTACAAGGACTCTTTTTGTATGATTGATTTTTTTTTTGTTTTTTTTGTTTTTTTTCATGTACCTTTGTGTGTAATAATAGTGATGTCTTCTTCGTATTTTCTTTAGTTGTTTTATCTATTAGTTATTTTTAATAACGGAGGTGGTTTTTTCACCTTCCGTATTGTTTGTTTGTCCACCTTCTGTGTTTTTTTTTTTTTTTGTCTGTCGGAGTTAGGTGGTCCTAGTACTATTGAGTCTTGACCCTCGATTGATCGAGAAATTTTATCGATTGTTGGGATTTTATCAAAAAGAGCATTACATGTGCCCCATTTTAGTATGCCAAGGTATATATTCTTTATCAAGTCTCAAATATATGTCTTTCTCTTTGAGCATCATCAGACTTTATTGATGGATTCTTTCTTATTGAAGGATTTTGTCTCATGTAATACATAGATATTTGTTATGTTTGGTGTTTTTGTATCTTCTTAATGAGCTTAATGAAATTTCCTTTAAAAAAAAAAGATAAAAATTAAAAGGACAAATTCACACCCCCTCTCCCTGAACTTTAACCCTTATCACGAAATGCCCCTGAATTTCAGTTTGTAATATTTTTTACCTTCGAACTTTGAAACATTTACAGATCCCCCCCTGACCCCCTAAGTTGAATTTTTTACGGAGAAATGTGCATGACACTAATTGGTAGCATGAATAGGGGGATGTTAAGTATGAAATTACAAAGTTGACCTCATAATTAGGTTAAAAGAGTAAATATTTAAGACTGTTGTCATTTTTTCCCATACTTCTCTCTTATGTTTAACTTCGTAATACCATGTGTGCTACCAATGAGTACCATTTCGTAATTTCATATTTAATATTGCTGTCAAGTTTATTTTTCCATAAAAAATTTAACTAAGGGGGAAATCTGTAAATGTTTTCAAATTCTAGGTGAAAGAATGTTACAAATTAAAATTTGGAGGGCTTTTGTAACAAGACCTAAAATTTAAGAGGAAAAAGTAAAATTTGTCCTTTTCCAAATAAAAAGGAAAGATATAAGAAACATAAATGTAATAGGAAACTATTAGTGTACAAATGGATAATTAAAAGAATAATTAGCCCAAATAGTCCATGAACTTTTTATAAGGTGATGATTTGGTTCCTACTCTTTTAATTTTGGCCGAGACGACCCTAAACTCTCTAAATATTGACAATCTTTCATTTCCATCCAATTCCGTTAAGTTTCTAATGTTTGAGAGGGTATTTTAGTAATTTAATAATAAATTTAATTTGACAAAAATTTAAAAAAAAAAAAACTCATAAAAGAAATCCTAATTTATTCTCTATCTCTCCTCCCTCCACCCCCCTCTCTCTCTCTGTCTATTTCTTCCCCTTCAATCTAAAGTGACAAACCCAAATCGCAGGGGAGGCAAATCCAAATCGAAAACGACTGCCCGGAGGGGGGGGGGGGGGGGGGACAAACCCAGATCGAAAATGGGGGAGGGGGTCCCAAATCGCAAACGAGAGGGAGGGGTGGAGCCTCAGTTTAGATGGCGGGGCGAGGCGGCGCGTAGTTAGTCATTGTGGGGGGGCCGAACCTGGATCAAAAATGCGGGGGGGGGGGGGGGGGGCCGGTGTTGGTCATTGTAGGGGGACCGAACCTGGATCAAAAACGAGAGGGTGGGGGGGGCCAAGCTAGATAAAAAAAGTTTGGGTGGGAGAGGGGGGAGGGGGGGGAAGGTGGAGCCTCGGTTTCAAAGGCAGGGGGTGGAGTTGGTCGTTATGGGGAGGGGGGTGAACCTAAATAAAAAACGCGGGGAGAGGGGTAGCCTCAGTTTCAATGGTGGGGGGCGAGGGAGGGACAGAGTTGGTCATTGGGGGGAGGGGGGGGGGGGGGGGGGGGGAGGGTAGCGAACCCAAATAAAAAATGCGGTGGGGGGGGGGGAGGGTGGCAAACCCAAATAAAAAATGCGGTGGGGGGGGGGGGGGGTGGGAAGGGAGGTGGAGCCTCAATTTTGACGGTAAGGGGGGTGCTGGAGTTGGTCTTTTTGGGGGGGGGGGGGGGCGGCAACAAACCCAAATCGAAAGGAGCTGGAGTTCGTAGCACGGCTGGGGGTGGTTGTTGGGGTGGGGGTGGTTGTTGGGGTGGGGGTGATCTCAGCAATGAAGAAGAGAAAGAGGGGGGCGCTGGCATCGCCGGAGATGGAGGTTGTCGCCAAAGGAAGAGAGAGAGAGAGAGGAACAAGGATTTTTGGGAGAGTTTAGGGGAAAGAGAAAATTAAAGATTATTTTGGTATTTTTACTACAAAAAATGATCGTTTGAGCAAGATTCCATCAGAGACTTGACGGAATTGGATGGAAAGGACTAAAATTGTTAATATTTAGAGTATCAAAGGTCTTCTTGGCCAAAATTTATATATAAAAAAAAAAAAAAAAAGAAACCAAATCATCACCTTCAAAAGAATTCAGGGACCATTTAGGCCAATCTAAACACATTACTCATGTTACAAATCAAGCATATTTCTAGTTTTTTTTTTTTTTTTTCCAATTATTTATAACTTTCTCGATGCATATATAATGTATATACGTTTACTATCAAATAGAATATACATTACTATATTATGGATTCTTCGGAAGACTGGTCTAACGACCAAAAAAAAAAAAAAAAACAGTATTAGTACCAAAGGAGAAAATTCAGCAAAAGAAAATCATTGGCGTTTTGAGGCCCTCATCACTCGTTTATCTGCTTTCCTTTCGGTGTTTTTATACTTGTCTACTTAGTTTTGCATTCGCGGTTGTATAATGTGATAACCGGTTGTTTTTTATTTTCTAGGTCTAAAAGCAGTTTTTTCAAATGTTTAGTTGATTTGTCAGAAGAGTTTTTAGTCTCTAGAAGTGTTTTTTGTAAAACCAAAAAATATGACTTCTGACAAAAACTCTTGTGAGTAAACTTTAAAACTATTAACAAAATTTAAACTAAATATTATAAACTTCATTTTAACATTTTTATTATTTATTAGAAAACTGTAAAGATCATATTAAGCTCAGAAAGCTTTTTGGATCCAAATATTTACTGAGAAACCACAACTCTTACTTCTCTTCTTCTACTAACTAGAAGCAAAAGCAAAAACTCTGTCAAACGGGTTCAATATGTTTGAATGGCGAGCTACTAAGAAGAAGGAAAAAGAAGATATGCTTCTTGTTCATAGAGGTAGTAAAAATAATATTGATATAAACGACGAGCGTTTACATGAGAAGAACTGTGTGATTTGTCTTGGAAGCATGTTTTTCACTTGGAAGAACTGTGTGAAAACATCCAGAGTTATTAATGCCCTTACATGTCATGATGTGGTGGATGGACTCGATGTGTTCAACATTAGTTGGCCGAGTGATCAACAATCAAGTAGTCACTAATAAATATCGAAAATTTGAAGATGGAAAATATTTTGAATTTGATTAAGCAAGTAATAGTCAGATTTTTTTAGTAAGTGATTTGGGCTTATTTAGCTATCTTAAGAAAATTAATTTCATTTTTCTTGGGTCATCTTTGTAAATAAACTTTACTCTCATCTCTTTTTCACCTTTTTGATATTTTGATATTTTGATATTTTTTTAATTTAGAATGTGGAATACGAACTTTGCATCCTGTAATTCTATTTATATATGAAATATCAATGAATTCTATTTGCAATCACCCTAACATGTCTATTATGTAATGTATTTTTCACATGTCCGTTCAAAACTATATATAGATATATATATATATATATATATATATGTCAAAGCACATACACTGCATACAGTTATATATATATAAATTTATACATTACTAATTAGTAAATATTATATATATAGTTCGCACCATTACTAATTTACAAATGTATGAGATGGCAGATGTTGTTTAGTGAGGCTTCGTGCTAAAACGACATGTTTCTTCTTAAGAGCATATTAGAATCATATGTATGTCGTGTGTGGCGGCAGTACAACAACATGTCGTTTAAGAAATCATGATATATACATATAGGTGTACATATATAGGTTTATATGTATGATTTTAAATCATTTTGCTAATTAATGTGTATATTGTGTATATATGTGACAGATGATGTTTCTTGAGGCTACGTCTATGTTAAACGACGTGTCGTTTCTTAAGAGCATATTAGAACCTAGGTATGTCGTCTGTGGCGGCAGTACAAACAACATACGACATTTAATGTAAACTACGTCTCAAGGAAGATAGATACGAAAAATATCGGCATGTGGTTTTTTTTTTTTTTTTTATTTATTTAAAAGATAGGTATATGTATAAATTAGTCTTAGTTCTCCTTAAGTTAAGACTTTTCTGTATTTTATTGGGTATACAATCTGGATTTTAAAAAAATAAAATAATTTTATTAAATACATAAACATTAATAGGTTTAATGGCTTAACCTAAAATCTAAATCTGAATTACAATTTTAATAGCCCAGTAATTTAAAAGACTGGCCCATTATATTAAGTAATATTTTGTCTACACATAAACTAAAAGCTTCCAAAAGAAGGCAACTCTTCACTTTCCCGTTCCGCCATTTCCAAACAAATTTGGAAATTTACTCTGTTGTTCAAGGAGTGATTTTTATTTTTTATTTTTTCGATTTATAGTATTGAATTTCTTCTTAATTTGAGACAACTTTATCTTGGTCTGTCAATTCGTTCTTCTTCAACTTCTCGTTTCCACTTTAGGTTTGTATTTCTTTTTCTCGCTTCTTGTTTTGATTCTATTTGTCTTAATCAAGACAAAACTCCGAAACAAGATGGAAGATAATTTTTTGAATGACTGTTTGATTGTCTACATTGAAAAGGAAATTACTGTAAAATTTAGTAGTAAATCAATTATAGATGAGTTTGCCTCTATGAAATATTGTCAAGCACAACTTATATTTAAGAAAAGAAAATGATATTTTGAGCTGTATGAATTTAACATAGTATGTTCTTTTATTGAGAAAATAATATTATTTGCAAGTGTATAAAATATATATATTTCATTTTTACAGGTGATATATTAAACTTGAAATTTCAAGATGTGAAACTTAAATGACTATAATATTATAAAGATATTGAGATCAACACTTCAATTTCAAGTTCTTTCTTATATTATTTTTATTTCTAATTACATATAGCTGACAATGACATGTTGTCCTATTTAGATATAATACTGTTGTTTTCATGTGTCAATATATCATGAATTTAATAAATAAAAATTGTTACATATATATATATATATTATGTTAGTATAATCTTGATTAAAAATTTTTTTTATCCCTCTATCAATAAATCCTAATTCCGTCACTGTCGTCATTTCAACTGAGCTCATTATTTTCTGTGACGATTTGTATATCTTAGGCAGTACAACTTACTCTAGCTTGGTTTGAAAAGAGGTGTGTATAAATAAATAGTAAAAATAAAAAAAGGAATTTCAGGGCCCAAAAGAAAAAAAGATTTAGGGCAAGAGAGGCTCGAACTCTCGACCTCAGGATAACTCACTTGACACAATTTGAGACAACTTCATCTTGGTCTGTTAATTCATTCTTCTTCAACTTCTCGTTTCTACTTTAGGTTTGTATTTCTTTTTCTCACTTCTTGTTTTGATTTTTTTTTAATTTAATTGTGATTTTTCTATTTGTCTTAATCAAGACAAGACTCTGAAACAGGATGAGATATAATTTTTGAATGACTGCTTGATTGTCTACATTGAGAATGAAATTGCTGTAAAATTTAGTAGTGAATCAATTATAGATGAGTTTGCTTCTATGAAAGATCATCGAGCATAACTTATATTTAAGAAAAGAAAATTATATTTTGAGATATATGAATTTAACATAGTTTGCATTTTTATTGAGAAAACAATATTATTTGCAAGTGTATAAAATATATATATATATATTTTATTTTTACAGGTGATATATTAGATTTGGAGTTTCAAGATGTGAAATTTAAATGGTTATAGTATTATAAAGATATTAAGATCAACACTTCAATTTCATATTCTTTCTTACATTATTTTAATTTCTAATTACATATAACTGATAATGACATGTTGTCCTATTTAGATATAATATTGATATTTTCATGTGTCAATATATCATGAATTTACTAAACAAAAGTTGTTACATGTATATATGTTATATTAGTATAATCTTGATTAAAAAAAAAATTTTATCCTCCCATCAATAAATCCTAACTCTATCACTGTCGTCGTTTCAACTGAGCTCATTATTTTCTGTGCTGATTTCTATGTCTCTGGCGGTACAACTTACTCTAGCTTGGTTTGAAAAGAGGTGCGCATAAATAAATAGTTAAACTAAAAAATAATAATAATAAAAAAAAGGAATTTCAGGACCCAAAAAAAAAAAGATTTGGGGTGAGAGAGGCTCGAACTCTCGACCTCAGGATAACTCACTTCGAAGCTATGAGACCTACGCGCTAGCCAACTGCGCCACCACCCCAGAGGCGAAGATTTCCTTTACGTAAAATGTTTATTCCTTTTAAGATTAAGAAAACGAAAAAAATTGCACATCTATATTCCATATAAAAGGTGTTTATAAAAAATAAAAAATAAATAAAAATAAAAAAAGGGAACTAATACAAAATTGAAAAGCAAAGCGCAAAATGGAATTGGCAAGAAACAAAGGAAAAGAAACCCGTCATTTGTTACCATCCTCTAGTTACAAATCAACGCTTGCAAAGCCAAAACTTCAACAATCTATTTCAGCAGGGCAAAAAAAAAAAAACAGATTCACAACGTTCTCTCGAAGAAAACAGATTCAAAATAAAAAAGACAAACATTCCAAGAAAGAAGGATTCAAATTCAAAGTCCTTTTTCGTGTGTGTGTGTGCGTGTGTGGAATCTTTCTATATTGCAAAAGCCGGTTTCGGTGTGGTAGAAAGGAGGGCTGAGACGAAGGTGTTCTCAGTCAAGTTTTGAAGCTAAAACCAGACCGCCTCTTTGTTTGCTCGCTTTTCCTTCTGAAAGAGTTGAAACCAAGAAGATTTTCGAGCGATTTTCCCTTCTTGTTCCGAGACCTTCCCACTTCTCTCAATAGCTGAGTTAGCCTTTTCTTTTCATCATCAATGTCGGGATTTGCCGTCCCAAGTTGTTCTTCCCTCACCTTCAAGATGTACTCCAATATCTCAATTGCATCTTCTACCCTATACGAGCATAAAAATTCCATGTTTAGCAAAGAACACCGACCTTTTCGGCTTATGCTTAGATGGCATTTCAAAAGATGATGATTAAACAAACACGCGAAACGGGACATAGCTTAAGAAGAAACATCTAATGCCAAAAGCTTGAGTCAACATTAAGGATTACCTCCCCATGGCGTCATAAGTCGCAGCCAGATTGCTATATACTCCGAGAGTATCCAAGTGACAAGAACCACACTCATGCTCTAGTATCTGTCTTGCTTCTTCGAACAGTCCCGTGGCCTCATTTATTTTGTAGAGCTGCACACAAGCCAATCCCATCTGGTTCAACACGATTCCAAAGAAGGCTGATTTCCTCTCCCCGCTTGCACGAAGCTTGGCTATGGCACTCTCGAAAGCATTTCGAGCCTCCAAAAACCTTCCAACCATGTAGAACATCACACCCATCTGCGCTTCTAATCCAGCAATAGTGCCACGGTGTGCAGGGTTTTCCTCCAATAACTTTACCGCCTTCTTCAAGAGCTTCAGTGCCTCCTCGGGCTCACTGACAGCTTCATAGACGGCGGAGATTTCAGTCAAACCGCTGGCAATTTCCTCAGATGTGACTCCAGCCAACGGTTTAGTATATATTCGCAAGGCAGTCTCACAGTATGACTTGGACTCTCGCAACTTGCCTGTCCTGTAATACAAGTCAGCAAGGCGAACAAAGATCGAAGCCACAGAAGGGTGATTTTCGCCCCTTGTGGATTTCAAGACCGTAAGTGCCTTCTGATAAGCGAAAACAGCCTCATCAAAGCGACAGAGAGACAAGTAAATATTGCCAATGCTAACATCAATAGTTGCCACCTCGTTATCTTGTCCGTTGGCAATCATTACCATGCTAGCAAGAACGAGGTACTCGAGTGCAGCTTCACGATCTCCCTTCGCCTCGCAGATGAGAGCCATAAGTCGGCGATCAGCAGCTTCTTCGAGGGACGCCGGCGCGCTGTGTTCCTTATGAATTTCAAGTGTCTTCTTGCAGAACTTCTCTGCCTCCTCAAACTGCATTGCTTGCATATGGGCTTCAGCAAGGTACCTACCATTTCGAAAACCATTTCCGTTCCTTTATCTTTCAGTTTTACACTAACCAAAAAGGAAAATGTACAGTAATCACCCGAAAACTAAAAATCAAAACTTATCTTATACACACCATTATATAAACAACTATATATATATATATATTTGAACCACTAATCTTCCTTGTATAAATAGAATCAAAGAGTAGTTGAATTTAAATATACAACATTAACAAAACAGAAATATTTAACCAGTAATATTATCCAATTAGCTCTGACTAACAATTTAACAAAATTATCACTTCAAATCCCAACTCACCAACCAAATCTTCAAAGCCAAATTCTGCTTGAAACATGTGGGCCCGCCAGCTAAAATACACCAGGTAAAGCCTAAACTACACACATTAACATACACCCACCTTGTCTAATACCAGATTCAAACCCCAGCGTAAGTTAGCATCATACATCATCTCAAGCTAAAATGAACCGCCGCCAGAAACAGTGGAAGAGGAAAAGAGAAAAAATAAATAAATAAATAAAGAAAAAAGAAAGGGACTTTTACCTGTAAGTCTCGGCAAGTCTAGGATCCGATTCACCGAGAGCCTCAATCTGGACCATTAGACCCGACCCATAACACGAAATGGCCTGCTCAAGCTGACCCATCATCGAATACGTGTCCCCGAGCTGCATGAACCCGGAGAATCTCGCCAGAGCACGGTCCGAATCTGACCCGATTCCAAGACCCGAAACCACCTCGATGGACCGCTCGAGAACCGGAACCGCATCCTCCAACCGGGCCAAACTGCAGTAAATCGCCGCCACGACGTGAAGGCTCATGGCCAGCTCCACGCCGGGACCCGGGCACCGCTCCAGCGACTTCGAGGCCCGAATCGCGTAGTCCAAAGCCCGGGTCGGGTTCTCCCCCGACGCCACAGCGTCCCGGGCCATCTTCAACAGAAACGGGCCGAGATCCGGGTTGTCCGGCGACGAATCATCGAGAAGCGTTTCGTGTTGGGGCTTTCTGGTGGTGGGAGTGGGTCGGAGCCGGTCGTTGGGTTTGGGGATGAAAATGGGAGATGGGTTGGGAGAAATCAAGGCCGGCATGGCTGTGAAACGGGAAAGGAAGGAGAGTGGAAATGGGTTTTGGGTGTTTTTTATTTTTTCGTTGTTTCAGTGGTGGTGGGGGTGGTGGTAGAAATGGTGGTGGTGGTGGTGGTGAGGGTGGTGGAGGGTTGCGTGGAAGAGACTTCTCATCATCAAGGAGTTTGGGTACTTTAACTTGATGACCAGCTTCAGGATGAAAAAGGGAACGAATAGTGTTACAAAATCCATTCTTTTTCTCTCTCTCTCTCCTCTCTCTCTCTATCTCTCAAGTGGAGTGGAGGAGTTTGCCTTTTCGTTGAGTTGCTCTTTTTTTCTTTGTAATTTTCACAACCTGATAGTACTGGTGGAGACTGGATCGGGGGCGTAACTAACACGTGCGTGGTACTTCCTTGTAGTGGTTTATTGATTTTTTTTTTTTTTTTTTTTTAACTTTGCAATTTGATTACTACAAAAAACAAATGATTATTTTCAATAACGCCCCTTAATTTCATAATCGCTTTACTTGTTGTATTTTAAAAACTCTTATGATTTGTTTTAGCATGCATTTGATTTGGTGTTAAGGTTTACATTGTAAGATTTGGGTTTGAATTGATTATGCATTTATTGATAAATTTGAATTACTGGAGTTAAAAAATATAAAAATTATAAATGTATTCAAGAAAAAAATATCAATATGAAGTTTATTTTGTTTATCTCGAAATTCTATGTAATTTTTAAAAAGAATCATCTCATTTAAACTTGTCTATGCAAAGTTATGAACTTTTAAAGTTTGAATTGCAAAAATATGTTAATAGTGTAGTTGAGGGAAAAAGACAAAAATTGGATTGTAATTTTAAGGTTTGAATCATAATGCCAAATACATGCTTGTGTTTTTGTTTAATTTCAACTAAACTATACTTTTTCGGCTGGATTTTTATCTTTTTTCTGAAAAATCATTAAAAATTATAATTAGTTTTTAAAAAATCAACCAACTACAACTTAAAAATTCTAACTCCAACCGACGATCCAAGCGGAAGCTTATTTTGTTCTTTAAACTTTGAATTACCCATTTAAAAACATATAGAAAAGGAGGGGTTAGGAAAACACAATGTACTTTGAATTATACCTTTATGTTTTTTTTTCCTTAATCGAAATCCTAATAAAAGGGGATTTGAGATTAATTTCTCTCTCTTTTCATCCGTTTTTAACCAAAATTCTATTAGAAGGGATACAATGAGACTTACTCAAACTTCGATAAATAAAGTGAGAGTTTTTAAAATTTAAGAAATAAAATGACAATGATTTTGAAACTCAGAGGCGAAGATAAATCTCATTTTAATATGGAGTTAATTGTAAATGCACTTATATTATGTTTCATACTCTTTTAATTACACTTTGCGGAATAGATAATTCTACAAAGAAAATAAAAATCTATGCGACAGTGACTGAACCATCATATATGATAATTATTGGGCAGCTCGTGAGGAAAAATAAACACACTGTTGATATGTCATTTTATATATGATTGGGAGATAACAAATTATATCTTGATAGAAATGTAGGAGCCTTTATTTTGTCTCCATTTTTTTAAAAAAACAAATTAAATAAATATATACCGTATGAGTTAATATGTCAGAAAGATGATCATATGACACAAAAATGCTCATGCTTTTGAAACAACATATTCTACCAAAGATATTCCCAACAACAAAATTTGCCAACTCACCAGAAATCCAAATTTCTCAAGCAATATTTCTGCCACATTTTCAAGTCAGAACCGACAAATGATTAAAGATATTTCGTAAAAGAATTGAGACTCTCTCTAATTAGTCACTACTTAGAAAGGATATTATTGGAAGTTGCTGTGACTTCAAACTTAAGTTTCCCTACTAGTAAAAAGTTCACAGAATCACAAGCTGTCTTGTGGCAGCGGCAAAGATGATTATTTTCCCAAATTCAATATTCCTTTTTTGTTGTGAGAGTCTTTATAATGATGGAAGAGAAAAAAGCACAAGGGAGTCTTTATCCCTGTCATAAAATGACCGTTTGGATTACCATGTGAAGACTGCTTTTTAGACACTTTTTATAAAAGTTTTCTTATATAAAAACTTGAATTTGTTATTCAAACCAATGATCCAAAACTTACTGTAATCGTTGTCAAGTATCCAAATAAAACATCATGGATTTTTTAGGCATTTCAAGATTGTTTTGTTCAATTTGAAAACTATAAATGAAAAAATCCATCGACCAATTAACTAAGAATACTAGTTACTTTGATAATTGAGTTAAAATCTTCAAATATTAATCTAAACCAAAAATATATGGTCAATTTAGTTAAATTGTTTAAATATTAATCCAATACTTTTAAACTTGTTTAATTTGAGTCAATTATCTAGAACTAACTATTAGGAAATTTTAATTTCTTTTAAAACTGCTTGAAATTTTTTTCTTAACTCAAAAAGGCATAAAATAATAATTAATCATTAAAAAAAAAAAAACATGATACGACATGTCAACCCAAAATGCCATCCACGTTCCCTATTTAATAGAACATTATTTTGAAGTTGGTAACTTGGAACTTAAAAAAAAAAAAAAAAAAAAAAAAAAAAAGTTTCCCTGCTGGTGAGTTCACAAGGTGTCTTGTGGTGGCAGTATAGTTGATTGTTTGCCAATTCCAACGTCACATTTTTTCAGTAAATAAAATGAAATATATTTTGAGACATCCGACACTAATGGTGCGTTTGGTAAAACGGTTTGAGTTTAAATTTTTAAGTTTGAGTTGGTTGACTTTTTAAAAATTAGTTATAAATTTTGTTGACTTTTCAGAAAAAGATAAAAATTGAGATGAAAAAGTACAGTTTAGTTGGAGTTAAACCAACAAGCCAAACATCCCCTTAAAATTAATAAAGGATAGATCTTATTTATTGACTCTCTATCATGAGACTTACTTTCTAATAGTATGTGATTTTCAATATCACTAATAATAAGGAAAATCAATCACAATTAGAATCGTGAATTATGAGATTGTAATTAGTGTTCATATTTTGTATTGTAAGCTAGTTTCCTCTTTTTAGCATTTTGTATTTACTTTCATTTTCAGTACAATTCTAATATATAATAACAATAACAGACAGATAAAGAGTCACTTCACTTAACTGGTTAACCTTTTAAGATAGAAACCAAATCTCTTAACATTGTTTGACATTGTTTGACGACAAATGTTTAATTAACATTGTTATTATGTTTGACAACTAATACCACTTAACATTGTTTAATTAAAATCTAATGTTTCATTTTTATTGTTATTATTTTTTTTATAAGTCACACGTATGGGCTAGACTTTTTAACAGTTGAGTTAGTTATGTAGAATTGACAATTGTATTATGTTTAGACTTTTAAAAGACAACATGAAAGTTTGTTTTCTTAAATTTAACGCATTAAATTATAAAAATGAAACACTTACGAATTTAGAAAAAGATAAATATAGCTTCTGTTCTTAAAAAAAACTTTAAAAAAAAAAAAAGTAGCCAAGGAATTAGGGCTAAACATCAGGTGGGGACGGGGTCGTTTGTTTTTTGGGATTTTCTAATTCATTTAAACTTAAAAAAAAAATTAATAATATACCCGAACAACCTAAATTTTAAAATCAACCCATAAATTAGAAAAAACAAAAAACAAAAAACAAAAAACAAAACGAATACTGCTATTTCAAATAAGAATTAAATTAGAAAAAAATTTAACATTCATAATACATAATCCATTTCAATTTGATAAGTTCAAATCTCCAATTATTTGGAGAAATGACAAAATAAATGTAAAGATAAAATATTAATAATGCAAGTTTTATAAGTCATAAAACATAATAAAAAATAAAGAGTATATATTAAATTATATTCTAAAAATTTATTAATTTAAATGCTAATTATTTTTCAAAATTCAAAATGATATCTAAAAGGACTATTAACACCCTAGTTCACTTTTCTCACACAAATTTTAAAGTAATTTTTTTTTTATCAATTTATTGTCCAATTATAAAATTACTTTAAAAAAATGTTTTTGAAAATACTCTTCAGATACCTCACACATTTTTTTTTTAGAAAAAATAAAAATTGCACCCTTTCTAAATACAATTTTGATAAACATTAACTCTAATTAAATAATCATTAAAGAAAGAATACAAGATGAATTTCAACATTACAAAATAAGATAAATTATAATATATATATATATATATAACATATTTAATAGGAGTTTTTAAAAATTATAACAGGTTTTTTTAAAGATAATAAATTATAACATATTTTTATAGGTAAATGAATTTTCAGGTGATTGACAAATTTATGGATAAATAATAATAGGCTCTTACAATGGTGCTAGCATCAATGATGATGAGGAGAGAGAGTCGTAGTAGAGATAGAGTAGAGAGAGGGGATGAGTTGTATGAGTAATTTTGATATTTTCGTATATAATTAATGAAAATATGCTATTATTATTAGTTTTTAAAAATTAATTTTAAATTAGAGCTTCGAGAAATACTATTCACTCTTTCTCGCAAAGATAAATACACACGTTCCATTTACAAAAATAAAATTATATTCAGATAATTGGTTGGTGACAGGAAAAAATAAAAGTGTAAAAAAGAAAACAACAACGATAATGAAATAAAAAGAGGACTGCGGTGGTGGTGCAAAAAGAAAACCAATAGAATTTAATTGTATGGTCTTTTTGGAAATCCATGGGAAAAAAGTTTTTTTTTTTTTTTTTCTTTGAATTTGGAGATCCTCTTAATATAGTCAAATATAAAATTACTGCTACATTATATTTGTAATCATTAGATTAATTTTTAAAACAATGAGTATTAGTTTTTTAATTTCAATTGGATGGGTGGCTTTAGAAAGTGGGCGAAAAAATGGTAGACCATGGTGTTAATAGACCCAGCTTATCACAAAACCTAAGCTCATTTTTTCAAACAAAATGAAAAACATAAATTAAATGAAAAGATATATGAAAGGAAAGAACTTATACATTAAAACACAAATTAAATAAAAAGAGATCTGAAATTTTAAAAAAATCAAATTAAATAGCAAGATATCTAACATTTAGACATAAAACTTTCAACCCTAATTAAAAAAACATAAAAGATATTTGAAATAAAAAAAAAATCTCAAACCAAAACCCAATTAGAAAAAATATATATATATAGGTGGTAGCAAGTATAATCTAATGATAATTCTATACTTAACTCCATCTAATTAAGTTGTAGAGTTTGAATCTCCTCACTTCTAATTCAAAAAAAGTAAAGTAAATTAAAAAACTTAGAACTCAAACCAAAAAAATCCGATCCAAACAAACAAGGAAAAAAAAAAGCAACTTTGTTTAGAACCTCCAATTGGTGTTTCTGGTCCTTCGTCTTCAAAATGATTATTTGAGGGTAATATATATATATATATATATATTTGTTTTGGATTTTATTTTTGGTTTTTCTTTTTTGAACTTGAGATAGAGGATATAATTCTTCACCTTACGATGAATGAGGTGTGGAATTATCGTTTGGTGCAATCACTAATTTTTTTTTTTTTTTTTTTTTGAGTTTTAAGGTTTTTTTTGTTGGATTTTTTAAAAGTTTTTTTTTTTTAAATTTTAATATCGGATTTTAAATTTAAAAAAAAGGGTAGAGGAAGAAGTAACTCTGCGGGACATCAAAAGAAGTGTTGTAACCAAAGACCAATTAGAGGATGACTGTTTGATTTGTTACGAAGGACTAAGCACCAAAAAGGAGGTTGCGATATTGGGGCATTGCAAGCACAGTTTTCACTTGTCATGCATTTCGGACCGGTTTATGCGCAGCAATTCATGTCCTTTTGTTGCCGTTGTGTGGTCGATGAATTTTACGTGTTTGAACTATATAATTCAAAAGAAAATATCCGAAACTCGGACATCGAAATAATATAAATTTCGATTTAGCAATTAATATACGTATATATAGTTGGATATTTACTATTTTAAGAGATTTTTTTTCCCCCTCGAGTTATCTTAGCGAAGAAATCGATTTCTTTTTATATATATGTTCTTACCAAAACGAAAAAAAAAAAAAAAAAAAAAATTTATTATTATGCTCTCATCCTTGTTGGAGGATTGGGGCCCGGCGGATCTGCGGAAGGGGAGAGAGAGAGAAGATAGGACAAAGAGAAAAAAATTTGTTGGAGAAATTTTCTTTTAATTTTTTTGGAATAATTTTTTTAATCAATATTTTTTTATTTACTATTTCTTTTTTAATGGATTATTTAATATTTCAATTGTCCTTATATTGTCGCGTCATCAAATTCTTCAAGTTTAGAGGGAAAGGCATTCAATAAACCTTGAAAAATTATATTTAACCTCACAATTCAATAATTCCATTCAGAATATGGACGGAGACGGACTGATGGAGCATTTTGACACAAGTTTTAAGAAACAGAGTATGATATAATTATTATTGATGCAATTTCCTGGACTTTTTTTCCGCTGAAATCACAAAGGGTTAAAAAAAAAACAAAACAAAAAAAAACAAAAAAAACGAACGAACCCAGAAAAACATGGTCGACAATGATCCCATTTAGCCGACAATATTCGGACTCGGAGTCATTCTGTGTCATGTCCGCAGAATTCTCCAGGTTTGTGCTCGCTTCGCATTCGATTGTGACTTATTTTTGTTGTCTCCGAGAAAAGATTGTTGAGCTGAATTCAATTTTGGATACTTCCTGGGAAAATATGGATGTCTACCTCCAAAATTATGAGTGAAACATTTATTTAGTGTACTAGGTTTAGATTGTTTTCCTGGTTTGATCTTTCCTAAAGCTTGCACTGAACCAATTATTTTCAACGATCATTGTTTGATTTGCAGTTGATTAAGGATGTCGTTTCCGCTTTTTTTTCTCTGGTTTCTTTTATAGAGGGTACAAAATTATATTTCTAGTTCTAATTTGTTCTTCTTCTTCTTATCTTTTTCCAATTATGCATATTTGTTAATTTTCATTCAGTTATTAAGTTGTTTATGGAATTTTTAATTAGCTTTTAAGCGGCATTAAACATTTTGAAGAGCATTGTATTAGTTACGTTCTTTTTCCAATTTGTATATATTCTCCATTGTTTGTGAAAGTTTACTGTAGGTGTTGAAACTTGGAATATTTTGGCCTCCGGTTGTCTTGTAGGCCTCTTATGGGATTTTTCACATTTTGAAGACTTTAAAGCCGTTAAGATGTGAATATTTCAATTTTCAGGATTAGAATTTTCTGGCTTTGTTTGTGTAAAAGTTTAAATGATCTTACCCACGAGTCCCATTTCAATCAGTAATTGCTTAAATAGAATCGTTTAGTGGGGTCTATTTATAGATAACGAAGACTTTTTATGATCGATCTACTTATGACTAATGTGTGTTCTTTACTTTCATGTGTTGCACAAAAAAAAAAATAAATAAATAAATAAAATAAAAAATAAAAAGAAGAAGAAGAATAAGAATAAAGAAAAGAAAAGAAAAGAAAATTTAAAGTGATTTTCTTCGTTTATGGAAAGGGTAATCTTGAATGCAATAGTTAAATTTCTTTGCTTGTTTCGTCAAGGACCTTTGTAGGTCTTTTTTCATTTCAGTTTTGTCTTTTTCTGAAAAATCAACAAAAATTATAACTAGTTTTTAAAAAGTCAATCAACTCTAATTTAAAATTTTCAACTCCAACCGTAACACCAAACGAAAGAGTT
The DNA here is from genome assembly GCA_038430175.1 of Ficus hirta. Lineage (NCBI taxonomy): Eukaryota > Viridiplantae > Streptophyta > Magnoliopsida > Rosales > Moraceae > Ficus > Ficus hirta. The sequence goes on from CM076588.1 coordinate 12,950,171, forward strand.
TCAACACCAAAAAAAAAAAAAAATAAAAGGGACAATGAGTAAGTAATCATGTAGTTTTTAAGAGGATTACGGAGCATGCATTAACCTTAATTAAACTGTTAATTTTGGCTAAATTGTTGATACGATGGAATCTACCGTTGCGTACAATAAAATCAATTATCCGTTATTAGTATGATATCCGAATGTTTACAGGGTGCAAGATCTTCACTGCAATGTCCGACATATACCGTTAATATTTTTCTTAATTACTGTCGTTCTTTCTGTAGACAACATGAATGCCATCTACGTGAGACAGTGCAAATGCAAAATTTTCTCGCAATTTCAATTATTCAATTTCTTGCTGAAACAGAACATGCTATTCTTTAGGAACATATCTTTTGCCCGGCCTATCAAGCTGTTGCTAGCTCAGCAGGTGGGATCAGAGGAATTTGGGTAGGAACTCACATGTTCGAAATCTGAGAGTATTTTTTTATGTCCCTTTAATAATTGATAGCCTTAAAAGCGTAACGTTGAGAAATAATTAATCTGAGAATCATTAAAAGTGAAATGTGAAAACTCATAATGCAAAATGAAAATACAAAGAAATAATCCGAGAATCGTTAAAGGTGAAATGTGAAAACTCATCATGCAAAATGAAAATACAGAATGTTGATGTCAAAGTACTTCAAGTAGATCAATCATGGATTTCTCAGTTACACAAAATCCAAATAGCATTGAAGAGACACATTGATAAACTTTTTCTTACTTTCAAAGCTCTAAATCACTTTATCCTCCTCGTCATGTCTCCAGCAAATCAGCATCGTCACACACCGACGGATTATGTAAAGCCTCGCCCGCTTCTCCTTCAAGAATCTACCCACCGGAGCCCGAACCTTGCAGCGTCTCCGTATTGCTCGAACAGGCAGACATCCCATGCCCATGATGTAGTTCCTTTTCCTCTTTGCTACTTTCAGGGAAAAAAGAAGATGCTACAATGGCCAAAAAATAAAAAATAAAAAATGACAGTTACACCTCAACTAATGACTTATAAAAGGCATGATTTCTTTCCTCATTAATTAACAGTCTAGTCTGACTGTCTTAGGGAGGTTACAAAAAGGTTTTGTTACATACTTTTGTCTTTGAGTGCTAATTAAGTTGATGCACTCTGATTTTGAACAAGAGGCATGGAGTTTGTGGTGCCTAGGGAGCTCCGCACATGACCCGAGAGGTAAAATAGATTGGACCGGACCGGATCATATCGTTTACCAGGACGGTTAAAAATTCATGCAAAGCGCAACGTTTTTACCGCATTGCACTGGCACTTTTGTGGAGGAGTTTCGGGTTAGCTGTCTCTTGGATTGAACGGTTTGAGCCAAATGTTGTTGAGGATATTAATTGTTGCCATACTTTTTCAACACTCAGGACTAGGTTTGTTCCATTTTTTACTCTTTCCGGGGTGAAACCAAGTGACACTTTGAGAGGTTTTGAGGATAGTACAAGAAAGTTAAAATTCCTCCTCCATGTCTGAGTTTAAAGGTTAAATATAGACAACGAAAAATACTACTTACTCACGCAAACTCAAAATAAAAAAATAAAAATAAAAATAAAAAGAAGAAGAAGAAGAAGAAGCTCCCCGTTTTGGTGTATTTGTAACCAGTGTAATCTGATTTTTCCATCGTAAATTGTTGTATTCTCCTCAAAATATGCTTGGAGACACCATCTTTGTTGAGAGCGTCCCACCCCACTTCATATTAATGTATAGTATTTAGCACCATTAACGTCCCTTAATATTGTTCAATTCTTCTGAGTTGTTTTTGAAACGAAAAATGATTGGGGCAACATTATTAAATGTTGTATTTTTCTCAAAAATGTTTAGAGGCATCATCTTTGTTAAGCACAACTAATAAAATATAGGTCCTGTTGTGAGTCCCACACAATAGGACCTACCTTATATTAGTATATAATATTTAACACCATCAATGTCCCCCTAATATTATACAATTATTCTGAGGTGCTTTTGAAAAAAAAAAAATGGGCATTATTAAAAGAAGATGCATCCCATATATAGGTCCCAAATTATTAAAAGAAAATATAAATAATGAGGAAAGTATCTAAACGACACAAATTTAAATATTATTATACCAACATAACATAAAGATTTAGTCATATACTAATATGATATAAAATTAAACTGAAATAAACTAAAATTTATATCATGTTGGTCAAGAGGGGGAAATCTGTGTTATGTTAGTTAATGGATTATAAAATGGTAGTTATTTGGGTAAATTTTTCATTAAAAAAATACCCTTTATAGCCATGAAGCTTTAGTAATTGAAAAATTGAGATTGTCCGAGAAGATAATCCTAAATATATACTTCTACCGAAAGGGGAAAAAAAATAAAATAAATCCCTGTTTCAATGTATATATGACCAGTGTAATCTGGAAATGAGAGATGTGTTGCTGTTTGCCCTGCTTCAAGATTTTAGATTCTTCCATTGCAAATATTTATATTCTTCTGGAAATATACTCAGAGCACCATTAATTACCATGACTCATAGCGGGTAAATTCCTTATGTGGATATAAATAACTAAATAAATAAATAATAGGGATTTATTAATAAATGACCTTCTTAAGAAGATTTTTAATAAATGATTGAAGTTTTGTAAAATTACAAAAATGACTGTTTTTTTTTAAATAAAAAATAGTTAGGTCATGATTAATAAGTGATTGGTAATGTTAATATGTATTTTTTATTGATTAATTATGATCAATGTAGTCAATTATTGAGTAACGGTCATTTTTTAAATAAAAATCTATCTATTTATTTAAATAAACTTTTAAAATGATTTATTTACCTAATTTTTCCTAAATAATAGCTATAGAAGGAGAAGTAACAATGCAGCAAAATTTAGTGATTGGAAAATGGTTTGCCTGAGAAGATAATCCTAAATATGAGTAAGTTAATAAGAGATCCCTAAATAAATACGTTTACTGAAAGAAAGGAGAGAAAATTCAAAATATATACACTGAAGGACTAACACATAACAGCAAGTTAAGATTCACCCAAAAAAAAAAAAGTCAAGAAACACAAATAATCAATAAAGGAAAAAAAAAACTATATCATTTATGAATTTTTATCAACAAAAGAGGGGGAAAAAAAAACCATTCCGTTTAGAGAACGACTTTGATAAATAGTCTTATCTAGCTCCCCAAAAAAAAAAATTATAATATATATATATATATATATAGTCTTATTTATAAAATGAATTTTTAATAATTTTTTTTTATCTTTTATTATATTATGTTGAACAAATTACACTTTTTTCTCCAAATTTTAGATCTTGTCATAAAATGACCCATGAACTTCAATTTATTACATTCTTTCCTCTGAACTTTTAAAAAATTCACGAATTGTCCCCCTCAACTAAATTTTTGATGAAAATTGCATTAACACTCGTTGGAAACATTAGTTAGGGGTATTAAGTACAGAATTATGAAATGACATACATTGACAGTGCTTATGGCACCTGCTACTCTTATTAAATGTGAAATTACGAAATTACCTATAAGAAATAATTATGAGATAAAAATGACAATCAACTTAAAATATTTAATTTTTTAACTTAATTATAGGTATTTCACATTTAATATCTGCAACTTATACTTTAAACGAGTGTTATGTGTATTTTTTCATCAAAAAATTAATTGAGGGGGAAAATTCGTAAACTTTTACAAAGTTTAGGGGGAAATGATATTACAAACTAAAATTTGAGAGGCATTTTTATGACAAGGCCTAAAGTTCAAGGAGGAAAAATGTAATTTATCCTATTATATTATAAGGTGATTCTATTAGCATACCCATTTTAACTCTCCATACTTCCCGTCTAAACACAAACCCTCTTAAATTTAAATTACACACACCTATGTTTCCAATATTATCCCCAACTCTTTTCATCAAAAAACTACTTTATCACTTCTAATTTCTTTACACGCCTTTTTTTTTTTTTTTTTTTGAAATTGGACTAACCTTTGTTTTTGTTTATTTTTATGTTCTACTTTGATAAAATATAAGTAACGTCTAGAATATTATCTACTTTTTGTGTGTGTTTATTTTGGTAATATTCTACTTTGATCATAAAACAAAAAGTTTGTATAAAAAAAACACAAATAACAAAAGAACTTCGTATATGTATACACCCCAAATAATCAATGATCAAACTGTAAATCTAATATTCAAAGGGAAAAAAAAAACAAGGAAAAAGCACTAAGAACAATACCAATAAGGCATTGAAAAAAAAAAAAAAAAAAAAAGAAGAAGAAGCCAATTAACCAAGTTTAATGGTATTTTTTGGCGTAACAGTACACGAACAAAAATCAAACTACAAAACTAACATATACACTAAGCAAAAAGGTCACGTATTCAGCCATGAAAGTAGCAAAAAAAAATTAGACAACATAATCAGCAATCCATAAATATACATAACATATTATACATATATAATTTTATGTCTAGCAACAAATCAAATCAACGTATAAAGCCAAATTCAAATGCGAAAAAAAAAGGAAGGAGACAAAACACAAGTAAAAATACATAACGGTGACGATATAATATAGAAGATTAATATGTCTCAGTTTAATCTTTTAGAATACTCATTGAAGAGTGAAAATTAAGATTTTTGTAACAATTTCCAAAATAATAAGGTTTACATGTTGTTTATTTGGAGATTTGATATACAGGTGCGCGTGGAAAGAAAAAAAAAATTATTGAGTATTTTTTTAAACAAAATTTTAATTACGTAACTAAAAGTCGATTGTCCTTTTATGTCATTTTTGTTTGAAGATATTTTTGTAATTAAAAAATATAATTAACAGAGGTGTGGATAATAAAGAGAGGTATAATAATCAAACCATCATATAATAATAATAATAAATAATAATAATAAAGAGTGAATCCATGCTTTATAGTATTTTTTATTATTTCTCTCATGTTGTCATATGATAGCCTCGTCATCGTCACGTAACACCCACTTCACTATCATGTATCAAGTCATAAATTTCCACATTTTGTTTTGTTATTTATTTATTTATTTTTTTTTTATTTTGCTTGTCTATTAAGTATGAAGCCCTATTATACGACTAGTTTATTTAAAAAATGATTTCGGCATGCCCTAATTCACACCACGTGTTTTGTTTAGGTGTTTAGTACAAATTCTTTTTTTTTTAATTATTATTTCGTCAATTTCATTTTTTTTTTTTAATTGTCAGTGTAGCAAACTTTTGTTTTTTTCTCGAGTGAGGTGACAAGGGAAGTAGAAAATGGAATGGGAAGTCATGCATGGTCGTGTTTACGGAGATATACTTGGCAACTGCAGCCATCTCTGACGCCGTCTTCTGTATAGCCAGCTTTTGAAGTTAACAACCATGGCATCGGCCAATATTAGACACAATCATACGCTTGTTTGACTCAGTGAGCGGTGAAAAAACTGTTTGGATATAAATAAACAAAACAGAAAGAGAGAAAAAACTAAAGAATTTGAGGCATATAAATTATTTTTCTTAAGATTTTATTTGTCCCCATTACGAATAATTTACTATCGAGTGTTGTGATAAATTACCTCTAAGATACAACAAACACACGAATTTAATAAGTAGCAATCTTTTTAAATTCTAAAACAAGATATGAAACCAACATCAGAAACTAGAATTTAATAGTCTTTGGTACGTCTGTTCATAAAAAGTTATCACAGATACAACATAAATGTCTTTTAAAATTAAAATGTGCCTTTTCATTCAAAAAACTTATCTGTTTCAACAAACATATCTATTGGTCATTAAAATTTAATTATGACCATTACATTGTAATAATTCAATTAACGGTTTAAATTAAATATGAAATTATTCAAATCCGACCTTTAGATTGTGTCCCGATCAGATCAACGGTCAAGATTTAATCTAAAAAAGCACCACAATAAAAAAAAGAGTGCTCTTTGATTCCTTGCGACGATGTGTACGTGCAAAGTGCACCCTAAAAGCTCAATTGCCCTCACACGTGCATGTATGGTGGTATACAATAGTAGCATAGTCCCAACTACACACTAGTTTGTGCTTTTCACTTCACTTGTTTCAATTTATATCACTATTCTTGTTTGTGCTTTTCCAATGTAGGACTTTATTGCTTCCACTACCTAATGATAATATAAGAGATATTACAATCTCTCTAACAATGCTTGTCTCATATATAATTTTGTCAAAGTTTGCTATTTTTATATACTTGATATATTTATATAGGTAAAGTCTTATGTCCGATAATTAATATGGCACGCGTAATATGAAGACTAAGCTTGCATTTAGTTCGCCGGTTTGAGATGAAAATTTTAAATTGGAGTTGATTGACTTTTCAAAAACTAGTTATAATTTTTATTGGCTTTTCAGAAAATAAAAATAAAAATAAAAACTGAGATGAAAAAATATAGTTTAGTTGGAGTTGAATTAAAATGTCAAATGAACCATAATACTTTATAACACTAACTCATTGATATGTGACATTTTCTATTGATGCTTGTCATTTATAATAAAAGTTTCAAAATATAATATGTTACATTACATTAAAAAAAAAAAAACATTACAACTGTGGACCTGTATGATTGCCGGACATAAAACTCTTACATTATTTTTTACAAGATGTTAGTTCGCTATTTTATTTATAAGTCTTTAAATGATTGTCATGTCATTAAAATTAAAAAATTGTATCTATCAGTTAAAAAATGACAACTTACTGTCATATAAATTTGTACTCAATTTAAATGTTTGGAGGCACCGTTAATGCTAAACATAAGGTGATTTCCATTTGTCTCATGTAATGTGACCCCCTCCCCCATATTTTATTATGGACGATACTTAACATCACTGATATACTTTATCAATATTCAAATATTGATATTAAAATTAATGTTCCTAACGTTATTCTATCATTTTATATTATATTGAATGCCAAAGTGGTAAATACCCTTGGGGAAAAATGGTTCTCTCGTTCACTTTAGTGGGCAAATTTATATGATTATAGTTTAAATACTACCCTAACCGTTCCGCTTTAATCAGTTGGTCTTCAGTCATCCTGATCCAAATGTTCTTCTTTTGGTGCCATAATTATTTGGGACTGTTTTTCATCAATGAGCAAGCTGACTCATTCTTATGTTGGAAAATTTTGATAATTCCCTTGTGATATTGTAATGAAAAAACGTGATATATATGCACATATAACATAATATATTTAAACATATCTATACACACACACACGCAAGTACAAGGGGGTTCTCATAATGGATTGAATGACCTGTAATTAGCAAAATCCAAATCAGATCCGTATTGGAAATCTGTCATCTCTTCTAGAAGCACAAAAGTGAGAAACATGTGTGTAGGTGTGTGCGTGTATATATATATATATATATATATATCTCTCTCTTAACTATATTTTAACTATATTTAAAAGAATCATGCCTTTCTTGTTTGTCACATGATCGTTATATCATCGTCATGTGATGATCACGTCATTGTCATGTGAATTATTTTTAATTATTTATATTTATTATTTTTTTACTTTTACTTTTACTTTTACTTTACTTGTCTATTCTACACGCCCTTACAACTAATATATGACACAAAAAGCAAAGCACAAAGAAAAGAACTGAGCAAAACGGCTAGTTTGGAATTGGCACTCTTAAGGGAAACTGAAATGAAGAAAAATAAAAAGGCATTTAAAATGATGAAACCAAAAGGGAGATTGGTTTTTTCCATGGACAAACATTTGCTGTAGGGTGGGGTTTTGCCACTGTGAAGGCGTGCACCAACTCTGCTTGTTATCATTCACCGATCCAAGAAAATGTCCAACAAAAGCGTAACAAAAAAGCCCCCATATCTTTTTTTTTTTTTTTTTAATCTTTTTCCCACTTTTAAGCATTGCAATTTACAATCAATAAAGGGGGGGGGGGGGGGGGGAAGAAAAGAAAAGAAAAGAAAAGAAAAGAAAAGAAATGGGGTTGTTCTGCCATAGCTAAGATATGTTTGGCCAGTTGAAAACATGCCTCCTAATAGTTCCCGAAACTACTGTCAAAGAGTTCAATATTCAATAGATCTTCCTTGAATAAAGAAGAAAATTTCTTGAATATAATTTTTTGGTAGAGTAATACCTGGCATCTTTATCAGATTCTGTTAATTTTTCCGTGCACTTTCATTTTGACGTGGCATTGATCAAATACAACATTCAGAAACGCAGAATTCATAGAATGCCCTACAATAAAAAAAAAAAAAAAAAAAAAAAAAGTCGAATATAGACATGTAAAGAGAAGACGAAAGTAGATATATATAACTTGGTGGGGATTTGGACGGTTGTGAACAGGAGTAAGTGTGCTTATATTTTTCGGTCAAATGACATGATTTCCATAAAGGGCCTATTGACAGAAAAGAAAAGAAAAGAAAAGGAGAGAAAAGAAAGGAAAATCTCTCTTAAAGTGTGGAATAGAGAGGTAAGAAAGGGGGGGTTAAACCCTTCCCTACAATTGGTCACACATGAATAATTACTTCCCCAACACCTTATTATCACAAATCCATGTTATAAGAATCATAAAAGCTGACAAACATAATACACCTACCCAAGACCTCTTTTATCTTCATCCTCGAATCGACTTTGTCCTACGAAAAGAAAGAAAACAGGAAGGAAAAAAAAAAAAAAAAGAATGTGTGCACACTCTTAAGTACCCCCTAACATCTCCTCTCTAACCTCCACTTCAACTCTCTGTCTATCTCAGTACAACAACAAAACACATGGCAAACTTAGCAACTTCACTCGTGATCTATTTCACCGTGTTAGTTTTTGTTTTCAATCTGCATGTTTCGGCACAATGGCATCAAGGAACACCAACCAAGTTCTATGATTTCAAGGTCTCCATTTTCTCCATCTTTACAATCATGTGTGTATAATATGTAAACCAGTAATATCTAGTCCTTTTGGTATAGGTTTTTTACCCAAGTTTTCTTGGCATTTCAGGTAAAAACCATGCGAGTTACTAAACTCTGCAACAGCAAGGACATTGCGGTCGTAAACGGAATGTTCCCAGGACCGGTTGTTCATGCTCAAGAAGGTGATAGAATTGTTGTCAATGTCACCAATGCGACTCCATTCAATATCACAATTCACTGGTATAATTTACCACTTAATACTTTCTTTGTATTGAGAAGCATCCTAGGATTCCGAATTAAGCACTTTCTAATATTACATTCTCTTTTGCTTTCAAAGGCATGGTGTTAGGCAAATACTGTCCTGCTGGTACGACGGACCGTCATACATTACTCAGTGTCCAATTCAGTCAGGGCAGAGTTTTACCTATGAATTTACAATGGTGAAGCAGAAGGGCACTTTTTTCTGGCATGCCCACGTTTCTTGGCTAAGAGCCACTGTTTATGGTGCCCTTATTGTCTATCCAAAAACCGGGGTACCATATCCGTTTGAAAAACCTGATAAAGAACATATCATTATACTAGGTAACAATGAATTTCCTTGACCTCCATTCAAAAAGAATACCATCAATGATCAATGTATGACAAGTAATCATTGAATTTAGTAACACATTGCAGTGTGGAAAGATATTGTGATCAATTAATACCATAGTTGGTGGAACTTGTTGGCAGGGGAGTATTGGGTGAAGGATGTCGTACAACTTGAGCGTGCCACCATGGACAGCGGCGGAGCGCCTCCCCATGCCGACGCATATACCATCAACGGCCGACCAGGCCCCAACTACAATTGCTCCAAAAACGGTAATTCATATAAAGCAGTTCTGTTTGTCTTCAGTGATTAAGCCCCGTTGTGAAACTAGCAGTCTAAAATACACTAGCTAAGTTCAGCATTTTGCAGTGGTTGTTTCTTTGATTCCTGGATTTGTGTAATGTGATATATTTTCAGATGTATATAAAATCGATGTAGTACCTGGGAAGACATACTTGTTGAGGCTGATACACGCAGGCATAAACACAGAGAGCTTCTTTGCCATAGCAAATCACAAATTAACCATTGTGGAAGCTGATGCAGAGTACACAAAACCATTCACCACAGACCGTGTGATGCTCGGACCAGGTCAAACCATGAACGTCCTTGTCACCGCTGATCAGCCAATTGGAAGATATTACATGGCCATGGGACCATACATGTCAGCAAAGGGTGTCTATTTCCAAAATATCTCATCCATTGCCTACTTCCAGTATTCGGGCAATGTTCTTAATAGCTTATATTTAAACCCAAATTTACCTACTTTTAACGATAATCTTGTGGTTAAGACTGTTATGGATGGATTACGGAGCCTAAACCCGGTTAATGTTTCGAAAGAAATTGATGCCAACCTTTTTGTCACCGTTGGATTAAATGTCCAAAAGTGTCGGTCCAAGACACCCAATCAAAACTGCCAAGGACTTAACCATGGGGTTATGGCGGCATCAATGAACAATGTAAGCTTTGTTAAGCCTAAAATCTCATTGTTGGAAGCTTACTATAAGAAGATTAATGGATCTTTCACAGAGGATTTCCCTAAGGTACCCCCTAAATTCTATGACTTTGTTAATGGGGCACCTAATAGTATTCCTAACAACACACAGTCATTGAACGGGACCAAGACCATTGTCCTTGAATATGGAACCAGGGTTCAACTGATCTTTCAGGACACTGGGACTGTAACCACGGAGAACCACCCAATCCATCTCCATGGCTATAGCTTCTATGTGGTTGGATATGGCAGTGGGAACTATGACCCAAAAACAGCCAATTTCAACTTGGTGGATCCACCTTACATGAACACGATTGGAGTCCCAGTTGGCGGATGGGCAGCTATCCGATTTGTTGCTGACAATCCTGGTATGTCTATTTGTTTTTATCAATTTTCCTAGAACAATGCTATGCTTCAAATAAAATGAGTTTCACACTGTTATGTATCAGCACTGTTGCACAACCATGTATGAGATGAGAGTACCGAAGAAAATAAGAAATTTGATTGAATAATGCAGGAGTTTGGTTCATGCATTGTCACCTTGATATACACCAGTCGTGGGGATTAAGCACCGCAATCATTGTGAAAAATGGCAAAGGAGATCTTCAGACCCTTCCTCAACCTCCAGCTGACTTGCCAAGGTGCTAGGATATGCAGTTGGATTTCAGTAACTGCCAAACAAAGAGAATTTTTGTAGCAATTTTGTATTAGTATTATTGGTTTTTTATTTTATTTTATTTTATTTTTTATTTTTATTTTATTTTTAAAGAATGAGACCATTGGGTGTATACAAGTATTAAAAAGAAGGAATAAATAACATTTCTATTTTTTTTTCCTTTCACTTCTTTTCTTAATAATCTAAATAGTAACTTAGGACTGTACGTTGGTTGGTCACCGACGAAATTGCTTGGTTCAGTGACTAACCAACACCATCAGTTATTCCAAGATCAGAAACCAGTACCGACCAAATGTGGCAGTTGCACCAACTGAAGACCGACCAAAAAGGTCGGTTTTTGTCAGTCAGTGCCCCTCGGTTTTATGACCACTAGAAGATAGCTGCTGCCGGAGGTTCCAGAGATGCAACAACCAGAGTTTTCAGAGTGTGGTGGCCCTTTTTTTTTTTTTTTTTTTTTTTTGGGTTATGTGTGCGGTGAAAAATAAGAGTTCTATTGAGTTCTAACTCAATCAGTTACAGCATAGATATAAAGGTAATTTCTCAATAGAGGGTTAAAAAAAAAAAAAAAAAAAAAGTTACTGGAATCCAATGGTAAAAGCCCACAGATTCATTGCAAAAGGACTTTATAAAACACAATTGAATGCCCATTAAAATTGAGTTCGATCATATACATTATACAAGGAACATTATCTTTATCCACTCAGATAAGGTAATGAAAAGGTTATATGAAAGTATTGGAAGGTGCTGCTTCAGAAACCCAAACCATAAAACTGAGGTTAAGGATTGATTCTCTCTGAAGTCCAGCATTTGTCTCCATTTGGATATTGTCTTGATGTAAAGCTAATCCTCTCATTGCTCTTCAAATTCAAGTAATCAACCTGTGAACAAGTCCCCGAAACATTAAGACATTTGAAAGTAATAAGGGTGTGGAATGAAAAGTAGACGAGAAATCCAATAAACCTGATCCGGATCTAGAACCAGCAAACAAAATGCATCAACTGGGCCTTCAAGCTTGTCGAGAAAAATTTCCTTCGGAGGTTGCTCATCTAGACTTGGAAGACCTGGATTAGGCCCCAAATACTGCAGCCTCGACTTCTGAGAACTGGCAAACCAAGATTTCTCTCTTTGCTGCACCATCCATTCAAAGAATCGATGAAAAATAAGGCATCTTATAGGAAAGTTTTTTCAACTTAGTATTAACGACAGCAAATTCTACATCGCTATATATTAGAGTACAATATTTGGTGGAGACAAGACCATAGGGCATCAAAATTCCACCCACATAAATTGCACTGTACAAATAATTCATGAACGACGTAAGAATTCGTACTACGGATGCTACTAATGCAAAAAAGATGCTTCCTAGCTGCACGAGGAAAAAAAATCTAAACACGTTTCAGCTTACCACCTTTTAAAATTGAAACTAATTTGTAGTACAAAGCAACTAATCTCTAATCACAATCATTTCTTCAGGGATGCTAGAAAAACACACTGCCCTCCTTTTCTAGAACATCAACGGTGTTACTTCCAAAAAATCTGGTTTCACATTTTCACTCTATTATTGCCAACCTCTAAACTAGCTCATGCTTTTGAGTTTCTAACTAATGAATTATAAGCATAAGTTCTAAATTTTCATTTTGCTTGGTAGGAAAGTTAGATCACTAATGAGTAGAAACTTGAGGGGGCGTTACATTATGATATCAGAGCAATACGATTTTGGAGATGTCATGGGACTAAGAACCCAATCAACTTCAGTATTGTGAGTTTGGTAGAAGTACTGTAGAATTAGATAAATTGGAATCATCAAACTTCAGGTGGACGAAATTTTCATTCTGACTCTCCTTTGTCAAACATTTTAAGCCACATTTCATCAGGGGATTTACTAAAAACATACCATCAAAACACGCATTTCGGGACTTGTAATCATTTATGGGATGTGTTAGCCCCAACATCTCAAAAAGTAAAACCTTAAATCATATAATATGACACATCAAACACATTCCAGTCTCCAAAGGTTGTCGTCTCACCTGAAGCTTCAAAGAATCAGAATTTGTTCCATCAATAATGTCAATTGTCCCATTAATCCGGAATTGCTCCCAAGAGTCAGTGAAGTACCAACATATCTATAATGCTTAAATTCAAGTTTCAGAATGTGCAAAATATATAAATACACACACACACACACACACACACACACACACACACACACACACACAGAGACACACACACATGTTAAACTTCCAATTAATTCTTTAATCATATACCTCAAAATTTTTATTACCTCGGCAAATGGGCTACGCTTAAGCTCCTCAATCTGCAATGTTCATTTGTCAAAGGACAGATTTTTCTTCTTTTTTTTTTTATTCATGAAATTCAGTAAAATGTGTTTAAAAATGCACATGAAAAAGAACAAAATTCCGAACCTTTAATCGAGAAAATAATTATACTACGAAAGGTGTTCCCACAAAAATGCAAAAATTAGGTAAAATAAAGAAGAACCTTGCGGGTTCGGAAGTCAGTGTTGATTTGAATCTTATCAGTGTCCTCTTGAAATCCCCTGAAAACGACAGTGCGATTCGAAGGTCTTCCGTTGCAACCCACCGTCGCCTGAAACCGCCATCGCCATCGCAATCGCAATCGCAGAAGAAAGCTAAGAAATCATCAGAGAAAAAGGGGGGAGTTTTTTGAGAGAGAAAGAGGAGAGAGAGAGGTTGACATACAAGCTGAAAGAAAGACGAATGCTTGAGGTGAGCGTTGGCTTCCACTGCGTCGAGAAGAAGCTGCTTCCATGGCGCTTTCAGTGTTCCCATTTCTGCTCTGTTTATTCTTCTTCTTCACTTTCGCTAACCAAACTAGCGGTTCTTGTTTGGCGCCGCGATTTGGTTGAACGACGTCGTTTAAGGAGGTTGTTAAGGACGACGTAAGAAATTGAATTTACTTTCATTCATCGTTGTTGATGTACTTAGTTACTAACGTCATTTTTTTTTTCAAAAAAATGTTAAGTAAATAACATATTTCAAAAATGTTTGAACTATATTGTATATTTATGGTAAATTGTTTATTTACAAAGATTTATTTAGACAATTTATCGTAAATATACTCTGTAAATAAATTATTTATATATATGATATTAATAGTAAATTTTGTATTTACAATATTATTTTTAAGATGATTTTTGTGATGAATATAGTTTGTAAATATACTATTTTCCATCTGTATGTTATTTACCATCATTTAAAATTTTTTTTTGTTATTTATTTTTATTACTAGATGTTTTTAGTCTATTTCCCTATTTCTCTATTGAAATTAACAATTTTTAATAACGTAGATATAACAATTAAAGAATAATTAAAATAAATTTTAGATAGAAAATTAAAACAATATACATTGTAATATTTCAAGTCCTTGTTTGTCTACCTAGCATTGATAAAATTCAAACTAAATTCAAATTCAAATTTTTTTTACTTTTTTGACTACACAGCACGTTTATTTTTCTCTCTCCCAAACATCAATTCAATTTGTATTTCTAATTTGAACTGGGTTTTTCCAATTCCTCTCCTAAACACCAATTCAGTTTATATTTCTAATTTGAATTGGGTTTTTCCAATTCGAACCCATGCTCCAAACAGAAACAAAGTTAAAATGGTTAGATTTTAAATAATCCATGCTTACGTAATATTATGAACATTCTTATATAATATTACCCTAGCTCTCTCTAAACCTTCTTACTCAGCATCAAATAGGTTTTAACAAACATCCCACCGATGTCCCCCTTGAGTTGACCTTTTAGCCCACTTCTACTGCAAGCTAGTTTGACCACCGATGTCTATCTTGGTTTTCCCTCCTTTTGTGGGTAAAAATAAAAGGAGAATTTTTAATAACATTGGACAAAGATTGTGGAAGAAGTTATAAATGTGGAACGGAAAGTTATTCTCGGTGGGTGATAGAATTATTTTGATAAAGGTCGTGATCCAAGCTATCCACTTATGCTAGGAGTGTCCTTAAAATTTCAACCATGTTATGGGATAGATTCGGTCTATTATTACCGGTTTTTGTGGGGTGAGGATTGCGAATAAGGAAAATTCAATGGGCTTGGTGGGAGAAATACTGTCATTCGAAAGGAAAATTCGAACAAGTTCCAAGTGTACAGAGGCTTTAGATGATACAATTGATGCAATTAAGGGCCTGTTTGGAAGCCCATGAGAGGTCAAAAGCACTTCCCATGGAGCCCATTTAGCTCCTTGTGTGTTTTTGTGGCCGAGTTTTGTAGTAAACAAGAAGTGGAGATCTTCTGTATGCTCTTTTTGGCAGATTTGGTATGAATTTGGGTTGAATTTGTTGTTTGCATAGGTATTGATGGTTCTAAAGGCCTGTTGTTCCAAAGATCAAGTGGAAGTGGCAACCTCTTCCATTGGCTAAAACAAGGGGAAAAAAAAAAAAAAAAAAAAAAAAAAGAATGGGGAAGTGGCTGTTAATACATCTCTTAATTATATGGAGATAGGTGGAGTTGCTAGAACTTCCTTGACCTTCCATCACTGGGCAGACGTCAGCCCCCATGCGTGCAAAGGATGTAGTTGCGAGATCAAGTCATGTAATTTGAATGTGTTTAGATAGTATTGCGACAAGATAATAAAACTCTGAGTCAAATATGATTGATGATATTCGGAATACTTTTTTCCATATTAGTAATGACAATATCTACAATCGGGAGTCCCCGATTGGGGGAATATGGTAGTCCAATTAACAGTGTTAAGAATTAGCGTCCTAATTATATATCACCAAGAGCAACAAAAACACATAAGAAAATTAACAATCACAAAGTACATAAACTATTATACATGTTCGCCTTAATGTGAGACTACATCTTATTTCAGCCATTGTAGTAATTCAATATCATCAAGAAGTTTTCAAGATAAATCATACACCCTCAAAACGCTTTGTGCTAATTTCTCTAATCTAGCTCATAATTAAATTCTAATGATGATGCCCCTATTTATAAGGAGAAATTACCCGCATACTATCTCTGCAGATGATGTTTCTTTGTAGGGTATTAATTGGGCTCAACAATTTAACACATATCACATCATGCTATTTCTTCTTTTGTTAATTGCTTTCGACTGATGGTTTGGCAAAGTTTATTGGCATTTTTCTACTTGCGGATTTGCTTGGTTAGTAGAATGAAGCCCCATTTTCAAAGATTAATGAAAATAAAAATATGTATATAGCTTTAGAAGGGGGGGAAAAAATCACACGTTTAAAAAAGAAAAGATTTATTTATTTATTTATTTTTACAAGAACATAGTTTAAGCGTTTTGAGTTGATGTCTCCAATGTCCAAAGTAAGGGAAGGAATAGTAGAAAGTATGGTCTTGAGTTGATGTCTATATAGTATCAAAAGTAAGGGGCCAATTAGTCACATATATTACAAAATGTTTTCTTTAATGTCGTTTAGGAATTGTTGAAAAATCAGAACGTTTTACACGTGTGGTTGTTTAATAAGATTCTAATTTATTATGCATTGGTCATGTTACTACTTAGATTAAATTAAAAAAAAAAAAAAAAAAGTCTATCATCAATATCAAGGTTAAAGAGCAAATAACTATTAAGAATTTTGGGGATTTATTGGTTTAAAAAAAAAAAAAAAAAAAAGCGAACCAACCTTTAGAGACTAAAATATTACTTCTAAATACGGTATGATCGTTTTTTAACTAAACTTGAAATTTGAAAAATGGACTGTAATTTGCTATTTCAAAATTACCAAAACTATCAAAATTTCACATTATGTTCGTGTATATTCGACTAAACTGGATGCTCGTATCTTTCTATATACAGTAAGATGTATTCAAGTTGCTTTCAAAAATAATTAAAAATAGAAAAAGAAAAAAAATATTCAAGCTAATTGAAATCCTTTTCTTTTCAATAGATAACTTTAAACTCCATTTGTTTTTCCACTCTTGTTTAACTAATAAAATCTAACTACAAATTTCAGGTAAAAAGAGAAGAAAAAAGACTCACTAATGTTTTCTGTCTTTGACTTTTAGGTCCTTACTCTCATCTTCTTAAATTTACCAAAACCTTTCTCAGCCAAAAATAATAATAATAATAATAATAATAATAATAATAGTAATAATAAACTAAAACGTTACTTCTTTTATGAAAATGAAATTTATAAAATTATCAACCGACTAGAATCTAATTTTTATTTGTTTCTTATAGTTTAAGAATTTGACTTTTCCCATTAATCCCAATCCCAAGTATCATAAAAATGGACTTAGAAAAAAATTGTCAACATAAATACACGCGAAAAAATCATAATGTATTTTATTTCCTAGCAATTCAAAAGAAAAATCATGTTGTCTAACTTTTAAATAAATATTGATCTGTAACATCTAATAGTCAATGCTTTTATGTAATTATGTTTAAAAGTCTAGGTTAGGCGTTGGGTGTCCCTTTTTCAAATAATATTTGTGTTATAAATGCAGAATAGACTCGTTGAATTCTTCATTTTTACCTTTTGTTTTGGGAAATTATTCTACTAAATGTAAATAATCATAGGAAAATATAGTATTTTTTTCATTGACGTTCAATAATCTGTTCACATAACGTCATGATTTCAATTCCTTTTTACTTCTTTCTCATTCAACAATTAAATATTCTTTTTTGTCATTTAAAAGGGAAAAACTAAAGAACAAAGGTATCGGAGGCACGATCTAATACTAGTTTATGGAGTAAACATGGTTGTTAATTTAGAAGTTTTAATATAATTAAGATTCAATTCTGGTAAATGCTCCAAAAATATAACTTCTTCCCATTCTTGGAGATCAAGAAATGACAAAATTGTGGTTAGAAATATTATTATTGTTGTTGTTTTAAACTACTCGTCTCTCTAGTGTTGAATTATTACTGTTATAAATTTTCATAACTTTGCATGTATAAGTGCAAATAAGATGTTTTTTTTTTTTAATGTTGAATTTCGAAATAAACGAAATAAGATCCATAACGATATTTTTTTCGAGCACATTTTAAGTTTTTATACTTTTTAACTATAATCAACCAAATACACAACTCAATTCCAACTTAACTCAAATCAAATTTTTTAACTCCAGCCTACCAATCAAACACATGCTGGGTCGCCCTAGTGTTGAACCTAGAACAATATTTAGCCAAATTAAAGGCTTTCATAATTCATTGTCAACCCTTTTATGTTAGAAAGCTTCTTCTCATAGTTTTGGAGCCCCTAAGAGCGATGCCATGAAGGGTTGAGTGGGAGCAACCACCCTACTAATTTATTGAAAAATTAAATTTGAGAATTTAAAAATTTACGACTTCTTCATTTTTCCTCATTGAGACTCAAAACTTTCATGTGCCTCCATTGTACTTTACCCTTCTTATTTTTATTTCTATATTTTATATAATTTACTTTACTTTTTTTTACTCATGAGCTATTATAATATCTTTATGATTTTTGGTTGATAGATATTATGTAAGTGTTTATGGTAGAGTATATCCCCATTGTTAGTGTATATTTCTAAATATTAGAGCTAGTAATTAAAAATCACATAAAAAAGAACGACACATGTAGACAACCAATTTTTTTAAATAGATCTGATAGTTAAATATAAAGCCCCGGTGCCAACACAATTTTTTCTATGTCCTAATGTATAATTCTCAAAATGGATTTATTAAGTTTTTAAAATACAGTATTACAGCTTTTTTTAATTTGTTTCATTTACCACGTTGTTTATTCTTTAAAAAAATTAATTTACTCCTCCACTGAAAGGGAAGACTGGCTTCACCGCCGCCCCCACCTCAACAAAAACATATACAACATGCTTGTTTTCCAATTATTGCTATTATAATACATATATAAATAAGGTCTTATGTCCATGTTCCACATGAAATGGCATTTTTAATATAAGATTAATGTTTCCTGACACGAAGATCATGAATGGTATATAAATATATATATATATATATATATATTTGCATAACATCAACTAGCTAGTAGTTTCACATATTTTAATAAAAAAAGTTTATCTACCAAATCTGATACAGCTATATATCGCGTGCAAAACTTTTTGTGTATATATGCAGTGACGGAGATGTGCAGTGACGGAGAGGCCAGTGAGGCCAGTGGGGGGCACATGTCCCACTGAAATGGCCAAATTTTTTTTTAATATAGCAATTTCTAGGAGTTAATGCTCTGTGCCCCACTGAAGCAGCTTTTGGTGCAGACATACAGTACATTTTATAGGCACTTTTGTTGGGGGTTTTTTTTTTTTTTTTTGAATTTGGGCTTGGAATTGATGAATTCATATATTGTATATTATTTTAAACTTCAACGTACAAATCAGAATCAACTTTATTTCTCAATATAATTTCAAACCTCAACAGATGTATCAGACTTTTGACATTGTTTTTATTTTATTTTTTATTTCTATTTTCGGTTTTAACAGCAAAAAAAGGGCAACTTTTTCTATTACTTTTCAGTCTTTCTCGTATCTCTTACTTCCTTCTTTACAAGTAACAACTTTGTACAGATCACTCCTACTTGACTGCCACCGTACCAGTGGACTGTGGTTTACATTTTCTTTTCATTTTTTGTTATCCATCGTCTTCCTTTTTTTTTTTTTTTTTGGATAACAAAGCATTCATCAATCCATCGTCAAGTTGTCTCAAGTATTTATTCACCTGAAAAAAAAAAAAAAAGTTGTCTCAAGTATATTAGAAGACTTTAATATATAGATGTATGTAAATTTTATATTTATTGATGTGATGAAATTTTATAAAGATTTACATTAACTTTATAATACTAAAAAATTTAATTTCAATGTTGGAATTGTATTTTATTTCTTTTTATATTCATTATATTGTTTTACAATTTTCATGATATTTTATTTTTTTAGAATACGCATTATATTATTATAGAGTGATTAAAATTATTTTTTGAATTTTGTGAAACACTTGTGTTGTGTGGTTTTTTATTATAAAAGGAACTTAGACTCATCAATTATAATCGGGAAATATAGTAGTTAAAAATTTTAGTTTTTATTTGTATTTCTACTGAATTAAAATCATGAATCTGTCACTATATATGTATATATATATATATATATATGCATGCTTTTCAAATAACACATCTCAAAACTTGTTTAGCAAAAACAAAAAAAAAATAAATCTAAAACTAGATCCCAATGTATAAAATTAGTGATTGATAAGGGATCTAGCTAGGCTCTGCGACTGCAAGGACCATGCATTATATTGTTATTGATTAAGGCATCGTTTTCTCCACGTAATTTAGTACGTACCCTTCTCTCTCTCTCTCTCTCTCTCTCTCTCTCTTCTTCTTTTTTCTTCTTTTTTTGGTGGGAAAGTACTCACGTGATTTTGTACTTTACGAGACCCTAAACTCGTTATATACACATGGGACATTCCCTATTTGAAAATTCAGCGACAAGTTTTTAGGCATACAGGAAGTTGGTCACGAGCTTATCTAACGGTTTGATACGCCAAACAATCTCCTAGCTCGTGGGATACAATATTTTCTAATTATAATCGTATCTAATCATCATCTAATTATAACCACTCAATTTATTCTTCTTGGTCCGTAACTTTTTTTCTTAAGGGGAATAATTAATATCTGATTTTCCGTCTCTTTGTTTAATTCATTGGTTTGAATTCATTTTATTTTATAATTATTTTTGTTTACATTACGAACATAGACTTGAAAAGTTATTTTTAAATCTATTATAAGTGGAAGTTAAAATTTTCACTCTTTCAAACTATATGCATTACGCTCATTTTTCTCTAACACAAATACCAATCTAAAAATATTCTTAATTTAAAATAGAATCTTTTTAAAACAATTTTTGAAGCATGTATTTCAAACCAAGTTAAATTTTCTTGAGACAAATTTAAAGAACATTGTACTAATATGACATAATAATTTGACACTAGATGATCTATTTAACATGTTGATCTTTTAAAATAAGAGCACAATCCTTTAGAAGTCTCAAATTTCTCCTCTTCTCTCCAATCTTCATAGTGTCATGGTCAAGCGAGAGGAATTTGTGTCAGGTTGATCAATAGATGAAAAAAGGTGACTATTTAGGTAATTTTCTCTCTCTCTCTCTCTCTCTTTTTATTAATCGCCAAATTGAGAGTGGTAGACAAATTATATTTAGACTAGGGTTTTCAATCTGAAGGCAATCCGAATTTTTTTGACAAACGCTATATAGAGAGAGAGAGAGAGAGAGAGAGATAAGCTTTCGTGTTAGTAGTGTTCGCCACGTACAGAGTGGTTATATTGATTTGTGCATAGTACACATACATAATACAAAACTAAGGGTGTATTGGATTATCTCTAATCAACTTATTATCAATGAAAAGACACAGTTGAGTACGCAGAAGAAAACATCTTTACTTACTTTTTTGCCAACAAACTTTTGTATGGTTTTTTTTTTTTTTTTTCCCTTTCTAATATTCGTATGTGGTTTAGTTTATGCGAAAATTAATTAAGGGATTCCCACAAAAAGAAAATTTAAGGGAAAATGAAGTTGAAGCGGACGTTTTGAATTAATAGTAGATTATCCGTGAATAGTACCCTTTATTTTACTTTCTTGTGTAGAGTATGTTAAAGTCGAGATCTATCGTCTCTAATTTTATGTTCTATTGGCTAATTTCCCTCTACTAGTATCATGTTATGGATTTACTCCCCAAAAAATACTGAATATTAAAAAATATTTAAATAAATTGATAAATTATCAAAATATTATTGAAGGATTGTAATTAAAATAGGAAAATGAAACAGTAGATCTGAACACACTATTTTTCATGGACCAAATATTCTTTTGTTTTGTTGTTTAGTTCCTACTAATTAAATACGTCTTATTTGACTACGTGCCAAAAGTGACAACTAATTTTTTCATAATATGAGTATTTTTTTTTAATAATAAGTAATATGAGTGTTTTTTTCCACTTACATGAACGGCCTAATAAGGGTGGTAATGTATGCCATTAGATCGCGTGTGTCTTTTAATAATTCCACGTCTCTGTCGACACAAACAAACAAGGTACGAACAGGCAACAAGTGAAAAAGACCATTTAATTTGATGGTTTAATAGACGATATTATTAGACTTGTTAAAACAATTACTAAGCAATTACGTGAGCAATAAAATTATATTAATTAACAATTGAATTAACACTGCCAAACTTCGTAGACTATAAGGGGAACCTAGAAGTAGAAGTATTTGAAAAGATCCAATTTCGATTGCTTAATGTTAATACACTTGTTAATACGATTATGTATACGTAGGTGAGCAATAAAAACTAATACAAAACGCGTAGAGTACTATTAGGGGGAACATATGAAATGTGAAAAGATCAATTTGATAGTTTAATTAATACTGATAGACTTGTTAAAACATTACGTGCATGAGCATTATAAAATTATTTTTTTTAAAAAAAATATATATTTATAGTAGCTTTATTAACAGTGCAAAACTTGTAGAGTACTAAAAGGAAACAAGTGTTTTCGTTTACCAAGGATCTCATTGGGGACAAAATCCCACCTAGTTAAAAAATAATGTCTTAATATTCTATTATATTTTGCCACCGTTGGACCAAGTAATTACCAACATTTTTCAAAATGTCACACTGACGTGGATATCAATAATTTTAGTATGTATAGGCGGTAATATTAATGTTCTCAGATAGTTACAGACTTAATCAATCGGTAATATCATATACCAGATTTTATCAACAAGTGTAGAGTTAATTAAATCTCACACCTCTAAATTTAATATAGATCCATATATACATATATGTGTATTCATATATAAGTACCTGAGATCAAGGGCCGGGTATTATCGTATGGCTAATCGATATGTTTTCATTTATAAATATATGTATAATATATATCTATTAGTGATATTTAAATAGACACAAATATATGGTTAACTCTATAAGCAATAAGGATGAAAATGTGGTTACTTATATACGAAGTCAATTAACGATCTTCTATATAAGTCATTTTTACTTAAAAATCTGGGTCCAACTGTGGTTAAAATTTTTCTCCAAAAAAAAAAAAAAAAAAAGTTGGCTCCAATTTTCCTAATAAAAATTGAAAGTATGAAAATCTAACATTTCCATGAGTTAGAACTGGATCGAAAATTTAAAAAAAAAAAAATCGCAGGAGATATAATAAATTAAAATGTTAGTAAGAAACAAAAGAAGGTTAGTTACTTTCTGACCGAGTAGAGCTGGAGTTATATTTATACATCTTATCTGTTTGGCACTACTCGAATATTCAAATTTCAAGGCATCAACTTTGTTCAAAATTCAAATATATATGCCTTAAAGTAACTGATAAAAACTGAAGAAATTAAAGAGAATTTAGAAGGGGGGAAAAAAAAAAGAAGGACAAGAGCATTTTCTTCATATATTAAATTAAAGTGGTTATATATATTATTTCCTTATTGTCGTCGTCAAAGTAAATGGAGCATCAAACAAGAATACATATCATTGACATTGAGTATCATGTGACGTCCAAACTAATTTGTCAGTTTTTGACAAATGCATCTCTGTATTCTCATATATCTTTTGCTAGCTAATATTATATCAAAAGTAAATGGTTTTCGGCTGAAATTTGATTATTTTAAGCAAAAATTTATGTATTGCTATTTTATTTAGTTTGCATTTGGTTCGTCAGTTGGAGATGAAATTTTTAAATTAGAGTTGATTGACTTTTCAAAAACTAGTTATAAATTTTGTTGACTTTTCAAAAAAAAGACAAAAACTAAGACGAAAAAGTATAATTTAGTTGGAGTTAAACTTAAATGTCAAACAAAACCTTAATATTTGATCAACTTTTTAGCAGTTAGATCTATAACAAGAAACAATTTTTTTATGTTGATCATTAGTTCCAAATTTCTAACGTAAACACTTATAGATTAAAACGTGAAAAAGTTAACTTAGGTTTTATTTGGTATTCAAGTTTAATTCTAACTAAACTGTACTTTTTCATCTTACTTTTTGTCTTTTTCTGAAAAATTAACAAAATTTATAATTAACTAGTTTTTTAAAAGTCATCAAACTTCAACTTAAAAATTCCATCTCCAACTGAGAACAAAACGCAAACTTAAAGTTAAAAAAGAAAACCTGCTTATAAGATAGTAATACAATTCCCACCATATAAAAGTTTTAACTTATTTTAATAGTAAGGTCATGAGAAATGTCCTCAGCAATTTCGTTTATGTAGTGCATAAGTACGTCGACAAGATTGAATTTTATGCAGTCTTACGTTTGAAAGGAGGTCGGCGTTGCTTTAGAACTCAATGACAATATTTATAGGGTATTTTTACAGTAGGTTTTTTTTTTTTTTTTTTTTTTCATTACAGATAAAAACGGTTTTCTAATCGTTGGACTAGCTAGTTTTTTACCAATTTATTCAATAAACGTCCATGTTAAAAGTTTACATAACACAAAACTGTTTCTGATCATAGAGAAATCCATACACACACACACACACACTAAATGTCTCACCATCAATATCCCAAAAAAAAAAAAAATAATAATAATAATAATAAATAAAAGAAATATTGTTTCACTCACCATCGAAATATTATTTACCTTATTTCTTATTTCATACAAGAGACCACGGGATTCAAAGTTCATGACATGAAGGTAAGCACGTGAAAAGCTGATAATTAAGAATAAATTAAACACATCCAACTGCTGATCAGACGATCATCATTAAATCTTAATTCAACCACCCCTTAATCACGACGCATTAAACGGATCCCACTCTTCTTCTTTTTTTCTTTTTTACATTTTTTTTTTTTTGGTGTTGACCTAATTAATTATCCTTGCAATTTTCTAGCCAGATATCATCAGATCAACAACGATTCCGCGAACAAGTCTAATTCAACTTGTTCATGATGATGATGATGAAGATGATATTGTTGTTGCTGCTGCTGTTGATCTTCAGTCCTCAGAAGCTGCTGATATTCCTCGTAAAGCTTCTGCAGCGTTGCGTTATGTACTTGTCCTTCCGCGCATACAATATTCTGAGACTCGCACTCTAAATTGTACTCATGATGGTTCGATGACGATCCATTAACGTAATGATAATCATGATAATCATGTTGTTCTTGATCACGATCATGATGATCATTAACGAGAAATCCGGCGTCCCCATCTTCACCAACTTTGAAACTCAGCCAAGAGACATCCACTTGATCGTCACCATTTACCGACGTGCCTTCTGACGACCCGGCTTTCTCCTGACTCGATGACCCACTTGTCGTCGCGTTATTTCCCTCGAAGCTGTAATTCCGCGTAACCCTAATGGGCTTCGGGAGATGGACCTTCTGTTTCTTGGGGTCCACGTTATTTCTTGTCACCATCGTCGTGATATTGTTGACAGCTTCAACTTTATTATTGGCGTTGGTTATATTTTTCTTCCTATTATTATTACTTTTAGTACGATTAGTACTAGTAGTAGTAGTAGTAGTAGTA
Organism: Ficus hirta; assembly: GCA_038430175.1. NCBI lineage: Eukaryota > Viridiplantae > Streptophyta > Magnoliopsida > Rosales > Moraceae > Ficus > Ficus hirta. Next base: position 12,975,878 of record CM076588.1, read on the forward strand.
CTGTTGTTGATCTTTGATCTCTTCTTGTTATTGGTGGATTGAGGACCCGATTGCTTCTTGTGAGTTTTCGGGTCGGTTCCTTGGTTCCGGAGCCTTTTGCTTAGGTGGGTGTTCCAGTAGTTCTTGATCTCGTTATCGGTTCGACCCGGAAGCCGACCGGCGATGAGCGACCACCTGTTTCCTAGGAGCGTATGCAATCTTATAATGAGGTCGTCCTCATCAGGAGTGATGTTGCCTCTCTTGATATCTGGTCTCAGATAGTTCATCCACCTTAGCCTGCAGCTCTTTCCACACCTCAGAAGACCTGACCAATTAAATTGTACCCAACAAAAGAGTCAATCTTCGTAGTTTATTTAAATTAAATTAAAAAAAAAAAAAAAAAAAAAACCCAGAAGTTTTTTGATTGAAAAGCACCCACCACCCTGAATATATATATTTCAGACTAATCAAAATTTGAATTTTAGATTTACCGGACCTAAGACCTTAACCTTCGTACCCTCACCAAAGTGATATGATGAAAGATACATGTGTACGAATAACATTCTTTTCTTGAATTATGATCTATTCTTACTTTTCAATGTATAGTACTTTCATAATTCTACCAATATTGACAAATTATTCAGAAGTGGCCTACCAAAACATGTTTTTTTCATTATGGGATCTGTAATTATTTAAAAAAAAAAAAAAACAACTTAATTCAACTTTTAGCCTCCAGACAAGAACGGCCACCCCAAACTGGTAGATCAAAAAATGAACGGTGTTGATGAAAAAGACGATTTACTATGATACAACTTCTCTCTCCACCAGACTCCGACACCGCCGGATAACACTCTTTCATATATATATATATATATATATGTATGTATGTGTGTATATGTATATAAGCATAAACGTACCAGCTTTTTTAGGCAAGGATCTCCAATGGCCTTCACCATGAGCTTGGATATACTTGGTGAGGAGTGAGTCCTCTCTTGGTGTCCATGGACCTCTGTGCAACCCTACCTTTGCACAACATGGAGCTCTTCCCATGTTTTTCTCTCTCTCTCTCCTCTCTCTCTCTAGATTTCTCAAGGATGTACGAGACAGGGCACAAGAATGAAGAGGGGGTGATTACATAGACGAGCTTGGTCCACAAACAAAAATAAAGCACCAAGCACCCCTATTTAAAGCCGTTGGGGACGTTGGTTAAGTCAAGAGGGCACCAACTTAAAAAGTAGTTTAATTAGTCAGACTTACGTACAATGCATATAATATTAACGGGTCAAGTTTGTATTTATTATTAACTCTATGGACCCGTATGGGTGATGAGTTCAAACTCATTACCATCAACTTAATTTTTGTCTTTTTTCTCAAAAGTTTTTTGTTTTTTCTAAAAAAGTCAACCAAAATCACTATTTAAACTTACAAATCTTAACTCAAACTCATACATCAAACGGACCCTATATATATGTATATACTGAAAGTTTATACAATTTATGATATTTTTTTGGGTCATAAAATTTGCTTACGTAACTCAGCGACCCTTCCTTGTTTCTATCTGTCATTCTACGTTTTATTGCATAAGTATATATTGCCGCCTTTGTTCGCGTTTTCCAATTGTAGGCTCTCGCTTTCAGGATGATACACGGGTCATTATAACATATTATAATAAAAAGAATACAATAGACACCAATTTCAATCCAAATTTTTATAATAGCAATTGCGGTATGACACATAAGTTTTTATTATCTATGTGACATATGAGTTGTCATTATATTAATAACATGAGTTTAAAAAGAGTTTTTTATGGTGTAAGAATTTATGTAATTGTATTGGAAATATTATAATTTATATTTTATGTAAAATTTGTAAATTTTGAACGTTAAAGTTGTGTAAATTATAATCAAATTAATGATATAATTTCAAATTTTATATTGTTATTGCTAAAAAATTATGATGATTTTGCATCCCTTTGGGGCAATCACTTGGAAATATTTGGGGAATTTCATTGGAATGGTCATTTTAAATATGTTGTTTGTTAGAAACAATGACATGTCATTTGGGTTTTTGTTCTTAAATGGTAAAAAGTCCTCCTAAAATTTACCTCTGTTTTGATATATTCTACAATGATTTCTAAAAAAAAAAAAAAAAAAAAAACCATTTTCGATGTCATCTTTCTATTTCTCTTGTATTTTTTCAAATACCAATTTCCAAACAAATATTTAAATATTTTTATTTAAATATTCTATTTAAAATATTAACATCCAAATATCAGTCCAAATTACATTTCAAATATTTATGCCCAAAATTTTTCAATAAAATATTTTCATTTTTTAATATTTTTATTCGGACGTTTCTCTCAAACATATTTATTTATTTTATTTATTTTTGTTTAATGACACCAGTTTTGTAACGGTACATTAATTAGAAGGACCAAAGAGATGAACCGAAACTTACTAGCAATACTCATCAAGACCGCCGCTGCCGATGCAGGCCCACATGGCATATTGCTTTTTGAAAGTGAACTCTTTCAAAGAGGCTTTTATTACTAACCAGCTTTTAATAAATAATTACGAGACTGCCATGCACGACAACACTATTGAAAGATCAACGGGCACCTCTTGTAATATCAAGTAATATCTAATCAAAAAAATATCTTATCAGAAAGTCATTATAATTAATATCAAAGACTTTATCGGTTTACTGTCACTGTTGTCGTTCACCCTTTCAAAGCAGCAAAGCCCAAGTAGATAACTTGCATTGAAAGAAAAAAAAAAAAAAAAAAAAGATTTGAAATGTTGGCGCAATGATTAAAGAGAAGTGATAAGATTTCCCTTAGAATCCAACCAAACAAAGAAATTTTGTGGTAAGATATTTTTATTTTTCGTTATTGATAAGAATTATTTTTAATTATTTTCAACAGTCTGATATTTAAATATTCATATTAAATAAGCGATACATAAAAAATTACTCTTAGTTATATAATTATTCTTAAGGGGTGTTTGGTGAATGAGTTTGAGTTAAGATTTTTAAGTTTCAATAATAATTTGTGTTGATTTTTCAGAAAAGATAAAAAAAATTTCAGAAAAGATAAAAAACTTTTTCAAAAAAAGACAAAAAAAATATAGTTTAACTTAAGTTAAACTTGTATATTAAACAGGACATAAGTTATATATCATATTACTAAAAAATTAATTAAACAATCAAAACAACAACTCATGAGAATAATAACAAAGTAATGGACCTTTCAAAAAATTTTCAAGAAAAGGAAAAAAAAAATCTTGATGAAAATCTTTTTTTTTATTTTTTTTAGATCAACATGGTCCCACTAATGTAATGAATATTTTGAGTGGGCCTTGGCTTTGCATCTTCAAGGAGAAGAATGGCATTATTGTAGTTTTCTCAATAATCTTGGTCATTTAGGTAACGCAACTAAACAACTGCTTCTTGTTAAAAGTGAAATGCCTCGTGGCATTCGTAGGAGCTAACGTCTGAGCCAGTTTCGTGGCTAGCACGATCCTCTTGAAAAATTAATCACATCAATAATATTAAATAAATTGCTTACAGAAAAAAAAAAAAAAAAAAAAAGAAGAAGAAGAAGAAGAAGAAGATTAAGGGTCCGTTTGGTGAATGAGTTTGAGTTGAAAAAATACAGTTTGAGTTGAAAATTTTTGTTGACTTTTCAGAAAAGATAAAAACTTTTTCAGAAAAAAACAAAAATTTTTTCAGAAAAATATATAAATTGAGTGAAAAAATACAGTTTGAACTTGTTCATCAAACGAGGTCTAAAGTTGAGAATACTTTTTAGTCATGAAATCTAATTCCCCTGACGCATGCGATACATGATAAAAGTAGATCGATATTTGTCGTCAGGTTATAGCGGGGATTGAAAGGAAAGGCGAGAAGGCCCCATCTCAAAGATATCGGGACAAAGCCTTACGACTAAAATTTTCAATAAAGGTTGCATGCAGATTTCAAACTTATAAAATTGATTGTCAAGATTTTTTTTTTTCCCCCTTCTCTTTATATATGGGAATATCATTTTTAGGGTTAAAAAAAGATTATAAAAAAAATAAAAAATTAAAAGAGATGAGAGGTGCACGATTTTTTTTCTGAACTTTTTTTTTTATAACTATTATAGTGAATTATGATAATAATAGAAAATAGATGTAACCCGTACATTGAAGACGAATTATTATAAAATCTTATGCGTTTTTACTCTTTTTAAAAAAATATATATATATATTTTCGAGAATATAAAATTAAAATGTGTAATTTATAGCATCCTTACCACGACTCATTCTAGCTAATAATGTGTAGAGAAATGATTCGCTGCCGTAATTCATCAAGAGCAAGAAAATACACAGTCAAAGTTGGAAGCCTATAGATAATCAATAAAAAAATTCAAGTTGAATCGTCGCGTGTGAAGACTACAGTTGAGGAAAATAGTAAAGCAGTAGTCAATTAAAAAAAAAAAAACATTTTTGAATGAAAGCTCTGCGAAATATCTATTAATTGGCATACCGTAAAAAAAAAAATAATAATAATAATAATAAAAATAAAAATCCTTCGTGTATTTGCTAGTGTTGTTTCGTTAAATTGACCGGTTCGGTCGTTAATTATATTCTCTTTACACTCTGTTTGATGATTCAATTCAAACTTAAATTTTTCATCTTAGTTTTTTTTTTTTTTTTTTTTTTTCTGAAAAGTCAATAAAAATTATAACTAGTTTTTAAAAATTCAACAAACTCCAACTTAAAATTTTCAACTCCAACCGTAACATCAAACGGAGGCTTTAATTTAATTTCCTTAATTAGCTATAGAAGACTAAGGGGGTGTTTGGTGTATGAGTTTAGTTTGAGTTGAGTTGAGATTTTTAAGTTTAAATAGTAATTTTTGTTGACTTTTTCAGAAAAGACAAAAATTTTTTTCAGAAAAGATAAAAAACATGATGAAAAAAATACAGTTTAGTTTAAAATGAATGAAGATACCAAACATGCCCTTAAGTACTACCGTGAAGAAATTTGTTTCCTAATGCCTAGATTTGGTCTTTTGATGAGCTACTTACACATGGACAAAATGAGGAAAATTATAACATGACCTTGGGATTAATTAAGGACTTCCCAACTATTTCAACATCATTAGGTAATTTAGATATTTGAAAATTATCATTTTATGTCGAGATTGGTTCACTAATAAAACGAATCAATGATCTCTGTATCGATTGAATTCGAAAAAATTAATATTAATTTTCCGAAAATTTTATGACTGTCCCATTTGAAAATTCAACACATGGTATAGGATAGATGGCATTGACTTTTTGACATTCAATCCAAAGACTCAACCAATTTAATTAGTCAAAGAGGAAAATAGAAATTAAAAAAAAAAAGTATAGTGATATTAAATAATATCAAATTATCATTAGGTTGACTATTCACTTCTTCTTTGGTTGTCATTTATTAATCATGGTAACAGTCACAACCATGAAAGCATAAACAAACTAGCTATAGTTAGCTCTCCCATCCTATTAATTAAGAGTTGAGATCTTTTGTTCCAAATTTTCTATTCAAGTAATTATCCCTTAATAATATTGTGGACATGTTTGACTGAGCTTTCTAAAAATTATTTTTGACTTGTTAGGTCCATAAACAGCTTCTATATATATTTTGATGATCTGTCAGAAGAGTTTCCTATTATTAAATCAAAAAAATATGGCTTCTAGTAAAAGTTATTTGAATAGATTTTAAAACTTAAAACAAATTAAGTTAAGTAAGACATTATAAAGTTCATTTCAATAAATTTATTAATTATAAGAAAATATTATAAATCATTTTGATCTCAGAAATTGTTTAATTCCAAACAGTACTTATAAAAAACCACGGCTTTTATTTATCTTCTTCTACTGATTAAAAGTAAAAGTAGAAGTTTTGCCAAATAGACATATATATCATATCATTTAAATTTAAGAATTTCATCACATAAAAAAAATACTAAACATTTAAAATATTAAAATAAATATATGAGTTATCAAAATAATAGACCGGAACTCTCCCATTGAACTACCTCAGCAAGTAACATGAAATTGATGTGAGTTGGAGCTACCAGATTTGAAACATGAAAATATTTTCACTTTTTTTGAATAAGTAAAAGGCATAAATCGCATATTATTAAAAAAAAAAAAAATAGAGCTAGCTCACCTTAAAAAAATTGTTATCTAACCAGAAGTTGATTATTATTTTTTTTTGGAAATATATAATTTTTTTTGATTAAATGGTAAACATAAGTTAATTAATTTGAACTTTAGAAATTTCAAGTTTCAAACATGCTAATATAATGCAATTACAAGCAAGGAAAAAAAAAAAAAAAAAGTTGAATTGAGACATATAATCAACTGTACAGCCCAAAGAATCATTTACGGTTATGCCCAGTCTCTTAAGACAGCAATATTTGGTGATTATGGACTCAGTCATTCACCTATGTACAACTAAAAGTGCTTTCCCACTTTTATTCACCACATGCCAAAATGAAAAAGAAAATATGCTCCTTTGAAATTAAACACACCAAAATTGAAACGACCAACTTGGCCAAGAAACATCTGGCACAACCACATTTTCCTAAAAAATCATCACAAACTTTGTCTCCAATTAAATTTGTTTATAACACTATTGGTAACGTAAAATCACATATTTTAAACGTTAAATCTGATCAAAATCATATTAAAAATTTTAAATATATATATATATATATACATACAAAATATACATGACGTGTGAGAGCTGTAATTATAATAATTTAAAAGAGTATCTTTTTCAATAGAGTATTTTTTTCATACTTAGACGAACTATCAAATGTTAAATACCTTAACAGTTACATGTAGAATTACGTAACTTTACATAAAGATCAACATATAGTTACACAAGTCTAAAAATAAATAAATAAATAAATAAACTTTTATTAGATCAATGCTACTATCAGATTAAAGCCTATTTTTCTGAAGACACGTTTCGGTAGGTAGATGGTGAAAAGAAAGAAGTAGATTAAAAAAAAAAAAAAAAACTGCATGAACTGTGTACGGATTGTGTCAAAAATGAGGTACTTCCCAATTGTGAGGAGTCATTTACGAAAGGAAGCAGATTTTATGGACTTTTTTAGAATAAAAAATATTGACTGCCAAAACACATTGAAATCTGAGGACCCTTTCTTCATACGCACCACTGAATTTTAATTTAATTTTTTTCCATCACGAGGCTCTTTAAAAAAAATAAAAAAATAATAAAAAAAAAACTTATCCACACTAGAAATTTTTTGATAAATAATTACACTAGAAATTTGCCCTCGACTTCCCATATGGTTCATGTCTAGAGGAAATTGGCAATTGTTGTCCATTCCCTACAGGCAATAGCATTAAAGAAACGACCATAACAAGTTTAAAGTGGAGATGAATATTTCGCCCACTCACTTTACGGAGTCGTGAAACATGAAGTACTGGACAAATATATATATATATATATATATATATATATACACACACACACACACTTATATAGAAGAAAACTCCCATGTCCCACAATCAGACATAAACGACAATAATATAATAATATACATCTTATAACTATTAATGATGTAAAAATAATTACAAGTGTCATTTTTACTGGTGGTGGAGAAGAGCATATTTATATATTTTCACCTGTTACATATATATAATGTATCATTTTAACCATGAGTTGTGGAGGTTTAAAGATGTGGACTACACTTATAAAGTGGCCCACAATTAATTGAGAGTTAATATTTGGTGGTGCAACGTCAGTATTGCACAATATTGTAACGTCACATGAGGGGGAAAAAATAACAATATTGTAACATCATGGAAAAGTTACTTACCCAAAAAAAAAAAAAAAAAAGTCATGGAAAAGCTACTTTTTTTTTTTTTTTTTTGAAAAAAGCGAATGTGTTGTACTTGTACTCTCTCACATTTTGAAATTTTAATAATCCTTAATTTTTTTTCTTATTAATACCCGTCATGAATTATATCTCCATTCAATTAAAATATATATATATATATATATATCCCCACAGAAAATATTTTCTTGTCTCATCACTGAGCATGAGAGCGATTTTTTTTTTTTTTTTACTTAGTGAGGGAGAATTAGGGGCCTTTTATAATCTCAGGTGGAGTTTTTCTCAATTGTTTTTTTTTTTTGTCTTAAAAAAAAAAACCAAATTCACTATTCATACATCCAAATCTCTTTCTTTTTCATTTTTGAAAATTTAAACTTTAATAGTTTATAGCTTTCTTGTTTCAAGTCAAATTGAAATGACATGTATATATTTTTTTATTTTAACACTTTTTAACTCCAAACAGTTTATTTTCAACCAAATGCACATTTTTAAAACTCAACTCATTTCCAATGAAAATATTTTCAAAACTCCAACTCCAGATGGTATTCCAAACAGACCCTTAGTTGTATACGAGTACTATGAGAGAGAAGTAAATGCGTTACACTCTGCTCGGGTGATGAATTCATTTTCTCAACCTTAAGATTTAATTATTTTATTATTAAGATATGTTTGATAGACTTTTAACTTTTACTTTTAGTCGGTATAAAAGAAGATAAGTAAAAACTGTAATTTTTCAGTTAGTGTTCGAAACCATATTTTTTTAAACAAATTAATATGCCAAAATGATTTTAAATAACTAGTAAAAGGGTTAGAATGAAGTTTTTATTGTCTTAGTGAAAATCTGATACAAATTTTAAATCTACCCAGAAGAGTTTTTTTAATTATATTTTGAGACTTTAAAAATTATTCTAAGATAAAAAGCACTTATGACAAAATCATTTAAACACTTTCATAAATAGTTTTTGGAACCAAGAAGTAAAAAAAATTACAGTTTCTAAAAAGCTCTACAAAATAGAATCTTGTAAAAATCACATAGTTTTCTTAATCGATAAGCCCGTAGGATTGTGTACTAAACTAAGGTGTTCCATCCACATCAATTGAGTTCATATTAGGCAATGGAGTATTAATTATTATGAGGACACAACATGAAGATCGTCAGCAAATAAAAATCCATGTTGAAGATCAACCATATCGGACATTAAAAATGACAATTGAAAAATGTGTGTGAACGACTTTCTTGTTTCTTAAAGGCGAAAAAATATCTAATAAATAAATAAAAATTCAATATTCAAAATTCTGATGCTGTGGTGTATGGTCAACGTTCCCATGTAACGTATGTGGACCAACTGACAACTGGTGGCTCAGTCAGATCGTGATATTTTTCTCTTGTATACATGCAAAGAAATGCACCATTGTTATATTTGTGTATTGTGTATATATATAATTTCCAGTCCAGTTCTTTGTCCAGTTCGCAAAGATAATATTTTCTTTTTCCTCAACGACGACTAAAGTGAATAAAAGCTGCTCTTAGTGTTTTTCAACTGTAAAACATATCATATAAAGGCCTTTCTATGCCGACGAAAGGGAATAAATACAAAAAAAAAAAAAAAAAAAAATAGATGATCAGAATCCATAAATAATGTTTTATTCATGACTAAAAATAGTTCTAGTTCACATTCTACGTTATGTCTTTATAAATTTTTAATATGAATATTCGTTGATCAAATTGTAGAAGAATTAATCCAATATTTAAAACAATAATATCTATATTGATTGAAAAAAAAAGTATAGTTTCTATTTTATAATTTTCATTTTTCTGTATATACGTGTATATATGATATGCATTGAAATATGGATTCCAATAGACATTGCACAGGCATGTGCGCATAACTTTTCAAAAAATAAAAGGAATAAATAGTCAAGATGCTTATGGAGATCGTCGCCACCAAAATCGACCCAAGACTAGTCAAATAGTAGATAGAGAACATATGCACAATTCACGTCACCAGAACATGCCAAGTTGGTGATAAGGTTTTGTTGTAGTCTTCATCAACGTACAATTTACACGAAAGTGATATATGTATTTATAATAAAGATGTGCGTCTATATATATATATATATATGCATATAAATATATAAATATATATATATAAGAAATAAGATAGTACATTTGTTCATATAAAACCAGCTTTCCGTTGGAAAACCTTCACGGAAAAGGTGGCTAACATTGCAGTTTCCATTATTTTACAAATTGTATGCTTTTAAGTTTATATGAAATCTCATTCATTTTTTCTAATTTTGGGGAAAAATTAAATAAATATATATTGGATTATGTAGCCTTATACATAGGTACAATTTATCATAAATGAACATTGTTGCCCGACTAGACAATGTTATATTCCATAAGACCTAGTAACGGCAACTCTAATGTCAAAGGTGCTATATATTAGCACCCTCTCTATACGGCACTTGTAGTTTTTTTTTTTTTTTTTTTTGCAGTATGTTGTATCAATCATGTGATTGTAATGTAACATTTTTCAACTATTACTGTGTGACAATGTTCTATAGAGGAAGTTATTGTGTTACAAGATTTTAAATAGGAAATTATACATGTCAATCAACGAGTTGTTACAAGTTTTTAATAGAAAATTAGAAGTACATGATGGTATCCGACATTGAATACAAGACCCTTCATATATGCATAAGGTTATATGTAAGAATATCATAAATTTGACACCTTATTATATTTATTCTTAACATAACGTTAAAGTTGATAATTTTAACATTTCATAACACTAAAATTATTAACTTTAATGTTGAGTGCGCAAAATTATAAGGAGGTACTAAAACATGGTTCTCTATTTAATTTCTCTCATATATATATATATATATATATTTGAGTAACTCTTATAGGGTCCTAGGTCACATGTCGGATATTTCATTTTTCTTGTGTGACTAAATTACTAGTGATGAAACTCCATCTGGGCCAGTATTTTTTGTGTAACTATAGTCGAGCTCTTGTTGTGACTAAAGATGTTGGTGGATTGTACTATGCGATAGAGAGTGATCTAATGTAACACATTGGACTTTAGTTGTTAAATTCTAATTAAATTGTAGAAATAATAACCCTAAACGATTCAAGTCCTTGTGATTTCACAAAAATTTCCACGGTTTGGAGGGCTATTTTTCACGAACGATAGTGAAAGCTCTTTTAAATATTGACTAATTTCTTAAGGATCTAATGGATATATATGAGCAGGAGCTAGCACATTTATGTTATTTCGTGCATATTTTTAATATGGACATTTACAATATAGATCGTTAAAAAAAAATTCAAAGATTAAAGCATCTTTAACTATCAGTAGAAGTGAAAAAGAGCTTTCCCTATTAGAGAAATTCTCATAAACAACTATGTAATTACTTACAAAAAATTTAATTTGTCACATAAAAGTGTAGGGGGAATTTTGTGTTGGGGGATAAAAATTTTTAAATTACAGTTTTGAATTGATAAATCTTTATTTAAATTTCGTTGTGCTGTAATATATATATATATATATATATATATATTAATTGGATATGAGTTTAATAACTATGTCCTATTGGTTAGACATTGTTTGTTATACCTAGAAAAATTAGTGGTTCTATTTACTCACTTCATTTCTGAATACCATTTTTAATTTGTTGGGACCTCATAGATTCTAAGGGTATGACGTGTCTAAGGTAGCAGATATTGGCGTTCCATAGATGGTTGACGGTGCAGTAGCCAGTCCAGAGATGTTGCTAGGCGGTGGAATGTGAAGTGCTTTGGCTGGGGATGTCCAACAGAGTTGGTGCCGGATTGGATTATATGGATTAGGCCTCAATCTGAAGTCCATTCCGTGACATTTGAATTGAGAAAATTTCAATCTGTTATCAATCCTTGAAATTCCCAATCCAATCCGTAAATATCATATTACATGGATCAGATTAACAGATATAATACATTTACTTTAGGAACTAAAATAAAATATTTCGATGTAAAATAGTTCAACAAAATTGCAACACAATTAACTTCTAGCCTTTGATCATAAGCTAAATTATAACATAAGAATATAAATTGTAACATAATAATACATTACAACAAACAAACATTGACTAAATTCAAAATAAAATTTTCATACTAATCAACTCAAAATAAAAAGTAGTTTTAGGTCAGATAATAGAACTACTGAACTAGAATTTAAGCATATATTCAAGTCTGTGAAATCACACTTTAACATATACATACATAATTTATTTAGAGAAAAAATATATACATCTCTATAAATTTATATATACATATATAGAGTTTGGATTCATGGATTATACTGATTGAGAAATCCTCAGTCCGTAATCCAATCCGTAACTTTCGAATTAGGAAAATCACAATTCGTAACCAATTCATTAGTCTCTCAACACAATTCAATTTGACGGATTGAACTGGATTGAACGGATTGAGCGAATTAACGGATTCAGTGAACACCTCTACTCTCACTTTCTCTCTCTCTGACATCGCTCCTCTTTCTCTCTCTCTTCGCGGTTGTTGATCTCAAATGGCCGTCACAGCCCCACACGTTGGGAGATCTTTGTTGCCGTATCATTTTTTTAATCTAATTTTCTTATTGTTTGGATTTTTCCTTTTGTATTTTTGGTGTAATCGGAATTTTTGGATTTTTTTGTTTTTTTGTTTTTTGTTTTGTTTTTGCAATTGTTATTAATATTACAATGATGTATATGGCGGATTCTATGGTTTCTGATGGATAAGATGGCATGTATGATGCATATGCCGGTTGTAGTCCTCATCAGTAGTGATCATCAGTTGGTTGGTAGTATCGTGGATGCCAGACAAAAATTAATAGTAGAATTAATATTTAATAATAAATGAAAAAAAAAACGGATGGTTTTTATTAGAGTAGCTTGAAAAGGGAGAGTAATGAGTTATTTGCAAATTTTAGTCCTAATCCATCTTGTACTCGTATCGTATGATTAAATGGTCATGGACTCATTTTACCTTTAAAAATACTTATTTAATATCAGGATATAATGATAAAATAACTCTACACAGACAATTTCTCTCTTCTCTTCTACCAAATAAAGTATACATCTATATAAACATAGAAATAATAAAAATGATTATTTACATAAATATCTAAATTGATTATTATGAGTTAAAAGATACCTTTTTTTTCTTTTATTTACAGAAATGTCTGGTTTGATACTTATTAAGATCACGTTACCCCTTTCATCTAGAGTTGAATATAAACAAATAAAGAATTAAAAAAATTTAAAAAAAAAAAGGAAAGAAAAAATCTCTAAAAAAAAATGTCAAACTAAGCAAATCTTTTATAAAATGACAAAAAAAAAAAAAACATTTTACTTGATTTATTATAAAAAAAAAGGACCATAACAAATATTAATTGTATTGTAAATGAAAAACAATCATTATAATAAATAATTCGTCATTAAGATAAAATTCACAGCGAACATATAAAGAAAATTAAATAGATATTGTATATAAATATTAAACAATTTAAAATCTAAAAAACACATCATAATGATATAGTAATTATTATAAATTAAAAAAAAATCATATTGATATAGTAATCATAAAGAGAAAAAAATATCACATTTTTTAAAATATCATAATGATATGGTAATAATTATTTCTTTATGATATGGTAATAATCATAAAAAAATAATCAATTTCATTTGACATTTAAACTTTAGAAACAAATTATTAAAACAATTCCAATAATAGTAAATAAAATAAATTACCGACTTCAATTCTCTCTCTCTCCCCCCCCCCCTCCCCCTCTCTCTCCCCCTATCTCCCTCCCCCCACCCCCCGTTTCTCTCCCTCCCTCTCCTTATCTCTCTCCGTGGGGTGTTTAGGGTTTTTAGAGGGAGTACCTTTCGGAGGTTGGGAACAGGCAGTGGCACCTTGCTTGTCGTCGGTTTTCCAACCCTAAAGATGAAGATCTGACCATTGCAAGGAGATTACTCGGTCTGAAGATGATTACGGGGTTGGGAGGGCTACGTTTCGATGAAATAGAGAAGGGGAAGGGTCATGGCTTTAACGGCACTTTTAGGTGTCTACTTTGGTTGTGATGGTCATCTTCTTACATGTGACTTTTTCGGTGTTGGTAGATTTTCATTTTGTTTTGGTATATTTGTGTGTAGGTGTAATAACTGTGTATCATGTGTAGATCTAGTTTTGTTTGTTGTTTTAGTATGTTTGTTTTCGGTCCTTAATAAAAACGATGGTCTTTCATCGTTTAGGCTCGTGGTTTGTTCGTCAAATTTAGATCTTGGTGATTTGTTGGTCCTGCTAGACTTGTGGCTATGCAGGGTGTTTGGTGATCTCTGCAATCTGAGGTCATGGCTCCCAATTGATCGACAATTTCTGTTGTTGGTTAAGGCTTTATTAAGTAGAGCTTGCTGCATGCTCGTTTCTAGCATATTGAGGTATTTTCTCGTTTTTGGGCCTCAGACTTTTGTCACTCCCATTGTGCATCAATTGTTTGTATCGATGGTTATGATCGCATAATTGTTGGATCTTTGCATTGTATTGTTCATTTGTGACTTTGTATTAATGTTAATGTATTTTTCCCTTCAAAAAATGAAATAAAATAAATTATAATAATAATGTTATAATTATCATAAAAAAAACATAAATCATACTAAAAAATAGGTTTCTAAGAAATCTAAATCATACTAACAAACAATTACTTAATAAATAACTAGTCATTAACATAAAAATACAACAGTGATGAATAAATAAGGAAAAAAATATGAATCATGATGAAAGAAGATGATATAAATTTAGTAAAAGAACAAAATGGGTATTATAAATAGTTGTTTTTATAAAAATGTACATATATGTAATATTATCAAAAAAAATTGACATATTTTAAAATGGAGTCCTAAAAGTAGACTTTTTGTGTAATTATTTCTAATAAAAAACCTTGAACAATTGAAGTGTGGTAGGAAGTTGCCGAAGCATAGGTACGTAATTTGAGCCCCCCTCTACAAAAGTCCCCTTCTTTATTCCAAAATTCTCAAAATCAAATAGAGAAAATTAGGTGCAGAGTCAGGTTTTGAGTAACTCCTTATAGTTTTGTTTACTCTAATATTAAAATTAATAATTTTAGTGATATAAAATGACAAAAGCATCATCTTTGATGTTATATATAGTAGGCATAAATATAAGAATGCACCAAATTTATAGTATTCTTACATATAACCTAATCAGATATTGCCCAACTCTTCATCATACTTATCGGCCCTTTTCCATTTTGAGTCATATTTCCTATATCCAAAGAAGTTTTACGTATATGCAATTCATACTTACCACTAGAGCAAATCTAGGTTTCCTACAGAGACAATTTAAGAGTAACCTTAATACCATATTATCTAGTGATTAGGCCCAAATTATGTATGACTAAAAAGGTCAATGTAGTAGAATAAGAGCGGTTGATTCCACGAGAAGATGATGAAAATAATAAACAAGAAATATCAATATAAAATAAACATTAAAAGATAAGCGAATAAAGAAAATAAAAGACAAATATTTTTGTAAAATGAAATAAACACAATAATGAACTAAAGAAAAGCTAGGCGAGGAATTTTGAATACTTTTGTTTACTCCTTAATATCTCAATTCTATATATCTCAGCTACAAATTTCACATCCCAAGCATATAGTCAGAAAATATGGATTTTAAAACACAAATATTGGAAAAGGCATTTGATTAAATTAACATCTTCTTGTTGACACAAGCACAATTATTCTAATGCGTTATCTGAAAGCGACAAAATACCTACAGGTAGAACACAGTAAGGAATACTCATAAAAATATAATAAAAAGAAAACCACATGTCACTACATATGATAATTAAAACCGATGTTACTAAAGAAACAATTATCATAAACACTAAATAGAATATATGAAACTGATCAAAATACAAAGGTTGAATAACAAAATAAATTAAAATAAAATGAAGAACGCAAGCAAATAAAATTTACTCAAAACTTATAGCCTTCTAGATGTGGTCTTTCACTCACGAAAGACGTGTCATTCATTTCATCTCATACCTATCGAAAAACTAAAGAAATAAGAAATCAAAAACTTAGAGAAATGTCTTACGATTCTTGAATGAGTAATACAAGAAGCAAAGCTATCTATTGATAGTTTTTTTTTTAATAAATGATTTATAGTGTTTTAGAGGCTCAATTAAAAAGGGAAAAATAATACAAAAATGAGAAACTAAAATTAGAAAATAAGAACAAGAAAATGATATAAAATTACAATTACATGTGAGAAATCAAATGTTTGTATGAAAATTTTATTTTGAGTTTAGTCAATATTTGTTTGTTGTAATGTATTATTATGCTACAATTTGTATTATTATGCTATAATTTAGCTTATGATCGAAGGCTAGAAATTTAATATTGTGTTACAATTTTGTTAAATTATTTTATATTTAAATATTTTATTTTAGTTCCTAGAGTAAACGAATTGAATCTATCATTTCAATTCATGTAATCTGATATTTACGGATTGGATTGGATTGGATTGAGAGATTCACAGATTAGGATTTTCTAAATCTGAATGTTATATATTGGACTATAGATTGAGGTCTAATCCGTATAATTCGATCCGTAAACACCCTAAGCAAGAGAGAGAACCTGTGCAGTGAGGAAGAAAAGGAGGGAGAGAGTGAAAGAAATGTGAGAGAGAAAATTCCTAAGGGTATTTTGGTCAAGCAATTTATTCTATTACATCATTATGGCATATTGAAGTAGATTTTTTCAGTTGTAGAAAAATTGAAAATATCTCAGTTCTATATGTGACATAATTATCTTCAAAAATATCTGTAGTGTTTGTTTGGTATTTTAGTTTAACTCTAACTAAACTGTATTTTTTTGACTGAATTTTTGTCTTTTTCTGAAAAATCAACAAAAATTATAACTAGTTTTAAAAAAATTAATCAACTCTAACTCAAAAATTTTAACTCAAACCGGTGATCCAAACAGAAATGTAGTTTTTCTTCAAGTAATTAAGGTTTTTCGCATTTGAATAATAATTATTTCAGAGAAAGTAATGTTTCAAAAAAAAAAATTTAGCTCCTTTGATTGGATTGCATTCAATCTTGGATCGTAATGGATGGATTTTTTTTCAAATCCAAAAGTTTTCAAACTTTGACTTCCAGTAATTTAAAAATATCCATATGTTTTCAAACTTTGACTTCCTGTACTTTAAAAAAATCTTCTCGTTTTCAAAATTTGACTTCCTATACTACAAAAATAAAATAATAAAAAAATTTTGACTCGAACGTGTCTCTTGAATCTTCGCCAAGCTAAGAGCATGCTCCACATCAATTCATAACTTTCTTGCCTTGCTAAACTGGGTAGAACATTGTCGAAGAATACCAGTAGTGTTAATTGTCACACATTACTTAACGAAAAGTTTTATGATGTGAAGTTTATAAACAAAATCTATCTTCTATTAATGATATTTAACACTGATGGTGTCACTATGTATTGATTTTTCAATTCGATAGGATTACGAATAGACACTATCAAAGCCAAATTTTAACGTTTAGGTAATGTTTATTTCCAGTGATAAGTTGAGTAAACGTTTTAAGTTTCGCATTTGACTTTTTTTGATTTAACTAATATTTTTTTGAATTATTTATTAAATACTAAAAGTTTAAAATTTCAAAACTTATTACTGATACAAAAAAGTATAGATATGATAATAGAAATAAGGTTTCGTATTTATGCACAAGATAAGATGAATATCACATATATTGTTTTTACACTTTTTTTTTTTTTTTTGGGTGACAAATTTAGTATTGACATTGGTGTTTATGTTAGGGATGGTCTAAGAAACCCCAAATGTAAGGAAATCCTGTTTCGCCCCACTTTTTTTAATTTCAACCCTACGACTTATAGGGTCCGTTTGGTTCGTCAGTTGGAGTTGAAATTTTTAAGTTGTAATAGTAAATTTTTTTGAATTTTCAGAAAAGACAAAAAACTTTTTGGGAAAAGACAAAAACTTTTTGGGAAAAAGACAAAAATTGAGTTGAAATATTTTAGTTTGAGATGATGAAACAAACATGCTCATAATAAAACCGTCCTTAGTATTTAATCAGGTAAAGTTTGGGGTGGGTTATTTGGGACCATCCCCCCTCCCCCTCTTTTTTTTTTTCCTGGCAATCCCAAAATTAGAAAAATTAATCTGTTAAAAAAAAAAATGACACACACACACACACACAATTACCTTTCATTAAAAAAATGAAAGTTCTCTTAGGAAGTCCAAAAGAAAAAACGTGTTTTTTTTTTCTTTAGTAAACGAAAGAAAAAACGGGATTTTGAACTTAAATATCCGATTAAGGGTGACTTTGTATGATTAAAAGTGCAGACAATAATTTCAATCTTTTAAAATATAAAATAACTTATTTCGCATCCCGATCTTAAAAGTCAGGTTTATCCATCTGATCAAAATTTACACGTTCTTCCAAATATTTTAAACTATAAAAGTAGAGCATTATGTATCATTTTGAATCACCTATACATCAGATTAAAAGATGATTGGAGATTGGCAATTATTCAGCAGATTGGCTGATATTTTAATGATTTTTGCAAGAAGAACTATATGTGTTTATGTAATATATGACCTAAATAGTTGGACTTGTATTATTGATCCCTTTTGTTTGTTTATTCATTTAATTTTTTGTAGGAACTCTGAAAACAATTGGAGGGTGGAACTTGGAATGTTGAATATCATGACTTTTTTCCTCCTCACCATATTTGTTTATTTGAAGTGGATATGGATGGATAATTAATTAGGTAGGAGTTGCAGGTTTTATTTCATTATACACTCTTTTAAATTAAGTCAAACCACTAAAAACCAACACGAACATTAATTGGGGTGGATTTTTTTTGCTTCTGAATTAATTGGGGTGGATTGATTCTATCTTTGGGGTTGTTTGGATAAGATGAAATATCCAAAAAGGAAAAAAAAAAAAAAATAAAAGAATAAAATCCACCTTACTATCCGATGTACAATAAATAAGGATCGATTTTATCATATTCGAAAAAGATTGAAAACCCCTAACATTAATTGGGGTGGTGGATAAGCTGAAAAATAAAATAAAATAAAATAAAACATGAAGGGTAATCTTAAAATAAAATAACAACAACCTTATCACCTATGTACAACAAATAAGGATGGATTTTATCCTTTAGAAAAACATGAAGGGTAATCTTAACATTTTTTGAAGACACATGTAGTAATACATTTTTCCATGTCGATCAAACACAAGGGAAGTTTTTGTCATTATTCTATTTATAATTATTCACTTAATAATATATTTATTATTTTATTTATGTCATTTTCAAAATAAAAATTCAGTTGATATTGACAAGTGTTTTTAAACTTAAGAAAATAATCGTGTTTTTAGGAGAAATCGCGTTATACGACAAATTTATTAGAGTTGAATTGAAATACAATAAAAAACATTTTACATGGCGCCTGTTTTATCTT
The DNA here is from genome assembly GCA_038430175.1 of Ficus hirta. Taxonomy (NCBI): domain Eukaryota; kingdom Viridiplantae; phylum Streptophyta; class Magnoliopsida; order Rosales; family Moraceae; genus Ficus; species Ficus hirta. The sequence continues at coordinate 12,995,325 of CM076588.1, forward strand.
TGGGTGGTTTTATTAACATACCCATCTTGACTCTTCACACCCTCTTCTAAACACATCCCCTCTTAAATTTAAAATGATTAAATTTACTTAATATAAACCCCTTTTATTTTCAAAATTACCCCTAATTAATATAAAATAAAAAACAATCCACCACTTCAAATTTCTTTTCACATCCATTTTTTTGTTTTTGTTTATTTTAGTTTCGTATTGTTGGTTAAATTAAAAATTTTACAAGAAAAAAAGTTAAAAAAAAAAGACAAATAGCATAACATTTTCTTATATATATATATATATATATTTTATATTGAAATAACGATTTTGCAAGAATTTTTTTTAAAAAAACAAACAAACAAACAACATATAACGTGTTCACATATCTCTATGAATACTTACTTAATGAAAGAACAACGGCATATAGAACCAGAAAAATTAAAAACAAAAGAACAACGATATAGAACCGAAAAAAGAAAAAAAAATGCAATGAAAAATACATAAAAATAAATACATATACAAAGCAAATAAAATCAACCACAACATAAAAAGTATACATGGAAAAAAAAACTGCAACATTTAATATACATCAAAATTTTTTGGACTATTCATTGAAGAATAAGGGTGAAAATTAGGGTTTTTATTATAGGTTTCAAAGTAGTAATATTTATAAGTTATTTATTTAGGAATTTGATATATAGGTGTGTGTGAAAAGAAAAAACAATAATATAATTGAGTTTCATTTTTTATGATTGAATTTTATGTCATTTTATGTCAGAGGGGTTTTTTTTTTTTTTTTTTTGTAATTAAAGAATTTAAGTAAATAAAGAACGTGGAGAGTCAAAAATAGTGTATGGATAGAACCACCTTTTACCTTTTAGTTAATCTTTTTCGTCAGTAAAGTTTTATCTGCTTACATTAATTGTTTTCCTTTTTGTTTTCTCTTTTTTAGTTAATGGATTAGTCGATAATATTTACAAAATGGAAACGTACCATTGGTGATCAAAACATACTGACTAATGTTAGAGACTAACTTTAATCCGAATTTTTTAATTATCAATTTATGTGTCATATTTTTATATGTAAATATAATCAATTGATATGATAATATTTTAAACACTTACTAATAAAAATATGACAACTTATATGTCACATATATTGATATTCAAAAATTGAGATTAAAGTTGATGTTTTTAACATTTTTCAAACTTATATCAACACAAATGTACAAGCCATTGTACCTAACAATACAATCATTATGATATGAATTACAATGATACCAGTGTACATAATGATATGAATGAACTGTACGAAGTCCATCACTAATATAATCGATTTTAATCACCAATAAACTAATGTCGATCAATGATTTGATTGATAGAATACTAAGTTTACCAATTATAGATTAGTCTAAAAATGATAGAACCTGATTTATCAAGGACGAACCATCATAAAACCCCATACGAAAAAGAAAAGAATAGTCTTTTAACAGAAAAAAAAAAAAAAAAAAAAAAAAAAAAAAAGGTTCAACCATTTTTTTTTTAAAGAGGTGATCCACCTAATTTCACATTTTTTTATTGCAGACAAAGCAAGGTTTTTTAGTCATATAGGATCTATGGTTGTAACTTATTAAAAAAATAAAAACAAATACAAATGAAACCACTATCAAGTTTCAAATTTGAGAGCTCCCACCCAAATCCTAGCCCTCTTTTTTTGTTTTTTTGTTTTTTTGTTTGTCAAATAAATGAAAATTAAACAAGAATAAATAAATACATCTATTTCATTAATAATAATAATGATAATGATAATGGATAGACTCGTGATACATATTATAATTAAGGATGGAAATTTAGTTAATCATTGTTACAAGGAATTTTGATGCATGTGGGAAGGCACCAAAAATTACATTTGGTTATAAGTAGTGGAAAATATAGAAAATCAAATGAGAAAATCGAGAATAAAAGATCAAATGAACCAAAGTTGACGAGTACAGAGAAGCATGGACGCCCTTTTTACGTCACAGAGGAGAGTTTTTTTATGGACATTTATTTGCCACCGTCGACTCTAAGTGTTGCGTGCGTTGATCCTCACTATTGCCTACGAAAACCGGCGTGAATCGACCATGTGATGCACGAGGGACGTAATCTTCTTTTTCATCGCAGTGAACGCAACTCTCACATTGAGAGTACACCACTATAATTTTGCAATTTTATCGCTCCCGGCAATAAAGAATCAGGGCATCTTACAATTTAGCAATAAAAATTTTTAGAACGCCGGGAAAACAAAAATCCAACAGCTCATGAGTAAGTTCTTTAAGCATAATTAACAGCTTATGAGTAAGTTATTTAAGCTTAATTATGAATTATGATTACTGATTGTAGGTGTGACATCTAATAATTTTACTTTTTATGTTTCACATGATAATTTAACAGTAACAAATTCTCTGAAGAGATTGTTACCTACTTACAAAAAGATTGATATGTAGGAACAATATTTACACAAATACACTTGTATATATTTACACAAATATTAGCACCTTGTAAGAAGATATTTGAAGCCAGGAAAAAAATAAAAATAAAAATCGCTCTTCCGATAAATAAATCAAAGAATGTAGTTATAATTATACTGATATTTGAATCGATGTACCTGATTGGCCACTTCTAAATGTGTAGCCAAACAATGCCAAAATGTTTGACATTCTTGTGGTTTGCTTTCATGGAGTGAAACTATACAAACCCAATTACCCTCATCAAGCGATCAAAATGGCTTCAAAATCTTTTAATAGAATATGCTCAAGCAATATACGACATTGACGCAAAAATTGCACAACTTTGCGAAATATGTGACATTGCGAATGATTATAGCTTCCATACCAGGTTTTGCAAGCCTGTCGAATTAGATAGCAAACTTCGGGAGAAATTGTTTCTGACAAAGTCAAAGTGGCAGCCCGTAATTCTGGTATGATCTGATCCGTCCGTCCCAGCCTGCCGTTACGATGACCATACCCCATGTTTGAGGACTAATGACCCTGCTCGGGAAAACTGACTTCAAAAGCTTGGGTTGTGATTTATGTTTTGCGGATGACACAGGCAATGAGTTTGTACAAGGAAGCTTCTCCTCTGGCCAGGTCACGGATCCCTTGGAGGCAGACTCGGAGAAAAGTCCATTGCCCAGTGACAAGTGATTGGCTGATGAGAATAGCGATTGCTTTGATCCTCTTAGTGTGGGAACAGAAAGATCAGGATATGTAAATTCTCCCGACTTACTAGGCAGAACATAGCTCCTGCATGTTCTACCGGACCAAGGAATCGCGACTGAGGCGTTGTTTGAGAAGAAATGCTCACAAGGCCAGTGGCTCTTTGGCTGAGTCGTCGGCCCGTCCTCACTCCTATGGTTCCAGATATATACATTCGAGTCCTCGCTTGCAGAAACAATGTGTGCTCCGTTGTTTGTGAAACTTGCAGATATCTGACTTCCTGCATTCCGGAACCCTGAAGACACAGAACAAAAGAAATAGGAACATATAAACATCTTGGATTTCTGTATTGGCCGCAACTCATGCATTAACCAGAGATACTAATAGACAACAAAGAATAACTACCGACCTCGGTATTTGCAGATCACATCAACCCCATGAAGAATCCGGACTTGAGAATCGGCAGAGGTCACCATCAATTTGCTTGGATCAGTTGGAGAAAACTGTATAAAAGGACAAGATTATGGACATCTCAGTACAAAAAACGAAGCCTACTAAAAAAACAGTACAGGGGAAAAAAAGAAATTATGGGAAGAGGCGCCCACCTGAAAGCCGGTTATCCTCTTGAGCGGTGACTTCTTCTTGCCCTGCAAGGATATTTGAGCATAAAGTTGCAGATGGTTACCTGATAAATTCAAATCACCACAGTTAGCATTCACCAAAGCAATTATTTTTCACGTACAAATTAATTATCATATATAAATTCAAAATTCTCCTCTCCCAAAACAAATGACTTTAAATTATTGAAAGCTCAGTTATTCCAGCTTGTTATTCCCGCATACACACAGAGAAAACAATACGCTCAATTTGATATTCAAATGCTAAAACTCATAATATTGATCCTACAAATGCAAGGCTACAATCCACCGTGACCGCCATTAAAGCGAAACAATTATCTATACAAGTTTTTATAGACACTCGGACATGTCAATTTCCTCCTACAGATAATTCATCAAACGTAACGACTTAGGAATGTAAAGAAACTAAGATTATTTTGACACACCTGATAAATCATAAAAGTGGCAATCACCATTCATGGAGCCAACAATTCCTCCCTGCACAAATAAGACGGTCTGTGTCAAGAATCTTAATGGTGTAATGCTATTTCAAGTAAGTAATAAGGGGATACCTATCAAACCTTTCCTTCAGGACGATAACAGACAGCGGTTACTATTTCCGTTACATCAGTCCAATCAACAACTTGACAAGCGGGAATCGCCCAAATGCGTACTTTTCCATCTATAGAGCCGCTGATGAAGTAATTATCATCGACAGGATTGAATTGAATACTCGTAACTGCATCAAAGCAAAATCACATAGAGAGCACTTACAAAGAAAATTCATCAAGATGGTCTCAACATACTTGCTATCATAAACAAACATGAGTCTAATTAGATGTAGCCTATAAAAAAAGCAAAAAAGAAACAAAGGGGATACCATAGCTATTATGAGAAAAAATGTTTAGGCAATGATCACATCCAACTCGCCACAGTCGAACAGTCTTGTCAACGGAGGATGATAGCAGATGCTGCATAAAACGAGATCGTAACTACAACTCAATTGAAAGCAACAGAGAGAATAAGAAATAATCAATCAACAACCAATTCACTAACCTTATTTTTTGACCATGAGAGATCCAAGACCTCACCAAAATGGCCGTGGAACTCATGTATAGGTTTCTCCAATAACCGGAAAACCTTTTTAGGAAAAATGACACAAGTTTTTCCCGAAACCTTAAATTTACCATTTTTTTCTGGATTGACATTATAAGGTACAACTTCAGAAAAATCATTAATCTTGAAGTATGCATACGAAGGATCATTATCAAGAATGTCAAATTCAGATGATCTCTCTGACTCCGTCACCCGCCAGACACGCACAATTCCATCTTCACCTGCGCTTGCGAGGAACTGACCATCTGGACTGAATTTCATAGTTAAAATTGACCCCTCATGAGCTGATATGTTTTGTAACATATATAGGGATGATAATTCTTTGGACCTCTTCCTGTACGATCTAACCTTAACTGCTTGAACCCGAGCTGCAACATACGGATAAGCACCATTACAATTGATGCTACAAGCTTCCAATTGTCTATCAACAAAGCAAGCCGCGGCACCTATTCTCTTCAGCCACCTTCTTTTTGCCTGCTTACTCGCCGCATCAGATATGAAAGCGTCTTCAACCCCTTTCTGCATCAAACGCTGAACTAAAGGAGACATACCAAGACTCTTATCAAACTCTTCAACAGTAAGCAACCGGTCTGAACCCACTTTACGAAGTCGCCTCGGCATCCCGTCCTGTCCAAGCTCATCCACAACAAACTCCGTCCCGTCATCCAAATTTCTAATCCTAAAAGTGAAGCTCTCCTCCCGCGTCCCATTTATCAATTCCCTAGCATCATTCGACGAACACGACATGGAGGACTGACTCAACGAAAGCACATCATCAGTACTCGATGATCCTAAAACCGCACCACTGCATTGGGTGATTCTATCCGTCTCCACCTCCAGTTCATCACAAGACGTGATCCCGGTATCTTCTGTCGTCGTTTTCTCCTCGCTCAAACCCATCCATCTTAGAAATTTATCGCGCCGCTCACGAATACTCATTTGGTTACTAATCCAAACATCATATCCTATACTACCGGGCAAAGAATCAATGACCCTATAATCCCCATCAGCATCTTCTGGGCAATCAGAACTCGAATCAGACACACAGGAAATGTCCTCACGAGTGTCGAAAAATCGGTCCACTTCCTCACTCATACTTCCCATCTAAACCACAACCCCAAACACTTCATCAATCAAACACCAACCAGAGGACTAGCCTGAAAAACATCAAAACCCCACGTGAAAAAAAACAAAAACATGATAACAAAAAAAAAAAAAATTTCTCCCCACATTCATTTCTCCAAAATTCCGACCCAAAACTGCAGATCCCAATACAAAACACGCCAAAACTGATATGACAAAAAGAATTTAAAGAAACAAAACTCTAACTTCAATTCAAGACGCAAAAGCAAACACAACCAAGAATCAGAAAAAACACATTTTGACAACAAATCAAATAAATTGGAAAAATCAAAACAAAATCGAATTTAGATGAACTAAAATAAAAAACGATTTGGGCACCTGGGATTGTCTATAAAAGGCCGTCAAAACCAAGAAACAAAGCCAACCCACCATCTTGATCATCTTTCCATGGCTACTTTTCGAGCTCTAGCCAAGCTTCGCTCTCTCTAGAAGAGTGCGCAGCCAAGGTGTTAGACACTCTAGACAGGCAATAGACCAGGCACGTTTCAAAAATAATAAATAAAAAAATGAAGAAAATCAAATATGGATAAAACCCAAAATGGAAAAAATGGAAAAAGAAAATGGGAAATAGGAAAAATTATGAATAGAAAAGAAAAATCTCGAGGACAGTGAAAAAGGGTGGCCCGATAACCAAGATTTTAAGACCGTGTTTGTCTGCGCCAACCAACTGTTCAGCTTTTTTTGGGTAGTGATTTACATTTTCACCCTCTGTTTTGGTCTGTGATTACGGTTTTGTCCCTGATTAGCATGAAAAATAGGGAGGAAATTGAGCATTTTATTTGTTAATAGAATACACGTGCTTGTTATTTCAATCATTAATTTAGGATATAATTCATGTGTTATTTGCTTATTTGGCTATTCCTATTAGGCCCTTTGGTGGGGGGTTGGAGGAAATGAGTGTTGAACATGTTACAAAAAAAAAAAAAAAAAAATCTAATAAATTAAAAACATATGCTCAAGTTCTTAAGAATTTTCGTTTACTTTTAGTGGACATAAGTTTAAGAATGAACTGGTTTTAAAAAAAATTGAAATAATATATATATGAAGTATTTTAATGGTCATGTGCTTTATTTGTTTATTTAATTTTTTAAACTGAATGTGAGAGAATATGAATCCTATATATTTATGGTAAAATGATGTATGTGAATTAATTGCATTTATGTCAAAAATTCCAAAGTGTGTTATATAATATAGGCAAAGTTTTCTTTTCTGCGGTCATACGAATTGACGCAGGTAAAATTAAGACTAATATTTTGAAATACTAACTCGTTGATATAAAAAAGTTTATATTTATACGTATTACTTACAATAAACACTTCAAAATATATCATGTTAAACATAAAATTATGCAATATAATATATATAGATAAATTAATAGTTATATGAATCTGAAAAAAGAAATTAACTCAAATTTATACTGCTACGGACAAAAATCTCATTTTATATTTTTTATGTACACGTATGCTAATGCAAAGAAAATATTTTAAATTTCTTAAAAGAGCAATATTTTTGCTACATTTTGTCTAATATGGGAAAGTTTCTATACTCATACGTGTCACTTGTAGTAAATACTTTAAAATACATCATGTTAAACATTAAGTTACGTAATATTATATATAGATAAATTAATAGTTATATAAATCTGAAATTAGAAATTAAGCCGAATTTATATGGTTATTGGACAAAAAAATCATTCTATATATATTTTTATATACACGTGTTAATTCTAATGCAAAGAAAATATCAGCATATACCAATAGATAATTTGTGACACATATTTCTACATATATATATAGATATATATATATATATATATATGTATATTCAATGCTATAGTGTATATCTATACAAAATACATATTATTTATTGCTTTTAAAGTTTCTATTTTCTTCAGCTGCATAGTTTGGACCTTTCCAAACAAGTCTTACATCAAGAAGCACGTGGTTGCATATCTTAGAACTTGTCAAACCCTTTCAAACCCAATTCAAAGTGGGCAAAAATAAAAACAAAAAACATTAAATATAACGAAAACAAAACTTGGCCACTTGACATGTTCGTTTAGATGTTATTTTCATAAGAACCAAAACTATTAAATAACATACGTTCGGTCATGATTGTGGAAATCAACTTGCCCAAAAGTGTTTCCACATATTTGACTATATATATGAGACCTATATTTATATTTATATATTTCAGAGATGGGGATTAACTTTAACTAAAATTCAAACGTAGAAACTTTGACAAGTACTAAAATATACCTAGCAAATTTCGACATATATTATGTATATGAGCTACAATACTCCGACACAAACTTTGATAGTAATTCTTTTTATCAATTTATGTGACAATTATTATATTGTTTTATATTAGAAGAGACAATTCTTTATTATTTATTGGCGTGTCTAACTTTTACTCATCTACTAATAATAAAATGACTCATTTGTTACATAAATTAATTAGAATTATAATTGATACATACCTACCATTCTTCATATATATATATATATATATATATACACACACATTATTACTCTCTAATTCCCAACGGTAATAAACCCATGATGACTTCTTTTTTTTTTTTTTTTTTTTAAGGGAATCCATAACGACTAATTTAAGTAGTCACAAAATGTATTTTAATCTGTGATTGCTGATATAATGTAACGTTAATATAACACTTAACTCTATTAAAATATACAAAGCTCAAATCCCACTCCTAGGTTCATAAATTTAAATTTAAAAAAAAATGAAGACGTATTTTTGTCTATAAGCTAACGATCATGACTAGCTAGCTAGGTTAGTAGTTGCGTGAACATAATAATGCTTTCTCCCAAGCAACAGAGCATATATTCCTTTTTTTTTTTTTTTTTTATAATTATTTTGGACTTGTCTACTGCTTCTCCAAATATAATTAACAGATCATATACATGAGTTCTAATAATTATTAATATTAAATCCTTTGTAGTTTTGGGTTTAGCTAGGAGTTGTTGACTTCTCGTGTTTCATGACCTCTGAACAAAAGACCAACATACCAAATTTGAGAGAAATATGTATATTACTTGCAGTTTTTTGAAAAATCTGGAGCTCCTTTTTTTTCCCCCCTTATTAATTAGCAAAATAAGAGAGAAAAAATCTCGAACAAACTTTAAGACGTCTCAATGCAATTGTCAACTACTAAAAATTTATTCCACAATTTCCACTCAATCTACTAAATTAAAAGAAAATTACTATAGAAAAGAGGAAAAAAAGAAAAAAGGCCTCAGGGCTTGCATAAAATAGAAAACGAGCTCCATCAAACCATTATACCATCTATAAACCACCTTAATTAAGAGAGAAGGAAGCTGGGATATAGAGTTGTAAGCAGAAAATTATATGAAGACCAACCAAATATGCACTTATTTGGTGGGCTAAAAAGATATATGTATACATATATATATATATATATATATCTTTTTTGGTGGACATATATATATATATGTATATGTATATTTATTGTCATTTCAATTGCTCTTCTGCCTACCCCATTTAAAAGAAGAATTATTGAGGATCCAACTACCTTATTTGTTTTCCACAATCTTTAATTTGAGGGAGCTATATATATATATATATTTAACTTGAGGGAGCTATTTAACTTTTTTTTTCTTTCCTCATTCAATCTTGTTGAGGGTTAATGATATTATGTGATCAATTACGGAGGTTTTATTTCAATTGGGTGTGTGTATATATATATATTTAAAAAAATAAAAATTGAAGTTACATTCTAGTTTTTAAAAAACTAAAAATAAAAATTGGGAAGGTGTCTAATTGGATATACGTTCAAAAACCAAATTTCAGTGGAAACAAAACAGAAAAAAAAATATACATATATATATATTATAAATTTTTTAAAACGCTTTTAAAAAATAAGGGGAAAAAAATGTTAATGGGAGGATTGCTTCCGGCTCTCAAATAGCTCCGCCACTAGTTCTATTTATTGGAAGCCACAGCGAAGGTGTATAATTTCCTTGAGTACTTTTCTAACATTAATTAATTAATATGTCAAGTCTATGCTGGTACTATATAATCATAATAATTAGACCGACCAAACAAGAAATGTGGGACACAAACAATAATCAAAATATGACGAAAAGTTAAATAACATATGCATAGGTTTTTACGCTAATGGAAGTTCTTTGTCTTTTGAGTGTACATATATTTCATGATTTTTGCTCGTAAAAATTTGAAAAATAATGGACTTAAATGGTTCTTTTTATAAAATGTTTTTTTTTTTTAGAAGTTTTTATACAGTGTTATGACTGTTAAAAAATATATGAATTGGATCACAAAAGTTAAGTGGACCCTCAAATGTGCACAATCTTATTTCCCAATGGCTACTCAGATTTCTTCTTTAGCACAAGAATCATGCTGACCACTAATAATATTTCTGTTTTATCCAATTCTTACAATATAGAATTTTCGTAAATTTCCCCTTTTTTATTATCTATTTTTTTTTTATATATATATACTCACATTCATTAAGAGCATTATTGATGAAACTATTATGTACTTTCTTTATAATAATGTTCACATCCAAAGAGAAAAAGTAAGGGTGTTCTTTGTTTCTAAAATAATAATAATAATAACAATAATAACTGTTTTGAAAATCATCTGTCATTGAGAAGAGATATCATAGTGGCATATTAAAGCGACAATTCATGAACATAACTATACGATTCACTAAGGTGAAATGTCTAAATGTTTGGTTGATTCACAGCACAGTAATTCCACTTCTAATTATTTACATGGAAAGATTCAATGAACGAAAAAGACACAATACTATAGAGAGTTCTAAGTAAGATCACACAATTCATTAATTATAAAATAAATAATTAAATCTAAATGCTATAGCGTCAAGAACAAAAAAATATTACACTAACCCAATAATTATAGATAAGTGCTGAGGTCAGATTTCGTACCTCATCTCTCACATACACGTGCCTTTGGATAAGCCATCGGAGAGTACAAGACGACTTGTAGATATGTCATTTAGAGGACCAGGAAGGGATTCCCGAACGATAGAAGAACAATTGGCGGGCGACTCGAAAGTCAGCAAAGCTAAATAAGGAAAGTTGACTTTATGGGCAGGATCAGGAAACTAAATCTAACATATCAGACAAGGGAATCAGTCAGCAGGCTCAGATCTCATGGAAAAGGTAGTTTCCTGATATCTTCTAGTCATTCTTGAATCAGAAAGTCAAGCAATACAGAAAAGGACAACTACCCATCAGCATTCAGGGCATAATCTACCAGAATAAGACAACTCAAGATATCAAACTAGTCCCTATAAATCAAGACTTACTCCGCAAGCCTAGGGATCCTCTTCTTCTAGCCATTCTGGATGTTCAACTCATTGTACTTAGCAATATACACATAAAATTCTTCAAATCTCTCTGTATCACATTATCTATCATCTCTTTCTACCCCTTTCTTACTCTAAATCGCCATTGTAACACTCTTTTGGTTATAGTGAAGCTTCCGGAAGCACTACAGTTGATGTAGCCTAGAAATTAAGGGCGAACCTCTATAAAATTGATTGTCTCTGTCTCTATTTACTTTTCTTGTAATTTACTTTATTTCTTGCAACTCACTAACGACACGCTGACAATTGGCCGACGACCCACTCGTCGTCCTGTTTAGGCCATTGACTCTATTTTTCTTGATTGTAGATCCAACCCTCTACAATAAGTATTCTATTATTTTTTTAAAATGAAATAAACAAAATTAAACGAGATGAGTACAGAGGGGAAAAAAAAAAATTTTGTTCCAAAAAAGGACCGATTTATCAAGCCCCCTCATGGTAGGATACATAGGGATAATCAGATTGATGAGTAAGATTGCTATCTCTATCTATGCAGACAACCTCAACCAAAGACAAGATATAAAGTAAGATACAAAACTGCATCTTGTACATGTATGGATTCCATTTGTCTATAGTCTTGCCAACTTAACAAATGAAAATGAAAAGCGTAATATGATATTATTTAATTACTGGAGTGTAACTTGAATTTTTTTACAATTTTTCAATAATTTAACTCAAAACTAAAATCTAAATCTCAATCTAAATTTTTTACTTTTAATAAAAATCGTATCATATTTATTTTTTCTACTTTTATACTATTTAAATATTATATTTTAAAAAAACTATCTAAACATATATTTCACGTAAATAATAATATTACATTTAAATGTAAATATTTAAATTTAAATATACATTTAAATATAATCTATAATCTGAAGGAGTACTTAATATCTTGGTATTTCATCCTTCCAATTCAGTACTATTTTAATTAAATATCCTGTTATCTTTCTTATTTTTATGTCCTTTTATTATTATTATTTTTTTTGGTAATCATATTTATATGTGATACTATTAAAAGTATATGGTTCTCTCAGGAGAGCGACAAAAGCCTAACATCTAAAAACATAAGAATTGTGTGTGTGTGTGTGTGTGTTTTTTTTTTTTTTTTTTTTTTTTGGGTACATAACATAAGAATTGTGTGTTGTAGTCAGTTCATGATACAGAGACTTTGGCCAAAAAACACAAGCGTTCTCTGAATTCAAAGCGTGAACACAGAAGCCAAGATTGGTCGGCGGTGCAGTGTCCTAGTGCCCATCGCAATGTCTTGTCACTCAATATGACTGCCTCTGCCCTCCTAATTCACCCTACTTATCTTTATCCTCTAGTGTTAAAAAAAAAAAAAAAAAAAAAAAAGACCACTTATGCTATAGGATTAGGATCCAGAAAAGGCCAATAAGGTCGATTTGGTTGGTAAGTTTGGTTTAAATTAAACTGTATTTTTTTTATTATATTTTTTATTTTTTTCTCTAAAAATTTTTTATCTTTTTTGAAAAAATCAACAAAAATTACTATTTAAATTTAAAAATCTCAACTCAACTCAAACTCAACTTATACACCAAACACCCCCTAAGAACCCACATTTTTGTTCTATCTCGTTTAGTCGCTAACGTTTGGTCATTGAATATAAAAGATGTATTTTACTCAGAAGAATTGTTTTGATAAAATATGAATAAATATCTTAGTGTCTTAGATATCTTATTATTAAGACAATAATTTTAAATCGTTCTATTTACTTTACTATAGTATTTTTATTAATTTTGATATCTAATGGTTGTTTTTTTTTTTAATCTTTTTTTTTTAATTATATTACTATATGTATTCTAGAACTCTCCATTTTACAATGCTAGTTGGCCGGTCAAGTGGATGAACCCTAGCTATCAATTTGGACAATTATTAACTGTGATGATCAAACAAGATCAAAGTACAGAGAATGATGGGAGGAAATAAAGAGGGTTTCATAAGTACTTTTTCCGTACCTAAAAAACATGGTCTACAGCTACACACGGCTCATATTCATCTCACCATTTGCCAATGACATTGACAACTGATTTGTACACTTTGTCCTTCTCTCCCTCTCCTTCTTCTTCTTCTTCTCAAAGAATATCAGCTTTCACACTAATCACTGCAATGATGAGTTTTGTAGATATATTAGACGGTGGTGGTTCAATATCTCCCATTTATATTCATTAAAAAAAAAAAAAAAACTCCCATTTAGATCATAAATAATAAGAAAGCCATTATGAACAAATTTTTATTTTTAAAAGAGATTATTATAAAAGTTTAATTAAAATTATGAGCTATTTAAAAAAAAAAAAACAAAAACAAAACAAAAACAAAAGTTGAGAGGGGTTCCCCTAGTCTCTCTTTCCCTCCGTATCTGGTAACAACGGATGTTTCTAACATGTATTATCCTATACGATAAAGGTGGTCAAAAAAATTAGTAGCCTATTTAATAAAGAATAAGAGATTTAAATTCTATATTTTGAAATATATATATATATATATATAAGAGATATTTTCGATCCGATATTATCATAATATCAAATTAAAAAGCTTTCTTTCATTTTATAATTTTTTTTCTTCTTCTTACAGATTAGACCGTTCTCTCTTCTAGTTTAATCCGATTTCTGGTATGAATTAGACCGCCGAACAGAATGGCTACTGAATATAAAGGATTTTCTATATATATATATATATATATATATATATATTTAGTTAGGATTACGTGTGAAATATTAATAAATTAAATGCATGCAAATCGCAGCAGTGTATATCTTAATGATGTCTTAAGAGAAGTTATTTCATTGCAGGCAATGCCTACTAGCTAGATCTAGCCAGAAAGCATTGATACATCTATGCCTAGTTGTCACATTATTGTGAGTAAGCGTGCCACCATTTAGGTGTCAGATTTGTCCTAGTATTCATATAGGATCAGCTACCATGAAGAGTAGATGTTCACGAGTTTTGGTGGGGGGTTAATAACAACACAATTTTAATTTTTGAAGGATTAAAATGAAAATTTTAAATTGTTAGGGTACTTTTTTTTTGTGTGTGTAAATTTTGGTCCAATACATATGTAAAAACACAATCATATGGATGATGAGATTCTATTGATACAGAGTAAATTTCAATAGATTTATTTGTAGTTTATGATTTTGAGCAATAATAAAATGAAAAGTGCGTAATATAATTATGTAAGATGATTCTTTATAATGTAAAGACATCACTAGATAATTACGGATTTAGATCGTCTTTCTTATTTTCCTGTCATCCCCCTCTCTGTCCACTTTTAGCAGTTTTTCCCTGTTCATTCTCCGTTTGCTATGTTATATGGCTTTTAATTACATGGACCATAAAGTCATCTCATTCCATCACAAATTTTTGTCTTGCAAGAGGAGTTCCACCCTCTTTTTTTCTTCTATTTGAATTTCTCAATAACAATTCTTGCTTTGAATAATTTAATCATTAAAATGCTGTCCCACTTTCAAAAAAAATAATAATAATAAACAATGGGATTTTCGGTTGTGTGTTGTGAAGAGTGAAATATGACCGAGCGAGAAGGTGAACTAAAGGAAAATATTTGACTGAGGAGGAGAGTGAATGTTGATAGTTCCATAAAAAAAATAAAAAAAAATAAAAAAAATAAAAGAGTTGAGGCATGATTAGCAACTTTCTAAACACTTACTTGGTCTAATTGTAAAATAGAGTTGCCTCTACATGTTCCAACACAGAGTGATTTCCATTTAGCGTAAATGTTTCGTTTGATAAAATATCTTAAACTCAAATTTTTCATATCAGTTTTTATCTTTTTTTGAAAAATCAATAAAAATTATAACTAATTTTTAAAAAGTTAACCAATTCAAATTTAAAAATTTAAACTCAAGCCGTTTCACCAAACAGAGACTAAGCAATTGCAATAAGCCTTTTTTTTTTTTTTTTACCGAATTTTCATAGATATTATTGAAGCAAGCATGATAAGAAGCAAATTCAACCCTGTGAGAACAATCAACAGCAAATACTTCTTGGGGAAAATCACAGTTCGATTCTTTGCAAACAAACCGGTTGTCCCGGAACATTCAAGTTTCCTTGAGTTGCTAGTTTCTATTTTTTTTCTCTCTCTCTATTCTAGTTATTACCACTTATTTTTCATGTTAAAAGATCGTAAAAAACTCATTAGATAGAACTCATCTTTGCAAAACCAACTTACAAAGAGGAGGTAGCGCATGGACTAATAAACCCGCTAATTATCTTATAATTATTACATGCTGGACTTTTGGAATCTAACATAGATCAGTTCCTCTTATTACCTTTTCATGATAAAATGGCTGGCGTGGCGAGCCTCAACTGAGGCATGTGTTCAACCTAGACAAATCTTTGATCCTTGCGCAACATGTTCATCATCTCAGATCGATTGCAGCATCCAATACTGCGAATTTGATTGATAGCAACACTAGAAAAGATAATAGTAATTGTAATAAGCTAAAGGTTGTTTCTTACTCGAGATACTTGAGGAAGCCATAGCTGCCTTGCCTTTATGGCCTTTCGAATGCCTGACCCAGCCACATGCAGCAAAGTGGAATTAAGTAGCTTAGAATGGTATGTTCCGCCATCTTAACCAATTCTTCTTAATAAAAGAAGATAACGCTACATTTTTTCTTTTTCTTATTAATCATATCAATAAAATGTATAATTTCTAAGAATACGAACTAAACTATCTTAGAAAACTAATTATTACAAGAAAATGAGGAAACTAATTAGCAAATTAATCTCATTTCAATCAGACAAATCTTCTAAATCTGAAAATATTCACAAATTCTAATATTCTTGTCCATTAAACCTACATGATTTGGGAAAGGCGGTTTTGATTTGAGGAGTATTATACCTCATTTTGATGTGAAAGCATAAAAAAAAGGTTTATTGTCTTAATAGTATTTTGTCTTTTATCATGTTTTATCCATAGATTGAAGAAATTCATAAAAAAAAAGTAAGACAAAAAATTCTTGCAAGTGTGCAAAGGTTTCCTCAAGCCATACGGAGATTGGCCTTCGAGTGCTCTTTTATGGCAGAATTAGAACCGTGATGAGCGCTCTAGCGCCGAAGATAAACGGGGCTAATTAATCTGCCGAAGCCATGGGTTGTAAAAATGCATCTGTAGGGGAGTGTTCCGCCTAAAAGGGAATCCTTATGTAGACCTATTGGACAAGAGTTGGTTAGACGGCGGAACATAACATTGTAAGCAGATCTATTCCACTTTGCTGTACGTGGCTGGATCAGGCATTTGAAAGGCCACAAAAGCAAGGCAGCCCAGAGCGCTAGAGGGGATCCTTATGTAGGCCTACTGGACAAGAGTTAGTTAGATCGCGGAACATAATATTGAACCCTAGATTTATCCCATTTTCCTGCACGAGGCTGGGTTTGGCGTTTGAAAGCCCAGCTCCAGATATGTATCTAATCTTTTCTCTATTATTTGATATAATTTATCTAGATTTATCTATTTTTTGACAAAATGAAATGAGTTATCGTTAACAAATTTGGATTAAGATAAGGATCGTCTAGAAAGTGGGTTATTTTGAATGCATTCAGACAGAAAAGCTGACATAGAAGTTAGTGATCGATTTTTGTTTTTTGATTTTTTTTTTTAATTTCGTTCATATTTTACGTTTACAAATTTATCCACCATCTTCCATAAAAAGGAGCCAAATGAAACCCGAGTTTTTTGGTGTAAAAACAAAAAGTTTGTGACGCTGAAATAGGTCTTCTAATATATCAAATAAAATGAGAAATGATCAAAAGGTTTATTATGCTCCTCTATATTTGCCCCATGATTCTACCCTGGATGTGAACATCCCTTGCACGAAAAGTAAGAAAGACAGAACGGGTCAAAGAAAACATCAGATATAAATTAAGACTTTAACCTGCAGAAAAGTATTTGAATTTAAATCCTAAATATTATCATTTTTGTAAACTTCAAGCCAGCTGAAGTGAAACCTTTTGTAAGACACAAATTTTTTAAAAAATCCCAATTAGCTAAAACTTAAGCAAATCCAAACTTGTATCTGTTAGACCCTTGAGCCGTAATTCCTGTTATGTGAATAGTAAAAGGATTAATTTATCAAAAACAAAAATTCATTTAACTACACAAAATTAGGATTCAAAGTTCAGGAGTAACCCAAAATTTCAATCACTTCAATTAACACAGACATACCCTGGTTAGTACATGGTACTTGGTATTACAGAATGCTCTTCTTCTGCTATGGAATCCGGCATTTCCAAGAGGGTTTGGTTTCTGTATTTCGTTTCCAAGAAACATTAACTTACGGTAATGGGAGTCCCCAAGGTCGATTTCGTATCAATGGACGAGATCATATCAATAAGAACAAATAGATGACAACATAAAGTTAAAAGCTCGAATGCTAGATACATCAAGTAAGAGAGAAAGAGAGATATATAAACACTCAATGAGAACAAACATAACTTTCAACCTCAAAAAACTAAGATAATCTTGTCCTTATGAAGGATGGAAATCAAGTACAAACATAGAGTTAAGAAACTTCCCAAACGCACACACAAATCAAAGCATAAAAAACAAGTAACTTAAAGATTCCAAACTGGTACTTCTCAGCTCCTAATGGGTGGAAGTTCTGAACATTCTCTTCATTAACATGATCTGCGGGGACTTATCATTTGGGAACGGAAACTGCCAAACTTTTTCACACTTGTTGCTGCCAATCTCATATTGGTAAATATCAAAGCCGTTTAATAAGAAAATCACATCACCATTTTCCGGATGGAAAGCAATCACAAAAAGCCCTTGGCATTTCTTCTCCATATCCATTTTCACATCGTGCATCAAAAGCCAGGAAGGAGACGCATCATCATCGTAATCATCGCCGTCGTAATTCAGTTCCCAAAATTTCAAAGTAAACCTGGAATGCTAAAGTGGACAATGAATATTAAGAATCAATTTTTCCTTTTTAATTTCAATTATTTTTTGAATTTTATTGCAATTTTAATTTGTTGTTACAAATTTCCTAGTCCTTTTTCTTTTCTTAATAAATTCTTAGAATTTTTTTCTGTTTGATCAATCCAAAAGTGTCTCCATGTTTTAGACTATAGCCACAAATTAAGGCTGCAGCCACATGAAAAAAATATCATTTGTCTCAATAGTTAGTAAATGGTAGATATTTTTTTCACCATTTTTTCTTTTATGTGTCATTAGATTGATAATTCAACATATTTTATATAATTTAAAAAAAAATTCAATTTAGTAGGATGAGTGTCTAAAAAGATATGCACAAATCGACACAGAAAGTATAACTTATAGTCGAGATGTTTTCATAAACATGAAACCTGTAAAATTTATGTTTAGAAGAGTATTGTTTTTCCTTTTCAAAAAATAAAAATGAGGAATGTTTTTCAAATTCTAATGTATTATATATTTTTCCATTCCCCTGTCATTTTTTTTTTGTTTTTTTTTAAAATAAAGAATGCGTCAAAAAAAAAAAAAAAAAAAAAAAGACCAAGCGGTACAGTAATAAGAACAAAGAGAGAGAAAACAATCTAGTAAAGGCTAATCTCAATGGGAAATCTTCAACTTACTAGATTTTCTTGTTTTCTAGATTCCACCTATATAGGGTTGGTCTTATATCCAGTATGAGATAGTATTAAGTAATATAAATTTTAATTATTATAAATGTGAACTTCAGTTATTAGAAATGTAAATTTATGTAAAAAAAAAATATAAAATAAGAGGAGTTCACATTCACTTTAATAATATATTCTTCTACATGAATTCACATTTTTAATAACTAAAATTGACATTATCAAATACCATATGATATCAAATATAAGACTTGATGTATTTTAAATATATTGTACTCTTATAAAGTACAAAATGTCAGTAAAACAATTTAATTCCTCGTAATGGAATATTTTGTATGGCATACCTTCGGTGTGAAGAAGTGAGAAAATAAAAAGTGAAAGCTTGTGCTATATAATTTTTTTAGTTATAAAAACGAAGTTTTTAAAAGGCGAAAAAGAAAATTAACAGTCAATAAAAAAATCGGAACAGATGAAATCATAAATGAGATTTAAAAATGAGGAATGAATCTTTAACTCAGATTTTTTTTTTTTTTTGGAGGAAAAAATACTTTAAAAAAGCTATATCATCAGGTTAACAACAATTCAATATCCATCCAAAATTATATTGTCAAAAAGTTCAAGATTCATTAATTGTCATAAATTATTTTAGTCAACTATCTAATTTATTACAACCGTCTGATTTATATCACATTACTAGAACAATGATAAATATTGACTAGTAAATACGAGAATAATCATTGAAATCTCACTTGATTATGTATATATATAGTATAAAGCCTCTGTACGATAATGAATTTCTTTTTTTTTTTTGGGGCATTTTAGAGAAATACCACAAAATCATGCCTTAGATTATTTTTATCATACAAGGAAAAACTCTTGCAAAAAATTATCATAACATGATATCATAAACATTTATTTATCTATTTATTTTAAATAAAAATACTAATTACTAGTTAGTATCCATATTGTAACCACTTGATTATCAGTTGGTTGCTGACCACCGGCGGGTTTCTGATCGGTAACCATTGCCGCCGAAGAGTTACCACTTGGTTACCAACTGGTAACCAGTTGGTTACCGACGGCCGACATGTAACCATTTGGTTACTAACTGGATTGATTTTTGCCACATAGACAAAAACTCTTGCAAGAAATACTATAGATGATATCATAAATATTTATTTTAAACATCAATTATAATTACTAGCTGGTATCCATCTGGGTTACCAAATGGTAACCAGTTGGTTACCAACTGCGTGTAAGTTGCTGCCGATGAGTAACTAGTTGGTTACCGACCGCCAGCAGGGTTCTAATGGTTAACCACAGCCACCGATGGATAAACAGTTGATTACCAACAGCCGGTGGGTTTCCGATCGGTAACTACCATCGTCGACAGGTAACCAGTTGACTATCAAATGGTAACTAGTTAGTTACCATTTAGTAACTACTTAGTTACCGACCAGTAACTATCTAGTTATTGACTGGTAACCACAGATTTTGTCAGATTAATCGGATTTTGTCACCCGAACATTACAGAAAACTAAAAAAAAAAAAAAAAAAATCATCAAGACACAATACACAAAAAATATAAAAAATCATCAAAATTCCAGAAAATAGTCAGAAAACAGATTCAGAAGAACAAAAATCAAACATCATCAAAAGCCAAATTACAAAAAAAAAAAAAAAAAAAAAAAAAAAAAAACACAAAAAGAATATAATTGGTGATTTATTCTATTAGTGCATTCTAAAAATTTCAAATTTCACGATTTGGATTAAAAAAAAAAAAGCAACTATCAAATATAATCTTCTAATATATAGATGAAAGATCATAGTAGATAAATGTCTCAAAAGCGTAATAATTGTTCCAGTAAAAGGAAAAAAAAAAAAAAAGTAAACTCCAAGCAGCAGTACGTGTGATGCATATGTAGACCCTATATATGAGCTTAATCTAGATCTTTTGATATTAGCAAAAAACAAAATAAATAAGTCTGGTTATTTTATACTGAAATACATTAATTAGCGCCCAATGTTTAAGAAAGAGTGTTTCGGGTTGGGGGGAAAAAAAAAAAAAAAAAAGGTTGCGAAATGGAAGTATATTAAGAAAGAAGAAATTTCATACTAGAACTAAAAAACTAAAAATATTTGCATGCAACTAGTGATATAACACGCAATCGGCCGACGGACTCGACGGCGTCCTTCGCATTGGGATGAGTCCACTCCAGCGATTCCCACGACTCTTTCTTCTATTTCAACTCATTCAAGAGAAGGGGGAAATGGATCTTTGTCAAGGCAAGGAACCCTTTTCAACTTTGGACATTTCCATATATATATATAAACTTCACGAACCCCGGCCAAAAAGCTACCGTTGAGACATATCTAGACAGGATCAGCTTGTTACTAATTGTACCAAAATTGATCACTTCTCAAGTAACACATTCAATAAAATCATAAGGCAAAAGGTTATGCAGTAGTGTTCGATTTTCCATCATAAAAAGTCACAAAAAGAGATCCATATATGATCATAAAGAAAGGCTTGTCTGTACGACTTTCTAGTGTATGCGCTTAACTACTCAACTAGACCATAACTTGATTAATATTTGTGTTCATTTTTAGACGCGGTATGTTTAAAGAATGCAAAATTGGATAAATACAACAACCATTTTTTCCTCTGTCTTGCAAAACTAACAATCTTATAAATCGTATTCGTGAGCATTGATATTTCTGTAAGTGGGATTCATGATAATTTTTGCCAATCAACAATGCAAGGCGGCAGCGCTTTAGGCCCTAGAGTTTTAGTCGGCTTATTGAACTGAAACACAGGGTGCATGCTTGGGGTGTTCAGGGATCGGATTATATGGAATAGACTTTAATCCGTAGTTCAATCCATGAAACTCCCAATCCAATCCAATCCAATCCAATCCGTAAATATCGGATTACATGGATAGGATTAACGGACTTAATCCGTTTACTCTAGGAACTAAAATAAATATTTAGACATAAAATAGTTCAATAAAATTGCAATACAATAAACTTCTAGTACGTCTTCAATCATAAGCTAAATCATATTTTAAGAATATAAATTGTAGCATAATAATGTATTACACCAAATAAACATTGACTAAACTCAAAATAAAATTTCATACTCATCAACTCAAAATAAAATACCGTTTTAGGCCAGATAACAAAACTACTGAATTAGAATATTTTAGGTCAAATAATGTAACTACTAAACTAGAATTTAGGCTCATATTCAAGTCAATGAAGTCATACTTTAATATTTACATATATAATTTATTTAGAGAAAAAAAATATATATATATATTTAATAAACATATATAGAGTTTGAATTCACAGATTACACGATTGTGGATTCTCAATTAGTTACCCAATTTATAACCTTCGGGTTGGGAAAATTACAATCCGTAATCAATCCATTAGTTTCTCAACCCAATCCAATCCTGTGGATTAGACTGGATTGAGCGGATTGACGGATTCGGTGAATACTACCTGCAAAGCTTCTTCACCAATTTCCTCAAACTTAGTCAGTCCCCACTTTCACATCCACCATCTCTACATTCACTTTCCCTCAATCTAACTACCATTCGATCTCCATTCAGTATCATCGTCTTCTTTTTTGCCATCATTGTTGTAACTGTTTATCTAAGAACACCGAAGTTTCTCGTGTCCGGCCGGTTCAAGGCAGTCCAAGGTTGTGGTTCTCAGTTTGTTGCCATGGTCATGTTGCTTGACTTCACAAAGTGTCTGAATTTTGGTCATTGGATTGATCTTTCTTTGAATCTGAAGAAGAGGGGTTTGCTCGTTTTGGTGGGAAGTTTGGAGAATGAAGAGAGCACCCCCAGGCTAGATAAGGAAGTTCATAAATTGCACATAATGAATCAACGCGGTCAATGGATTGCCATCTGAAAACAACTACTTGTTTAGTCCATTTTCAAATAATGCAATGTTACACCCTTAAGCTATCTCATCAATTACAAGATCATAACTCATATATATCCAGTCTAAAAGGTGTCACTTCTCATAAACTTATTGTAATTTAAATCAACACAATCTATAAATATAGTGGAAATAATATTTAAATAATTTCTAAAAATTAATACAAAATAATTTTACAGATCAAGAGCTTAATATACTAGTCATGGGACATCAGATCTTCGTGCTCAATCAACTTGTAACTTTTATTGCTACTTGCATGCATCACACGAACTATAATAAGAAAAAACTCAGTAAGTAAAAAACATTCATGATGAAAATACTTCAATGCATCTCGGAAACTTACTTTAATGTCCATTTTATGCTTTTCTTTCCAAAACCTGCAATTTGGACCCCTTGGTATGATATCGGTCTCACAACACCAATAAACCATTCTTAATTTTACTTATAAGACGTACCCTTTCTTGGAATTTTTTGCCTTCATCTATCTTTTTCATGTCCACTGAAACCACAAGCTCAAGCGTCATAGCTTTTGTAAAATCTCCATCTGATACTATGTCATTCCTTTATTAGAAGTTCATGAAAACATGCATTTCATGCACGTGAATATGAAAATGCTCTGTCAAATATTATCATAATATCAATAAGCATTCCACACACATAATATTATTCTTGTAAGCAGTTGAGTGTTTATTACATAAAATAGTCGTTTTTTTTTTTTAATTACAAAAGTTGAGAAATCTAAATTCCCACTTAGCGTTTGCTTTAATATGCATAACTAACTGTATTATACAGTTCTTATCCAATACAAACTCTATTATATATGCATATATATATATACATATATATATATATAAAGAGACATTAATTCTACTGATTCCAAAACTAAAAATAGTATATACTTGTAAATATCTCTCACAAAATCAACAAAAACCCAAATATAATTAGGTAAAGTCGTAATTAACTGTATCTATATGCTATATATGTATATGTATTCATGAAACATAATAAAACACTATATGTACATCTCCTGTAAAAAAAAAAATACAAGACTCTTACCTTATAAGTTCTTTAAACGAAGTATAATGATGAAGTGGTAATTGGGATGGAGCTAAAAGGAATAGAAGAGTTTCGAAAATGGGAAAACAAGAGGCCATATACTGATGTCTCTAGAGTGAAATGTGGTTTATATATATCTAGTTGGTTCAATAGTTTTGCCGACTTACTTTGGATACGTGTAATTATAGTAAATTAAGTAATACTCTGATTTATGGTATTTTCGTAAAACAAAAGGCATGTAGTTTATAAATATTTTACCAACTCAAACAATAACTACAATATTATATGTACATAAGAAAATTAACTAATATTAAAATAATATCGCGTAAACTATATATTGTCTTTAAATGGATAAATTTGCTATATTAACATATGCCCTATCGTTCTAGCACATCAACCTCCTCCTTGAATAAATTCTGAGTATTCACACTGAACTAAAATTAAAGTAATATCCATTATAAAATTTGTAAGTAAAAATTAGGGCAGTGAAAGACCATTTATAACTTAACCAAAAATTCAACACATGGTTTAAATTCTTATAGGCTAAGCTAAAAGCTCAAAGAATATTGGGTATTACATACAATGTGTTTGCAAACAAATAAGACTAGTAGTTTGGTAGTAAAAACTACCGAAAAGAATTGTTCCAATTAAAGCCAAAGAAAGAAAAGCAGTCTTTTATTTATTTATTTATTTTGCTGAATAAAGGATCTGGTGGAGTCTAGAAAACGGAAAGAGAGAAAAGCAGTCTTGTTATGTTCATGATGCACCACATCCGCCAATCATATAGATGGCCCAAATCAAGCAGAGAAGTTTCCATCGGAGGAAGTAGCTTGACAAGCTTGGTATAGTCGTCTTATGTGTTGCAGTGCATAACCTGTTCCGGCGTGAGAGAATCAAGTACTCCCATAGGCAGTGGCGGAGCTAGACAAAAATTTTAATGTGGGGAGTAAAATAAATAACATTAATATAACAAAACTAAAGGGTAAAGTTTTAGTGGGGCTATAATCCGCCACTGCCTGTAGGGAGTTGGTAGAAGTGAATAAAGAAAACACATAATTAATAATTAGCAGAAAAAGTTTCAGATATCATAACAAGAAAAAAAGCTTACTCTCTACGTAGAATGATGACAGTTTGTTTGAGCGAATCCCACATTTACGAATTCTATCCAAATTTCTGCAATCTTCCCTTTCGAAAAGAATTCGTGGTTCACTTGGAAATTTCCATATATAACTATATGTAAGAGAGAAGCCAATATATATATATATATATATATATATAAAAGATATGGGATTGGGAAGAATTTGTGCTTCACTTGAAAAATTCCATAACCATATATAAGATAGCCTCGAGACCACTATACCGCTCTGACTAATTAACAATTAATTTTTTATGATATAAAACTAAAAAATTACAAAAACAATAGAAAATTAGCTTAAGAGTGTTCGTTTAAATATTGACATTAATCAAAATACAAGCACGAAATCAAATTTCTGAGCACGTCACTTTTCTCAAACTTTACCCTATCTAAGTCTTCTGTTTTTCTATACTTAATCAATTAATCTTCCCGAAAACTCCTCTTATAGCTATTTTGAATTTGAATTTGATTTCCGAAGTAATTTTATACTTTGAATTTCACTTTTGATATCTTAAATAATTTTACACGTTAAATTGAATTTTGGCCGTAAATGTAGTGATGATCAAGAAATTTATGCATACTGACAACAAAGAGTACAATGTTAAAAGTGCTTTTAACTGCAGCTTTTGATATCTTAAATAATTTTACACTTTAAATTGAATTTTGGCCATAAATGTAGTGGTGATAAAGAAATTTATGTATATATACTGACAACAAAGAATCCAATGTTAAAAGTGCTTTTAACTGTAGCAACTTAAAAACAAAGGTTTCGGAACAAAGGTTTTGGACCAATCCGATTGATCAGGGCTACCACCGGAGCAGTATAAGCGGAGAGTCAAAGATTGCAACCATGTTGGAGATTACTTGTAGTTTTACAATTCAGTATTACAAAGTTGAAGTTGAAAACTATCTTTGATTCACTATACCTGGTTTTTTTTTTTTTTTAACGTCCAAAGATTTGGAATTTGGTATATGACTTTGGCGTAAAGGCTTTGGACTTATTATATAATCTTCAGAATCCTTCAACTCTTGTTTTCTTTCTGATGTGGACTAAGTTCACTTTGTTAAGCCAAAATCCTAGCAAATATCCCGATCTCTTTCTCCCCCTCTCTCTCAAAATAAGGTTTAAATTGTTATGGGGTCTCTCTCTTTTTTATGGCATCTGCAAGTCCCATATATAATATATTCTCTTAATGATAATAAGTTTCCTCAAAGATTAAATAAAATAAAATTAAAAATTAAAAAAAAAAAAAACAGAAGTTTTGTTTTACTCTTTATACGCACGATAATCTTATTTCTTAATGGATACTTAGATTTCTTTTTAGCACAAAAGTCATGCCTACCACTAATAATATTTCTGTTTTATCTAATTCTTACAATAAAGAATTTTCGTAATTTCCCCTTCTCAATATTTATTTTTTTTCAAATATACTCGCATATATATATATATATATATTTTTATTATTATTATTTTGTTCATTATATACTCACGTTCAGTAAGAGCATTGTTGATTTTACGATAATATATGTTTTCTTTGTAATAAATTCCCATTCAAAGACAGAAAGTAAGGGTTTTTTTTTTTTTTTTCCTGATAATAAGTTACGGTTTGAAATTCATTTTTCTTTGACAAGACCTCATAGTGCCATATATTAAGGCGACAATTCATAACCATAACTATACGATTCACCGAGGTCAAATGTTTCGTTGATTCACAGCACACTAATTCCACTTCTAATTATTTACATGGCAATATTCAATGAACGAAGAAGACACAATACTAGAGCGCATTCTAAGAAAGATCACACAATTCAATAATATAAATAACTAATTAGTTCCAAACACTAACTTTAAAAACAATAAATGTAACAGTCCCCAATAATTAAATAAATACTATTTTAACAAAATGCATAAATAAATTAAGCAAGATGAGTTTAAGGAGGGGAACCTTAAATTTGTTCCAAAAAGGGACCAGATTTATCATCCCCTTTGTAATTGGATTCAGATGCAGTAAGATTGCCATCTCTATCTGTGCAGACAATCTCTCAATCAAAGATAATTAAGTTATAAGAAGTAAGATATTTAACTATATAATAAATAGAAATGAGAAAATTTATAACACGATATTTAACTGAATTTATTGATATTAGGTTCTCTAATGTAATGTTATTAAGTTATATTATTTATTTATATATATGTTATATTAAAGGTATGCTCCATTATCTTAAAACATAATAAGTGTTTTTTTTTTTTGGTTGAAACGTAAGAAGTGTGTTCTTGTAGTATGACCAAGATACCTATTGTACATCTGAATTTAAAATTTTACCTATATTAAAAATGCTAAAAATTAAAAATTATTAAATAAATTAATTAGTTATCAAAACATTATTGATGGGACGATAATGAGACAGGAAAACGAGACAGCAGATATGGACTCATCTCGTTTAGTCGCTCATTGAAGATAGAAGAGGCATTTTACTAGGAGAATTCTTTGATAGAATATTAACAAATACCCTATCAATAAAACGATATCAGGTTTACTTAATTATATATATACATGTTTATTAATATTAATATGATTTTAACGTGATTTAACTATTACAATTTCTTACCAATTAAGGTTTTTTTTAACGTATTAATGTAGAATTCTCCATTTTAAAATATTAGTTAAGTTCAAAAAATTAAAATAGAAAAAAAAAGAGAGAGAGAGAGAGAGAGAGAGAAGAGAAAGGTGTTTGGTTGGTTTAAACTTGAGTTTGAACATCAAGTTTGGATCCAAAAATTCCAACTTAATTTTATTCTTTTTTTTTTATGAAAAGTGAAAAAAACAAATTTTAATAATTTAAAAAAAATCAATTAATTTTAACATGAAAAGTTCATTCTAAATCCACGTAGCATACACATTCCAAGTGAATGAACAATAGCTGACATTAGGCCATCATTCTATTAATAGGTTATCTCCTTACTGATCATACCAGGCGTTGAGGAAAGTGGAAATAATGGTGGGAAGGAGATAAACCTATATGTACATTATTGTACTTTTTCCGTACCTAAAAAACATGGAATGCACACCGCTCATATACATGTTTCCATTGCCATGACGTTGACTACTGATTTGCACACTTGTCCCTTCTCTCTCTTTCTCTCTCTTCTTCTCAAAGAAGATCAGTGTTCATATTAACCACTGTCCACTGAAATGGTTTTTCTAGATATATTGGATGGTGATGCTTCAATCTTTACCCATTAAATTAGCACAATGCTCAGGTTTTTTTTTTTTTTTTTTCCTTCTTTTTATTTTTTTTTAATATGAAAAAGAAGATTCAAACTATGTATTTTATAATAAAATAACGTATAAAATTATGTTCGATTTTATCTGTAATTGTGATAATCATGCATATTTTAGTGATAGCATTTAGAGGTTTTTTTTTTTTTTAGTCAAGTTTAGAGAAGTTTTGTGCATCCTTACTAGCTAGGACAAGCTTGATATATCTTTGCCTAGCAGTCACATTATTGTGAATAAGCGGGCTACATTTAGGTGTCACATTGTGGCGTGTAGTCTATGATTTTGAGCAACAAAAAAAAAAAATGTGTGGTGTATAGCGATTGTGATATAATATAAAGGCACGACCATATTTTATCACCCTCTAGGCTACATTTAGCATTTTCTTCAGTCGAATAAAGATCTTAGTTATACAAGTTATCAAGTTTGATGGCAAACTGTGGTGATTATAAGATGATTATAAGAGTGCATTTTTTATGTCCGCTTTATCTAATGAGATCGGGTTCTAGCACTAGTACAAAAAAAGGATACCACGATCGTTTTTAATTGTCGTGGTATCTTTTTCACGATGGTTTTCTAACCATCGTGGTATTTAGGCTCGTACAATCTATTTAGATTTCACGACGGTTTTTTAACCGTCGTGAAATAAACAAAACAGGCACCAAATGATGAGTAGATAGTAACTTTCCACGACGATTTTTAAAAAAAAACAGTCGTGGTAGGTTAACCTACCATGACGGTTTTTTCAGAAAACCGTCGTGAAATGATTACCTACCACGACAGTTTTTTCACCTACCATGATCGTTTTTTTGAAAAAACCGTCGTGGAATG
Source organism: Ficus hirta (assembly GCA_038430175.1). Classification (NCBI taxonomy): domain Eukaryota; kingdom Viridiplantae; phylum Streptophyta; class Magnoliopsida; order Rosales; family Moraceae; genus Ficus; species Ficus hirta. The sequence goes on from CM076588.1 coordinate 13,024,636, forward strand.
GTTACCTACCACGACGGTTTTTTCAAAAAACCGTCATGGTAGGTCATTTCACGAAATTTTTTTTTTTTACCTACCACGATGGTTTTTTCAAAAAACCATCGTGGTGGGTGACCTACCACGACCTTTTTTTAAAAAAAACTGTCGTGGTAGGTCATTCCAAGAAAAAGAAAAATTTTACCCAATTTTTTTTTACCTATCACGATGGGTTTTTCAAAAAATTGTCGTGGTTGGTGACCTACCATGATCGTTTTTTGAAAAAACCATCGTGGTAGATCATTCCATGAAAAAAAAATTGTACGTAATTTTTTTTTTACCTACTTGGTAGGTTATTCCATGAAAAAAATTATTTTACCCAATTCATGCGATTTTTCACGGATGGAAAATACCGTGTGTTATCCATTGCACATCCCAGATTAAAATAATAGCTAATCTTCAATTGATTTTGTGTCACACTATACAACAATTATTACAAAAGCATACACTACATTACAAAATTAGTAGATTATCTTCTAATTATATTGGATGAACGGCATTATATAATTAGTCCACTCTTGCCTTACTAAACCCATGTCAACGTCGGTATAAAAATCCTTAGTTTGAAGTAAAGCTAATCCATCGAGAGTCAAGGTTATCTCTTGCATATAGGCTAAAACAAAATAACCGCACTCAACATAACCTTCTTGTAGCGGACACGGAACAATATCAATCAACGTTCGTCGGGATTGAATCTAGGTGAATTTGTTCGTCGTGGTTTTCTAATTTGAGAACTCGTTGACACATCCTCCTTATCTTGTGATATTTTAAATCAATCTAAGACAACTTTGCACCCAAACACGTAAAAAATGGTCAAAATGCAACAATAAATCATTCTACAATCATGTCATCCAAAAGGTCGAAAAAAATCACATAAAATCATACTTGTGTAATTGTAAATCAATCTAAACAAAATCTTAACATAATTATGTAAAAAATACACAATCTAGTCAAACGGATATTTTGTCGAACATGTAATATGCAAAAGCATAAATCACAAAATCAACACTTTTTTTCCGGATAACAATCCAAACCTAATCCTTACCCAAACAATTTAAATCAATCTAAAATTCAAAGCGAACCCAAACACATAAAAAAATCACATAATCTAATCAAACGGACATTTTGTCAAACATGTAATATGCAAAAATATCACAAACACATTCAAAACTTTTTTCAAGAAAACAATCACCCAAAATCACAAACACAGTCAACAATAACCTAAAATCATGTTTATAATCAACCAAATGAACTTCCATAATATGTGTAGTGGAAGAGAGAGCAAGAGAGAGAGAGACTTACCAAGTACACAGTTGTGGGTGTGGTCGGCTTCGTAGCGGGGTAGTCGGCAGAGAATGGGTTTCGAGGAAGAGATTGGAGGGAGGAGTCGTGACGGCGAGTAGAGGCGAGAGAAAGAGGGAGAGGCCCGAGAGAGAATTAGTGGTGGAGTCGCGGCTGGCGGTGCTGAGAGGCGACGGAGAAAGGGAGGGGCCGAGGGAGAATGAAGGCGAGGTAGGAGAGAAAATGGAAGGAGGGGTCACGGCAGAGGAAATGGGTTTCGAAGGAGAGTTTGGAGAGACGAGAGTGAAAAAGGTGCGAGAGTGAAACTGTGGAGGGAATGAGGGTTTTCTTCTTTTATATAAGTGACGGATTCAAGCTACATCTAGAAAAAAAAAATTTTAAAATGCACCACATACTACGACGGTTTTTGTCAAAAACCATTGTGGTAGATGTACCACAACGCTTTTTGGAAAAAACCGTTGTGGTATGTTATAGTTTTTTTAATTATTATTTTTTTAAAAAAAAAAGTGACGGATTCACGCAAAATTTTGAAAAACAAATTTTTTAAAATGCAAGACATACCACGATGGTTTTTTGGAAACAGTCGTGGTATGCCGTAGTTTTTTTTATTTTTATTTTTTTTAAAAAAAAGTGACGGATTCATGCGAAATTTTGATAAAATAATTTTTTTAAAATGCAAGACATACTATGACGGTTTTTTAGAAACGGTCGTGGGCTACCACGACGGTCCCCTGGTGAGACCGTCGTGGTATCCCTGGATACCACGACGGTTTTACTGTGGTATGTTATTAAATTTAACCAGATTCTTCCATTTTTCCTGATTACACGATGGTTAAAAAACCGTCATGAAATCTTAAAAGATTCCACGATTCCGAATTCCACGACGGTTCGAAAACCGTCGTGGAAGTGATACCACGACGATTTTTAACCGTCGTGAAATCCCGTATTTGTAGTAGCCTAGGCTTCTTTAGAGAAATGCCACAAATTCAAAGCTGGATTGATTTTTGCGCGTGGCCGGCCCCCCCCCCCCCCCAACACAAAAGAAAATTACAACAAAAAATATCATAACATGAAGTCAAATTTTATTTATTTATTTTAAAATATCTATTATATTCTTCATTTCCACGATGATATCCATGACAATATCGATTGGTAACTATTATGAAATCAATCAAAATCTATGATAATATTTTATTGATCACTAACTACTTAGTTATCGACTGATAACCAGGTGATGATGATCGATCACCAATAAGTAACTTTCGAGTCACCAATCAGTAACTATCTAGTTACTGATCGAAAACTTTTGACTCCATTGAATTTTTCGGATTCCATCACCAAAATATTAAAAAATTCAATTAAAAATACCAGAATTCCACAAAAATCACAAGAAACACAAAATTTACAAACCCAAATTGGTGGAGATTGTAACGGCGGGGGCGAGAGCCGATCTCCTCCTCGGGCGGAGGAGATCCGAGATCAGAACTCCTCCACGCAGCCACAGTCATGAGCAGAGGGAGGAGATCCGATCTCCTCCATGCGGCCACAGTCCCATACGGTGGAGCCAATCTATTCCTCACGTAGAGGAGACATGAGATCCGAACTCCTCCACATGACCACAGCAGCTAGCGGAGTAGATATGATCTCCTCCACCACATCGCCCCAACCGGAGCCCACCGCAGACGAAACCAGAGATTTCCGATCTCCTCTACACGAGTTCTTGTCGACGTGGCCCGAACTCCACTTTTACAGATCGCGAAAGCACGAAAGCTAGCGGCGGTGAGGCAAAGATCGTTGAATCGCGAGGGCGGCGCGTGGTGAGGCTCAAATCACGACCGAGGCGGCTAGGGGTAGTGGCGAGAAAGACATCCGGCGGAGTTGGGGAGAGAGAGATCGTCGGAGCTGTGGGGGAGAGAGAGAGAGAGAGAGAAAGAAAGAGAGAGGTTGGGGTCAATTTGCTGAGAAAGAGAGTGAAGGGGATAGAAAGAGAGAAAAAAGATTGGAGATATTTTATGTTTTATTTAAGATTTAAATTTAAATTTAATTAAATTATATTTTTTTATGTTAATTTTTATTTATTTTTTTATAAAATTAATAAAATTTATAATTAATTTTTAAAAAAATTAATAAATTTTAACTTAAAAATTTTATGTGGAATGTATAAATCAAATATAAATTGATATTTGGTGAATGAGTTGAGTTTGAGTTGAGTTAAAATTTTTAAGTTTGAGTTGAGTTGATTTTTTAAAAAATAATTCTAAATTTTATTAATTTTTTTTAAAAAAATAAAAATTAAGATAAAAAAATACAGTTTAATTAAAATTGAGTTATATTACCAAACATCCCTTTAAATATTTTTAATTTAAACTCTACATGTGTGTGATATCATTATTATGACATTTTGGAGTTTCTCTTGTTGACAAAAATCGATCCAACCATTCAACAGATGTCATGTGTGGCATCATTTTCACTCATTAACAACCTTCAAGCCAAGTTTCTGAGCTGGGCTTTTACTTCTTCTAGACTCCTAGCATTATTACGAGAGGGCATTAGATGGAGGAGATTGATATTAGTCTAAACTTCTAAAGTCTTTGGGCCTAACTAAATAGCAATTTTCAAAACTAAACTAAATAAATAACATATTTAAATTGATTAAAATAAATAATAATTAATAATAAATCTGTTATGTCAATCATCTATTGACTTGAAGTAAACAAAATCATTTAACTGGTAAATTTATTATTTATTATTATTTATTTTAAACATTCTTTAAATCAATTACGTAAACAATGGCGGAGGGAGGGGGTTGGGTGGGCATGGCCCCTAGCTTTTTTAATCTTTATCCTTTTTTTTTTAATTTTAATATAGTAGGTTGTTTTTCTAATTTTGATATAGTGAGTATGTGTATAAATTAATTTTAACACGCTTTAAATATTTTAGAGAGATTTTATTTACACAAACAATATTGATAAATATCCTTATAAAATCAATAAAGATTTTTAATGTATTTTTATCCTATAAAAAATTACTTTAAAATCACTAAGAATGCTCATACCCTTACATATCTATAAGTGAAAATAATTTTTTTATAAAATATGTGCAGAAAATTATAAAGGTGACTGGTGACATACAATATGGTTAATACGGTTAGAAATTCCTTAATTACTGTTTAATGAAGACAGGAAAGATAGATGAAGATTACAAATTTAACCTTTCTGTCTCTATAATTCCATAACAACAAACATAGTAAAGCTATAATTTTTAATAATGAAAGATGAACTAATATATTTAATTTACCAACAAGCTTATTTCTCGTGGCCTACCAGTTACATGCTTTTCACGTTGAAAAATTGGTTCACAGTCCTTGTCATTAGCCTTGACATTACCAACTTAATTAATTACTTTATTCAATGCGATTTGCCTCTAGAAGGAAAACGAAAAATTAGTTTAAATACCTGAAAAATATTTAATGAATTGTGATAGAATTTAAAACATGTATGTTCTCCTCAATTAGGTCAGATATCAAAGCAAACGTATATATTATTCGAATGAAGATTGTTTTTTTATTTTTTTTCCAAGGGTATTTTGCATTTGGGGTCCCCTAAACTTTTGAACCTTTGGCACTTAGGTCTCAAATTTAAGAATTTTAATAATTAGGTTCTCAAACTTCCATTTTCTTGATGCCTTGGGTCCCTAATTTAAGTATTTGAACAAGTCCCAAAGTTCTCATTTTCTTGACATCTTGAGTCCCCAATTCAAGAATTCCGATAATTGAGTCCCCTCTCTCATTTTCTTGACATCTATTAGCCCCTACATGATGTTTTATATTAAACGTCAGAGCTCAATATATGTTTATTTTTTTTTTTTCGAAGGCCACCAAAAGCTTGTTCTGTTTGACATTGATGAAATTAACAAACATTTTAGGGCTTCTCCTGTTTGAAGAAATTCAAAATTTTTGAACTTTTTATGGGAAGTGTATAAATTTTTATTTTTCGCGTTTAAAAATAATGTTAAATACTCTAACATACAACAATTATGATAACGAAAGGCAAAAAAATAATAATAATAATCTTAAATAGAAAAATATAAGAAATTCATGAATATTATTGAGGAAGACAATCCATTAGATTATAATTTGTGTAAAGTGGTTCCCAATTACAACTATATTAACTAAATTATATTAACACTACAATTAGATGTCATTATGCATACTTTTCTTTATTAAATTTTTTTTCTTTCCAAAACTACTAAAAAAAACTAAGGTGCAAGGAAGCCTTCAACTATTAAGGTCTCATGACATTTAACAAACAAACATCACGCAGGTTGCCAAGAAAATGAAAGTTTAGGGACCCGGTTGTCCAAATTATTGAATTTGGGGACTCAAGATGCCGAGAAAATGATAGTTTGGGGCTCAATTATCTAAATTCTTAAATTGAGGACTCAAGACACCAAGAAAATGAAAGTTTAGGGACGAGTTGTCCAGACACTTAAATTAAGTATCCAAGGCGCAAAGAAAAATGGAAGTTTAGGAATCCAATTATCTAAATTCTTAAATTAGGAACTTATGTACCATTAGCTCAAAAGTTTGGGCTCCGAGAAAAAAAAAAACTTTTTTTTAAATAATAAATTTGATGATCATAAAGGTATCTTTATTTTTCATGAGATTCTCTCTAATTAAGACCACTATATATTGTGTCAACATAAATAGTTAACAAGGAACCTTATTATTGGTAATGTATATTTGTAAACCATTGTTTTCGTCTGATTTTTGACAGGCTTTTTAGGATATTAAAAAGTACTCTATCATTAAATCACATCTAATTATCATAACATTCAAATATATTTTTTATACTTTATTTGTATTACATTATTTTGATTATCACATACCAGTAAAATTATATTACAACCAATTGTTATATTTACTAAAAATCTGTTAGTCTAAAACACATAATATAATATTACTAGATTTTCTTTTTCTTTTTTCCCCTTCACCAGTCAATATTCACTTAACTAATTTACATTCTAAATTTTTTGGAGGATATCCTAGGAGACTCCGTTTGCTCTTTATAAAATGTTTTTGGGTTAATTTTAATTGTAGCCCTTGAGAAATATACGTTATCTCTAATTTATCTTTTAAAACTTAAATTATCACACTAGTGACAGATGAGATTATCAAACATTTCACTATTGGTCTTTCTATAATAAAAACATTAAAAAAAAAGATAGAATAAGGCACATTAGGCTCACGTGATGGTGAAGGGATGATAATTTGGTAAGATCGATATTGCTTAGTTGATTAAACGAGTGATTTGAGTATGATCCATGTTACTCAACTGATCCAAAATTTTGGTTTTATGAATACAGTTCAATTCACCAGTTTAATCGACCACCTAATATTCATTTAAAATCAAATTACCTTTCACATGTGTAATTCCATAATTTTTAATGTTTCTTTCACAGAAGGATTAAAGTGAAATTCTTGATAAGTTCATGTATTAATAATATGACATTTTAAGTTTTAGAGAACAAACCATGACAACGTATATTTCTCAAGGGGTAAATTGAAATTAACCAAATGTTTTTTTTTTTAAAGAAGTTATTGAAGATAGAATGGGATAGACAACACACGATAAGAAGTACTAACGAAAAAGTCGTGAAAAAGCGCCACTGAGATTTTGGGAGCTTGTCTGTTTTCAAAACCAAACACGTCACTATCACATAAAAAGGGCAAAAGACATCCGCTACGGCCTACACAGTTAGGCAACACCTACACCCTCCACACCCCTCGAGAGCAAAGATTTCTCCTTCCTACCCCGCATCATATTTTTGGGTCCCACCATTTCTTGCTTTTGTCGGCTACTGTCGGCCCTTCTTATGCTCTTCTTATGGTCCTCCCTCTCACCACTTCCCCCCACCCTCTCTCTCTCTCTCTCTCTCTCTTCCCTTTTCTTTTTCCTCTCTCTCTCTCTCTCTCTCTCTCTCTCTCTCCCTCCCCTTTTATTTTTCCTTCACAATTTTGTGATCGAACAGGTGAAGAAAAAAATTTTCTTCCAATAAAATACGGGCATAAATTTTTTTTAAAAAAATATTTACACAAAATGATCATTTTTGACATTCCTTTTACAATCAGTCAACAAATCAATTTATTTACAAATTTGAAAGAATTCTGAATTTCATTTCTTTCAACGATTGCCCCTCCACAATAGTGTTTGCATTTGAATCCCCTTATTTTATACAAAAAAACAATCCTTCTTATTTTTTATGCAATTACTTTTTTAAATTTCAAATTTGAAATAATCAAGCATTCCAACATTTTTTCTATTTTAGGATGGACTTTTTTTATGGTATTAATTTTCTAAATAGATGTTTTTTTTATTTCATTTCTTTCAGTAGTTTTGGTATTATTTTTTTCTAAGTGTCTGCCTCCTTATGTGAGATTAGACGTGATTGTATTATTATTATTTGACTTTTTTTTGCCCTTTTTTCATTTTTATCATATTTTTCTTGTTAGATAAAAAATAGTCCTATAATTTCGGATTTTTTTTTTCATTTTTCATACTTGTTTGTTAATTTTTTTTTCAAATCCCATAATTTCGAGTATTTTATATGATAATGATCAATATAATGCGTATGGGTGATACAGAGATAGTCTATATGGTAATGACCAGTTAATATTACATGTGAATTTACTTAGTATCTTGTTGTAGTCTTTATGAAAATGGCCCAATTATATCATATTGAGAATTTTTTCTTGATGTTATCAACTAATCGCATCTTGAGTGGAGATAAATTTATTGTTGTCTGTATGTCCTTAGGCTTGACTGGATCATTTATGTGTATCAACACATTCCAAATTAATTATACAAAGAAAACGACATGGTGATTTTGCTAATGACCATTAACAGAAACCGATGAAAATATCCACATAAATACTGAAATCAAGCTTTTCTCAAAACCAATGCACTCGCCATGACTTAATCTCTAAAACAATGACTATTACATAATGTATGTTATTACAAAAATCCTATTAAACAATCTAATTGAAACCCAAAAACACCTAATAGTACTAGACATTGATAATAATGACCATAGCATTCTTATAAATTTCAAAAACTTAAACACCAATTCCGCGCTTTTCAAAAAAAAAAACAAAAACAAAAAAAAAGGGAAAGAAAACTGCAATTCTGTGAACCAACTCAATATCGTAATAATGATTTCAAATGCTCCAGGTACTGCTTATGAATCTATGATATTGTTGCTTGTGGTTTCTTAACAACTAACTGTGACATACAACAATGACTCAATCATTTTGGTAAAGAAACAGAAAAGATAAAGTTGAATTTGTAACAAAATTATGTACGTACCCTATCTTCGGGATCAAGGTCAATTATCTTCTAATATATTGAGTCAAAACCAATCAACAATTTTAATCAAAGTTAGGAATCCATAAACACTCAATCAATATAAGAATGACCTAATCATTTCATAGCAGTTAAATCACTTGACACAAAATAATTTCCAAGCGACCAAATCCCTTAAAAATATTATTGATTGACCTAGTCTATATTTCTAAATGAACATGGTACAAAAATCACAATTGATGTCAATTATATAATGCCTAAAACCTTAGGAAAAAAAAAGGATCCAAACCATATAAATGTAATCAATATGAAAATGACGGAAGGATAAATATGAAATTTGTATGTAATACATACAATCATGACATTTTTCTTAAAAAAAAAAAAAAAAAGAATCACGACATCAAAATGACTATAGAGACATAGTTGATATGAAAATGACCCAATCTTACATACCTATTGATTTCCGTTAGGTTGAGATGGTGACGGACGGTTGAATGTAAGACCAATATGCCCGGATTGACTTGGTGTGGGGGGGGGGGGGGGGGGGGGGGGGGGGGGCACTTACCCAACTTCAATGGGGTTTTCGACTCTTTTTGGCGAATCATGTGTTGGGTTTTTCTTATCCATGGTCGATTATGGTTGTTTGCCACACCGGAGAAGATAACGATGACGACGGTAAACTAGATGAATGGAGTAAGAAGAGCGGCGGTAGGGTTTTCGAGGAGTTGTCAAGAATGGAGAAGGAAAGGGAGAGAGCAAGATAAGTTTTGCATATTTTGTTTAATTGTAAAACATAAATCCCATTGATTTAGGGATTTCCTAAATTTGAAGATCATAAACGCTGCCTACAAATTAGGAAGTAATGGGATTTTTTTTCCACCAATTCTGAGTAAGGGCCAATTTTGTTAATATATACATAAGAAATTATAAGTCTTGTTTATTATTGCAAATAAATTGATTTGTGGACATATTTTAAGAGTAGCGTTCCAAATTAGCCATACATGTAAATAACCTTTTCTTTTTTTTGGGTTTTTAAGAGGCCGTTTATGAGGACTATTAGAGACAAAGTCTTAGAGCTATTTTGATTTCAGATTACTTGAATTTTTAAATTCATACGTTTAGTTTTAAAAATATCAATATAGATCGTATTTCGTTCCTTTCAAAATTATAAACAATTTAAGAAAAAAAATCATTTGATTTTGACTTGAAGTAACAAAATTATGGAGTTTTAAAGTTTGATTTTACTACAGAGATTTAAATATAAGAACAGTGAAAAGTAGTTTTAAGTTAAAGAAAAAAAAGAAACAAAACAAAAAAATGTTTGAAAATATGATTTGGAATGCTCCTTCCAAATGAGTCCTAAGAGTGCTTTAAAGGAATACAAACAGTGGTTGCAGGCAGTAGTGGAGTGAGAGATACATATCACAGTCAAAGTGTATATAAGATGTATTTTATTTATTTATTTATTCTCTTTCAATAAAATATGGATATATATATATATATATATATTTTGGTTTTTAAGAGTACTCTAAACCAAAAAGTAATACAACAGTGAGTGCAGATAAATATATCTCAATGAGAATGTATGCTAAATATTTTTTAGATATATAAATATCAAAATATAAAATCTAAAAGGAAAAGTTTTAATAGGGGCCATATGATATTTTTATTTTTCATTGGGAGCAAAGTATGAAAATGATAAAATTTTAGGGTAAAATGTAAAGAAAAATAAAATTTCAGTTGGGGTGCCGCCCCCATTGGGCAAGTTTTACATCCGCCCCTGGTTGTAATACAAAACCTAGTAGAAATATCACATATGACTGTATCATGAGGTGCTGAGTCCGAATCCCGTCACCCTCAAAATTTGAAAAAAAAAAAAGTACAAACACAGAGAGATCATGTTAAATTTATCAGACAAAAAAAAATCATATCATATAAAAAATTATAATTTAATCGAAAAAAAACCATTTTGGTGTAATGTTTGTAGGATCTTTTTCCCCTCTAACCTTCCAAAAAGTTTTCTCTTTTCTTCTTTTGTAATTTTTTTTTTAAACTTTCTGAAGGATTTTGTAATAGGAATTTAGATACTACTTTTGACGATTAAATTGACAATGACCAAGAGCGAATTAATTTGCCTTCATGTCTCCACTTCTTCCCCCCCTTTTATAAACAAGTGCGATCATGAGTCACAGAATCAACAATCCTCTCAAAACACTGCTTAATTTGCTTACTGAATAAATAATTGTTCTGTTTTTAATTAAATTGATTTATTTTGTGTTGAACAATTGTTTACTTCTTATTAAATTGCCTTAATTTGTGTTAAATTAGTAAATACGAAATAACGAAATTACCTATAAGAGAGAAATATGAAAAAAAAAATGACAATCAACCGTAAATATTAATTTTTTTAACTTAATTGTAAGTGTTTCACATTTAATATCCGCAACTTATGCTTCAAACAAGTGTTATGTGTATTTTTTTCGTCAAAAAATTAATTGAGGGGAGAAATTCGTAAACTTTTTCAAAGTTCAGGGGGAAAAAATATTAAAATTAAAGTTCGAGGGGTATTTTGTGACAAGGCCTAAAGTTCGAGGGGAAAAGAAAATATAATTTTAATAACGGAGAGGACTGAGAAGATTGACCATAATAGCCCCACATGGAAAGATTTGGCCTTGCGCGGGGGAGATGTTGTTGTCACAATCTTATTGCTACACTCCGGTGTGGAGATGTATGATCGTTAACGTGTGGTCGTATCACGAGGGGATGGAGTAACAGTAGAGCGAACAAGGAGAACCAAAATGGCAGTGCATATGAAGAGGGAGAGAAGGAGGTAAGGAAAGCATGAGAAGCGATTAAGTGAAAAGATATAGAAAGTGAATGAGAGAGAATGAAGAAGAAAGGATTACGGTTTTATTTAGGGTTGTTCTTTTAAAAATATGAAACGGTATCTTTTAAGAGGGAAAAAAATTTGTTTTTCTCCTTTTCAGTCACTATAAAAGGTGTTATTCTGGTGATTGACGCGTTAAATGACATGGATAAGCTCAATGAGGCTTGGATTTGAGAGGACGCGAGTTTATAAATAAAACTTTTTTACATACTTTTAACTAAGAATTGCTATTCCACCAAAAAAAAAAAAAAAGATGGTTGCTTACTTGCCTCCAAAACTGATAATCAAAACTTTAAATTCATGGGTAGATCTATCTCTTCAAGAAAATTTGACGTTCAACTTGCTTTCCTTAATTTAAAATACAGAAAAAGCCACTACAGACAACCTAACAATGAAGTTACGTCAATGGCATTAACAGAGAAAAAAAAAAAGAAAAGAAAAGAAAAGAAAACGGAATTTACAAAGATAATGGTTATTTATAATAATTACTCAATCCAAAACTTTAGTCTCAATTAAGTTTTAATCTGAGACCTAAACTCACACTTAGTAGAGAAATAAAGATAATTACATATTTCGAATCTAATAGTTTCTATTCAAATCCCTCCGCCTCCCATTAGTTGAGCTATTACTTGAATTGAGCTAAAAGCAATTCATGAAAAAAAGATAAGTACGTGTACGTCGACAAGTTAGTGAAAACGTGCAATATTATGAGAATTTGCTTATCATTACATGAATATTGCCTTCAAACGTATCTCGTTATTTCACTATATTGTTAATTATATGCTCTAAATGTTCGTTTAATCATTTTACTTCCCTTTTGCAAGTAAGGATCGTTTACTAACGTTTGGAAGGTAACTGAAAGTCTGGCAATTTTTGATATCCTTTAAGTCTACATATGTAATCTTAGATGTAGATTTAAGAGATTTCTATTGTAAATAAGAATGGTCATTTTCTTTATTACAAATAGAAACTGCAGTTTTAATTATAAAATTAAAATTTTTGTAACAAAATATGAGAGTTAATTGTATGCTTCATTACAATTGTAATTTTTCTCTATAATTAAAAAAAAAAAAAAAAAAAGACAATTCCTATACGCGTGGAAATATTCCATGTATCATAAAAATCCTTGAAACAAAACTTTAGTTAAAATATGTTGCGTTACATAAGTCATATTTACATAAATAAATGACGTCTCAATATATAATATTGCTTACGTTTGATTATTTAATTACTCAGCAAGAAAACAACAGGAAGTTACTTTGATTTGAGAAGCTAGGCCAATAGAAACATTTTTAATAAACCAAAAGTAACCCTTGTCCCGGCTTAGGGATGGCTATAGGAAAATATCATGATTAAAAGGAGAGACGAGAGAAGAGAGGAGAAGAGAAGAGAAGAGAAGAGGAGATGAATCAATTAAAGAAGGGAGAGAATGATGAAAAAGACTTTCTCCATCATGATGAGGTCAAAAAAGAGAAAAACCACCACACGACAGATCAAATACACTCAAAATTCCACCAACAATGACTAAAAAATTGATATTGGTTTTCTTTAAAAATTTAAAAATAAGAAAAATAAAAAAAAGGAATTCAGACAAAACAAAAACAAAAACAAAAACAAAAACAAAAAATCCCACTTAGAATAACACCAAATAGGTTTTAAGGGAGGCACAACATTAAGCCTAGTCAAAACAAACACACAAATACGCACACACAACCCCCTTTGCTTTTCCTTCCATCATTCATTAAAAGTAAAGTATGGCAAAGCAAAGCAAAAGCACAAATAGGACAGTCTGAAAACATTCTTTCTCTCTCTTACAGCTCAAGACAAAGGAAGGTGTAAAATCTTTAATCGCTTTCTCTCTCGCTTTCTCTCTCTCTCTCTGAAGTCATCACTTGCCTTTAATCTTGCCCTTTTCTTCTTCTAAATTCATGGATACCTCAGCTCAATATTGGCAACAGGTGGGTTAACTTTTTTTTTGTTTTTGTTTTTTTGTTTTTCGTCTCATCTTTTTTGGTTTTTCCCTTTTTATATATGAACTAGTCTTGAATTAATTACCAGGGGTTAATTTGGTTGATTCTCTCATAGATCATCAAGTTTTTTACTAAACTTTTGAAAAGAAGGTTTGAATTTGTTGTGGGGGTTCTCTCTCTCTTTCTCTATCTCTCTTTTGGTTTTCAGTTATATTTCTCTCTAAGATGATTATATAATTTTCATGGCATCTGTAAATCCCATTTATAGTATATATTCTCCAATATATTTTAATAATTTATTTAATTTATCTTGCTCTCTACACATGATCAAAGCACGGCACTTTTTCCCTTTCTTCCACCTTTTTTAGCTCAAGCGGAAAACCCTGATGATTAAGGAAAAAAAAAAAAAAAACAGAAAAGTGAGTATTCACTTTGTTCTCATGTTTAATTATGTAAAATTTTTGATTTAACATGACTAATCATGATCTTTGACTAGATTTAATCAAGCATATTAACATGTCTCCAAATTGAAATTAATCTCTTTTTGGTGTGTGTTTTCTTTTTTTCTTTTTTATTTCTTTCTTTTTGTAAATTAGGAGACTGGATTTGTGATGATGAAGGGGAGTAACATGGGAGAAATAATGGCCTCAAGCAATGCATGCACAAAGCCAGCAGCCGCGGCGGCGACGGCGGCTGCTGCGGCGGCGTTGGATCAGCAGAAGAGAGCGAGGCCTCAGGAGCAACTGAGCTGTCCGAGGTGCAATTCCACAAACACCAAGTTCTGCTACTACAACAACTACAGCCTCACTCAGCCCAGGTACTTCTGCAAGACATGCCGGCGGTATTGGACCGAAGGCGGGACTCTCCGAAACGTCCCCGTCGGAGGCGGCTCAAGAAAGAACAGGAAACCCTCTACTACTTCTACTTGTGGTAACAATTCCTCCATAATATCAAAGAGCACTAATATGCTTATCCCTGATCTTAACCCGCCGACAAATCTCTTTCCAGGCCAGGATCTCAACCTGGCCTTCCCAGCTATGCAGCAGGCAAATAATAAGTTTCAGTACAATTTTCCTACGGCGAAGAGCGAAAACGACAACAACATGAACCTAAACCACCCTCGTTTCTTCACTTCCTCGTCGTCTCTGTCGTTTGTCACGGCGAGTGGTGGTGCTGGTGATCAAGCAGTAATACCTCCGGGATCGAATACGGCGACGTTTTCGTCGTCGGGGTTTCAGTTTCCAGAATTCAAGCCGGCAAGTGCACTTGGATTTTGTAGCTCCGGTGATGGGCTTGGAAGTAGTAGGTTTAACAATTTTAGGGCTCAAGAGAATGGTAATGGTAATGGGAGGATATTGTTTCCTTTTGGTGAAATCAAGCGTGTCTCAAGGCCAGATCATGATAATAAAAATAATGAAGTTGATCAGCACAAAGGGCAACAAGGAAATAACCCAACTGGGTATTGGAGTGGCTTGTTAGGGGGAGGATCTTGGTAAAGAAATTGATCCCAAAAAAAAAAAAACTATTTTTTTTTTTAATAGGGTTGAGTTTGGTTTGCCACCTTTTTGTAAGTAGTTCAGTAGTACTACTAACCGAGGTGAGTTACATATATGGTTTATTTGGTACTAATATTTGAGGTCATGTCTTAATTAGTAGATGGGTTTTGTGAGTCAATTTACTTGTCTAGATGTACAACACGTGAATGTGACGCTGGGTTTTTTGACCCATAGAAAAAAAGAGGAAAAAAAAAAAGAAATAAGAAAAGAGAAGAGAAGTAGGGTTAGGTTTTGCTGTAAGCTTGATGAACTGTATTTATGTTATTCTCCTATGATAAATAGAGCTCCTTTTAAGTATTATTTCATGTTTTATAGTCTTCTTGAAAAATTTAATCTAGTACATATAGTTAGCAAGCTAGTTTGCTCTTTCCTTTTTGTTTTTGGTTAAAGAACCTTTGTATTGTTTATTAACCGAGTTGAATTGATTGCCTTGAGCTCTTTCTAACTCTCTTTGAAAAAAATAATGATAACCAAAAAAAATAAAAATAAATAAATAAACATTCTTTAATAAGGAATTTAAGCATAATTAGTTGATAGAACTGTCTTTTTGACAAGCTAGGAAAACCCAATAATATAATTACAAATACATAAGTAATGATGTTTTATATGTATATATGTGTGTGTGTGTGTGTGTATAGATATACATGACAATGTTACCTGCTCCAACTAAAAGCGAACCTAATATGTTTGGCACCCACTTCGATCAATTTGAAAGGACACCTTCCATGAATGATCATTACTTGCATGTTATCCACCTGACCTGCCTTCCTTTATCTTTTTTTTTTTTTCTTTTTTTTAATAATATTTTCACAAAAATAAAATATAATGATCAAAGACTTGGAGAATTCTGCAAACCCCACATGCCCCTTTTGGTCCGTCTGGTGGGACCCACTCAAACATTCTTTCTTGGCTAGTGGGCAAGCGTGGATGATAATCTATTCATACACATTTTCTCTACCAAGTCAATCCATCCACATGTGTAGTCGTTTATTATTCATATATTATTGTTCTATTTGATTATCTCTTAAATGGTTTTACGTATGATTCCCTTGTAGGAGATCAACTATCTTTGATATTTTATAATTTTATATGGAAAATGCTAGTCTTTACGAATATTTTGAACACGGTTTTCGTGAATCAGTTGTGTAAATGAAGGAGCACGTTGTAAGTCTTTTTAAGATCCTGTTAGTTTTTTTTTTTTTTTTTATAATGTTTTTGATTCATGAATTTAAATTTGTGAAGTGTAAAGGAGCTTAATTTAGGTCGTATGTTACGGAGATAGAATGTTGTTCACAACTCATTCATTGAGCATTTGCTCTCTACGATTCTGTTAGGCCATTCTCCATTGTTCATAAGAGTACTGCAAATATATATTTTTAAATTGATTATACATTATTTTACCTTTTTTTTTTCACCATTTCATAACAATAAAACCTACAAGGCAACATTGAAAATACTACAAGGCAATATTATGATTAAGTTGTAGCAAAAACACTACTTGCTATTAGTTTAAAAAAAACAAAACAAAACAAAAAAACAACTTGCTATGGAGGTTCATGACGAAATTCTTGCTCTTATAAGACCATCTCAAATCCTACGCCAACTTGAAGTAAAACGCGAAGTTAGTGCTGGAGATGGTCTCCAACCAAGCGTCAAAAAAGACACTATTTTGCCGTAAAAGAACAGTGTGGTGCCAACACTGTGCTATCTCCCCCCATTGTTTTTTTTTTTTTGTTTAACAATAAAAGTTGTCTAATAAAAAAGAATATATAGGGAAATATTCTTTATAGAGTAAAATTTAAAATAGACGGGTCATAAATAAACTTTAGATTTGAAGTTAAAGTTATATCATTTTGATACAAAAATTATACTAAAAGAGAGTTATGAGTTGAAAATGCTCTAGTGCTAATAATCCAATGCCTTGTGTACTCATTACTATCCTATTCAAATTCATGGTTAGCCGAACTTTTCGATCATGGTCATTCACCAGTATTATTGTTTTGCCATCTTTTTTGTTGAGTACTATGTGCACGTTTATGAATGTTTAACTGATCAATCACATTTAAAAAGAAGAAAATACTACCTACCAAAAGGGTTTTTTTTTTTTCCCCCCGATAACCTATATCAGAATTCTCTCTCATAGATTGATTTTTCCTTTTTTGACATCGTATTAACAAAAGTTACCAGGACAATCACTAGCTATAATCATCATCCTTTCCTAATCCACAACCCCTTTTTGGAAATCAGTTCCAATTCAACACCTAAAGTAACGTACCAACGCCCTATATATACGTATATGTATATACATATATACATACACACACACACACATATATATATATATATATATATAAATATACAAACACAAGTGGTGATGCGTGATAAGCAAAATACGAGAGAACAAAACTTGACTGTGTACACATGTGAGATGTGAGCCTTGCCTTCTACCTTACTTTCTCGTATCGTTTCAGCAGCCGGGGGGTTCGGGTCAATTACTTGCTTTTCAGCCAACAAAATTTGACTGCTTCCTTAACAACCAATTATACATTAATATTTTCAAGAGTAATTGACCTAAATAGTTCCTGAACTCTTTCAAAAATGATGGTTTGATCCCCTTTTTTTTTTTTTTACCGAGATAATCCTGAACACTTATTTTTTGGCTATTTCAATCTTTTCTGTCAAAAATTGTTAAGTTTTTAATGGAATTAATCATGTGCAATGCATGTGATTTAATTTATGAGAGTGTTTTAATAATTTAATAATAATTAATTGAACAAAATAAATAAAAAATAATATTCTCTCTCCTCTCCCCCCTCTCTCTCCATTTCGGAAAACCCTATTCATAGGGGAGGGGGCCGCGATGGAGAAGAAGGTTTGGTGGGGGGGCGGGGGGGGGGGGGGGGGGGGGGGGGGGGGACGCACGGCGACGATGTGGGGGGGGGGGGGGAGGGGAGCCAAAACTTAGATCGTGCTGGGGAGCCAAAACCCAGATCGTAACAACCAGGTCGGGGGGGTTGAGGGGGCGAAATCACAATGCCGAAGGGGGAAGGGGCAAAACCCATATCGCATTGGGGCGAGGCACGCGGGGGGAAGAGGGGGAGGAGGGAGAGAGGGAGACGACCTCTGGCTCTGGCATCGACGTCTGTGTCGGTGTCTAATCTGGGAGTGGGGGGTGGGAGAGAGGGAAGGGGAGAGAGAGAGAGATCTCTCCCTTTTTTTTTCTTTTAAAATAAATAAGGGTATTTTCATCATTTTATAGATATTTTTCTTCAAAAAAACACAAAACGTTCTTATCATGTGATCATTTTGTGAGTTTTTTAACAGAACCACACGGAAAGAATCAAACCGTCACTTTTTTAGAAAATTTAGGGTCAACACGATAAATAAAAAAAGAATTAAAATATCACCTCTTAGGGCAACTCCAACCCCACGCTATTTTAGCATGGGAGGAGTGTTTTAAAGTATAGGTTGGCTCCAACCCATACTCTATATCCAACTTCAAATATGAAGTATGCACAGTGTACTTCATATTTGAAGTATTTCTGTGCATACTATAAACCACTTTTTTTTTAATTAAATTTTAAAGTAATATTTAGGTAAAAATAAAAACTAAATTTTTCTTTCAAAATTACCAATTTTTCTATATGTAAAGTATTTGTATGTTTAAATCTTAAGCTATATTTGTTTTTTTATACCTTTTCTTATTTTAATATTTTGAATAAATTTTGTAAGATAGTAAATCAACATACAAGTTTTACATAACTTAAAAAGTTGAGAAGATATTCTAATTCATAAACATACTATAAATAAACATACATAAAAATACATTAAACAATTACATGTGATAAACCAAAAATAACACAAAATACATAATGTAAAGACGTAAAAATAGATAACATAGAGATATTATGGTGGAAGAACAATGATTTAATAGTCCGGTAGACCAGTACCGGATCCTCCAATATCATTGAAATATTGGTTGAATGCATTATTAGACCTATGCATATCAACTTGTTGTTCTTGTTGCTGCTGTTGTTGCAATCTTTTATATAAAATTCTTGACTGTTCATTTCATGTGTATTCACGAATGGATGGGTCTGCAATTGAATTCAAGTCCATGTATAGAATCTTGAAATGGTTGTTGATGTAAATACTTAATTTCAACAATTTCTGGCTCGACATAGACAAATCAAGGATAAACAAACTCATATCACGCTTCGAAATGCATTGATCGATCATTTATGGGAAAGATGTACTAATTCAGAAGCCTAAGGACAAATGTCATGTAATTTAAAGTTTTTTTTTTAAATATTAAATGTCAATTTATTTCTGTTTTTTTTTTTTTTGAATTAAGAAAATCATGTAATTTTTTTTTTCTCAATATTAAGTTGTTTTTGATAATCACACTAAATTTATAATGTTTTGATTATTTGATATAATTTACTATTTTTAAAGATTATTCTAAAAAATAAAAACAATCAACAGATTAATATGTTAAAAAGATTTTATGAAGACATAATTTATAAAATACAAAGATTATAAAGAATAAATATAAAATAATATTTAAATGATTATAAAAAAAATATAAATAGAATATTTCTTTTAAAGTATGATATAAAATAAATAAATTAGAGATAAAATAATTATTTAAAGTGATAAATATTTTATTTTTATATTCTAAAATAGAATGTTTACGTTAGAGATGGTCTTAGAGAGTTCATGACGATTGACGTTAATTATTCTTTTTTTCAAATTGTTTTTAGATTCATAAATATATTTAGGGGGTGTTTGGTGTGTAAGTTTGAGTTAAGATTTATAAATTTAAATAGTGATTTTAATTGACTTTTTCAAAAAAGACAAAAAATTTTTAAAGAAAAAGATAAAAATTAAATTGATGGTGATGAGTTTAAACTCATCACCCAAATAGTAAAAAAATCATCCACTCGGTTCCAGAAAATGTGGGTCCAAAAAGCAAGGTCGGCCCCACCAAACAACACAAGCAGGAGACTAAAAAATGTGAAGATGAAGACGTAATCAAGACGGCTGACCAAGAATCAAAGTTAGTGTGGTTAGTGTGTATGTGGTGTTGGGGATGGGGTTGGGGTGGGGGCCAAAGTAAAATAAATAAATGAATGAATAAAAAATAAACACAGACGAGACAACCCTTAAGACAGATGATAAAAGTGTCGTACCCTACAGCTAGAATCCCAATTCAGTCAACAAGGAGTCAAACTGTCAAAGTTTATTGGCGTGGGGGTGAAAAAGAGAAAAAAGCAGAACTTTAAATTTGCGAAGCCATCTCAAGATATGTATAGGGTTGTCCTAATAGCAGTGTTATAACTTATACTCAGGATACAAAAAAATTTCTCTACTGTACAAAGATAACAACTCAATACAAGTAGGGTTGGCACAAAAAAGATAAAAAGGAAAATACATATTTTTGGATATCCTTCCGGTTCTATCTTTCTATACACAATGCTATATATATCTTGCAAGCAGAACAAAAGAGAAGGATAAAAAGCCTTGAAGGCAAAGTCAAACCGAGTATTCTTGAGGCAAGCCAAATTCACTGGTCTGCATTGATTCCAAAGATCCGGACCTTGTGCATATTGGGGAACTTTGCGACAACTAGTATGAGCACCGCAACCGTGTTGAGGAAGAGCATTGGATGTTGGTAGTCGGTTGTGTGTGAAGCAATCAGATACCTGACATGGGAAAAGTTTGCAAGGACGAAATTTGAATATGTTTCGAGCTGTAAAGTTTGGCATAGAGCAGCAACACGACTCACACAAAGCACCAGCATATACAGAGAACGTTCCAAGTGTCAATGAGAAAAATATGAAGAAAGTCGAATAGAATTAGAAGCACTGAAGGTTTTTGTTACAAGTTCGTCAAATCTTAGAACACGAAGTATCCAAATGTCAATCATAGTCTTCCATGAGATGACGAAAAATGAAAACTCTGTCGTTAAAATAACGAGATTAACGGGGAGATGGCCTAGTGGTAAATCTACACCTGATTCCATCACAAGGTATAGAGTTCAAATCCCACAATGCCCAATTCCAAAATTCAAAAAAAAAAAAAAAAGTCCCATGAAATTTTTGAGACGTCAGATAGTGGAACATTCAACAAAGCTGAAATCTGCTTCTTGTGTCCAGAACTCTACTTGTTGAAGACAAGAATCACTTGAGGTGTCAGTGTCACCGTGACAAAAGATGGGAACGATATGATAGTACAACTATTTTTAACATTTCATGCTTCTCAATTATTCCTAAAAAATAAGTAAACCAAATGAACCAATCTAGCCTCAAAACACGCATGCAACAAACACTTAACTTCTGATGAACTCGCAGGGGGGGCAAAAAAAAAGAGGGTTTCAGACCATTCTACTATATTACATAAAAACAGGCTATTCAGTGCAGGTGCCGACATGAAACTGAAAAAGGCTATTCCTTCATGGCGACACAAACAGACTGTTTAAATGTCTGGAACAGAAAAATAAGTGTCATGAAAATATTCAACCAATTTGTAAACAGGTTGAGCCTAAGAAGCTGCACCAACGAAAAATGAACTAGCATTTTCTGATAAGCTAACATATAATTTCTGCCGAAAAGTAAATTGAAGTTAAGAAGTTGACCCACTTAAATTATCCTGCCGAAAAGTTAACTAAATTCGATTAAGCAGTTTCTGGGATGCTGAAACGATCACCACAACCCAGTAGCAAGGCAAAAACATTACCGTAAACACAATTGATAAGAAACAAATCAACACCTAGATGCAAAACGCATCGAAAGGAAACAATTCAAAGCAGAACAATCTTATTAAGTTAGAAGAAACAGCTTCAAAAAAAAAAATGCAGCTAATATTAAAGTTTTCAAAAAGTTCAAATATGTTGTATAACTTCCAGAAAGTAACTTACAGCACTACTGGAACAACAGTTATGAACTTCCTGTTGCGCGTGAGTTGCTTTCCATTATCCATCTGCTCCCACCAAGTCAATCCATTGTAGATCCCCTGGTCGTCAGCAAAAGGAGTTCCTTTCTTCCAGTGGAAAAAGTGATAAGTGACCTGAAAGATGAAAATTCATATACCTAAATCACGCTCATGGAGATGTAAATTAAATTTCCCAAGCTTTATAAAATAAAAATACTAATAAAGACCTAACCACAGACATCAAATGAACTTAACCGAGGAGAGATTTTGATTGGCACAAGGCCTTAGATTAAGTAATGAAATTATGGACTGGAATAGGAAAAATTGTAGAGTCGAATTCATACAAAAATCAAAAGGAAACAACTTCATTGGAAAAAGTTCGCTGAATTCAAAATTGAAAGACGAGTTACAGACTGAGTTGTGAATTAGATTGGTATACTCAATATATGCCGTGAAGAAAAGAGCCGTTGGGGAATAACACTAGGAGTTGTGGAAAGGACTGAAATTTCTATGCATCAAGACTCTCAATAGGAATTGAGTGCTCAGTCATTCACTATCTAATCGGCGATTCTTTCTTGTACAATGAAAGTAGGAAAAGAAAAATGTCTAGAGAGTATAATTTGGTTGCTTTATTCTGTATGTATCTTTTTCAAGCCGATATTCTTCATCCATTGTTTCGAATTTGAAAGATCCAGGAGTCAATGCAGGAGCAATTAACATTGGATTGTTTTGAATTGATTGAAAGAAAAATGGTTGGAGCACAGAAACGAAATCGAAGTGCTATTTAAATGTGCATCTACATATATTTACGTGCTGTCGGGTAAGTTGTAGAATTCATAAATTACGCAAAGTACTGTGCCTTTTTAGTATACTGATTGGTTAATGTATGCAATACTCAGTCCAAACAATAAATCAGTCATTTAAAAAAAAAACAGTGACAGATATAAAACCTTAAAATTATTATCCTGCTCTATGTCTATCCGCAGACAATGTGTTAACTGAGTCTTAACCTTCCTAGGCCCTGCAAGAAGCCATGATGATATGAAGAAGACAGTAAAATCGAAAAACGAAAAGGATTCTGATTAAATCGACAACAGTTTCCACATTTTTAAATCAACTTTTGAGTTAGTACAGCAATTTCAGGAGGCTATAAGCAAACTTACAGGAATTCTACAGATTTTCTGCTCTCTTACATAAACCTCGTTATAATTTGATGTCTTAAAAGCTCCAATTTTCAAATTGAGCTTCGTGGAATGCCTAGCTTAGTTAAGGAAATATTTCCATGATATTAAATTTTTTTCTAATCCTGACTAAGAAAATACGCGAAATGACCAATCTGAATAATGCCAATCAACAAACTGTGGAAAAACCTAAGTACAGAGCTATATATAATATTATACACACACACACACACACACACACATATAACCCCTAAAGAATACAAAAGTTTTCATCTTCACTAGTGCATACACCAAAGAATCAAAGGAATAACCTAGGATTCTTCTTCCTTTCATTTAAAAAAAAACAAAAATTAAATTATAAAAAAAAATCCAAGAACTCTGGCAATTCAACAGCAAAGACGAAAATCAATCGGAAACTATACTCAAACAAACATGCATGTCCAATCGCGCATATACACAGAGATACACACACACACACACAAATATATATATATATATATAGAGAGAGAGAGAGAGAGGCGTACGACGAAATGAGAGAGGTTGACGATGGTCCAAGCCATGCCGGGAGAGCAGCCGAAGACGGAGAGGACGATGAGCCAAGAGAAGAAGAGGATGAGGATGTAGGTGGTCCAGACGCCTGGGTACATGAACCACTCCGTATTCCTGTTCAGATCCGCCGGCTGAACCGCCTGCACATACAGATTCGCCATTTCTTCAACAATCGCACAATCAAATTGAATTTTTTTTCCTCGATTTCTGATTCGGAAATCTCAGACTCGATTGGATTGAGCTCCACTTTGTGCTCACTGAGATTCGATTGACGATTCTGGGATTTCGAATTCCGAAGCCAAAGAACATATAACAGAGTGCTCTGTTTTGGGTTTTTTTCCCTTTTTTTTTTTTTCTCTTCCTCCTTTCCTATTCCTAATCTGTTCGTGTGGATCTTATTAATGGTGGTGTGGACCTGGAGGGTAATTAATTAATTAATTAATTAGTAGTAAACAATAACGATTAACCAAAACGTTGA
Organism: Ficus hirta; assembly: GCA_038430175.1. Lineage (NCBI taxonomy): Eukaryota > Viridiplantae > Streptophyta > Magnoliopsida > Rosales > Moraceae > Ficus > Ficus hirta. The sequence continues at coordinate 13,048,886 of CM076588.1, forward strand.
TAACGACAAACCAAATAACACTATTAGCCAAACACCTCCCAAAATTAATATCTGCCCGTATGAGTGGAGAGAAATTTTAGGATATAAAACGACACCGTAGTATATCTTTATAAAAAATATATTAAAAAAAATAGTTAGGTTTTTTTAGGATAAAATTTAGCTAGGTTAATATTATTGCCAATAGCAATACAATGTGCGATAAATAGGCATTAGGCTTCGTTGACTAAATTTATTACCAACTTTTTTTTTTGTAAATAAAAGGATTTAGGGTAGTCATATTATTTTTAGGTTTTTAGCTCCATAGGTAGTAATCTATTTCCTTAAGAATAACAGGAAGACATGTTCTTTATATTAGTTTTTCTTAGTTAGTCATCCGATGTCTATTCTATCATTACTAAACTAATGCTTCAACAGTCAAAGCTGGAACGAGGCCTAAAGGGAGGCATCGAGAGTTGAACCCAAATGGATGAATGGGAGAAGCTAGCAAATGCACCCACTCTTGCCGACCCATTCACCCATGTGGGTATAATTTTTTACCAACTTATTCAAAGGCAAACTTTTTTTTTTTTTTTTTTGCCAAAGAAATTCAAGATTTTTTGGAGATAAGAAATTCTCAATACTGGGTGATAAGATTTTTTTTTTTCTTTTTAAACTTTTTGAAGCAAGTGATAGGGATCTATTTTGAGTCATTAATTTGAGTTAAAAATATGTTCCCATGATCAGTTAAAAATAAACCGTACAAATTACTTTTCAAAAAAATAAAATATATCCAAAAAAAAAGTCATAGGTTACACCATGAAAGAGACTCATAGTTCATTTATTAATTACTTTTAAGAACTTAATTATCAAAGTTTACCATTTTATTAGTAACCACTATTAGAAATTTAAAAATAAAAAAAGAAAAAGAAAATTTTGGTTTTTTTTTTTTTTTCCTTCTGTTCAAGAAAAACTTATTTGGCTCTGGATGTAACATTTTTCTGAAGAGAAATTACATAATACCATATCATCGTGTTTATATAGGGTAAATGTTAATTCTATCCCAATCGTCTTTCTCTCTTCTATTAAATTTTATGTTAATCTATTAGTTTAGAACTTTTACAAATATTCAGAAGTTGAATCACCTAATTATCAATTATTTAATTATCAATTATTTATTAAACGATTGTACTATATAAACACAATGACACAAGTGTTGCGCACTTGTGTCTCCAAATTAATGATTGACAAGAACAAGATTTGCAAAACTTAAAGCTAACCACTAACCACTAACAAAGGAACACATCATATAAGCATCCCAGCCAAGCATTGCCATTGACTCACATTATTAGCTAGTCCCAAGTATGTATGCATATACAGATATACACACATACACACACAATATATATACAATTTTTTACTTTCCCAAATTCTAATAGTTTTTCTACTTCCCATCTAACCAAGCATGGAAGTTGGGAACTAAAAGATTTAGGAACATCCTAAGATCAGATAACCCAATAACAGTAATTACATTCAGTTCCACCTTCCATTTTCCAATACAAATAAATTATTTTAAAATTATATCATCCATAAACAAGAACCAGCTAGAAAGCAAGTGAAAAACCAGTATAAAATGTCAACAAAATGCTCTTATTACCAACACTGATGACTGACCATCCATAAGTTTATTAGGATCAAATTCACAACCTGATAAGCTGTGTATTAGAATCTTCACCATCCCCAGCTGCTTCTTCACTATCGTCTGTCCAGCCCAAGTTCGCAGCCAAATCCTCCACAGCCACCTTCATCACATCAGTTCGGACGCCAATATCAGTTGCATATCTGCTCATGCAGTACATCCCTGCCGTCATCGTTGCCACGCCTACGGGGCTTGGCATCAGCAGCTTCAGAGGAGAGGAGAGAATGGCGGCCAGTGGGGCACCAATGACGGAAGAAGCCTGCCCGCTTCTTCCAATGCCGAGCCTGTCCATTATCAGAAGACCGGTTTTGCAGTAGAGCGTGAAATCCTCGCAGTTGTTCTGGAACACGTCGTAGTTGCCAAATCCATTTTGCAGAAGATACATTGCTCGGTGGACAACGGTTTCTGGAGGATCAGATGCTGCAGTGGTGCATGTTCCGCCCCGTACTTTGGCAAGGAAAACTGAAGGGGTGACCCCGTATTCAAAGCAATAGAGGGATCCATTTCGGAGGAAGCAGTCCAGGCAAGAGAGGACAACGCCGCTGTTGGGTTGTCTGAATCCGCAATCCGGAAAGGTTGGACAGGACATTGAATCATAGGGATCAGTTGATGCTTCGCTGGTGTTCAGGTTTCGCTCCGGTCTAAAATGGACCACTTTGCTTCCCCCAACAAATATACCTGGATAGTACGCAATAAGCCTAGCTCATGATTAAGCTTGATCAACTATAAAAGTAGCTGAAAAAAATCATGGAGATCGTATTCTGTAACGGATAAACCATCGTAATCCTTGACTAACGAGAGCAAATAATAATATAGAAAGACAAGAAAACACACTATAATTTATAGTTATTCACCATCAAAATAAGATTACAAGAGAATCAAACATGCCTTTCATACTCTCTAACTAAGATCAAGACAACCGTGTGCTAATTTAGCCTCACGACGATAATTACGCTCCAAACTCGACGACTTCTACAGCTTAAAAATTCTCAAAATTCAGTCACATCCAAGCGATAGTTTTACTCGATTTATGGAGTTCATTTTTCATAATTAAGGCGAAAAACGGCGATCATCTCCACATTGAGAGAATCAATCAGTTTAGTTGTAGCTCAGAACCTTTAAAAGCGAAATCTGTAGCAAAACTTAAAGAGCAATATTCCTCACCATCTCTGCCTATGATTTGCAATGGTTACATTAGTCATTGTTCTGTTACCCAGGATTCAGTTCAGGCAGACAAATTCATGTTCTTTTTAGTACAAATGGACACCAAAATTCAGCCGTCACAACAACCAAAAACAAAAATTAAAAGAATAAAAAAAGCCTTAATCGGGTGACCGATTACAGAAACTTTATCTTAATCCCAAGATCTCCAATATATAGTCTAAAACTCCAAAATTCCTATATGCCTTCAGAAGAATATAACTCTAGTGATCTTGTAACATTATTTTTTAATCATCAATGGAACAATTCACAGTTTTACAGTTCAAACCTTATTTACATGAAAACCTTAATTGTTTGTCTTAATTGCTTGATGTCATGAGATCTGATGAAATGGGAAACATTTATTCCTTGGCCTGATAAGAATCTTCAATTTAGAAGTCCACAAGCCTAAACTTGCAAGCAAAGGAATTTTCCCTTAGCATGTAAAATGCAAAACCAGAACAAAAACAAAAATAAAAACAAAAAAAGTGAAGACACAATTGAAGAAGGCATAAACCAGTAACAAAGAAGCATAGAGATTGATGGGTCCCATCAAAGATTTTATTTTTATTTTTTTTGAAATTGTCCCGTCAAAGATTTTGGTGAAGCACAATTTCAGAAATGCCGATTAGTTGGATAGAAAAAAAAAATCTAATAGAAAATAAAACAACGAAAATAAAACAACAAAAATAAAAATAAGAGATCTATCATGAACCCACATTGTACAATCCTTTCGAAAATTTGAAGAAAATGCCTAAATTCATAATTAAAACAAATAGAAAATAAAAACCCACGTTGAAAATGTTCGAAAATCTCTCTCCTTTTTTCCCCCCTTCAAATTAACAAAAACAAGCACAAGAGACAGACCGTGGTGAGAGTAGGCGAAGACAGCTCTGTATGTGTAGATATGGTCGCCTGCCTTGATCTCACTCCTCTCCACTCTGTTTGTGAGCAAACCCATCTCTCTCCCCTCTCTCTATCTCTCTCTCTCTCTCTCTAAACGACCGACTGTAGTTGAAACATAACCCTGCAAGACGCCCACACACAATTGACTACTACATAAAATAATTAAATAAAATAGGCAAATGGGTGTGGCAGAAAATAATTGGATGACCAAAAGAATCAGTGTAACGACTCTCACCAATAAATGCTTTGATATATATACTATACACATATGTATATATATATTTATATGTATATATATCAGTTTTTGGGTTTAATTTTGTGGGTCTTATCAGATATTGAGATGGTGATCTTGGAATAATTGATCGGGTTAAGGGATAATTGGCATTTACCATCGACGGTGACAACTGACCTTTTTGGTCGTTTTCTTCACCTTTTCCTCTCCCACTTGACTCCGAGGGAGGCGTAGACAATTGGGGACCAAGGCCGGCTTCCTTGTAATTATATTCTTGCCGTTTCTACTTTTTTTTTTTTTTTTTTACTTTTTTTTTTAGGGTCTTTAGTAGTTGATGGGAGATTATTTTATGACTTTATCTAAATAATCTTTAAGGCATCCATCCGGATTATAATATTTAGATAAAAACAATTAAATGAAAATATTTAAAACAGAAATATTTAAATTATTATTCGATTTGATGTTTGGATATTAATATTTAATATATTATATTTAAATAGATTTTATATACATAATATTAAACCAAGCATTAGAATGCTCTGTTTCATATGTGCAAGAACTAAATACATATTTGAATGAGTTACACAAATGGAATGACTAAATTGAAGCAAATGATTACCACAAACAAAGAATTCTTAAAAAAAAAAAAAAAAAAAATTTAAAAAAGCGCATTTTGCTCAAGAGTTTAAGGAAAAACGACGTCCTTTACCCCCCCCCCCCCAAAAAAAAATGTAGAAGCGACGTCGTTCAAAAGGGGATAAGGAGGAAAACAAGGGAGCTTTGGATTCTTTGCCCTATTTACACGTTATGCGCCACTTCGGTTCGCACCTTCTTTCTCTTTATTCTTCTTTTCGCAAGAAAGGTGAGATCAATTATTATGTCTGTTATGCATGATGTTACTCATGCTTAGCCCCAAGCACAACATTAGAATTTCATTCTTTTTTCTTATTTGTGATAATTACACGTCGACGAACTTTTAACAAAAAATAATACTGTAACCTATAAATGAACCCCACTAAATAAACATATCATCTCCCAAGTTATTGGAATTTCTACAGTCCATAAAGATGAAAATGATACCTTATTGTTAATTTGGCCATGAGAACCATAGAATTTGAACCATAGGTCTAAACAAAGACCCAAAAAAAAAAAAAAAAAGAAGAATCCCACTGAGAGCATAAAGCAACTTTACCACTGATTATATTCTATTTATAAAATATATATATATAATACACACTCCGTACGTTTCTATCAATATTTTTGATACACAATTGTACATGAATTGTTCTTTGGTTGGGTATATAGGAGGTGACTTGACTTGGCACCATATGAGATCTATGAGTAACTTATCGTAAAGTATAATATATAAGAATCAATATAAAGAATAATGATGCCTTGTTACGACATTTATACAACTAATTAGGCTAAGAAGATATTCCATTCGTAGACTTTCACCTCAAAGTTTGAATCTTCTTCCAGCAAATGTCTAATTTTTTTCGCATGCTCGGCATCCTTTGCAAGCAACAAGGCGAAGCCTCCTCCACCGGCGCCCACAAGCTTGTAGCCACAACAATAAGGACGAGCAAATTCGAAGAGTCTATCAACGAATTCGTTACTGCAGTAGGGATCGAGTTCTTGATGCAATCTCCAAGCCTCGAACATTATTTCTCCTAGGTCATCTAAGTCACAGTTCATCAGAGCTTCCCTCCCTATTTTTGCAAGTTCGGCAAGGCGTTTGATGCTGGACACAAGGAGGTTGTCCCGACGAAGGTACCGGGTTACCACCTTTTGCAGGACTTGGTGTGCAAGTCGGACCTGTAAAGTTATAAACTAACATGTGAACTTACAAATAAAGATAATGCTATCTTGTAGAACATGTCATCACCTTAAAAACATGGCATAAAGCAAAAGAAACTTTTTGGATACCCCCGACAGGACTAAGGACATTAATCATCTAATAAAGGCCCTACCACCTAACCATAATGCGAAAATCTGGGCACGAGTGATGGGAGGGAGCTAGGATACTGGATAGTCTAGATTCGTGATTCTCAAAGTCGTCGTGTTGAGAATATATGCATTCAAGGTTACTGTGAAAGCCTAGAGATAAAGCATTGGCCTCAGTAACGACAAGAAGAGGTCCAAACCTTAAGTAGAGCTTGCACAGAGACCAATATTTTTTTAGAACAAACTACATATTAGAGATGAGGATATCATCAAAAAAGGTAGTTCTCATTATCACCTTTAAGAGTAAACTAATGTAAATATATAAGCTCTATGTTCAGAATAATATCAGAACATGTTTTTCTCGATAGTGTAATTTGGGAAAGATGATTAAAATGCATGACCAAAAAGGAAACCGAAACTATTGTATACTTACTTGACCAGTGAATACTACGAGCAACCTTTGTTGCAGCTCTAGAACAAGCTGTGGAGAAGCCAAGAGCGGTATGACTTGCAGCCGCAACGGAATTCCAGGAAAGCTAGCAGTAAACTTAATACCAGGATATAGGCCTCCAATTTGGTCTTGCCAACCACCCCCCGTCCCCATAATCTGCTCCAACACCAAAACAAGTCTCGCAACGTTCTCGTTACTAGCATCTCCATCAGTTATCTGGACAAGTCCTTTTACAACAGCAGCTGCTAGGATGCTAGAAGTCCCCAATCCACTGCCACGGGGTACATTGGCCCATGTTTTGATCCGCAAACCTGTGGATGCCAGACGATTATCATGGATAACACCAGTCACAAGTAAGGCAGATTTGACCAGCCGGAATGGATCATCGATGTCAAATGGAGTAGCAATAGAGGTTAGATCATCAATAATTAACTCATTTCCAGCATCATCGTCAACAAAGACACCAGTTTCTTTTGTCGTCTCTATGATGGCTCCAACTGGAAGAGAACCTCCGAGACTTATTGCCATATTTAGTACACAACCAGCACGCTCTAAGCTCCATGGAGGAGTATCACTCCAACCCCCAACAAAATCGACTCGAACCGGTAACTCAACCTTTATGCTTCTAGGATGGAAAGATTGATTCACATCGTAACCATTATCAATCCGTGATGCTGGAGTAGAGATACTATTTGGGACATCCAGAAGATGTTCTGTGGAACAGAAAAGGCCGTTTGTAATTTATTGCTCAAAAAGATTTTAAGGAAAAAAAAAAAAGAATAATTACTAAGTAGTTTAATTAAAGAAAGTGAAAAGGTTACTTAGGAAGCACAGTACAAGTAATCACATATTTTCAATTTGTTTTGTGCTAAGATAACATATCATTTACTAATCATTGTTCTTTTTTTTCTCCCCCTTATTGTTCTTTTGTTAATGGCTGTTCTTTCTACTTATACAATTATGCTGACAGACGTCATGAATAGTTAATTCTACCTTTGAAACCATATCGTACTGCTGAAGCAGTTTCGTCGGCAACAGCAGCCCAAACCTTGTGCTCCAACTCTGATGATGTGGGCTCATCGCTGCATGCTCGAAGAAGATCAACCTGCACCTGGTATGCTCGGCTTTTCGGAAGCAGCTTAGAGTTCTGCGCCAGAAGCTTGGGACACAACTCAAGGAAGTCCTTGCATATTCCAATTCCCGACACTTCATCCTGAAGAATTTCTTCACACAATTGAGATAAATTGCGCCCAAGTATTCCATAATTGAAACAAGCTTTGGCAATTCCAGCTGCGAGATATGCTTGATGATTAGTGGAGTCTGTGCACATTTTCGGGAAATCAATTGATCTATGTAACTCCTCCAAACTAACACGAGGTGAGCTTCTCCATAATTCAAGAAAATGCTCAGATTTTTTCTCATTCAAGCCTATCAACCATGAAGCCAAATCAAGCATGTCAAAGTAAGGAAGAACAGGAAATATTTTTGCATTCCATAAGCATTTTTCCTGAACACCACTTGAGCTCCATAGGTCACTTTCTTGAATTCCTAAATCATGCAAAACCTTCTTCCAGGGTTTTCCGCAAAATGTTCCATCCTTGGATAAGGAATCTTTCGGGTTATCATGAAGGCCACAATACACTATGACTCTCTCAGTGCATTCTAATAACGGGACCTCCCAAAGACAATGGCGATCGGGGAGCATGAACTTATATGGACTATCTGTTGCTCTTTTTACTTTCGGGACTTCCATACTAACTACAATGGCCAGCGAACCGATTTGTATTCCACTAGGAATGGATGAATCATAGACAAGGGAGTCATCTCCAATTGAGACACCGGGTGCAATTTTGCTTGAAAGAACAACAGCAGAAGCTGCAATGTCAGATGCATTGGTTGCTGGAATAGAACACAAATGTCTTCGAGCCACAAGTCCTGAACCAGTCCCAGTTAAGTGATCCAAAACTTCACTTGAGGTTCCAAAATGCAAGAATAACAATTCGTCTGCAGTTCAACAAGGACCAATAAAAAAAGGAGTCGGATTTCATAATATATGTATTATGTTGTCAATAATCAATTTTGGTACTTGTAAGAGGCAACATGTTGCAACATACAAGCACAGTAGCTGAACAACTTCTGCTTTCCTAATTTGTCGACCAGTTCTTCACCCAAAGGGCGTAACTGCAACCACTCGTGTTTTGCAGGTACCCAAGCTGCTACCAAATCTTCATATAAGCTCATCTGCATAAAAAAATAAAAATATAACTGAAAAATTAAAAGCTTTATTGGGATCAACTTAGATAAGCCCATGGATAGGATTTTTACCGCAAAAAGAACATTGAAATCTCTTTCAAATTACTACATGTAAAAGTCAACTTCAAAGGTGAATAAAGAACCAAATGGTGGAGAAGAGAAAGTTCTTTTATAGAGCCAAAAACTATTTTCAATGTAATAGATAATCTCTGTTATTTTCTCTATTTTCCCTCGAACATTTCAAATAAGAAAGATTCTTTGACAATAGTAACCTGCCTCTTTTCTGCTGTTAAGAAGCTCTGCGACCATTGACTGGGAAGACAATGAAAGCTTAACAAGCTCCAGCCACCCTTTACCTCTAACTGCTATTATTCCAGTGTCAAGAAGTGTTCTACCGTCATCTAAGATTGCATTATTCTTGACAAGCTCCTCTAAACTAGGTTTTTGCAAGAGATTATCAACTGAGCTGATCATATAACTCTTTTCCAGATTATCACTCCTGGATGCTACAATGACACCGTGGTTAGAAGCAATATCAAGTGTGATTGGAACCGTGATGATGCAGGATGTATCCTCTGGAAGAATCAGGGTGGAGGCATCAAAACATGGGAGAACATCTCCGGTCATGATGAATATCCCGCCTGAAAAACATGAAGAAGATCTTTTAACTACACATCCCCTATGTCGTGACTAGTGATCTCAAACAATAGTTTTAACAAGAAGTTCATGAACAAGACCAGAAACGGTAAACATTATTATTAGGAATTATTATAATCAGAAGAGTTCCAAGATTGATTAAATGTGATAGAAGGTAATAATAACCTTCGTTTTTAAAAGCTTGTCTTGCACAAGAAGCAATCGCAAGTATGTGATCGAAAAGCAGTGGAACTGGCCCATCAGGGTCATCTGCTGCTAGATAGGGAAGTGGCAGGAAAACCTTTCCCATGGGGTTCGCCCACGGCACCCGTTTGGAGTCACCCCCAGCATGAAGCAATAGTATATGCCTTTTGGCAAGGAAGCTACCCATTGCTGCACCCTCAATTTCGTCTTCGGAACCCTCATTCGGCACAGAGGAACCAAAAACGCCATTTTTCGTTCCCTCTGCCTGTTGCTAAAAAAAACATCAAATCAAAAACGAAGCCAGAAATCAACATAGTTTATCAAACAGGAATGTGTATCTGGTTCTTAATTGAAATTATTTACAAGAAACGACAGCGGCTATGACCGCAATTATCATAAGCTAAACAAAAAGTTTAGATCAGACAAATATGTTTAGCAAGAAAATAAAATCATCACCGACAATTTGATTTCAAATTATAAGAATAAAATCAAAATCCCTTAAATCAAAACCATCACAAAACAAAAATCACTTCAAACGTCATTGTCTAAAGCTTTAATCACCTAATCCTACAAATACAGTTTTCCAATAAAGCAAATCTGAGCACTTGTTGACTTGCATTTCAATCAATTAAGCAATAAAAGATAGTGAAGCAGGACCTTCTGAAAATGCGCGGCGAGGGCGTGAATGGCGTGAAGAGTGGCGGCGCCGGAGCCGATCCGGTGGCCGAGGGGGTCGGGGACGGCGAGGGTGACGGTGGAGGCGGCGATGCGGCCAATCCGCTTGGCGCGACTGAGCTGCCACTCGTAGAGCTCGGCTTGCTCGGGGCTAGCCGCCGTGAGAACAATGGCGTCCCAAGTGGGAACCCTAGAAGGATGCCTCACCGACAACCTCAAATGGTACCACGATTTCCGCAGAACTCCTTCGAGATCCGCCTTCTGTCTGGTTCGCGAGAGCCGTGTCCTTCTCTTGGTTTCCATTTCTTTGTTTTCGTTTCTTGGGGAGTCACTTTCCCGAGAAAATGAGGGAAAAGTTACAGAGAGGGTGAGAACTGAACAAGAGAAGTGTCTTTTTTGCCCGTTTACTCATTTTTAAATTGGAAAATTTTCTTATTCATTTTATTTTGAAAATAAGAAAATTTGTTGGATAATGTTGGGAATAACACGATAAAGAAAAAAAAATGCAAAAAGATTTGCAAGGGAAATCATATAAAATATATATATATATATTTTTTCAAAATGAAAACAGTAAAATAATAGAAAAAATGAAGAAAACAGACTTTTAATATTTTTTATCCACTTTGAAAAAAGTGACTTTTTTAACTGCCCAGAAAAATGTTTACGCAAAAAAAAAAAAAAAAAAGACAAAAAGAAATCAAAAGAAAACAAGATGAAAATTTGGGATCTATCCAACAAAAATGGAAGGGGTTGGGGAGCGGAAATCAGGTGCTTTGCCAGAAAATTCCCGATTCAAATTTTATCAAAAGTGAAAATTAAAAAATAAATAAATAAAAAAAAAGGGGAAAAATAAAGAAATTGGAAAAAACCAGTCGCATCGCCCGGACTCGAACCGGAGACCTTCAGTGTATTAGACTGACGTGTTAAACACAAACACCACGACACCTTCTTGAGTCTTCGCAGAACGTTTAATAAAATTATTCATTACTTGCATAATTGTACAGAAAAAAAAATATCATGGCATAAAATATATATATATTGGATTTGCATGTAGTAAAAATGCATGTCACAGAATACTATCACATGTTTATCCACAAAGAGGATTATTTCAATGTCTCTAAATAATTTACGAAACCATGATATTTCTTTTATCATCACGCCTAATGATTGTAATTAGAATTTAAGATGTATTTCTTAACGTACATAATAAAAACCATTTACCAAAAATAATAAAACCATTTGCACTACATAAAATGCAGGCACTATTACAAAAGCGGGAAATTCAAAAGATGACGACTTGCTCTCAAATTTCACGTTAACACTCATAAATTATATAGATGGTCTTTGAAGTTTGAATTATCAATCATTTAATTTTTCACTTCTTATATTTTTAGGGCATGTTTACTTTACATCAAAAGAAAATGAAAAAAAGAGAAAGGTAAAGTGAATAATCATGCTCTTTCTTAATTAATCACATATTTAAGTTTAGTTACCACACATAATATAGGGATTACATCCCCTTTGATATTGAATCCCTGCAAAGGAAATAAATACAAAATATACTTATATATCCTTAATAAGTTTCTTTTTTTTTTTTTCAAATCCACTTTGTTATTTTTTTTAATTGTGTAAAATGATATTTTAGTAATACATTAAAATTAATAAGTTTATTAAACACAATAAAGAGAAAGAGATTGTTGTCCTTTACTATTTCTTTACTTTATTTTCTACTCTCATTTACTTTAAACATAATGATTCTCCTTACTTTAACTTTACTTTATTTTCCATTCTCATTACCTTTCCAACTACATTCATTTACGATTTAATAAACATTTCGTTAATTTAAACTAGTTTACTATTAAAATCTTGAATTTTTTTAAGGGATTTAAATTCTTGATTTAGATCAAATACTTATCGTATCGAAGACTTTTATAACTCCATTTTGTATAAATTTTTCTAATATACCCTTTCATTAATATATTAGTAAATTTTATACAAAGTTGAGTTATGCAAGTATTTAATTTGACTAATATTTCACCTAAATCAAGAATTAAATAGTAAATTAGTTGAAATTCAAAATATAAGAACTAAAACCAAATTGCAAATAATTAGAAGACCATTAGTAATTAAAAAAAAACATTTGTAGAAAATAACTTGCAAGTGTAATTTTATGATAATTTTACTCTTGACTTTATTAAAAAGTAGAGAGTTCACATTTCCTACTTCAAATTAAAAAAAAAACATGTAATATTTATTTTTATAAAAGTTAAGGAACATTTTACGTAAAAACAATGAAAACCAAAACGACATCAACAGAAAAAATGTACCAAAAAACTGACTTGCACCCCATCACAAAAGGGGAAAAAAAAAAGTATATATATATAGACACACACATATTTAGGCTATGTTGTAAAAGGATATATTGCTAGACTGATCCCTTTACATTTAAATTTGTGTAATTTTAATCAATGTTCTTTTTTTCGTAGCTTAAGTAAGCCTCAATTGTAAAGTAGTAATCCTTTCCGTTAATTCTTGGATGAAATCCATTAGTTAGCATCACTTTTTGATCAAATTATTGACAGATTCCATCAAAAAATTAAGGAAAATGACTACTGTAATAACATTTTAATAGTTTAAAGTCATTCAAGCAACGGAAAAAAAAAACATGGATAAAAGTTGCACAAACTTAAAAATTTAAATACTAAACGAGTAATTTATTCTTTTTTTTAATGTGACAGCTTCGCCCATGGGTAAGCAGTCAAAATAGGGAAAATGTGCTGCCTTCCAAAGACGCAAAGCTTAAAATGGATGTAACATTATGGAAGAGCTTGGTGAATGAGTTTGAGTTGAAATTTTTAAGTTTCAATAGTAAATTTTTTTGAATTTTCAGAAAAGACAAAAAACTTTTTGGGAAAAAGACAAAAACATTTTGAAAAAAAGACAAAAAAAAGTTTAAAAATCTTAGTTTGAGTTATTACACCAAACTTCCCTGATTTAACCATCATTTTTTAATAGGTAAATTATTGTGATGATCCGCGAACTTTATATGAGGGTGCCGATTGGTCCCTCAACTTTTTTTTTTTTTTTGATTGGTTGATTCCCAATCTTCTAAAAATGGTGCAAATGAGGGTAAAACCCTAACGTCTATCTAAAGAGTCACGGTTTTGCCCCACATGCCCTGCACATGGCTTCAGTTAGCGGCGAAAATACCAAAATGCCCTTGATTTGTACAGGAAAACTATTATGTTATTTGAGGGAGTTCTTCATTTCCCCCTTTTCACTTCTCAGAAATTTCAACCAAAAAAAAAAAATTCTCAAAATGGAGAGATATTGGGTTTCTCTCTAGGATTTGCCTTGTTGAATCAATTTCTTGACTTTCTTTATTGATTTCTTGGACGAATCTTGCAGGTGGTGAAAACGAATATTATTCACTACATGACGGTTTTGGTAAAAACCTATGCCCTGGGTTTGCATATGTCCACGCTATCATCAGCTTGCTCGGCCTGTCACAGAAGCAGATCGGTGGTGCCATTGAAGATCTCCTTGGAGCTGATTCTGTGAGCCTTTGCGTAGAGAAAAGGGAAACACAAAAGCTAATTTTATCCCAAATCCCCAATTTATTCCCTCCAAAATCAATCACCTACAGTGGGAAGGTTGGCCACCTCCTTCGTAGCGAATAATATTCATCTTCACCACCAACAAGATTCGTCCAAGAAATCAATAAAGAAAGCCAATAAATTGATTCAACAAGGCAAATCCTAGAGAGAAACCCAATATCTCTCCATTCGAAGAACTTTTTTTGTTTTTTTTTTGGTGCTGAAATTTCTGAGAAGTGAAAAGGGGGAAATGAAGAACTCCCTCAAATAACCCATTAGTTTTCCCACACAAATCAAGGGCATTTTGGTATTTTCACCCCTAACTGAAGCCATGTGCAGGGCACGTGGGGCAAAACCGTGACTCTCTAGATAGACGTTAGGGTTTTACCCTCGTTTACACCCTTTTTAAAAGTTTGGGGACCAACCAATAAAAAAGAGTTGAGGGACCAATCGGTGCCCTCATAAAGAGTTTAGGGACCATCACAGTAATTTAACTTTTTTTAAATTCTGAAAGTTTGTATTTTTTTTTTAACTAATGAAAACTATTTTCAGGGGGTATATTAAGAAATTCATATCAAACAAAATTGGATCATGAAAGCCCTCTATTTGATCAACGTTTCACCTAAGCATGCGTTGGAATTACAAGTTCACACTTAAGTTTTTTTATATCAAATTTTATCTTTTTCTGAAAAGTCAATAAAAATTTGGGTATACGTATAGATTCGCTTTGAAAATTTGGGAAATGATTTACGACGAAGATGATGACAATGACGCGTGTACCGTCATGGCTTTTGGTGCACGACTTAAAAGTGGTTATGGAGAATACATTCTGCGGGTTGTTTGTGAGTGGTTTCCATCCGGAAGATATGGCGATGTGATTTTCCTTTTAGACGGCTTCGATATTTACCAATATGAGATTGCCAGCAAAGTTTGGCAGTTCCCATTCGCAGATATCAAGTCTCGATATACCATGACAGTGAAGAGAGTACTACACCAATACTTACACGTTCATCCCCTTGTTTGTCATTCTTTGGGTCCTACGCGAATTCCTGAGCATCGATCCGCTTCGAGCTGAGCAGATGCCATGATTCGCAGTTATTTGTTTTCTCTGCTTAGGACAACATTATCTAAGTTTATGTCACTAATTTATGTGGAAGATGGGAACACCTCCTCTTTCAATATTTGATTTTTTGAGGTTCAAAGTCTTACAGTTATGGTATCTCCCATTTGAGCTTCAATTTTGTGTTTTCCGTTAATTTATGAAATTGTCCTTAGTGCTAACATCTTTTCCGTTAATTTATGAAATTGTCCGAACCTTTAGTCCCACAGTTGAAGACTTCAGGAGAAAAATTCGCAGTGGGAACTCCCATACTATAAGTTGATGTTTCTGTTAAAAAGAAATACAGATATCAAGTACTGACTAACTTGCAAACCAGGGTATATTTGTGTTCACTGCAATGATTCAAATTTTGGGTTATTCCCGACTTTGAATGAAGATATTGTGTAGTTATATGGATGTGCATATATATATGTATATATATATATATGTATATATATTTGGATACAATCAATCCTTTTGCTATTCACATAACAGGAATTGGGGCTCAAGAGTCTTAAGAGATACAATTTAGGATTTCTAGGTGTTTTAGTTTTATATTTAAGTAGTACTATAGATACCAATTCTACTCCTAATTTTTTGATTATCAATTTACGTGTTATATTTTTATTGGTAGACGTCATCAATTGATGTGACAATACTTTAAACACTTATCAATAAAAGAACGACAACTCATATGTCACATAAGTTGGTACTCAAAAGTTAGAATTAGAATTAGTGTCTCTGGCATTGGATCACATATGTGCAAGTTACCTTAATAAGGTTGTATATGTCAATAAAAGAACGATAACTCATATGTTATACAGATTGATACTAAAAAGTTGGGATTAAAGTTAATATCCCTAACATTTTTCTATGTATATATACCTGCCATTGGATCACATATGTGCTTATACGTTTTGAATTTTTCAAGTATTGTTTACTGGCCTCATATGGGTTGCATTTTTTGTTCCATTAACCAACTATTATATATTGCAGCTCTGCAAGTTACCTTTATACCAATCCTCATTCAACCTATTTAACTAGATTTTCCTTGTTGGCTTATCGAGAGATTCGATCACAGTAACTTATGAATGCCATTTTTGGACATATTGTGGACTGCATAAATCTTACATTTTTCTTGAACAATTAAAATATCGCACACTTTTGACCTTTTGCATTCTCTGATATACTGGTTTGGAATGAAATTTTTAAATTAAAACTAGTTAATTAAAAAATTAGTAATAATTTTTTTTTGATTTTTTAGAAAAAGACAAAAAACTGAAATGAAATATTATGTCCCGAATGGAGGGACAAACATCCCTATGTATATTCATCGACTTCATTTAATATAATCTGTGCATCTTGGTCTACAGAAACTGTTGGAGCTACCTCTGACGTTCTCCGATAGAAGCGTGACCAGAAACTTCTCAAGTAAAGCAAGGAAATATTTGAAGAAGAGTGAATCTTATGACTTGTGATCTCTTTCTCATTGCCTGCCGATTTTAAAATACATGAAGAACAAATTCTTTTTTCAGCAAGGGCTAATTAAAGCTTTTGCCATCTCCTTCAGCAAATTTTTATCATTGCATCTAGCCGATATCGTTTCACTTGTTGAGAAGAAAGTGAAATGCTATGCCGCATTGGGAGAATCAGGTGTAAAGAGCCTCGGAGAGTATGATTTTGGTTCGGGATACGTGCCTATTGAAGAAGATTTTGCTCGAGAGGTCTTGTGGACGAACGAGCTTATTGCCGTCATGCAGGATAGAACCAGCTCAGTAGAACGGTCTTTTTTCACCTCTACTAATGCAAGTGGGGGAGAAAAGAAGGAATGGGATTTCACACCACAAGAGCATTAAGGTGGCAGAGCACACCAATTGTTGTGTGCTTGCTAAATGTAATGAAATTAGATGATTTATGTTACGTTATGCAAGTTGATCAGAAGAATTAGGATTGTTTCCCGGAAAACTAACCACCATGAAATTTCAGTTGTCTTGACGATGAAAAACAAAACAATCTCAACTGTCCAAAACTTGTCAGATTTTTAAGTTGAGAAAATGTCGGAGGCTGACATTCTTTATTTTCATATTGGATGAAATAGTGGCATATTGTACATCCCATGGTTGCATGGAACGTTTATTTTGAAAGATTAAAATTTACAATGTGAGATACATAATTGTTCCATTTATAGATTCGAAAGTTGAAAAATTAATATAATAGGTAAGATAATTGTAACGACACATACCTTCATTTGATATGATATTGTCTACTTTGAGCCTCGTACCCGCACGGTTTTGCTTTTAGGTTTAACTCCAAAAAGCCTTATATCATTATGAGATAATCTCTTTACTTATGAACCATCACATATATCCATTTCCAAACAATGTGGGACTACACAGTTTATCATTTCCTTATAAAGACTGATGACTATCACAACAATAATATCTACCAATACAAAATTTTCTATCGTATGATTTTCCTTTAAAAAGAAAAGGCAAATGTAATATTAAATGTATCTATAACATTACTTCCTGCATGAAAAAATAGCTTCAAAGATATCAAAGTAAACAAAAATATTAGGGATTGTGTAGATGCACTTAAATTGTGTATAAGTATTTTTTTTTTTGGTCAATTTGTTAAGCGTATTTTGGAATTAATCATATATTTTTTTAAGAATAATATTTGATTACGAGTATACTATGCAGAAGAGGTGCTATTGTTACATATGGCAATTCGTTATTGGTTTTTCTAATATTAATTTGTTATTTGTTTTTAGTAACACTTTGAAGTATACATTGTTGCAGCTAATAAGCAAAAATGTTATCCTTCTATTACCGATTTTCACAAATGTAAATCTGAAAGAGAGAAGGATTTAAACGCTTTATCATATGTATGTAGGTTTATTTAGAGAAACGTTAAATCATGTTGAGAAACTTTTACAATAACTATATGTAATTGCCTTTTCAAAGGAAAAAAAAAATATATATATATATATATATAATTGCCTGAAAATCACATTCTTATATTGGATTATGATTATGTCTAGTAAAAGGGAGTTTGTATTTTACTAGATCAATTGATTTAGTAGTTAAAATTAATATTTAGCTTATATCTCGTTATTATCTAATGTAATCTTACTTTACGTTTTTAAAAACATTTTGATTTGTATTTCTCTACTATTTTATATGGACTAGCATTCATAATTAGACTTGGATTGAACACTCTATATAATTAAGGACTTTAGTTTGTATTCATTTGTTTTTGTGTTATTTTCCAAGTCTGTGTCAAACTTTTCTCTTATACTGTTCTATTTATAGTTGAATTAGGACTTATAAATCTATAAATATGGCAATAGGCATTTTAGATACAAAATTGATGTCATCTCAACATGCTCATATCAAATGACATAAACATGAAGAACTCAAATTATTAATACTACCTCATTAAAAACAACAGAAACCTAACTTCTTTTCTGCCAACTTCTTCCATCTCCCTGGGGATGCACACATACGTATCCATATACGTATACACATATATATATATATATGTATATATAAACTGAGCCTATACAGCTAGCTAGCGGTTTCTATACAACATGCTCAATTTTTGAGAGGCACTTCTGGCGGCATATCCTTGCTCCCTAAGAATCTGCTGCTGAATAACCAACACAGAAGCAGTGCCTCCGAAATCGACAGCCCCAACATAGTCCCCAATGACGCCAAGCTCATGATAATTCTCGGTCCAATCCAGTAAGCCCTCCAGAAGCAACGGATTAATCCCTTGTTTCCTCCCCACGATCCAGAGATCGAATGTGTCCTCATTGATTGCCTGTATCGTCGCCACGGTCTCCGCGCCGTTCCTCACGACCACCTCCCTATAAAGCACCCTCTCATTGGCCTCGTTCTTCACCCAAAACCACGTCACCACCCCATCGTCGAGCTTCTTCTCCATCTCGTCGTCGCCCTGGCCGTTGAAGGCCAGGAACCGGATCACGGTCAGGCAGACGTCGGGGCTGCTGAGCATGCGGTCGGCGTAGGCCAGGGCCTCCCTGGAGTCTGCTCCTCCCAAGAACAGCACCGCGAAGTGGTGACCCGCTCCCCCGAAGGCGGCGGAGGATGCGATCGGATTAGGTCTCACGGCGTGGCCTTTGTCGACTAATATCCCCACGGAGCACGGCGCGTGGGAAAGCACGAAGGAGTTGACGGAGCGGACGCCAAGGCGCTGCCGCTCCCCGGTGCCCACCCCGGTGTCGAGGTTGTCCCTGTTGAAGGGCAGGATGATGAGGGTGGATTTGTTGATGAGAGCCCGCTCGCAGATGTCCTGGTACATGGTTCGTTTAGGGGTGACAATGGTGTGGGAGTGGAGTTTTAGGTAGTCGGCGTGGAGTTCTTGAAACTGGCTGAGAGCATTGTGGATGACGAGGCAAGAAGCATACTGAGAGGGCACCCGGCGCTGCCGGTCGTGGTCGATGTAGACTGGGGCAGCGCGGCCCACGAGCTCCATCATGCAGAGGGCGGTGACGGAGAAGGGGGTGGAGGGGGTCGGGTTCGAGGCCTCGAGGAGGTTGATGAGACCCGCCACGCTCTCTTCGTCTTGGATGGGGAGGAGGACGCGGAGGTCGCTGCCAGGAGCTGTGTGCTGAATGGTCCTCCTCTTGTTCACCCTGTACGGCTTTGTTGGGTCGTACACGACGGCGATCAAGGGTGTTACTATTCCGGTTATCAGGGTTGTTAGGAGCACCAACATTGTGAAATACGAGGGGTGTAGAATCTGCATTAATTAATTAATATGTAACCCCAAAAAAAAAAAAAAAACAATCTTCAGATCTATTCAAGTTTTGGAACCTTAACCAGTTGCCATATAATTGCTAACTAATAGCCTTCATAATTCAACTGCTCTAACATCATGAACATGTAACTGTGGTACCGTGGTACTTCTTTTTCCTTGGCAAAAAAAAAAAAAAAAAAAAAGGAGAGAGAACAAGGTAGACATACCCCTTTGTCCATCCAGTGAATGAACAACAAAAGCTCGACTTGACCTCTCACACTGATAGAAAAACCCAACGCGAGGCTGTCCTTCAGAGGGATCTTGAAGTAGAGACAAGCGAGCACCGTGAAGAGAATCTTGGTGAAATAACCGACGACGGTCATCGCCACCAACGGCTTCAGCGCCGGCCACACGAAACTGACATTCGAAACGTCGACATACATGCCGATGAAGGCGAACGAGAACGGCATGAGAATGTCAGAGGCAATGGTCTCCATCCTCTCGACGAGAGTAGACCCCAATGGCGGCCCGTCAGGAATGACGAGGCCTAACCACATGGGGCCGTTGCCGATGGCAAGGCCGAACATGTCGGTCAGGAAGCCCATGAAGAGCGCGCCGAGGAGTATTGCGATGATGAAGGCCTGGTCGATGGGCTTCCCGTCCTGGCCGGAGCGAAAAACCACCCAAATCATGAGCTTGCGGACGAGGAGGAGGATGATGAGGATGAAAACCGATGACATGAGGTACCAACCGGTGTTATTTGATTGCGCCTCGCCTTGCTTTGAGGCCTCGAAGGCGATGAGGGCGATCATGCCCATCGTGTCGGCGAGGATTGAAATGGAGAGAGACATACGCCCGACCTCGGAGCTCAAGAGGTTGAGCTCCCTGAGGACGGGGTAAAGGACGGGGAAGGAAGTGATGGAGACGGAGGAAGCTACGGCGCCAATGGAGGAGATGGTGGCGAGGTGGGCGTCCATCGACTTGCGGAGGGAGAAGCCGATGGCGAGGACGATGGACAACGGGAAGAAGACGCTGGCGAGGGTGATCCAGATGTGCTTCTTCCCGGGCCTGGTGACGAGGTTCATGTCCATTTTCACCCCGGAGATGAACAAGAAGTACATGAACCCAAGCAGCCCTATGTTCTTCACCATAAAATCTGCATTTTCGGGGAACAAGAACGCCTTAAACTTCTTGCTCCGCCCTAACACGCTCGGTCCGACTAATATCCCACCCTTCACATAATTAATCAAAAAAGTTAATAATTATTATTGTCAAAAAAAAAAAAATATTCTTTAATTCTCTTTTTATCTTTAGAACAAATTAATTTGTTTCCAAAATACTTTCAAACGGGAACATATATAATCTCTAAGAAGAGCACGCACAATGATCTCGGAGACGATCTTAGGCTGTCGGAGAGGCTTGAGAATGAAGCGAACAAGGCGAGTGGCTAAGAGGACAAAGCTGATCTCCAACAACACCAAAGGAAAGGAGTAGGACAGAGGATTCTCGCCATAGAATACGCCAAAAGGGTGACTGTGTTGAGTCTTCTGGCATACAAAAGCTCCGACGACGTAGCTGTTGAATCCCTCGGTGGCGCCGTCGGTTTGTCCGGCCTTCACGAAGGCAGAGACGCCTCCGGGCAACCCGCTGGCATTACTCGCCGACCAGTTGTATCCTGTGTCCTGCTGGCCATTGTAAAGTGGGAAATTTCTTACCATCAAAACTTGTTTTATTTTTTCTGAAATAATTCTATTATGTTGTTTACGCATTGAATGAGTAGAGATACCCCCAAAATCTCAACTGGACAAAATAAAATTTTTCTCTAAAAGAGACAGAACTGAGAACACCCAAGAATTATTTCCAACTTATTGTTATAGTTCCCGCGCAAAAATAGCAAAATTGGCCATTTCTAAGGAGCTTTTCATGAAATATTCAACCATACAAGTGTCCGTTTTCACCATCTTTTACGCACACATTCTCTGTAATCATCCCTCCATTTCTCTCTCTTTCTGTTAATCTCTCTCTCTCTCTCTCTCTCTTTCTCTCTCCCTTATTTATTTTCTCATTTTATCTTTTCCTACTTTTTTTCCCCAAATATTTTCCTATCAAAGCACTTGTCAATATCCCGAAACTAAAAATCAACCTTCATGTCAATCCCAGTTTTCTGAAGTTTTCGGGCATTTCGGAAAGTGGGTGATCGGAAAAAATGGTGTACGAGAGATGGATGGTCTTGGGTTTGGTATGAGGATTAAGAACTCCTATGTTATGGGAGGTGGGGATTTCAGCTCAGGTGGTGGTTGTTCATTACCTGACTCCTCCTCCTCCTCCTTTCCCATTTCCATCTCCGAATGCCGATTCCGCTCGCGGTCGGCATTCGATTCCTTAGTCGGAGAAGCTTTGTTCTCTGATCTGCGTTGTCGTCATCGTCATTGTCGTTTTCTGGTCCATTCATGACCGTTGCATAGATCATCGAAAAAAAAAGAAGGAAAGCTTAATATAAAAAAATCTGGAAAATTCGGAAACGACATTCATAGAAAGAAGTTTTCTAGTGTCTTTGTGTCTCTTTTTCTTTGTTCTGTGTTTGTTTGTTTGTGTTTAGCAGGGAAATGAGTTTGGAAATACCGGCAGATAATGGACCGTATGAGATGATGGGGCCTCATGATTCTGAGGCTGACTTTGTGGAGAAAGATCCGACTAATAGATATATTCGGGTATAATATAAATATATATACATATATTTGTATATGAATTAGCATTCTAATTTACTGGTTTTGATTGGATTTCTTTGAATAGAATGTGGGTTCTTCTGGTTTATGATTGAAATTTACTGACGTCTCTGTTTTTTTGGATGTGTGAGCAAAAACAGACAAAAAAAAAAAAAAAAAAAAAAACAAGAAGAAAATTCAATCTTTGTTTAAATCTGTATATGAATGTTTAACAAGGAATTTATTACAAGATTCTTGATTTTATAACTGCTAAACTTTTCCTTGATTTGTTTAATGATTGTTATATTCATGGTGAGATGTCTTGACAGAAAAATCTGTATTTTGAATGAGCTTTTGATCTATATTTATAATGCCGGAGGATTTTCTCTTTTTTTTTTTGGTTGATAAAAATTTTTGCGCTGAAAATAAAGAAGAAAGAAGAAAGAAGAAAATAGAGAATGGAGATTAGAAAGCCATAGAAGAGAACACATCTTTTGCATTGATTTTTATGCTATTAGCCAGTAGCTTTATTCTTTCACTGATTTTATTTGATTGATCACAGTACAATGAAATATTGGGCAAGGGCGCGTTTAAGACCGTGTATGTTCCGAGACATTTTCCTTTTTTTTTTTTTTTTTTCTTTTTCTCTTACTCTTTCCATAATCTTTGAGGCTTGGTTTGGATGTTATATTTCCCAAGCAAGCATTCTTTCTAGCGAGAAACATTCAGAGAACATCAGTAACGATCCTGCTCCGGTTCCGTGTTTCAATATTGCAGTTACAAGGCATTTGATGAAGTTGACGGAATAGAAGTTGCTTGGAACCAAGTCAGGATCGACGACGTCTTGCGGTCGCCTGAAGATTTGGAAAAATTGTATTCTGAAGTTCATCTTCTGAAATCACTGAAGCATGAAAACATCATCAAGTTCTACAATTCTTGGGTTGATGATAAACGGAAAACTATTAACATGATTACAGAGCTTTTCACCTCTGGAAATCTAAGGCAGTATGTGTTTCCAATCCTTTTATCATTCTATCTTTTGTTGTTTGACCGCTTTACATGTGATTTACGCACAATTTTTCGATTCCCAGATACCGCCAGAAGCACAAAAACATCGACATGAAGGCTATAAAGAACTGGGCTAGACAAGTACTCCGGGGTTTATTCTACCTTCACAGCCATAACCCTCCTATTATTCATAGGGACTTAAAATGTGACAATATTTTTGTTAATGGTAATCATGGAGAGGTTAAAATTGGAGATCTCGGATTGGCAACTGTCATGAAGCAGCCAATCGCTCAAAGTGTGATCGGTATTTTTTCTTTCTCCCGGTTATCAGATGCTATCTCGGTATCAGGTCAAGTAAAAGATGGGCTAAGTTTTTTTCTCTTCGCTTTAGGAACTCCTGAGTTCATGGCTCCCGAGCTCTACGAAGAGAAGTATAATGAACTAGTCGATGTGTATTCGTTCGGAATGTGCCTGTTGGAGATGGTTACTTTTGAGTACCCGTATAGTGAATGCAAAAATCCAGTTCAAATCTACAAGAAGGTTTCTTCGGTGAGTTAAGCGATTGTTAGCTTGTCACTATGCCCACATCTTCTAGTGTTTTATAGAACCACATCGTAAAATTTCTGTCTTTTGATGTTTTCTACTGCAGGGCATTAAACCTGAAGCTCTTGGAAAGGTAAAGGACCCCCAAATTAAAGAATTCATTGAGAAATGCCTGGTTCCAGCATCGGAGAGATTATCCGCGAAGGAGCTTCTTCAAGACCCTTTCCTTCAAGTGCAGAGTCCAAAGGAACCGACTCGTGATCCCCTATTGTTGCCTAATCAGAGTTTCAAAGCTTCTAATTTACCAAAATCCAGGCCTCTTTCCATGGACATTGATCCTGAATATAAGCAACTTTCCGTAAGCACGTGCACAGGAAGCACCTTAGGGAGTCCAGAAAATCCGGTTTTGGAATTTCAAAGAACTAATAAGAACAACGAGTTCAGGCTAAAAGGGAAGAAAAACGACGACAACTCTGTATCATTAACTTTGCGCATCGCTGACTTAAGTGGTAAGAACGCAAAAAAGAGATATTGTCATTCTGGTTTAATGATCTAATGATGTGATTCGGTTATGTTACTCTCAGGTCGAGTTAGGAATATACATTTTCTTTTTTACCTGGACACTGATACAGCGCTCTCAGTTGCCGGCGAGATGGTTGAACAACTAGAGTTAGCAGATCATGATGTTTCCTTCATTGCCGAGTTCATTGATTACTTGATACTGAGGCTTCTACCGAATTGGAAGCCTTCATTTGATCACTTCTCAACTCGAGCAACATGGTCTTCTCAAATCGAGGAAGGTAATCTCTTGTTCGTTTTATAACCCGGTATAAAAGTTGTTCTTATACTTAAACCTCACCCCAACTCATGTCAAGTTTTTCAAATTTCCGTAGATCAACATTCGCTAGAGTCGG
The DNA here is from genome assembly GCA_038430175.1 of Ficus hirta. NCBI lineage: Eukaryota > Viridiplantae > Streptophyta > Magnoliopsida > Rosales > Moraceae > Ficus > Ficus hirta. Next base: position 13,073,691 of record CM076588.1, read on the forward strand.
TTGCTTCAGCCGGAAATGAAAATACTGGTGAATTTGTTGGCTGCAACTTCAACGGAAGCTGTAAAGGCATAAGTTGGTGTGAGTCGGAACTTGAAGCTAGGGATTCGTATTCCGGTGGCAACAAATCACAAGTAAATGCTATCAATGCAGCTATTTGCATTTCGCTAAAGGAGCTCGCGAAGAACTTGGAGTCACGGTTGCCAGACCAAAACGGAGTATCTAATCTTATGAGCTTGACGGGCGGTTGTTCTTCGTTGTCGTTGGAAGGTAAAGACCCAGATGTTGAGCTAAAGTTGGAACTAGCTTCTGTTGAGGCGCAATATCAACATTTGTTTCAAGAGCTCTCTAAGATGAAAGAGGAGGCATTGGAGACCACAAGAAGACGATGGACGGAAAAGAAGTCGGCTGCTCATTAGAGGGACTTGCCCTTTTCTTTTCAACCCCATTTACATGTCCCATTGTTGTGTACATAAATTTTTTCTATTTCAATTTTCATCCAAAAGACGGCCTTTTTTCTCCACATGAAATATCTGTTTAATCGAGTGGAAATGAGCTTCTGAATTTGAGCAGGTGAGTTAAGCAAAAGAAATAACTTGCACAGAAATCCTCTTTCCTGTCCAGCCACAGAGCATTTGGCAGTGAAGCGTGAGCGGGCGCGGAGAAGGAAACGCCAAACACTTTGGCCAAACGGTTTTAATCTTGAGTTAATAAATATTTAAATCCCGTAAATTAGTTTCTAACAAAGAGATGAGAGGTAATACTGGCATGGACATCAGTTGGAAATCAAATACACACTGGAAAGAACCAAGTGCAAAATATTTTTTGAAGTTTAGGAGTTCGGATTATAATTTAGGAAGAATACAATGAATAAGTTTACACAAGTCAGGTTTATTAACAGATGAACAAACTGCTTATAAAAAAACTCAAGTCAACACGGCCGAAAACTATCACCAAGATTCAGAGTAACCCTGGAAAGGTCAAAACTCATAAGCAGAACAGTTGAAAACTGGCGCAAATAAAAGAGCAACAAGATGGCAAAAATCTCCTTCAATCATTCAGGTGATGAGAATCCTAATCACGCCAAGTATGTCTGCAGTTATTCCCCAAGCAAGCATAAAGTATTGTCTCTGGCTCGTCGGCAGATCGAGTTTGCATCGTCTTGTATGCAGCCATTCCAAAACCACATTTTGGACACGTTGCTGTCAGAACAAAGGAGGAGTTATGAAAAGAACAAAATCACAGGCCATGTTCTCTAAAGCTTCAAAAAGTGATACAATAAGCATCAACAAGAAGGAAAACTAACAACATAAACTTGTTATTAGCAATTCGACCTACGATTGTTCTATGCTTTAGCCATCAAATTTTGAGCATCCAAATTGTTTTTATGATGTTTAAGCTGAACATCCATCATTATGTTTTATTTTGCTGAGTAAAACAACATAGCACAAAAAGATTGTTCCGGAGTAGAACCAAGATAAGTATTTTGCAGAAACCAACAACTTAAGCCTTATCTTCAAAGTTCAACCTTGACCAAATCTAGTTATAGCTCTTCAACAAAGGCTTTTCCCTTAACCAACAGAATTGCACTTTCTACAAACCATAGTCTAAAATACTTTCTTGGTTTCTCCCTAGTCCAAAGGCGAAACAGTTCCAACCTTACCTTGTAAAGTTTCAACTTGACTAGATCAAATTTAACCCTTCAACAAAACTTCTTCATTTCTTAATCATCTTAATTGTAATTTCTACAAAATTGTATCTCCCTGGTCCAAAAAAGCTGCCAACTAAACCATATAATTAGATTGTATCAGACATGTTCAAAACATTCCAATTGACTTTCATTCATCATATCCTCAATCACACTTCTTCTTTTCATGGTCATAGTTTATTTATTTTTCTTTTCTTTGTCCATCTCTCTCAAAAACTCAGGTTCAAGCTCATGGCCCATGTAAATTAACAAAAAAACAAACTGGCTTTAACTAAAAAAATATATAATGTTGACACCAAAATAAACATAAACCTCATATTACTAATGCCTTGTGTGGCAGAGTTTTCTAGAAGCTGCTTGTGGCTTCCTAGGTCTAAAAACAACTTCTGGAAGTTTTAAGATCATTCATATGTTCATTAGTTTTAACCACTTACTGAGAATCCACAACTTTTGCTTCTTTTCTGCCTACTAAAAGAAAATTCAAAAACTCTGTCAAACAGGTCCTAAACTCCTCATGATAACTTGTAAAGTCAAAAGCTCAGCACAACCATCCAGAGGAGCAAAAAGTGCAATATTTCATAAGACAAAAACAGACAACAACTTAAAATAAGCCAGACCCAGGATTCAACAACAAAAAATCAGAACAGAAAGAGATTGCAAACCTTCAGTTTTGGGGGCATTCTTGAAGTCATCTTGAGAGAAGATGGGCTCAATCTCTTTTTTAACAAGATGTTGCCTTCTCTTTATCTTAACCTGCAAAACACACACAACCCATTTTCCATAAACTCCTAAAATAGTTCTTTTTTAAAAATACTCCTAAAATAGTTCTCAGAAACATGTAAATATATCAGTATAATAATAAGAATAAGATGGGATTTTGTATAAAGTACCCGGTTTTCTAAGTAGCAGACGTAAGGGCATGTGGGGCAGAAAAATCTAGCAGAGCGACCCATATGAGGAAGTTCATATAGCAACATGATCCCGCATGTTGGGCAGAATTCCATCGGCGTCTCAACTTACAGCTTCTAACAATCTCTCTCTCTCTCTCTCTCTCTCTCCCTCCCTCCCTCCCTCTCTCTCTCAAGTTTCAATTTTTATGGAAAAAAAAAAAGATTTGGGATGTCTGTCGATTAAGTTATAGACAGTCACACAGGAAATTGAGAGGGTTTAGGGTACAACGACGAATCATTTTTTTTTTTTTAACGTTAATTTTTTTCTAATTTCTTCTTAGAATTTCTAAAGATACCCACTCCAATTCTTTTATATAATTCCGTAATTCTTTTTCTTTTTTTTTTTTTTTAATAATTCCTTGTTTTCTATTAACTACAATTTTATTAAACGATCTTTCAAAAATAATAATAATAATAAATTTATCAAACGACGAATGTGAAATAATAATAATAATAATAAAATGAGAATACGACATCAAGTGGACCTGACAGAGAAAAAAACGACATGAATATGATAAACGACACAAAAAAGACAATAATGACATTAAGGTTCGAAGGTCACAAAAAACGACATTAACTAAAGAAATGACAAAAAAAAAAAAAAAAGTTATAGTAGTAGAGTTTGGTATAGAAAACTTTGAGGAGGTGGATGTTCTTCCTGTGTGAGATATGAATCTCTCACTATATGGATCTCTTACAAAATTAATTGTCCATATATCTCAATTATTGTAGTAGTGATAACTCGAACCTAAACATTCAATAAGAAGCACGAGTTCCCTACTAATACACCTAAGGGACGTTGGCAAGAAATGACAATACTTTGATGACGATAGTCTGAACTCTGAACAGTGGACACTACATTAATTGTAAAACGACATCAAAACTAACTGCAAATTATAAATCAAATTAACTAGCAAAAACGACATCGACATGAAAACGACATTATCTAAGAATGGAAAAAAGATGGGAGAAAAAATTAATCGTGAAAATTATGTCCGTAAATTACCCTTGAAAAACAGATACGTATAATTGCAACCACGACGATGACTAAACAACAACAAAAAAGAAGAGGAAAACGACAAGAATATAGACAAAGGAATAGCAACAAAGCTACCGAGCATCAACGGCAGAAATTGACTTGAACCTGAAAAAATCACATTTACCCAACAAAAGGACTACATAAAGAAACGACATTATTTTGAAACTATAAAACTAAGGGGTCCGCTAGAGATACCACTTCCAACAAAAATCTTAGGGTCAGTTTGTTGAATGAGTTTGAGTTTAAAAAGTACAGTTTGAGTTGAAAATTTTTGTTGACTTTTTAAAAAAGATAAAAACTTTTTCAGAAAAAACACAAAATTTTTTTTAGAAAAAGACAAAAACTTTTTTAGAAAAAGATAAAAACTGATATGAAAATATACAGTTTGAACTCGTTCACCAAACGAGGTCTTACTTATTCAACTTTAAAATGCTCAAATTTCTTTTTTAAATTTTTATAAAATTTAAATTTTAAAAGTTCATAATTTTATTATTTCAAATCGAAATGGGATAATTTTTATTTCTAAATGATCAGAGTAATGAAATAAGATCTGTATTACACATTTTTTTTCCTGTTTTTCCAGTATTTCTTATATTACAATTATTTTTAATTCAATTTTTTTTAATGTTATGTGTATTCTTAATTTTATTTGTTTTTTTTGTTTAAATTAATTGTTGGGTAGAATATTTGAATTAGTCAAAGGTAGAATTATTTGTTAGTGAGTTAAGATATGTTAGTTATTGTTTTCCTTATTTTTCTACCATTATCTTCCACTCTCCCATTTATCTATAATAATCATAGGATGATGTTTCCTATTTTTGTGAACTTTAACGTTGTAAGCCTTTCTTTATAAGGCAGATTATCAATCAATGGAAAAGGTGTGTCTGATTTCCCTTTTCGTTTCTTTTTAGATTTTGGTTCTCTCTAACGAACCATATATATATTCTTCCTTATTTCAAGATAGATAGAAGGAAAAACCCATGTAAAACTTCGGCTCGTAACATTTTGGTAATCAGAGCCAGTCATGACTGCGTCTTTGGACTAACGGATAGAGAAATTGAAGAAGGCTTTAGAGTCTATTTCCAACAATCACCAAGAGTTGCTGTTTAAGTTCACTGAACTCTTTCATCGAATGAGTGTGAGAGGGGAGCAAGGGGCGGGGAAGCAGACACAAGAAGCGGGTGACAACTCAAATTCGAAGTCGAAGCATGCCAGCTCTAGCAATGAACATGCGACAAATAAATCTAACGTTGACGAATTAAAATTTTCTACCCAACAATTAATTAAAAGAAAAAGCAATTAAAATTAAAAATACACGTAACATTTTAACTCAATACATGTTTCGATTCCAATCTATAAAATTTCAATTCCAATTATTGTTCCAAATAAGCCCTAACATAAAAAGTCGATTTAAAGTTAGAAAAACGATATTCATCATAATGAAATGAAAAGGCGAAACACATCGAGTGACATGGATTAACAAGTCCTGAAACAACATCAACTAGTGAAATGATGATCACCCAGATGATGACTTTCAATAAAACGTGAAACTTGTCCTATTATAGACGAGGACAACAACTTTAGAAACGACACCAATTTATGAACGACAACATCCTTGAGAAATGACATCAATGGCAAAATGGGCATTAACCTCAAAAAATGACCACGTTCACAAAATCACCAACCACCATAAAGTAAAAAATAACTAAAAAAATTTATCAAAAAAATAACTGAAAAATCTTTTTTTTTTTCTAGGATACCAAATAAGAAGTTATTCCAGAAAATAAATAAATAAATAAATAAAAGGGTGAAAACAAGAAGCTGTGAATATGAGGAGATTACCTTTAAAAAAAAAATGAATATGAGGATATTAGTTTCCAAAAAAAAAAAACTAATAATAATAACAAGTGGAGATTGATTTTGTTCGACTTTTGGGGGTCGAAATCCCAAAATATCAGCTTTAGGTATCTCAACTTACCCCAAAAAAAAAAAAAAAAAAAAAGCAAAAAAAGCTTTGGGATATCAAACCCATTAAACATCCCGGAAAAGGCGAAACTGCAAATTAATTTCAAAAGAACGACATCGTTTTAGTGTTTATCCAGATTATAGTTATCCCCCAATGTTTAGCCATATTCCAAAATTTACCCCCGGCTTTTAAAAACCTTTTGCTCTTACCTCCTTTCTAATTTGTGTCTATTTCTTCACGCTTGCAATGGAAAATTTTCAAAACAGAAACACCATTCCAAGACCAGTCCACAGCTCAAAAGAGGTTGAAATAAAAGGTATTTCTTTTTTTTTTTTTTTTTTTTTTTTGCTAATTGTATATAATTGTGGTCTATTTTAATTTCTTTTTCTTTAACAAATATATTATCCAATATATTTGTTCCTTTGTGCTTGTCTCTCTTTTGGGTGGGATACTTTGAATTAGAGACGATACTAGTTCTTTCTAGCCATTAAACAAATCAATTAATTATTTTTCTTTCGAATAATTATTTCTTCCAAAGATTACTTTATAAACATTATTTAATCATTAATCCTCTCTTTGTCACCCCCACTTGGTCATTTTTGTTTATTCCAATGTCCTATATGTCTTGTTTGTAATCTTCACTAAATCATATGTTCTCTATATCCATAATTGGGGAATACTTGGTCTCAATAATTGATTAAACTATTTGGTTGGGCAAAACTTTGTCCAATTACAATCCCTATTGTTGCGTCACTTTTTTCCCTTCTTGGAGCAAAGTCAAGCAACTTCACCAATGGAGGACTTTACTAGGCCAAGGTTGTACAGCTGCTACAAATGCCATAACCATGTATCTCGCCACGACGACATCGTTTCTAAAGATTTTCAGGTGAACCCTTGATTGATTCTTCGATTAAGATTAGTCTTTTATTATTATTATTAAACATGATTTAGTTCTCTTTCTTTTTGTTTCCAAAGTCCTAGTCTGTTTTGTGTTTTAAAAACATGATTTTTTTATTTTTTTATTTTTATTTTTATTTATCTTTTACTTTCGCAGGCAATGAAGGGAAGAGCCTTTTTGTTCTCCCACACCATGAACATAATTTTAGGACCCCAACAAGACAGGTGGCTTATAACTGGTCTTCACACAGTTTGTGATGTATACTGCCAGGATTGTCGAGAGTTGTTGGGCTGGAAATATGAAAGAGCTTTTGAGGAATCTCAGAAGTACAAAGAAGGAAAATTCATTCTCGAAAAATTCAAGATCGTTAAGGAAAATTGGTAGGACACTCTCGAAAAATACAATGATCGTAGGTTTTTTTTTTTTTTTTTTTTTTTTTTTTTTAATAACCATGACTCTTACTTATTAAAGAAAAAAGAAAATATATCAGGTTTTAAACCTGAAAACTCCTATCTAAATCTCTCTCCTCCCATCCCTGAGCAAAACCCAATGGAGTTTAATACTGGGGCTAAATAATTGTTGGACGGCTTATTTTCATTGTTCATGTTTTTTTTTTTTCCCATTATTTATTTGTTCAAGACTATATCAACTAATTTAATTGTTAAATCGTTTTCATTTTCAATTCTCGTGTATTAAAAGTGGGAAGTTGGAATTTCACTGTTGGCCTTGTACTTGTAGTAGTCAAATTTGAAGGAGAATATTTTTTTTTCTTTTGTAATGCTTGATGATACAGAACCGGATTACTCCCCCTCCTTTAGAAACTATCTTTTGTTGTTTCTACCATTATTTTCAATAGTTACAAGCGAGAGAAGAGGGTAATAAGAACCCTTAAGCATCATATTTGCGATCAAACTCGGTGATCAAAAGCTTTGAGTCAAAAGCTGATGGTGTCTCTCTTTTCATGTTAAATGTTGATGTCCTCTAACAAGGGATACGTGCATCCCTTGTTAGTTGATCCACAAGTTTTGTATATGAACATTGGTTTGGCGTTGATATGCAAGGCGTGTGATGGAATTTATGTTGCTGGCCAAATGAACTTCTGACAAAACCAAACATGAAAGATACCCCATAATTTTCAACAAGGTTTTTTGACATCTGCTGAAGTGAAATTTAATTCGTAGAGTTTATTAATTACAAGTTGGTATATTCTTTATGATAGAGTATGATAATTTTCTTGGTTTAAATTTATGATTACTGATAAAGACAGTAGTTATAGCAGGAGATTAGTCCCACATTGATTGGAAAGTAAATGTCTATGCAGGTCTAAAATCTATAAAAGGACCGCAAGCCACTCAATCAAAAGTACTCTAAGACTTAAGTTTTGACATGTTTATTAAGTAAATTGAGTATCGATAAAATAAAGTTTACAAAATTGTATCGAATTTTTTGATTTATTTATAAAAATCTAGAAATTGTTTACACACACAATGTATTCATCCAACCTCCGACCTTGAATATCTATGAAGTAGTGAAATGTCCCAACCTTGAACCTCGATCAAAAGTAATGAAATGTAACTCACTTCTGATTTGAAGTGTTTCACAATCCTAACCTTGAACCTTGAACATCAATAAAAAGTAATGAACTTGAACAAATGTAGCTCACTTCTGATTTAAAGTGTTTCACAGTCCTAACCTTGAACATCAATAAAAAGTAATGAACTTGAACATCGATCAAAAGTGATTAAAAGTAATGAAATGTAGCTCACTTTTGATTTGAAGTGTTTCACAGTCCCAACCTTGAACATAAATGAAAAGTAATGAACTTGGACATCGATCAAAAGTAATGAAATATAGCTCACTTTTGATATATTTGTTATATAAATAAAAAAATTTGAATAATTAAAGTCCCAACCTTGAACATCAATGAAAAGTAATGAACTTGGAAATCGATCAAAAGTAATGAAATATAGCTCACTTTTGATTTGAAGTGTTTCACTTGCGGACATTGTATATTTGTTATATAAATAAAAAAAATTTGAATAATTAATTATATATTGATAATAGTTATCAATCTTTCACACAATGATTAATAATAGGCTTCCAACCATTATAATATGTAGCATGTTTTATAAGTATTTTTGAAATTATAGTATGTATTTTAAAAATATGATAAATTATAATATATATTTAAGGGTAAATCCTTGTATTTTTTAATAAATAATAGATTTATGATTAATTTTTAATAACACAATTTCAGGTTAGAGAGAAGATGAAAGAGATATAATATTATTATTTATCATTATATATTTAAAATTTTATGTTATAATCTAGTATTATTCTTTTCAAAAATACTATTTTGCTTTTTATTCCTAAAAATATTGAGAGGATTGATGTTTATAACTTTTTCAAGTTGGCCGTTCTCTACACACGTATATGGTTTTTTTTTTTTTTTTTTTTGATAAATTACTGTAATAGTCTCTAATCTTTTTAAGAAGGTGCCATCCGTAAATTTTTTTTTTTTTAATTAAAAGGTCCCAAACTCATTATAAAAAAAAAAGGCACAAAATGGGGACAATTTCTAACAGACGTTTAAAATTGGATGTTTTTTTTTTGTCACGTGCCCATCTTGTGACCTTAATTGATTCTGAAAAGTCCAAAATACCCCACATAAATCAAGAATATTTAAAAATAAATAAATAAGAGTCAAAGCAAAAAATAAAAATAAAAAATAAAAGCGTCTTGTTCAACCTCTTGGCCACACGCTTGCAGACCATGAGCAAAGCCCTAACAACCCTAACAACCTCTTGGAGCTTTACCTCAGACGCGAAGAAGTTGGCAGCTTGGGCAATAAATCGAACATCTGGCGTGAGGAGGCGGGCGAAGTAGGAGGAGCAGAGGTGGTTGAGCCAGTGGATGCAGCTGATGCATCCGGTGCCATTGTCGATGGGTCGGGGACTTCCTTTTGCGAGATCCCCTCCGTCAAGAGCCTTGGCCCTCATCGTGAGTCCCACCCCCGTCGCGAGATCCCTCTATTGCGAACTTGTTGTAGCGGCTCGTGAAGAGAACGGGCCCGACGGAGGCCGATCTGGTCTTCCCCAGCCACCATCGACGAGCTCGACGAGCTCACCCCTCGCCGCAACCCCGTTAAAAACTGCTTGTATTCTCCGACAAGTACAATTGCAGAAAGAACATGAGTTTTTTTTTTTTTTTTTAATGTTTTTTTAATCAGCTTTTCTCTATAGGTGTGTGTGTGAATAAGCTTTTTTTTATTTTTAGTTATTATTTGGTTAAATTGAACATACTCTTTTACCAAAATGTCCTCCAATTGAAGACATATTTTGCTTAAGTGGGGTCAAAACCGTTTATTTTCTGACGGCCTTTAAGGTTTTGCCTTTGTTTGCACTCTTTTTAAATGTTTGGGGACCTTTTAACAAAAAAAAAAAAAAAAGTTAAAAGATCAAGTGGCATCGTCTTAAAGAATTCAGAGACTACCAGAGTAATTTATCTCTTTTTTTTTTTTTTTTCTTGTTAAAAGGTTAACCACAGTTGAATTTCAACTACCGCCAGGATCATCCTTTTTTTAAACTTGGGATTACTTATATTGATAGAAGGCTTTTTTAATAAATGTTTCGTTGTCCTAACTTTTATCCTTGTGTCCCTTTTTTCTCTCAAATTTAAATTCAGTTGACTTTCTAAACAATTTGAAAATCAAGTATGAATTCAAATATTGACCTTTTAAGATCCGGGGCTGTTTGTAAATTTGTATAAATATATATATATATATATATATAGCCTAGAAAGAAAAATTAAGGGAGACTTAGGGGGGTTATATGTAAATTTGCACAAAAATATGTGGGCGGAAAAGGAATAAAAAAAAGTTTAAGTCCCGTAGGCCTTCATTAGCTTCGCACCTCGGTAAAATGGTATCTTATTGAAAGAGGGTAATGACAGTTTTGTATTTAGTTATTTCTCTTTTTTTTTTTAAATTCATTTTATTAGGTATTAAAAAAATAACAACAAAACATAGGGAAGAAGGAATTTGCTGAAATTTTGTAAGAAAAAACCGGTATTGAAAGCAAAGCAATAGCTCTGTATCGGTATAAAAAGAACGGAAATCTTCACATCCAAATCAAAATTCCACTACTAGATTTTAAATAAAAATCTTTAATATGGCTTCAAAGTGTTGGAAACTCATGCTTCCTTGAGCCGACTCTGGGACGATCAATAAGGTCATGTCCAATCCATACTTCCTCCGTGATTAAAATCTTTAAATTAGATGGCCAATCCAATGATTGCAGAAGAGCTTTTCCCGAACCACAGTCTTTTTTATTTCTTAATAGATTTTTTTTTTTTTGGGCAGAAGAAAAAAGATCTGGAAGTAGTCCTATCATTTCCAGGATTTGCAATCCCACAGGCAAAAACATTTCTCTAGGTATAATAGAGACATATCTTTTATATTAGTTTCTCTCAGTCGTCTACCCAGGACATACCCTTTCATCACCAAACTCATACATCAACAACCGAAGTTAGAGTGGGGGTATAAGGGGAGGCAGTGAGAATCAAATCAGGATAAACGAAGAGGAGATGTTTAGCAAAGTCTTCTAACCCTTTTTGTCATCTCATCCACCCCGTGGGTGGTTATTTCTCAATAGAGTTAAGTCGATGATAATGCCTCTGAGTTCCACGACTTTTTATATGTTAAAACAATACTACAAAAAAAAATTAATAAATAATGGAATAAAAAAAAACAACACCTAATACTAAAATCATTGTTAAATACAAACAAATATATTAAATAAAAAATTATAAGGAAGAGTTATAATTTTAAAAAAGAAGCTTGGTGATGATTTATTTATTTGTTTATTTATATAATTTATTTTTTGAAGGATGGTGATGATTTATTTTAAGAACAAAAAATAGCTAAATAAATATTTTATTTTTAAAATTTCCTCTCTTTTTTTTTTTTTTTTTTTTGAGAGTATAAAATTTCCTTTTCTTGTAAATAGGTTATATAATTCTACTGTACAACTTAGCATAACAATAAAATTTATCTAAAAAAAAAAGGAAACACCCTTTAAAAATTAAACATCTAACTTAATTAGCTAGTCCGCATTAAAAAATATAAAATAAAAAAAAAGAAAAACCTAGTTGATATACAATATATACACACACACATACATAAGAGATTATGGTCATGTTTGTGAATATGGAGCAACGGGGTAAGCATATTGCTAGCGAAGATGGTAGCGAGAAAATTAAGAAAAAAAATCAAAATTAATGGAAAACGTCCCATGTCAGAAACCATTACTGGTGCGTTTACCGATGATGTGCTGCTGGAGATATTGATTCGGCTTCCAGAATTCCGATCAACAATCCAATACGGCGTCGTCTGCAAGCGCTGGCTCTCCATAACTTCTCAACCGCAATTCATCTGCAGCTTCACTCGCCATCACAATCGTCCTCGGTTTCCTCTTCTCCTCCGTAAGTTTCTGTTTGATTGCCCTTTTACACGCGGAGTGTTTGCGAAATTCCATGAGTTATCTCTCGACAAACCAAAGAATCTTCTCCTTGATGGAAATCCAGAACCTGCGAAAACTTGTCTGGATTTTTTGCGCTAGCCGGCCGGTGGATATAATGTCGTCGGCGGAGGACTTATTTGGTGTTGAGACGAAGTTTTAGAGATTACTATATATCTTGAATTGGCTCACCAGGCAATTAGTTGCTCTCCCTCAGTCTCCCACAAACGCATACGCCAAAGTGCTTGTTGGCTCTCGACTCCAACAGCTGAAACAACGAATCGAAGTCACTTCGGTTCCATTGCCGAACAATCAGGTTTAAGTTCAAGGGAGACCTGCAATGGAGTCGCACATTGGATACTAACTGAGCATGGCGAGGCCTGCAGCGTTGCTGCCTTTGATCCGTTCAAGGGTGCAGACCATCCGCTACGATGCCATCGCATAAGCATGCCTGTTGGATATGCCTACGGGATATCAGTTTGGAATCTTTTAGTTGTTAGTGTTTTATGCTTTTGATATTTGAGTGCATTTCGGAAGTTTTTGTACATAGTTTCTATCATTCATAAGGACAAGATTATCTATATTAATATCAATAATTTATATGGGATGTTTTATTTGTAATGGCAAAGAAGCTTTAATCACAAAAATTTCTTACTTCAAAGCTATCGTGCGCGTGGGACATTGTTTACGCAGGAACTTGGGATATAGATGCTGCATCATTCTTATTAGGACAAAAATTTGAATTTTCTATTCAAACTTATTAGTCAAACTTATGATCCAAACGGATAATTAGATTGTGCCAACTAGATTGTGCCAACGGAACACCCCTTGTTTGAATTCGAAAGAATCGGAGATACTACGGTTCAGATTACTAGACTCAGTATGTTCACCATCAATTTTCCACTATCTCTTTCTTGGTTACCAAATTGTCTATAATCCCTTTTGTGTCGGTATGTTTTCCTCTTGTTGGTTGTACCAATGTTGGGCTCAATAATACAAATATGAGACTATGAAGATATGGCCCTTGGTTCATCTCAATACAGTGTCTCCTCTGTATATAATCATGATATCAACATTGTGAGGCCTCAATGCTTAAATACTGTCTTGTTTGTTTCCAGTCAAAACAACAACCGTTGTTTTTGGCCTTCAACATTTGCTTAAGATGGCTTTTTTTTCTTTTTTTTTCTTTTTTTTTCTTTTTTTTCTTTTTTCTTTTTTTTTTTTTTTTTTCCTTTCTGTTATGTCCGTTTCGACATGGAAATAGATGTGTTGCTGTTAGCGATCCACAAGTTTGCACACCAGTATTGTTTTGGTGTTGATGCGAGGTGTGTGATGGAATTTGTGTCATTGGTTGACGAACTTCTGCGAAAGCCAAACGTGGGAGTTGTACCACAATTTTCAGCAAGACTTTGTGACATATGCCGAAGTGAAATTATGATAATTTTTCTGAGTTAAGAATTATAATCGTAAGTAAAGTCTGTGACTGTAACGTCGTAGTGGAAGTTCCTTTAATTTAGCTAAAAATGTAGATTACTAGCTTTTTAATGTAATAAAATAAAAATGGGAACCTAATCCCACATTAGATAAACTACATAAAATGAGATACATGGACAAAATATATTTGGAGTTTTCGTATGTAATAGGATATATAATCAAAAAACCATTTTGGGTGATGTATTATTATTGCATGTTGGGTCTGGTATATGGATCTTCATAGTTTTTACGACGGTATTTATTCTCTATTTAATCTTTATTTTTAGTTATATTTTTCATTACAATGGAGGCAAAATTAAAGTTAATTATGTTGTTCTATATATGATTATAGACATATTTATAATAAAATGAAACTGTTGTTATTTTAAAGTAAGGTTTAGTGTTTAGACATTTATGTATTAATCCTTCATTTAATCTGTGGCAAACCGTTTTTTTTTCGTCGGCGCGGCGGGGGGGGGGGGGGGGTGGTGGTCTGAATAATTGAACCATCCTTAGATGCCCCTAATTGCCCTTGATTAACATTGATCGTTAGATTTTTTTTAGTATTAAAATATGATTTATGGAGGAGATTCCCAAGGGGACCGGTTCCTTTTTTTTAAGTATTAAAATAGGGACGGATTATAAATCGGTACCCTTACAAACGGCACTTTGTAACTTTTTATATAGGATGTTATAGCAATCAAGTGATTTTAATATAATATTTTTTTATACTGATCACTAATATTTAAACAGTACCAAATTATAAGATTCTAATAGAAAAATATACATAAATCAAACTAGTTACAAGTTTGTAAATTGAATATTATAACGACGAGATGTATATATTGTGTTTGACTATATATATACATATATATGTTCATGCGTTTGACTATTGTATTCTCCTTCTTTTTGTTCCCTAAAACAAAGTAGAATTGCTCAAGGTTTTATCGGACAATGACATAATTATTAGTTTATTTCGCGTTTTAAAACATTCTTAAATTTTCTCACACCAAGAACAGAGTAAAGGACCCCAACAAGACCGGCGGCTTTTAATATCATTCTTGGAAAATTCAAGATTGTTAAGGAAAATTGGTAGCAGACACACAAAAATAAATAAAATAATTGTTGGACTGCTTATTTTGATGGTTGAAACGTTTCTTCTGATTGTTTGTTCGAGATCTCCCCTACTGAATTGTAATATTATATATTTAAAATTTCTTGTGTTTTAAATGTGGGAACTTGGAATTCCACTATTGGCCTCGTTGCAGTCAAATTTGAAGGTGAATTTTTTTTTTTTTTTTCATGCTTGATGTGACAGAAAACTGGACTTTTTGTCCCGTCCTTTATAAAATACTTAATGAAATAGGATTTGATACAACTCAAAAATTATAATTAGGGTTTGTTTGGTATTTACACTTATTTTAAACTAAATTATATTTTTTTTATCATGTTTTTTGTCTTTTTTTGAAAAAGTTTTTTATCTTTTCTGAAAAAGTCAACAAAAATTACTATTCAAACTTAAAAATCTCAACTCAACTCAAACTCAACTCATTCACCAAACACCCCCTTAATAAGAGAAACATAACCAAACACTTTAAGACCAAATTAGGTTAAGGATCAAACTCAAGAAACCGCCTCAATAATTGTCTGTTTAGACACTTATTTCGAGGAGACGCTTTTGATTTAGTGAAAGCACCCAATGGTATGTTCGGACATTTCATTAAAACTAAAGTTATGTTAACTTAAGGGGTGTTTGGTGTATAAGTTGAGTTTAAGTTGAGTTGAGATTTTTAAGTTTGAATAGTAATTTTTGTTGACTTTTTCAGAAAAGACAAAATTTTTTTTTCAGAAAAGATAAAAAACATGATGAAAAAAGTACAATTTAGTTTAAATTGAATGTTAATACCAAATGGGTCCTTACTTCCTAAATTCACGTATGCTCTATCTGATTGGATTTTTAGTTGTCAGGTCAAAACTTTTTAATGTGTAGTGTGAATCAGAAGCACGAAACTTACAACTTACAGTTTCTTTCTGACAATCAGTAGAAGGATAGAAACAAACAAATACTGAATAGTTTGCTCAATTATGTGACAAAAAGTAGGACAAGATCAATAATGTAAAGTATTCATCAAAGCTAAGCGTGTGATAGAAAATTTTGTTAGAAGTTTCTAGAATAAATAAACTCATTCAGATATAAATAAACATTAACTACTGAAAACAACATATCCTTAGTAACATTTATGTTTAGGAACATGTGGTAAATGATCTTTTTTTTAATGGGTTTTTTTTTCCTTAACAACAACATAAATTTTGTTAAATAAGAATATTATTATTTTTTAAAATATGATCAAATCACTGAATGATCAATATCAATATGTTTTGACGGATCAATAACAGAGTAATACTGATAGGTCAATCAATACTTTAATGATCAACGACCATTTAGGAAATGAAAAAAATAATAATTTGGCACTTTTTTTTAAATAAGTGTCTAAAAATGATATACCGTATACCTAATTTTTTAAAAATGTTAATGAAGAAAGTTAAGTATCAATAAAAAATAAATAGATGAAGTTGCATAATGGCATTGAATTACTTGAATTCCTTATCAGTTGGTTTGGAATTTCCATAATTAATTAAATAGAAAATTTAATAGTGATTTTCACTCTTAGGCTTTGCTGGCACATGCATGCCAACTTCCTTGTTGTAACCTTGT
This sequence comes from Ficus hirta, assembly GCA_038430175.1. Taxonomy (NCBI): domain Eukaryota; kingdom Viridiplantae; phylum Streptophyta; class Magnoliopsida; order Rosales; family Moraceae; genus Ficus; species Ficus hirta. The sequence continues at coordinate 13,089,954 of CM076588.1, forward strand.
TTTTGTCTTTATTAATGGAAATTGATTAATATTCATTAAAATAATTAATTCTTTAACTTAAAACATGGCCTGCACAATACACGGTAGCATTTGAAAGAGGGCAGAAAGTGTCTACAGATGTGGTGGAAACCATGTCCCCTGCCAAGAATGCACCATAGATAAAAATATCTCTGTCCATTTTCTCTAATCTTGATTATTATATATATATATATATATATTAATATTCCAAAGTATCAGTGCGTGTATATTGTTCCTCCACAAATTCCCATCTTTTAATTTGATGAATATTTTAATCTACAATTATTATTCTTATTTTTTTTTAATTAGAAATGAAGTCGGGCCTTTTGTTATTCCATGCAATGAATATTTGATTTGGTGGCCAGCCAGAACGGATCAACTATCAAGAGCAATATTTTATTACTGCTGTGATTGTGAAGTTTTTCAAGAAAGTTAAAGATTTATAGATGAAAATTTTGGAGGATGTCCATGGTGGGCATATCCAATCATATTAGGGATGACAATAGGGTAGGATGGGGATGTTTACTCATCCCCGTCCTGTATCCTAAATGGAAAATTAATTTTAACTCCCATATCTATCCCTGTATTTATATAATATCCCCGTACCCCTATTAGGGGTGGGTACCCACATTCAGTTAAAAATGCCATCTGTATACCTCACAGAATCATTAACTTTAATAGTACGATTTTAAATAAAATAGTGTGTGTAATATAGTGCTGGATTACATTCTCTTTAAAATCTAGGCAATATTTTTACATTTACTCTACTGATTTAAATCGTAAGATTGTAATAAATGAAGTCAGAATTAGTGTCCTCACAGTAAAATTTTTCGAAAATTAATCTTTCAATAAATATAAGGATTAAATGTCCTCACGATAAAAATAGTGTATATAATATAAGATTAGATCCGGATTTCAAAGATATTATTACACTTATGTTATAAACGCCGTATGATATATTGCAGGATTATAGTGAATGATCTCATGGTTAAGAGTCTTTTTCCTAAAAATATTATCAAAAATAAAAATAAAAATAAAAATAAGAGAGAGAGAGAGAGAGGGAGGGAGGGGTGGGGAGGGAAAAAAAAGAATAATAAGTTGCTAGCTCTTATTGAGGAAGTGCCAAGTGGACCGCCAAAAACTACACGTGCCGTCGCGTGTCCATTTTTCCTTCCACGTAACCTTTAGCATGAATGATTTGTTGGCCTTTCCTTTTTTTTTTTTTTTTTTTTTTTTTTTTTTTTTTCTGTGCATGAAATAAAACGGACAGATGGAAACTTAATGGCTATTATTTGTCTTTTAGCTTAAACGTAACAATTGAGAAAAGGCCCGCGTGAGAAGTAGTTGAGAAATGAAACAGCATGCATTATTAAACACCACAGGCATGGGTGGATTGGTAAAAGTAGATGTCTTTGTTAGCTTCTCATCTTCATTTATCTAGATTCGATTCATATTATCTTCTTTTAGATCTCGTTTTAGTTTCGACTATTGAAACATAATTTGATGATGGTAAGATAAACTCCGGATGACCCACTGAGAAAAATTAATATAAAAAACATATCATCCTATTATATTTAAGAAAAAAAGTTCTTACTTATAAGACTGAAAATCTGAAAATGATGAACCACTCCTAAATCCTTTTATTCACAAAAAAAACCAACATGCATTATTAATAGAATACACCATTATCACTAAACTCCAAAATATATGGATGAGTCCAAACTCAAAACATTGATTTTCTTACTATATTTTACTTAGCGCAGGCAATCCTTTTACTTTTTTAAAGCGATTGCAAATATGCAATACTCTATATATATATATATATATATATATATATTTTAATTTTAACAATACTATATATTTGCTTTCAACAATTTGTGTTAATTAACAATTAACAAATCCAAAGGCAAATTTAAGAATAAGAATCATTCTAGGAGAACAAAAAAATTAAACAGCTACATATGGGGTAGAATAAACGTGCTAAACATTTGTGGTCTAGGAGAGCTTCATGTTAAAAGGAAATGTTCCAAAAAAAATTTTTTGAAAGTGTGGCTTCTATTTAAATTGAAATATATATATATATATATATATATATATATATATATATATATATATATATACAGGCCTCTGCTACTATCCTTCTCGAAGGACCATCCTTCACGCAGGTGTGATGTTTATTTCTAAAATTGTATACTCAATCAAGCTAATAGAGTCACATGGGATTGGTTTGAGTACACTAATGTATATAATTTGTGGTGTTACCGACTGTAGTGGGTATAGCTGAGGAGATAACTGAGTAAATCCGTAATTTGTGGTCTGTTGGAGAATATAATTGTAATTTTCTTTTTCCCTTTTTCTTTAACGTGAATGTTTACTGTTATAGTATTTCAAACGATATCATAACATACAGTTAGTTAAAAAAATAACATTAAGATAGAACAAACATAAATATTTTTTTTTATTTGAAAAAGGTCCAACATAAATAATCTGATTTAAAAAAAAAAAAAAAAAACCAATGGTCTATTTTGCTTGCATTTTGTGCATGTGTTTAGAATGAAATTTTTTTGTTGAAGCTTGTTGAATTTTTAAAAACTGATTATATTTTTATTGATTTTTTTAGAAAAAAATAAAAAACTGATATGAAAACTATAGGTTTAAACCTGATAGCAAACGGAAGCTTAGGTTTTCCATGTATATAAGAACTTTCAATGGCTGAAATGATCTCATAATATGGACATGTCCTATAAAAAAAAATATGAAATATAGTTATGAAAGAAAGTCAAGAACTGTAGAGACATTTCTATCAATAAGATAAAACAACGTTATCAATAGAAAGAGTTCATAACAATGGGCATTAAACCGAGACAAACACAGCACAAATTATTACATTTATTTGTTGAAAGGGTCGAGATTAATCTAGTTTTAAAAAAACAAACTCTGCTTGATCTGATGAATACAATTAACACACTGTAATGAATACAAAGATAGTGATGAACATAAACAAAATCACATACAACAAATATGTACGATACCAAAACAAACAAAAACAAAAAAAAAATCCTCTAACTCTTTTACTCTGTCACCGTCCAACTGAAGAGTGTTTTGTCGCCTTCTTTTATTGGAGATTAACCGGTTATTCCAAGATAAAAAGTTTCATGTCACTTTATCACTCTTTAAATAATTTTAGCTGTCTAATTTTATCTAAACGGTCCAGATTTGTTTTGAAAGACCATTCTCTAAAATTAATAACGAAAGACGGTAGACATCTCCTCTATATATATATATATATATATATATTACAAATCGTTAATTATGATGTAGTATTATTAGATTGGACCCCAAAAAAAAAAAAACGTGCGTGCTGCTTTAAAAAAAAAAATTATGCTCTGTCTTGGTTGTTTATTCTTTTGTTTGCATATTACAAATAATTGTAAAGAATTGGACGGCTAATACCGTGGACACAAGAGTTGATAAATATCAAAATTTATTTTATTGTAGAAATTTTAAAAATGAAAAGGAAGCTTCATAGAAACCAACCCTCCGGAAAATTTAAGCTACTCCTTCCAATCTCCTCCAAAAGAAATTTCCTAGAAACTGTTGAAACTATATATATAGATATATATTTGCATGTCATCTTTTTCATACGTCAATTATAATGTGATTTGTACATATATTATATAAATCAGATAATTTAAATAGTGATATTTATTTTTCACATTAATATCTGAACAGTATTATATGTCAATTATAACGTGATTTATACATATATTATATAAATCAGATAATTTAAATAGTGATATTTATTCTTCACATTAATATCTGAACAGTATTATGTGATAAGATTTTATATAAAAAGTTGTTTGTGAATTAACTAATTTTTATAAGTTTAGCATACGAAATTATTCCAATATATATATACACACACTTTGTGTGTGTTTGTTTTTTTTGTTTTTGTTTTTTTGCTTTTGTTTTGTTTTGTTTTTGTTTTTTGTTTTTTGTTTTTTTTTTCCGAATTTGAATTTGGAAAAAGAAGTCCTCAAAGAAACTGAAATATTCAATATGAAGAGAATAATATATTAAAAAAAAATGGGGCATAGACCGGTAGACCCTTTTCACATGTATCGTGCCACATGAGGAATCAAATCACAACCGTCCATTTGTGAGTGTTCCCTAATCCTACGGCATGCGTGTTGGAGCCGCAAAATCTGAAATGAATAAATGTGTATGGACTCTTTTTTCTGAGGTAGCCAAAATCCAACGGAAGGCTGAGATTGAAAACACATGGCTGGCAAAATTTGATGCCAATTAAGATGCCAAACTGCATAAAACCATAACATTTAACATTTTAGTCCTTCAAAAAGCAAAGAAACTTTCCAAAGACTTGTACACTATCCTTGGTCATATATTCTTCCATTCCTCTCAAAATTTTTCCTGCACAAGAAAAAATGGAACATAATCAAACAGGAAAGAGGACTACAACAACAACAACAACAACGATGACGACAACGACGGAGTATGAGGACTTGTTGCCGGTCATGGCGGAGAAGCTTGATGTGGAGAGCTTTGTATCAGAATTGTGCAAGGGGTTTCAGCTTCTGGCGGACCCCGAAAAGGGATTGATAACCTCCGGGAGTCTGAGAAGGAACTCGGCGATTCTCGGCATGGAAGGAATGAGCGGAGAGGACGCGGAGGCGATGGTTAGAGAAGGAGATCTTGACGGAGATGGAGCACTCAATGAGACTGAATTCTGCATCTTGATGGTGAGGCTTAGCCCCGGAATGATGGAAGATGCTGAGGCATGGCTTGAGAAGGCACTTGATCAAGAGCGAAGGAAATCTTAAAACATATATTTACATATATATATATATATATATATGGAATACCTCAAACTTGATATTGTCTTTGTTATGGTTGTTGGAATGAAAATTTTCTAATGTTCTGTTTCTACTTGGAAAGGCATGTTTTCGTTTAATGTTAGTAATGTAATCAAATAGTGTGAAAATGGAAGTTTTTTTTTAAGGCATGTAATTTTGTCTATTGCAGAAAATGATAATTCCATGCCTGGCAGTTTCTATTGTTTATTCATGTAGAGACAGAGAAGGAGAGAGGCCAAAAATGAAACTGTCTTGATCTCGAGTGATCTGGTTGAGAAGGGTACAATCAACTTTGAAAGATAAAGAGCTCTGTAAACTACAAAACTGATATCCCAAATGAGTGATTTCCGATGACGATCAGATAAAATTGTACACTACTTGATGCTGAGAAACACAATCCAGAAACCGCATTCCGAAGATTTCTTAATACAAGATAGGAGCCGTGCTCCTTGCGGTGGAAAAACTGTTCTATGAATATCTTAGTTTTAAAATTTTGATCAGTGATGATTGCAGATATAGTCTAGCGGTAATTTCATATCTAATTTCGCAACACAAGATGTGGAGCAAGGCTTGAATAACCACCTCTAAATTCAAAGACAGGTAGAAAGTTGATTTGTGATCTACTTTCAAAATACGGTTTCTAAACTCTTCTATGAATATCTTAGAATTAAAAAGGTAATCAGTGTTGGTTGTAAATATAGACTAGCAGTAAATAATTTCATACCTAACTCAATCACTACACAAGACGTACAACTTGAATGTCCACTTCTAAAGTTCAAAAAAGAGAGAGTTGATTTGTGACTTCTTTCACAAAACAGTTTCTAAATTGCTCGGCTTTAAAAAAAGTTGATTAGTGGTAGTTACAAATATGGTATAGTAATAATTTCATAACTGACTCCATCATAACACAACATCTAGAGCTCGAATCTCCACCACTAAATTCAAAAAAAGAGAGTTGATTTGTGATCTACTTTCATGAAGTCAATAGATCTACCTTGATACTGGTATATATGATAGTTGATTCTTGCCTTTTAATATTTTTGTCCACCCAAAAATAAAATAAAGTAAAAAATCTGATGGGCACATGTTTAGAGAAGTGGGATAAAAGGAGAAAGATGGGGACCGGGGTAGAAACGCTTGGGTGGGGATTGGGATTGGCATTTGGCATTTGGCAATTCAAAATAATGGTAGGACGTGGCTGTCTTATTCGTGACTTGCTAGGAAGCTTCGCAATGAATGATGATGCAGACCACAACAAGCATACAACTCTTGTACACGTCCCCATCAACCTCCATGATTAGTGGCTCCCTGACGAAACTTTTTGCACCAAAATTAAAGGCATCGATGGCAAAGTCGTTCGTTCACTCCACTATAAAATTTCCAAAAAAATCCAACTCGGATGCGATAAATCTGATCGAACACCAATAAATCAAGTCTTTCATTTCGGTCCTTACGAGTGTGAACAATTCTCTTTTTTCATTCCCCTTGTAACCATACTAGATTTTTTACGGGACAGACGTGTAAGGATATTATTGATCTTTTTTTTTTAAATAATATAAGCACTTTTTTTACATATGATACGTTTACTTATCTGGAATTTTTAAAATAAGAAATTAATTTAATGAAAAAAAAAATTTAAATTATATAGAATTAAATTTCAGAATTATATAAAAGTATTTACTAATCTATCAATGAATCTATTTACTTGAGGAATTAAATTCCTACTATGTTGATTACTTTTTACAAATTAGAAGGATTGGAAATATATTTATTGTAATTACGAAATTATCCTTAAATGAAAAAAAATGATTAAATAAAAATAAGAGTATATATGGTATATAGTTAGTTACTTCTCATTTTTTAAGGAAGAAATTTATTTCCGTAGATAGTAGGTGAGAGACAAATTCCACCTTATCCAGGAAATTAATTCCTTATTTAAAAATGAGACCCACGTCATCTAATTCCTAAATACAAAAGTAAACATTGAAATTTAAAATCAGGAATTTAATTTATTTTTCCCAAATTATATTACTCATCAGTAAACACGCCCATAGAGCTGATTTTCCCAACAGGCACGCCGACAAAACCCCAAGCTCCTCCCACTGCTTGAGAGCTTATAGTTTCAAACTCTATTTCACTCCCCCAATTGGGGTGAAAACAATCAAACATTCCCTCACCGTACTACTTCACTATATCGGTCATTTAAGATTATTTAGCCTCGCAAAGTGGTCCTGCTGATTCACACAAGATTTCACGCATCTCATGCTACTTGGGTTGGATCGTAGTGATACTTTCTATTATAATATTATCCAATTCAACCCAAGGATTGGGTCTAGTAAAACGACAAAACAAAGATTGGGAACCGCAAATCACGTGAAGACAGTAGCAAAGTCTGTTCACATAGTTGATTTTTACGAGATACTAGCATAATATACACCAGGTTCTAAGATAAAGAGTAAACTTGAGAATCCATACTTCTTTACGTACAATCTGAAAAGTACCTAAACACTATAATGAGATTCTTCGTCTTTTATAAATCTGCCTAAAGACTATAGCCAAACACTCTCTACCACTGGAGAGTAACATGATATGCCTGCTTCCTCCGTTAATCCGCATGACTTTAAGATGATCTCCGAACAGGCGAGCGGCTGCACGTAGAGTGGTTCACGAATGAGGCATCAATAGATGAAAATGCACAAGGGACGCTTTACACCAAGCGTTACTGAAAACAAGGCCATACACGGAGGTAGAAGTACAAACCTGCGGTATCTGCCACATTCAGGACTGATGTTCCGACCATAATCAGGACTTTTGCGCCTGTCATAAGCAGGGCCATCATATCTTTCATAAACTGGGCTGCGGGGTCGACCATAGTCGGGACTCGGACGCCTGCGGTAGGAAGGGCTAGGTGACTTCCTGTAGGGACTGTGTCGGCCATAACCACCTCTTCTAGGACTGTCATTGTAGCGATCACCTCTCTCATCATCATCCTTCAGAGCATACTCAACAGAGACGACCCGGTCAAGTATTTTGCTGCAAATCCAAAATCATTCACTTACTCTAACGTATAGGATAATGATATTGATTCTAATTATAGAAAGTTCTAAAACAAAGCATGTCATTCTCCTCTCCTTCCAAACACAAACACACACACACACACAAGGGTGAAAATAAAACAAATTGTTACTTACCTCATGTGCGTACACTCAAGAGCCTTGGTAGCATCTTCTTGGGTCTCAAATTGCACAAATGCAAAATTCCGTCTGATTCTAACATGAAGAACCTTCCCATAAGGTTCAAAGTGTCGTTCAATATCACGGACTTTGGTACTAAGTGGATCAAAGTTAATCACAAACAAGGTTTTAGTCGGCTTCTGATTTGCCCTGGACCCATCACGGTGTCGACCACGTTCACCCTGACAAATTAAAGTCCATATTATTACAACAAAGTTATAATAAATGAGGACAAAAGAGGGAAAATAACAGTTTGACAAAATTGTAAACATTTAACCAAAATGTACCCTAGCCCATTCAACAGAAAGTTTGCGCCTGTCATATCCAAATGGCCTATTGTCAAGACCTCGTATAGCATCTTCAGCATCCCGGTCATCCTCGAAATACACAAAAGCAAAACCTGAAAGAATAAATTGGATCAAAGATAGAAGAGGAAATAGGAGACACTAATATATCATCTACTCAGCAGGTAGTACACCAGCCTCAATATTTCTTTCTCCTAAAGGAAATACAACACCTGCATATACGAGAAGGGCTGATGCACATTAGGCTGTAGAGTCGTTCGATGATGAACTAAATCATGATGGTTGCATTTTAAATATTACAATCCAAAATTTCAGTACTGAGAAGACATTGCTAAGCATGCTTCACCATTCAGACCATTGAGACAGCACGAGTTCAGTAATGGAAGGCATGGCATGACACATTTCAATGATCTCTTATTATCAGATTGGAAGTAGGCAATGACCAGGTTTCATATAGTCCCCTATGAACAATGGAAGTAGGCATGGCATAACAATTGATTGATTCCACTAGAACCATTCTTGTTTAATAGCAACTTTATGCGAAGAGTGAGTGAGAGACGGATGAGCGAATGAAGAAAATGCAGGTGTTGCTATCTGTAAGTGAAGGAGAGCAGGCAACCAGGAAGGTTTGCTTTCCAAAATAAATTTATTGCAGAGATGTTGGTGAGCCCAGATAGAAGCTCAGCTCATTCTCCCCTAGTAGAAGATCCTGCGTCAAAAGAAAAACTTAAACATGGAGTTTTCCTCCAGTGAAACAGCAAATTTGTCGCTGCCAATTCCTCACCACCAGGGAAGAAAAGCATTGGATATACACACTACATAAGTAGCAATATATCGAACGCAAACTGCTGCTAATATAAAGCTTCTCTAATTAAAAAATTCAAATTGAAAGATTTCCTTGTTCAAGGTTTGAGAAACAGCTGCAACTGAAGCTTGTCCCCTTCAACAACTGACACAGGCGTAACATATTTCTATATATCTTGACAAATGTGAGTAGAGAAAAATAAAAAATAAAAAGGCAGCAGTGAAGTCAGTGATGATCGAATGTCAGAACGGGTATCATATCAACCATATTGACCCAGAGCACTGGAGTTCAATCCCATATTAGTTGCATTCGAGATCAATTTCAGTAGCTTATTTTGCAAAAAGAAAGAAAATTCTTTAAAACATAAACGAAACGGGTAAGTAACTTCCTTAACAGATGCATCTTGTGCAATTTTAAGGAAAGAAAAAAATAAACAGAGATTCTGTCTTAAATGAGACTAAAAACATCGACTTGAAATCATGTCAACACCGAAGAACAAATCTTGCAAAAAAGGTATCGGCTATCAAACAGCTGCGCCTAATGTGCAAGTAGGAATCCTAAAGTGTCTACACATTTAACATTCAACTAAACCCTTCATCGCGAGTAAACGACCTTAACACTCTCCGATCATTGAACATTGTTAAGAAAGATTTTGTTTTTGTTTCAACAACATAATTTAAACATTATCAAGCAACAAATTTATACCAGATTTCATGTCGACACGCTCGACCCTCCCGTATCTGGAGAAGAGCCGCTCCAACTCCGATTGGCGAGTATCGTACTCGAAATTCCCAACGAATATCGGCCTCATTCTCGCAACTCGGGCAAATACCTGGATAAACCACCAAAAACAAAAAAACCTACCAAATTAGATTACATCAAACTAGATTAGAAAACGAACAAGAACAGATATAAATAACCAACCAACGACACTTATTTTCGCAGGAAACAAACAGCAACATGCGTGTTCGAAAATTTTCTCGTTTCGCGTTTTCAAGAAAATTCCAACGCTTTTTCTCGCTTCATTTACTTTCTATCTTTCTAGGGAAACAAACACAGGGAAAGAGAGAGATTACCTTAAAGATCTCGAATAGATTGGGAGAGAGAAACAAACCCTAGAAGAGACAGAGAGAGAATTACGCACAGAACCGTCGTCGATTTATACGCCCAAAATGGAGCCCTAATTGCGTTCAGAAGATCATTTAAAAAATAATAATAAAAAATAAAAAGAGAACATACCTTCACCGTACGATCATTCGAGTTAGGCTGGTTCATGACGTGTGATGATGTAATCCGAAGATTGTGTTTGATATGGGGTAATCTTTTATAAAAGAATAGGAATTTTAAGATTATCATGTTTATTATGAGATTATCTTATTTTAAAATACCTGAGAATCTGAAACCCATGGATTTCAGATACCCTTATAAAGGGATAATCTGAAACCCACCTCTCCCCTTAAGTTTTAGATTACTCCTTATCTAAATATCGTGGTAATCTTAAAATTTAAATAATTTAGACACAACAATCTTTTTAACTTTTTTTTTTTTCCTCATTTCTTATGTGATTCTTCTTTTCTACTTTTATTTATTTAGGGCTTGTTTGGTATTAACACTCATCTCAAACTAAACTGTACTTTTTCATCATGTTTTTTGTCTTTTCTGAAAAAGTTTTTTGTCTTTTCTGAAAAAGTTAACAAAAATTACTATTCAAACTTAAAAATCTCAACTCAACTCAAACTCAACTTATACACCAACCACCCCCTTAATATGCATATATTTTGTTTACATAATATCGTAAGTTATATATATAATCACAACTTTGATTTGTTTTTGTTGTTTTTTTTTTTTCCCTAGCACGTACCTTTTTTTCTTTTTCTTTTTCATCCCTTTTCTGTTACTCTGTTTTTTTTTTTTTTTAACCTTTTATATTCTTGGATTTAATTTTTAGAATTTTCATATGTATAAGTCAATCTTATTTATTTTTGCTAAAATTTTTGTAGTTCTATTTCAATATTACAATGATGTGTTCAATATTTTTTTATGGCTGCGAGTGTGGATTAATAAAAAAAAAAATCATAAATCTTGATTTTTTTTTTGTTTTTGAACAAAAGATGAATAATCTAATATTCCTGAGAATCTTACGAAAATTGTTTACATACAAACCAAACACTATAATCTAATATTCCTAAGAATTTGATTACTTTAAAAACTTGTCAGGTATCTGATTACATTTGATTACTTTCAAACAAACACTCCCTAAGAAATATGTAGATATAGAATTATTTGGGCCTCTCAGGCCTCGATTTGTCCATGATCATAGGCACTGTCGCATCCTTCGCCTGAAATGGGCTTCAATTGGCCCAAATAAAAGAGAAATGGTGGTAGTAAATGATATATTTACAAAATTAATATATGATTAAGTAAATGGCAAAGATTTTAAAAGATTTAAAATTCATTAGATGGATAAAAATTTTATTAGATAAATAAAAATTTTAAATATATTTTATAAGATTCAAGTAAACTAGATAAATAAAATATTTAGATTTATCTATAAAACACAAATAAATCATTTATAGGATAAATTTATATATTTATTTTAAATACTTAAAAAACATGTTATTTAATTTAATTGTTTTCTAAAAACTACCATTTACATTTTTTTCCCAAAATAAAATTGTATTTAAACAAATCTTTCGAATGGAAAAGTAAATATCTAAATAAATAGCAGATTTTTAAAATATTTGGAATAAAAAACTTTAAAGAGAAAATTAAGTAGATAAATAATTTATTTTTTAAAAGTAAATATGCTTAATAAAATAGTTCTTTATCTTAGTGAATTTATTATTAGTTGTAAATATTTAAAAATCTTACTATTTATGTTATTTTATTTTATTTTATTTCGTAGAAGTGCTATTTACTACAATTTTGAGTTAAGTTCACTTCTACAATTGGCCCTTTAGCAAAACGTTTTAGTTAAGTTTACTTCTACAATTGGGCCTTTAGCAAAACCCTACACAATAATAAGCTCTTAATAGGATTGCCCCGGATTCATGTCTTTGATTGATTTTGGCCATGAGAGGGGAAAAAAAAAAATTTCCAAAAGAAAATGTCATATGTCATACTAGTATAATTAGAAGGGAAATTATAGCAAATAACATATTTTATATATATATCTTTAAAGTTTATAGTATGTTTTTAAAAAATGATAAATAGTAATATATATTTATGATAAATTCTTAGATTTTCCAAAAGAATTTGAATTTATGGTTAATTGTTAATAACAAATTTATGTGCCTAGTTTCATGTTAGAGAGAGAAGAGAAAGAAGGAGATTTGTATTATTTAATCACAAATTTGATTATCTTATTTATTACTATGTTTAAGATTTTATTATATAATCAACTATTACTCTCTTTAAAAATGTTATTTTGCTCTTTCTTCCTAATTAGAATGCCAAATCTACTACTAACCTATCAATAAGTAATTGTCAATATTCACCTTGAAATTGTGCAGTTATCGGCCCTATGCTTTTATTCACTATGATATTTACAATCATAGATCGGAAGTTTTTTTTTAATGTTTAATCCAACAACTTACCAAACACATGATAGGATTTAACATAGAGAAAATTATCTAAATGGCCACTTTTTTTTCATATATTGACTAACATGACATAAATTCCCTACTCTTAACCAACATGACACAAATTTTAATTAACTTTAGTTTAATTTTATGCCATATTGATCTAATATTAATTTTTTATATCATATTGATGTAATGATATCTACATTTATGTCATTCATGTGTTTTTCCCTCTTACATATATCTATCTAATTCAATTCTAATCTTATTATCTTTATATCTAGTTTGATGTGTCAAACATAACCTAGAAAAAAAAAATAGAGAGGAATCTATCTAGTCAAGGGGGGAAAAAAAGATAAAGGAAAGCATTTGGTTCGAAGTATTGAACAAAAACACTTTTGGCTTTGGAGAAAACATTTCTTAGAAATTGGGATCTTTTTTCTTTTTTGCATTAGGTATACCTTAATAGAGTGAATATGTTTGATGAAATCATGAAAAAAGCATCAAGGAATAAATTGAGCGTTGCGTGTTCTCCAAATGAGTAATAAAATAAATAAATCAATAATGGAGCATATTGCCTGTATACGTAAGACTTTGGATGAATCACAAAGAAATGCTTCCAAAGTTAAAAAAACGAATAAATTCTTCCATTTGAAGGTTTGAAAGCAAGGGAGAGAGAGAGAGAGCTCCGCAAATGCTCAACCTTGCTTGTGTCATTCGCATCATCAAAGATGCTATACATATATATATATATATTAATGAATAATTGAAGATACTACTTAATACATATACAACATTTTTTTCCCTTAAAATTAATGTATTTCATTAAAGTCAGCTATGATTACAAGTATAATATTGTGATAGTATCGCATTTAATTTTATCAAAATATATAGATTTCAAATCCCCGGGTTTCAAATTCAAAATAATAATAAAAAAGCCAACTTATATTTTTTTTTCTTTTCAACTCTTTGTGTGAATTTATAATTGGAGTAACCATCACAAAAGACTACTAGTTGTGGAAACAAATAAAACTGCTTACTTTTGTATATAGAGACATTAGCCAACCAAAAAGAAGCACAACAAATAGTTTAATAAGGAAAATTAAAGATATGAGAAGGGGAGACAAATCAAAAGAGGCATGAATGTGGAAAGAAACCACCAGCCTGAAAGTTGGAGGTCAACAATATTATTTTAGGAATGCCACTTTCTTTGTGGAGCATAGAAAATTTATGAAAAATAAAAAGATGATAAAAGCAGGGGGGGGGGGGGGGGGGAAATAATTTAAAAAAAAAAAAAAAAAGCAAGTTGGCAGAAGGAGGGCCAATCCCATTAAGATATTGACAAAAGAACAAACAATAATGCCTTATTATTAGGAAGTCCATAAGTATAATATTAGATTAATGACCTACATGAAGATTTAATGTAGCAGGTGAGAAGTGGAACTTTCTAGGAAACTTAGTTCCACTTAATCAAAGAATTTAATAAGATTGATTTTGATTTACACACGCAATTGCATTGCCATTCTCGCACATCTCACCAAAGCGTGGAAATAATTAATTTAATACTCTGCTTAATAAGTTAATTAGAGATTAAATTTTTAAATTAGAATTGATTAATTTTTCAAAAATTAATTATAATTTTTATTAATTTTTTAAAAAAAGATAAAAATAAAAATAAAAAAATACAGTTTAATTAAAATTAAACTTACATCCTTAACAAAACATAAATTAACATAATTATACCTCCTTTTCTCACAAGTGACAGCCTTGCATCCTTGTCTCTCCTATTATTATTATTTTATTTTCTTCTTTTTCTTGGGTTCCTCAAAATTAATAATATTGTCTCCAACATGCTCATTATAAAATACATCGTATTTCCCATCCTTCCAAAAAAGACATATAGAAAGCAAGAAGAGGGGAAGTTTACATGGTAACGAACTCTTGTTTGATATTAATATCCATAGGCACCGTTTCTAAATTGTTGGATTAATTTAATAATAATATGATTTATGAGTATTTATTTTAAAAATTTATAATAAGATAAAAAATCATTTTAGTATTAGAATCATATCATTAAAAAATTAATTTAATGACTAAATCGGTAATTTCATGAATAACATAATTATATTAAAAAAAAAAAGTTTAAACATACCCTTAAGTAAAAGGAAAATTTTGTTTTCAGTCAACATATTTCATATAAGAATTGACTGTCAGGAAAGTGAGAGAGAGAAAGTCCATGTCAAAAGTTGAAATGGAAAATGGAAATCTTGGTTGGAAGCGATGTGAACCTCAAAACCATATGTGAACCAGCAGCCACCAAAACAAACGCTTTCAAGCTGTCTCATTTTTCACCTGCCCACTTACCGTACCAACTTTTATTTGTCTATACATATATTATTTCTCTCTCTTTTTCCTTTTTTCTTTTTTTTTTTTTTAAGTAAACACCTTATTGGTAGCACATAATTCGAATCCGTTCATATTCTAATCATATCAGTCAAATAGACTATGATATGAAATTGTATTTTACTAGCATGGTATTTTGTACAATCTCCTTTAATTAGACTAAGAATAACACTTGGTAAGATGTGGAAAAAAAAAAAAAAAAAAAACAGAGGACTAAAAAACAAGCAAGGAACAGAAAAATATGAGAACGGAAAAATGTATAAAAAATACTCTATAAATTACTAATTCACATTTATAGTCTCTGGTAATATTACATTTGATTTTATCTAAAGGTGCAGAGTTTAAATCTCTCAATCTTCAAGTTCAAAAAAAAAATTATAATATCTCATTAAAATTAAAAAAACAAAAAACAAAAAAAATGATAACTTAATAGAACTATATTACAAATCTAATGATTCAAAATTTGAACTTCTAATAATAGCGTGAAAATTTTCAACCTTTACATCAATTTTAAACAGTTAGGATCCAAAAGATTCACCAAACTTATTATCAAATATATACATCTGATAACATTCAGCATTCATTTGATAAGTTAGTTTAACTCTAATTAAATTATAATTTTTCATTTTAATTTTTGTATTTTTTTAAAAATTCAACAAAATTTATAACTATTTTTGAAAATTCAACCAATTTCAACTTAAAAATTTTATCTACAACTAACTTACCAAACGGAGGCTGAGAAAAAATAAAATAAAATAAAAAAATTAACCCCATTGTGTCTTCGACTCTCCAAGGACACCGAGCAAGAGCAGCCATGGTGGTGGCTCCTCGGCTAGTGCTAGCGAGGATCGGCGATGGAGATCTCTGGTGAAGGATCTCGAGCTCATGAAGTGGGCGATGGTGGCGGGGCTGGTGATGTGGGTGGTAGGTGGCTCACGCTCGTGCAGGAAGCCATCGACGAAAATGTTAGATCCACGATGAAGGCTGTGAGAGAACCGTGATGGTGGTAGATCTTTGCCAGATCTGGATGATCGCAACCCCAGACAGTCCACTCCGACGATGAGAGTTGCTCGCAACCCATGGCAGCCACCAACATGACGGCGAGGGCGAGATCTCCTCCCGACTTTGAATCTCACTGCAGCGGTGCGAAACAATGGGCTCTGCCACCTTCAACAACATGCTCTGCCACCTCCGATGACCATACACGACGGCGTGCATCTCACGGCGCCAGCCATTGGAACAGAACACTAGAAGTGTGAAAGTTAGAGAGAGAAAGAAGGAATTTGAGACCGATAAGGAATTGAATTTCCATCTTAAACCTATTAAGTGGAGTAGTTCAATATTCTTATATGTCTGTTATTATTATTATATGTTTTCGATGTTTGGTTGGCTCTGATACCATATTCGATGTGGGACTTGAGCTTCTTTTTACCCTTAACACGCTCCCGCAAGATGGTGCTCTCTTTGGAGTCACCAATCTTGTATTGGATGGATCGGGCCGCTCGTTTGAACTTTGTTGACTCTAATACCATGTGAAAGTTAAAGAGAGAAAGAAGGAATTTGAGACTGATAAGAAATTGAGCTTCCATCTTAAAAGGTCAACCTGCTAAGTGAAGTGACCCAATATCTTTATATGTTTGTTATTATTATTATATGTTTTCGATGTGAGACTTGGGTTTCTTTTTATTCTTAACAAGAAGAACTGAGCTTTTGCTAATAATTGCTTTGTGATTAGATGCAGGGGAATGCATGATAGATTTGGTAGATATTTATCAAAATGACAATCTCAAAAATTAAAATTAATAAAATAACTTCTTCTCATTTTAGGTCATTCTTAATTGTTCGAGATTATTTTGTTAAGAAAATTTTTTTAATAGCTTTTAGAAAAATGAGTAAATCATTTTATAAATTATCTCGATTCGTGTGCACATAACATCTAAAATCATTTAAGTAAAATCCAACGGCTCCATTAATGGGTAAATGTCCTTACGTCATTGTAGAGTGGAACATTCATATTTGAAAAGACATATTTTTCTTGGTCTAAACCATAATATGTCAACAAGTAATTTCGAAGAAAATGATATTTTTACGATGGTAGGACTTTTCAGATATTTTTTTTTTCCTCTTTCGTCTCTACTGACATGTCAATAAGTAATTCAGAAGAGAACGAAATTCCCATGATAAGAACCGTCTTGGTTTTTGTTTACTGTCAGAATAAACTTTACTTTGGAGCGTTTGGTATTTGAGTTTAGTTGAAATTTTTAAATTTGAATAATAAATTTTATTGACTTCTTAGAAAAAAATAAAAAAAAATTTTCAAAAAAAATAAAAAATTTTTTCAAAAAAAAAAAAAAATTTAAATTTAAACCTTAAATTTGAATGTATATACCAAACTTCCCTTTTATCTGTTTGATTTATTTTTTAAATAGTCTAATTAAATTAATAAAAATAATTTTATACCTTGCAAAAAAGATAAAAATAATTTTATTTTATATGTTGTACCATTTTAATATTAACATTTATAAATTAAATTATCAAAAAATTAATCTAATAATTAAAAGTAGAATTACAATTAATAATTAAAATAAACTAAGTGATATAATTTATCGATAATCTCACGTTTAACTTAATTAATCATACAATGAAGTTCGAATTCTGACATCTAAGCTATTGAAAAAATAGCGGGATAAGTGTATAAAATCCCAGTCAGTCAATATGTGGTTTCAAAAGAAGTGAAAGCACGGATTTCGATAAGAGGAAATCCGTAATACGCGTACGGCCAACAATGGAAGGTGGAACTGGCAAAAACGAAACAAGTCAAACCACCCCACGTTATCTAAAAAAAAAAAAAAGAAAAAAAAAAAAGAAAAATGGTGAGTTAAAAACAGCAGTTACTACCACTTAACCCACAATCTCCAAAAATTCGTTAAGGGGGAAAAAAAAAAAAAAAAAAAACCACTAAAGGGTAAAACAGTAAAGAGATCCAATTTCAAAATTAAACAGATTCGAAGAAGTTGCCAAAGGAGATTACCATAAGATCCCAAAATTCCAAAAAAAGAGCCAAAAACGCTCTAGAGAATACGGTCAGCCCACTCTCCATAACTCACCACTCCTTTATTTCTTTTTTGACAAGTTTTAATGTTCCCTGTTCTTTTAGGGGTGTTTGGTGTATAAGTTGAGTTTGAGTTGAGTTGATATTTTTAAATTTAAATAGTAATTTTTGTTAATTTTTTTAGAAAAGATAAAAAATTTTTTTTAAAAAAATAAAAAATATGATAAAAAAATACAATTTAATTTAAAATGAGATGGAGAACCAAACGGACACTTAGAATTTGGACCCAGCAAACAACAAAAGAAAAGTTTATAAGAAGAAGAATAGTCCGAAGAATAATCCTCACCCTTCTTCTTCGTGTCTTCCTCTGCTTACTGTCTGGCCTTTGCTTTCTTCCCAAGCCATTTTAGGTACTATACTTCTCTCCTTTATCAATTTTTCTGTTTCTTTTCTGATTTTCTTTGTGTTTTGAATTCTGGGTATGCCTTCTTCTTCTACTTCTTCTTCTTCTTCTTCCTTTTTTTTTTTTTTTGGTGTGTGTGTTTGAATGTTCATGTTAATATGTAGTAGTTATTCCATTTCTCTCTCAAAATCAGTTTTTTTTTTTTTTGGGTCTCTTAACTAAGGCGAAAAGGATAGGATTTTTCTTTCCTTAGTTGGTTTTAACAATCTTAGCCAGAAAAGAAGATGAACAAATCGTTTTGAACCATAATTTCCTTTCCAAAATTTTATCTTTGCGTTTGTCGTTTCCATGGCTGTGATTTATGACGTCAAAATGTACTATTTTCTGTTCTTTTTAAGGGGGGGAAAAAAATCCTCCTTTGACAAGTTTCTACTTGTTCTGTAGGA
Source organism: Ficus hirta (assembly GCA_038430175.1). Classification (NCBI taxonomy): domain Eukaryota; kingdom Viridiplantae; phylum Streptophyta; class Magnoliopsida; order Rosales; family Moraceae; genus Ficus; species Ficus hirta. The sequence goes on from CM076588.1 coordinate 13,109,074, forward strand.
CTTTTGGCGTGGGCATCTCACAAACCTAAATAAAGTTGTTGTGTTCTACTGTAAATTTGAACTCCCAACAGAGAGAGAAACATAGAGAGAGAGAGAGAAGCAACAATGGAGGAAAAACCATTCCCTGCCTGGTCCTGGTCTGTAGAGCAGTGCTTGAAGGAGTACAATGTGAAACTGGACAAGGGTCTGAGCACTTACGAGGCTGATAAGCGCCGTGAGAGATATGGTTGGAACGAGCTTGCCAAAGAGAAGGGAAAGCCCTTGTGGCGGTTGGTCTTGGAACAGTTTGATGACATGCTTGTCAAGATACTTCTTGTTGCAGCCTTTATATCATTCGTTTTAGCCTATATGCAGGGTGTCGAATCAGCGGAATCCGGTTTCGAAGCCTACGTGGAACCGGTTGTGATTGTGTTGATTCTGGTCCTCAATGCCATTGTTGGAGTTTGGCAAGAGAGCAATGCTGAAAAGGCGCTGGAAGCACTCAAGGAGATGCAATGTGAATCAGGAAAAGTCTTGAGGGATGGATTTTTTGTCCCTGATTTGCCTGCCCGCGAACTTGTTCCTGGTGACATTGTTGAATTGAGAGTTGGAGATAAAGTCCCTGCTGATTTGAGAGTTGCGGCTTTGAAAACCTCGACGTTGAGGGTCGAGCAAAGCTCGTTGACTGGAGAGGCAAATCCTGTTCTGAAAGGGACTGATCCTGTTTTCATTGACGATTGCGAGTTGCAGGCTAAAGAGAACATGGTTTTTGCTGGGACAACGGTTGTGAATGGAAGTTGCATGTGTATTGTGGTTAGCACTGCGATGAGCACTGAGATTGGTAAGATTCAGAAGCAAATACATGAGGCTTCTTTGGAAGAGAGTGACACCCCTTTGAAGAAGAAGCTAGATGAGTTTGGAAGCAGGCTCACTACCACCATCGGAGTTGTTTGCCTTGTGGTCTGGATCATAAACTACAAGAATTTCCTCTCCTGGGATATTGTGGATGGAAAGCCAGCAAACGTTCGGTTTTCTTTCGAGAGATGCACTTATTATTTCAAGATAGCTGTTGCTCTTGCGGTGGCCGCAATCCCAGAAGGCCTTCCTGCTGTGATCACCACTTGCTTAGCTCTAGGTACGCGGAAAATGGCGAAGAAGAATGCTATTGTACGGAAGCTTCCGAGTGTGGAAACTTTAGGATGCACAACAGTGATTTGTTCAGATAAAACTGGTACCCTGACAACAAACCAGATGTCTGTTACCGAGTTCTTCACTTTGGGAGGGAAAACGACTGTGACTAGAATAATTCATGTTGAAGGAACTACTTATGATCCCAAGGATGGTGGAATAGTTGATTGGACTTGCTTCAATATGGATCCTAACTTGCAATCCATTGCAGAAATATGTGCTGTTTGCAATGATGCCGGGATTTATTTTGATGGAAACCTTTTCCGGGCAACAGGGTTGCCCACGGAGGCAGCTCTCAAGGTTTTGGTTGAGAAAATGGGAGTTCCGGACAGCAAGGCAAGGAACAAAATTCGTGACACCCAGCTTGCTGCAAGCTATTTGATTGATAGTAGCACTGTGAAGCTAGGTGAGCCAAGAACTTTGCTTTCTTTATGTTACATATATTTCCTGAGTGCCATGGAGAAGTTTTACATGGTTGTGATTTTTTTTAACAATTCCAGGTTGCTGTGAGTGGTGGAATAAAAGATCGAAAAGGATTGCCACTTTGGAGTTTGATCGAGTCCGGAAGTCAATGAGTGTTATTGCTCGGGAGCCAACTGGGCATAATCGACTTCTTGTCAAGGTTGACTGTCAATTTCTAATCTTGTTATTGATCTTAATACTGTTCAACCTTTAAAAAAAAAAAAAAAAAAAGGAACCTGTCTGTCAGGTTTTCTTCCAGTTTATCTTACATTCCTTGGCAAATGCAGTTGTAGTAATCCGTCAAGTATTAAAACAATGTCAGCCCTTAAATATCCAAATTTCGTAACCATTTTCCTTTTATCCTAATGAAATATGCTGAAAATCTATAAAAGTTTTGGCCTTTTTTTTAATTAATTAATGAACCTATTTCTATTGTTTTTGGTCTGGTTCTTTTGTATCTGTAGGGTGCGGTTGAGAGTTTACTGGAGAGGAGTTCATATGTTCAACTTGCTGATGGATCACTCATTCCGATAGACGAACCTTGTAGGCAGTTGTTGCTTGAGAAACTGTCAGAGATGAGCTCAAAGGGATTGCGATGCTTGGGTTTGGCATACAAGGATGAGCTAGGAGAGCTTTCGGATTATTATTCAGAGAGTCATCCTGCTCATAAAATGTTGCTCGATCCTGCAAACTACTCCTCAATTGAAAGCGACTTGATTTTCGTAGGCATTGTTGGTTTAAGGGTAAGTAATATACTTATCTGATTTGCTAATTGGTTTTCAGACTTGTGGCTTGGGAAATCTCTTTAACAACTACGTTGGACAGGACCCTCCTCGAGAGGAAGTTCCCAAAGCGATAGAGGACTGTAAAGAAGCAGGGATTAAGGTTATGGTCATAACTGGAGATAATAAGTCCACAGCTGAGGCCATTTGTAAGGAAATCAACATGTTCTCGAAAGGCGAAGATCTCAGAGGGAAAAGCTTTACAGGTAAAGAGTTCATGGCTCTTTCGCCTGCCGAACAAATTGAAATACTGTTGAAACCAGGAGGAAAAGTTTTCTCTCGGGCCGAGCCTAGGCATAAGCAAGAAATAGTTAGGAGTCTGAAGGAGATGGGCCAGATTGTTGCGATGACAGGAGATGGTGTCAATGATGCACCGGCACTCAAACTTGCGGACATTGGAATTGCCATGGGCATAAACGGAACTGAGGTAAATCTTTTTCACTCCCTTGAACTTGTTCTAGCACTCTTTCTTTTTTTGCTTTATTCATACTTGAGTTGGAACGAATAAGTTATTTTCTTCTTCTCACAATCTGTAGTTTTATATTTCAGGTTGCGAAAGAAGCTTCAGACATGGTTTTGGCAGATGACAACTTCGGCACCATTGTCTCGGCTGTCGCAGAGGGTCGTTCCATTTATAGTAACATGAAATCTTTTATAAGGTATGTATATATATATATATACATATTTATATATAACTCTTAGTTCACCATGATATTCCCTCTCTTCCAGAGAACTTAGTGATCCGTCCTTCATGTCCTCAAACTTTCAGGTACATGATATCGTCAAATGTTGGAGAGGTAATATCCATATTCTTGACTGCTGCTTTGGGAATACCTGAATGCTTGATACCTGTGCAACTTTTGTGGGTGAATCTGGTTACCGATGGCCCTCCCGCCACAGCTCTAGGCTTCAACCCTCCTGATCCCGACATTATGCGAAAACCACCCAGGAAGAGCGACGACCCGCTCATAAATTCTTGGATTCTTTTCCGTTACTTGGTTAGTTTGACCATCTCATAATCTCCTAAAAACCAAATTCTTTATTGCAAAAGTCTTGCTAACTATAACCAGATCACTTATACATATCATTCACTGGAAAGAGAATTGGAGAAAAATATCTCTTTTCATTTCTTTGCACTCTCTTTCCGATGCTCACACTTTTTAGTATGACAGGTGATTGGTTCGTATGTTGGTGTTGCGACGGTTGGCGTCTTCATCTTGTGGTACACTCAGGCTTCCTTTTTGGGGATTAACCTCGTGAGCGACGGGCACACACTCGTTGACTTTTCTCAGCTTCGCAATTGGGGTGAGTGTCCTTCATGGTCAAACTTCACCGCGACACCATACAAGGTTGCAGGGGACCGAATGATCACATTTTCGAACCCTTGTGACTACTTTTCCATTGGCAAGGTGAAGGCAATGACACTGTCACTCTCTGTCCTGGTCGCGATCGAGATGTTTAACTCCCTGAACGCCCTTTCGGAGGACACCAGCCTGATCAAAATGCCACCATGGAGGAACCCTTGGCTCTTGGTCGCCATGTCGCTCTCATTCGGACTCCATTGCCTCATACTATATGTTCCATTCCTAGCAGACGTGTTTGGAATTGTCCCATTGAGTTCGAATGAGTGGCTTCTGGTGATTTTGGTCTCGGCACCCGTTATACTAATCGATGAAGTGCTTAAATTGGTGGGAAGGAGTCGAAGGAGACGAAGGAAGGACAAACTTGCATGACTAATTGGTATAATGTTGTTGAAAACTTAGGATTTCTTGGTCTTTTTCATTTTTAATTCTTTGATAAAAATTCGTTGTTCTTCACAACTTTAGTTTGTTTTATATCCAAAGGAAACAACAAATGTTTTCATTTGAGTAAATAGAAATGAAAATACACTACTTAGTGGCATTTTCGTATTTGCACTCTCCCTCTCTCTCTCTCTCTCTCCTCTCAAAATTTCTTGATAAATTCTCTACATCGATTACAATAATTCTTGGTTAAAAAAAAAAAAAAGGGCCAAATTACAGAAATGCAGGGAAAAGCTATAAAAGCGCCGTGTTACAAACGGTGAAGTGAGTTATGACTTATGAACGCTCTTGCTTTAAGTAGTTGTACATTTATCATTGCTTTCATTTTCATGTGGGCGACTTCGATAGTTTTTTTTTTAATTAATCAATATATATATATATATATATATATTGTAGTTTACCCCGTTTGAGGACATATATATTGTAGTTTACCTCGTTTTATGTCCTTAAATTTTTTTTTTTTTAATTTCACCGATCATATCATTTTGTCGTCATTTTCTTTTTTATTTTTTTTTCTGTCGTTTGTTCTTTTTAGTTCTGATATCGTCTTTCCGTTTAAGATTATTGTCGTTTTTTGTTTTTTGTTTTTTGTTTTTCTTTTGTGTGGAATGCTGTCAATTTGTCGGTGTCACTTGCCTAGCGATATGCAGTAATCTTAAGATAAGAATAAGAATCTACTCACATTTCCTTATTTGATATAAGAATTGTCGCCAATCCCATCACCATTGTCGCAGTCCGCCACCGTTGCAGCCCCGCCGTCACCAATCCCACCACCGTTAAAGCCGACCGTCACAACCCCCCAGCGTTGCAACCGCGAACCTCCGATATGCTCCTTGTCGAGATATGCTCTTAGCTCCACTGCCCGACCTCTCGCCAGCCTTGCCCAAGCCGCCAGATCCTTCCAACCCCAGCCAAGCTTCAACGTAGCTACCTGCAACACTTTCGTTTTGGGGAGAGACGGCAATCGACAATTGTGGAGGAGATTTTTTCTTGCGAGAATGATCAAAATAGCATATTTGATTTCATAATTTTAACAATATAACATGTGGTAAAATTTAAGATACAAAATAGCATAATCTTTAAACTCAAATAGGAAATCTTCAAAATACCCCTCACAAAATATATTTAGTGATGTAACAGCATATGTATATGTGATAGAATTTCAAAAAAGAGGTTTACCACATGCTCATTTTCTAATTATCTTAAAAAATAATTCTAAAATACTAGCACCAGAATCTTTAAATAAATTTGTATCAGCTGAAATTTCAGATATCAATCAAAATAAACATTTATATTTAACTGTTGACATGACGCATGGTCCTTGTGGAAAACTTAATCCAACTAATATTTGTATGAAAAAGAAATAATACACGTAAATTTCACCATCCAAAAGAATTTTCTTCAGTAACATATCTGGGAAATAACGAGTATCCAAAATATAAAAGAAGAGATAATGGTTAGACAGTAAAAGTTAGAGGACATTATTTAAATAATCAATGGGTTGTACCTTATAATCCCTACCCACTTGCAAAATTTGACTGTTCATATGAATGTTGAAATATGTTCTACTGTAAAAGCTATAAAATATATATATATATATAGGTTATGATTGAATTGTAATTCATATAAATTCAAATGATAATACTAATATTGACGAAAATAGTAATTTTCAACCAGCAAGATGAATTTCTCCACCTGAAGCTACCTGGAAAATATATGGATTTTAAAAAAAATGAAATTTATCCCTCCAGTAATAATATTACAATTACATCTTGAATACGAACAACTTATTATATTTAAAGGATCTGAGAATCTTAAAAATGTTGTAAAGAATGATTTTGCGTTGAAATCTATGTTAACCGAATATTTCAATCTGAATTTAAAAAAAAATGACAAAGCAAAAACTTTATTATATAAGCAATTCCCTGAATATTTTATATGGAATAAAAAAGATAAAATATGGCAACCAAGAAAAAAAAAGGTAACCTTATCGGAAGAATTGTTACGGCTAATCCAACAGAAGGTGAACGGTATTATTTACGATTATTATTAAATCATATTAAAAGTGCAACTTCTTTTAGAGATTTAAAAATTGTTAACGGTGTTCTAACCTCATCATATCGTGAAGCTGCCTAATTATATGGATTACTCAAAGAAGATAATTATTTAGTTTCATGTTTAAACGAAGCCTGTTCTTATCAATTACCTTATATACTTTACGACGATTATTTATTACAATATTAGCTTTTGGTGAACCAAGTAATCCCAAAATTTTATGGGAAAAATTTGAAAATGCAAAGTCCAAAGATTTCATTCGTCTTCATTTAACTAAATCGGACATTAGAAAAAAAGTATTACAAAAATTGAGTTACATGCTAGATTCAATAGGAAAAAATATAAATGATTATCATCTAATTAATGACACTATAAATTTATCAGATGAAGATAAATTCACGAAGGAAATTAATGAAGAATTAAATATTGTTGTTTTTGAACAAGATATATCAACAATATCTAAATTGAACGAAGATCAGAAATATGCATACGATCTTATATTAGAAAAAGTCTTTTCAAATCAACAAGCAAGTTTTTTATTGATGAACCTGGAGGAACTGGAAAAACATATTTATATCGCGCTATACTTGTTACTATTAGATTAAAAAATTTAATTGCACTAGCTACACCTTTTTCAGGAGTTGCTGCTGCTATATTACCTGGTGGTCGTACGGCACATTAAATATTTAAACTCTCACTTCAACTGGAAAATAAAATTTCTTGTAATATTAGTAAACAATCCAGTTTAGCAAAATTATTACAAATGACTAAAATTATTATATGGGATGAAGCACCAATATTAAATAAAAAAGAAATAATAGAAACTTTAGACATTATGTTACAAGATAATAATGAATGTAAACTACCTTTCGGTGGAAAAGTTATAGATTCAAATTTTATGTTTTTTAAAAAACATAAATTTTATTGTATTACATTTACTACAAAAAAAAAAGAAATGAAATATCTAAAAAATTCACCTTCGACAGTAATATATACTGTATATGTACTCATATTCACTCATTTTTAATAATATTCTTAAACATATATACTTAAACATATATTTACACTGAAAAAACGACAAATTGTTAAAAATGACAATTTTTAATAATATTCTTAAACATATATACGTAAATAATTTTTCAATAAATTAATAAGTTTATATACTTGTATACTGAAAAAACGACAAATTGTTAAAAATGACAATGATGGTGGTGTAGAAAATCAAAAGGACTTCAGAAAGAGTTTGACTAACGAGAAAGACTTTGTAAATGATAATTAATGTCAACAACTTGAGAAACGGATGGCCTGATGAAGAATCTTAAAACAAATAATAAAAAACTTGGAAAAAAGACAGTGACTGCAGAACGACAAGGACTGAAAAACTTATTTGGAAACCTTCAGATTAAAGAAAAACCACAAGAATTTGAAAACTTGAACCATTTGGAAAACCATCAACTGCCTAAAAACGACAATGATTAGAAAATGTCAAATGACTTTAAAAACGACAACTATTTAAAAACGACAAAAATGGGAAAGCAACAATGGCTCAAAGTGGCTAGCGGGCAACAAATTAAAGACAACAATGATCTAGAAACAAGAAGGATGCTTAAACGGAAGTTAGTTAAAAAAAAAAAAAAAGAAGGAAGACGACTTAAAAAAGAACAATCTAACAAGGTGTAATGGGGAAAAAAAGTTAGGACCTGTTTGGTGCACAAGTTCAAGTTGATATTTTTAAGTTTAGTTTGAGTTAAATTAAGTTGAGTTTAAAAAGTGAGTGTTTGGTGAAAAGTTTGAGATAAAAAGTTTAGTTTGAGTTGATTGTTTTGTGAAAAAGTTTGAGTTAAAAAGTTTTAAAAAAACAAGGGCCTTGTTTGGATGTATAAAAATTGAGTTAACCAAATTTTTTGCCTTTTGTGTTTGGTAACTTATCTAAACTCCAACTAAATGGAATATTTTTCACCTCAACTACTGTCTTTTTTCATATTATCAACTAAATTTATTTATTTTATTGAACAAAAATTATAATCAAACTACTCAGAACTTAAATTTTTCATTTATCCTCAATTTAACATTCTATTATAGGTTCTATTAACGCAAAATGTCGCGATTAACAATTTCAATCTATAACACCAATCAACTTACGTCATCGAAATATTTTGTGAAATTATGTAAATAGCCGTAAAATACATACGTAGGTTTAAGTTGTAATTACATTAATTAAAATCTTATCTGAATGAAATAAATGAATAAATTTAGTATAATTAAAAAAAATAACTGATGGTGCATAATAATCCGCAGCAATAAAATTACCCAAAAAAATAACTGATGGTGCATAATAATCCACCCCACGAACGACAGCAAAGCCACCAAAAAAAAAAAAAAAAAAAAAAACTGCATGTTTCAATAAGTTAAACGACATTGATTCAAGAGCAATAAAGACTTCACCCACCATCTGCAACTCCACTAACGACAGCAAAGCCACTCAAAAAAAAAAAATTGAAACATCAGACCCGAAAAAAATAACTGTTGGTGCATAATAATCCACCCCACGAACGACAGCAAAGCCACCCAAAAAAAAAAAGAGCAATGAACGAGATGTGGAATCTCACCACGTGGGTTTGAACTCAAAACAGTGCCTCTTGCTCAGGGTACATTCCAACGGTTCAGTTTTTAGTTTAGGCTGAACCAGTTAACCAAACTGTGTTAGTTTAGTTTGAACTGAAACCCATCAGTTCAAACCAATGTCCCAAACTGAGCCTTAGTTGCAAATCATAAACTAGTAGTAATTTCACAGGTGCAGAGATCGCGTCTCCCACCCCGAGTCTGAAATATGAAATAAATTAAAAAGTAGCTCGTGTTCAAAATTGCATTTCTTGAATTTCAGTGGGGCAATTCATTACATCTTTATAAAGCCTCATTTTTCCATACAACTTGTCTAACAAAGCATAAATCTCGTCACTTCTTGGATGTGATTTGTCCTCCACGATAAACTTATGAACTTGGCCTCCCTCTTCAATAAAACTATACCCTGCTGCTTTTGTAATTTTCCCTCCTTTCATCATCTTCCTCAGCTCGGCAACTCTGTTCCATTGTCCTGCCGATGCATAGATGTTGGAGAGAATGACATAGTTTGCTGGATTCCATGGCTCGAGCTCGCATAGGGACTCGGCTGCTTTCTCAGCGAGTTCAACGTTGCCATGGAAACTGCAAGCTCCTAAAAGCGCACCCCATATAACGTTGTCTGGCTTCATTGGCATGCCTTGTATCAGATCATAAGCTTCTTGCAATTCTCCAGCTCGGCCTAGGAGATCAACCATGCATCCGTAGTGCTCTAGCTTCGGAGTAATACCGAACTTTTGCTCCATCGATTTGAAGAGTTTTCGGCCTTTGATCACCTTTCCGCTGTGAGTACATGCCAAGATAAGTCCCACAAATGTGACATCGTCAGGCGCAATTCCTACTGTCTGGAATCGGCCAGGAAAAAGAGGATACTCGTTAACAAGAACTCGATTGTAGAATAATATGTAACATCATGACGAAACTACCAACCAAAAATGACAGCTTACCAGCATTTGTTCGTAAACATCCAAAGCCTCTTCGCATCTTCCGTGGACAGCCAAACCCATGATCATTGAATTCCAAGAGCACAAGTTTCTCCTTCTTCCAATCTCATCAAACACTCGCCTAGCTGTATCGATTTTACCACACCTCGCATACATCTCGAGAATAGCATTACTTACATACAAATCCTTGAAGAACCCAACTTTTCTCGCATATTCTTCAATTCTCTCCCCAACCTCCAACGCACCAAGATTTGCGCAAGCTGGAAGAACACTAGCCACGGTGATTGCATTAGGCCTCACATCTCTCTCTTGTTCCATCTGTATAAACATTGCCAAGGCTTTAGCATATTGTCCGTTTCGTGAGTACCCAGATATCATTGAAGTCCAAGAAATCACATTCCTGTGAGGCATTAAGCCAAACAATTCCAACGCTCCTTCCATATCCCCAGACCTCGCGTAGCCTGATATCATCGAATTCCAGGTGGCTGTTCCTCTAACCCTCATTTCATCAAACTGTTTGCGGGCACAAGCCAACATTCCCAGTTTGGCATACATGTCCACCAATGCCGTCAAAGCAAAAAGGTCCCATATGGGACCCGATTTAACGAAACGGGAATGCATCATCTGGCCTAGTTGCCTCGACAAAAGCGAAGAGCAAACAGAGAACAATAACGTGAAGGAGTGTTCATTTGGGGTGCATCCTTCCAGGCACATTTGGCTGTAGAGGGACAAGCATTGGTGGTGTTGACCATGACAAGAGTAGGCTTTAATGAGCCTGTTGTAAAGAAACACCGTTGGCTTGGGAATAAGGTCGAACAGGTTGTGGGCATATCGGATGTTCGGTATTTCGAGAACCTCCAAAATGAGGGTGCTTGTGTGGTCTATGCAATTTCTAAGTGTGTAGGCGTGAATCTGCTTGAGCTGGTTCATACCAAATATGCATTTTTTTTTTTCACAGAAGCATTTTATCAAACATGTGGTGGTAGAAGTATATATTTACATCACACTACATAGCTCAAACGGAAGAATTCACTCTCTATGTCTGAAGTAGTCTCTACGCAATCAGACGAATGAAACAGACTCATGCGAGGACGTCTTTCGCTGTCAGCAGTACAAGTTGTCGTTTTCATCTATAGTGAAGGCAAACTTGACACAAACTTGGTACATTGGTTAGAAGACCATTTGTCGTTTTTTTTTTTCGTTCTTTTTTTGATAAGATAGCATTCAGGACCATTTGTCGTTAACCAAAAAAAAAAAAAAAAAAAAAAAAAGACCATTTGTCGTTGCCGAATGTGCTGTTCCGCACAAGCAAAAGTTAACAAATAAATTGCCGTTCAAGATCAATGAAAAATTAAAAATAAATAAATTAAAGAATGGGTAAAGGAGTTTTACTTTTTTTGTTTTGAATTATTTTCATTTATGTTTCTGAATTTTAAGATTACTCTTATGATAATTTTTAAACTTCAAAAATTCATATTTTATCTATTGAATTTTTTTTTGATTGAATTATTTATTAAACTTTAAATTTAACCTCATTTTATCCTTTTTATCATAACTTCAATTAAAAATTAACTGAAAAAAAGTAAGTTAACTACAATGATATGATTTTTTTTTTTTTTGTCTTTAGCATAAATCTTAATAGGGTGGCTTAGTATTACTAATGTCCCTACCCTATTAGTTTTTAATAAAAATTGTGATCAAAAGGAAAAAATAAGGTTAAATTCAAAGTTCAAAAGATAAAGTGAGAGTTTTTAAAATTCAATGGATAAAGTGAGAGTGATCCTAAAATTCAGGGTTATAGATGAAAATGACCCAAAAATGAAAAACAAAACTTGTAGAAAGTGTCCGATAGTCAACCAACAAGTTTCTTATGCTAAGATGATCTTCAATGTATTGATTTATGTCAATGTTGTATTTGTTATAAAAAATAAAAAAAAATGGTATTATCCTACTTTATGGTTTAATACATAATGCTATTTTTACTTTTTGCTATTATTATTATGTTTTGAAACTTGTAAAAGTGAACATTTAATATTTAAATTAATTAAAAATAAAAATATTATAATAATTATATGAGAAAAGTCAAGCTAATATTCAGTATTAATAACAATCAACGTTAAATTTGACATTAGCTATACCTTGTAATAAATTTATCATAAAATTAAAAATATGATAAATTTGACATCAAATATAATGTTATAATAAAGAGCACTTTATTTTTTATCCAAATACTAAAATTTACCATTGACACAATCTTTTAGCATTACGTTAGAAATACTCTAACGTGTAAAAAAACATGGTTATAGATATAAAATTCGTTGCTGAAACTATTTATTTTCGTTTCTTGTTATAATTTTATTTTCAACATTGTACATTTAAATTTTTTTAGACAAATATTTGTATATTTATATGATTACGTGCATAATCTAATAATAATTTCAATAGCAGAATCACTCTGTTCACTTTACCACCACAGGTTAAATCTGTATTTGTCTGAGAAAAAAGTATGAACTTAAAATGAAATTAAAAAATAAGAGTACAATACTGACAACGTTAGAAATGTTTTTCATAAAACTTGAAATACATGACAAAAAACAACAGATAATTCCAATGTTAAAATGTATCCACACACAATATTTGGAAGATTAAAAAAGAAAAATCTAAAACATCAAGAGCTTATTATCTCTGAATGATCAAAGAAAGATAAAAGGATGCAAAGAATTAATCCATTGAATTTGGCAGAGAACCCACATGGAATACAACTCCTTTGATATTTTGTCAAAGCCTTGGACAGTTCAAAATTCTTCCGGGTATCAAATAGAAGGGCTGAACAGGCTAAAATTGTGGACAGAAGACAAATTTAGAGAGATGCTTTATTCAAATATACACTCACATATACACATTAAATGAATGTATTTGAACTAAAACCCCAACAAACTCAACATAAGACGCTTAGTTCTAAATTGTCCAAACTTTCTTTCGTCAAAATCCGGAAGAGCAGAATCTACTTCATTTCAGTGGCAAAAGAATTGAATTCTATTACAAAAAGAACAAGCTGATCTTCACTAACCAGTCCACCAACGGCAGCTTGGTTTTTCTTCTCCATCAACAAAAATAAATCAAGTTTCCGGAACACATCTGCAGCGCCTAATACGAGCTACAACATATTTTCCTACCTGTCCAATGGCTTAGTGTCTATCTATATTGACAGCGGGCACGAATCGAATTAGATGACTCCAATAATGTCACCTTGTTACCCCCATTTGAAGACAAACCAAACTGCAAGCTACGGATCAGATAGGTCAATAAACTCGCGAAGAAGGAAATTGATCTCGGTTCCTTTCTTTTATCATCGCATACGGTTTACGATGATCTCTGTTCGAGAAATGTAACGAGCTTCCATGCCAGGATATGCATTTCCTTCACGCATCTTCACAATTCTTGTATAGCCAAGCGACGGATTTAGTTTTGTATTTCGCCAAAAAAATTCCTTCAGAAATAAGAGGATTGATCATGAAGCACATTCAAGTGAGCTAGTATTCTTGCCGCTAGGGATTTAACACTGCCACTTCCCCGCTGAGTCAAGTCAACTAAAGGCATCTGAGCAAAGGATCCATACTTCTGTTTGAACTCCAACAGCCGGAATATCCTTTCGAGCGCATTTAGAGCCTTCTCCTGCAATCTAGGAGAAGGGGAACTGAGAAGTTTTATTATAGGCTGTATGGCATTTGCATCTCCAAGCACCTTGCTACCACTTTGGAGTCTGTCGCCTTCGATTAAAGTCGACAGTGCATCTAAAGCAGCCTCACAAGCACCGGGATCAGGGTCCCCAAGGATCCTCACAAGCGGGTGCACAGCAGCAGCCTCCACGAGGCAGAATGACGAGGAAACAGAACAGATTCCACCATGAACTGGGCAGCCAGTTTCTGGAGGAGCTGAGAAGCACCAGAGTCCTTTACGTTTTGTCAAGTGCTTGCTTAGACCTGACGAGCTCTCTGAAAACCGAGTAAGAGCTATGGCTGCACGTTGTCTGGTCAATGTGGTTCCGGTCTCTAGCAGTCTTACCAGCAGGGATATGGTGCCAGCTTCAGCTGCACGCTTCTGCCATTCCAAGTTCGTCAAAACAATAAAACGGCAAATGCCTCCGACAGCATTCTCTATCAACTGGTTCTTATGAGGACCATTTTGCTGGTTGTTGTTGAGAAATCCGAGGATGAGTGGAAGCGCCCCTGCATCAAAAAGCCATTGAGTGATCTGGGGGATTTCGGGGAGATAAGAGATGATGCCCATTGCAGAAACGATCTCTTCTTCATTGTTGGAAGATTTGATGATCCTTACGACAGCCTCAATGAACTTTTTACCCACGTACTCCGCAGCAGTGGCTTCATCAAAGCCTTCTGCCAGGCAAGAGACCAGCTTTACAGCATCTGCTCTCACACTTGGGTTGTCATGCTCACACAATTGAAGCAAAACTGGCATAACCGAGGACTGTAAATGCAGCTAACTAGTTAATATTTGAACATGATGCCATAGAACATATGACAACAAGTGAGAACTGGAAGAGTTTCTTTAGTGTTATTATAAGACTTGAAAGAAGGATGAAATAATCTAGCAAACAAATAAAGACCTAAGTAGCTAAACAGTTGGGCTATTAGCAACATTAGTCCTTGAACTATGAGCACCGTGTCACTTTAGTCTTTGAACTTTTTTTTATTTTTTTATTTTTTTTATTTTATTTTTTTTGGGGGCAAATTACTCCTGAACTTTTATATTTTGAGAGTTTTAGCCCCTGACACTAAGGGGGGCATTTGGAACTCCAACTGGAGTTGGAGTTTTGGAGTTTTTTTTTCCCTTCCGAAAGTCATTTGTTTTCACAATTCAATTTCAAATCCACGTATCTTTTTCTCTCTCTTCTACTTCCAGAAAAGTTGAAAACTCAAACTTTAAAAGTCCATAATTTCTTATGTCGGGTCGAAATGAGATGCTTCTTGTGTCTAAACGCTCACAATGAATGAGAGGAATGAAACAAGATCCATATTGCAATTTTTTTTCCTAACACATTTCAAGTTTTCACACTATCTAAATATCACAGTTAATTTTCAATTTAAATTTCAACTAACACACATTTCCTAACATTCACTCATTTTCAATAAAAAAAATCTAAAAAACTCCAACTCCAATTGGTGTTCCAAACGGGCCCTAAGATTGATGAAGGATTTCTCAAATTTGACAAAGATAATAACATCTCTATTGTGTAATAACTGATAATTTTACAGAAATAATTACATTAATTGTAAAATTTTCTAGTTTTCAAGGTTTTTAGCAACAATGAGATAACATTTTGCACTTGATATAACTATTGCTGTAAAATTTCTAGTTTTTATGCGATGGACACATGATTACCTCTATTAAACTTTGGAAATCCTTTGTCAATTTTTAGTGTCAAGGACTAAAACCACCAAAAAATCAAAGTTCATAGGGTAACTTGCCAGAAAGAAAAGGTTTAGAGACCGAAGTGACACAATGCTCATAATTCAAGGACTAACAGTGCTAATTACCCCTAAAAAATTTTGGAAGCCAGGTTTAGGAAAAATTGTCAGTAATCAGAAGACGTGCCTTTTTACACAATTTTTGCAACACAAAAAATGTAGTGAAGTACAGTAAAATTCAAAGTCAATACTGGCCAAGCCATCTTTTATGCACTCAGCAAATGGTGGGAGTAACTGAAAGCTTAGAACTAAAGCCATAGTTTCCGGATATATATATATATATATACCTGTATTAGCTTGGCCTTGATATTTGTAGTGGAGCGTGATTGACATAGAATGTGGAAGGTTCGAATGATGCTTTGCTGGACATCAGGTCCTGTCAAGCTAATCAAACTGAAGAGCGTCAAAATATCTTCATCGGATTCCAAGAAGGAAACGGGTGTCTGGCCAGAGTCTTCAGACACAGTAGAAGCTGCTAGGTGCATAATAGTGGCTGCTGCATCTTCACGTAAACTTGAGTATGAAGCGCTGCGATGAACAAGAATCTCAAGTAACGGTCGCCCTGCGCCTTCTCTGATCATCTGCAGACCATTTTTCGGTAAGCTTGAGAGGTTTCGAAGAGCTCTTATAGCATCTTTTTTCATATTAATATCATCCTGTGAGACCAAGTCAAGAAGAGGACCTAGTGCACCTCCCTCAAGCAAAGACTCTTTGTTGTGGTCAGTCAACTCCATCTCTGCTAAACTAGACACCATTTTCATTCTCACATCTGCAGATCCTGCAACCAAAAAAAAAAAGTAGATGGGACTACGGGTTATGTTCAGAAAGGTTATCATGGTGAGATAATAAGATCGAAGATATTAACGAACCTGTAGAAAGACGCTGCAGCAAGTGTGTGAAATAGTTGGCTTTTGCCATCTGAATGACATTCTGGTCACAAAATGAAAGATTCTCCAACAGCTCCTGTGCATCTCTGGCAGCTTGATTATCGTCACTGTTTGACATTGTCACCAGTAGCAGTATGCAACCTTGAACTTTCCCAATCTCATCTCTTACTGAATTA
Source organism: Ficus hirta (assembly GCA_038430175.1). Classification (NCBI taxonomy): domain Eukaryota; kingdom Viridiplantae; phylum Streptophyta; class Magnoliopsida; order Rosales; family Moraceae; genus Ficus; species Ficus hirta. Next base: position 13,125,457 of record CM076588.1, read on the forward strand.
CATTTAGATAATTCCAACAACAATGCCACTGCTAACTTCCGTTCTTCAGGACGACGCCCAAGAGATCGAACAATACTTTCAATTGCATTCCCTACTTGTTTGGTTCTTTCCTGCAACATTATTCAATTTTTAGGGAAAAATATTTGCAAAATTATCTGATTTTCTAGTTAGAAAAATGACCATCACATTTGATTTCTTCATAGTGAAAGCCAGAAGTGCCAGTTTAACCGATGATGAAATGTATGTAATTCCAGAAAGGAATATCTTCAATGGTATTTAAGGACTAAGCAGTCTATGCTATACAACGATAACTATTCTAAGTCCTATTTCACGAGAGAGAGAGAGAATGAAAGGTACCTTAGCATCATCACTATCCTTTGCCAAAATACAAAGGATGACAAGAACGCGTTTCCTTATCTCATGATTTCTCACACTGAGGAGTTGAATGAGAATTAGAATGTAATCCTCGAGTACTACCCATTCCCGGTGCTGGTCTCTTTGATTACAGAGCTCCTTTAGATCATCCAGGGTACCAAGTACTTCCTCTTCGTCTTCAGATTTGAGCTTTTGTTTCATGGAAGCAATCATAATCATAGTATTCCTATCCCTCCACTCTTCAATTGACTGTCTAAGAGTTTTGTTTGGCCGTAAAATCGATGTATCTAAAGCGGTCATGGTTAGAGGACACAACGAATTGCCGTCTGAAAACCACTTTTCGATGGCACTTCTTTCAAATGTCTGTCCTGAAGAGGTTTCCACAGGCTCAACCATAACATCCCTTGTTATGGGGCAGTAAAACGACTGGAGCGGTTCCAGTGGTTGACTACCTAAAGAATTTCGCTTAGAGAAGTACTTCATTTGTTTCTCCTCGGGAGAAGAAGCTGCATCCGCCCTTTCTAACAAAGCAATTATCTGCTCCATCTGTATAGCTTCAGCCTGGTCCTTCCTCAACCGAGCATTTTCTATTTCGCTCTTGAATTCTTCAAACTCCTTCTTTAATTCTGACCCCTGTGGTGAAATTCCAACCTGCTTTGCAATGAGACCCAGCAAATTATTGGCATAAGAGCGATCAACGTTCCTCTCTTGTATACCAGACTCAATTTTCTCCATAATCTCTTCTTCTGTTTTTGCCGCTCGAAACTCAGCCCTCTGCATACTTTCACGAAGCTTTTCGAAATCTTCAATAATGGCAGACGAGAGACCAAGTGTGGCCAAGGGAAGGAGACTTAAAGCCCGACTGATCTCTTTCGAAGTGTCCTCTAGGTGCTTCACTATATTTCGGCAATTCATCAAGAGATACACTTTGCTTCTCTTGCTGCACTCCCGCATCAGTTCCTTCGCAGCTCTTGTTTCCCGGTCAAGAATCTCGATGGCTTTCTTCAAGCTCTCAGAGTCATCAACATTTCTCTTGCTCAGCTCTCTTAAAACGGGGACTATTCTTTCCAAGTAATCAGCAAGCTCCGTAAAACTATCCTTCTTAACAAGGACGTCATTCACAGCAACTATAACCTCAAGAATTCCTTCCGCTGTTTGCAAAAGAGCTTCTGATACCGGAGCAGACGAGGCATTAGAGAGCAAGTTTAGTGCCATCATTCCTCAAAACCCAACAAAGCTACAGACCAAAATGTTGTTTTCCCATTTGACTTTCTCCTTGGGCTAAAATATTACATCGGTTTGTTTGTGGTAAAACTGCACAAACCATTTGACCCGTAACAGTTTTTGTACTCATATCAATTTCCAATCTTTTCCTCCGAAAAAACCCAACCTTCAATTAGAACTGAAACAAAATCAGCCCAAATGAAGTTGTTCTAGAACTTGTTATGCTGAGTTTCAGGCATAAAAAAGAAGCACACGAGAAATCAAACCCCAGAATAGCTCTCCTGTTTGGTTGCTGAGAAAAATTATCGAAGTTTTAAGTTTTGTAAGCTCAAAATCACATCTTTTTCCTACTTCAAGCAAAAACAAAAACAAAAATGGTTTCTTTTTCCTACTTTACACATCACCATTTCTTCATATCATTCTAAAATCAAACATACATTCAAAAACTTCAAGCACCTGATGTAAAATAGCTAAAAGAATAATAATTAAGGGGAAAAAAAAAGAGTTTTCTAGTTATTTCTTAAATTTGAAGTTCAAATTGCAATTCAAACAATATAAAGTTCTCCATTAAAGATTGAAACTCACAAGCAAGCAACACCAGATATAATAAAAACCCAGATAAGTCAACTGCAAAGTCTTCACTGGTTCCAGTTGAGGAAGAGATTATCACTTAACCTGAAGAAAAAAGAGTTAATGCCCATCAAAATTCACTGCACCGCCACTGCTTCCCAAGGAAAATTTCCCACGAAAATGCACCTGGAGTTTCCCGGAAAATACTAATATATTCTCTAGGGAAAAAAAGAAAAACAAAAAAAAGAAAAAGGGCAGTTTTCAGAACCTGAGAACCAAATAACAAAAAGAAAACCTAGAGAAAGAACGATCAAGTGTTGAGGATTTGTATTTCGTTTATCCTTTTACCAAAAAGTAGTCTAACATGTTAATTACGACCATGAAAAGTTATTGTTGACTCCCGACGGACATCTTCTCTACCTCCCTCCTCTTGACCTGTTCGGGTTTTTATTTATTTATTTATTTTTTTATGATGAACAAAAAAACAAAGGACATTAAAAAAAAAAAAAAAAAAGGCTAGACCTTTCCTTTTTCCAGGTTGGGGAGCATTTTGAAAATAATTTCATTTTAAATATTAAATAAAAATGAAAATATTTTAAAAATAATTTTTAATATTGTGTTTAATTGTGTATTTAGATAAATTAGTTTAAGTATAAGAAAAAGTAAAATTTAATATAGGGATTTACTTTCCTTCTTTTTCTCTCTCAGAATATGAAAAAAAAAGTTAACAGTGTTTAACCAGAGCTTTGGTATAGCCTCCGAGCGCGTTACCAAGCTTCCGATCCTGAAGTTCAATCCTCGGACTCGTCTCGACGTCGGCTTTCTCGAAATGGTGGCTACGTATGGAGCGGCGCATCTGTTGTGACGGATCTAACCTGACTTGGAGGTGGACTGTATTTGGGGGGTGGCTCCGCTCAAATCTGGTTTCCGTTCGATGGCCGATGGCTTGCTATTAGTGGATATTTCTTTTGTTTTGTTGTAGTAAGAGCGTTGATGTTTCAGCTCCTTTGATGTGTGTGTGTTTTTTTTTAGTTACTCTGGTATTTTTGCTTCGATAATAATGGAGGCGATGTCCTCCGCTTGTGTCTTCCATTCGTTTGTTATCAGATATCGTGGTGTGAGTGTCCCCATTACGTGAGGATTGGTCTCGGTTGATTGGGTTAGTCTATTAACTGTTTTGGTGTTGTTTAATGAGTAATGGTTAAGCTCGAAATTAATGTGTCAAGCGGGTCTTTCTCCGTTTGAGTCTCGGTACTTGTATTCACCCTTGTACTATTTTGATTTTTAATGGTGGATCCAGTCTTTGATTCAGGGTCGAATTCCTTTACATTTGGAGTCATTTGTGTCTTATGTATTTTGTTTATTTTGAAATGAAATTTCTCTTTAAAAAAAAGTAAAATTATATTTAGGTATGTCTTGAAAATAGTTATTGAGTATATAACCTTAAAAAATAAAAACAGAAATTAAAAAATAATTTTATTTAATTTTCTTATTTTTTAAAAAAATTATCTTTTATTTTCGTTTGTATTTTCTATCTTCATAGATACTAAAACAAACAATCGTTTTTTTTTTTTTACCCAAAAAAAAAAAGCAATCGTTTCTATTTTCTAACTTTATACAAAAACCAAAAAAAAAAAAAAAACAATCGTTTCTATTTTCTAACTTTATACAAAAACAAACAACTCATTCGCAAACAATCAATTATTCTTTCAAAACGCTTTTTTTTTTTAAATTGTGAGATTATTTTCGGAAAACGTTTCCATACGTGGGACCTTTTATTCTTTTTTCTTTTCCCTAAATGAATTCCTTTTTAAAATAAGTTGAAAGTGATATAATATGCCCCTTCGAAGAAAAAAAAAATATCAATGAAAACATAACTTTGTTTATTTTTTATTTTTATTTTTAAATCCATTCTAAGCAATGAAGATGGCGGTTTGGATTGTATTTACACATCTTTCTTTTCTTATAGCTTGGATATCGGTCACCCAGCAAAAAAAAACTTGTATATTATAACAAGAAGACTAGCAAAAAAAAAAAATTATGATATATAATTTATTTCTCAAAGGAAATTTGGGATTTCTCGGGGGAGGGGAGGGGGAAGAAGAAGAAGAGAGAGAAAAAAAAAAAGTGAAAAAAGAATAAAAAAATCGTTATATATTGGTGGGTGACTGAAGAAGAGCTTGAACTATAATTTTAATTGTATGTATTTTTTTGAAATAATAAATGGAACGCAACAAGTAATAATTAATATTTCAAATTTTATTAGGGGTTGTTTAAGAGAGTGTGGGGAGAGTAGATATGGGGCAATAGGCCCCCCGAAAGAGAGTTCTTTTAGAGGAACATAAAACACAATTGGTAATTGTTAGATTTTTTTTAATCTTTGTTTGTATTTTATTTAATCTAATATTGTTTTGATGTAGTAAAAACCGTCTAAATTTGAAACTCTCGTAAATTTGTGAAACTCTCATAAATCACAAATTTTGCACTTAAAACTTCACAACTCACCCATTAAATGCAAAGTTTCAAATAATTTTGAACGATATATAAGAACTAGGTGTGTTGGGGTTAGACTTCGTCTTCCCATAACACCGTTAGTCTTCAACTGCTCGTCGAACGAACAACGAACTCCTGATCCTAGTCTATTTGATATTTTCGTATATTTGGACCGGACCCAATTTATTACCTTAGTTCATTCAATCATGAACAATGATCGTTCGCACTCAATCGGCGAACGAGCCAGTTCAAACATAGATCGGTAAACGTTTGAATCTAATATAATCCACGAACAGCACAACAAAAACTGGGCCTTGTTGACCAATCTTTTCATCGTTCGTCGTTCAAGCTTGACGAATACTATAAAGGCTAATCCCATTAACTGTCAAGCCCACGATCGATGATGACATCATATCAGTTCACTCTGATAACTGCTAAGCCCACTATCTATGATCAAATTCACCCTGATAACCACCAAGTCCACATTATGACTTACGTTCTTATACGTGTCCCAAAAAACATTTTGCGAAAACTGCTCACCACGAACTACGGGTTCAGACCCACTATTCTTCCTCTATAAATAGAGGAAGACCCCCTTCAAACAGGGGACTTTTTCCTTTTCCTGATCTTGGCTTACTATTATGATGTCCAATTGTACTCAGAAATTGTAATTCACTGTATTCAAAAATAGTCATACATAGTGAAGAAGTTACACATACAAAGGACGTTGCACATTTCAGGCGAATATCTCTAAATTTTAGTGTTGTTGATTCCCTTCCTTTTCATTTTTCTGACTTGATTACTTTGAGCTTATAATATTTTATGAATTTTATAAACGATATCCAAGGGCCCCTTTGATTATTTATTTCATTCATTTTTACTAACTCCAGTTAAAATTTGACGGTAGATTTCCAGCATCTACAAGGGCCAACTTTCTCTTCTCTTTTTCCCCCTCTTTTTGGGATGAAAAGAAAAACAAATTAGAAAAAGTAAGTGGCAAAGTGAAAGAGGGAGAAACTACAATAGAGCCTCATTTATATACCATATCGATAGAGTTTATTTTTAAATCGTTAAGATGTAATTGAATATGTAATTGAATGACTGAAATGTTGTTTCTGTATAATAATTATAATGCATATTATCTCGTATCAGTATAGACTAATAAATTTAAAAATAATAATAAAAAAAGAAATTATCAAAAAAAAACCTCGTTTACTATTGACGGCGTCTGGAGGGGGCTTCGACGCCGGTTTTTGGGTTGGCAAGGGGGGGCACGCATATCTGTTTGGGTGGGGGGGAGGGGGGGAGCTCGTCGCCGACTTCGTGGTGGGGGGAGGGGCGGTGCAGATCTAGTCGAGGGAGGGGGTCTTTGTCGGCTTCGAGGGGAGGGCGCGCAGATCTGGCTTTTGGCTTTTGTTTTGGGGGGGGATTGGGTCGACGAGGGGGAGGGGGGGGTCTGTCGCCGATGTCAGGGGGAAAGGGGATGAGTGGGCTCGTTGTCGGCATCAAAGAAGGGACCTTTTCATCAGCGTCGAGGGTGGGGAGCGCAGATTTGGTTGGGTGAAGGGGGTCCGTCGCCGGCGTCGCTGGGGTGGGCTCGTACCTGGCGTCAGGGAGGCCGGCGTTTACTACAGGTCAAAGGTTGGTTTTTTTTTTTTATAATTTATTTTTATTTTTATTATTTTTAATTTATTTGTCTAAACATATACGAGATAAGGTACGTTATAATTATTATATAGAAATAATATTTCAACCGTTCAATTATATCTTAATAATTTAAAAATAAACTCTATTAATAAAGTATATAAATGAGACTTTACTATAGCTTCTCCAAGTGAAAGAGGGCTTTAAATTACTTATCCAATCATAGTGGTAGGTGGGGGACTCATTTTGCTTATTTGAAGAGGAGGTCTTTTGCTTTCGATCTTGAATGCTTCCTATAAACGACAGTCAACTTGTTTTGACCTAGTATAGAGTTGATGACTTGTGACGTTTTTCCCACGAATTGCCAAGTCAAAAATAAAATAAAATAGAAACTAACAAACAATAGAGACTTTTTTTACGAGTCTTATTTATTAGTTTGGTCTTTTTCTAATTTTCTAGTTTAGTAAAATTAGAAAATTAGAAATCGAGCATTTAAAAAATTAGAAATTGAGAACAAGAATCATTACGTATAACAATTCAACAAATATATAGAGAAGATTAATATGATCTAAGTATAAGATGACACATACAAATCGAGAAAAATACGACAACCTCAAAACTTATCTCAATACGTGCATAACGGCCTATGCCTTGGACAGGAGAATATTGCAAGCAGAAAACCTTCTGTACTTCTTGCAACTTCACCTCTAGAATGCAACATACCAACTCTATACTTAGAAAGAAATTGGAACACTATGATGAATAATGTAACTCTCTTTTGCAAATTCACATTTTCTGCTAATAATCTCATTATGTGTAATCCCATAAGATATTTATCCATTTATTCACCCAAAAAAAAAAAAAAAAGAAGAAGAAGATATTTATCGATTCAAAAGAAAATTGTGTTTCCAATAAAAGTCCACAAATAAGTTTGACTTGTAATATTTTCAATAATAAAACTTGACTTGTTTTGAGGTGCAAAAAAAAAGAAAAAAAGAAAAAAAGAAAAAAAAAAAAAAGGCAACCATTTTCTCCTTATGTCTTGTTTTCTCATGACAGCTGTACCTGTGCGTGTGCCAACTAAGGATTTCATAAAGCTCCTACATATGACGGCCAAAGATAGACAACAAATATATGGTACAAGGCTTATTAATCTTCACAAAGTCATTAATTTTTTTTTTTACTAATTAAAATTTGGATTAATCTTCACAAAGTTATAATTGACTGATAATCATAATAATTAATGTTTGATGTTGTCATCAATATTAGTCAAAGTTTATTAATCCGTTAGTTTAAAATTTTGGCAACATATAATATTGAAAACAAATCAGAGAGTTCAAATTGATCCAACACATGGCAGCAAAATAAATGACTGTGGTTTTGGCATAATATATATATATATATATATATATATATTCTAATTCAAATTTATTACTTTTGTTAATTAATTAAGTCTTAAACTTGGATATTATGAAATCTCCACCTATCACGATAGAAAGAGACACATTATGTATTCATTTTTTTTTCAGCTAACCCCATAGGCTTGACCCATATACCTATTCTACAAATGTTTCCACTGAATTAAAAATAATATTTGAGACTAATAAAGAAAGTTGTCCATCTGGAATTTTGTTTTCCATGGAATATGGAACCAAATATGAAGGAATGACCTCATCCTAGACATTTAAGACTATCAAACAAATTAGGGCTGTTGAGAGATTACCCAAAAAAAAAAAAAAATTAAAATTTTTGATGTCTTTCTTGGAAACCAAACAATATTTGGGCAGCTTTGAAACAAACAAGGTCTATATCATCATCTAACCGTTGAATTTTAATATAACGATATACGTGTATCACTAAGATTGGATGCTACGATAATTTTTCTGTAAAAATAAGAAACTCAGAAATCCGACTGAAATTAAATGCTGTTGCGTTTTTTTTGGTAAATAATTAAATGCTGTTTTGTTGCTACAACGCATTTGTTGAAATGATTGTAACACGTAAGTAAAGGTACAAAAAGACCAAGTTCTTTATTGGGTTGAATGTAATCGTGATAAATGTGAATTGTGCTTTGTGAGAAGAATCCAATCAAGAGATGGCCTTCCCCGTGTTGACTAAGTCAAAGTACCCAGAAAATTCTCTAGGGAAGATAGCAACAGCCACGAGCTTTAAACTTCAGAGAGAGAAAGAGAGAGAGACAGAGAGAGAGAGAGAGAAACCCCACGAGCTTACAAATTCAGATATGGGATTTTCAGTGCTATTGAAAATCCAATCATACACATCGTTTGTTGTAGAGAACCATAATCTGTTTAACTTCTCCTCGAGATAATAACAAAAACAACCACTGATTTTATTGAAATGTTTGTTTTGTTTTACGTTTTTAGAAATGCCTGTACAATCATATACTCTATTTTTCGCTTGCTACTTTTAGAGAATAAATTTTAACACAATTTGTAGAATACATAAGAAATAGTTTTTCAACAATTTGTAAATTACATAAGATGTTGTGAAAGGAAGTGTGCCGGAAAAACTGTTTGGGTACAAAGAAAAATGAGATAGTTAACAGAGAGTCTGAGTCGTACGAAATTTATTGTCCTTCAAATTTCATTTGCCCCCCACTGTACAATTTGCTAACGGGGTTCTCTGGAAAATTACTTCCAGGATATAACGGATTCCCATTACAAAAGGGAAATTTTATCTCAGTTTAGAATTTTATTTATAGTAAAAAACATGTATGTGTATGAAAAGATTCAATTATTATAGCCATACAAAACCTTTGGTTAAAATGTGTCTTTTCTTTAACAACAATGTTCTGAAAATCTTGGCTCATATTTGATTGAATCAACGAAAGCACCCTAAAGGCCCAATTATCCATGCTCGTACGATACATGATATAGTAGTATACCTCATTTATGTATATTTAAATCACTTTGATTGTTTGTATTTTTTTGAATATTGAACTTTTGACTTTTCAACTTTAAAAAGATATTACAATCTTTCTAACAGAAATTAATCTAACATTCCCAATAACAAATAAGATAAGACGCAACATGTCAATAAAATACAAGAAAGGCTCTTGTTTTTGTTACCCTCTTCTTTTCATGATATTTGTACATAAGATCTAGGTTAACTTTGAATCACAAGCTAGCTATTTACTAAGCAAAGGAAAGAGAGTTGTGACGAACCAAATTCCTCACTTTAACCTTGAAAGCTCCGGTGATTCTCTGCACGCTTTTGGCAATCCCAAACATCCAATCTTCCTCAATCTTTTTAGATGAAGAAATCAAAACCACTTGAGTCCCCAACATCTCATCATAAACCCTCTCGAACTCCTCCAACACTCGCTTCACAAGACCAACCTTATTTTTCTCGACCAACATCTTCACCAAACGCACCAAATGCCTACTCCTAAACCCCCCCTTCTCGGCCAAGTCCTTCACCACTTGCCCCTTCTCTTTCTCGCCCACGAAACGGCTCCCCAAAACCGCTTGCACCCTCTTGTCCCTCACCAACTTAAGGAGCCTCTCCACGTCTTGGCCCACCAAGTCAACCGAGTTGTTGGCTTGGGCTACGTCTAGGAGAGCCGCCGCGTATCCAGTGGCGGGGTTTCGGTGGAGGATTGGTGATTGTGGCGACCGCGATGGTGCGGTGAGGGACGAGGTCGGAGATGTTGAGGAGGACAACAATAATGTTGGGGTGAAAGGGTTTTGGATGGTGCAAGTGGTGGTCTTGTTGGGGAGTGAAGAGTTGTTTGGTTTGGAGTAGGGAAGGTTTTTCGATGGGGCGGTCTTGAAGCGGCCGGCGAGTTCGCGAGAAGGGGTTGAGTGAAGGGTAGGGACTTTGAGGGTTGAGACTGAGCTTGAAAGAGTATCCATGGAGTGGGGAGAAGAATGGGAATTTTGTGTAGAATGTGTAGTGTTGTTGTTCTATAGTTTTTGTGTTGGTTTCATTTGACAAAAGAGATAAGGGTAGTTTCAGCCACTAAAAGTTACTAGGGGAAATGGGAGAACTTCAATACCAAGATTCTTTTGTATTTTTTTGTGATTCAGGCAGAAAAGGGTAGTTTCAGCCGCTAGAAGTTTTTTATTTTTATTTTTTATTTTTTTGTGATTCAGAGTAATTTAGTTAAAGTTTTTTTTTTTTTTTATAAATTAAAAAGAGGGATTATACAGATAGAGGTTGACATACCTAAATAATTTCGTAGGGTGAATGTCTCTCCGCGTGATATATAGATTTTCTCATGAAATGAATTATTCATATATTTCGATCAATACGGTGAGAGGAACTCGAACCTAACATTTAGTGGGAATGACAAGCGTCCTAATGACAATGGCACGGAGTAGTTTAGTCAAATAGGTATGTATTCTTCATTCTTGGGGCCAAAACTGATGAGTTACTTTCTGTGGTCCAAAAAGGGCTGACTTCTCTATCATGTGAAGGCGAAAGGTTTTTTTTTTTTTTTTTTTTTCCTCCTCAATAAATTGGTAAAGAAACAAGCTGTCTGAACTTCGTAGTTGTTTGTAATTGTTAATAATATAACAAAATAAGAGAAACTTAGGTCCGTTTGGGAAAAAAAAGAAAAACATTTAAAGAATAATATTTGATATGGAACTATTGGAATGGCCATCCGTATAGGTATTTAGATGAAAACATGTAAATGTACTCATTTGATAAAAAGAAAAATTTGAATGTATATTTAAATAGTTATAACAAATCTTTACAAAATATCAATGTTCATGGCAGATTTTTTTGGGTTATATAGATAAGATTTGTTCTTTTTTACTCTAAATGCATAAAAGAAATCGTCTCAATCAGATTTGAAATGAAAATATTGCATATTAAAATACAGATAAAAGAGAGAAAAGTTATCCATTAATTGAAATAGTCTTGAGGGGAACATGTGCATTAACATTTAAATGATCCAAAATTTAGGGGCTCCATTCTGAATTTGCATTAAAATAAACATTTTGGTCATTTCAAAATATTTCATTCTCATTTGAAATGGAGGTCACTAAATGCACATCTCAATTGAAATGGAATGTTGAGAAATGACTGCCCCAAACGCCTCCTTAGTAGTAAAGTGGATCAGGCCTGACAAATTCAGCCCACTTAACATGAGGTCCATGAAAGTAAGGTCAAATTAGGCCTGGCTCTACTAATTAACAAAAGGGGCCAGAAAGGAAAAGGGCCTGGGCCGAGCCATGCTACTCTCGCCCTTTCTCTCTATTTCTTGCTGAATTTAGGCATAATCTAGTTGACACAAAGATAGAATTCTACAATAATCGATGACTCATGTTGATGGAAAGATAGAACTTAAAAAAAAAAATTTTTTTTTGATGCAAAGATAGAACTCTACCATTGATCTTTTTGACTAATCAGATAGTGACTTTTGATAGGGCTGGTAATTTGTGTTCCTGGATCGTATTTGAGGTGATACGATATAATGTCTAAATATGAATACAAACATAATTAGTAAACGTATCTAAAATTTAAATAAGAACATGAAAAGTTTAACACACGGATAGCATGACACAATCTGAAAATAATCATTAAACGTACCGTGACAGGTTGACACGAAAAAAAAAAAACGGTTTATGACTTATCAAGAAAAATTAAAAGAAAAAAAAAACTTCAAAAGTAGAACTAATATCAATTAACCATTAATTACAACTAATTCAAGCATATGAATCATGCAATTAACAAAAACATGTAAATGGCCACTGGAGATACAAATCGCTGCCGCCGCCATCTTGATTTGGTATGGTCGAAGATCGCGAAGCGAAAATTGGTATTTTGTTTTTTGTTTTGTTATATTTTATTAAGGTTAGTTCATTAAATTCAATAAAATCGAGGTTTCTACTACAAAATAAAAAATAAATAAATTTCACAAACCTAATAGTTCAGGAACTAACCGACTAATTAAGCTAGCCATTAACAGTTAAAAAGACCTTTTCATACTATTTTAAGAGTTTATGATCATTTTAGCTACAAAAATATACATATATATATATATAGACTAAAATATTACAAAAGTAATAATTTTATAATGAACCGAGCAATTAAGTATTTTATTTTTATTATATAAATATGAGCTAGCAAATGATACACCAGTTCTATGCACTACATAGTGGTTTGTGGTCTCTCAAATCATTCTTCCGAAGTCCAAAATTTTAATTTAAGGGCGCGTTTATTAAACGGTGAAAAAAATGTGATGGAAAAGGTCAGTAGGTTAAAAAGTAAAGTAAAAAAAAGAGGGAGACACTTGAAGAGGCAATCCGGCCCAGACAAGCCTATCTCCGATGACCTTTTTCACATTCCTCGCTCTTGTTTTTGCCATTAACTACGTCGTTTCTGATCTCTTCGAGCCCTCTGAAACCCACCACACAATACCTACAATAATTTCCTTCTTTTAAAAGGCTTTTATTTTTTTTTTTCCCTAGCTTCTGAGAAACTTAAAGGAAATGGCGATCAAATAATAGGGAAGGGCATTCAATAAACCCTGTAGAACTACCTTGATAAGTCAACAATTCCATCCAAATTTTTGGTGGAAACCGTTATAGGGGAAACTTGACACACTTGTCAAAATTTAGGGGGTATTACAGGTACTTTTCATAATTCAGGAGGCATATTGACATTAATGAAAAAGTTCAGGGTGAATTTTTAAAATCTTTCCTTGGAATTTTCATTTCTTCTAATTTCTCTTTCAACTAATTAACTATTGAATGCTTTGATTTAGGTGAAATCTTGATCAAATAGAAGACTTTCATGATCCAATTTAGTTTGAATTTCTCAATATACTCCCTGAAAATAGTTTCATAAGATGGAAAAAAAAAAAAAAAAACTTTCAGAATTTAAAGAATGATGGTTAAATTATAGGGAATGTTACATCCATTTTAAGCTTTGGGTCTTTAGAAGGCGACACATTTTCCCTATTGTAACTGCTTAACCATGGGCGAAGCCGATACATATTAGAAAAATGAAAAATTACTCATTTAGTCATTAAATTTTTTAAGCTTGTACAACTTTAATCTATGTTTTTTTTCCGTAGCTCCCTTAACTATTAAAATATTGCTATAGTAGTTATTTTCCTTAATTTTTGGACAGAATCCATCAATAATTTGATTAAAAAGTGATGCAAACTAATAGATTTCATCCAAAAATTAATGGAACTAATTATTATAATAACAACATTTTCTTTATAACTTAGGGGTCACTTCAGCTACCAAAAAAAAAAAATAGAATACGATCCAAAATTACATGAATTTAAAAGTTTAAGGATTAGTCTAACGATATAACTTTTTACAAAATAGCCTAAATATATGCATATGTGTGTGTATATATATATTCATGTCTTTTTAAAAAAAAAAAAATTTTGTGACCGGGTGCAAGTCAGTTTTTAATTTTAGTTTTCTAGTAAAATTTTTTTGTTGACGTCGTTTTGATTTTCATTGTTTTTAGGTAAAATGTTCTTTAAGTTTTATAAAGATTACGTGTATTTTTTTTTTTTCCAAACTTGAGGTGAGAGATTCGAACTCTTTATTTTATGATAAAGTAAAATTATCATTAAATTATGCTTCCAAGATAATTAATACAGATGATTTTTTTTTAATAACAAATGGTTTTTGAGTTATCTGATTTATGATAATTTGGTTTTAGTTCTTATATTTTGAATTTCAACTAATTCACAACTTAATTTTTGATTTAGACTAAATATTAATCAAATTAAAGATTTTCACAACTCAACTTTGTATAAAATTTTCTAATATATTAGTGAAAGCGTATTTTAGAAAATTTTATACAAATGGAGTTATAAATATCTTCGATATGTTAAGTATTTGATCTAAATCAAGAATTTAATAATAACTTAGTTTCAATTAAAGGCGCTTATTAAACCGTAAAGGGATATAATTAAAAAGGTAATAAGATTGCAAAATAAGATCATTGTTATTCGTTTTGATTCTTTTGGTTTGTTTATAAGTATAAATAATATATAAGTATGATTATTGTTTTATTAATTGATATTTTAATTGTGAAAAGGAGATGAAATGTTAAGAGTAGCTATATTTGCACCCAAAAAATTTATAAATACCCCCACTAATTAATACTCTCTTAATTAAGATTTAAAAAATCTTTCTTTTTATAGATATTATTCTCATAATACCCAATTTTACCCTCTACTCCTTATATACCCCCACTTTGATTTTAAAAAAATTTAGAATAAGTAAACTGTTTAAAATAAGTTACATACTAAATATTAAACCAATCAGTTACTGCCTCTCACTAAAAGATTTTATTTTTATTTTTATTTTTTGAGAAAAAGCCAAGATTCTAATTTTACCCAACAAAAAAAAAACTGATTTTATACAAAAATTAGAAAACTAATTTATTAATTCTAGAAACATCAATTCCAATTAGAATTGTTGATACATGTTATAATGTGAAGAAGAAATATGGGAGTTCTAGTAAACACACATAAGAAAAGAAGAACGTGTGATAGAACAAGAAATGTGTTGAGAAGAAGGTGTAGAGGAGAATTAGAAGAAGAAGAGTAGTGGGAGAAACAAAGGACTGACTAATATAAACGATTGTTTAAAAAAGGGAGCTGTGTTGGGTGAAAATAGAGTAAAATTGTAATTTAATTATATGTATTTTTTAAGCATAATAATAGGCCTACACTAAGTAATAAATAAAAGTTAAAATTAAAATGGTGGGTGTTTTTTCTTTCTTAAAAAATTATTATTTTTTGTTGATGTCGTAATCTGCCCCGAATATAAAATCCTATTCCCGAGAGTAACCTGGTCACATGGAAGTGGAAATATCTGCCCGTTCGAACCAGATGCTTCTTACCCGACTTGATCCGACCAGAAGGTTATTCCCGGGTAACATTGTTACCTGGCCATTGTGGACTCCTCAGAGTTTTCCATGTACCCAGGTTAGATAGTACCCGGGGACGACGCGGCTTCTTCAAGCAGTCAGCTCAGGGCACGGGGAACTCCGCGCACCCATAGTGGCGACGTCCTGACGCAATCCCCAATTCGCCGCCTAACACCTGACGCACGGCCAACTGCTGCACATCACATCGCCCACTTCCAGCACCTGCCCCCGGTCACATCACCAACTGCCGCCACCTACCCTGACTGGGGCTACACCTGCTGGCACCAGTGACGGCTCACCCTAGTGTCCCTATGCCGGACCAGGGACACGTGGCACTAGTCCATTGGACCAAAGGTTCTTGTGCGCCTAAAGCCTATCTACCCGACGGAAACGCTAGGGAGCCGACCCGACCGGGTCACCCAAACATCCGATCCGAGGGAGCGCCTATAAATAGAGAATCAACCCTCAAATTCAGGTATGGACATTTTTCCTTACCAAAACTCTGCCTCTCCTCTTGCTCATCAGACCCCCCACTGACTTAAGCATCGGAATGCCCATGACAGACACCCCACCGGTGTCTCAATCACTTCGAGGTGCTTCTCATTTCGCAGGTGAACAGCAGCAGAGTGGTCGCGCCAGTATGTCCCAGTCCGAACAACCATATTGGGTGTTGTGCCGGAGATTTTCGGCATCAATATTTTTATTTATAGTATATTTGGTGGGTATGCATGACATATATTTGGTTTTAATGCAATTTTTCTTAAGGATAAAATTGTAATAAATAAGCATTGTGATTTTGTGGGTGAAAATATATATTCTCCCAAATGTTAAATATAAACAAGGCAATGAATGTTCAGTAATATTGAACATCCTTATCCGTTTGTATAGCTTCCCTTTTCTGTTTCCAACACAAATAGGAAATTAGCTTTCAAATTAGACAAGGAAATTAATTAACAATTTGACATGTTAGCTTTTAATCAATTTGAATTTATATAAATGTAATTTCATCCACGAAATAAAAAGATCCCAACATAAGAATAGTTAAATAAACTACGAAACAACTCAATACAACCAACAACGGAGTTGCATATTGGCCAGTAACCGGTCACGGTAATCGGATCAACGGCATTGCTGCCTTTGATCCGTAAACATGCCTATTGGCTTTATCGACCATCGACGGGCGGTACCGAAGTTGAATAGAAAATGTGCGCCTTGGACTGATGCAGGGGCGAGTGAGGATGTCACAAATCTTTAGGCATAAGGGTTCCAGATTCGCTTTGAGAGTTTGAGAGTTTTATGCTTTGGGAAGTTTCTTAATTTTATCTATATCCTTAACAAGGCCAACATTATCTATATTATAAGAACAATTTATTTGGAAGATGGGAATACCTCCTCTTTCAATATTTGATTTTTTGAGGTTCAAAGTCTTACAATTATGCTAACTGAGTAAATTATATGCATCTCTGAATGTTTGTGTTCAGTACAATTATTCAAATTTTGAGTTATTCCCGAACTTCGGGGATATTTTGAGCAATCCACATAACAGGAATTTTGGGGTATCCATATGTTCCAACCAATATATATGCATTTTAGTTTTGTTTTTTCTTCCTTTTGTTGATTTCATTAGTGAATATCTTGTAACTATTGAATTTAAAGTAGATTCTATTACATACAAATGTAAAATCTTATATGGTTTTAACATTTTAAAAACGCAAATTAACATGATCTCTGTTCCCTTTGTCTGATCTTGGGAATCGTTTTGAAAAAAAAGTACAAAATTGTAAACCAAAAAGAATGCTATATTTGCAATGGCAAAGAAGCTGTGATCACAAAAACTTCTTACTTGATAGTTATCATGCGGACATTGTTTACGCCTATGCCAGGAACATGGGATAATAGATGCTGCATCATTCGACGCTCGTTCACTCACATGTATATGATTTTCTTTTTCAAGGTTAACCGCCACTGAATATCGATGCAGGTTTTGTGAGCTTTGATGGGTACATTTGATGGTGGAAGGACTTTGAAGGAGGAAATCTCAATGGAAGCTTAGCTGAGACATCAGAACGATATGACGATGATGAGGCATCCATAACCAAGGCATCCATAATCAAGTGTAGGATTCCAAGTTACCGCAAACATTCTGATATCTTGAGGAAATTGTTCTCTTAGTTTATCAAGGAGATTTTGGAAGGCGTGATTGGATATGTTCGCCTTGCTACCTTCATGTCCAAACTCCTTTCTGAGCCAGGAATTTGGTGACTTTTAAAGTTTTGAAACTTTGGATGCTATTGGTAGGAACATATGGCTTCGAGATAAGAATTCTGGTATTTTTGCTAAACTTTTCAACATTTGTACTTGTTTTTTTCGGTTAGCTCCATTTTAATGATCGGTACTTATCTAGAAAAGCTACAACTTCTATGGCTGGCTTGCTAAATCCTTGACAAAAGATGGCACATTCTATAAAATGAGATGTCGAATATGTTGCAGAAGGAACAAAGATTTGTCTTGGCGGAACACATGCCTAAGTTGTGACTTATCCAGATGGGGTTTGGGATGGTTCCATGCTGTTCACTGCCTGGAAATGCCGAACACAACCACATAATTTGTTAATTGATGGTTTTATTGTACCTATCCGAATCTGGCGATTTTTTTTTTTTTTTTTTTGCTTTGTTTGCGAAGTATGGAACCGTGATTCATCAAACAAGTTTGCTGTCTGATGTCTCAAATTTGTCTATGTGTGATGTCTGAAAATCTGATTAATGATTGATTCAGGTGTTGTGTTTGTGACCAGATCACTAGGCTCCTTCCTAATGCAGTAGGAACCACAGGTGGCCAAACATCTCGAGAAGGGGTTCGGCAAACAAAGAACACACGCACATTCTTCATGTTCCATTCAGGGATGAGAAAGGAATAAACCACAAATGGATCTCTAGATTCCAAGTCTGGCCTTACCTAGAGACTTACACTTGGGTAAACATTTGGTGAACATTATTTTGTGCTTTGTTATTCCAGTTCTTGCCCTTTTGCTTTTTTCTTTTTCCTGTTATTGTACATGTATTTTGAACCCCATTTTCTTTAAAATCTTTTTTTTTTTTTTTTTCGTTTGGATTGGATCAACCTTTTCGATTGATTGTCTCTTAGAATCGTGAATAACTAAAGACTAACACCGTTGCCTTGCCTAGAAGCCCACAAATTGGGTGTCACTCAGGTTGGTCGATGACTAAATATTATAAATTTTATATTTTGTTAATATTAATTTTACATTTTTCCCCTAAAAACTTAACAAAATTCTCTTAATTTTGTTATGTTTTGTTTGTTTGTTTTTCCTCTAAAAAAAAAAAAAAAAAATTTACATTTTGTGTTCTTTGCCATGAGGTCACAAATCACTGCTGCTGTCCAAAATTCGCCAATCACCGCGGAGAGCGCGAATCGTTGTCAGAGATCAATTTTCAAATCAAGCAAAAAAAAAAAAAAAAAAAAAGGAAAAACATTGAAATATGTTTATATTGAAGAATAAGAATTGACACTACAACAAAAAGCCTTTTTCATAGCGTGTAAAAAATGCTATCGTAAATATACGATAACATTTTTTCAAACGCTATATTAGCTGATGTTATTAAAAGTGCCTAGTTTTAATAGCGTTTAATAGGTGCTATAAAAATGTTTTTGATAGCATTTTTTGGATGCTATAATAAAGTCTGTCATAGCATTAATTACATGCTATAATAATATTTTTCATAGCATTCATGACATGCTATAATAACAATTTTTATAGCGTTTATACAATGTTATTATATAATTTGTCTTTGCATTCCTACAACGCTATCATGCAGTAGCTGGGACATTTTTCATAGCGTTTTTGTTATATTTGGCCATAATATTTAAATGTGTGTTGTCACTTTTTTCATGTTTTTCTTTATTTTGATTACAAGCAATACTTACATTTGTATGGATAATTGATACATTTCATAAATGTTTTTTCATTGCTCTACTAGTAATTAATTTGATCGAATACTTTAAGTACACAAACATCCGTACATTCATTTCCTAATCTAACAATATAAAAACAATGTTTTCAACCAAACATCATAAGTTCACTACGTTTAACCAAAAATAAATAAAAATATAAAAGAAAGAGGGAAAAAAAAAAAAAAAAAACAACAACGATGATACTTCAAAGTCCCAAAGGCAACTTCACGACTCAAAGCTTGCATATATGTCTGCTACTAATGGTTCAAATCTTTAATTCTGTCCATCAGTAGTTTAGATATCTTCCTTCAAGTTCTGCACACAGAAAAAGAAATTAATACTTACATCCACAAATCAACTCACATGTTAAGCTACATCATCACCAATCAAATCTACAATACATCACATAGGTGTATTTTTTTTCTTTTTTACCTTATAATTTTATCAATGGGCCATGCAATTGTAGAACCAATAGCGTCTTCAATATGAAGCATCTCTGAATTAGGCCTCCACAAAAATGCATTAGGATTTCTTACAGCATCTACCCAAACTCTCGCAGCATTAGGTCCGATAGGAATATGATGAACCAAAGCTGTTGGATCACTTGAAGACCAACGCCCTTCGGCTACAATTTCATCAGAACCATTCCAATCCATTATCTTACACTCCTTGCTTTGTGAGCTAGTGTTGACACTCTTTCAAGAAGGAAAAATAGCAAAAACAAAACAAAAAAGTTATTTCACTTAGAAAACAAAGATGTGTTTAATTTATAAATAAGAAAAACTATAAGCATAAATTTACCATGGAAAAAGGCATAGGTGCATTCGATTGTTTCTCTATTTGGCAAGATGAACCCTATAATAGATCGTATAAAAAAATTTATCAGTGTATAATTTATAAGAATTAACATATATGAATTGGAAACTAACCTGATTTTTCAATAAAGTATTTATTAAGCCTTGTTGGGTTGCTACTTGTTCTTTCAATTCTCTACATTCTTTTTCTAATCGGATAATGAGCTCATCTCTTTCCGACACAATTGCCAATTTGGTAATGGTAACTCCTCCGCCATAGGCTCTTAATCGACCACTCTTTTCAGGACCAAGAACTTTCGAAACAGCATCCTCTTTTACATTTGTTTGAGATGATAAAGGCAACTCTTTATGACATTCTTCCATGTTTTCCTGAAGAATGTTAAATTGTAATTGAATTTCTTGATAACATTATGGTAAATAAAAATTAAAATAATGAAGGAAAAGGCATAGATTAGTACAATAGCTTCACCAACGGCCATGGATACGGGTTCACCATTTTTCTTCATATGTGCCTTGGTCCAAACAGCAACTCTAGATGGTTGTTTTTTATTTGCACTAGCTTTACTCTATAAGAAAAAAGAATTAGCATTAAAACATTTTCTGATCTCATCAATAAAAGCTAAAAGTACATGACATTACCATGTCATCAATTAAACGAGCATATCCTTTGCGGCTGCCAGTATGTGGGAGTTGTCTCTTCTTCATCGCTTTGAATTTTTCACTTTTAGCCTAGTAATAACCATGTATTTGAGTATGTACTACATATTTAAAAAATGAGAAAGAAACACAGTTAAAGCTAATAGTTAAAAAGCCTGACAAGGATGGTCCATCACTTTTCACCTTTTTCATTTTATGATCAAGTTATATAAACGTCTTTACCAAAAGAAGATACATGTTCCTACAATCAATCATTCTTTTTATATTAAAAGCATAATACGATGATAGAAGTATGGTGTCTGACAGTATCATAAGACTTATATCAATATCTCATGAAAACAATCTTCTTTTTCTAGCAAAAGGTCCTAGATAGGCCACCAAGCTCAAATAACTCGCCTTATGTTGCACTTCAATGAAAAACAAATGCGTCAAAAATCATACATTTCAACATTGCTTTTTATTTTCTACTTTTTTAATTTTCTCCTTTAATTCTTATCGAGTATTCTTTCAGGTTTGCAGCATTGAAACATTGCAGTGTTTAAAGGTTTTAAGCTACCAAATAGAAGAAAAAAATTAAGAGAACAAAAAAAAAAAAAAAACACAGAGCACCTGCAACTTTGTTATAGTTCAACATATTTAATTAGTTAGAACCAAGGCAACCAGATTCTATAGTAATTACAACTACACAAATAAAACATGAAAACAATTAAAAATATAAGCATGTTAGATACCTTAAAGTCTGCACTTAATTTTTCCCTCACAAAAGCTTTCCAATCAACTTCAGATTTGATGTTATCGGGTCGTAGCTTTAGTCTTTCAGCATCATTTGGTGCTTCTACTATTTTTTTTACTAACCTTGATTTTGAAGCTCTCCAAAGATTAGCCATCACCTTAAAGACATAAGCCTTTTCCCAATCTTTTTGGAGTTTGTATCTTACCTGACATACATAGTAAAAAATGAGCTACTAGAGTTTTAATTTCTATCTAACAATATAAAGATAAAATGAAAAAATTATATATCAATTTCATACCTGAACAGATTTCCACAAAACCTCCATCATCCCTTTGGTAATCTTCCTCCAATCAGCAATTGTTACTGGTACAATCTCTCTCACAAGTGGTCCTAAAAATGAAGACAAACTAATTGATCCGTCACCAACTGCTTGACCCATTGCGTTGAACTGGACTTCAATCCGATCACTAGTTTCCGTTGCAACATTTTTCAATCTTGTTAGACCTCTTTTCCGTTTAAGTCTTTGTGGTTCTTCCATAGAATCTACATCTGCAACTTCAGGGACTTCTTCTGGTGGCTCGACATTACCGTCAGCTCTTGGCTCATCCACTTCTGGAGAATTTCCTCTTATGGTATCTAAACGAAGGGATTTCCTTTTTCGACTAGTAGGTGAATCATGTCTTTCTCTTACTATGGATCTATCATTGTCAAGTGATCCTAGGAATGATGGCCCCTTTTTGGGTGAAGGAATAACTTCTGAAAATAGCTCATTTTCAATAGTGCTTCGTAGGCATTCTCTCGGATTAGTTGTAGCCGCATATTGCCTTTCAACTTCAGGGGAATCTACCAGGGCATCAATTTCCTCGAGTTCAGGAGAGTCATCCCTCACTATCATTTTGCGAAATGACCTACTAGACATGCCTACAAGTGAATTTGTTGCTGCTTTCACTGGGGCTGCATTTACACGCAGAGAATTTTTCTTACGAGTTGTTGGTCCTTCAAGGAAATATTTTGTCGGGTCTATCTCTCTATCGTCTTCCTCACTCAAGGCTTGAAACTCATCGTTATGACTCAACTTCTTACGAAGTGATCTCTTTTTCCAATTAAGCATTTCTAACAACTTGCCTGTCCGTATGACTGCAGGTTGCTTCCTTATGGCAGAAAATTCCTCAGTTGATTTAAGTTTACTAAGTTTCCTCTTCTTTTGATTAGCCATGAATGTGAACCTACAAAGGGGGGAAAATGATGTAATATAAGAGAATAATATACTATTTTGAATGGTTCAATCAGAAGCAAAGAAAAAGATTTTACCAATGTTTATGTGATGAAAAAAATTGTGAAACACAGAACAAGACAAAGACAGAGAAGAAATAATAATGAGAACTCAGTTGTGAAAGTAAAAGCCTACATAAGCATATGCAATCGGTGGAGTCGTTCCAATTTCAGATCACAGAATTTAACCGACTAAACAAGAAGCAAGCTTAGAGACATCTAAAAAGGCTATTTTACTTTTCTATTAGAGACAGCTAAACAACATATTTAAATATTCATTTCTATTGTATCCAAAACAAAATATTAATAATAATAAACAAACTCAAGTGCTAATGACCGATCAATAATAAAAGTTTCCAGTGCTTTCCTAGATTTTTCTTTGGATGTTGAAGGCGCTTTGAAAAAAGTCTACCCCCCAGTTTCTAATTGCAAACTGCAATCAATTCCTATGACTAATCTAAAGAATGTTAAATCAAACCAATGTAATAGAAAAAACTCACCGATTGAAATGTTGAAAGCAAAATACGTTCTTGATGTGCTGGCTGGCTACGGAGATGAGAATAGCGAGAGAGGAAAATCTAAGGAAAAGAAAACGAGAGGAAAACCGTTTGAGAAGAGGTGTTCTTATTTCACTGGTCTCAGAGACAAAATCTGAGAGAGGGAAATATGTGAAATTAAAATTTGAGAGGGAAATCAATTTGAGAGGGAAACCAATTTGAGAGGGAAACCGTTCAGAGACTGACCCATTTGGGAATTTCAATTGGACTACGGAAGATGGAAGAAGTTATGCTGAATCTTGAGAGCGAGAGTTTCGGTAGGAAGAAAAACGGTTTGGTCGATCATATTTTTCAATAAATTCTATATCTATCTAAAAATCCGTAGTCAATTATATTATATATATTTATAATATATTTAGCAGTCACACTTTTTGAAACACGCTATCATTTAATGTTATTAATGAGCACTTTTGTTGTAGTGTGACTATCAAACTTATTGTACAAAATCTCATATATTTTGATAAAATATCATGACCAAGTGGTCTGCAATTTCATAGCATTAAATTTAACCACTCT
This sequence comes from Ficus hirta, assembly GCA_038430175.1. Taxonomy (NCBI): domain Eukaryota; kingdom Viridiplantae; phylum Streptophyta; class Magnoliopsida; order Rosales; family Moraceae; genus Ficus; species Ficus hirta. Next base: position 13,149,159 of record CM076588.1, read on the forward strand.
CTCTCTTCTCTTTTTATATTTTTTTATATTTTTGATTTCGCTTTTATGTAATCTAATGCCATATCTGCCTCGATTTGTGTTCCCCCCTCAATTGATTTTCACATTTCAAAGAGGATGTGGGCCTTAACGTCCTTAGGAATGTCAATAGGAATAAATTTTGTCGGTGCAAAACATTAGGAAAAGTAGGAGGACACCTTAATTACACATAATCCCCATTTTAGAACCTCCACACTTTGTCTAATGACGTGGTCAGGACTGTATCTTTTGCTTTGGTCTAGTCCTCCCACAATAATGCATGAGAGACACGGACGGACCCAACTTCTTATGAAATGTCGTTTTTTTTACTCTTGTACTCCTAAGAATATGTGGGTTAATATAGGCAAATCATTCACCTACTCTCTTTAATGAAAAGATGGGTATTTTTACCATTGGTACTTTTTACTGGCAATGTATATTTATAAATATTAAGCTTGCATTTAATGTATTTAATGCACAAGTAGCATTTAAATGTAATTATTCTTTTATTATTTTAATTATTTATAATTTATTAAAATTTCATAATTTTTTATATATAAATTCAAATGAGATAATATATATATTTTTTATAAATTGTCTAGAATTTCGTGACGAATGAAATAAGTTTTATATTGATATTTTTTTTTTCCTTGAATACATTTTAAAAATATTTATTTTTTAGCTCTAGTCATTCAAACATGTGCACCAATCGCATAACAATTTAACTCAAATCCAATCTAAAAAACTCAATTCAAACACGTACATCAAACATAAGTTAAATGTGATTAAAATGACAAGCGTGCAAGATATTTAATTTCTAATATTAACGGTAATTTTTTTTTTCCTAGTGTTGTGAAGTAAATTATATTATGGTAACTCGTCTATGTTGTACTAAATGAATTACCACAAAAAAAGTTAAAGAAAAACATGTACTAATAATGAAGCGGCAGAATTTAGAGAAGAGGTTGGTCTTAGAGGTTAAAAGCAGCGACATAACATTACCTAATCCAACCGCCAAGTTGAAACCCCCCACTTCATTTTCCCTCTTTTAATTTTGAGTTCCTGGTGAGTTTTTGTTTTTGTTTTTTTAACTTAGTGAGCTTAGTTTCAAAATAAGGAATAATTTACATCTGCTTCGTAATCATTAAATCAACTTTCACCATTCCATTAAGCTCACCGAGTTTAAAAAATAAAAAAATAAAAATTCACGACTGCATGTATAGCAATCATAATTTAAACCTGGTGGCCTTGTTTATCGATCGGTTTCAAAATATGATGTTTTTTGGTCCTAAATTTTTAGCCAATTAATCCTTGAACTTACGAAAAAAAATTGAATTATGAATTATGAATATATATATATATATATATTTAAGTTTATGTCCTTAGCAATAAAATTGACTACAATTTTTTAAAACTTGACGGAAATAGAGATGTACACGCTACATAATATTTGAAATTTTATAAAAATAATTCCAAAATATGTGAAATTAATAATTTTTAAAGACATTCAAAGGCGTTAGAATATTCGATAGAGTAAATTTCAAATTTTCAACCAATCAAAATGATATAAAAATTATAATTAAATGACCATATATGATGGTGACATAACGGTAAGAAAATGATCTATCAAGACTCTCTTACTTAGCTTTAATGATCGAATCTATTGTTTGTTATGAGGTTGCAATTAGGGGTGTTCACGGATTGGTTTCTATGGATTAGGTCTCAATCCGTAAACCAATCCATGACATTCGGATTAGGAAAATCCCAATCTATAACTAATCCGTGAAGCTTCCAATCCAATCTAATTTAATCCGTAAACCTCAATTTACACGGATTCAATATGAAAAATATAGGATCTAAAATATAAAAATATAATGCTTAAATATAAAATAGTTCAATAAAATTATAATACAATTAACTTCAAGTCTTTAATCATTAGTTAAATTATAACTTACAGTACCTAACAACAATCAAACTTGGATTAAACTCAAAATTAAATATCCATACTAATCAACCTTACCAATACTATATCAAAGTAATTCAATGGATTGACGGATTACACGGATTGAGAAATCTTTAATCCATAATCAATACATAACATTCGGTTTGGAAAAATACAAACCGTAACCAATCCATTAGTCTCTCAACCTAATCCAATCCAGCAGATTGGACCAGATTGAGCAGGTTGACGGATTCCGTGAATACCCCTAGCTGCAATTATGTCTCTCCAACACCACCAATCCTTTATTTTATTAGTAAAAAAAATAATTAAAGAAAAAGAATCAAATCATTAATCCCGTGGATTGCGCCACAAAATTTTAGCTCATTAAGAGTGCTTACTTTGGCCGACTTTATAAATCCTAGTTTGCACTCTCAATTTTTCCAGCTCTAATGGCTTTTCAGAGACAAATTTAGCGCGCCCACAACCCCAACCCCACCCCCCAAAAACACACAAATATATATATATATATACCCCAACACACAAATATATATATATATATATATATACATGAAGAAAAATATTAAAAACTAAAGAAAAAATAAAAAATTGTTAAACCCACTATAACAAAAGGAGCTTTAAAGGAGAGACAATGACTGGACCTATAATTCATTTCTACCCTTTTTCCCTGTTCAAAAACCGTGTCTCTGCCTCTTTTTCCCAATCTTTGTCCTCTTCCTGTACTAGCTCCCCCACTAAAACAAAAACAACAAACTAGTTCTCAGGTTTTAAATTACTTTCGTAAAGGAGAAGAACAAAGCAAGGCAGAGAAAGAAAAAGAAGGGAAAATAACAGAGAGAGAGAGAGAGAGAGAGTGGGTGTGTTTGGGTCGTGAGAAAATGAACCAAGAAATGAATGGGACGGAGGCTGATAATCATCATCATGAGAGAACATTGCTGCAGGAAAATGGGAATGATCAGAGAATCGACTATGTGTTTAAGGTGGTGGTGATAGGAGACTCTGCGGTCGGGAAGACCCAGATTCTTTCGAGGTTCACTAAGAATGAGTTTTGCTTTGACTCCAAATCAACTATTGGTGTTGAGTTCCAAACCAGGACTGTTACCATCAAGGGCAAAGTCATCAAGGCTCAGATCTGGGACACCGCCGGGCAAGAAAGGTTCCCACTCTCTCTCTCTCTCTATATATATATATATATATGTGTGTGTATATGTAGGTTAATTGTGGATAGTGGATTAGTAGTGTGATCAATGATGGAATGTTCAGGATTATGTTCATTATGTATAATAATTTGTGATTTCTGTTCTGACTTGGAATAGGACAAAATAGTGTTTCTGTTTACTCACATGGAAATATATATGTGTATATATATACGGGACACGATATATCATGAGCTAAAGGAATAAAGGCTATTTGTATTCAGAACTAGTACAGATAATTATAACCAGAAATGAAATCCATCATTAACACCCAAAAAAAAAAAAAAAATTTTGAATTATGTTAGTATATAAAAGCATGTATTACTGGTTCACTTATGGTGATTAGTGCCTTTATTAGGAGTTATGGTATACAGTTTGTATCAAGGCAAATGTGAGTGATAATTTTGATAAGAGTTAATTTTTCTTTTTTAAATTACTAGGTAGTTTTAACTGAGTTTCTAGATAGGAAGAAAAAAGAGCATGTATTAATGTTAAAATGTCACTGCAAAAATATTGTTAAGCAAAATTGTATTTGAAATTGACATATTAAAAAAAGTTGTGATTGGTTAAGCTCTGTCAAGTTGTATTCCGCGCAAAATTCACGGATTTCAAAATTGACATGTTAATGTTAAGTTGTGATCGGTTAAAACATCATAAAACATGGTTAGGATTAGTAACATTTTAGTAACTTTGTTGTTGTGTTTTGGGGGTTTGAAATAGATACAGAGCAGTTACAAGTGCATACTATAGAGGTGCATTAGGGGCAATGCTGGTGTACGACATCACCAAGCGACAGAGCTTCGATCATGTGGCGCGGTGGGTGGAGGAGCTCCGTGCCCACGCCGACAACTCCATCGTGATAATGCTGATCGGGAACAAGGCCGATCTGGTGGACTTGCGCTCCGTCCCAACGGAAGACGCTGTGGAGTTTGCAGAGGATCAGGGCCTCTTCTTCTCCGAGACCTCGGCTTTCAAGGGTGACAATGTGGACACTGCCTTCTTTAGAGTGCTGGAAGAGATATACGGCGTCGTTTCTAAGAAGGTCTTGGAATGTGGCAATGGGAAACCCAACGGTTCTTCTGATTCCGCGGCTCTTCAGGGTTCAAAGATTGATGTCATTCCTGGCTCTGATTTGGAAATTAGTGAGATGAAGAAATTGTCTACTTGCTCGTGTTAGAGTTTATTGACGAGAGTGTGGATTGGTTTTCTTTTCGATTCACTTAAGTTCCAATATATTCCCAAAGTAAAGTTGAGTGAGTGTGAGGATACTACTAATCCCTTTTTCCGTTTTTTTCCTTATATATAAAAAACTTTGGTATTTTATTTTTTAATTTATATGAGTTTTCTCTTTGGGGCTTCTAGTTTTATGAAAGTGGAAGGAGGTATTGAGGTACCTTTGTGGATTAGCCGTTTGTATTGTTCATAGTGAGTTGGGCTCATCCCGGGATCTTTCTTTGCTCAGAAATTGTTTTTTTACATCGAATTTTTACCACCAAGAGTTAATGTATTTATATATAGTTTTTTAATGTTCGGAAATGCAGAGATTGAATACTCTCTATACTTTATGATGCAGTTTATCTAGTGTAAGCGAAAAAAAAATGTAGACCTTAAGATGGATGAGGCTTCTCTTGTGTGCTTATAATTTACCTCAGAGAGCAGACTAGTAAATTATATATATATATATATATATATTTTTTTTTTGGGTGGTATTTTTAAAAGGTTTTAGGAGTATTAGGAGTATTTATGAGTGGGCTCGTGAAGTAGGCCAAAATGTGCCCTAAGTTTGGGGTAATATACTGCAAGGGAAGATCTTCAAGCATGGGCATGAGGGCATCACAAACTTCCAAGAAATTTTATTTTGCTTTTTGTTTATTTGTGTTGGTGAAGCGCATTTATTGGGGCACCTTATCTTCTTTCGTTATCCCAAAACTGACCCAATACAACCACATTTTGTTTTTTGTTTTAACAATCACACTGTTCGAAGTTGTTGTTGGTGGAAATAGACTGCCAAGGAACTTGAATAACATCAAAATTTTAAAGTGGGAAGAGGAAGTAGCTAGTAATTTTAGCACTCCTCTTTTTGGTTTAGGAATTGAGAACTAAAAAATATACATTTGGTTAGGTGCTCTTTATGTTTGTTTATTATCATATACACCAAATATTCATCTACAATAATAAAGTGGATCAGCTAAAAACAAACTAGCTTGTTTGCTTTCATAAACTTAGTATAAGAGATTCCAACTTTTTTATACCACTTTATATGTGAGGTGAATTATCGTCTTTTTGTGGATAAATGTAGTTTCTTCAGGAATAAATGTGATGTTTTAATATTTATTAATATGTTGAATATATAATGACAATTCATATACCGTCTTAATAAATATTAAAAGTTTGGAACAAAAGTTTAGCCCCCTATAAGTGTTCACTAATCAATCCACCCAACTCAACTAATCCGCATAGGCTAGATTCGGCTGGCCTAGCTTCACTTTTAGTTTGTAGAATGTCGTCATCAAATTATAATATATTTTAAAAATAATTACACAAAAAGTCTATTTTTAAAGTTCCGTTTTAAAATATGTCAATTTTTAGATAATATTACGTAAATGTCCATTTAAAAAAACAAAACAATTGCTTATAATACCTTTTTTTGTCCTTTTATTATATTTAACATCATTTTCTTTTATTATGATTCATATTTTTTTTCTTACTTGTTTATCATTATTGTATCTTTATCTTAATGACCAGTTCGTTATTATAGTGATGGCTTACTAGTTTAATTAAGGTTTTTTTTATAAACATATTTCTTAAGTATGATTAGATTTCTTAGAAACCTTTTTTTTTAAGTATGATTTAGGTTCTTTATGATAATTGTAATGTTATTGTGATAATTTATTTAATTATTATTATTATTATTATTGGTATTTTTTTAACAGTTAGTTTCTAAAGTTTAAATATGTGATGAAATTGTTTATTTATTTATGATAGTTACTATGTCATTATGATGTTTTTTTTTTAATGTGTTATGCTTTTTTTTTTCTTTATGGTATCATTATATCATTATGATGTCTTTTTTTTTTTATGATAATTACTATATTTTTTAAGGTCTTAAAGTGATTCATATTTTTTTACAATATCTATTTAATTTTTTTTATATATTTGTTGTTAATTTTATTTTAATAGCTAATTATTTATTATAATGATTATTTTTTATGTATCATACAACTAATATCAGTTATGGTCATTTTTTCATTATAATTAAGCAAGTAAAATGGTCAAAATTTTCCTTTTATAAAAGATTTGTTTAGTTTTGTATTTTCTTAGAGATTTTTTCTTTCTTTTTTCTTTTTAAATCAATTCTTTATTTGCTTAGTTTCAATTCTTGATAAAAAGGTAATATGGTCTTTATAAGTATCAATTTAAAAATTTATGTAAATAAAAAAAAGGACATTTTTTAAATCATAGTCTTCGATTTAGATATTTATGTAAATAATTCTATATTTTATCACAATTTTAGTCCATAATAAAATTAGTTAAAACTTACTAAAAATATGCTTTCAGTACCCCCACATTATTATTATTATTATTATTATTTTACAGGAATACCCCACATTGATAATAAGTAGGAATAGAAAAATATTTTTCAAAAAACATAAAATAGAAGGAAGCCCTCACATTAACACTATAAATAGAAATAGTATTTTTCAAAAAAATAAAAAAATATCTCACATATTTGTATCGTTAATTTCATCTTCAGAAACACTAAACTTTTATCCATCAAATTCTCAAAATGCTTTATTTATAGATAGTTCTCGAGTCCTTAAGGATAACGAATAGAACCACTTAAAATGAAAATGAAATTGGGGTATAAAAGGGTTAAATGATTGTTGTCATGATGGATTGTAATGTTCTATTGAGTTTATTTTCCAATTCTATTGAGTCATAAGGATTTCACGACTATTTTATGTAGTAAAACTCTCATTATAGTACGTTACAAACTTGTTTGTTATGGTATATGTTCATTATTAAATTTGAATTAAGCTTAAACTCCATAAACCTTAAGAACCGACAAACTTTAGGTTGTGAAATTTCAATGGGATGAAATGGGGTGAGATTGGGAGTTTTTTTTTTTTTTAAACGAGATTGAGAAAATCTCTAACAAACGACAAAGGCCAACACATACACCACCATATAACTTATCTCCTCCCGCATACCAAAACCTCCAAATGGCGGGTTGAGATGATGATGACTAACACGCTTGAAAACGCCTCATCACTGAGGACAACCCAACTATATTCATAACTTCGATCCGGTAGCCCTCCACGGATGTGGCACAAATTCTACTCCTAAACCAAGCGTCCAACGACAAACTTGTAGATGCATGAAATTTGAAAGCTAGAGACCCATGGTGGGTCAAACCTCTGGCCGAGTTTTCCTCTATCTATCTTATTCACTCTATTTTTTCTAGGGCCGGCTGTTTGAAAGGTCTATAATTTACCACTATGTTTTTTTTTTTTTTTAATTTTTTGGGACGTTTATAAATTTAATTGGTGTAAATATAACCATTCTTTAGTTAATATGTGCTCAAAGACCAAAGTGATACTTTTAGGCTTAGTTAATATGTGCTCAAAGACCAAAGTGATACTTTTAGGCTGGTTTGCTCTCAAATAGCAACAACCGAACCAACAGCAAAAGTAAAAAAAAAACAATAAAAGTAAAAAAAAAAAAAAAAAACAACAACAACAACCGCAAAAAAAAAAAAAAAAAAAAAAAAAAAACAACAACAACCGCAAAAAAAAAAAAAAAAAAAAAAAAAAACCAACAGCAAAAGTAAAAAAAAAAAAAAAAGTCAACGTCAGTCAACTGTATCGTTTTAATATGTATAATAATGTGCTCAAAGACCAAAGTGATACTTTTAGGCTGGTTTGCTCTCAAATAGCAACAACCGAACCAGGGATCTTTACACATGATTGATGTCATGATGTATTGGATTGTAATGCTTTATTAGTTCATTTTCCAATTCTATTGAGTTGTAAGGATTTCACTGAACCATTTTATGTAGTAAAACTTTCATTCTATCATGTTACTAACTTGCATGTTAAGGTATGTTCACTTTAATATTTATTTTTAGAAAGAGTTTTTCAAAGGAAAATTGTAGTAAATAGTATTTTTACGAAATTAAAATAACAAGATTTTAAAATATTTGAAGTAAGTAGTAGCTTTATTGAGTGAATAAGTAATTTGCTTATAGTAAATACTTTATTTACAAAGTAAATTTACTAATTACTGCTATTTTTCCAAATTTGTTTACACCATGTTATTTACTTCAATTATTTATTGTAAAAATGCTATTTACTTCGCTAAATAGTATTATAAGTTTAACTTGCAAGAGAAAGTAGCAGTGAATTTGCCATTTACCTTATAATTTTTCTATTTACTCCAAAAAATTTAAAACTTTGCTATTTATTTCAATTATTTTCGTAAAATTACTATATATTAAAGTCTCCCTTTAAAATAAAACTGATATTTTTTGAGTCGTGTTGGGTTGAGATGATATAGGGTGAGATTGAGAGATTTTTGTCTCGGGTTTGAAAAAATCTCAATCCGTTTCTTTTCGTTTGGTTTGCAGTTTGAATGCTAATCCGCAAAAACCTAATCCGTCTACACCCTACTTTTTCTTAATAAAACCTTTCTCACATACCAGTCTGTATTTTAATACATTATTGTTTGCAACATCTCGGATTCCACAACAAAACCATACCAAAACCTCTTCCGGAAAAGTAGAACAACCAGAACACACCTTTATATATATATAATTAAAAGCATAAAATTCCGGTCTCACATCCAACTTTATTAAATCAAGCAAAAAATAAACAAAAAATAAACAAAAACAAAACAAAACAAAACCCAACTTTGCTCGCTCAAACATTTCTTAGGTGGAAAATCCAACAATATCTTAGCTCTAAAATTCATTTGTCTCTCAACAACTGGACGATGATGAAACTTCCCATGGTCGAAGTACTTTGAGTTTTCATGATATTTCCAAAACAAGCACGTGCTACAATGTCAAGATACATGAACATATATTTATCTTTTTATACAAATAAATATATATTTCCAAAAGAATGTCAAAAATGTGGTAATGTGGAACGTATACAGGGTGGCAGAAAAAAAAGTGCCTTCTTGTTTCGCCAGATTTATTTATTTATAAAATTTTGCAAATTCTAGCTAGACAGATTTATTTGTTTATTTATTTATTTTTGGAAATTACAGCTAGGCAGATTGGTCCATGTACATATTAGCCATCTCATTGGAGAATTTGGAAACATTTAATTTATTTCTTTATTTACTATTATTTTTTTGGGCTAGCTGGACTGACTCAGAAGATACATTATTTTCATAAATGCTCTCTCTCTCTCTCTGTGAATCGAAGTTAATGTCTTGCCATAATTATTGCTAGCAGGAGAGAGTGATTGCTATCTTACATTACAAAAACATGAATATCCTCACTCACATGTCGTTATGTGACGGTTTCAACACTCATTATGTAATATTTATTTTTTTCTTTACTTGCTTATCTTACATGTGATCAATCGGTTTATATTTTTATTTTTTATTTTTTATTTTTTAAGAAGAAGAAGAAGAAGAAACAGATGGAACATTTATTAATACTCTGAACCTTAGTTACAAGAACAATTGAATCATGAAGATGTTTTAACAGCTAATAGTATATGAGAAGAAAAGATCAAGCAATCATTTCATTGAAGGAAAAGGTACTTCATTTTGTTTTTTCAAAGTATGGGGCCAAATGGATATCCAAAAAGAATAATAGTAGAATACTTTTGTGTTGTCGCAACAAAAGAAAGAATATCATAGTCGTGACACGTCTCTGAAAAATAATAGATTGTATAGAGTTGGATTTGTGACGGTAATAATGAAATTAAGATCATCTCCAATGTTTGTTACATTGGAGAAATATATTCCATATCAATGTAATGTTTATTAAAAAGGATATATGCAAATAACATATTTCATATTTATATTTTAATGTATAACGTTATTTTAAAAGTTATATCTACCTTTTATCATCATCATCAAATTTTAAAATTTGTAAAAATAAAATTTTAGTATTTAAATAATTTAAAAATGAAAAAAAATTGTAATAATCATATGAAAAAATTAAGATACTGATCATTAGAAATCAAATGTCAAATTCAATATTGGCTATATTTAGTAGGGAATTTACCATCAAGTTTAGCCTATGATTAATTTAACATCAAAAAAAACATTTTAAAAAAATTAACACCCTTTTTTTCAATTAAAATATCAAAATTTATCATTAATCTATCAATTTAGCAGACTATTAAAGATGCATTAAGTTTATCTTCAAAATAAAATTAAATCAAAACATTTTTGTTTTATTGAATTTCTGTTTTATAGAAAGGAGATGGGATAGAATAGAACAGATGATCCATTTTTTTAACTTAAAAAAAAAAAAAGAAGCAATATGTCTATGTGTGATACTTTACCATCCATTTTTCGTCCTTCTTTTGCTGGAAAATAATTAATCTTTTTATTTTATTTTATTTTATTTATATTTTTTATAAGACAAATGAAATTTCTGTGCTGGGCAATAATGACAATGCCCCGAACAACATTTTGGCCAACATAAATCCTTACATTGAATTGTCTCTTGAAAAGCACGTCTCTAAATTATATTCTAATTATTATAAATTTAGTTTTCTGATCTTCAAGTAAATAAGTATAAATGATCAAAAATTTAAACAAGAAATGACTAAAACTATGAATATCTCTATTTAAATATTAGAAATTATTTAGTGGATTAAATGCATCACGTTATCACATTTATACTAAAGAGATAGGCTAGCTCATCAGTTGCTCTATTTTTTTTAATGAAATATATATATATATATACACACCAAGTCTTATATCCGATATCGTATGGTATTCGATATTATAAACTTCAATTATTGTGAATGTGAATTCAAACTACTAAAAATGTGACTTCATACAGAATGAAATGTAATTAAAGTGAATATAAAATTTTTTTATTTTAGACTTCTTTATATATAAATTCATATTTTTAATAAATTAAAATTCATATTCATAATAATTAATATTCATATTATTAGATATCATTAAGACCAATCATATATATATATATATATATATATATATAATCATTTTATGAACAAACTGCCAAATGGGGTTCTCCATCCATAAGCCAGGAGGGAAACCAGAAATGGTCAATTGACAAAACTGAGAACTCCCAGCATCGGCTAAAAGTGTCTTTTTTAATACAGAATTACCAGTGGCCGTACAATTATATTGCCTTGACTAGTGAATTATACATGTCCTTTCTCTCCAGTCCATTATACATGTCCTTTCTCTTTTCTTATCTCGTCTTTTTCTGCTTAAATTTGGGCAAGGATGACATAAGTTTGATAGAATGGGGCCAAAATAGATAATCATCACAAATGATGAGAGCAGGAAAAATCCACAACAGCCTTTTGGTTCAGCAAGGGAATATCGTTGCTCTCCGAATAATACAGATCCAAAATCAAACTTCTCGGCTTTGCAAAATCACAACTCACATGCAAGTTTTCATTATTATAGGCTATAAGCCAAGAGAGTTGCTTCTGTTCAGTCTTTTTCTCTTTCTTTCCATCATGAGTAACTGCGCATCTGTTTTTTCACTTTTTTTTCTCTTCTTTCTTTATTTTTTTTGTTTCTTTGTTAACAGAGGAGCATATTTGAACTTGAGTACACTTACATATTCATACGGGACTACTTGAAATATAGAGTCAAATGAATTATGTTCGGAGTGGATTCCTATGATAAACGATATTTGAAGGATTTGGTTGTGCTTTTCTTACGTCATTGTAATTGATTCTTCATATAATAAAGGCGGAGTTCAAAGCAATCAATTAATTCTGTTGGTAATGTATAGTAAAACAAATTAAAACAGTTGATTTGTTATTGGTTTTGTCTGTTTAAATTAGTGATCCAAATTGATTTATCTCGTGGTTGAGCAGAACAATATGGCTTCCCCTGTTCATACTCCGAAAGCTCCAATTGAAAAATATTGTGATTCTGACCTAAAGGAGGAGAATTAGTAGTCTCTTTTTCTTTCTTCTTCTTTTTTCTTTTTTTTTTTTTTGGTTCAATTTTCTATTGTTGAAGACTTTTCTTTTCGTGGATCTAAGCTCTCAACGTTGCTTTCATCTTACCTCACCCATTGTGTTATACTCCAAAACCCTTCTTATTTAATAGCTGTCATCCACAGTTCATACCCATTAATGCTTTGTGTTAAAAGGAAAAAAAAAAAAAAAAAAAAACACCAATGATTAGGAAAATGCAAATTGAAACCCAAAGAAAATGAAATGGAATAATAACAATAATAAAATAAAATAAAATAAATAACCAATATTGTGGTTGTTCACCTTAACCAATGCTTTCCTATTAATCATCAACCTAATCTTCTGATTTACAAAAGCCCCAACAAAACTAGACACTCCTAAAACTGAAACTAAAAATCTACCAAAATGAAATAACAAGAAGAATAAACACCATCACAAATCTAAATTTGTTCATCAACCAAAAAGCTTTCAATCTAATTAGTAGCCACAAATTCCCAAAATCTTCTTGTATTGAACTTGTCCATTTTAAACTCCCTTATCAATAATAGATGATGGGAAGTTCTAGCAGTTGACCGTTTCTTTCTTTGGCCCCCCACAATGGCAATTTGACATGAACTGACAAATTGGAAAGTCAATGGAATCACCCACTCTTCTGACCCGAACCCGCATCAAAGGATGTGGATTTTCTGTGGCTCTTCACCCGCAATAGCCCGTAAAGTTTCCGGATATCCTTAACCGGATGGACCCCATCAAAAAATGCCCCGCCCTGTTCACCCGGTTCATCCATGGAGCTCCTCAACCCATTGTCGGACAACCTCCGTCCGATCTGCCCCGTACCCCTCCCATCACCATCCGTCTGCAGTGCAGTGATGACGGACTTGATGGCCCGGCTGGGAGAGTTCCGGTTCGCGATCATGAGCTCCCCGATCTCGGCGGGGCTCAAACTCGACCCGTTTTGGAAAATCTCCTCCACTTGGGGAAAAAGCTTGTGCTCCTTTAGGCCTAAGTAGCTATTGGCCAGGTTCTTAAACGCAATAAAATCACACAAAGGGAAATGGATATGAACATCGACCCGACCCGGCCGGAGAATCGCGGGGTCAATATGGTCTTTTCCGTTGGTCGTGAACACCATGATCCTCTCCTCCGCGCAACACGAGTTGAGCAAGCCGTCCATGAAGTTCAACACGCCTGATAAGCTCACAGCCGTCGATTTCTCGATCAGGAACCGATCGAGATCCTCGATCACGATCACCGACCGGTTCGTCGTCTGCAACAGCAGCATTTTCAGATCGGAGTCGTCGGCGACTTTCCCGAGGTCGAGATCGTAGACATCGTAACCGACGAAATTCGCCATGGCGGCGACGAAGCTCGTCTTCCCCGTCCCGGAAGGTCCGTACAGCAGATAACTCCGCTTCCAAACGCGGCCTAATCTGTGGTAGTACTGTTTGGCCTTGAGGAAATTCTCCAGGTCCGATTTCACCTTCGATTTCAGATCGGCTTCCATGGCGATCGTCTCGAACGTCGACGGATGCGCGAACGGAACCGATCTCCACCGTCCGTTCCCAATCCGAACACGATGATCGGAAGAAATTTCGCCTCTGACGTTCATGTGAAGCTTCAAATCCCTCTTCCTCTGCTCAACCTCGTCGGCGACGGCGTGAATGTGCTGGAGATACGGCCGGAGAATCCTCCGCTTGTCAGACTTCCGAATCTTGAGGACGAAGCTTCTCCCCTCTCCTGTCTCCTCGTTCAGCCAAACGAGTTTCGCTCCGAGGAAGAAGTCGTCGACTCGCTGGTTCCGATCGAGCTTGAGGACGATCTCGGTCGGTTTTTTTCCGATGACGAGGTTGATGAAATCGGAGTCCTCGATCGAAGCCAAGGAATTGAGGTAATCACCGACTCGGCGGTAGAGCTGATTCTCTTCCATGGAGTCGGTGGACTCAGGGACTTTGAAGGTCTGGTAGACATGGAAACAGTCCTCCAAAGCTCGCCGCCATTTTTTCACGATGTAAACCAACCCAGTTCTGTACAGAAGCACCCGAACCAGAACCAATAAGCAGACGACCAGGATCAGATAAAAAAGAAGAAATACCATATTTTTTTTTGGTGGGTATAATAAAAAATCTCTGAAATCTTCTCTGAAATCTCTATTGCTCCATTGTAGAATTCGAGGTCGGTTTTTTCCTTTTTGAAGGAGAAAACATCTCTATAGAGAGAAAATTCTACTAGGGAAGTTAATTATCGAGAATTTAATTCAGAATCTGTTTTTTTTTTTTTTTTTTTTTTGGGAGAATATTTTGGCGTAATCTGTTTCTGCTTTCAGGAAAGAGGTTAGGAAATTCAGTGATGATATCTTCTTTTTATATGGAAAATTCTTATTTGACGATAAAATTATGGAATAATAAACATATTTATTTTAATTTTAATTTACTTTTTTCTAAGCCAGGTTGGTCCATTGATTATTCCTGATATTATTTTTTAATTCACTTTATGTTCCTAATCCTTAAAAAAAAAAAAAAAAAAAAAGCGCGGCTTTACCGCGTAGGAGTTGTTTACAAAGTAATTAATTGAATTTTGACACAAAAGTCTTTATTAATTATTCATTGTTAGAGATATAGGCAAAATAAGATTCAGTTTCATTATCAGATAAATACTAAGCTAGGTGGGAGCGTGCCAAACAATAATTTAAATAATAGTAACAAAAAAAAAAAAAAAAAAAGACCAAGAAAACAATGTGTGTGTCTCATCAACTTGTAATCTAATCTGGTTTTTCTAATATGATCGAGTGGATGGAATTTGGTAATGGTTTATTTATAATGACCTGATTTTGTAAATAGTAAATTATACTTGTTGGTATATATTTTTTTTAAATACTTATAATGATAGGGCGGCTTGTCTATTTGAATGAGTAATTTTGTGTACTAAGTACTAATTAATCAAATCCAACCTTTGTAAGCAATGAGGGGGCATAATTAATTTCTTTAATTGATCTGTTCCTCTTGTTTAAGACTTCTAATTGGACTGAGTAAAGGGAAACACATTCAATTTGGGATACCACGTTTTAATTCTTGGACTTTTGCTTCTCTTTTATCTTATTTGGCATTCCTATAACTGCTTCCATATTAATTAAATAATAATAATAATAATAATATAAAAGAAACTAGAACTCGTCGAGTTTTTTCCCCGAAAAAAAAAAAAAAAAAAAAGTTGAAAAGGAAAGGGAAAGAAAAACAAACAAGAAAATGCCAAGTGCCAACTAGAGGAAGGGTAAGTTGTTAAGGACATGGGCCATATTCATTAGAGTTGGAAGATTGAAGCAATTAGATAGGTGCTTTGTGCCAAACCAAAGCAAATTAAGAACATATAATATTTATTATCATTATTGGTATTAACCTTTTTTCTTTTTAACCTAAGACACCAACTAATATGGTTTTTCCATTTACCAAAAAATAAAAAAATAAAAAACTAAAAAACTAATATGGTTTTTCCTAGGAGCATATAGGTTTGATAGTGAGAACACTACCACTAAAATCTTATAGCCTTACCACCTGTTTTTGGATTTGAGATAAGACTGCGAATTCTGCTCAATAAAGTTTTCAATTCAAGTCGTGACAATAATAATATATTAGCAATTTATTTTATGAGAAATTTTATTTATTATGTGCATATATAAATCGTCTCTTTCGAACTCTACTATTTCATTATATAGATAGGTCAATTTATATATCTTTTTATCTGTTTTCTAGTTAAAAAAAAAAAGAAAAAAAAGAAATGAAGAAATCTTGTTATCCAAAACTTATGACCTCGATTAGGATTAAATTAAATCTAATAACTTAAATCGTCCTCTAACATTACTCATGGAAGTTAATTAGTTTTTCTAATTGGCTCGAGATGTTTTCCAACTGATGAAGAAACTCCTAACATATGTTTTATTTTCCTTATGAACCACATAATTAATTATTATTATTATTTATTTAGAGGGGAGCTAAATTGAGCAACTGATGACCACAACTTATCCAAGTGGCTTTAGATTCAAAACGAGAAAAGCTCTATGTGCTTGTAAGATTCGTATATTCTTCTACATTTCGTCTATGAGTTACTAACAACTTAGGGACGTCGTCTTTTTTACTAAATTTTTTTTTTCTTTCTTTCTTTCTTTCTTTTCCATTTGGAAGGTCGAATGAAATTAGTAGGCTAGACTCTTTTACCAAAATTTAGACACTCTAATACTAAACCAAAAGAGTGTGAGAATATCTAAGTCATTACGCAATCTCTTAATCAAAGATGAAATTATAGATAGAAATCTTCGAGAAAGTTACGAAAACTAAACAAAATTCACTTTAAGACATATTTGTAGTATTTTAAGATAAAACTAGCATTGAAAAGACACACTTCCATTTGGTTCGCCAACTTGAGTTGGAAAATTTTGATTTGAGTTAAATTGAATTTGAGTTGTGCGTTTGGATGAAAAAAATTATTTGGAGTAAAAAAATGTAATGTATTTCGAAAAAAAAAATCAATATAAATCTTGTTTTGTTTGTCTCGAAATTTTATGCAATTAAAAAAAATCATGTCATTTGTATGCAAATATATGAACTTTTAAAGTTTGAATGTTTAAATTATAATTGAAACGAGTGAATAACGAAACTTGTTGACTTATTAGAATAAGACAAAAATTGAGTTGAAATATTTTAGTTTGAAATTGTGAACCAAACGTTAATAAGTTTAGCATGAGAAACTTTATATATAGAAATATATCAATATTAAGAGGAAGTCCTACAAGCTCTAAACATGGTTGGATTCCATCTTCATTCAAACAATACTTGTATCATGAAATATAACTGAGCAATATTAAATTCAATTATAACCATATTACATATAAATTTGTCGATCTCTTTTCACTTAAATATGTTGATAATTAAAGCAAAAAAAAAAAATATATATATATATATATATATATATATAAATCTAATCGTCCAAATTTCCTCTAAAATATTTCCTCGAACGAATTACATTACAAACTCACAAAATCGATTTGAACCGATATTTATTATGATATTTATCTAAGATTTCAAGAGAAATTTTTACAGGAAAAAGATAATTCAACACCTCCAAGATACCTAAATTTTGGTGAATTTTTTAACCGTACTCTTAACTATGGCATCAATCAAATAAGTATATAGATTTATGTATAGCATGAATATGTGTGTGTGTGTGTGTGTGTGTGTATACACACGCTCACATATTTGAAAGCTACTTTAGGTTTAATTTCATGCACGAGGTGGCAAGGTTGAAAAAACGTCCAAGTCGCAGCACAAATATATATTTTTTTAAAGTCACTTTGAAATTGTCAAAAAGTTTTAGGACTAACATCATCAACCTTCTTTTTAGCTAAAATCCACCTTCTACACGACATAACTAAAGAATATCATGTTCTACTAGTTTTCCTTTCATATGTCGTTTTTTTTTTTTTTTTTATTAAAGTTAAACCAACAAAAATGGTTCTAAGTTTCACGTTTTGGCTATAGCCCTACTCTTGTATTAATGAACCAAAATTTTGAAAATTAAATATAAATAATAAAATATGATGGAACCAAACTAATCTCTAACTTTAATTTATGTATATATACATATCTGACAGACGGACACCACCAAACTAATTATCAGAAGACCTTCATGTGAAATTATGAACAAATAATTTTATGTCAGCATTAATAATTACTCATTGATCACTAAAAAAAATTGACACTAAAAGTAACATTAAAAGGATATTTCCACTTAAAATTCTAAGATTTCTATATTCCTACGGCACTTGATCAAGAATAAAGTATACATATATATAAAGAATAAAGTATATATTCCTTGTCTAAATGCAAAAAAAATTATATATAATAATAATAAAAAAGTCAACCTCAGCTAAACTTTATCTACACTTTTAATACATAAAAAATATGTTGATCAACTTTTAACTGGGGTCCGTTTAGACTTGCGTGTTGTTAATGTTGGTGCAAATAGAGACAGCATTTTTATGCGTGACGCGTAGGTCATCCCCTCCTACCCTTATACTTGCAATTTTTTTTTCCAAACAAAATCTAAAATCTAATTTGATTGGTAATATATATATATACACATACATACGTGTGTGTGTGTATTAGGTTCTGATAGTGGTTTATTGACTCGTGTATTAACAGTTGAATGGCAACTGAGCTAACACGCTTATAAATATATACACGGGATGGTATTTGGTATATCAGATCTGGTTTGGTCTCTATTTGTTAGCTGGTCAATATCGTAGACTTTGTATGTGTGTGTGTGTGTGTGTATATATATATGCATATCATATGTTAATTGTATTGGCATAATTCTTGAGTGTGTGTGTACGTATACGTTGTGTGGTCAAACTAGTTGAGAATGGGGTTAATTTTGTATAGGATAATTGAAACAAGTGGCATTCGGACATGAAATCAACATGTACAAAATGTACTATTCGGACGGCTTTTTTCAGCATGAGAGAAACTTTATTAAGTTAAAATACGTCAGTGTTGGTAGAGCTAGACGGGTGCATAATTAATTGCACCATTAATTTAAAACTAAAATAGTTCGACAGCCAACTAATTATATTCAGCCAAAGAAAAAAGAAAAAAAAAAAAAAAGAAAAACGAATAATAAAAAAAAAAAGACAACAACTAGACTGTTTTGTCAAGTGTCAAACCATAAAGAAAGTAGAAAACTGGTGAATCTGGATGCCCATTTGCGTTTCAAAGTTGTAGTGCAGTAGTGTCTCTTTCCTAAGCATGCACAATTTGAATTTTTCTCCTGTCAAAAAAAAAAAACCAAAAAACCAAAAAAAAAAAAAAACAAAAAACAAAAAACAAAACAAAACAAAGAAGTTGCTCTGTAATTTTTGGCCTTTTCCAATAATATTGTTCTTGCCAAGTAGGTGATACAAGTTCAGCCGCAAATATATAGCTTTGGAAAATATATATCACGCATATATACATACATATTTATACATATTTTATAGCTCAGGACAAAAACTTTATGTGGCCCAAAAGAAAAGAATCCACATAGCATATTCTTGTTATTAAGTTTTATATTTTTATAAATGTACATTTATATATGTTAGTATAAATTCTTCAATACATAGCTTTCTAATTTACTTTTTTTTTTTCTCTCGTTTAATAGACTAGAGTATTAATTACTAGGGAAAAAGACTTATACATTATATGAAATAAGTAGTTTAACAAGAATGGTTCATTCCTTTTTTTTTTTTTTTTGGGTTAAATTTGGAAGGAAAAACAAAATATCGAGAAACCACTTGTGGGGAGGAGGGTCGCCCAAATGAGTAAATCTAAGGGCACATATTTATTTATTTTTTATATATATGTATATATATGTTTATATATAAATTAGTGCTGAAAGTGATCAAATTTGAAGGGCCTGAAATGGTCACAGTTGTGTGGTGGTTGTGGCTGCAAATCACCAAAATGACATTATTAATTAGTTAAAACCTAAAGGACAAGTAGAGCTACAATCTTTTCGATAGTAGTTAACGTGTATATGTTAATGAACACACGAAAACGATCTGTAACCAATTGCGTAGTTGAGGTACGTAGCACATGAAATATGAAATATTGGTCACTCGTTTGTCAAGAATTAGCTCCCTAATAATAGTAAATGAAGTTGGATTCCTTGCGTTTTGGCTGCCTATAATACTTGATAATATTTTCACTGTTTGCCCCTGGCAGCCAATCATAGATGACAAACCCTCTATAATATATCACATATGTATATATAAATATATATATATATATTTATATATGTATAAATATATATACATATATTTTTATTTATATATACATTTTCTATAATATATATAACATATGTATATCACAGACTTTATGATATATAAATATATATCATAAAGTCTGTGATATATATATATATACAGTGTTGAAGGAAGGTGTTGTGTCTTAATCGAATCCCGACAATTTGTTACAAGCTGCGAAAGATATATTTACAGTTGGAGAGTTTGTTTTGTCACTTTTTGCCAGCAGATATATAATCAGATATTTTTGAGACGTCTTTCTTTGCAGAAGTCGCTAGAATCTTGGGTTTGACACTGTTTATATATTTACATATACACAAGTAATCGTGGAAATAACCCCTTTAGAGCATGTTTGATTTACTGTATTAACATTTCGTATTATATTATTTAAAATAAGATAATATTTAGTAATATCTTTGTATTTTATAGTTGTTGAGGTAAGATTTAGCATCTCATCTTTTATTATCCATGTAACATCGTAATGTAAGGAAATCAATTCAAGAATAAAGCACTTTCCCAAAATCATCATATGAAAAGATCACGAAACCTGTTATATTTACTTTTACAAGCAATCAAGAAAAGAATCTAGCCTAAAAAGAGACTTACCCTAATTCAACAAGTCAAGCTATTTATAAAAAGTCAATCAAGACCAAAGAAGGCAACTTCCAATAAGCAAATATGGTAAGATTTATATCAAATTAGGCAACTGAAACTACCAATCTCTATCTATAAATAGGAGGCATCCTCAGATGCACAAGGGACCCCAACCTCCACCAATTCTCGCCTTTACACATGGAAATCGGGCCTAAATTCGCCCAAGACATCCGGAATCATCCCGGAACCCTGCAATTCCCATTCTCTACTTCCTACAATCTCTCTATTTCCTGCATTCTCCGTCTCTTTCTTCCTATTCTTACCGCTACGGCAGTCACTGTATTTTATATAAATTATAGTGAAACCCCGGGAGCCATAAAAGAGGACTAGCTCTCACATTAAGAGTGAACCTCTATAAATCTCTCTTATTCTCTATTTTTAACGTTCTTTACATTTATTTTGCAGTTAACTCAATCGATCAATCTAACACGCGCCTAGTTGGCATAACGATGTAGCCATAGGCCCTAACCCGACTTGATCCAATTCGATTGTAGATTTTACCCTCTATAGTTTGGCACCCACCGTGGGGTCTACGGCTGATATTGAGGACGTCGACAACGTGACAACCACTGCCACCATGACCGAGACAAAGATTGCTCCAACTGACTTGACGAGAGGTACAGGGACATTCTAGCAACCAGCAAACAATTCTGCTGCAGGTATAGGACTCCTACATGCCGGTGCATGCCAACCCAAACAATTCTCACTCATCTATGGAGTTGATGCCATCATTCCTACCGATATCGAAATGCCCAACATCAAAACTGAGCTTGCAGGGCCAAATGAAGAAGTCAACAATTAAATACTAGTCGACAGTCTTGATCTACTTGAAAAGAAACAAGATAAAGCATTGGTTTGATTGGCATGCTATCAACAAGCTGTCGTCCGATAATACAATTCTAAGGTTAGATGGAGGCAATTCAAAGAGGGAGATATGGTTTTATGCAAAGTTTTTCAGAACACAAAGCAAAAAGGGGCTGAAAAACTTGCTATGAACTAGGAAGGACCCTACCGAGTCACCGAGGTGATTCGACCAGGAGCTTACAGATTGGAAGACCTTGACGGAGTCCCAATCCAGTGACCATGGAATACACTGCACTTGCGGAAGTATTATACCTAAGATCGACCTAACAAAAATCCTATGTTCCCCCATCCAACTTTGTTTTGCAGCAAGGACGAGTCGATTTCCTCATGAGTCAAGCTAACACACATGTTGCCCTGTCTCCGTAACCTCGAGTCGACTTCAACGCAGCCTAAGCCTATAAAATCAACTCAATAATCAGGTATGTGATCGATTTGATTCATTCTTCTAATGAGAATTTCTCCTTATAACAGGAAATCAATCAAATTCCTCCAATCATGGAGCGAGAAGTCTCCAACCATAGAGCCAAAGCTTTCAATCATTAAGCAATTAACTTCAACCATGAAGATAAGCAAGAGAGAGACATAAGACGTAGCGCACCGCCGTACATGAAGTTTGGATGATAAGTGCCTAAATCACCAGAGCCCATAAAACCGCTACAGGATTGCACTTTCACAGGTCTCCCTTCACTCGTGGGACCACCCACAACACACGGTGTAATAGTGTGAGGACTGATCAACCTTACTAGTATGGAGTCTAGGCCGGGCACCACGAGCTGTGAGCTGTTTTAACGGCAGCTATACCATTCATGCCTCATGTTCCCACACAAAATACTTCTGTGACTCGTCAAAGTCAAAAGAATACATAGTACTTAACGTGGAAGCCCCAGCTCAGGTTAAGGGCCCTACACCAGGCAAACCCCTTACCTAACAAGGTATACCAATCTTTGGATTGAAGCCTGCAATCATGTCGTTGCCGACTTGACAAGTCAATACCGGCACCACGCTGATGTCAACCCTGAGTTAATGCTGACACGAGAGTCGAAGAGTGACCGACGTTGTCACTCTGATCAAACCATTCAAACATCATATCTTTCTTGTGAGCCTCGATTCTTTAAGCTCCTCCGAATTTTAAATTGTAGGGCGGAGACTTAAGGAAAACAACAGGAACAGTCAAGGTCAACAACTATACAAACATCTTTCTCTTTCCAAATTCTTATCCGATTCCTAAAAGAGTAGAACAAAAACTGGGGGGAGAGAGATTCATGATAGTTGAGCTTCCTATCATCCTAAAAATTCATACTAATCGATCGAACATTCAACACAATGACTAAACAATCGATCGTGACTCATCGTAATCATGGCCAAACAGTTAATCATGACTCGCCATTCAACCTGCTCATGCAAACACCAAGTACAAAAGCATTCGTATAATGTGCTATCATTTATTATCCTATTGCAAATGTCAATTATGTAGGAATCAAGTCAAAAAGTGTCCAAAGCACACCAAAAATACAATCCACAGCCCAAGTTAATCACGACTTGTAGGCAAAACATTTTAATTGCTCCACGAGCAATAAAGTAAAAGTAGACAAAAACAAAAAAGAAAAGGCTACTGATAACTCTATGAAATAGAGTTATTTAACATACTTTTGAGCTTATTAATTGTTGATATTTCAAGATAATATGTCTTAGTTTTTAGTATTTTATATAATTTTAAATAGTTTACTTTAGTTAAAAAAAGAGTAGAAAGTTGTAGATAATTTTGGCATTAAACATGTTTTTAAGTTTAATTTTGTGTTTTGCCTTACCGTTGAAGCCCACAGTGTCAAAAAAGTGGAGGCCCACTAGACTAGATGAGATGATAAAGCATAGGGCACAAAGGAAATTGATGCCGCAACAATGCTACAGCAATGCTGTAGCAGAGGAGAAATAGTAAAAAGTGCAAGTGGCGAAATTCTCTCTTTATAATCTTTAGTTGGCCCACTTGCCTTATTTACAAAAAATCAGACAGCTGTATTATTTTGGGTGTCACCAGCCTTAGCTAATAGAAGGACACGTGTGCTTAGGGTACCTCAAATTACCCTAGTATAAAAGGAAAATAAGCTAACTTTGCAAAGGAGAGAGAGCCGAAAAACGCATGAAGCTGTGAGAAAAACCAGAGGGGAAAATAAGAGAAAGAGGTCTAAGGAGAGAGATCTGGAGAATTCGAAGGCAGCAGTAATCTATTGATTGGATAGAAGGAATTCATCACTTCATACATGCTCATCTCTTCGATTTTCCAATTCTAGTTATCTGAATTCTTTTGGGATTGTCTTGTTTTTCTCTCGGTGAATTATTATTTCCTTTTTTGAGTCTGTTGGTTTTGATTTCATTGAACGAAGCATGAACTAATTTTCTTAGCTAGGATTATTGATGGAACTGAGGTTGTAATGAAGATTTGATTGTTATGTTAAATACTTAGTAATTTTCAATTCAATTTATTCAAGTGTGTTGAGAGTTTAATCTCTGTTGATTGATTGACTATCAATTTGTAGAGTATAAAAACTAGAATTAATTCTGAGAAAGTTAATTTTGGTTGGATCTAGCTTGGATAATGTAAGTGTATGATATAGGAATATATTATTACCTTGTACAACCCATAAAACTTGGTGCTTAATTTTATATTTGGAAAACTGAGATGCATAGGAATATGTTGATTTTGGTTTAAAGAACTGAAGGCATAAATCTTTCGGAAGAGGATTGTGCAGAATTTTAAGTTGACTGGATAAACTTTGCTTTAACATTCCTACAGCATTCGCAGTCAGATTTGCAACTGAGGGGAAATCAGTAATTCTAGCCATTACTCATCATTGATTCACTGCCTAAGCTTTAGATATTGCCACGTTTTATCTTTTGTTTGCATTGTTAACTACACACATTCGTTTACATTCATTTTCTATAATTTTAGTGCTCAAATTATTCTCAAATTTATTTTAGAACAATTATTTTATGTAATTAGATTTTTGGTAATATAATCCCTGTGGAGACGATACTCAACTCACTACTGTATTACTTGTTCGATTACGTGCACTTGCGTAGTATTTTCGCATACATATTTTTGGCGAACAAGTTTTTGGCGCCGTTGTCGAGGAATATTATTATTGAAAATTACTATATTACTTGTTCGATCACGTGCACTTGCGTAGTATTTTCGCACAGCTACGATACGAGATCACTCTTCAGACTCAGGTTCATCAGCTTGACCATTCTTCGACTCAGCTTCAGGAGTCGACTCTACAACATCCTCTTTCAGTCGATCCGATGCACTAGCAACCTCACAATCAGCTTGCTTAGGCTCTTCCTCCTCCTCCGCATCATACATGAAGTCAACGAGCTTAGCAATTTCTACCTCAACCTCGATAGGCACGAGCCGGCCATCATGAAATGTGCGGAGTGACTTGAGATGAGCCCGCGAGTGATCAATCCTGTGAATAGTCAACGGTATACTGATTACTCGCCTCTTCTTCAAGCTGATGGATCCAGTGACTCAACACCTTTGAGGATGGCTCGCATTCCATGAGCTTCTTCTTCAGCTCGTTCATGGCCTTCTCCTTGGTCGCAAGGTTCTCTCGTAGACTGATAATCTCAAGATCTTTGTTCACCTGATTGTTCTTGAGTTGAGCATAGAGGTAAACCAAAACAAGACCACATTGCATATTCTACAACATCAACATAACTAGCATCAACAAAATCAACAAGCCAAACAATAACTCAAGCGACCAAGTCATTCACCTGAATCGTACCACAGTAAGTGATGAAACCAGCTCGTTCGGGTCGAGGTTTGAAAGTAGGTCCAAATTAGCTTGGGTAAGCAATCCTGAACCAAGAGCAAAAGTAGCCTCCATGTCCTTCTGAAGAGACACTGTGTCAACAAGCATCAACTCGTACAGAGCAGCCCCACTTCACTTCCTTTTTAGTAGATGAGTGCTAGAAGATGACTTTGGAGAACCAATATCGAGATTAATTAGCTTGGTGGCCAATTTCCCTGAGTTTTCAACCTTGGCATTGCCCTTGGGAGTCGAAGGCTTGGAGATCTTTTCCATCACCTTATCATGCGACATGAATTCTTTTTCCAACTTTAGAGCTGTAAAGGCCACATGTATTAAGTCGAGTTGATGCATCAACCTATCAACACCAAGATAAATCAAGAAAGGTAAGAAAAAACATACTTTACATGGTTACAATAGTAGAAATAGAATGAGTCCTCACAGTAACCTGGAGAATGGTAGGTGCAGAATTGGCAGCATGGAACTTGATGATCCGACTTCGAACCTCTGAAGTCAACTTCGGAGACTTGTTCAACACATGTTCTGCAAGCAAACAAGACACCAGGTTAGTAGAAGTAACAGGGCACCAAATCAACTGAAAGAAGAAAAGACACATACCGGGCTGACCCCAAACAGTAAGAGAGACCTAAGGACAGCCCAGAGCATCAATAGAGCCATGTGTCATGGCATATAATTTTTTCGATTCACGGTCTGTCGATCGAATTTCATCAAAGAAAAGTTTATTCTTCTTCATTTGAGCCAAGATGGGCTTGGACAATGAGTTTTGTTTCAATGACTAAAAACACTGGAGGTCTGCCACCGATGGCTCTATTTCGGCTCGAGCCCTTAAATTCGACATCTCATACAACACTCTCTACCTATTCGGCATCAATTGGCCAATCACTATCCTATAATACTGGAGAAGCTAGGAGGCCAACTCCAGCAATGGGAATCTCATCCCCGATAGCAAAGACAAGTCGTACAGAGCGTACCCACCCACACGGGGGCTGTCTGCTAGCTTAGACGAGTTGAAAACTCGAAGTTCAATCCCTTCTGGGATCTCGAATATTTCATGCCATAACTTGAACTCCTCGGCTATCAGGTTCGAGGCCGGATTCTCTTCGAGATAGCCCAGGCCGACAAACTTCCTATGGACGGATTCCTCCGTCGGAGACACCGATGGCTCACGGTGGCGGCACCAATTCAAGTCAACATTGCTCGATTTGCCCACCAGAATCGTTTCGTATAACATCATCATGATCTTCTCTATCCTAGGTACGCGCAAGAACTTTTTTGATTTCTTTTTCTCCTTCACTATCTGTTCTTTTTATCCTAGGAAAAGCAAAACCAAAACAAATTTTGGGATCAAGAATATTTCTCTCTACGAAGAACGACAAGCCCAAAACCTATAGGTTTCAACAAATTTATGACCCAAATCGCAACCATAGAGGATTTCGAGCCTAATCTCTATGAATCAAAGCAAAGATTAGGAAAAGAGAAGAAGAAAACGGAAGCTCACCTCGGCAATAGAGCTTTAAAGACATGGCAATCGAGGAAAGATAGAGAGAAGCTTCAGGAATTTCAAAATAAAGGAGAAATGAATAAAAGAGGGAAAATTTTGGGTTTTCATCCACAAAATTTCATTAACTCCCTCTCCTTAATCCGACGGTCACAATTGCACGATTTCAACGGTCTACATTCAACATCATTTAAATCCTCGAGAAATGCGCCTTAGGCCTCACGACTTATCCATATGATTCCCCATCATGGACTGCAACCACTTAACTCGCAACATGCCCCATGAGGAATTAGTTGCTGAGCCACCAGATCAGGCGACCCGAGGAATGATCGAACCAAGTCGTCGGCTCTTCAGTTAAACCAATGCGCTCAACTACAAGACACACCTCGAGTCGATTTTCATCAACTAAGGAGTGGGGAGCTTCCTGTTGAGGTCAGATTTCGTACCTCATCTCTCACCGTCTATGCGGCATCATAAAGCAAGGAAATCAATTCAAGAATCAAGCATCTTCCTGAAGTCATCATATGAAAAGATAATGAAACCTGCCATATTTAAAGAATCTAACCTAAAAAGGGACTTTTCCTAATTCAACAAGGCAAGCTATTTATAAAAAGTCAACCAAGACCAAAAGAAGCAACTTCCAATTATCAAATATGGCAAGATTTATCCCAAATCAGGTAACTGAAGCTACCAATCTCTAGGAGGCATCCTAAGATGCACAAGGGACCCCAACCTCCACCAATTCCTGCCCTTACACATGGAAATCATGCCCAAATTCGCCCAAGACATTTTGAATCATCCTGGAACCCCTGCAATTCCTATTCTTTACATGTAATATCTCTCGATTTCCTGCATTCCCTATCTCTTTCTTCCCATTCTTATTGCTATGGCATTCACTGTATTTCATATCAATTATAGTGAAAACCCCCGAAGCCATCAACAAGGACTAGCACTCACATTGATGGCATGTTTACTTACCTGTAATCGGAGTGATTATGAATCGGAATGGGTAGGATTCGGAGTGGACTGGATTTGGAATCAGGATTCGGAGTCAGAATATGCTGTTTACTTGGATTCCAGGAATCGGAATCGGAATCACTGTCAATTCCATTCATGCGTTTATTTAGAACAGGAATCGGAGTCGGTTGCTGTAAATTTACTTGTATACCCCTTTTATTTATTGTGTTTTCAAAAATTTATTATCATACATTTAATCAAAAGTAAAATAACCATTATGATATTAAGGCAATAAAATTAAATTGTGTAATTTTTTGTTTAAAAAAAATTTAAAAGAGTAAAAAAAAAAGAATTAAAATTAGTAAAGTATAAAAAATATAAATATAATAATATAATAATATATTGTGATAAAAAAAATTATTTATTTACTCTAATAACGTTAATAGTAATTAGGATAGTTATATAATATTAAGTTAAAAAAAATATATTATATTTGGTTAATAAAAATAATTAATATATGTTATTATTATTTTTTAATATAAAATAGAAGGAAAAGTGAATAAGCGTGAAAAAAAATTAGGGTTATTTCAATCTTTTACTTTTCCTTTTCAATCATCAAATAAGAAAGTAAAATTGGGGGCAAAATAGTAACTTAACTTTAATATCAGGAGTGGGAATGCTAATCCGGTGGGGGGGTTTGGGATTGCCAATCCCCTTATTCAATCCCAAATTAGTGTGGGCCCGACAAAATTTCACTCTCATTACAAGATAAAAATAGGTAAGTAAACATGGGGTTGATTCTCATTCCCTATTCCGATTCTCTATTCCTGGAAAGTAAACAAGCCATGAGAGTGAACCTCTATAAATCTCTCGTGTTCTCTATTTTTAACGTTCTTTACATTTATTTTGTAGCTAACTCAATCGATCAATCTAGCACACGCCCAGTCGGCACAATGATGCAGTCATAGGCCCTAACCCAACTTGATTCAATTTGACTATAGATTTTACCCTCTACAGTTTGACACCGACCATGATATCTTATACAATACGAACTTTGATACCTTATATGAGAAAAAACCTATGTATTAGGCTGGATAGTATAGTTTAATCTAAATGATTATGTTAAAAAACAAAATATAACGGATTTTAGTACGGAGGTTGGGGTCGGATTTCTGGATGAGAGTTGAGGTCGGGGTCTGATTTTGGGAGGGAGGTCGGGGTTGAGGTCTGGTTTTGGGGTCGAGGTCGAGTTTTGGGATAGGATTCGGAGTTGGGTTTCTTGTTAAGTGTCAGGTTTTAGGACGACGGTCAGGGTCAGGTTTTGGGACTGGGGGTCAAATCAGGTTGGGTTCGGAATAGAGGTTAGGATTCGGTTTCAGTAGAGAGGTTAGGGTTGGGGTCAAATTTAGAAATTGGGGTCGGGGTTGGGTTTCAGGATAGAGATTGAGGTCAGGGTCGAGTTTCAGGACGGGGTCGAGTTTGGTGTTAAGGTTAAGGTCGGGTTTCGGGTTTGGGGTCAGGTTTCGGGATGGGGCTCAATATCGGGTTTTGCCGTAGAGGTTAGGTTTTGAGATGGGAGCCGGGTTTGGATTTCAGGATGGTGATCAAGATCGGGTTTTGGGAAGAAAGTTAGGGTCGAGTTTCGGGACAGGAATCGAGGTCAAGGTTAGGTTTTGAGGTCGGGGATCAGGATAGAGTTTCAAGTCAGGGGCGGGGTCAGGTTTCTGACTGAAACCCATAGTCGAGTTGAATAAGATTACTTGTGCACTTTTTTTATTTTATTTTTGGTAAATAGATTACTTGTGCACTTGACATTGTTGACAAAGAGTCCATGTGCTACCTTAACAATGAATCTAAATGCTTTATCACTCCAACTATGGAATTAAATAATAATGTTATAGCTAAAACGAGTGAGAATTTTATAGAAATATATGGGGAAAAAAAAAACTTTCATAGAACTATATAATGAACCATCTAATCAGTTTTATAGTCTATTAGAATTTTTATTTCTCAACAAAATGAACACTATAACGAACAATTTAGAAACAAAAATTTTACTTCCTAATTTATTAATAAATCATCACTCGAAACACTGTCTTTCCTCACTACATCCAAATATTTATTTAGAAAAAAAAAAAAAAAAAAGAAAGAAAGAAAAGAAATTCGTCAAGAATAAAGTAAAGTAAAATGGATAAATCATGAGAAGAATTATACAACAATATATGAAAACATATATTGATAGTGGATATAGTGTTTAACAGTCAAATCAATCATCCTATTTTCTTAATTTTCATATGATTAGTTTGCAATTAAAAACTCTATTAGAACAGTAATGTAGCTTCTTTATTTCTCTATTTATTTCTTTTTTTAGAATAGCCTAATTATAAATTTATAACAAATAGATGAAATTTGTGGGCGAGTGACATTTTTAAAATTTTTTTAATAATCGGCTAAAGTCTAAT
This sequence comes from Ficus hirta, assembly GCA_038430175.1. NCBI lineage: Eukaryota > Viridiplantae > Streptophyta > Magnoliopsida > Rosales > Moraceae > Ficus > Ficus hirta. The sequence continues at coordinate 13,179,578 of CM076588.1, forward strand.
AAAATTAGAAAAAAAAAATGTTATTTTTTAAATGATCAATCAGTCAATCCAATCAATCATTAATTAAATATAATTAATCACTAAAAATTTCAGGAATTTATTTAAACAACTGTCCATCCACCTAAATTTTTCCAAATAGATGAGAGTTTGTATTAATGTAGCTAGTGTGAGCTGTTAATTATTTACAGTTACATTTTATAGAGAAAAAAGAAATAATTCTTCATAATTTCTGGATAGCCCCCGAAATTATGGTATGAATAGTTATTGAGTCACTTAGAAGCAAGGATGAAAATATCGATATCGACATAATTGTCAAGGTTTTGATTTATGGATAATATTGACGGAGATACCGATGTCGACGGATATCCCATAAAAAAATGATACTTAAAAGAAAAGCTTATAATATTTAATAAAATTTTATAAAATGTTAAAAAAAATTCAATATTACTTAATTTGAACTAATTTAAAATAAAAACAATATATTTGTTATCAAATACGAAAATTATATCTCATAATGTAATAGAAAATCACAATAATTATATATAATTATATATTGATTGTAATTTCAGTATAATATTACATTCATTAACAACTACAAACAAAATAAAATAATATAAGATAGTATGTAAAAATTAAACATTAAACATAAAAGAATACGGACAAATTTCGAGTGTCTTTAACAACAAAAAGAGTTTTTAGTAGGATGGAAAACATTAAGTAAGTTCTGGTCTTGATCTAAATAATAGATTTACCAATATATTAACCTTGAATAGTTCTACAAATAATTGATAATGTATCACATGTATATTTTTTAGTCTTAACTTCCAAAAGTTACTCATAAATTGGATATTGTTGATTTATCTAACTTGATGAGTAGTCTTAATATATATACAATGATATCTCAATATCAATTTTGTGTTAGAGATATACCAAATTATCAAAGAAACCGTCTCAATTTTGTACTTCTAAACTAGATCTTATTCGAGAATTATAAGAAAGATTATAATGGTATCAACTTTACTCGACTCTTAAGCTCATGTAATCAAAACTCAAGACGATAAAAATCTCATCACTTTGACTCATTTCAATGATATCATATCTTCTTATATGTTGTTTTGGTATAACCGTTATGGGTTAAAAATGCTATCACATTTTAAAAAATAAAATGGATGACAAAATTAAAATTTTTACAAAAAAAAATTCATCGAGTTTTTTAATATTTTGTGAAAATATCTAAAAATATTCTGAATAATCACAAATATTCATCAATATTACATATATTTTTAGACATTATAAATAATTGATAGATATTCTAAAAAAAAATATTTTTCTTTTATTATCCATATCAAAATTTTAAAATATAAATAATATTGTGAAAATACACGTCTTGGACATTTTATACCTGCTCAGAAGTCAAACGAAGGTTGTCCCTCCTAGTCTCAAGATCTCTCCGGGTCCTTCTACTAGTAGTACCAGGAGGAGGAGTAGGGTCCATTTTTACATAAACAGGCAAAGCAAGGAACTGGGCTCCACAACAAGTACGACCACGTCTGTCAGTCCTAAACATCATAGAATACAATCTCATCTGCTTTCTTATCTTTTTCCGTAATCTGCCCACTACCCAGTTATCTTCTCTCTCTCTCTCTCTCTATATCTCTTTCTCTTTCTCTCTCTAGAATCAGCTGCGAGCATGGCCGCCACGCTCAGCCTTCTGAAACTGCCTCCTAGTCCTATTATTCCAACAAAACCAAACCCATCACTTCTCTCAAAACCCAAACTTCTGACCACCCAAACCAAACCCCCCAAAGCCATTTCCGATGACGACCCTCAAAAGCTCCTTTCCCAAGCCTTTAGTCAGCTCCAGTCGGCCTCTCTCCCCCTCGCCACCCTCACATTGCCCTTCTTCTTCGACCCCAAGGCAAGCCCGTCTATTTTTTGGTAATTGCTTTTTGGTGGGGTTGTTTTATTTTTCCATTTGGGTTCACATTTGTTGACCTATATATGTATATATATGTGTATATGTTTTGGGGTGTGATTGGACAGAATGCAGCAGCGGCAGGTGGGGAGTTTGGAATACTGGAGGGGAGGTCGTTTGCTCTGATTCACCCAATTGTGATGGGGAGTTTGTTCTTGTACACTTTGTGGGCGGGATATTTGGGATGGCAATGGAGGCGAGTCAGGACCATTCAGAATGAGATTAACGTGCTCAAGAAGCAAGTTCAGCCTACCCCAGTTACCCCTGATGGTAAACCTGTGGAAGCACCTCCTTCTACTGTTGAACTCAAGATTCAGCAACTCACCGAGGTTGACTTCTTTTTTTTTTTTTTTTTTTAGATAAATAATTCAATGTTTTGTTAGTGAGATTTGATGTGGAATTGAATGCCCATTTCATTTTGAGGTGAGAATTGATGAGGAAGATTGAAATTTGTAATTATTAGTAGTTAGAATTTAGAATCTATTTATATTGTATTAGTCTGATTTTAGAAGATTTGATTAGATTAAAACCATATTCAAATTCAGATGGCCAATTTTGATGTCTCAATTGGTGTCTCTCAATTGGTGTCTAACCAATCATGTTTTGGCACATTATTGAGCAACGTTAGATGTTAAAGTATATAGAAAAAAATCAACTACAAAGCATTTCAAGATTTTGAAATGATGTGGTGTAATATTGATGGTCAGACACCATTTGAGACATAAAAATTTTGGATAAGAGGTCCGCATTGTACTATCGAGACACCAATTATGTTCTTTCAAATTGTGTGTATATGGAGCCCATTCATAATGCTTCTTATCAAATTCAACTTTCCATATAAAAATTGAATCTTTGAAGGGTCCATGTGGTTACTAGGGGAATTTAACCATGCTTAAAATTCTTTGTAGAAGTTTATTGGGTTTGTGACTTCTTTTTTTAGGACTTGGGCAATCTTGAATATTCTTTTTAATAAAGATGGAAATTTCGTTTGATTAAAACAAAATTAACAATTACATTATCTTGTAAAGAATACCAAGATCGATGTAACAGACAATTCATTATAATAACCAAAACGGTCAAACATCAAGATTTTGCTAACGGCTTTGCTTGTTGAGGCTTGGAATCAAGGGATATTTTCTTGCTAATTGGAGTTATACACAGAAACTGGTGATTTGATGCTCATTTTGTTCCTATTTTACTTCAAAAGAGTATTTGATCTAATTAGAATTTCCAATTCAGGAGAGGAAGGAGTTGTTGAAGGGGTCTTACAGGGATAGACACTTCAATGCCGGTTCAATACTGCTAGGATTCGGGGTGTTCGAGTCTGTTGGTGGAGCAATTAACACATGGTTTAGGACAGGAAAGCTATTCCCCGGGCCTCATCTGTTTGCAGGAGCAGGTAAAGGCATTTCTGTATCTAAGATCAAGAGAGCTAGTTTTGAACTCATAGCATAGCAGGTAAATTTTGTGTCGGTATAGCGTTCTCGTTCTGATTTGATCTTTCTGCTCGGGTTTATGTAAACAGCTATCACGGTGCTGTGGGCGGCGGCAGCAGCCCTTGTTCCGTCAATGCAAAAGGGGAATGAGACGGCCAGAAATCTTCACATCGCGTTGAATACACTTAATGTCACTCTTTTTATTTGGCAAATACCAACGGGAATCGATATTGTCTTCAAAGTGTTTGAATTCACTACCTGGCCTTGAAGCTATAGATACATATATCCCAAGCAGGCTTATATATATATATGCACTTCCACTATAATAGGCAGCTTTTTACCATCTTAAGTTTCAAGTTCTTGTTCTTTTCATGTAACATCTTCTGTTTCAAGTTTTTCTTCTTTCCTCTTTCTTCCATTCAGGTGTAAAGAATAACTTTGAAGCACAAACAGGTAAAGTTGATTGCATATGCTTAAACCTCTTTACTTAAATATTGTACAATAATATCACGAACACAAACCACTCTATCTTCATTTGCTCAATAGCCTTTGTGTGAGTGTTACTCACTAAAGTCGATCTGATCCGCCTGTTGACTCTACGTCATGACAATAATCAGGTTCCACAACTAAATAAGATCGTGCATATGATTCCATGCTGAAAAGCTCGACTTTTTCGAATAATTATATATCGTTCATAAGATCGGTTATGATTGATTGTTAAGAAAAACTAACCAGCTTGCTAGTTTTATGCACAAGCCCATGCTGAAGAAAAGTGAATATGGCAGATTCTTGTTCAATGGCATTTCTTTTAACGAAGATAATCACAAGTAACCAAGCACAAAATATATTTTGTCTAAATAGCTATTGGCATTGCGGGTACTCAAATTTGTTCCTTCCCCAAAACCAAAGGCAAGGATTAAGGTTCCTTTCCAAGATTATGCAAGTCTGTGGAGAAATACTCAATAAAAAAAAAAAATGAAGAAAGAAAAAGGAAAAAAAAAAAAAAGTCCCACAACTATTTCTGAAAGCTTGTTTTATTCAAACTGCATCTTTTTCCTTTTTCTCTTTTTCTGCTCAAAGATATACCATAAATAGAAAGATAGATAGATTTGTAGAGAGATTTGTTCTGAGTTGCTGTTTACTTTAGGGTCTTGAGAAGCTACTTGTAGTCGCTTTATGTGTGCAAATGTTAGTTAAAGAAAAAATGATGTGACTTTGTCTTTGTGGTCTCAAGTCAGCTAATGCTGTATTGATTTCATATAATGTTTGGTCATCGAAAAATGCTTTGAAACATCGATTGTGTTCTGAATGCTATGATTAATAGAGTGCGGGCCCCTTATTATTGTTCGCGTTTTCCCCCGGTCTTTACAAGGTTTGATCATTTTGGGAAGACAAAAGAACTCAAGGATAGATTCATCATAAAATTGACCACCAAAATTTATCAAAACCACAAGTCCCTCCTTATGTCTAAATAATAAAATTGCAGGCCTTGCATCTTCTACAAGAGCAGGCTAATATATATATATATATATATATATATAAATCTATACATATATATATATATAGAGAGAGAGAGAGAGCGAGAGTCTAAAAAGGATGCGGGTCACTTGCAAAACCTTCAACTTTCAGGACTTTAAAAGAAATTATGAAACCCATCAAGTGACAAAAGAATAGTTCTCAAGCCACATATGACGGACACTGATTAGAAAGATATTAATATATATATATATATATATATACATATATATGTTCCTGTTCCTTTTCTCTCCAGCTTCAAATGTTGTTGACAAAGCAGAAAAAAGATAGATATTCTGAGGACCCCACAATTCAACCTCTTTTCCCTTCTTTTCTCCAACTATGGTGTCGAGAAGAAATAAGAATCATTCAGCAATCTCAAACAGTTTATATAAAGTGCACTAAAGCCCTTTAATATTGATGAATATAATTACCATCCGTACATTTGAAGGAGAACTGTTGAACCATCATGAGAGAAAAGAAAAAGGGTATTATATATATATATATATATATACATATATATAAAAGAAAAGAAAAGAAAAGGAAAAGGTATAAGCAGCATCATAAACACAACAACCTCAGCAAGCAAAGTCAGTAGGAAGGCACATTCAGCAGACAGACGGCACCAAAATCCTCCACTAGGATCAACAATCTCGTAACAGTTCTTCTTTTTTCTTTTTCTTTTTTTGTATAGTTTGTTTAGTAATTGTTAAGCATTTTCATCAAGAATCTTCCATAGAAATGTCTACTTGGCTGTTGGCCACTTTAATTACAGTGTAATCTTTATTACAAGTGTGATAGCCCAAAATGAGCTTAAGACTGACGGCCATGGTAAAAAGCCGCAATTAGCACATTATCATGAATCGTGCTAATTAAGGTCCTAATGGTCTAGCAACGAGAGCAATAAAATAAGAAAAACAATCACGAACACAAGATTTACGATGGCCGATTATAAGAGAATAACTTGATTCCCAAAACCGGCACCCCTCATATAAACAAATTTAGGACAACTGGAAAGTATATATGTAAAATCGATTAACATATTAATTATGCGTCGGATTATCAATTAGGCTTCAAACGCTCAACAATTATGTGCAAATAACTCAAAACCTCAAAATTGAGTTCATGATACGCTGCGAACAAGCTGCTCGTTCCACTTGCAAGAGAATGTTTGAAAAACGAAAAATAAGAAAGGAGAAGTGAACTCGCAGTAATTTGTCTGAGTAATTCACATATATGTCAATGTGAAATCAATTTGATGTCATGTCAACATTGATATAGTCTTAGTTAAGCAATATGGACACACGCATTAGGAATAAACAAAGTGATATTTAACCTAAGTGAGTGTTGTTATTAACTAAAGGTATTTAATCTAAGTTAGTGTTGTTATTAACTAGAGGTTGTTTTTGGAAATTAGAAAGAATGTGGTTTTGTTTTTACTGCATGTTTTAAGGTTCAAGTAACCCACCATTGGCTGTTCATTGTATTTTCAAAAGCAGAAACTGTACAAAATATCCAATCAGATGCCAATCTTTCTTGGCCAACTTTGAAAGCTGTCTGCGCTTGTTACTGAATCTGATGCTTTTCGTATTCCCCTCTCTGCCTCATATCTCTCTCTCTCTCTCTCCAGAATGAGCGTGTTTCTCATGCTTCTCTCTCTTTTTTCTTATTTGAGTTTGCTTTCCTCTATTTCCACTTGTAAAACTATAAATAACAACACAAATCAGCCATTTTAATCCGTGTCCAACTCCTTCATTTTCTCTTTAGCTTTCCTTGGTTCTTAGAAGTCATCCCAACTCAACCTTTTCTTCGTCATCACAATGGCAGCTCAACCCCAACCCCGTCCATGGTTCCGTTTAGGCTCCATGATCCGTCCTGCTCCGGCCATTGCCCCGGCCCCGGCCCCGGCCCAGGCCCCGATTCCAGCCCCAGCCCCGGCTCCAGCACCTGCCCCTGCCCCGGCCCTGGCTCCCGGACCTGCAACTACACCTGCACCAGCACCTGCAGCTACACCTGCACCTGCACCTGCACCTGCACCTACACCTGCACCTGCACCAGCTCCGTCACCAGTGAGAGAACCTTCACCAGCACCGGCACCGGCTCCTGCTCCGACACCCACCCCAATAGTTGCACCCGTGCCTGCACCTGCGCCAGTTGTTGTACCAACTCCTGCGCCTGCACCAGCGCCTACCCCTGCCCCTGCCCCTGCCCCTGCCCCTGCCCCTGCCCCTGCTCCTGCACCCGCACTTATTCGACCGGGATTAATTAGACCAGCACCTGCTTTGGCTATTCGTCCTACAATTACGGCTGCTCTACCTCCACCAGCACCGGCACCAGCTCCTGTGCCTGCCATTGTAGCGCCTGCGCCTGCCGCTATAGCACCTTCTGTTGCCATAACAGGCCCCTTGCAAAGATCACCACCCCAAAGAGTAAGGTCACCACCTTCTACTGCGGTTGCCATCACAACAACTTCTTCGGTGCCATCATCCCCCGTCAAGACTTTGCCAACTCAAACCTCGCCACCATCTAGAGCCATTGCGCCCACCACCACCCGTTTGTCCAGTCCTGTCCAGTCTCCCAAAATCGTAAGGGCCCCTGCGGTGCAAACCACCTCACCTCGTAAGTCCCCATCTCCTCTTACTCTGCCAACCGCCCAGTTGAGGGCCACTGCAGAGCCTGAAGCCAGGATTCCAGCCGAGGCAGAGCAGAAAACCGTGCTGGTCCAAAAGACCGTCGAAAAGCCTAAGCAATGGCTCAGTACCGGCTCACAGGTAGAGTACCGCCATACCGCTACTCATCACAATTCTACCACGGTGAGCAAACCAAAGGAGAAGCTAGGCGGTGACAAAAAGTCATCCGATTCCGAGGAATTAGGCATGAGGATCATAACTCTTGCAGGGGAAAACAGAGGAGCTTTCATGGAACTCATCAAATCCACCAACAAAACTGAAGCCGACGAGAAATCCCGATACCTTTACAAGAAAGGCACTGCCAGAGACGCGAAAAACGACGGCGAAGCCTATAGCAGCAGTAGCAGCACCAGCAGCACCAGCAGCGACGAAGGCAATGGGAAGAAGGACAAGAGTCAGAAAGGGAAGGCAAAGAATGCATTGCCAATGACTGCCTATATGAACAGCAACGTTCAAGGCATTAACAATTCCATCATGTACAACAGCAGCTGCACTCACCACGATCCCGGAGTTCACCTCTCTCTTACCAGGAAGCCTAATGGCGGCGGATTTCACGTCAAGGACCGTGTCACCGGCTATGATCACAACTAGACACAGAGAAAGGGAAAGTGAGAAAGAAAGGCAAAACTACTTGCATTCTTTTTTTTTTCCTCTCCTTTTATTAATTTAATATTGTGTTTGAAATTAAAACAGATATTATAGTTATTATGAGGGAATAAAAATGAGAGTGATGTTCTGTGAGCTTGTGAAGAAAGAGGTCATGGCGGGTTCTGATTCTTTACGCTTGGCTTCCATTTCAGTGGAGTTTTGGCGTAAAGTTGTCTCTACTGCCTAATCTTAGTTTATAAATATTATTTAATAAGTAATGGTCCGTTGGCTATGTTATGTGAGAGATAGAAGATTCCCGGCAAGGTAATTATACTTGTGTTTGTAACGCCAACTGACTATATAGTAAAATGTATTTGCAATTACTATTGTATTTGTTTGTAAAATGTTTTTTTTTTATATATATATTTATTAGATTATTCTAAATTAAATATTTGTGTACTGTCATCTTATCTTTCACTTGGTGTCAGTTTGCTCATTTTATTCCGTTTTTTATGCATGGAAGCTTTGATTCAGGTCGTTTTCGAATTAATTCTTCGAATTTTTAATGACATTTTGTGTGGATTCTTGCATGCTGTACTTTTCTTATTGGAGGGTGATTTTCATTTTACAAGATTATCATTATGAAATCCCATGTTTAGATACTTTTTGTTAGTTCAGTCGAAGGCTGTTTGGTGAGAGGGAAAGAAAATAGGAAGAAAATGATCCAATGTAACTTGGGTGAAGAAAATGTTACAGAAAGCATGGCCTGTTTCTTATCATGTTTACTACTGATTTCCTACTCTAATCCTTCTAACTTTGAGTGATCAAAAATTGGAATACGGTGAACGATTTCAAATCCCTCAACTAATCGATTCCCTCTCGCCAAACAACACTTAGTCTTAAAAATCTATCCACTAATCCTCGCGCCTCTATCTCTACTTCTACTTTTCCCTCCTAATGAGCTCGGCCTAAATGTCAATGTCCGAAAAGCTTCAAAGATAGGAGTTGAGGCGCTGATATAACGGTAAAAACAACAATGCTTGAAGGCATTTTTTCTTTAGAATGGTCATGATTTCATCCATTGTAGCTAGCTAGTCCGACGCTCAAAACAACCTTAAATTAGTAATTATTTTTACAAGTCGTATGCATCGGTTTGGTTGCCTAGTAACTGAAGTTTAGAAAACTAGTAATCAAAGGAGCGTTAATCCAACTCATAATTGTGCGTTTGTGATAACAGGCAGATTTTATTATGAGATGTAGAGTTCACGCTAAGCGTTCCTTATAACTCAAATGAGGTACATCTTGGCAGTGCTAGTTGTGAACTTGTGTTTAAGCCTAAGTGCCCAAATCAATAACTAGGCCTTGGTCTTGTAAACTTGGGTTGTTAACAAAAATGCTTTGAACTTGGCTTGTAAAGCCTGTTCAGCCCCAACTTTGTTCGGTTAGTGCACTACCTAAAAATGTGGTCTGGGCTTTGGTAGACAGGTTCAAAGTCACTTCTTGTTTTGGTTTGAACAATACAGTCACATTGAAAGTTGAACAAAGAAATATCCTTTTTTTTTTTTTTTAATTTTTTTTTAATCATCCTCCATTATGGGTGTGGAACCCACAAAATTCTCTTGGCACAAATAAGCCAATAGAGTACTGCTTTTATGAGGGCCTCCAAACTTTTTTTTTTTTTTTAGTGTGTTTGTGTAAAGCCTTTGCATGTGGAATTGGACAACAGATAAGAAAAACCAATCTAATAGGCCCAGCTCATCAAAATATATGGTTGATATTGATTTTGTGATTCTTATAGAGCCGTGCAATGATCTTATAATGATAAAAGTTGACTAATTTGGAAAGGGCAAAAAAAAAAAAAAGGACAAGGCTCTTCCAAATAATCCTCAAGTACAAGTATAAGAGAACAGCTTGCGCATAAAATTTTTAAATTAAAATTGATTAATTTTTTAAAAATTAGTTATAAATTTTATTAACTTAAAAAAAAGATAAAAATTAAAATAAAAGAGCACAGTTTAATTGAAGTTAAACTGTAACACCAGACGAAGCTTAAATGTCCGGAGAGTTTTTGACCATGCAAACCCAAAGAGGCTATATCTGACCTTTTTTTATTTTTATTTTTCATCTACTTTTTTTTATGCATAGAAAGTTGAAACTTAAAATCATCTTTAAACCTTTTTTTTTTTCTTTTCCTTTTTCCCCCCCTTTTTTCCCCTCTCCTATCTCTAATTTCTAATTGTGAAAAGTGAGAAAAAGACCTTCCTTGGTGCACACAACTAGTGGCTAGAGATTGAATGCATAAAAATAGCTTCTTGTGCTATCTTTTCTCATAATAAAGTTAATGTTGATAGTATTGGGGAATGTAAATAATTATACATATTATTTTACCTATTTTCTGTAATTATCTAGTTAGTTTTCTAGTTTAGATTTTAAATTTACTTGACTTTTAAAATCTTTAATTCAAGAAAAGTATCTAGATTAGGATTTGAAATATGAAATTTTTGTATATATATTTGATTTCACTGATAGAAAAGACTATGTCTTAATTTCTCAAATTCTATATGATATCAGAACAATGAGTGATCTTGTGTTTTCTCCCTCTCTCTCTCTCTCTCTCTCTTCTTTCACGCAAACTCTAACTGTCACCCCCAACCGGTCGACTGGACCGTCGCAGCACCACTCATGGCCGCTCCAATGGTTGAACATGGTAATACAAATTTAACCATGAAGATGGTAGAGAAGTAAATATGGTGATATATATGTATATATATATATATATATAGAGAGAGAGAGAGAGAGAGAGAGAGGGAACATCAGAAAAAGATATCATTTGACAATGGGGATCAAATAGTTGGCAATCAGAATTCAAAAAGACTAATAATAGATTATGACACAAGAAAAGATATCAATTTTGCATAAAAAAAAAAAACAAAGGGTTTTGGTGTGAAGAAAACAAGTTAGTGGATAGAGTTCTTATGCTTGCAGATGGGTAAACCAGCTATTAAATAATGATAATTCAGAAGACAAGCCTATTTGACACTGTCCCAGCTATGTCGTATAAGTAGGTAGCAATGCTTGTGATTTATCACAAATTATAGCACTTGCATTTTTTCAAAACCTGTATTGCCAAATCCACCTAAATTCTTTTGTGAACTTTGTAGCTATACTTTTTTTTTCTTCCACTTCTTTATTATTTTTTTTTGATGAGTCACATTTCTTTTTCTTTCCCCTAACTATTCTTTTGTTTTTTTGTTTATCATTTTTTTTATAAGCTTCAACTTTGTTTTGCTAAAGAAAAACATAAGAGTACAAATCGACACGGACCGGAACGAGTCCCACCTCACACCTGAAAGATGAAATCTGTTCACTTGATGAAGAATCCGAAGCGATTCATTAGCTTTTTTTGCAGCGCCAAGGGACAGTACACGGAGGCCTAACTCGGGTTCATGCTCACAGCTCACCCACCTCAGTTGGGCCAAGGCTTAAGTATGTCTAGCATTTACTAGAACAAGACAACTTACTAAGTGTCAAAACTCTTTAGCTTCTTCTATTTCTCTGTTTTCCTCTTGGCTTGGCTCTCTTGGAAATTACCTACACCAGTTAAGCTTTCATTTTCATAGAACATTCTCTTCGTAATTGTCTGATATGCCCCTTGTAAAGAGCTTTTGCCAGCTCTTAATACTCTCATCAACTTCAACTTCTTCCAAATTGCAACAAAATTAAAAAAAAAAAAAAAATAGAAATTAAACTGCAGAGGTGCTAATTATATGTTTATCTCCATTAATCCGCAGTCGGGTTTAACAAAAATTACCATATGCATACAAAAAGAACATAGTAGAAGGCTGAATCAAATCATCTCTCTCTCTCTGCCAGACTCTATTCAAGCAGGCAGATATCTTTACAGTTTAAAGACTAGTGTCTCCTGGCATTTAACAGATGACAGATATAATGCTACTGTTTTCGGATCCGAATCTGGTCAAAATTTTTGCTAGAAGTTCGACAAATACAACGTGCATTATGAGTACAATATCGCGATTAAGATGCCGGACAATGGGATTAGATTAAGTTAATCCCAAGCCAGATGAGAAAAGTCCCTTTAATCAACTTCAACATCCGAATTCAACACAACACTAGACATGGCATGTTAGTATGCAATAGGCCTTTCCAAGCTTGCATAAAACTTGTTTGGCGAAACACGAAATCGGCCGATTGATGTTTTAGCATTGCACCTCAACCTTCACCTGGAGATGTTTTTTTGGTTCAATCAAGAAAGGGAAATTAATTAATTCCACAGAAAACAAGAGTTTGTTCCTACTTTTGTCCATGTGGGGGGATAAGACTTCTCATGAACTACTTTCCAAGATATATAGGAAAAAAGGAAGATGATGATGATATAAATAAATAAATAAAAGCAAAAGCAAAAAAAGAGGTGCAACAGTGCATGCCATGATCAGTCACGAAAGTCTCACATGGGGATGGGATATTTGTAATATTCTCTATCATTACTATAATAAAATGCTAGAGGCGCGTTCCTATGAGAAAAATTCCTTGTAAATATTCATTGTTTTTTTGTACAACTTTTATTAGCGGAAGCATATGTTAGAATAATAATAGTAAAATAAAAGGATAGATTTGTTAACCAGTTAATTTGTATAGAATATGTCAGAGATTGACAACAAAATTTGTTGGTTCGTCAATAATATTAAAAATTGAAAAGAAAAGAGTGAACATTTAAAATTTCATTAATCATCAAAAACTAGTTTTCATTACAAAAGAGCGCCTTTATCTATATGAAAAAATACAAACGGAAAACTAAACACAAACGGTCAAACCTAATTAAAAAATAATAAATACGAAATTTTTCAAAAAGGGAAAGAATTGAACAGAAGGTAGAAATGAAAACTACTATAATGTAATCGGAATTGGAACCTGAAATTCCTAGGTCAACTTATTTGCTCGTTGGCCCGTTTCCATCTAAAAAACATTATTTTTTTATCCAAATCCAAGGGACCCTATAAAAACCAAAAAATCATCTTATTTGATCTTGCAATGATCCCAACGTGCCATAAAAACCAACTCTTACCGCACCACATCATCTAGCTTGACCATTTGTGAATTAATGAGCCTTCACAAAAAACTTTTCTAATTTTATTTTATTTTTAGATTGCAAGTGGAAATTCAATGATCTGTACATATATGGTGAGTCCCGGCATGTTACCATTTGTTTCTTTCGCGTACCATATAGTTTCCTTTCAAGTTAGGACCCCTACTTTTTTTGGGTTTTCAACGATACTTTTTTCCTGTTGGGATATCTAGCTCCTCATATTCTTTTTTTTTTCTTTTTTTTTTTTTCTTTAAACCAATAATTGGGCTAATATTAGGTAATGCATGCATTTGTCTACTGTCTAATAAGAGCAGACAGACGTGTGAAGATTGAAATGGAGACAGTATAACAGTAGAAGGCGAATAAGTACTATTTGAGAAGGAGACATGAGAAAAAATCTCAAACTAGTCTCTTGGATGCTTCATATTCCTACGGTGATTTAACAGAACTTGATTATATGCCAAAATGGCTTCCTAGTATTAACTATATGGCTACCTAAAGTAATGGAGCTCCATTCCCTTAGATATTCTATATTAATCCGTTATGCATGTGATGCAAGTATATATATATACTTCATGTCGTGTTTTTCCTCATCCAATGTTATACATTTATTTAGAAAAGATATACTTGGAGAACGAGTAATATTTCTAGATAACTAAACATGTTATGCATTTGATACATGTGTCAATGAAACGATTCAAAACTAAAGATATTATTAGGTTAGATGGGATACGTATCACTGTTCAAATTTTAAAAATTACCTCTGTTGTTTTTTGTAATTCAATTATGTCTCTATTTTTATGAAGATGCTATAATTACTTACTCTCATGCAATAATTAAAGTATGTAACTACGTTCCTCTTCAATTAAAAATTATCTCTAGATTTTTTTTAGTGTGTTCAAAAAAAGAAAAAAATTCTGATTCCGCTTCCTTATGCATCCATGTCCCCTCGTCTACGGCCCAATTTGAGATTGCTTTTCAAATTCCCCAAAGCACTTTGTACCCCAAAAAAAAAAAAAATTAGTGTTTGGTAAAAGTGTAAAGATACACTTTACAAAAGTACCAATGCACTATTTAGGTTGTTTTAAGAAGTTAGAATTTAAACTCGTTTGGCAGACCTTATATTTTACTTTTAGTCGGTAGTAGAAAATAAACAAAAACTCTAACTTTTTAAGTAAGTGTTTTGAAATCACATTTGTAAAAGAGCTTTTAAAATATATATAATTTTGAATTTTTCTAATATGTAATAAAAATATTAATTATAAGTCTAGTCAGAAGAAATTTTACGGGAAGTCATATTTTCTAAATTTCATAAGAAACTCTTCTGGAGACCGTTAACTCCATCACTTCTAAAAAGCTCCGTCAACAGACCATATGTAACTTTTAGCTTGTGCTTCTACTTTTGCTTGTGTGTTTTAAGTAAAAAGTAGTGCTTCTTTTAAAAGCACACCCAATTCCAAACCGAGTCAAAAGACCACTTGGACACAAAGCATTCAAGTTATTATTCGACATTAAAATATTTCCAAAAAAAAAAAAAAAAGGGTAAGGAAATTAGTATAATAATGGAAAGATGAAACATGAAGATGGAATGAGCAGTAGTGAATGCAGAATAAATAGAGGAATGCTGCAGGGGGAGAGGGTGAGCACATCACTTCAAGGAATTTCGAAACATCGAACAAGCCATACACACCACAACATAGCCCAACACAAACCGTGGTTCCTCTTAACACTCCCCCCATGCTTGCAACCATAAACAACACTACACCCTCATTGGGCCCCACTTTTTGAGGAGACTTGTCTCCTCTCTCTCTCTCTCTCCCTCTCTCTCTCTGTCTCTCTGTGCCAACAAGTTGCTCCTCTGCTTTTAGTTCCTTCTTCCTTTCCTTTCCTTGAATCACTTCTAACTTCCACCCACCACCTTTCTGTTTTCCCCCAACCAAAACATGAAGGTGAAGTAAACATTTCCATATTCCAAGTACTTCCTAGTTTATATCATGGTTTTTATGTCCTTTTTTTTTTTAATTAACCTGGGAATTTTTTTTTCCTTGTGACAGTTCTTCAACTGGGTTCACAAGAGGTTTCATCATCCCCTCCCAAAGGGTAACTTTTTCTTTTTCCTTTTTTTCTTTTTTAATTTTCTCTCTCTTTTTCTTGCACCATATAGTGCAAATACTCTAAGTGTACAATCATCTAATGATGCATTAGGATCAACCATTGGAGTTGATATTGCATTGCAATATAATATCTATTTGGTGACCAACTACGAGAGTGAAATTATTTGAATTTTCGTTTTTTAGAAATCTGTACCACACTTTTTTTTTTTTTTTTTATCTTTACATCATTCAAATTTTACCTTTAATAAAAACTATCCAAACACATATTTTATTTGAATACAAAAATTTTGTATTTGAATGCAAACATTCAGTTTGAATTAATATTCAAACGCAATCTATGATCCAAACGGGCATTAAGTGTTTTGCATATGTTTCTTTTTCAATGTGAATTAGCTATATGCGCAATATTGTTACAACAATGTTTGTGGTTCAGATGATTTTGCTCAAAAAGTGGAAAAGAGTACTACTGAGGAAGTACTCCACACCAATGACAAGGACACACAAGCACTACTCAAGAAGGTTGTCCTTATCGACGCGCTTGACGGTTGGAAAGACGGCATTTTGGCGATCGGCACGTTCGGTTTCGATCCTCTAAAGCCATTTAACCAACAAAAGGAATACCTGGTTCTCGAGAGCGAGGAGGACGACGAGGAGAGCCCTGAGTTCTCGCTCGAAGGCAGCGACAGCGACATCGACAACGATGAGTACAGCGATGACACCACTGTCGAGGATGAAGAAGTGAACCCTCTGATGCTTTCGGCTGATCTCGGACACAGTTTTAAGGATGTCCGGAAACCGGACTTTCTAGTGTCCTTTGATGGGGTTTCTCTGGCTTCAAGTGAAGGAGCAGCTGCTCAAGAGAACACTAATTCGCTGCAGAGTGATCTAGAGAAGAAGAAAGTTGGAAGGACAACACTGGCTGACTTGTTCTTGGCTGATGCTGATATTAAATTGAAAATAGATTCTGGCAAAGTTCTGCCTGATGATTCTGCTAAGAAAACGAATGCGAAAGCCAAGAGAAGCCTCTCATTTGCTAAGAAGTTCATTCCTAAAGTGAAAGACGAGACAAGCCCAATTAAGAATATACAACGAGTGAGTAACTCTATATTCTCTCTCGATATATATCCAAAAGTTATATACATTGCTAGCTGTTCTCAGAATTTGAAACGAGTACGTTATTGGTTAACTGAATTAAAATGTTGTAGATGATGAAAAGGATGTTGAAGAGGAAGATCCATCCAGAGCTGCTTGATGTCAAGAGTCAGAAATCGGACGGTCCGAATGCTGCAGGTGCAGTAGAACTCATTGGCAATGGCCCAAAGAAAGCTACCTCCGAATCAGTTTCTTTGCTTGCAATGTAAGGTATGACCTGTTCACACTCTCTCGATGCAACAAATGACATGTTATGTTATGCCCCTCGACTCTAAAAGTGGGGCTCTAGGTATCTTGTCCTTTTCAATATAAATGTTTTATGTATATATATGTAGTTAATTAAATTTTCCACCCACACATTTACAAGAACATAGCTTGGTCAGAAACTATATATTATGTATGTCACGTGTATATAGTTCTTCTACCAGTTTTGTGATAGGATGGTACCTCACAGTAACTTCTTTTTAACTTGTCACAAACAGTTGATTTACTTATAACTTTGAATATAATTATGTATAACCTAATAATTTAATGATAAATTAATATGTTGTTACACATTTTTACATAAAATTATAAGTAAGTTAACTGATTGTTACAAGTTGTTTATTAAGAAGTTATATTTGAGGGACCATCCTATCTGAAAGACGGTAGAAAACCACACATATATATATATATATATATAACCATCCAATCACTGCACACAAGTGATGGTAAAATCTCAGTCAAGAATGTAGTTTAACATTTTGACTTAAAGAAAACAGGACCTGTCTATCCAAAAAGGGCTACTATACTTGGGTTCCTCTATACCTTACGTTTTTATTTATTTATTTATTTATTGAGTACGACAGCTTTATATTGCCACTATGGTAGTGTGTAGCGGATTTTTTTATTTTTTATTTTTTGGGTTTACACAAAAAAAATAATACAAGTTAGGTTAATGATTAAACGGGAATTCCATAATCCATATGAAACAATAGTAAGTATCCATAGGTAACGGGCCATCTTATAAATCCAAAAAATAAAGTTTAACTCGAAAGATAAAATCCACAAAGAAGATGTCAAGCATTAGATTTCAATCACTCAGCCATTTTCTATTGGCAGTACTGGCAGTGGTGGTAATTTGATATTTCATGACATGTCTCTGCCACCTTTTCGTGTGTGTGTGGGTGGGGATATTTCTAGTCCCGACCACGAACTTATTACATATATATATATATATATGTGTGTGTGTGTATGTGTGTATATATATATATATATATATGTATGTATATCAAACTTATTGCTTCTTACCAAAATCTCCACCTTTTTTCTAATCACCTTAGGCCTTGCTTAACTTCCATTATTTATTCATTTTGTTCCTCAAAATTGAGAGTCTCTTGAGTAATATCTTGAGCTTAATTTTACTTAAAAGAAAAAAAAAGTAAACAAATCAACCAACCATATGAGAAATTCAAAGCCCTAATTCCTACTATTTGAGAATAATAAAAAAGGAGAAGAAGAAACCAAAAAAAAAAAAAAAAAACACATAATTTTTACAGTAATTCATTCTCAATATAAGAGTTAAGTCTACTTGTCAGTACAGAGTTTTACTATAATAAAAGGAATAAGCATGGATACAATCAGCTCTCAAAACATGTGTCTTAAAAAGTTTCTTATATAGCACGAGAATTAGGTCAAATCCTGATTGACAGGGAAAAAAAGTATAATACAATAAGCCCTACACAACTCAAGAAAAGAAAATTCTTAAATAATTTTGGATTTTTTATAGAGTTTTTATGGTAGGAATTGTCCTTTTCCAGTAAAAACTGTAGTTAATTTAGAGATTGGATTTTTTTTTTGTTTTTTTAATGTCCAATCTATGAGTCTCTGGATTTTTTTTTTTTAAATGTCCAATCTATGAGTCTCTACATCAAAATTTTATAGCAAACAATATAAAACTATATCCATTCATGGATTAGACCATCAAAAAATTAATCTAACAATCAAAATTACAGTCCTTGTTAATAACGATAAAGGACAATTCTTGCGGTAGAAATATCTTATACGAGCTTATTAATATTGATACATCTCATTGCTCTCTATCCATGCAGGTGCAGCTTCTGAGCTTAGAGGTGATGGCCTGGCTTCATAGCTAGAATTGAAAGAACTATGAGCTTTATTGTTGTTGCTATATGTAACTCTTTCAAGAGCAATTCTAAATTAGGCTTTCGTGTATATGAACTCGTTTGTCAGCAGTGTGATCCTCATCCTCATCATTTTCTGTTTAATTTGTAATTTTTCTGAATTGTTTTGGCTTTTAATATATGTTGATGAATTTGCAATAAGTACTTGTGTTGTTAATTTTGGGCTCTATTTTATTACAAATTAATTCTTTTGACTGTGTTTATGCCATGACAAGCTTGACAATAATGGCACAGATTTTTTTTTTTTTTTTTGGCCCTGAATAATAATGGCACAATTATTCCCACACAAAAGGGTCTCTCTCTAGCTTTTTTTCTTTTTTTGTTAGAATAACAAAAACCGACTTTTGTTTCTCTCTTGATGTCTGATAATTCCATATTACAAAAGCTAAGCAACAAGATTATGTTGGTTTAATATGGATTGGATGTATTGCTTGGTCACGATGAGTGAATTAATCAACTTTGATTTGTGGGATTGATATCATGATTTTTTTTTTTTTATAATTACAATCTGTCCAATTCCATCTATTTCTTGATTAAATGTTCTTAATTATTGTGTTTTGGAGGATTTAGGGAGAATGAACAACAGCATTGAAAATGTTCCACGGTGGGGACCATGATTTGTCCTTGCACAAATAACAATGAACTGAATGGGATTATACTATGCTTTGCCTAGTTCTTTGACTCTTTTTCCCCCTTTCCCATATGAATGCCTATTGTTTTTTTGAAGTATTTATTTAGTAACTATCGATGAAGTTAGTCTATTATGTCAATAATAAGAACGTATACTAAATGATAAAGTTTTAAAGAGACTTATATAGAAATAATTAATTTTAATAGGATAAAATGACAAATGTAAAGTTTTTAAAAGTAAAATTGATTAAAAAAAAAAGTTTAACTTGAATTTGGGTGACTCCGCCCCTATCAACTAGTAAAGGACACCTATTATTATATATATATGTTTTTTCTATGGCTTGTAAGGTAAGAACTTTTTTTTTTAATATTGGTAGAAATTCTATTTAATTGTCGGATCAATTTTGCAACAATTTGACTTATAAATATTTAAGTTCAAAACTTTACAACACGCGACATAAATTGTTATTAATTATCAATCAGACCATGGAAATATATGTCAGTTCTTACTAGTAGTGAAAAAAGAAAGTTCTTACCATAATAATCTCCATCATTTTGATAGTTTGTACTAAAAATTCCTCAGCGGGATATTAAAAAAAAAGGCCCCACTCAGATTTTTTTTGAACAATATGATATGTAAAACTGAACAACATTCTTCATAATATCAATATTACTTGAATCAGAATGACATCTCAACCATTTTTGTATCTTATAGGATTAACTTTTGATATTAAGATATATAAGTTATAAAATGATTTTTAACGTGAAATTTGGTGTATTTATATATTTTTTAGTGTTTATATTATCTTAGTCAATAATTTTCTATATTGGAAGTGGGCGTATGCTTCTGCGTTTATCTATGATGAACATAATTAATTTTATCTACTGAATGCAAATAGCTAGTATATCATGTATATTTGATGCATTATGCTTGCCATATTATATATATATATATAAATATATTACATTAGGGGAAGCTGCCACTTGTATCATGATAAGATTAAGCATCCCAACTATATTGGATCACTTATGACATAGACATGTCTGTTTAAGAGATTGTTTTCAAAGTTTTCTCTTATAATAATGCCGCAAAGGTCTCCTAGTCTCACTTTTCTACCAACCAAATTTGATCATTCTTGGAAATAATTAATTGAATGCTCTCATTTTAAGCATGTTTTTAGTTTGGTCAAAGCCCTCAAGCTTAATGCCTCCTTGGCCTTAGGCAAAAGTCCATGTATGAGACTAACCTAACCCAAATCAATCGTTGACTTTTATTTTTCCATTTTCAAAAGCAATATATTCAACGCCCATGAGGAACATACGAAGCAAGTAATTTGGTTAGGATTTTTTTTTTTTTTTTTTTTGGGGTTATGAGAAAACTTCCCACGGATAAGATAAAGACTTTGGCCGTCCAATCTTTATAACCTTTGGTTAAATTATTTCATGTATTCTTTAGTCTAATATAATATGACAGTTAAAAACTATATCATAGTTACAAAGTTTTTCTTTTATACCCTATTGTAGTTTATTTTATTAGCCTTTAACATTTGTATAAAGAAAAAAGAGCCTTTTTCATAAATCATTTCTGCAAGTAGTATATCTATTTAAACGTTAGATGTAGTCAAAACACATTAAGATGAAAATACATGTAAAATGGATAAAACTTTAATATGCAGCTTTTCTGTAAATGAAACTACATGTCGTTTTCCTAAGCCTTGAAAGCCACGTCATTTGCAATTTTAGATTTTTTTTTTCTTCCATTATTATTATTATTATTATTTTGGAAGAGATATTCACAGTTGTCATAGACTTCATTCGAATAAAATATGGAGTTTTCTTTCCTTAAAAACGACATGTAGTATGCTTTATTACTGTCAACTTTAGGTTTTAGGGACTACGGAAAATTACATGTCGTATGACGTGGTCCGAGTAAGTTTAGTAACGACACCACATCTATGAAAATACGTTGTTTGACGACAAGTCGTTTTATAGATTTATAATGACCCCGCATAAATTTTTTGGGATTTAGAGGTAAATAGCCTTTTTTAATAAATTTTTTTAATAAATGATCAAAGTTTTTAAAAATTAGTTAAAAGATTCTTTTTTTTTTCCTCCTAAAATAATCAATTAATTTTCTTAAATGATTAATCAGTGATTGACCACATAATATAACTAATTTGATCAATTAGTGATTAATTACGGTTAGTCAATGATTGAACAAAGAAACAAAAATAGAGAGCCTTCCTTAAAATGATAGTCCATATACGACACTGATTTTAAGGAGTGTCTAATCTGTACATGCAATTAGGATTAAATGACTATTTATGACGGTATTTGTTAAAAAATATTAGTGACACCAATTCTAATCTTAATTTTTGACTATCAATTTATGTGTCATAAAATAGTTAATAAAAAAAATACTTAAAAGATTTTCCACATTTCTCAATTAAATGAAACATCTAAAACTAGTCATGCGCAACTACCACACTACTATTGCACCAAATAAATAGATTTTCAATCACGTGAAGAACTTAAAACCGGTCATTACATCAGGTTTTTCACACTATTGATACCTACCAACGTTAGCCTACTTATTTGTGGTACTGGTCCCCCAAAAAATGATTTGGGCGTCTGAAGAAAACGCCTTTCTTAATTTAACAGAACTTAAAATATCCATTAAAAAATACTTGCAAAGATTTTCCGATTTCCCAATGAAATTAAATAACAAAAATCATAAATCAAATATCTTAATTTTCTAATGGGGCAATTAATTAAATGAAATAATTACATATCTAGACTCAATTAGTGCAAAAGGGCTATAAAAGTAATGAAAAAAAAAAGTAGGCCAATGGTCAGAGTCTCCGGCCAAAGTCTAAAAAAAACCAAAAAAAAAAAAAAAAACACAACCCCTGTCAAAGGGGCTTCTCAGTGCCTGTAAGAGAACCTCTCCATCAATTTTGTTCTGATTTCCTCTAGCTACTTTTCACACTCAAGGACTCACATCTAACAATTATATTTCTGGGTTTTCTTTGGTTTTGCAATTTTTTTCTAGGTTGATATATATTTTTTGTTTTCTTTTCTCAGCAGAAGGTAGGGGATGGCTTCAGATTCCAAAGTGTTTGCCTTTGATGAGGTGGCAGAGCACAACCACAAGAAGGATTGTTGGCTTATTATCTCTGGAAAGGTCAAATCTTTTGTTTATCATATCTCTTTTTCGGTTATTTATCTTCTATTAATTGGGCATCTGAATTGATTCAGTTTCTGGGTTTTTTTTTTTTTTTTTTTCCTTTGTTGATGTCTATTAAATTTCATGTAGAATCTGTTGGATGTTGGATAGAGGTTGGACCTTTTTATTTATTTTTGGGTAGCTTTTCTTTTTTCCTGTGTGGCTTTTGGTTGCTTTTGCTTCAAATCAAAGGATTGAAAATAGCAGAAAAGAAAGCATTAATTCGTTATTTTGTACCCAAAAAATAAGCTTTATTTTATATTTGATGTGATAGACACGTTGAAAGCAGTTATTAGACATTTTATGCATTTCTTAACGGGTTAAGATGTGGTAAAGCCTTTTTTATATATCTATTGATAGAGTTCATTTTTAAATTGTTTAGATATAATCAAACGGTTGAGATATTACTTGTATACGGTAATTATCATATACTTTTTATCTTACAGTAGTATTTGACTAAGAAATAAAAAATAAAAAACTAAAAAGAAATTTTAAAAAATCCACCTTCACCGGTGGAAGGTTGGGGGGAGGGGAGGTTTCCGTCACCGAGGTCGGGAAGGAGGGAGGGACTGGGCTGGTCGGTGACAGAGGAGGGGGGGGGGGGGGGGGGGGAGGGTAGCAGGAGTCCGTCGTCGGCATCGGAGAATGGAAGGGGTTGGTCTTTATGATAAGGTATATAAAATGAGGTTTACCGTAACTTTATCTTTTCTTAATATCAAATTCTATTTACCAAGAAAATAGACAAATTACACAAGAATTTTAGTACAATATACCTAATATTCTACAACGAAAGGTAGTTAAGACTAATGTTTTGTTTAGCATTTCAACTCAACTTCAATTAAACTGTATTTTTTCATATCAGTTTTTGTCTTTTTTTAAAAAGTCTAACAAAAATTATAACTAGTTTTTGAAAAGTCAACCAACTCCAACTTAAAAATTTCATCTCCAAGTGATGAACCAAACACAAACTAAGGCTTTGTTTGGCATTTAAGTTTAACTCTAACTAAAATGTACTTTTTCATATCAGTTTTTGTCTTTTTTTGAAAAGTCAACAAAATTTATAACTAGTTTTTCAAAAGTTAACTAACTCCAACTTAAAACTTCTATCTCCAACCGATGAACCAAACATAAGCTAAAATAACAATTATAATTGTAATTGAAATGAGAAACTATGTCATGTATTGTGCTTGAGGTGAACTAGTAGTTTGTTGGTTGTTTTTGGTATGGTATTCGGGTTCGTATGTTGAAATATTTTAATAGCTCCCTTTCAAACTTCCTATTGTAAGTTTGCAGGAAGTTTTTTTTTTTTTTTTTTGTTTAAATCACATTTTAGTCTTATCAAGAAAAGATCAAAAGTGTGGTTGAAACCGTTAATAACGTTTTATTTCCGCACTGTGAGCTCTATGGGAAAGTAATTGGTTGTTGAGCTTTTATCTCGAGTTGAATCCTATGCATGCTCTCTTACCTATAGCTCAACCACCTCCCAAATATTCCCAAGTACTTTGTTATGAACTTGTGATTGTTTATGATCTTGAATAATAAGAGGCAAAAAACTAACAAATCCACTAGGACTGAAGAATTTTATCGGTTTCATTTGCATTTCGTTTGACGGTATAGTGACCATGGTCTAAGAACACCATTCTAGTTGGCGTACATAAAATGAAAAATGAATTTAAATGATCTAAATGGCAGTGATAACAGTTTCTTTGATGAATCGGTTCTGATTAAATTTCTGTTTCCGCGACTTTTTGGCTTTCTTATGCTTAGATCTTGCAGCATTTTCTCCTTTACAGCTACGTTTTTTTTTTTTTTTTCCTGGCTTTGAAAATTTTCTCAAACCAATGGTCTTATGCTGTGTTACCTTGACCGGATTAGTGAATTTCAAGTTTTTCTTTTTAGGACCTATTTCTCGGTTTGGTTGTTGTTGCCTATTAAAGAAGGAAAACAACATAGGTTTATCTGAGTAAAGTTTCTAGCACTAGTTGGCCCAGACAGATATGGGTGGTCTGTGTAATGGGGCAAGGTAAAAAGATATACAAATAAGAAGAATAAACAACCATCTGGCAGGCTGATTGGCTATGTTTAATCAAGCTTTCGATAAATTCATTTGACGGGACAATTTTGTGCCTCGTATTTAAATTTGTGGTCAGAGAAAGGATGAACCGGGCGTCAGCTGTTGAATTCCTGCATATTTTCTGTGTTGTTTTCTACATAAAAAAGGGGACATGAGAAATTAATCGTGTAATGGAACTATTTTGGATGTTTATATGGTTATTTTCTGGTTTCTCTTCAAATGGAATTTGACATCTTTCCCAGTAACAAATCCGTCATGATCAAACTGGCCAAGTATTCTCGAATTTCTAATTCCTTTCCTACTTTTAAATGGTCACTATAAACACCTTATAGGTTTTAAAAGCTTAAAACAATTCATTTATTTTCTTCAAGTTAGTCATCATCTCCTAACTACTTCAGGTATACAATGTGACGGAATTTTTGGAAGAACATCCCGGTGGAGACGAAGTCCTGCTACTAGCAGCCGGTATTACTTAGCAGTGCCTCATAGTTATCTCGTTACGCTTTCTCTTCAACATTTTCTTTAACTTCCAATGTAGAAACCTTAAACAAGATGTTGGAACTTAGAACTTCATCTGAATGTCTCGCAGAGAAAGATGCAACGGACGATTTCGAAGATGTGGGCCACAGTGATTCCGCAAAGGAGCTGATGGAGAAGTACTACGTGGGCGATATTGACATTTCCACTCTACCGGAGAAGTCGGATCACGAGCCGTTCCAACTACAAGCTCCTCAGCCCAACCAGTCTTCAGGCGGTGCGGTGAAGATACTGCAGTTTCTTTTGCCCTTGTTGATCCTGGCCATAGCATTTGCCCTGCAATTCTATGGTAAAAATAAATAGCTACACATTCTTCGTCCGTGTCCTATCCGACATTTACAAGCCTCGGTCGATCTATCTCGTTACTTGGTAATAATGAATTTGAGTTACTTTCTGAATGTTTTGTGCTCCTTTGTTCAAAGTAAACTAATCTCACACATTGGCCAGTGTCTTCCTTCAATGCAGTTGTGGTGTTAAAAAAAAACATTTTTGTTCTCTTGAGCTGCATTACTATGGTTTTCTATGATCTTTAAGCTCAGCTTTGCCTTTGGGTTTAGAAATTTAGACGACATGTCGTTTAAGAAACCCGATTGCGTGTTGTTACTAACGAGATATTGTTTTAAGGTGTAACCCCACAATAAAACGTTTGGTCTATAAGGTCTATCGTGTTAGGCATTACTCTCCCTAGAAATGGTGCTTTTTTTTTTTTCTTTTTTTTTTTTTTCGGTTTTTTGTTCGAGAAAATACAGACACCTGACGACAACACCATTCAAAAAGAACGACATGTAGTTGAAATCTGAAAACGACGGGAACCTAATAACAAGGATGAAACCTTTGAAATGTAAAAGCGACGACCACAAAAACGGCAGCAGCTAAAAGTGATGAGTAAATTTCAAAACGACAGAAATCTGAAATACTCCACTGACTAATAAATAACTATAAAGTTATAAAACGACAAAAAGAACGTTGAAAGGACAGATAGCTCAAACGACAACTAAAAGAAAAAACGGCAGGGAATTTCAAAAAAGAACAAAACCTGATGAGATGAAAACCAAAACGTAAAATCATTACCCTAAACAAAAACGACCCAATAACCGACAGTAAAATGTTGGAGATACAATATCATATATGGATAAAAATTTGTGTAAATGACCAATCATGAAAACGACAGAAAAATGAGAGTGAGAGAGAGAGAGACAAAAAAAAAAAAAAAAAAGCTATATAAATATTTTTCCTTCCTTGAAACATCAAGATATAATTCTCTTTTTTTTTTTTTTTTTGGTAGGGTATCTTATTCAAGGTTAAATTTACTAATACAAATAATATACGCAAAGAAAGCAGCAAAATCAAGCATTTACGCATTAATCCAAGTTTAGCCGGTACTAAAAAGTAGCCCAAAAAGAAAACTACTAAACTAGCACACAGAAGTTTGTACATTAAGCTTCGTACTGATCCCTTATTAGCGCACTTTCAAAAACCAGCTACAATTTTTGCTTATTTTATGTCTATATAAGATTACTTCTTTGGTGCTGTCTCTCTCTCCCCTTTTTTTTATTATTATTATTTTTCTTTTTTATAATCGGGTGTTGTATATGCATAAGATCAGATAAACCAACGCTAAAAACAAGTACTAAACACATGTACAGTTATATTTGAAAGGAAAAATAGCTTATTAGTGTTTGCAAGGTCTTAACTTGTGTTGAACCAACTGAGGAGAGGCTTTGACGAAGTTAAGTATTGGACTTGTTTGACAGAGTTCTTAAAAATTGCTTTTAGCTTTTAAATTTAAAAATTATCTCTGAAAGTATTTAGATTATTGGAAATTTTAACTTTCCAAAAGACCGAAAGAACTTACAGTTAAGGATACAAAATGTGATTTCTTAAAAAGAAAAAAAAAAAAAAAAGACTCTTCTTTTATATTTTTAAAACTTATGATTGAGTTTCATGAAGACATGATCGTTATAAAATTTTACTTTTTTTATTGTTTATTATAAAAAAATTTTAAAAATCATTTTGATCTTATTTAGATCCTTTTAAAATGCGGTTTTAAACATTTATTAAAAAATCACAGTTTTTATTTTTATTTTTTTACCAACTAAAAATAAAAGCAAAGTCTCTGGCAACAGACCTATTGAATTGCAATGTTAATTTCTTCTCCTTTTTGCTTATATAAACCAAAAGGTCAAACCCCCTTTTTTTTTTTTAATAGAGAACTAAAAGGTCAAACTTCACTAAGCAACACATTATCATGTTTTTTAAACGAAAGAAGGAACTAACATTTTAATTTATACAAACAAAAACAAATAAATGAATACAGTCTTAACGAGAATTTTGTAACAAGCTATGGAAAAATTATATCATACAGATTACACATAATGCTGAACTGCGAGATTTCTCACTAGCTCTGTTATTCTTGATATGATATAATAATTCAAAATTGTATTTTACAGATATTGTATTATTTCAGATCCTATCACGAAATTCTCTTTGATGCTCTTTGATGCATTGTGAGAAGCTGCTTCCAATTAAAATCTTCTGTTTTGTTTGACATATTAATTTAGGGTCCGTTTAGTGAAACGGTTTGAGTTGGAAATTTTAAGTTTAAATAGTAATTTTTGTTGACTTTTCAGAAAAGATAAAAAACTTTTTTAGAAAAGACAAAAAACTTTTTCAGAAAAAGATAAAAACTGAGATGAAAATTTTGGATTCAAAATGGTGAACCAAACAAGGCCTTAATTTCAATTCAATTGTTTTTTTTTTTTTGAATTTTTATATTTTTTTGAAAAATTAACAAAAATTATAATTAATTTTTAAAAAATTAACAAAAATTATAATTAATTTTTAAAAAATTAATCAACTCAAATTTAAAAATTTTAACTCTAACTAATAATGGATGCCAACCTTCTCATTTCCTTTCCCATAAAAGAGAAGGCAACTACGTCTACTATTTCTGAGGCATGGCCTGTTGGGCCTGAAAAAACAAAAAATATTTACACAAAATGACCATTTTCTCCCACCCTTTTAAAAATATGAACAATTTTTAACTTATTTACAAAATTGAACAAAATTTAAATTTAATTCATTATTTGTTCCAGATTTACCATTATTATTTTTTAGGAATGAAAATCTCCTTGAATTAAGAAATAACAGAAATTCTATTATTCTCAAACTGATTACTTATTTTAGACTTTTTCTATTGGAGAAAGTTTTTTCCCTTAAATTATGTGATATCACAAGATAGTATTTTGGCACTTTTTTTTTGGGGACATTTTTTTAAATATTTTTTCAGTTTTGTATTTTAAAAAAGAAACTTTATTTTTCGTTTCCCTCACTAGCTTTTGTTTTGGGTTTGTTGTTTATGTTTATTATGTTTGACATTGTGATCATTACGATGATGACTTTGTCACTTCAACGATTATGTTTCCTCCTATGATATTTATACTATAAGGACTAATCATTATCTTACATACTCTTCATCAGTAGTAATATGGTCATGGTCTATATTGTACTGGCCGTATTACTTTATAAAAGAATTTCAAATAGCTTATTTACTGTTTTATTTATTTTTAGTCATTTTCTTATTGACCGTGTCATTGAGACAAAAAAAAAATTCACAAAATATAGTTTCATAAGATATTGACCTAAATAATATGATATTGATAGCAATTATAGAAAATCGACAACAATCAATAAAACATAATCACAAGAAATTAAATTAAATTGTAATCCACAAACAAATTTGAGTTCAAATACGCGAATATG
Organism: Ficus hirta; assembly: GCA_038430175.1. Taxonomy (NCBI): domain Eukaryota; kingdom Viridiplantae; phylum Streptophyta; class Magnoliopsida; order Rosales; family Moraceae; genus Ficus; species Ficus hirta. The sequence continues at coordinate 13,208,564 of CM076588.1, forward strand.
AAGGGGGAATTTAGTTAAGATTTTTAAATTTCTATTTTGGCTTTTTTAAAAGAACAAAATCTATCTTTTATGTTTCTTAAATTAGATTTAAGAGTATTATTGTCAACAAAATATTATTATTTTAATTTTTTGTTCAATTTTACAAATAAGTTTGTTTTTAGACATTTTTTAAAAGCATGATGTTAATTTTGTTATACATGTGAATGGTCCCAAAAATAATAATAATAATAACAAAAATTAGGTGAAGAGTTATGTTTTGAGTACTTTCTTATAATTTTGCTCACTCTAACATTAAAGTTGATAATATTAGTATTATGAAATAGTAAAATTATCAACTTTAATATTATGATAGGTATAAATATAAGGAGATGTCAAATTTATGGCATTCTCGCATATAACTCTTATAATGTTACCCACTCTAATATTAAAGTTGATAACTTTAGTATTATGAAATGATAAAATTATCAACTTTAATATTATAATGGGTATAAATATAAGAAGGTGTTAAATCTATGACATTCTTGTATATACCTGAGAAATTATGATAAAAGATTTACATTAGACCAAAGCAATTATCGTTGAATCGCCAAATGTTATCCTACATGTCTTTACCAAAGTTGGACTAGCATTAGCATTAGATTTCTTGCATGGACTGTTTTTCCGCTTCTTTTGGCATGATTCTATCTCTTTATAAATTAAAAAAGAAAAACATAATTTTTAATGTGTGCTCTCCAATAAATAAATAAATAAAAAGACATAATTTTTATTATAAATTCATATTTAATTAGAAAAATATGATATTACAAAACTAACTTTGCGGTTAAAACTATGTTCTCGTGATATATATATTTATATTTTCCTTTTACCATAGCCTATGAATGAATTTCCTTGTAAGTTTTCTGGGGAAACCAGAAAAGAAACAATAAAAGCAGAGCCCAAAAAGAAAGAAATTTCTATGAGCTGTCATTTTTTATTAATAATAAATATTATAAATTTAATTATCAAATTAATTTTTTAAACGGTCTGATTTTTAAATGTTCACATTAAAAATTTATAACACACGAAACTAAACGATTCTCAATTATATATCTTTCCGTTAAAAAGTTAATCCTACAACTAAAATTACAGTTCTTATAATTTATAAAAAAAAAAAAAAAATTACAGTTCTTACTATAGTAAAAAATGAAAAATCCATTGCATTCAAAACTCACGATCAACAAAGACAATCCATTCCATATCAAAACCAAAAAAAAAAAAAAAAAAAGGCAGAGAATCTCCTCTGTTTTAAAAGATGGACGCACTGCTAAATCCTTTCATTTTCAGTGAGACAAAAGTAGTGGAAAGAACAGTCAAATACGCTCTCTCTCTCTCTCTCTCTGTCATGAGTTTCTGTTGTTCTTTCTTTTTCAGTGTGTCAATAATCAAATGTACGAACATTTATATACATACATATCTATATATATCAAAGACAAATAATTACCCTAGCCATAGTTTAGTCTTATCTTCCCCAACAGTGATTATCACAAAGTATACATCAGTTTTCTCTGTTCGATTTTGTTATTCGGCGCAAGATTCGTGGGATATGTTGTGTTCTTACATATAAATTTGGTCGGTCGATAAGATGTCGCCACCAACTCAACAGCTGTTGCTGAACTTCACCCTTTAACTAAGGCACAAGTTGTACATTGACATTCATGTACGTGAAGCAAACCGTAAAAAAGACGGGAGTTTCTTATTTTCCGTAAACATTATTGTTTTAGTCGTCTTATTTATAATTGGAGTAGTTTTGTATATAATAAGTTCAACTTAACGATAAGGTATCAATTAAAATGAGTCTTAAATTTAATTCGATTTCTACCGGGAATCTTTGAGTTTTTCGACTAACAAGTCGAATATTAATACTAGGAGAATCTCATGGTAGGTTGCAAAAAGAAAAATAATTTTAACAGAAAAATTGTATGTAGCTTTGAACCAGTAAATCATATTAATATCTCATATATATATATACCTTATTAGCTTTTAGTCCATGTAAATCTGTTATTTAAACGTGTAGAAAAACATATATGATTTGGACAAGTCTTTTGATCCATACCGACTAATTTATGAGATATTCAGGAAAAAAAAAAAAAAAAACTAATTTCAGAGAGAAAAGATACCGTTCAATTTTGTACTATGAGGCTAAGTATGTAGTCATTATCTATAATTTCTTCATAATCTTGCATGCAATAATAATAGAGAAGACATCCGTGTGATATGGCGTATTGTCTTTCAAAGCAAAATCACAATCTGTTTGTTTGGTGTATGGTTGTTGAGCAAATTAAACTTTATCACTTATTGTAAATCAAGCCAGAAAACAAAACAAAACAAAAAAACAAAAAAAAAAACAAAAAAAGAAGAAAGTGTAATAGGAAAACTCTCAAATCGTTTGGTAAAATCGGATTTTACACGTAACTAGATATATTTATTTTACGTAATAATGATTTTATTTTGAATAATAATAATTTTGAAAAATATGTACTGATAAAACATTTATTTGTTACAACGAACTCAAATATTATATTAAGACCACGCATGAGTACTGTAAATTAAATTAATACAATATGTAGGGGTAGCTAGAACTAAAGAGAGGTTATGCAGTGCAAAATGTACTACATATATATGTACATAATGATGTACGATGGAAGTGTAACCTATTATTATTAACTGATTAGGAAGTCATTTAGAACTGTCAAAACCAACACAAACAAAATAATACGAGCCCCTATAGTACTAGTCCATACATATAAACTAAAGTTTCCAAACAGGTAATCTTTTTTTTTTTTTTTTTTTTTTTTTTTTTTTGGGGTATAACAAACATGTACTGCATAATTATATTACTAGTATTTCTCTTAAATATTATTAGCAAGTGACTTTTGTAAGCAACAACTAACTGATGCAAAATTACGTAAAATTGAAGCAATCATTTTTATCAAAAGTCATAATTGATAAGAGAGGAGTAACCAAATCTTTTAAACACCACATATCTATTATGATACCAATTGATATAAGATCAGTGACACAATCATTCTTTCTGAAAATTAGTTGCAAGTGAGAGTTAGAGATATAATAAAATCCTTTAAACACCGCTCAGTATTAGAGTCGGAAATCCACCAACAAATATCACTTACGAATCCATGGACACTCAAATAGATAGGTTTGGGCGCACTTCTTCAAAACTCAATAACCACATCCATCCACCATCAAATTCAAATATGCTCTTATATCATTAATAAATATCAATTACCAACCAAACTTATTTGACTAAACAACTAGTAGAACCAGTCACGTTTGATCCAGATGGGTTATATTGAATATAAGGAAATGACGTAAACATACATTGCACCATATATATAAATATATGTAATTAGACATTATCATGATAAGTGTTCCTTATCCATAGCTACGAAATGCAATGCCACTTTGTTTGTTCTGTTTAGATTTCATTTCGGGTCACAATCTTTGTCTAGAGACGCAGGGCAATTCTAATTTGGAGACTTGGTAATTTTATGACAAAAAAAAAATATATATATATATATATTTATATATGTATATGCATGGTCATCCCCTGGAAACAAATTGATTAATATTGCTAAATTGATCAACTGAATTGGTGAGAAGTCTTAATCAAAGTTCTTATTGTATATAAAAGAGATAATTCTCATGTGGAAAACTATTTGATATTATAGAATTTTAGAACCCTATATTTGGCTCCACCTATGCCTGTTCCTCTCACCCTCGTCTTAATTGCATGAGCCAAATATTGGACGATAACAATTTTAGCCTTGTACACGTAAGATTTCCCTGTTCAATTTTTCATTTTCTTGTCATCATTTTCCTGCTATTGAATTTAATAACCAGAATTCTTTAATAAAATCTTACTTAATCACCAATTAACATACTAAATTTGGATGCAAAGTCTTTTCATCTATTATCGATGACTATAAACTTATACAACTCTAATCATATGATCATCTGACCGTAAAAAATTACATCCTAATTAATTAACAATAATAAAATTGCCAATTGGGGCTACTTGTTCAAGTGGTTGGGTGTGTGAGCGTTATGAGTGTATAATTTAGGATTGGAATTTGGAATTTTTCATTTCTTAATAATAGTTTTAAAAAAATTAAAAAGGTGCAGAAACTCGTTGATCTTCCTATGGCTAATCATCCTATTCCTATACTAATTACTTAATAGAAGAGTTTGATAACTTCTATTTGGGGAACATTACAAAGAGATAACCGGTTTTTTGCTTCCCTTAAAGACTATGTTATGATTATCTTAGTAATATAATTTCTTAATTAGATGATCAAGAAAATCGGTTTTTTTGCCTCCCTTAAAGACTACATTATAGATTATCTTAGTAATATAATTTCTTAATTAGAAGATCAAGAAAACTACAGGAATGATGTGATCGTACAGGATATAGACTCTTGTACAAAAATATTATTAATTTGAATTTTGTTTCTTATACGTAGACTACAACAGGTAATATTATAGGAATATACAAAAGAACAAAGCATATGACAAGCGACAACTCTTTTTTTTTTTTTTTTTTTTTGTGCATATTGATGTTAATTGGCAGTTAATCTTAGGTGACGCATATTCAGCCCATAATTAGCTTCTAATAACTAAGCTAGCTGATATAATAGCCACGTTGTGATTAAGAGTTAATTACACATAGTTGGCATGAAAATATGTTTACAAAAGCGACATGGTTGCGTTTTCTTCACTAGTGACAAAGTCCATGATTGATTTCATATAATTATTTTAGAAAAGACTATAGATTAGAACCCTTGAGGTCAATAGTTATAATCTTAATTATTTTAATAAAAGTCATCATTATGTACAATTAAGCTACTTAAGGAGTTCCTTAATTTAGGGTCCGTTTTGGGGCAACTCTAGCATCTAGTTTCTAGATTTTTTTTTTTAAAGTCTTTTTCCTTAACTTAAACTACTTTTCACTATTCACATCTCAAAAACCTCAAACTTCAAAAGTTCATAACTTTATTATTTCAATTCGATATGAAATTTTTTTTAATTAATAGAATTTCGAGATAAACGAAACAAGATCCATATTAATATCTTTTTCTAAAAATATTTTAAGTTTTTATACTTTTTTATTCTAAACAGTTTTTTTTTTTTTTCCCAATCAAACCCACATTTCTAAAACTCCAATTCAAATATCTCCAAAACCTCCCCCAATGGGTCCTCAAGCTTTGATATTTGTGGTTAATTTAAGGTCAACTCATGGTTTAGGGTTTGTAATTCATTAGACTTAATCAAGTAGTAATCGGCACACTTAACTCTAATATAAAGGTCTATAATTTAGACCAATATTCCTGTAATTTGTAGGTTTTGAAAGAAAATAAAGTAGCTCTATTAAAAGAAGGAAAATAAATTCTTTTGAATAGAAAATAAAAATAAACCAAGCAAGCCCTGCTCTTGTACATAAAGTTCTTCTTTTTTTTTTTTTTTTTTTGGTTAACTTTATAAGTGGCCCTTACACCCTATCTTATGTTGACCCTTGATTTTTATTTTTACAAATCACACTTCCATGAACTTTTATACTATCATGTCAACGGTCTCTCTACCAATATTCTTTAGAAAATTAGACAGAAATATAATACATTCCAATCACATGAGATTTATTTATAGATAAATTCATAATTAAATATTTTTTAGAAGAAAATTATATCTCAATCAGAAATATTTTGGAAGCAAATTACTATACTATAATAAAAGATAGATAGCGTCGTACCATAATTTTGAAGGTATACCAAAAATATCTAGTTACTATTTTAGTCTTAATTAAATCTCATTTGATCTAAACGTGTTCATTATCCGTTCAGTTTTTTTATAGAATACCGATACAAGGGGTTGCTTTTGTAATAATAAAAAAAGTTCAAAATAGTGTGATATGTAAATTCAAAATTTAGATATCAACTTGAGACAAGGAATACAATTCAGAGGTTATTCATGAAAATAACCTTTATTTTTAATATATAAATTACATAAAAATTCATGTATGCTCCATAACTAATACACTTAACTAAAACAATAGAGACAATAGAGTCTCTTTCAATTTCAACATCAGATTTTGAATTCTCATGTTTTCACTTTGATGTCCAATATGGATTGAGTCGTTCTAGACCAAGTCTGATGGGAGATTAACTAAATATCTTTTTTAAAAAAATGTCGGAACAAAATAACTACATTTTGAAAAGAAAATAATAATAAAAATCAAGAGTAATCGCTTTCTTTGGCCTCAACCTTCATTTTGATAATTAATTTCTTCATTATCGGGACATAGTTAATTTATGAACCCTAAAGTTATGAACCAATAAGAAACGCACTTGGAAGTATGTAGAGTGCCGTGTCAAATCACTAGCAAAATTTTTATTTGTTATGCTAAAATCTACGTCATCACTAGCAACAATTTAAAATTGTTAATTATAAAAAAATATATTTAAATTTGTTATGAAAAAGAATGTCCGGTTTTGACCAATTGACAAGTCTACCATTTTTACTTCCCTGGCCAAATGAATTTCACAGGGAAAAGTAATGAAATAGAATAATTTGTTGTAAACATCAGTGGATGTCATGTTTTGTATAAGAGATTACATACAGGGATGGAGCCATAAATATATTTCAGTAAAGCAGTATATCAAAAAAAAAAATTTAAGTGGGGGTTAAATGAAAATTTTTAATTTTAATTAAAATAAAACAGTAAAATTATAAACATAAAATTAACCTTAGTATGAATTATATGTAAGAATTATTTATTTTTAATGGGAGTAAATTATAAAAACTATAAAATTTTTGGGATAAATTTGAAACAACAAAATATTTCAATAGGTGCTGTAGTCCCCACTCGCCCCCACCCAGGTCCACCACTGTATACATATACATATATATACACACACAGAGGTTTAAAAGGGTGATGAATGGTGAAAAAGAAATATTGTCTATGGCTCCAAGATGTTTCTGACAGACTGCCGACTTCCCACAAATATAAGATTTTAAAAACTACTTGCTTTCGTCTTCATCAAGAATTGACTCTCTGAAACCATTTGGATTTTTGTTTCATTTCATGTTCCAAACAGGTCATAGTCAAGCATGGACATGGATTTTTTTTTCCCTTGTAAGAGTTCAAATCTTCTATCTCATTTTTTGTTTTATTGCTTAATTGCTTGTTCTTTAATACTATTTTGATACATCATTTAACTAGCTAAATATTTTTAATAGTTAGTATTTCTTATTGATCAAATTCTTAAATTTCAATAGTATGATAAAGTAATTATAAATGGATAGTCAATTAAACAGAAAATTCAAGACAAACTAATCCTAACTTGTTTTAGAATGGGACGAGATAAAAAAGAAAATAATAGACAAGTTGATTTTCATCACCTATTCAGAAGCCGATTTTTTTTTTCTCTATAATTTGAGGGTTGGGGATTCAAAATCAATACTCTACAATAATATCAAATCAACTTTATAAGTTGAGTTCTTAGCTTATGTCACGTGACAATAGAGACTATGTATGTTCCATGTAACCTTTGAGTTATAAATATAAGAAAGAGTTGGTTTGAATTTCATGTAGACAACGAAAAGAACATTGTATTGACTTTCACAATATTTACATTATAAGTCATATAAAACACGTCCATATATACTTATAGCTACCACAATACATTTTAGATCCACGACAACGACAGCCCTAGCCCCAGCCTCCAAGCAAATTAAAGCTAAAATGGAAACCTCTTTTTCTTCATATTATATTATAGGGTAAATCTGCAGTAGAGTCTCGTTTATAAACCTTATTAGTAGAGCTCATTTTATAAACTGTTCGATAAATTTTAACGATTTAGATATTACTTGTATATGATAATTAGATCCCATCGGCTTGCAACCTCATGTCGCCATCTCGGACAAGAAAAGGTTCCCCCCTCTTGACGGCCTCGCCCTGCAACCCCCCGCCCCCACATCGCTATCTTCGATGAGAAAAGGTCCCCCCACCCGATGGCCTCCCCGCTACCAGATCCTGCCGGCCCACAACACCCTTCCCCCCACCCTGCGACCTCCAACAAAGTCATCCCCCCTCCCCCCCCCCCCCTACAGAGGGCCTCCAGGCGACCTCCCCACCCGTTTCACACGAGCTCTTGCGACCCCTTCGACGTCCTTTGCCTTTCCTTTTTTTTAATTATTTTTTTAATTTTTTTATTCTAAACTAATATGAGGTAAGATATATTGTAATTACCATACACAAGAAATACATAAGCCGTTCGATCATATCTTAATGATTTAAAATGAACTCTACTGATAAAGTATATAAAAAAAACTATATCGCAGACTTATCCTATATTATATATATTTTTATATATATATCCACATATAAGTAACATATTATAATATTTCATTATTTCTCTCTCTCTGTCTGCTTTCTTTTATATTTTTATTTTTTCAGGGGTTTATTATGCTACGCCTGGGGTGCACCATAACCGTGAGTGGATTAGCCATCTCACATGACAACCTCAGGATCTCAGATAGGTCAACGCCGTTCTGACCGTCGGGCAGCCATTCGAACTCGTGCAAGAGTGACGCCACCCAAAAGCAAACCGTGGTCAACCCAAGAGTCTTTCCCGGGCAGGTCCTCCTGCCCGAACCGAACGGCGCGAGCCTGAGATCCGACCCGAACACAGAGAACTCGGGCTCGTTGCTCCCGTGTTTCAAGAACCTCTGGGGCATAAATTCCAGTGGGTCCACCCAAAATTCCGGGTCCCGAGATATGGCCCACATATTCACCATTGCTGTGGTCCCCTTGGGCACGTGATACCCATCAATCGTCGTATCAGTGATGGCCAGGCGGGCCCACGACAGCAGTGGGCCCGGTGGGTGTAGCCTTAGCACTTCTTTAACCACAGCCGATAGATACACCAGTTCGGACATGTCAGATTCTGCTACGGATCTTGATCTCCCGACAACTCTGTCTAACTCATCATGCACCGTCCATTGAACATCTTGATGGAGTACCATCCTCGCTAGGATCCACTCGATCAGTACGGCAACTGTGTCCGTCCCTCTAAATATCATTTCCTACAAATTAAAAGTTACAAAGAGGATCAATATTATTATTAATGCAAATGAGAAGTTGAAAAAGAGGAGAAAGACTTGTGGTAAAAACTTGTACTAGTTTTTATTCACCAAAAACTTCTACTAGTTTTTAGTTCTTTTTATTTATTTTTACGTTGTAAAAATTATATATATGTATATATATTTTATGAGTTATAGATATTTAAAATTCATACATCAAAACTACAGAAAGCACTAATATAACTCATGTGGAAAGGTGTTTTTTCTTTTGAAAAAAAAAAAAAAAAAAACTTGAATTTAACATGAGAGATTTTTTAATAGAATGAGATATGATATCATCATTAAATTTATCTACATCGACCGCAAAAAAGTGATGTTGCGGTGTCGTGTATTTTTAAATGACAATTAATTTGGATGAAAATATTTTACAACAAAAGTTTTTAGTACTATTTATACCGAGTACAGTATGAAATATATATATATATATATATATGTATGTATTGTATAGGAAAGAAATGATTGTTTTGATTACCCAAAGGACGGCGATCATATCGGAGTCGGACAACTTATCAGGTCCCTGGAGGGAAAGCAAAACGTCGACGAAATCCCTTCCCCTTTCTCCGGCCGTTTTCTGACGGTGCTCCGCCAGGATTCCTCCGACAAACCTGTTCACTTTGGGAGCGAGGTTCGAGCATCGGAGGCCGATCCTCTGAGCGTCGAATTCCGCCACCCACCGAAGGTGGTCGGACCAGTTCACCAACCCCAACAGCTCGTACCCTTCCTCCACCAACTTCCTCACCTCCTCCACTTCATTGTTGCTCTCCTCCAGTCCGTACACTCGTCCGAACACCGACCACATCAGGTTGTTCAAAGAAGCCCGTTTCAGGACTTCTCGTACTCGTGTAGTTATGTTTCCTCTGTTTCTCCAAAAGGTTCGGACCATTTGGTCGGCGATTTGTTGGCGCTGGTTCTCGGAGGCCTTAATCTGTTTGGGACAGAACAGGTGGTTGGCGGCGATCCTCCGTAGAGTCGTCCAGTACACGCCGTACTTGGCGAAGCCGATGGCTCGGTTGAACATCAGCTTGTAAGCCGACTCCTTCACGGGGCGGTCGGCGAAGACGGAGCTCGTCAGGATCTCCTTGGCCACGTCCGGGTGGCACGTGACCACGGCACGTGTCTCGCCGAGGCTGAAGGCCATGAGCCGCTTGGCTGCGCAGGAGTCGGCGGCGGCGGCGAGGCGGCGGTGGGCGAGGGAGGCCATAAGGCCCATGCTGCCGACGAGAGGGAGGCCTCGTGGGCCGGGAATGGACGGGCGAGCTGCTGGTCCGCTTCTCCAGTGAAACCGACCCCAGGCTGGGCCGCCGGGGTGGGCCCAATAGAGGAGGGCCAGGGCGAGCCAGGCCAGGCCCATGAGGAGGACCAGCCATGGCCATGCAGAGAAGCTGTCCTGAGAGACGAGAGCGAAGAGCCAGAGGCTCTCCACTTGAGTTTTCATGGCGAAGATGAAATAGTACTAGTTAAGAGGACTCTAAAAGAAAGAAAAGAGAGAGAGAAACAAAAGCGAATGAGCTTGGCCTTTGCCTCGTGAATTTGAAAGGAAGTGGAGGTTTGGTATTTATAGGCGATGAATGTATGTTAATGTAATGCATATTTGTATATACATATATATAATGAGCTCATGGGCTATATAATGATATTTAACCGTTACGCTGAGAAAGTATAACCGAAAATTTGTGTTTTTTGTATTTTTTTTTTTTTCACGTATTAGTGTATGTATATAACTATTATAATATATATATATAATATATATGTATATATATTTTCATGTAATAGAAGTGATCGCCAATGCCACGCGCCTCTCACTCGCTGGCATGCGCTTTCCTATGTTTGAGGGATATAATTGGTCAAAATTGAAAGTATTTAAAATTATGAGGCTGATCGTTTTGTTTTTTGTTTTTAATAATATTATGTTAATAAATTATAATATTTTTTTTAATTAGAAGTACGAGATTCAAACTTTGCATAGAACCGGTAACTACAGTATTCGTCTTCAATATAGGATGGTTTTAATTATAAATCGTCCATTTGGTATACTTAATATTCATTTAGAGTATCTTTAATACAATATTAAAAATACACGAGAAATTAGATCAAATAAAAAATTAGACAACTATTAAAAAAATGGATGAACTTTTTTTTCTTTAAAAAAATTATCGCGGATCATTAAATTATATATGATTATCAATTACTGATTAATTATTTTTTAAAAAGGTCATTTTTTCTAATTTAATAAAATTTCAGATTTTTATTAAAAAAAAGTTTTTCTCCCTAATATTTATGTTCCATTTTTGGCATATGTTATATATCAAATGTAAATTTAACCAGAAATGTTTATTGGCCAATAACTACAAATATCGAAGCTTAAAATTCTCTTCCAAAAATATATATAAAAAATTCAAATTGGGATTATGTAATGGAAAAGATATATTGAATTTGTTGCAGTCTTTACTGTGTAACATCAATATTTATACTTACGGAGAAAGAAGTTAATAATATTTTTACGATAAGTAATTGAAATAGATAATAAATTTTAAAAATATTTAGAGTAAATAATAAATTTATTAGATAAATAAATATATATATATGTATAAAAATTAGGTAAATAAGTTATTTCTAGTAAATATATTATTTACTTGACAAATTTTATATTTATCATTATTTACTTCAAATATTAAAAAATTTTGCTATTTACTTCTTTAAATTTCGTAAAAACCCTACTAACTATGATTTCTGTTATATGTTTATTGGTGATGGCTACGTGAGGACCAACCTTGGGCTCTTTAGAGGAATGTCATCGATTCATCCTTGGATTGAATTATGTCATGAAAAAGTGTGCAAAAAATGCTATATCAATATATAACTTTATTTAGGGGGAGTTTGACTCTCCAACTCAAACTTGAGATTTAAACTTAAATTTTTATTTTTTTCTGAAAATGTTTTTTGTCTTTTCTGAAAAAGTTTTTTGTCTTTTCTAAAAAGTCAACAAAAATTACTATTCAAACTTAAAAATTTCAACTCAACTCAAATTCAACTCAAACACCAGAATATTAAATATATCATTAAGTTATCGGTTGCTAACCATCTTAATACCAGTATTGATATCCACTATGATGTCGATCGATGACCGCCTTAAATGGCTAATAGCTTCAAGCGTCGTGATACCAATCAATAACCGCCTATATCTAGAGAATTACTACTAATAACTATCATAATATTAATTAGTAACCGACGATATCCACATAGATAATTATCGATAATTGCTGATATCTACCAAAAATTATCTTATCATTGGCAAGACCAACCGTATGGATATTGGAAACTGCCATATCGTTGGCAATAAACTATACTACGGTTGATTTTTTTTTTTTTTTTTTTTTACGATATAATGTTGAAAATTTATATTTATAACAAACAACCACAAAATGCAAAAATAATCCATAAAAATTGAAGAAAATTCACAAAAATCTAAGAATATCATTAAATTTCAAATATTTCATGAAAAAAATCAAGAATATATAAAAAAAAAAATCCATAAAATTCATGAAAAAAAAGACTGTTCCTCCCCTCAACAACGAATCTTAAGTTAATGCATTGACAACAAGGCTATGTCTTCACTCGTCAAAAAAAAAAAAAAAAGTTTGTATTCTGCCGAATCTTTTTTTGTGTTAATATGATTTTGACCATATTTACAACTCGTTTATCAAATCATATGGAAAAGGTAATGAGATTAAAAAATAACATAACGGAATATGAAGGAGGATAATTGATTCAATATCCAATACTTATTTGCCTATTGGATGGTGTAAAGAGAAATAATAAGATTTCTCTTTTTTGTTAAACTTAAGAATGTTAATCTTACTCATGTTATTACTAAAATATTGTTTTGACCAATCAAACAATTATTGGCACGTGAAATTATTTTAAGAGTATATTATTAAATGTGGCATTCATTCCCTTTGATAAGAATCAACACCAGAGATATAAGTATTGACACTCTCTTTTCTCATTTCATATATTGTGTGAGTCCGTTAAACTCTCATAATTACTCATTTTGTAAATAAATACATTTACTAAATGGGAAAGAAAATAACTACTCATATTTCCTTTTCATTTCATACGAAGTAAACACGTCCTTAATGTTCAAAAACTTATATTACCAATAAGATATCCTCTCGTCAAAGGATCTTTTGTCTTTATAAGCTAAACTATAGGAATCTTTTGTTGCTGCTTAGTAAATCATTAAATTATGAAACTGCAACTTTAAAACAGCTTTTTACAACAAAAAGTGCATTATCAGATAAAGTCTTATTTGTAAGAGATAATTACTTTGTTGGCAAAAATTTGAGGCCACAATGATGATTGTTAAGGTTAAATTCGTATCTCATCTCTCACCGTATATGTGTCAACTTATATCTCTAAAATACTAAGAAACGAGTTAGAGTAACTCCTAAACAGGTCAAATCCACTCGTCTAACAGCCATTCTCACAGGTCAATCTCATGAGTCGATACACAACCTTAGACAAGAAGTTAACGAAGGATAATATTAGCACCTTCCTATTTTAGAGGAATGTGAATCAAATCAGCTAAAAATAGAACAAAATCAACAGAATCACTGCATGAAAGGTTACAGAGGAATATTCAACAGTTTAACTTTTAGATTTTTTTGTTTTCATTGCAATTTCTTAAAAACTTTATGTTTTTAAGAAATTAACCCAGAGTTAATTAAAAGAAATTCAAAAAGGACATATTATATCTTAAAAAATGATTTCAGGGTACTCAGATGTTACATTTTCAAATTATCGAGTACCATTTAATAAATAATCTTAGTATCAACAAGATAAATTTCCATTATTTATTTATTTTTGTTGGAAGTTTTAGTTCTTAATCTTAAAAGAGATGATGACTTTTGAAATCAAATGGAGATTATCATCTGCTCATTTCATAGTAACGTGAAATTTTACACAACCGGTAACATGAGTTATGCAAATATCTTATTCACAGTGCGAGGGCGGGAAAAAAAAAGAAAGAATATTTTGAACTTTACGTGATTGTCTTTGTATAATTTCAAGTTATATTCATTGATAGATGATATAATTAACATTAACTCTTCATTATTTAAACATCACCATAAATCTAGGATTATTATAGCCCAAAAAACTATATAAGAAATTTAATTTAAAGACTAATATATTATTTAAAAAATATTAATTTAAAGACCTTACAATGCCAATTGTTCCGTGAAATTTGAGTGCTAACACCTTTTAGTGGGTTTTACGAGATCACTGTTAATATAACATATAATTAAGTTGCAAACTATTTCATTTGTTTGATTTGCATGAGACGCATAATTGTTTTCAGATAGGAATCTAGTTTTAACCTATTAGTAAAGATTCAAAATTGATTCCCAAGTAATTAGCTCAAAAGGGATCTTTTTCCCTTGAAATGTTGCCTTCTTTAGATAGTTCCAAAAGATATCATTTGCTGTCAAACATTTTTTTTAAAAAAATCACTAAATCATTTTCCACCCCAAAAAAAAAAAAATATATATATATATATATATATATATATATTAACTAGGATGATGGTAATTGATGGCCGACATGTAACCTAGTTGGTAGAAAAATAAACAACAACTAGAAGTTAATTTTTAAAAGGAACATTTTATAAAGATTCCAAAATTGAGCTATGCCTAAGGACCCTAATCAACCCTTAGGTGCATACCAAGTCATTTTACGCTAGCAACAAAGGTATCGTAAATTTTCGTAAGTCATCCATACATTATATATATATATATATATATATATATTTATATATATTAGAAAGAGTATCGTTCAAATTCGACAAATGTAATTTTTAATTTTGATACATATAATAGTATTGATATATATGTAATTTTGTATAATTTTATATGTAGAATATTATTAGTCTAAGTGATATGTACAATATGAAAATACTATATTAGAATCAACTAGCTATTACATTATTAACCTATAAAAAAGATTACAAGTATCGTTTCATAAAAGTGTTAGATATGAGACTATATATTAACCTATAAAAAAGATTACAAGTATCGTTTCATAAAAGTGTTAGATATGAGACTATATATATACATGTATATATTTGTATTGGTTAACATTGATATGTTTACACGTATCTCTTGAATATCATATAACTAGGCGCGGAAAGGATCCTGAAAGCAGATTGTTGTCCATAACTTACGAAAGTGCATACAACATTTTGATGTTAAAGACAGATTTTAAAAATCGTTACTTTATTTTCAGTTTAATGCTACCACCCTTTTAGTTTTAGTTGAAGTGAGCTATTATAAAATTTTTTTTTTCATTTATTAATTAGTTAGATCATAATCTTGAAAATTGAAATATTCCATTTATTTTTTACATCTTTAATAAAGAAATTTTGAACCATTCTTATTGTACCTCTTACGATTATACAAAACATGTGCCTTTTTTTTTCAGTAATAATTTCTTTTTTCGTAACGAGACAGGTCATATCATATAACTAGACAAATAAAACACAAATAGACACACTATCTTCTTCTTCTTCTTCTTCTTTTTCTTCTTCTTTTAAGGGAAAAAAGAGCTAAGAGAAAGAAGGGTTAAAAAAGACATACATATTGATATTGATAGATTGTCAGAATTATGTTATCTCTAGAGGCCTTTTTTCCCTCTTCATCAAGGAATCTATAAATATTACCCGTGCCTACTAGTACATGTTAATTAAAAGAAGGTCCACAATATAAAAGATTATTACGAATTCCTACTTGTCATTAATGGTAAATAACGTGGTGATCTCAACTCTCAAGCTTTTTTCTTGTTAGAGTATTTTAAATTACTTTAAATTTAAATTGAATTCACTCAATGATACACATAATGATATGTTCGTGTACGTATAGTATTGGAATGAATTAAAAGTATACCTTTTATCAATCTTAAAAACCGATCGAGGAATTAGCATTAGAAGATTAAACTCTTCAAATTAAACTTTGAAGGGTTTTAATTTTAATTCATGTACTGTATTATATTTAAAGAGTTATTTTTAATCCGTTTTTTTAATGAGATAATTATTCTTTATGGGAACTTAATGTTATAAGTTATCCATTTATTTGCAAATCAGTATTTAGAGGTTAGCACAATATAGAAAGTGAGAAAGCAAGTAAAGATTACTATAAAACTGCTAAAATAATTATCCTTTGAGATTGTGAGTTTCTCCTTCTCTTTCTCTCTCTGAATACGAAAAAAAGTTATTGTGTTTGGCCGGAGCTTTGACGTCGCCTCCGGGAGCATCACCAGGCTTCCGACCCTAAAGTTCAGTCCCTGAACTCATCTCGATGTCGACTTTCTCATGATGATGGCCATGTATAGAGCCGCGTATCCGTTGGAGCGGATCTATATTACCTGTCTTGGAGGTGGGTTGTCCTTCTAAGGTGCATCCACTCAGATATGGCTTCCGTTCAACGGCCGATGGCTTGCTACCGATAGATCTTTTTTTTGTTTTTTTGTAATAAGGACGTTGATATTTCCACTCCTTTAGTGTGTTTTTTTTATTTACTCTGGTGTTTTTACTTTGGTTGTGTCTCCCATCCGTTTGTTATCAGATGTCATGGTATGAGTGCCCCCGTTATGTAGGGATTAGTTTCAATTGACTGGGCTAGTCCATCAACTGTTTTGATATTGTTTACGAGCAATGATCAAGTTTGAAGTTTATTTACCAAGCGGGTCTTCTCCCATTTGAGTCTCGGTACTTGCATTCACTCCCGTGCTACTTTGATTTTTATTGGTGGATTCAATCTTTAATTTAAGTTCGAATTCTTTTGTATTTAGAACCATTTATGTCTTACGTATTTTGTTTCTTGTGAATTGAAATTTCACTTTAAAATATATATATATATATATATATATATATATATATATAGAAAGTGAGAAAATTAAGGGGATGTCAATATCTATATACCTCATTGTTATTGATTACCGGAGAAAACAAAATTAATGTAATATTTACCTAGATACCTTTCACATATAAGTTCATATGTACAACTCAATGATTACTTAATTATGTAAAAAAATATTTTAATAAATAAATTGATAAGATTTTTATTATTAAGTTTAGTGGTGAACATCGGTGGGTTGGGTGGGTTTTTGAGATTTTTCAAATAAAAATTTAATCTAATAATGAATCAACATAAAGTTTAAAAATCAACCCAATATTAAGTTTCCCGGTTAGACAGGGTGGGGTGAGCGGGTGAGACATTATTTAAGAAAAAAAAATGAAGATATAATCTTTAAATAAGAAAGGTAAGGAAAAAAAAAATTAAAATTGAGTTCATAAAACATTATCCGTACCAAGTTGGAAAGGTAAAATTAGTATAATTTCTTTAAAATTACAATTGAGTAGACATTTTACTTAAGTTTGGATGTTAAATTACTTTAAAGAGTAATGTTAATGAATGATAACCATTTTATTTGAGTTTAATTAAGTTTGTTTATCACAATAGATTGTAGTGTTATAATTTGTTTTATTATCGAGTATTTTATTAAGGGATTTTTTTTTTTTTAGGGATTTAAGGGAACATTATCGAGTACTTGAACTCAAATAATAATAAAATTCAAATGTGTTCATGTAATAAATTATGTTCTATATATATATATATATATATATATATATTTTTTTTGTGACATATTATGTTTATTTTGATCTCAGAGTCTCAATAAATTAATCCACGAAATTAGATATTCTTTAATTGGATTGAACTGAATAAGGAGATTAATAATGGACTGATGGCCTCAATTCCAACCTTGCGGATTAAATTATATATTGATCCATAAAACAATCCTACCACTATCTATTTGATATTTCTTCAATACTCCACCATGGATTGGAAACTTGTTATCGGATCAAAGTATATCATTTTTGAAGGCCATATGCAATAAAACAACATATATATATATATATATATATATTATGAACATCAACACTAATTTTAACTTTTAGAATACTAATTCATGTACCATATTTTTATTGATAGATGTAATTAATTGATATAATAATATTTTAAACACTTACTTATAAAAAAATGATAATATATCACATAGATTTGTATTCAAAAATTATGATTAAAGTTGATATTTATAACAAATTTCTATATATAACAATAATAGTATGTGAAAATAGGAAATAAAGTGACTTATAAGTCTCTACAGATTATCTTCCAGTCAACAATTACCTAAAAATTATAACATAATATGATTTACTTAATTCTTCCTTCTAAGATTGTTTTGGTTAAACTGTTGGTCGGTTTAGATGTTGTAACTTCTCGTGTGTGTGTGTGTGTGTTAAAAAAAAAAAAAAGAAAAAAAAAAAATTGTAGTGCGTGGAATCAATGTGGACAAAGGGCGAGCGTAGGGAAGGGCATTTTGGTTTGGGAAATCGACAAGCTAACATGGAAAGGGGTGGGCTGATAGTAAAACAGGGTCAAGCAGTTGGGACACGTGGGGGATTGTGTGGCTGGGCATTGTCGGAGTCAGAATCTCACAGTCTCAGACAGTCAGTTGGGGGTTTCACAGCCTCTCTCTCTCTCTCTCTCTCTCTCTCTCTCGTACACTGTTCTTGGACCTCCATCCTAAGTCGACAACGCAGTGCAATGTATGGTCCACCATCCTCTTCTCTCGCCACGTGTATTTTCATTCAATCATTATATTCTTGACGGTGACAACTCCTTTTCCCGCACGTACCCCATTCTTTTGTCTTGTCCCCCCTTACGTGGCCTTCCCATTAGTGATTTAAAGGGCAAAATGTTTTTGAACATTTTTTTGTTTCCTACAATACCCTTGATGTTTTTCCATAAAAGATGAGTCATGAAAGGGTGTTATGGTCAAAGTGTGGGAACATGGCATATTCGATGGAAGATAGTGAGACTTGGACTGAACATAGGGTAATGGCAGAGTGATGGAGAAAAGCCAAAAATGGAGCGGCCCCACTGATAATATTCGGTGGACGGCTTGGATTTGTGAAACTGAGCGATCAGCATTCCCTGTCCGTTGATCTAATGCATGACCTTCATTCTCTTGTGAAAGGAAAAGGATGATTTTTACTGTTGGAGGAACGAACTGTTATAACTATTAGGATCTGTTTGGTACATAAGTTTAAATTGATATTTTTGAGTTATTATTTTTGTAAATTATAAATATGATTTAACAATAATTTTTATATTAAATTTTATTAAAATATATAAAATTTTAATTCCAACATTCTTAAATTAAAAAAAATAATAGTTGTTGTTGAAATAACTCCTAGTTTAGTTTAATTGTTAGTTCAAGCTCTGTGTGTGTGTGTGTGTTTTTTTTTTTTTAGAATTTAAACTTTATATTTTATAATTAAATTAAGTATAAAATTATTATCAGACTATAATTATAATCACAATGAATCAAATTGTTAATTAAAAAATTAATATAATAAGTAAAATAACAATTTTAACCGATAAATTAAAAAAGAAAAGTTTTTCTTTTGCAAAAAAAATAATAATAACTCTTGTGAAAGGCGAGACGGTCAAAAGACTGAAATAGCGAAAGTAGATGGAAAGATGGTTTTTTTTTTTAAGTTAAAAAAATATTTTTAGTGTGGAAAACACTATTTCCACAAGAAAGACGAGCGACCAAGACCATGACTATCATCATGGTCAATTTTTAGCTATATTTCTTTGGAATTTTCTCCTAACAAAACAGAGGGAATCGTTATTAGTAGGTTTTTTTTTTTCTTCTTTTTTTTTTTTCTTTTTGTAAAGCTGTACTCCTCTTGAAGAAATAAATTAGGGTTAAAAAAAGAGGAGTTTTCATTAATTTTTTTTTCCCTAACGAAAGGAACAAGAGATTTGAATTCCTACGCTTTGATTTTCTTCCCTGGGTTACCTTTTTTTTTTTAATTTGAACTTTCCAAGAGAGAAATAGAGGAAAAGCAGATGAACCCCACAACTTTTTGTTTGCAGTGTAAGTAGCCAAAAAAACAAAAAAAAAAAATAATAATAATAATGAGGGTGGACATGTTGTTATAAATAGTAGGTAAGGATTAACCTCTTCGTCTCAATAATGTGATCAAAAGATATTCCTTCTTTTGGGGTTGTTGATCATAAAAATAGACTACACCGCACGAGTGGTCATAGTATATATGACATGATATGTATATGTAAATATTTTAATATAAATTAACAATATTTGAAAAATCATGTCTCACTTTTATTGGAAATTAATGTGGACTTCTTAATTAATAATAATTACTACTACTAGCTAATGAAAGCATATTCATTTTTAAATACACGAATTTTTTTTAGTATTTTAATCCCTTTAACGGATTCAATACGCGTAAGTAAGCTTCTTAGGAGCTTACAAAAACCAGCTTTTTCTAGTCAGTCCACTCACAAGACTTTGAAGATGGAACCTTAATTAATTCAACATTTTCAAAGTTTTTTAACCTTTTTTTTTTCCCCCCTTTCTAAACGGACTTTAAGCGTGATGAAAGAAAATATTATTATTATTATTATTTTTTATGCGTACATGTAAGGAAAGGCAAATTTCCTATCTTCAGCAAAGGGGCCAACTTTGAATAATATGATTGCTTAGTTGAGAAATCCACACCAAGAAAATTCCAACTATAATTTTATATTATATACTTCATGATTCGGGATCTTTGACATCTCCAGTTAATAAAAATAAATAACTCTCTCAAATTTTGAATTTTAGAGTTTCGTACATATCTAAATTTATTCTCATTCACCCCGTTGTGCTAGTCCCGGGAAAATATAAAACATTGTATAACGCATTTTTACATATTGAAATTGACTCTTGGAGGAAGCCAGGAAAGCTTCAAAGCAACGCAACTTCCTAGCCATTTATCACGAGTAAATACCTATTCATAAACTCTTCATAAAAATATGACAAAGACTGTAGTGCCGACAATTAGCTATCATTTTATGTTTTATCAAACAAATTAATAAAAGAAATATTGTCCGAATCTTTCAAAAAAAGATGCTTCTTACGTCTAAGTTTGGTCATTATTAGGAAGTGGGAGAGGGAAACAATTACTTGGCTCTTGCCCTTGACTAATACAGAAATTGCAGCTGAAGAAAAATATAGAAATATTAACCTGCTTAAATATATATATACACATATATAACTATATATATATATATAGGTTTTAAATTATGTTTTCGGAGGGTACTAAAACTTGTATGTAACAAACGTAGCCAAAGAAAAGTACTGGTCTAATGACGGAGATTATTATGACCTTAGGATATATATCCCCACACGAAAATCCTTAATGAACAAGTGACTAATATTATAGTATTTGATTTTGTACAAATTCATTATTTCATTCATGTTTTGGAACTTTGTTTGTATATATATATATATATAATTTCGATTAGAACTATGCATATTTTTTCTTAGGAGTTGTCGACATAAAATACAAGGCATGCATGGACTTTTTTGAGCACGTACGATATGTATAAACCACTTAAAGCCTAAAAGGGTATGAATTTTAATATAACACGACCTTTCTATTATTATTTTGTTTGTTTCCTGATCCGTCATCAGTATTTGATGGATAACTAAAACATTATGTATAAAAGTTTTATATGTCATACGTACGTACGTAAGTCTATAGTTTTTGACAATTCGGCCATATAACAAAATTACAGTTTTTTTCATTTTCAAAAAAAAAAAATCCATTTTATTCCTAATTGATTGATTAGATCATCTGGTCCAACCATTTAAAAATTAACCTTTATACTTGGGAAGGCGGTGTGATTGACAAGATCTAGTACGTTTCCTAAGATTTGGACTTGATTAATGTATATAAAGGGATTACGCCTTTTGTATAGGGACTGAGATTCCTCTAATTAATTTTAGTGTTATAAATGATGTCTAATCAATCTTTTTATGTCATGTTAAGTTAAGTGTTAAAACACAGAAAATTCAGTTGCAAAAGAATTTTAAATTTCTTAAGTGACTAGGTATACTATGATTGGTAAGATGACATTTACAAAATCGAAATATAAATAGAAGATCTGATTCCCTTACATACACAAAATTTGGTTCAATATTTGGAAAAGAAAAGGCAATTAAATCACACACACGTATATATAAACATATATATATGTAAAAAGTAGGGTTTCGTGGGCATCAACCTATAGAATTTGTAGGTGATGATGCCATAATAGTGTGACAACAAACAAAATGTAAACCTTAATGAAAATTAATGAGTGAGGAAGAACCTTAGTACTATGGCATTGATTACCTCAATCGAACTTAAAATGTTTGGATTTACAACATATATAATAGCGCGCGTGTGTGTGTGTGTGTGTATATATCTATGCATGTATGTATGTGTTAGTAGTGGGCTAGATAGTTAGTACCAAACGCACTTGATTTAATCAACTTTCATCAAAGGATGATTGGATTCGATTCCATAATCTAAGCAAGAAATTCCCCCATGACTAAAAAGCTTTTGTGGGTGTAGCTAGGGGGAGAGGTCTAAAGATTCTTGACTTAATATTTTCTTTTCAATTTTTGAATCTTTGAATGATAAAAAGAATATGTTCAACAATATTTGTCTCGGGGTGATCTTCAAGCATGCATGCTCAAATATTTAGTGATTGGTCATCCTCAGTTGTGATTCCACTTTCTTTTTTACTCAAAAAGAATTGAACAAAAGGCAACTCAAAGCAAAATATTGGGCCCTACATGTTGATTTGCTGGTTCCAAAATATCCAATTCAAAGAGGGTGGAAAAAAAAAATTTTCAAGTCACTATTTTCTTTCTCTTTTTTTTTTTTTTTGTTTTTTTGTTTTTTTGTTTTTTTTGTTTTTTTGTTTTTTCATTTTTGGTTAAGCAGGGGACTTTTCTTTTCTCTCAATTGTCAATTATCCTTCCTGAAAAGAAAGTCAAGAGAGGGAGGAAAAAAGGACTTGGAAGCGCGTAACTCTTTGTAGCTTAAATTTAATAATGATCTCGCTCAAGATATTTCTACTGATGACAATTCTAGAGATGACTTTAAACTGTTTCCTATGTGAGAGTTAATATTAGTTGGTAAATTTGTTTGTTGGTAAATTATTACCAAATAATACTAATTAAGTTCAACTAGAGCACCCGACAATATTAAATTTGGACATTTGAAGGATAAAGAGAAGAAAAATGACACACGTAATGGACAAGTAGTTTCATGACATATCACAAAAGTTGTTATTGCTCTATAGAGAAAGACATTGCAGAACAAAAACTACATAGAGGCATGTAGAGATCAAGTGCCTAACCCAATGTTGGAGAGAAAATAACAATAATAATAAGAATAAAAGAAAAAATATATATATATATATATGTTTTACTTTAGAAGAGAGAACCAACTTTAGTGTTGATTTTGATCAGTACTTTATTAGGAAATGCTGTAGCATAACCAAAGTGCAAGCAACTAGATAAACAAAATGAGCATAATCTTAGGGCTCAAATATATTCTCGCTTTCCTTTCTCTGGAGATTTGATTCCTGATGCAAAATATTTTCCTGTTCTTTTTTATTTTATTTTATTATTTTATTTTTGAACTTCTTTATCACAAACACACAACTTGCTTGCTCAAATATTCACCACCAACTCGAGTATTATTATTTTTTTCTTTTATCCCAAATCCTCCAATACCAAATTCTATAATATTTTCCCTTTTATATTTTCTAATTGCTTAGAAAAATATGGTTGGTGCCTAACAGCTCAAGTACAATATTAAAGATAGATCTACCCCAAGCCTATAGTATATGCCATTATGATCTCTACATACTTCCCAAAATTAGCTTACCAACTTTAAAGCAGCACATTTTGTTAACTTGAATATTATTGATTAACTATTAATTAACATCGTCCCATACATAGTTTAGTACTCTACAAATAATCTAATTAAAGTGATGTTTTGTTTATTATAAAGATCTAAACAATTCAAGTTAATGATGATGAATTAGTGGCATGATTATGAGCTACACAAGTACTTAGCCCTTTGGTTGCTTAGGAATCATATTTTGGTTTTTTTTTTTTTTAACTAATAATTTAAGTTTGGATAAGAGATTATGATCATCATAATCTAAGCAATTTTCTTTTTAAAGATACTAACATTGAACCAAATCAACTTTTTGTATGGTAATTGTTCGCCCTTATGTGTGTGTGTGTGAAGAAATGGCTAGCTTCATGTTGCAGCATGGGCATTGTTATTAATTATCAATATTATTAAAGGAAAAGATGTACCAAAAATTCTTTAAGCATAGCTTTTTGTGGGTTACTAGAATAAGATTTTTGTGTTCATGTACCTAATAAGATTTTTTTTTTAATTTTTTATTTTTGATAAGATGGTTGTTAAGTTTTGGCACCTAATTATTTTTTTGATGTAGAGAAAACACGTAGTTTTCTCTTGTAATCTTCTTTTTCATTATAGTAAATGACTACATCGATTGATTGCTTTTTTTCTTATTTTTTTTCTTTTACGACTTTATTACTTTTGGTAGTAAAGAATTAAGACGTCTAATACTTAACAACAATTACTCTCATTGTGATAAGTTAGGCACAAATACCAAGACTATATAGTCCACCATAAGTGTTTAATAACCAATTCAAATGAACCTTTACTAATAGAAATCAAAACAGGAGAAGAGAAAGTTCCAAAAGGAAGAGTAAAAAAAAAAAAGGAGAAGAGAACGAATATTTCTGCTTCCCCAAGCATATAATATATAAAGATTTAGATATGGTGTTGTTATTAAATAATAACAATGGAGATGTGGTCTCTTTTTCTATTCAACATATATATAGTCACATACCTCGGAATCCTTTTATGGATAGAAAAACTAAAAAACTTTTAACATTATTTTTTTAATTATAGCTGGAAATTTCTTAGCAATTCTACACTAAGTTGACTGAGAACTAGTCCAATTAGAAAATCAAATATATGTCAACATGGAATATATTATGTCGTTTAATTACTTCTTATGGAAGCTTGTTAGTAAGTTCAACTTATAGGCAAGTAAGCTTCCTAAGAAGTGGGAAGGAAAAAAAAAAAAAAAAAAAAAGTAAGCTTCCTAAGAATTTTCTTCCCAAATATCAAATAGAGGAGTTAAAGTGAAATCTAATTATCACTAATCTGTGATTAGGCAAGTGGTTTAATACTTTAATCATCACTTGAAATGGTACAAAGACTAGGAAAAGAATAATCATATAATTAATAGTATTTCCAACTTGTCAAACCCTCTTGTTCATAAATATATTAAATATTACTCGTCTATATAACCCAACAAAACTTTACTTAGCTGTAAACCGGAATAAAAATTAAAGAATAATAATTTTCTTCAAATATTTTTAATGGGTGAGACTTACTTGGTATATACCATGATGCTTCTGTGTAGAGGAGAATTTTATAATTAAAAAAAAAGATATTAATTTATATATCAAGTGAAAATCAAGCAAAATCCACAAGTTGATCCAAGATGGAAACTTTTATTTATTTATTAGAGGAGTTTTGACGTTGTGTACCCCTTTCACCTATACAGAAAGACAAACGTGCCTAAAATTGACCAGCTAATAGAAGTCAGTCATATCCATAATTCCATATCTATTTTGTATATAATTATTAACAATTTTAGTTATTTCCGAACAGTTAGGGGGAAAAAAAATCTATTTAACTGAGGCTTTTCTCTTCATGACTCCTCTAAATACGCCAAAGTTGGTGCTAAACAAAACAAAATCCCTTGCTAATATAAAGAAGAGAATATACATATATATATATATATATTTTGTATGTTTGTATAATCTGAAAGCCTAGTTTCCTGACCCTTTGAAGAAGGAAGCACACAAATACAAACTAGCCATTTTCCACTATGTTCCTGTATCCACTTGGTGCACAAAAAGCCACCTGACTTTCTTTTTTGTGCCCTTTCCATCAAAATGTCCAAAAACACTATTACTTTACAGCCCACTATTCCAGCTCTCCTGCCCATTGACAGCTATTTTTCAGATTCTATATTGGAAAAAGTTCTTAAAAAATAAAAAAAAGTTGGTTTGATACTAATCGTCCAACTTTTATCCCACCAAGTTATCCCCCTTTTTTTTTTTTTTTTTTTTGGGTTAACTTTGCTATTATTTTACATTGTTCACTGAGGGAGAGAACTTGACCCAACAGGCTTGAACTCCAACTCGAAGTCTAAGCTGGGCTAGGCCTATTCCTTTAGCCCCAGCACAACTTGCATCTGGCAGTTCCATAGACAAGTTGAGGAAGCACAGCTTGCTCCGGTCTTGAACCCGACCTCAACCTCAGCCTCACCCCTACCATGACCCCAATGTCGTTTCAAGCTCTAGTCCCGGGCCCAACCTGATCTAGTCCGGACATCAATCCCGACCTCAGTGCCTGCCCGAACCTTGACCCTAAAGGTCAAGGTCAAGGTCAAGGTCAAGGTCAAGGTCGAGGTCGAGGTCGAGGTTAGGGTTAGGGTTGGGGTTGGGGTTGGGGTTGATGTCAATACAAGGACTAGGGTCGGTTTGATGTCGGGACTAGGGCTTGAGTCAATGTTGGGGCTAAGGCCTAGCCTGTGCTAGAACCAAGACATGGGGACGATGTCAGGAAGGACGAGGCTTGGTAGGGGAATTGAAGTCAAGCTCGGAGTTAGGGGTGAGATAGGGATTGAGATCGCGGTTGGTGTCAAAGTCGGCATCTAGGACATGAACCAAGCAACAGTTAAATTTTAAATTTTCAAAAATATATTTTTTCCTGTTTTCATAGTTCCAAACAAAAGAAAGATTAACATTAAAAAAAATTTAATTTTTTTCCCTCCATAATTTTCTAAATTACAAACAAGAGGAAGAAAAACACAATTCTAATCAGGTTAAAGCATTGAATTTCCTAACCAACACTAGTTAAAATAAGTCAACATGAGCCCATTCATTACATGGTGAGATAGGAAATTCAAAAGGAAAGAGATTTATAAAAGTCCCCTGTAAAAGCTTCACATAATAATAGTTTCATCATCCAAATATCTCAGCTCCTAGACTCTCCTAGCTATATCCCATATATGTCAGACACTACTACCAACCCAGGTTTTGCACAGATTCTTGGTTTATAGAATTAGAAAGGTCAGCCCTTCGTGAAACTAAGTATGAGTCCATCGATGTCCACTGGGAGAAACAACTTTTGCCATAAACATCCTGTGGATATAACTTCCGGCGGTTGAGCAATGGTGGTCATCTCGTTATCTCTATGCACAATTCCAACTACAGTCACTGTGCTTCCTTCCTGTATATACCTGCCAAAACTCGATACAAGTTTGGGTCGTAAGAAAGGTTGGTTTAAACCAAGAGAAAACACAATACTCTGAAATTGGGTTGCGGGTTACCCTTCTTCTAGACGCAAGAGACGCGGTTCATCTGAGAGGTTCCTCTCTCTTAACCATTTTCTGAGGGGAGAAGAGAGGATATTGCATGGTCTTGTGGTGTTGACAAGTTGACTCTCGACAACCAAGGGAATCACTCTACAGCCGGAACCGGCTTTGACAATGGCTCTGAGACCAGACTTCTTATCAGTTATGTAAAAGTCTGTGGAGAACCTCTGTCAGGTCGAAAGCCCAAAGTAGACCATAAATTATGACTTCAAAATGAAGGAGAATCAAAGATTGTTTTTATATTCTTCATAGCGGCGTTTTTACTTCATTTGATTGCTCCTACTAGAAAATTCACATGCTTGGTTGATTTATGCCCCGGCTATTGAGTGTTCGGAGTCAAATTATTGCCCACAATTAGTATAATAGACAACTCATGATTATCCATTGTATTTAATTCGAAACAATCTTCCTCACTCGTGCATGATAAGTATTTATAGGGAGGTACCGAGGATTCCACATAGTATATGCATGATGAATGGATTAGAGTGATTTTTATGGTATTATATTCTTTGCCAGACACGGTTCTTTGAGTTAGTATCTATATTTAGGTTTTCAGTTGTAACTGAAGGAACGATATATTATCACCGTAATTTTTATTTAGATTTTTATTTTTTTAGTGAACCGTTTTAGTCAGATAGGCTATTGGGGAGTTGGTTCCCTAGTTTTACATGTATTGGGTTAAGAGAGGTTGAAGGTGAAAAAATTAAATAATAGTTTCTCTTGTAATCTTTTTCATCACCATAGCGACATTCTGTAGTGACTAAAAGTGAATGTAGCTCTCACATTGAGAATGAACTACTATAAATCTTGTATGAGATCGTTTGATTTGTTTTTCTTCAATTTTATTTCTCATAGTGCTAAAGAATTAGGGTGTCTAATTCTTAGCACCGACCACTTTTGAAATAAAACCAGTTCATGGAAAAAGCTTTCAAAGAAGCAACTGGAGGAATACGGCAAAGATCCTATGGCTTTGGAACACTGGATGTTTCAAGAAAACACAATGATGATCAGCGAAGAAACACCACAACTCACAAAGTGAGAGCAATGTAATATGATCCTGAGACTCGGAGGGTGGTTATTCTGATAAACAAGCAACATGCTGAGCAAGAAGTAGAAACTAAGTCAAGTTGCTACGGAGAAGAGTCAAAAGACTAGTAAAGAGAAGTAATGTGGTTCGTGTTCAAGTGCAAGGCAAGAACAAAATGATTAGAGAAAGAGTAACGAAAAAAGACGATCCTCAATACAATATTTAAAGCAATACGAATGATAAGCAACAATCCAGTGCTGATCTAAACAGCTAAAGCAGAACAATGAATCACACTCACCTCACAATATGCAAGACTCCATTGGAAGCATGATCTATTGACCTTCACTGGCTTTAAACCCAAGCCCCCGTATTCATACAAAAGAGTTGACGAATAGATACATCTAGTAGCCTTTTCGTATGAAGATTCCAGGGAGACACTTCCACATGATGCAAACTGGAAATCATAAGAAAAAGATGGAAATATTGTTTACACTCCGTCATGTTAACGAAAGATATCATCTACTAATACCGATAAGATAAATTACCAACCGAATGACAGTTGGAAAATGATCAACAATATACAGAAGAAAATCAAGCCCAAATCAATACATATAAAGGTAGAATACTGTAACTGAATAACATCATCAAATTTTCTACAATGAGACTACATATTTAACCCAGAAGCTCGATATTCGACAAATTTTATTGAAAGTGAGACAGGACAAGCATTAAGAGGGGCCTACTTTATGTTAGACCATTGAAATGTCTCTGAAATTTGAGACTTCTAAGAGATAGGATTCTATCCTAAAAGGTCAAACTATTAAGCGGAGTTGCCAAATACCCTTTATATGTCTATTATCATCACTGTGTTTTTATGACGTGGGACTCGGGTTTCTTTTTAGCTTTATAGCTGTCTTCTAAGCTTTCATAAACTCTATGAGTTCAGAAATCTGTCTCTCAGTAAATTTTCTAACGAACAAGTTATTTAGCATAAACAATAAGAGAAGATACGCCAATAAATATTTCACCTTCCAAACCCCAAAAAACACTAAAATTCACCAACTACATCAGTTCATATACATAAGGAGAAAGTGCCAAAGTGGAAATCAATTTTTGATTTTTTTTCGAAAAACACAGGCCACAAAAAAGAACATTTACTAATAATAAAACTACCCATTTTGTATCTTTCCCTAAAATCTTCTCAGCAACCCAACAACAACATAATCACAAAGAGACAAACTTTAATGTCACAAAGCAAAAATGGCAACGAGAAAAATGGACCCCAAGAGACATTACGAGAAACCAATATCGCAAAATGGGCTAAAGATAAAAAATAAATAGAGGGGAGAGAGAGAGAGAGAGAGAGAATACCCCGGTAATCTTAACGAAGCCGCCTTCTGGAGCGTGACGAAGGTCGGAGAGAGGGAGAGAGCGAAGGAAGAAGAAAATGGCGGCTTTGGAAGGCCAGTTGCGGGTGTTCCAGAGGACAAAAGAGAGGACGAGAGATGAGAGGAAGAGGAAGGAGAGGAAGAAAGCGGCGTTGTGGACGACGATGAGGAGGAAAATGGAGAGAGAGAGGCCGATGATGAAAAGGACAATCAGAATGTAGAGAGCCACAGATGGAACTGGTCTGCGACTGCAACTGTTTTTCTCTACCAGAGCTTCGCTGGAGAGGTCGTTCATCAGTCCCCCCCTCTCTCTCTCTCTCTCTCTCCTGTTCTTTCTCTCTCCAAAGACCCAGCCTTCTTTTTTTTTTTTTTTTTGCTTAAAGCGAAAGACCCAGCCTTTACTTTAATTGAGACTCTGTCTGTAGTCTGAACCAGTAGGAGCAAGAGGGGAAGTGAAAATGTTGTCGTTTTGTGGTCAGCGCACAAGGGAAAACCCGTGAGTTGGGGACTCGGAAAGTGGGAAAGGAGTTCGCTTCATTGGACGGTGTCGTTTGTAGATTTTTTTTTTTTTTTTTTTTTTTTTTTTTTTTTGAAGGAAGCAGTTTTTATTTTTTGTTATTTATGTTTTAATATTTTATATTTTACTTTTATTTAAAAAGTATATCTTATGTTCTAAGGGCTAAATTTGGAGTCACGTTTGGAGACAACATTTTAGAGGTTGGAGAAGGTTTGAATTTTTAAAATATGCATCCGGTGAAAATGAACTATTTGAAATGAAAAAATTCAAAAACTTGAAACATTTTCAGAAAAAAAAAAATATAGATCTTATTTCATTCCTTTCAAAATTCTATGCAATTTAAAAAAAATCATTTCATTTCGACTTAAAATGATAAAGTTGTGAACTTTTAAAATTTGAATTTTTTGAAAATATTTGAAAAAATAAATAGTAAAATTGGAAGAAAAGGGAAAAAAATGTTCTAAAATACCTTTTCAAACATTAACCCCAAATGGGGCCTAAAATTTTATGTTTTTATACCATCAGAATATGTTAATATGTAAATTTTCTTGATCAAGACTTAATTATAACCTAAAAATATCCTTAGAAAGAAAAATTAAATTAGGATTATTCACAATTTTTATATCATGTATTTTGTTCTTTTAGAAAATAGAAAAATCTTTATATTCTAAAGTTATTAATTTTTATATTATTCTATTACATTCAATAAACAAATAAATATATTTTCTCGATAAACACTTCATTTATAATTAGATGGTAAAATGACACGTATAATTAATCATGTCAGTTCATATAATTCAAATTAAACAGGTCAAGCAAGTCAACCCGTTTATTACCGTGCTAATCATGTCCACACCTTATTGACCCAAATTGCTAACACTGTACCCTTTTTAAATCATGCTAGCTTTTCGTCACCAATTTAATAGGGCATTGCAATAATTCAAAAAATTTAGAGATAATTACCCAAATTAAAGATTTCATAGCCAAGTTGTAAAAGTCGAAAGTTTAGAGCACAACCATTCTATAAACCCCCTGTTTTTTCTAAATAATAATAATAATAATAATAATAAGATGATATGCTTTCTTTTTTTCTTTTTTTCTTTTTTTTTTTTTTTTTTGAAAGGAAATGATATGCTTTCTTTGGGTTCGTGGAATGAGAAATGCATCTATGTGAGATTATGGGGATAAACTTTATTAAGCCCCCTATAGGCATTTTCATTAGTGAATATAATTTCATAGATGTAACAATGTCTCAAAATTAGTATTTTATCATCTGAGATTGTCATGTCTATTTGATGACTTTTTCTACTATATTGTACCACAAATAGTGAGAGACATTAATGCTCGTCAAATATACTTGGTTGAGATTCATCTTCACTATAAACTTGATTTTGACAAGTGCTTTCAACCTCTAGAGGCCAAATTCAAGAGGCAGGAAAGACAGCTGCTTCTAATATATATATATATATACACACCACCAATGTTTAAATTTTCTAAAATAATAATTTTTTCCCATGGTACAACAAGTATATAATTACTCTAAAACGCTATATACAAAAATTGTTTATGATTATAAATATGATTCAACAGTAATTTTATACTTAATTCTATTAAAAGATGGAGTTTGAATCCCCACCCTGAGTAAAAAAAAAAAGCCTAGCAACCTAGCCATAATATGAAGTTTAATTCAACCTATGACTTGAACTAAATCATTGTCTTATATTGTCCGGAAAATTTTGAAATGTATTTTATGAGGCTATTATAACTTAAACAACTTTGGTTAGTCTTAAAATGCCTTTATATTAAAATTGATAAAATAAGCTGGTCATGTGAATCTCATGACCTATATCTAAAGAATAAAATAATCATTTGAGCAAACAAAGTCAGAAAATACCAAATAAATGGTGATTTCTTTCTCTATATAAACTAATTTTTCTTAAAGGGAACTCAACCAGAAATACAAAGTCTAAACCACAACCAATAAAAGGCTGCCTTCTAAACCCGTTGTTTTGTTTCTTTGCTCTTGTAGTTTTCGAAGCTTTTATGGGTGTTCTTTAGTGATTTGAAGAAAAAAAGAGTACCGACCAAATCCCAAAAGAAACGTCACATTTGGATCATGCATAGCATATGGCTATGGCCGACTACCACAAAAGATAAAATCAAAGTTGTGACAAGGAGAGCTAGTTTTGTCCATTCCTAATGATCCCTGTTCATCACATTGTCACCATGGTGTGAAATCTTTCTAGTGGCCCATAAATCGCCCTTCGCGTCTCACACGATTTTTTTTTTTTAAATAAATTTCTCTTTCTTTTTATCATTTTTAATTTAAGCTCAGATTTATTTTTTCATATTCCATCATGTCACTACTAGAAAATGTAGATTCCACGACGGAGTTTCCACGATCGTTGTTTAAAAAACCGTCGTGAAAAATGAGACAAAAACACGGAGTGGAACATGATTTCCGAAAAGGATTAATTTTATTAATAGCACATGTAGTAATTTTATTATTAAAAATAGTATCATTTTTTTTTCCTTCATTACTAGCACTTAATATGGGGCCCAGCAGCATTTAATGTATATCAAATTACGGGTTTACTCTCATCTCCTACCAGCTCAAATATCCCTCTCCCTCGTATGGCCCAAAAAAAATTTTTCAAACCAACATCTACAGTGTTTTAGAGAGAGAAAACTGAAATCTAGAGAGAGAAAGAGTTTCCACCCACCGGAATCTTATTTTTTTTCATTTTTCCACCTAGCCCCCCACCCATTTTGAAACCCAAATCTTCATATAATAAAGAGAAACTTCCATCTAAAAAGAGAAACTTCCATTTAGAGAGAGAAACTCTCACCGTCGGAAAAAAAAAAATTTTAACACTTCCATTTAACAAAAAACAAAAAAAACAAAATCTAATATTTTTGGTCATTTTTGAGTAAAGGTTATTCCTATTATGACCACCCGGTCATAATAGTTATGACCTATGTTTAAAAAATTTTAAAAAAAAATCTAACATTTTTAGTCATTTTTTAGTACAGGTTATAACAGTTATGACCACCCGGTCATAACAGTTATGACCATCCTGTTATGACTGGCTGGGCATAATATGAATGACCTTTACTGGAAAATAACCAAAAATATTAGATTTAAAAAAAAAAAATTTAGACATAGGTTATAACTGTTATGACCGGGTGTTCATAACAGAGTGGTCATAACTGTTATGACCGGGTGTTTATAACAGGGTGGTCATAACTGTTATGACCAGGTGGTCATAACTGTTATGACCGATACTTATATAAAAAGTGGTCATAACGGTTATGACCGAACTTATATGTCAATGGTCATAACGGTTATGACCACACGGTCATAACTGTTATGACCGATACTTATATAAAAAGTGGTCATAACGGTTATGACCACACGGTTATAATCGTTATGACCGATACACTTAAATACAGGTGGTCATAACGGTTATGACCACCCGGTCATAACTGTTATGACCGATACTTATATAAAAAGTGGTCATAACAGTTATGACCACACGGTCATAACGGTTATGACCGATACACTTAAATGCAGGTGGTCATAACGGTTATGACCATCCGATCATAACTGTTATGACCGATATTTATATAAAAAGTGTTCATAACGGTTATGACCACACGGTCATAACTGTTATGACCGACACACTTACATGAAGGTGGTCATAACGGTTATGACCACCCGGTCATAATGACCGATACTTATGTAAAAAGTGGTCATTTTTATAATGACCGGATGGTCATTTTCGTTGTGACCGTGTTTGACCAATACGAAATCGTATTGACTGTAGGCACAGAGGTCATAACCGTATTGACCATCTGGTCATTTTCATAATGACCGTCTCCATGGTAATACCAAGAGTCATTTTTTTAAAAAATTCCATATTTACCTTTATCTTCCAGCCGCCCAAAAGTCACTCTCCCTCGAATACCCTAACAAAAATTCTCAACCAGCCTCTACAGTGTTTTAGAGAGAGAAACTCCGATTCTAGAGAGAGAAAGCTTTGCAACCGCTTGGAAACCGTCCTAAACCACCCCGAGCACCCTTTACTCAAAAATGACCAAAAATGTTAGATTTTGTTAAATTTTTTTTTTTGTTAAATGGAAGTGTTAAAGTTTTTTTCCGATGGTGAGAGTTTCTCTCTCTAAATGGAAGTTTCTCTCTCTAGATGGAAGTTTCTATCTATTATATGAAGATTTGGGTTTCAAAATGGGTGGGGGGTTAGGCGGAAAAGTGAAAAAAAAAAAAAATAAGATTTCAGTGGATGGCAACTCTTTCTCTCTCTAGATTTCAGTTTTCTCTCTCTAAAACACTGTAGATGTTAGTTTGAAAAAAAATTTTGGGCCATGCGAGGGAGAGGGATATTTGAGCTGGTAGGAGATGAGGGTAAACCCGTAATTTGATACACATTAAATGCTGCTGGGCCCCATATTAAGTGCTAGTAATGAAGGAAAAAAAAAAGTGATACTATTTTTAATAATAAAATTTCTACATGTGCTATTAATGAAATTAACCCTTTCCAAAAATCGTCGTGGAAGCTGAAGCTTCCACGGCGGTTACATAAAACCGTCGTGGAAGGCCACGCTTCCACGACATTAAGCTTCCACGACGGTTATAGAAAACTGTCGTGGAAGCTAGAGATACCACGACAATTAAAAAAACCATCGTGGTATCTCAACTAAAATTTTGAAAAAAAAAATTTTAATTAAAAAAAAAACCGTCGTGGAATTTTTTAAAAAAATTTAAAAAATTAGCTACCACGACGGTTTCCAGAAACCATCGTGGAAGCATGAATCTTCCACGATGGTTTTTTAGAAACCATCGTGATAGGTACGAATTAGGGAATTTTTTTAAAAACCGTCGTGGTAGGTAAAAAAATTCAAAAAAAAAAAAATTGGAAAAATTCAAAAAAAAAATTTTTATTTTGAATTTTTCACTCTACCACGACGGTTTTTAGGAAAAACCGTCGTCGTAGGTATGAAGGCGGGAATTTTGAAAATTTTTGAAATTATTCAACTTTTTGGAGCGTATATTAAAACCCAAAAAAAAACCCTCTTTCCCACACCATTACATTCCGAGCCTTTTTTACTCTCTAATATAAACTCTAACTCTAAACCCAAAGCCGCTCATATCCTCCCTCCATTTATCTCTCTCCGCTCGCTCTCTACATTCTCGCCGCCATTCCTCTCTCTCTCTCTCTAACTCCGAGCCTTTTTTCCTCTCTCTCTAGCCGCCATTCCTTCCTCTCCCTCTAACTCCGAGCCTTTTTCCCTCTCCCTCTCGCTGCCATTCCTCCGTCCCCTGCATTCTCTACCACTCCGCCCGTACCTACGCTCGACAATCCGGTAAGTTGAAATGTATCTTGCTTGGGTAAGGCACGGATTTGGGAATTTTCTGTCCAAAATGTTGATTTTGTTGATTGTAGTTGTTGATTGTGAAATTTCCATCCAAAATGTCAAAAATCCACAATATTCCTTCCAAAATGTTGATTTGGTTGATTGTTGATTTGGGAATTTTCCATAGAAAAATGTCCAAAATACATCCTTTCGATGATTGTTGATTGTCGTTGTGATTTAGATTGCTTTAAAATTGATTGGATAAGGCACGGATTAGGGAATTTTCAAGAAAAAATGTTGATTTTGTGAGTTAAATTTTCCGGATTTGCCACCTGTGGGAAATGAAATGAATTCGCAAAATATATATATTTTTTTTTCCGGCAGAGCCTACCACGACGATTTTTACGTAGAACCATCATGGTATGTTCTTAAATGTCCACATTTAGGCCCTATTTTTTTACCTATTCTACGACGGGTAAAAAACCGTCGTGGAATCTGAAAAGATTTCACGACTCTGGATTCCACGACGGTTTTCTAACCGTCGTGGAAATGTTACCACGACGGTTAAAAACCGTCGTGGTATCTACATTCTGTACTAATGTGTCTTCTTAACTGTCATTCTGATTCTATTTTACCAGCTCAATATCAAACAGTTTAGTAATGAAACGAGGTGTCAAAATAGTATCGGGGAGACGATCAATATATGTACTAAACTATTTTTAATTGTGATTGTTAATAATGTTGAGAGAGGGAGCGATGATGGTGGAGGTATTCATTTAAGTTGATTCACGCTTGTTGACATTATAGGATCACATCAGTGCTGTGTCGTTTTGAGGACAAAAAACAAGGCAACAATTTTAGGGGCTTTTGGATTTGAGCTTTGATGTACACACGAATTGTTGCTTTCAAAAACTCTCATCTTCATCTACAGATGATGATGAGTTACTGATATCCACTCCATTGACGACGTGTTTCTCAAAAAAGTCCGTACAACTTGCAACGTGTCGGTCAGTTTATTGATGAGCAATTTAAAGGGCTTATCTACTTCGAATTTGATGACCCTGTCAAAACATTGATACCGATTGATTTTTATCTTTTGCTTAATTTTTGGACATATGAGGAAGAATAACATTAATATTCTTGTCCTTTGATTCTCTCCCGAGCATGACATAATGGTGTGGAGAATAATTATTACGATACTCAGTTTGAATATTCACCACATTTTCCGAATTTCGATATTAAAATTGGCGGCTCTTGTGTTCTTCAACTTGAATAAGCTTCCGTGTTCAACTTCTGTTTGCAAATGACTTTATGTTCCTTTTTTTTTTTTTTTTTTTTTTTTTTTTTAAGAAGACTTTTTGTTCTGTGATCATTCTGTCTACGATTACGTGTTCTTTATTTTTGCGTGTTAAAAAAAAAAAAAAAAAAACGAACGACACAAAAATATTAGTACAGTAGAACAAGAGAAGCTCCTCAAGAACCGTACAATCTCTCATTTTTCAAAAGCAAATATACACATACAGAACTAATTTATTGATACTCAAAAGAAAAAACGCTCCTCGGAATGCTTCCTAAATGCTAGCTAATGATCTAATGGCTGTCTAATTTATTTATTTACTTTTCGGTCTAAAACTAAACTCAGAAATCTAAATTCATCACGAGGAGCTACATTTTTTTATTTTTGGCAGTCTTGTTGGTAACCAATATTCTCCGACCAATTTTGAGCACCCAAATGAAGAAATTTGATGAGAAATCTTATGATCTTTTTTTTTTTTTTTTTTTTTTTTTTTTTCTCATTCAAGACCAAAAATCCCACCACTGATACTCGCCACTGGATTCATTGAAAAGGGTTTCTGAGTTCAAGCTTCCCCAATCTTCAGGCGAACTATCAGCCGGTTCCGTCATGTTCATGCTGAGAAGCTGATCTTGTTCCTCCTCTATTGCAAAGTACTCTGCTTTCATACTACTATCGTCATCCGACAAAACACTCAAAACATGCTCCGATTTCTCCATCGACACACTCGGCTTCGCTTCCGATTCATACTTTACGGCCTTTTCACCATCCGTCCCCTCTCGTGACGACTTTTGCTTCATATCATTGTTCAACTTCTGCAACTATCACCACAACACAAGAATTTACATGGCTTTTCGAAAACATAGAAAATTTCAAACTAATGAAAAAAAGAAAAAAAACTAAATAATTTCTATACCTGAAGAACCAAATTCTGTTTTTCTTTCTTCAAGGCTTCGTAACGAGAAGCCAGGTTGTCGTAATTGCCCAACAAGATGCTGTAATCTCTCTCGAGCTGCTTGGACTTCCAACGAGCCCTCTTGTTCTGGAACCAGATCGCGACCTGCCTCGGTTGCAGCCCTAACTCGGAGGCCAACTGAATCTTCTTCCTCGGCTCGAGCCTTGTCTCGGACTCGAACATTGACTCGAGAGACTTGATCTGGTCGTCGCTGAACCGCCGCTTGTTCTTGTTCTTCTTGTTAAGCTTCCGACACGAGAAAGGCGAGTCGTCCGATATCGGACAACACGAGTACGAAAACTCGGCGTTGTCGAACATGTTGATTCGGTTGGTTCGGTGCTCTCAAGCGCCGTAGGAGTGGTGGTGGTGGGTGAGATAGGGAAGGGTGAGTCATCAATGGAGTTTTGTGACTAATGAATTGAATGTTCTTGGTTGTTTATATAATGTGTGAGAAATGAGATGTTTGGAGGGTTTGAGTTGGCAGCTCTGTTCTCTTCTGTTTTACATTTTATTAACTTTTAACCGCGGTAATTATTTTGGTATTTTGGTTGGTACATGTTAAAGGAATAAATTATTTTCAAAAATTTCACAAAATATTGTACTGAATTGTCGGTAAAATCTAAGACAACTAAGCAAAATTTTGATGGAAACGCTTTTTTTTTTTTTTTTTTTAATGTTGCATGAATTCGTTTAAAATTTTGATTGATGATCAGAGCACGTCATATCACGTGTATTTAGATGATTTTTTTTTTATTAATTTAAAGACACACTATAATATTTTATTAATTCAGAGGGTAACTTGTAGCAGTTAAAATTTGATAGAACAACTTATTAGTTAAGTTAAAATTTAGAGGATGAATATGTGTTAAAAAAAAAAAAAACTGAACAAAATAAAAACAAAAAACAAAAAAAAAAAACTTAAATTATAATCACACGTATGTGTGCTAATTTTATGATTGGTAAAACTGTGTGTGGTAAATTCAAATTTTCTTGATAAAGTTGTACTTTAAAAAATGTACCTTTTTTTGTGGTACTGCATCACATGATTATCTTTTGCGCTTCTTTTGGTGATTGACAAAGTAAATATGTTTTTTTTTTTTTTTTATTTGGGTCACTACTGAAAGTTGATAGAGTTATCACTCTCTCTTGCAGACCACAAACTTAAAGGGAGGAGGCTCAAGCTGGGTAAGAAATGGGTGCCTGCGTAATATGATTAATAATTAAGCACACTCTATATTTTAATCCCAAAGTGTGCTTAATTATTAATAATATTATGCGGGCACCCTTTGGGACTAAAATATTTCTATAAACTTTTGGGTAATTATTGTTAATTATTCTTTGTCATCACAATGGTCGTCATCATCTTAATTTAATTAATCATGCTTAATAATCTAGTGTCGACGACATGAATCACGTTAATGCCAAATATCTTTTCTGTTTTTATTTTTCATTTTTATTTTGAGTTAAGTAGTTTTTTTGTTGCGAGTTTAGTTTACTTTAGTAGTTTATTTGTTGGTTATTCCTAGTTTCTTGGAGAAATGGTTGTCCAATTGACAAATTTTGTGAATAATAATTTAAAAAAAAAACCAGATTTTGGGGGCACAACATATATACGCCCACGAGATATATATATATATATATACATATATGTATACGTATATATGTTTAAATCAAGTGATA
Source organism: Ficus hirta (assembly GCA_038430175.1). Classification (NCBI taxonomy): domain Eukaryota; kingdom Viridiplantae; phylum Streptophyta; class Magnoliopsida; order Rosales; family Moraceae; genus Ficus; species Ficus hirta. Next base: position 13,248,457 of record CM076588.1, read on the forward strand.
GATGTTTGACTGAATATCCGCACCTAATCTTACTCCTCCCCTTCTCACCTAGAAATTAATATTCGCCCCATTTCAACGTTTAATAATTAAAACAAAAGGATAAATTATACCTGAGGTGCTACATGAAATAATATTAATAAATGTAAAATTTGTGTTAGTTTACTAAATCATTCAGAAAAAAACTTAAGTTGTTAGAACGTAGGTAGATCATTAAAAAAAAAAAAAAAACTTAAATTGTTAGAAAGTCAATAAAAAATAACATGATAATAATATTAATTTCATCACATGCTAATTTGTTAAATGTACAAACACATTAGGTGATAAAAATCCGTTATTTGAATGACAAAGAAACATTGATATATCTAATTTTACCAATTTTTACAAAGGTTTGTGATTCTTTTTTAATATACTGTAAAAATAACACTACAACTTCATTAAAATCGATGTTTTTACAAATATTTTTATATAACTTGTGAGAGACTTGATATTTTGAGACCTTAAACATATATATATATATATATATATATATATATGCAAGGTTATACATAATTCGAAAAAATTGTTCGTTTTAGTAAAAAGAACGATGAATAAATATGTGAGGGGCTACATAAAAAATATATACATACGGATAGGTAATCTGAACGTCGGAGCTTATCAAAAAAAGATAAAATTGGAACCAAACAATTTAATGAACATCACTGTAACGTATTGATTTTTTTGATAATTTTCATAGATTTTTATTTTTATTATTTTGCATTATTTGTTTTATATTCTTAAATAAGGTTGAGTCTACGGCTTAAACAGCCATTTGATGAATCGACTCGAGCCACGAGAGTAATTAAGCTGAGCCACTACTGCAAACGTGTCTAGTTTTGATTTCTCATTCTAAAATATATATATTAAAAAAAAAAAAAAAAAAAAAAAAAGAGAGAATAATCATCCCAAAAGAAACTTTAAATATATTGACAATAAAATACTATTTATCCACCAATAAAAATGTCTGGCTAAGGACAAGGCCTGTCACCTGTCACACGATATCCAATCATATTTCGCCACCTGCCCCTCGGTCAAAACTTGGTAACCCATTACGTCGTCTTTGTGAGCTGAAGGATGACGTGGCGAAAACCTGTGGTTAAGACATAAAGGTGGGGTTGAAGAAAGAGGACACGTGCAAAAGCTTTGTAAATTGTCGTGAGCTTGTTTGGAGTCGTGTTTGGTTGGGAGATAAGAAATCAATTTCAGTTCTCTGTCGCGTTGTTTAAATTATTATTGTAACTCTCTTTTCGATTGCCACGTGCTCTAGGTCTCATCCTCAATATATATATATATATATGTGTGTGTGCGTATATATATAATAGTTTTTCCTTTCATTTCTTTAATATTTTTAGGAGTAAAAACAAATTATTGGGGCTCATTGGAAGATTATAGCGGGAATTCGTTGTATGTTGTGTTGTGTGTATTACAAAAAGAAAAGAAGGTTCAACCAATGATGAGGCGACATTTAAACTAACCATGAAAATAAAAATGGATAAGGGGAATCTCCTTTTTTTTTCTTTTTTTTTTTAAAAAATTTTTGAGACAGAATTTGTTTTGGTAGAACACTAGGCCCGTTTGGACTTGCGGTGGAGTTGGAATTTTGGAGTAAATATTTCAAAATACGTGTTTTATTAAAATATAAATTAAATATAAGTTATGATTTTTAAATAGTATAAAAACTTCAAATGTATAGATTTTAAGGGATAATATAGATCTTGCTTTACTCTCCTCATTATTAGGAGTGTTTTGATTAAAAAAAAAAATCACATTGTAATCGGAATATGAGCTTTTCGAAACCAACTTGTTTTAAAAATCAACTTGAAAAACAAAGGTTGGAGTAGGAGCTCCAAACAGTGTCTGAGCCTCTATTAGGATGACCATATGAAGATTTTTGGAAATTATTAAAAAACTTTTTTTTTTTTTTACAGTATTTGATTTCTCAAAAAAAAAAAAAAGTATATTGTTATTCAAATTTATTTTTCAAATCTATAATTCAAACATCCCATAAAAAGACATAAAAACACTGTACAATTTTAGATCATTAGATCTTTATCAAATTCCAACAAACATGCATTATTACACTTTTATTCTGTAAAAATACCTTCTCTCTATTAAAGAATATTGTGATAAAATATAAAAATATCTTTCTAATAAGACACAATTCGTTAATATCAAATCTTCATTAAATTTCTTTAAATAATCGCGTTTTACTTGATCATTTTAATATGAAATGGCAGTTTAACACGTGCTAGATAAGATATTTTTCATACGACACTATCAATTTCTCTTTATTTCTTTTTTGTTCTTCGAAATTTTGTGTCTCCATTTTTTTTTAAATAATAATATTTGTTTTTTCCCTCTTTCAAGAATGTTTTTCAGTTGATTCTTTCTCTCGTCACTCCAATATATATTACCAATATATGTGTGGTGGAGATTGGATTCCTTTGAGGGGGAGTTTGGTGAATTAGTTTGAGTTGAAATTTTTAAGTTTTAATAGTAAATTTTTTTGAATTTTCAGAAAAGACAAAAACTTTTTGAGAAAAGACAAAAATTTTTTGGAATAAAGATAAAAACTGAGTTGAAATATTTTAGTTTGAGTGAAAGTCCCAAACACACTCTCATTTTGCATTCGCAATATGGTATATATATCACCACAACAAAATTAGAAAGTACATTAGCTTTGAGTCATGCTGAAGACACGGACAAATCGTTTTCCTCGTCATAAAAAGAAAAGGCAAAATGAAATTAAAAAAAAAAAAAGAGGGGGCGAAGGTAAGTAAGACTAAGACACACATGAAAACGACATCGAGTTTTGTATGTATTAGGAGACTCTATGATTAGTGTTTCGGCTTCTTATCGTTCAGGCTAAAGTCTTTGGAAACAATGTACCAATCTAATTCCACATAGTGGCGAATTGGCAAATTTAGAAGATGAACATTGAGCGCAAAAAGGATGATATTTTCTTGAGGAAGCTTTGCCCTTTTTAGCCACACGAGCGACCACTGTGGACGATAAGTACTCAAGGGATTGAGTCGCAGTCACAATCAAAATGTATATATTTGTTTTTCCTTTCTATGAGAAGGTAAGATCAAGGATTGAAAATTCGACATTTCCATCGATGTTTTCACGGAAATTCTATATTTTGAAAGTATCGATATAAAAATAGAGGTATCATATCTTTTCTGTAGAATATCTGTGAAATTTTTATAAAAATTTCTGTAAATATAAATTTTTTTAAGAAAATATTGATTTTCGTGAAAACCGTAATAGGAAATGATAAAATATCACGGAAACATCGACAAAATATCCGTAAAATATCAATCATATAGTATAATTTTCATATCTTTTAACATAATAAAATTTATGTTTTTTTTAATTTATATAGTAAAAATATCCAAAAAATAAAAATAAAAATATACAAAACTGACAGACTCATCATATGATTAATGGCTAGCCTTATTAGCCTTAGGGATATTTTTAAAACATAAACATATTTGGTTATTGTAGTTGCAAGTATAACCTAATGGTGATATTTCACCTAACTCCACTTAAAGATGTATAGTTCAAATCCTCCCACCTCCAAGTTCCAAAAAAATAAAAAAAAGGGTTTTTTTTTTTGACAAATGGTCATTGAATTATACTTCTAGTCTCAAGTTGGTCCCTGATTTTTAATTTTATATGCCACACTATTTCAAACTTTTCTACAGTTACGAAATATTAGTATTTCAAAAAAAGCTGCATGGATCAGGATTTCAAAATGCGTGGATCGCTCTTCCAGACCAAGTCAAGCCTTGCAATAGTGCCATTAAACATATCATGTGAACTTTAATTAAGACTAAAATCGTAAAAGGGAAACTGTACCTCTAAAGTAACTCTATGATGTTATATATGTATATATGTATATATATATATATTTATTTATTAAAATACAGTTTGCGCTCTATATATCTTTGATTAAAGTATAATTTTACTTTAAAATATCTTTGATTGAGGTAAAGTTTTTTTTAAAAATATTTAATTATGAAATTACGTAGGTAATAAAACTCACATGATTAGAACATGTTAAATTTCTATCTAATTTTTTATAAAACATCGACAGAGTAACCGTTGGTGTAACAATAGATCAATTTAGGGGACTGTCATGTGTAACATAAAAAAAAATTATGACATATGATGTATAATTTGGAGAATATTATGTCACAAAAAAATATTTTTTTTTGTCGTATTTAAGAACTGTTGACAGGTTTTGCAGGTAAGAGAAATATAGTACAAAAGAGTGTCAAATCTCTAAGTAGGTGGAACCTTGGTATTCATCGGTTACCTATTGAGTCCAAATTAAAGATAATATTAAGACTTTTGATCAAGAAATATTTTAATGGACATTGGTGAGTCTTATTTGTCTCCTCCTCTGATGGCTATTTGTGGCCAACTTGAATAGGGTTCAAAAGTCTTGTACAGCAAAAAGAGAGAAATCAAAAATATTTCTTTATAGTCCTCCTACATTGTTCCGATGGTTGGCTGTCTTACTTCACCAGTGAGAGGTACACAGTTTTTGTTCTTCAGCCTTTTTATTAACAACATTTAATTGAGTACTATTTGTTAAGCACAAAGTTTAAGCATAATATATGGACTTCTGTTTACTTTCTTCTAAGACGTCATTATGATTCTTTTCTTGAATACTTAAAAAGTAAATAAATAGAAATAACAAAGTAATATTTTTTTGAGAAAGTATTAGTAAATTATAACATTAAATTTAAACACACTAATAAATAATATAATCAAATTTATCACCATACAATAAAAAAAAAAAAAAAAACCTTCTCCTTCCCATCTCTCTCTCTCACTCCTCGTTTCTCATTCTCTCTCTCTAACATAAAATTGTACGCATAAATTTGTTACAGAAAATACATGGATTTTTCTAAAAATCCAAAGATTTAGCAGAAAGTATATGCTATAATTTATCATTTTTTAAAAACTTGATAGAAATTATAAAAATACCTATAAAATATGCTATTGGATACATTTTCCCAAAAAAAAAAAAAAAATTATAATAATTTGTTGATTCAACTGAATATATCAAATTCAGGCCCATGCAAAACTTGAGCTAACCTGTTTCATTAATAGGATACTAATTGGCCCAATGAGAATGGAAGGGCTTGGTTCCGGAGCTACCAGAAATTTGATAACAGCTTCTAGTCCTTCGAATAAAAGTTGGTATATATTAGAATATAAATACATATTACACACACACACACACGGAGAAGGTGATATGTTCTTTTCAGAAAGACATATTCAACAATTTGGAGATCAATCTTGATTGGCTGAGTTTGACCTTAAAATTGCTATTTAGGACAGCAATGTGCCAAGTGTTTCGACTAGTTCTCTCTCTCTCTCTCTCTCTCTCTCTCTCTCTCTCTCTAAAAATAATTTCCGATAGTAGTTAGCTTATGGAACTTCATACTAGAAACTTACTTGTTTAAAGTTGACACTTGTTTGTGATGAAATTTAAAGTTGAATAAATGATTTAGCTTAGGAGATTTTGACATATCAGAATGGAGTCAAAACCGTCGAGTCTAATAAAACTGCTCCATGATATTATTAGTTTGTTACAGTTTCTATCCCATACGGATCATAATATATAGCTGATCTTGTTAGTTGATAACGACGAGTTCAGAAATTAAAAGGGTAGCTAAAGTCCTTGCAAATTAAAACATTTCTCTCTAGTCTTTACTCAATACGTGCATTTTCTCATTTGTCTTGGACATAAAAGAAAATGTAAAAACGTTAATTTACTTTATACATTTTTTTTTTTTTTGGGAATTTTATTAGAAAAAAATTGCAGAATTTGTTCTTGAAACTGCAGTTTCTGATTACAAGGCAAATTGTATTTCGAGAATTTCAGAGTCACATTAGCTTTTTGAAACTGATTATCCCAGAATATTGATGCTATTGCTATTTGGTAGTAATCTTAATGAGAGGCAGAGTTCATTTCTGTTTATTTTATAATAAGAAAAATCCACAAGCACTTTTTTTTTTTTTTTTTTTTGCCCCTTTTTCTAAGCTAAAGGCTGGTTTTCATTAAAGGGTCAATTTTCACTATAGTATGATTTCAGAAATTGGTGGACAAGCATATTCACTTTTTTATTTTTATTTTTCCTTTTTCTTTTTAGGAAACAGGCATACATAGTTTTGCTTATAAAAATAAAAGAAAAGAAAAGAAAAGAAAAGAAAAAGCATATGTTGATCTATGTTTACACACATTAAATATATATATATATATATGGGAAAAAAGTAAATACGATAAAAGGGTTTTTATTTTTTAAAATTTTTGAGGAACCCCAATAATTATGATGCTGTTTGACTTTATTGTATGCAAATTGCATTTAATCGAATTAAAATTGTGTTGGTAGGGAAACGTGTTTGCATAAGCACCATATGCCAGCCACGAAGTAGTACTGATCAGGTCCAGTTTAACGAACAAATTCCCCAGGGAAAAGAATGTTTTTATTTATTTTTTTTTTTTCCCCACCCTTCTCTTGTTAATTATAGGTAGAAGGCATCTACCTTACTTGACTAAACCAAAGCTCAACTTCAAAGCAAAAAAATAAAGCTCAACTTTTTCCAAGAAAAAAATGAAAGCAAAAAAAAGAGAGCTAAACTTTATTGACCAGCAATCCCACTTGTGTACTGAGCTTTGTTTCTACGCACACGGTATAGTGTAATGGGTGGCTTTAGTGCTATACATTTCTGGATTTTGGTTGATTAAAAATTTTTACTAATTATAGAGGTATTGCTGAAATAGCCATATGTATGATTGATATTTGATGTATCTATTAGGTTTTTCGTTATCGAAATTTGGTACACGTTTTTCCACTTCAGCGGTTTATTCAATTTTATTAGTGGATCCAAACTATGTTCGTGGTTGAATTAACTTGTGTTTTGAGATTATCTGCATGTTAGATTTAGTATCTGTATCTATCTAATTTATTTTGAAATTGTTCTTTTCAAAAATAAATTAAAAAAAGAATCCCTTTATCATAATTTAATCATGAATTATTAGCCGGCATCAAAATCATATCAAATTAAAAAACAATAATAATACAAAAAATTTTATAGATGTTTAATGATTTAAAATTGTATCCGACTACAATGTTTGGATTATGCTTTTATTTCATGGTTACATACTTGCCTGCCTTTCTACAAAAATAAAAATAAAATTAAAAAATTAGGCTCATGTTTGGATGAGTCATCCAAATGGTAACATTAGTGATGAATATATTTAAATCGAAACATTTGAATAAAAACATTTAAATTGTGATCTGAAATGGTGTTTGAACATTTGTAATATGAACAAAACATTTGAATATAGCATTTGAATGTGTGTTTGGATAAATATAAAAAACTGTTCTAATAAATCTTACTAAACATCAATGTTAATGCAAAATTTTGACAGGTATAGGGATGGGATTTGTTCCTATTTTCAAATTGAACACTTAAAAAAAAAAAAAATCGTCTAATCGGATTTTAAGCAAAAAGATATGGAATTTTGAAGTTTAACTAGAAGAGAGAGACTGTTCTTGATTAAAAAGAACCCAAATGTTACTCTTGCATAGATATTTAAATGAAGCAAATTTAGGTGAGAGCAACATTTCATATTTTGTTCCTTAAATGGCTAGACTTGACAATGCGACAACTTTTGAATAACATTACAAATGTTTTGCTCCCAAATGCCTATTTAAATGACCCGTCCAAAAGAAATGTTTAAAATGTTTTGAATTGATTGAAACAAACAGATGGTAATTAATTACATAAATTTTTAAGGGTAGTTCTACAATGGGTAAGCTTGCTTCACCCCATCAATGGGGTAAAATTTTTCGGTCATCGGATCTTTTTTTGAAAGTCTAGATTAAAAACGTGCACCCAAAATCGTAGTAGAAGCCTTACATAGGATTACAACCAATACCAAGATTTCTTAGGAGGAACTCCAATTCGCTCATAATTTATGCATCTTAGAAATGATTTTTAGACTGTGGGTAGGTTGTCGGCAACCACAGACCTAAAAAATTTTCAGATCCGGCGGAAGGGAGGGGTTCGCCCTAGATCTAGGTAACTCCCAGTGGGTCACGATCACCTGCGATTGTTGACACCGTTGGACTAACGGGGCCTGTAAGCGACACGATTATGAGTTGCGAGCCCCTTCAACGACTCGTAGTGGGTCGAACCACTTTTGATCATCGCTAATGGGTAGAATCACAACCCGCGGATGAGCTGGGTCGTGCTGGCGGGTTGGGTCATGGCGATTGTGTGACTCATCAAAAGTAGGCATTTGAATTTGCATATTCAAGAAGATTTTTTCACTTTTATTATTATTATTATTTTTGTTTGTGTTTTGTGTTGTAGTTTGTGGTCAATCTGATAATTATTTGATACATCCTTTCAATCTGAATTATCAAAAATCAATCTAACAGTAAAAAAATTTTTACCTTATTGATGAGGTAAAGTATGCTTAAATATTAGTCCATCGTAGAATTCCCCAATTTCTAAAAGGTGGCACCACCATCTACGTAAAGGTTTATATTGCTTTGCATTTGCACTTTTCAATCTGTTTACTAATGAGAAAAAAAAAAGGAAGGGGGAAAAAAAAGAGGAAAAAGAAAAAGAAAAGTAGTGAAAAGCCCTCCTCTTTTTTTTTTTTTTTTTTTCCCTCGATGCAGACACCAAATTGACTTGAGTGCCAAAAAGCTTTGCCCAAAAGTTGGCTCAACCCTTTTCCTTCTTTTCAACTACTACTACTACTAAAACAACAACTTTGCCCCTCTTACAAACTTTATATTATCTTATTTATTTATTTATTATTATTATTTTTTTCCACCTCAAATTTCACACACTCAGAGAAAGAGAAGCACGTGACAATGCGTATAGAGGCGAGTGAGATTATCTTTAATTAATCTTTGTTTAAATGAGAAATTAATTTGAAGTTGATTTTGTGCATGGCATATTTTAATAATTGAGTGATTATTATTTAATAATTGAAATGCAGACAACCTGGGCTGGAGATGCAGGGATTTGACATTTTACGTGTTGTTTCTTTTCTCTTCTCTCTCTCTCTCTCTCTCTCTCTCTCTCAAAACACACACTTTTGTGCACAATTTTCAAGACTGCAAAAAAGCGTTGAAATCTGGAGCCAGTATCGTCCTCTCCGTTTGTCACTCTGATGTACGACATTGAGAAAAAGATAGAGAGAGAATGAGATAGACAGAATGAGATAGAGAGAGAAAGAAGGGTTAAGCTTTAATTTTTTTGGTGGTGGATAGTGAATAGGAGATAGGGCATGGTAGCACATCTTTCGGGCACTCCTTATTGGATACATAAAAACAATCGCATATATACATACATACAAATACAAATATATATACTATACATATATACATATTAGTGTTACCAATTGGAATCAAATTATAATTTTTTTCTCCGATTCTTTTTTTTTTTTTTTCTCTACATAAGTCCATTATTCAAAATATGAAGAGGCCTTGTCTAGCCAAAACTTACACACATATATTATACAAAAAATACACCTAATACCAAAAAAAAAACAAAAAAACAAGAAACACCGTATATTTAGGGGAAGGAAGGAAAATGCTTTAGCTAAAAACAAAGAAACAAGGAACAAAATTCCAAAATCTCCGAGTAAAATATGCCAGGTTTTGATATATGTTTGTGTGTGTATATATATATATATATATATATATATATGCTACCACATATGCACATGATGTAACAATTCAGACTCCAAAATCATGTAAGACCACTTTGGTGCTTTAATAGTTAAACTTTTAATTTTAAATAAAAAAGTATTTTATTCTATCAATGAGTATTGTTATTTTAGTTATTAAATTAACTTTTCAACATTATAATTTATGACTGAATCGCATTATAAATTTTTAAAGTGATCACTTATATATCAAATCGTTAAAAAATAATCAAAATGTTAAAATAATAGTAGCTATCAATAAAGTAAAATAATAATTTTTTATCATAAGTTTTATTAATATATAAGAAAAAACTTATGATAGAAACTACACTTTTTATATGTTATCAACGGATACTGTTTTTCTAGTCACTATATCAAAATTTTCAATAACCTAATTTACGACTTAAAGCAGTTTTGTATGTCGCGTGATAAATTTTTAACGTGAACACTTACAAATTAGATCGTTAAAAAATTAATCCAATAACTACCACAAAAATACTGTTTTTATTATAAGTTTTCCCTTAATATTAAGACGAGAATTACAAGTGTGATATATATTTTTTTGGTGGTGGATAGTGAATAGGAGATAGGGCATGGCAGCACATCTTTCGGGCACTCTTTATTGGATACATAAAAACAATCGCATATACACATACATACAAATACAAATATATATACTATACATATATACATATTAGTGTTACCAATTGGAATCAAATTATTATTTTTTTCTCCGATTATTATTTTTTTTTCTCTACATAAGTCCATTATTCAAAATATGAATAGGCCTTGTCTAGCCAAAACTTACACACATATATCATACAAATAATACACCTAATACCAAAAAAAAAAAAAAAAACGTATATTTAGGGGAAGGAAGGAAAATGCTTTAGCTAAAAACAAAGAAACAAGGAACAAAATTCCAAAATCTCCGAGTAAAATATGCCAGGTTTTGATATATGTTTGTGTGTGTGTGTGTGTATATATATGCTACCATATAAGCACATGATGTAATAATTCAGACTCCAAAATCATGTAAGACCACTTTGGTGCTTTAATAGTTAACTTTTAATTTTAAATAAAAAAGTATTTTATTCTATCAATGAGTATTGTTATTTTAGTTATTAAATTAACTTTTCAACATTATAATTTATGACTGAATCGCGTTATAAATTTTTAAAGTGATCATTTATATATTAAATCGTTAAAAAGTAATCAAAAGGTTAAAATAATAGTAGCTATCAATAAAGTAAAATAATAATTTTTTATCCTAAGTTTTATCAATATATAAAAAAAAACTTATGATAGAAACTACACTTTTATTTTATCAACAGATACTGTTTTTTTAGTCACTATATCAAAATTTTCAATAACCTAATTTACTACTTAAAGCAGTTTTGCATGTCGCGTGATAAATTTTTAACATGGACACTTACAAATTAGATCGTTAAAAAGTTAATCCAATGACTATCACAAAAATACTGTTTTTATTATAAGTTTTCCCTTGATATTAAGACGAGAATTACAAGTGTGATATATATTGTTTAAATGTATATTTATAGTCTTTGTCTATAATCCATTCGAAAGATCCGTCCTTCTCCCGTATTATATAAGTTGAGAAGAGTAACATCAAGTTTACTCAAATCAAGAATAAATTATTAATTTATCTCAGACTATTGTTATAATTCTTCAAGGTATTACTTTAAATAGTGCTATATGTCATTAGGTAAGAACAGTCCTTCCGGAAAAATTATAGACTAAAACATAGAGTAGTGAAATCGATATCATATATACATATAAATCCATTTACAGTGTAATTGTATTGTTTAGTGACAAGTGAAGTACTATAGGTGTCACGAGGGAAGAGTGTGCTCTAATTTAAAGTTTGAAAATCAAAAGGGCATGTGAGATATATAAACCATTTTACAAAAACAATAGAGGATATATAGTAGATCCAAAAATTCATGGATCCACCACTTTTACAGCAACAAGACAGTTCACGAGCCGACTATCTAAGTGGATGACAACAAAGGAAGTTATATATTTGTGTGTGTGTGTGTGTGTGTGTATACATATACATATATATATATATATATGTAAGGATGGTTTTAGATAATCCAAAGACTTTCTTTTTTTATCTCCTACAGTTATATATGACTCATGTTCGTATATTAATCAAGTAATGACAAGGAAGAAAAACTCCACCTTAAAGAAAAGAAAAGAAAAAAGTTTTCCTCAACTTGCGCATAGATTTTAATTCTATAGTTAATGCGAATTATGGTGAGCCAAAAAGATTCCAATCTCCACATAAATGAAGAGTGTGTGCTTTTATAACTTTTAAATTTTTAGTACCTAGATCTCTCACCAATAGGCAATAAAGAAACCTGGTACCGTACTTCTATCCTTTCAAAGCCCCTAAATGTTCTTAATCCGGAGTGTGTGTGTATATATATATATATATATATATATATATATATATATGTGTGTGTGTGTATTTTTGAAAAATTTCATAGCGGAGTACCTAATTAAAGCAGGCTTAATAGAACCCTTAATCACAAAGTCGAAGATAAATCAGACGGTATATATCATATAAGACTAATTATCATAAGAAGGTTTTACTGACATCCTTACATCTGCTATATATGAATATTGTATGATTTAAATCGTACAAGTAAAACAACAATATAAGATGTGCTTTTACAATTAAACACGATTGGAGTTTTAATTATTCAACTCCAAAACTCAAAAATCTGCATGCATTCACTTTTTTCTCACTTACATTTTTAAAAAACTCAAACCGTAAAAAGTTCTTAATATTTTTATTTCAAATTGAAATGATAATTTTTTTTTCCAAATTGCACAAAATGATGAGATAGTAAAACAATATCTATATTACGTATTTTTTTTAACATATTTTATATTTTTACTTTAGTTTTCAACAAAATACATATTTTCAAACCAACTTCTAAAATTTCTTCTCCAATTATCAAAAAAAGCGATCTCTAAGTTGCCGTAATGGTCTTCTTTTGGATGGGAGTCCATATATGTTATCCTATTTTCGTGTTTAAATGGTTATTCACTCAATAATATTTTGCTAACTCATCAATATATTCAAGAATTTTTAATATTTTAATATTTTTTATATGATTAAATTTTTAAATTTAAATAATATGACATAATATTAATGGGAGACAATCAATAAAATTAAAAAATTTAGGATAATAGATATCGATTATTTGGGTGGGAATGGACACAAATTGACCAAAGCAAAACGAGTGGATTGGACCTTTGACTAGAGCTAAATGAGATTGGACCAAAAAGCATGGAAAAAAGGGGATTTTTCACAAAGAGGAAATATCAACAGAGGGAAAAAGGTGAAAAAAAATAATAATAATAAAAGGAATTGGGAATTGGGAGTTGAAGAAGAAGAAGAAGAAGAAGTAGAAGGGAAGAGGGTGGGGGGGGGGGGGGGGGGGGGTAAAAAAAAAAAAAGGGGAAGAGTGAAAACGAGAGAATGGACCCCTGAGCCTGAGCCCCCATCTGTCGGTCATCGCCTCGAACTCTTCGCCCCCCCTGCTATAAAGTGACACGCCAGACGAGGGTCCCTTTCTTTTTTTTTTTTTTTTAATTTTTAATTTTTTAATTAAACTTCAGAAATATTATTAAAAAAACATTTCATAAACATTTTTTTTAAAATTTTTTTAACAAAATAATATATATATATATATATATTATACTACATTCTTTCAAATTGATTCATCACACAAAAAGGAAGTGCCAAAAAATAAAAATATTAAATGAGGCCTTTTCCATTATCGGGCAGCTCAATAACTCAACCACTCCTCTGACTCCCTTCCTGCCACTGCATTACTCGGATTCCTTTTCTATTAATTATTTTCTCTCTCTCTTTCTCTTTCTCTCTCCTTTTTAATTTCTTTTTCTGTTTAATCAATTTTAAGTTTTAACTACCCCCATCAAAAAAAAAAGAAAGAAAGAAAGAAAGAAAGAAAGAAAGAAAAAGAAAAAACCATATCCTACGGTCCAAAAGGGATCAATTGATGTCTAGGCCACACGATGCATATATGTATATATATACGTGTATAGACAGCTCACTAATATAGTAAAGGCTAGTAAGTATATATGCTTGATGACACAACCAAACATCACAACCCAAAATCAAATGGTGGTCATTAAATTCATTATTATTAATAGTGTGACACACTTTTTTCTTATTTGATTTTTTTTTTTTTTTTTTTTGGGGGATGTTGGGGGGGTGGGGTTGTTAAAAAAGAGTGTTGTTCTGTGGGGGTGGTAGTAAATGTTTGCCGGCAAAGGCAAAAGGTCGTACGAGGTGTTAACATCAGGGTCATTATGTGCCAAAATCCAACGGTGGATATCATAAGATCATCATCACCAGTTTGAACAACATGCTATACACATATATGTATATATCTATATGCATATCATGTTCAAGAGAGAGAAAGAGAGGTGCATGGGGTCGTGGTCATTTCTGGAAGTGAGTAAACCCAGCTGGTAGGGCCAAGCCTGCACCAATCTTTTGTCTTTAGTAACGTTGGCTTTCCAATCTCCTTTACTTCTTATAACCCCCCCAAAACCCATCCATATCATTCTCATTCATTTATCTCTCTCTCTCTCTCTCTCTCTCTCTCTATCTCTGTTCATTTCCAGTTCTCTCTTCCTCTCACTCTCTCTCTCTCTCTCACTTTCTCTCTCATCCCCCCTGAAGGTAGGCGAGAGTCTTGGGGGACAAAGAGATAAAAAAAGAGATCAACAGAAATTCACAAACAAACACCACTTTTCTGAAAAAAAAAAAAAACAGCTGATCAGGACAATGATGATGATGATGATGAAGATGATGATGAGGATCTTTGTTGTGTGGAGCTTTTCCTTTTGAGGGGAATGTTGTCTGGCTCGAGGACACTTTTCTTTTCTTTGATCTGCTCTTCCCTTTTTCTCAGATCAGTTTCTTTTCAAGATGTTATGTATATATACATATGTATATATATTTTTTCTATATATGTGTATATATATATGGTTCGATTAAGTAGAGTCGTCGGACCAGGCTTCATTCCCCCCAATTGACAGCTTCAACAGAACAAAATCGAAAATAAAAGAAATAGCCTTTTGGTCAATCAAGAACTGAAGATGCACTTTGCATGTAAAGAGGTTTGCCCTTTATTCTTCTTCTCCTTCTTCTTCTTCTTTTTTTTTAAATTTTTTTTAAATTTACAATCTTGCTATTTTAGTCCATTTTGGGATGGAGTTATTGGCGGTTTTTGGAAATGGGTTCTTTTTTTTTTTTGGTTGGTTTTTCCTTAGTGGCAATTAAGGATGTTATTGTCGTGTGCAGATTGGAGTAATGATGTTTTATTTTGACTATATTTTCGTATGGAAGCTTCATCATTGCTAGTCCTCTAGTTCCTTTTTTTTTTGCAATTTTTTTGGGTTATTCTGATCATGTTATGATGTGTTTTTGTCAGCCTAAGCCTAAGTAAACCCCCTTTTCTTGTCCATCATTAGGCGGATTTTCCTCATGATGGCTTTCTTTTCCTTCTTTCCTTTTTTTTTTTCTTTTTAATTTTTTTTTTCCAGCATGTGATCTGTCTGTTTCTGCCAATTTTCAGATCTGGGTTTTCAACTTTGGTAAACATTCTCTCGTCTTTTTCACGTTTATCTCTCGTCATTCCTCTCTCTTAGGGTTTCCTGGCCTAGATTTTGGCTCTAATACCAAAATAATCTATCTCTCCTTTTATATTATATTATTAAAAAAGGTAATTAATTAATTAAACCACACCAAGATAAGTAAGTAGAGAAGTGACAAAAGGTCTGGCAAATATTGTTTTTGGGATATTCCTATTTCCTTTTTTTAGCAAAAGGAGGGAGAAAATGGGGATCAAGATCCAGACAAAGCTTCATTTCGTAACGAAAAATACATTAATAATATATATTTATATATATATAGCCACAGACATTGTATATATAAATAGTTACTGTTAATTATTGCTGATTTAGCTGTCTTCAACTGGGGTTGATCAATAATGTTTGTGAAATATGGCCTTTTTCTTTTGTGTGAAAAATCTTGATATGACAAGTAGTCTTCAGCACAAAGACAAAAAATTGTATCTTTGGGGGAAAGTTTTGGGAAAGTGGGTGTTTATCTTCTGTGTTTCCTTGTTTGTGTTTGTGTGTACTTGCAGTAGGGTGTGTGTGAAATATATATATATGGATGTTTTTAACTGTTTAAGAAGTGACCCATTTAACTTTGCATAATTAACCTTCTTCTCATTCAAAACCCTAGTTTATTTAGTTTGTTTCATTATACACACACACACACACATATATATATATAGCATGGCCTAATGTTGATTAGGTTGTCATTATTGATCTGTTTAAGTAATGTATTAGCTTGAAATTAAGAACTTCAAGAACTTAATTTCCTCCACTAGATTACCAACAATAAATTTAAGAAAAAAATCCGAGAAGAGCAAATACTAAATGCAGTATAAATGATGTGTGGATATTTATATCTCGCACAATTGTACATGTTAATTAGTTCGTTTGGAAGACAAATTCATAGTTTTTTGAAACTTTTAAGGTTTTTTATTCCCATGTGTCAATCTCATCCAAATCTGACTTCTACATTCGTTATGAAGAACAAGGTTCTATACAAATGGCTACGTTCTTATAAATATTATCTGGTATATATGTACATACAAATTCTTTTTTCTACCTTTGTTTTTGCCTTGTTTTTTGTGGTTTGAGGTGTGCAGGTACCACATGAAGCACCTACCAAGATATATATGCGCGAAGAAGATAAAAATTCTTGAGAATGAAGAGAGGCGAAAAGAGTTATCAGCTTAGGCCTCTAAAGAAATATGATATAACCGACTATATGTGTATTTATTTATTTATTTAATATTCTTTATTCATGTTGCTCAAAATCAGTGCAAATAAAGTCTATATCAGTATATGAGAAATGCAGCTCTTTGAAGTCAAAAAGTTTTTTAAATTTTTAGCACCTTTTACTACTAGTTTGTACAATCAAGAGAATAATCAAATGGGTAAATGAGTTGCTTAATGACCTTATATGGTACTTGCCCATCTTCTTTTTAAAGGGTATTGAAAAGGGATTTTCTCGGAATGCCGTCTCACAAATTAAGCGCTTTTTTTTTTTGGGAAATTGTATCTTTTTTTTTTTTTTTTTTTTTGACTTTAATAACATAAAAGTAAAACCCCTAAATATTGCTTTCCTTCCATTTTTCCTTTTTTTTTTTTGGGAGTTTTCTTGGCCTTCACCAATCACCCCCATGACTTTGAACAAGCAGTGATGCACACAGAAAGAGAAAGTGATAGAGCTTGGATTATCAATGAATGGTATTCGTCAATGCCTACAAAAAAGCTTTTTGTGTCCACAACTTTCCATGACATAATTGGTGTTTTGTACAAACTAATTGACCAAAGACTTACCCCACCCCCCCCCCCCCAAAAAAAAAAAAAAAATCTTTTTGAAGACTTTTTTGAATTTCTTGCTCCTATTTGATAGGAAGTTTAAGGACGATTCTTAGGCTCTAGATACCTAGGTTCTGAAGACTGATTACTTCTCTATCTATCTAAAATTGCCTTTGACACCTATAATTTGTAGGTAAATTATTTCAGCACGGCCATATATATATATATATCTATATATATATATGTACTGATTGAGAGCTCTTAATAATTTGTTGGGCTCGTGTATGCCAGTTAAGGACATGTCAAATTAAGCACATGAGAGTTTCTATTGATAAGCTATATATTAGGCCATTTAGTTTGGTGGGAAACAGCTAGCTAATACCATAAAGTAATAATCAAGCATATATGACCTTTGTCTCAAGTCATTTGTCATGTGTTAATTAAGTAGGCACCAATAATTATTATAGAAGTGGTGTTTGGGATTTTTCTTTTGTCTTCTATGTATTATGAATTATAATAACTGTGGTTTTTATTATGATTTTGGCGGTGTGTTTTTCTTATTCTTCTAGTATACGGTTGTGATTTTAGTCTGCTATATTTGTTTCTTAGCGGTGTTTTATTTGACCTTGATGTTACGGGTGCTCGATTTCAATCGATTATAGAGGTTTTATTAAAGAACCGTATGATTTTGTACTTATTTATTAGGTGTTCATTTTTTAAAGTCGTTAATTGCATATATATATATATATATATATATTCCTCCTGAGCGTCATTTGAATCATGGTGGAACCGATTATCTGTAGTATTCATGGCTTTTTATAGTTTGAGACATTTTTTATTTTTCTCGTTTTAAAATATATTTTCACTTCTAAAAACGATCAACATTCGTGACCATCGATGTAGTCTCATAATCCATTAGAGGTTTTTTTTTTTTTTTTTTTTTTCCTCCTCACATTCAGTTCTGTATACTAGTGAGATATTGTTTGATTAAAGTGCATGGATCCTAGGTGACAAAATCATGAATTGGTCCTCTCTCTCTGGTACATCATGTGGTCACAATAGATTTTCAAATGACACAGAACGACACAGAATGTGGGCGTGAGGATACCACTGATCTTTTTTTTTTTTTTTTTTTTTTTTTTTACGAGAAATGAGAGTAAAAATCTCAGCCCAGACTCAACACGGCCTAGGTCTCAAGTAGGACTCTGAAGGAACCAGAAATGGCAAAGATCTAGGGGGAGCCCTAGCCCATCATTGATAAAGCTCTACTTCAGTGAAATTGCTTTGGAATTTGAAACTCTCTCATTTGACCCATAATATTGGAACTTGTTTCTTTTCCTTTTGGGAGACCACATCAATATTGGGCGTGAGCTGAAGCCCAAAACGAAACAAGGCCACACAGCAAATTGCACAACCTGTTTGAAATATAAGTCTTACAAGATATTCATTCCCAATAATAATAATAATAATATTAACAAAAAAAAAGGAAAAACTAAAAAATAAAAAAGTTTATACAAGAAGTTAAATATACAATAGATGATCAGTGAGAGATGATTTAGAATATTTTAGTTTAATTATTTTTCAATTTTTCCTTCTATTTTTAGAAACCACTAAGGTATTCTATGAAAATGAAACTAATTTCAATTTCATCCTTTGCACACTGGACCAAAAAACAAAGAAAAAAAAAGACAAAATATCCTTAATTAGACCAATTTTATTTCTAAAAAGCATTTTAGTGAGAAAAAATTCGAAAATTTTTTATATTCAAAAAACACAAATTTCAGTTTTTTTTTTTTAATTTGATGTTTTGAGGGTTTTTTTTTCAATTTTTTCAAATGTATAAATAATTTAACAAATTTTTTTAAGGGTATTTATGCTGTTTAGTCCAATTTTTTTGTTCACAAAATAGGCAAGGGATATATATTAAACGAAGTTTTGAATTTAAAATATATCTTTATAATTTCTACAAATAGATAAACAAGTTGAAAAAAAAATAATAATAAAAGTATAATTATGTAATTAACTCAAAGTAGATAATACTTTCCACTACCTAGTGGGGTTCATTCCATAATTTCCTTGATTGATACTTTATAAATAAACGATTGACTTTCTCCTCTCTTCCAATCATACACACACCATTAAAATTAAAGCCGACTAATTAAGCATGTATTTGGTTATCAGGTGTAAATCTAAGTTTTTTATCTCAGTTTTTGTATTCTTTAAAAAAAAAAAATCAACAAAAATTATAATTAATTTTAAAAAAATCAACCAACTTAAACATAAAAATTTCATCTCAAATATTTCTTCCAAATGTACCATAAGTTTACACATGTTTGTGAAATGAAAGATTCAAAGACAGAGATTTTTCTTTTTGCTAGCCAAATTCCATGATAAGGAATTAAATATAGAATAACCTATCAAATATAAAACATCTTTTTATACAACTTTTGCGCTTTATTCAAAAAAGCAATACTAATGGGCCACAAACTCTCACTTTAGTGCATTTTCCATTTCCCACTTTCCTAGACTTTGCATCTTTTCTTTCCACCATATATTTCTGTCTCTTCGGCCTCATTATTTTCTTTTTTTTTTTTCATTATTTTTTTTCCCCACTTAAACGAAAATCATGAGATTGTTGTATGTGGTCGAAGTATAAAACTTAGTGGGTATATATGACTTCGGTTATTCTTGTTTAGTTGTCACCTTTTATTTTTATTTTATTTCTTCTTGTTTCTTTTGCTGCAACCTCTATGTGACTTTGCTAATTTCAAACTAAAAAAAAAAAACTGAATTGTCATTAAATATCAGAATTTTTATATTAGTTTTGATATTAAAATACAACGACTGTTTTCCACGATGTCTGTATGTGTATATAGTACACTCCATCTCTTGGACATCAGTGAGAATTAATTTTCCAAGTATTTTTTTTATAAAGAATATGTATATACGTACCAAGGTGATATTAGTGCTCAATAGTTTATTCCCCATTCAGAACATTAAAATAAACATATGTTTATGAATATCTATTATGATGATTTTTTTTTTTCAGATTTAAATGAGTGACACTTTTTTTATGAGGGAAAAAAAAAAAAAAAACCAAACAGGCAGATAGACTATTGATTGAAAAACATATTATTTTACTTTTCAAAATGGCTTCCTTTTTTCATTTTCCATTTTTCCTTGAAATAGTATAACACAACATATAAAAAAAAAAAAAAGTTTACCAATTTACCATTAAAAAAAGTTTAAATTTTTTTTACTAATAAGCCAAAAAAAAAAAAAAAAAAAAAAGCGACAGGTGAAAGTCTTGGATTTGAAGTCACGCGACACCAATGCATTTTGGCATAGGCAAAGCCCTAATTTATGACAATAACCTTTTTTTTTTTTTTTTTCATTCTTTTGGTATTTTTTATTCTTCAATTTCTATTTTTGTGGTGAGATTTCTTTTATAAGTTTGAAGGCGCCAGGAGACCTCGGTGTTTTCTCAAGTGTTTGTAGGCATTGAGCATTTCAGGTCAACATGATAATTATCTTATTTATTTGTGAAAATACTAGAGATATCAATAATAATATTTAATTTTTGAGTATTAATTTATATAATATAATATGTGTAAAATGACAACTTAATGTCACGTGAGTTAGTAATTAAAAGTTGAAATTGAAGTTTGTCTCCCTAATACTACTCTTATTTATATTTAATCTTGGACTATTAGAAAACATAATTTTGACATATTTTTCTAATCTTTTTTTAATTATTTTATACTTTTTTTTTCTCAATTTAAAATGGGAATTTGAACTTTATCTCTAATTATATGGTCACATGTAAATTTATCACTAAACTAAACCTAACAATTGCTAATTTTTATAACTTCAAAAATTTATCTGATCTTTACACAACCTTATAAATTAGAAATTATCGTGAACAAAAAATGACTATAGTGAACGTCTAAATCCATAATTTCAAAAAGATAAAAAGGGAAAAGATAAAAAAGTTGTACTCACTATTGTTTTCATTTTTTTAATATCGATATATCAATTCATGAGTTGATCGAGACTCATTGATTTCGTAAATCTATTTGCCCCATAAATTGCATGCCCATCAGTTTGTTCTGTCGTACATATTTCTATTTAATGTCGGCAAACATTTATAGTGGGTCTTCTTTTGGTAAAACATCATGAATAATTTCTCACAGGGCCAATAAAAAGTCATTTTAAGAAGTTGCTATTATTTTTAAGATCTTGTCAATTCAAAAATCTCAATCTTTAATTTTAGTTGGGATTTTTTGCATTAATTTATAATCTTGTCAATTTGTCGCCAACCATTGAGTACAGTTGTATCCCCAAATTGTGCAACAAAAACCACATGGATCTATAATTTTGAAAGCCTAGGGATGAGGGTGCAAATTCTCTACTCATGCATTAGAACATTAAATATCTTCGACTGATCATGTATCGCTTTGTTCTTATCTTTTTCATATCGCTATAGCAATATCATGAGATATCGAGTCATTTTATTTAAAATATCAAATTGCATCAATAAAAATACCATATTAAGTAAATATATGATTTGATATTAATATAAGGACACGGAAGCCCCGTCACCAGCCTTATGTAACGGCAGTGTTGCACACCAAGGGGTTTTCCTTTAATTCTTCTTCAGTCTTTTCATTTGGGGTTTTTATTTATGCCTGATATTTACATTAAAATTGAATTTTTTTTTTGGGGTTAATTTTGAAAAATAAAGTAGAACATTTTGAAGTTCGGATCATGCAGAATCTCAAAATCTTAATTTTGGATAAACGATTGTTGGAAATCCGTTAAGATATGGTGTTGAAAAGTATTTGAAAATATTGCTTAGTGTTCTAATTATTGAAATGCACTGCACTTTTTTCATAGCATTTTAGGAATTTTTAGAAAATAAAACAGTCGAAAAACAATTTATTAATTTCGTAATTGAACTTAAAGTGTAAGGACCAAAATTCCACTTATTATGGTGAAGTTAAATATAGAATTAGAGAGAAAGAGCCAAATAGCATATTTGGAAACTCTATTTTAAACTTATAGCATAATGTTTAAAGACTAGTAACACACGAAAAATATTGAAATTATCCCTACAACTCCTCCCCTCACTCTGTCTTCTCTCTCTCTACCGCGACTCTCTTCTCGACATCGCCTACGCCGTCATGAGAGCCTATTATTATTTACTTGTATATCTGTTATTTACTAGAAATTTCAAATATTTATTAGAAAATCCAAGAATTTACTTGTAAAAATGTGTTATCAGTTATCAGCTTTAAAAAACCTGCTCTGATTCATCGTAGAATAATTGAAAAATTATGATATTTACTTATTTTAACCTATGAAGAATTTTACCTGTGATATTTATCAAATTAATACGATATCAATATATTATATTCGACTAAAAATTATATTTGTAATAATAGAGTAGACAATATCTAATAAGAGTAGGTTTTTTCTTTTACACTGTTTCATCTAGTTCGGCGAGAGGTCGAAGTCTTGTGCAGCCTCCAGGTTGGCCACTGCCCACCCTACTTGATAGCGGGGTGGGCTCGAGTCCGAGATTTGTGAGAAGGATTTGCAACGCTGAAGATTTACACGCAATGGTTGACTGGTGGTTTCTAGGAGATTCGTTGGCCCCTTTTAGTACCGCTCGCTTAGGTCCCCTAGGATTTAGAAATCATCTTGTTCCTAGAGGCAACAAACGTGTGGCCCTTTTTTTTGTTTTTTTTTTTTGTTTTTTTCTTTTGTGGATCTAATTTAGGCGAGGTTGAATTTGTAATTTATGTACAATTTCTTTCTAGTTTGCTAGATTTGTTCCTTAGTAGAATTGGGGGTGGCTTAGTACTGCTATATACAGGTCTCTTAATCTCGATCGATTGAAAGTTTCCATCAATTATAGAGGTGTTTGATGAAAAAGTCATATTATGCTCGTTTTATGGTGTGCGTATTTGGTTTACTTGTCAGAACTGAGCACATGTTTTTCTCCTCAACCGATTCATTGGAATTTATTGGTGAATCCACTCATTGATCGAGGTTAAGTCTCCTTACGTGTTGGTAGGGATGGCGATGGGGCATGGTGAGTGTGGGTATGCTTTCTTCACCTCCATATCCACCTCTTTTTTACCCCCATACTCGCTTCCATACCCATTTAATTTAATACAGGTGCAGGACGGGGACTGGGATGGATAATCACGAATATAAAAAAACAAATTTTATTAAAGTTCTCATAAAATTTGGTAACATAATTACAAATATAACTGAAAATAAAACTAAAATCTTAAAAATAAATCCAAAATTCAACAATTTATAAACTAAATTCATAAAATAAATTAAAACATTAAATTCAGACTCCAAAAATTTATAAACAATATTTATAAATTCATAAAATAAACTAAAACATTAAATTCAGACTCCAAAAATTTATAAACAATATTTATAAAGTAAACTAAAACATTAAAAATTCAAATGTATAAATATAAACAAATATAAATATATATTTATAAGAATAAATATAAATGCAGCGAGTGCAAAGGAGCTTTCTCCACTCCTGTCTCATGCCTACATGAGAGGTTAATTTTAACCATCATACCCGTCCCATGCCCATACAATAGAAAACCTTTTAGATTCCCTTTGAGAATGATAATCGACATCACATATAAAGGCACCAAAATATTGGGACCCATGGGATGGGTATTTTCTCTTAAAAGAAAATGATGCTTTTGTCATTCTCTCCCTCATTTGGGACCCACAGGGGCCAATGTATGTTTTTTGTCGCTTCTTGGTTTGCGCAACAGGACGTCCTTCCGTGGGGCCCACTGTCTGGTAATTTTCAGCTTCATTTTCATAATGTTGATAATACGCTAAGAAACTACCTATAAATTTGAAGATTGCATTTGTGGAATTTTAGCTTAGGTGAGGATTGAAAAATCCACATTTTAATTGATATTTCATTAGAAACTTTTGTATTTTAAAAGTGTTGATATAAAAATAGGGGTGTCGTATTTTTTTTAAGAATATTCACGAAATTTTCATAGAAATTTCTATAAACATAAAAAAAAATTTACGTAAATATCGATATCCATTAAAAGTATAGCAGTAAATGATAAAATATCATAAAAATTTCCAGAAATTTCTACAGAAATATCGAAAAAATATCCATAATATATCAATCATAATATTATTTTTTTTATCTTTTAATATAGTTAAAATTCATAATTTTTTTAATTCATGCATAATTTTTATATTATATATGAATAGACAATAAAGATTAAGAGATATATAGCATTTCTAAAATTATAATAAAATAAATACTCAAATATCATTTCTTGATGTCGATATTGTTTACATTAATAAGATATTGTAAATACTTTCGAACATTCTAAAAATTCTTTTAATATTAATGTTTTCTTATCATGTATGAAATAATGAATGCAATCTATCTATATTATGTTATGTTTTAATGATTTTACTTAATTGGTAAACCTCAACTTACCGTTTATCATGTTATGCTCCATTCTTACCATGCAATTTGATATAATATTTAATTGAGAGATTCATTTACTTTACGCATTATTAACTATTTTAGAGTTTAATAAAGTTTTGTTCAAAAAATTTAGTATTTTAAAATGAGTTTCCATATTTTACATCAATTTTCACCGATACCGATATTTCCGTCGATATTTCTATAAAGTTTATTAGTATCGATATTTCCGCAAATATCGATGTTTTCATCCTAGGATACAGGTTGAGTTTGAATTTAACTGTATTTTTTGGTTTTTTTTTTAATCTTTTTTCTAAAAAAGTTGACAAAAATTATAACTAGTTTTTGAAAAGTCAACCAACTTCATCTAAAAATTTCATTTCATCTCAAACTCAATCCAAACACCAAACGCACCCTTATTCCTTCCTCACTACATTAAACTTTCAAGATTGCGTTAGATTGAATGTATAACTATGTACTAAAAATCCCTGGCCAACTTTACTACAAATACAATGGTTTATTTGTCATAAAGAAAATCATCTCTAAAGGGCAAAAGAGAAAATAAAGTAATAAAAATATCTAATCTTAAAATATTTGGTTTCGGGTAATCCTGCCATAAAAAATACCATATCACTACATTAGACATTTTAGCAATTGAATCACGTTAAAATTAAATCAGATTAAAAAATAAGATAACTTAATAAACATAATAAAGATATGAAAATTTCAGAATTTCAGCCATAATTTGGTAATTTATTTTCTTCTACTCTAACACAATATTTCCCTTAGTGTTTTTTTTTTAATTTTTTTTTAAGGGAACCTTGTTTATTTGTTTTTTGAATGCTAGAAAAAAAAATGAAGATTTCTTGAATTCTAATTACTAGTTACTAATTTATTAAGTATACTAATTATCATGCTATTAAGGTGGTCTCGAAAATAGGAATTTAAGAAATCTTTTCCTTTCCAAGGTTCAAATTTTTTAAAAGTTTATTTTATTTTATTTTATTTTTTGCTGAAAAAAGACCAAACTTTAATTTTTTTTTTCCTTTTTATAATTTCTTCCCACAAATTAGCTTAAAAAAAAAAAAAAAAAAACCTACTACTCCATATCAAATCAAGCTCTCTCACTTTCTCTCTCTCAACAATATAATTTCAATAAGAAAATGATAAAAACTAAAACCACAAAAAGGACCGATATTTTGCACAATAATTAGATAGTTTTAATTTGTAGAAGAATGCATGTCTATGTCCCTTGACACATGTAAATGTACATACAAAGGTAGGATTGCCTTGACGTCCACATGGACATGTAAAAGACCTCCTATTGGTTGTCCCAAGAATTTTGTTTCTCCTAAACGACACCTCAGCTGTCGGCTAGCCATGTCTCACACAAACTTCCAAAGCCACATCGCCATCCACGTGGCATCTGTCCCTCCACTCACCCTACACGTGTTTCACCCCTTTCACACCCTCTATTTACTCTCTTTGCCATTCTCACCTTCACTATTCAAAACCTCCCTCCTCTCTCTCTCTCTCTCTCTCTCTCTCTCTCTCTCTCTCTCTATTTAAGACACAAATTTTATGTGATAAATAAGGCATCATTTTATATCTCTATTGAACATCGTTTTTCCTTTTTCTATAAGATTATTGCTTGGGATACCAATGTTAATCTCAATTTTTTAAATCCTTACTCATTTATTATATTTTTTATTGATAGATACAATAATATCTTAAATATTTATTAATAAAAAATAACTTATTTATCATATAAATTAATACTGAAAAATTAGAATTAAAATTGATTAGAATTAGAATTGATGTCGTTGGCATTTTTGTTTTTCAATCACACGCCTAGCTACCAAAGCCCACTTGTGTACAAAGATAGAACACCTACTCGTACACGTAAACAAAACTCAACATCTCCGGACCCCACAACGGTTATGATCTCTTGTTTGCCGTCCGACTTGATTACCAAAAGTGTTGAAGATGACGATCCAACGGTTCAGATAAAATAGTCCAAAATTCCAACTTTTGTAGCAAAACATGTAACCCTAGTCATATATGGTATTAAACACTAGTTTCTCGGGTACTTATTGTAATAAACTCGGCATCTCTCTCTCTCTCTCTCTCTCTCTCTTCATCTTTCTCTTTCTATCTCGTCTCCTACAATTCCTGTATATTATTGAATCCAATTTTTTTTTTGTTTTTCTTTTGTGGTGTCTTGGTATGCGTTTCTTCATAGTTTTTGGATTATATCAACCATGACCAACTTACCAATTATGTCTCTGAGGTTCTCTCCACTGACCCTATTCAAGCAAGCCAATTCCGCAGCCTCATGACCCTCGGCCTAATTTTTCTTCCGTTTTCTCGTAAGATTTTCTCGACGGAGAGAGAAAAATAAAATAAAATCACAAACCCATCTTCTGATTTTCTTTCCTTCTTAATTTTCTCTCTCTCTTTTCCCTAGCCGCATCGCATGGGTAGCGGAGAGAAAAGTAGCCTACGGAATTTCCACCTGCACCTGCCTCATCTCCATCATCATCATCTCCATCATCATCAAAATCATAATCATAATCAAGGGACGAAGAGGCAGATGATGAGATCGGGCGTCCCAAAAGGGTGTTTGGCGATCAAGGTTGGCCAGGGTGAGGAACAGCAGAGGTTTGTGGTGCCTGTGATATACATAAATCACCCGCTCTTCATGCAGTTGCTCAAGGAGGCTGAGGAGGAGTTTGGCTTTGATCAGAAGGGAACTATTACCATCCCTTGCCACGTGGAGCAGTTTAGGTACGTCCAAGGCATGATTGACAGGGAAAAATCTCTCCACCACCACCACCACCACCATGTCGGCTGCTTAAGCTTTAGGGTTTGATATAATAAAAAGAATATTTCACCAATCGAAGATTGTGTTGAGCTCTTTGTAAATCTTTTTTAGTTTTTTTTTTTCCTTTTTTTTTTTTTGGTCCTCTTTTCGGGGTTCAGTTTAGTTTACTTTTTTTTTTTTCCTTTATTTAGTTGGATGATGATGAAAAAAGTGATGTCTCGAAAATGGAGAGAGAAAATTGTCAAAAAAAAAAAAGGAAAGAAAAGAAATACTTTGCTTATTTGCAGGTTTCATGCGTTAATGGAAAACGTTATTCAAAGCGTTGCTTTTTTTTTCCCCCCCTTTCTTTTCCTTCACTTTCCTGTCCTCTATTTTATTTTCTTTTCTTTTCCTTTCGTTTCTATTCTGTGATGTTTATCGAAAATTAAACGATAAGACCAGGAATTGTGGTTACAATATTAATTAACAGTGTGACACAGAAAGAGAAAATGGACAAAGCGCAGAAAGCTGGTAGGGCCGAAGCGGTTGCTTTTAGCCATATAAATTGCTATACTGCCAAATTTCAAAATGGCAACAAAGAAAAATTCCTATATATATATATATATGTATATATATACATATATCTATAGTCATGTAGTCAACAGCTAATCTCCTTTATGTTTAGTGGTCACTACTCGTTCATAATTATGTTCATGAATCCTTTGTCAAAAAGATTTATATGGTATAATGTTTCTACTACTAGTATTAGCAAGAGGTATAGTATATTTTTCCTTTATTAAATATAAATAAACTTTTTTTCTTTTTCCTTATTGAAGCACACATCAATATACATTCAGTCTAAATATTGCTAGAAAATTTCTGGAGTACACTAAAAATTCGAAAAGATTTAAGGGCTATCTCTAACTTTTTTTTTTTTTTTTTTTTTGAGGACTCCAACTCCAACTCCGTTTGTTTTTGTTTTTTTGTTTTAATCTCTCTTTTATTTACTTCTTATTGTGAAAAAAGTGGAAGAATATTAAAAATTGATTGACGAAGATGTCTAAGAATACATTTATAAAAAAATTTCGTAACGGATGCTAAAATAAATTGAAAACTAGGATGTATAGGCCGAACTAACTAATTAGAACCATTGTTTTCCCCATGTGCTGCAATCTATTGAAATTACTGCAAAGCTCAATATTGGAATAAAAAGACCATAGTCATTCACAAATTTGGTCAATATATATAGTCAAAAAGAAAAAATAGTTTTGAAAGTAAAATTCATTTAACTAAAAAGTCTTACAAACGCCATATATAATGCGGATGACCCTGTGATATATAATATAAAGCACTCAATAAAAACCGGTTCCATCAGTAAAATATAATGAAGCACAGGAAAAATGATGCAAGACGAGATCTAATATCAGGAAAATTCCTCGACACATCAATTTGAGCACGCATAAGGCTCTTTTCGAAACCACTACAATCGATGTAAGCTTTCGATCCATCGAGAGCATGTAATATGTAGCACCAAGGCCACAAACATCTCTGCTAAGAATTATAGCTAGCGGAATTTCTAACTCGCCAAGACCTAAATCTGACGGACCAAAAACAAACTCAAACTGTGGGATAACTACTTTCATTATTACAATAAAAATACTAAAACTATATGGCGGAAATATCAACGCCTTTATTATAATTATATATAAAAAAACTAAAGACTAAAACACGACCGTCGCAAGCCTTCAAAAAAAGTGCAACTGACAAGAGAGTCATCAGAGTAGGAGGAACGCTTTAGGGGACAAGCGACGAAGCCGACGGGATGTCTTCAAACAGCAGAACGTGAAATACACACACTACCACCATCAGTATCCGGAGCCAGAACGACCACATCCACAAGAAGCTCACTACCGTTTGGAATAAAACACCAAAATAGTACAACCACCAGATGAGAAAAGCATCACAAAACACCTCTAAACCGCTGAATATCATAATTAATAAAAAATGAGTCACATTTATAAGTTTCATATTATAGTATTGGTGTTAAATATCATTGATGTCATTTAGTATTATTCGTGTCAAAAAGATGGTTAACTATATTTGTGATTACAATAGACAGAGAAATACTTTGTCCTACAAACATCATATCAAACATTTTCTTTCAAGAGAATAAAGGCACCATTTAGAATTTATTTTCATTACGATTTTTTTTTTCCCTCTATTTGGGGTTCTCTTTTTCTCTCGCTCTTAACATAAGTGGATGAGCTAGCATTAAAAGCACTTCGATAGAGATGCCTAGGGAAAACAATTAAAAAAAAAGGACGTAATAAGTGTAATAAATTGAAAGGTAAGAGTAAATATTGACAGTTGATTCCGCGTGCTATGAAATTACTACAAAGTCATTGAAATTAATAAGATGATCTTTTACATTATTGGGAATAAAAATATGAATTCAGATCAACGGTCACATTTTCTGTTTTAATGATTATCTTCCATTATTATTTTGACAATTTTATTTAAATATTTTGAATATTTAATATTCAATTCTGTGACAATTTAATTTTTTTTTTTTTATCATAAGCAAGCACACACATATTTTTCACGAGACAAGTCGATACAAGAGTATTTAAGGGAGGAATCAAAGTAGACTCATAAGTCAAACCTTATTGGGTTACAATTTTCAGGTAATTACTAATTTGAAGATAACTCATGAGCACTTACATGTCACTCAAAGTCTTAAATTTAGATAATATAACATCACACTATTAAGAGAACATATCAATTATAAATATCTATTTACTTTAATCTGATTTTGGTTAGATTTAAGGTCAAAACGTGCACTACTGATAAAGTATCTCTCTCTGTCTCTCTTTTTTTTTTTTTTTGAATTGTTCATAAAGTCAAAGTCGTTGGAGTTTTTTTTCCCCTTTTTCTTCGTCTGTTGGAGCGCATAGAATTGGGTTGGTAATGGTAACATATATATATATATATATACACGGATGTATTTGATCAATTGAAAGTAGAAATATAAGTCCTCTCAACGAGTGTGTTGTCCCTATATATGGTGTATACATGAGAAATTAAAAGGGAGAAAGTCAAAGGGAGTAACAGTATAGGTGAGTTCATGCATGAGCTCCACGTTTTGGTGAGCTTCTCTGGTGTGAAACCAAATAATTTATTGCAACGGTTTCGACCTTTTTCCGATATAAATATGAGTGTATATTACTGCCATGTTTCTCGACACCATTTATATCTAAAGGTTAGAAAGTTGCATTGCAAGGCACAGAACCAGTACTGTGGGCCTTCATTTGTTGGGGTGGGTTTTTTTTTTTTTTTTTTTTTCTCCCCCAATTAATATTTGTGTCCGTCTGTAAGCAGGCTCTACAATTTCTTAATCAATGACTGCCAAACCTTTTACAACCTACAAAATAATAATAATAATAATAACAGTAAAAATAATAACCTTACCTTTGTCTTAGGTTCAAGGTACAATTATCTATGATCTTACTTCAAAATTCTTGTCTAGTCAATTAATTTCGCGGTAGCAAAACTTGCGATGGTTTAAGTGAAACTGATCAAATCCATCCTTTTAAGTAAAACTTGTGATGACTTGCGTTTGATGTATTAGTTTGAAATGAAATTTTTAGGTTATAATTCATTGTCTTTTGAAAAATTAGTTAAATTTTTTGTCGAATTTTCAGGAAAAAAAAAAAAAAACTGGAATGTAATTTTTGAGTCCTGAGAGCCAAACAATCTAGATTAATCGAGATTTTTTAAGATAATAGATAATTGGGGCAGAGCCTTCCTTTTTTTTTTTTTTTTTTTTGTAACGCCTTAGAAGCAAAACTTAATGAAAATGTGATTGCCACTTTTTATGCTGATGTAAGTTTGGGATTGTCTGTTTCCTTGGAAACAAGTGGAAAAGAAAAGAAAAGAAAGAAGATTAGATTATGTGGATGTATGTTTTCTAATTTCTTTCTCAAAAATAAGTAGAAATTGATCTGGTATTTATATATACCGAGATAATGACAGTTTATCAGCTAAAAATAATATCCCCCTTCCGTAGACCGTTCGACCAGGTTATTTTAAAATGTGGTAGATATCAAATGAACACTTCCCCTACATCTGATTTTAATTTTATAACGACAAATTGATTTCCACCTTCATAGAGGATGCATATACAGAAACTGAATTATATATTAAATCTCATTTTAGGCCCTAACTTAATTAAAGCGTTCAAAAATGAATCCCTGATCAATTAAATTTCTAAATTAATCCTTTCGTCTACTTGACTATCAAAATATTTAGATAAAAAATGGCATAGCATTGACGTGATTATTATATTTTTCCTTCTAATTTTACATGTTAGGGCATGATTATTAAGAAGGGACTTACGCCTTTTATACCAAGTTTTCAATATTCTGATGGACAGGATCACTAATTTAGGATAATGCAAGAGATAAGATATTTGTTCTCAAACGTTTTAAAGATCAAGAATAAAAACAAGATTTGACCAACAATTTGGAAATTAAAATGAAATAAATTAGTTAATGCATCTAAGGGCATGTTTGGTATACCGTATTAACATTCCGTATTGTATTATTTAAAATAATACAATGTTTGGTAACATCCTTATATTGTGTAATTTAATACGAAATCAAAAATTAATACACTACGGACTGTGATATCTTATACGATAAAAAACCTATGTATTAGGGTGTATTGTATAATTTAATCTAAATGATTACATCAAAAAAAAATAAAATAAAATGGATTTCAATATGGAGGTTGGGTCGGGTTTCTAGACAATAGTCAGGTCGGGTTTCGGTATGGTGTCGAGGGTCGAGGTTAGATTTCAAGGTCGGATTTCGAGACGGGGATCAGGGTCGAGTTTTAGCCTTTCAGGACTAGGGTCAAGTTTCGAGACGAGTGTGGGGTCGGGTTTCGAGGTCCGGATCAGGGTCGGGATATGCGACAAGGATTGGTCAGGGTCGGGTTTCAAGACAGAGGTCAGGGTTGAGTTTTGGGACTGGATTGAGATCGAGTTTCAGGACGGGTCGGGTTTCGGAATAGGGGTCGTGTTCGGGTTTTGGGGTCGGGGTCGAGTTTCAGAATGGGGGTCAAGTTCAAGTTTCGGGATCAGGGTCTGTTTTTGGGACGAGTGTCAAGGTTAGGTTTCGGGATGGGTCCGGATCGAGTTGCAAGTTTCAAGACGTGGATCAAGGTAGGGTGGGGTTTCGGGATGGGGATCGAGTTCAGGTTTCGAGGTTAGGATCTAGTTTTGTGGTCGGGTTTCGAGACAGGAGGCGACAGGTTCAAGATTCGCTTCTGGGTCGGGTTTCAAAACGAAGGTTGGGATCGCGGTCGGGTTTCGTGACAAGGGGCGGGATCAGGTTTCGGAATGGGGGTCATATACAGGTTTCGGGATCGGGGTCAGGTTTCGGAATGTGAGTCAGGTTCGGGTTTCAGGATTAAGGTTGGGTTTCGGGACAAGGTCAAGTTTTGGGATAAGGTCGTGTCGGTTTTTGGGTTGGGATCGAAGTCAGGTTTCAGGACGTGGGTCTTCTGGCCGAGGTCAGTTTTTGGGGTAGGGGTTTCAGGTTTCGAAATGTGAGTCAGGTTCGGGTTTTAGGATTAAGGTTGGGTTTCGGGGTAAGGGTCGGTCTTCTGGCCGAGGTCTGTTTTCGGGACTGTTGTCAGGGTAGGGTTTCAAGACGGGAGTCGAGATCGGGTTTCGGGACAAGGTCGAGTTTTGGGATAGGGTCGGGTCGGTTTTCGGGTTGGGGACGAAGTCGGATTTCAGGACGTGGGACAGGGTCAAGGTGGGGTTTCGGGATGGGGGTTAGGTTCAGGTTTCAAGGTTAGGATTTGGTTTCATGGTCGACTTTCGGGATGGGGGTCGAGGTCGGGTTTTGAGATGGGCTTCGGGTTTAGGTTTCGTTTCGGGTTTGAGTTTCAAAATGGGGGGTCAGGATCGTGGTCGGGTTTTAGGACAAGGGACGGGGTCGAGTTTCGGAATGAGGGTAGGGTTTGGGTTTCAAGGGTCGGGGTGGAGATTCGAGATGGGGGTCGGGTTTAGGTTTTATTGTCGGGATCAGATTTGGCTTCTAGACGAGGGTTAGGGTCGGGTTTCAAGATAAAGATCGGGTTCGGGTTTCGATATGGGGGATGGGATAAGGTTTCGGGATTGGGGTTGGGCTTCAAGACGGAGGTTGGGGTAGCAGTCGGATTTCGGAGTGGGGATCGAGGTCGAGTTTAGGGACGGGGGTCATGGTCGGGTTCAGGTTCAAGTTTTGGGACGGGTTTTGGGATTGGGTTTGGGGTCGAGTTTCGACATTATGGTGGAATTTTGGGACCGGGATCGGAGTTGTGTTTTGGTGTCGGGATTCGAGGTTGGGTAACCCTTGTCCTGTAACCCGACTCCAAAACCTGATCTCGACCACAAAACTCGCCGCCCCCCCCCCCCCCCCGGTCGTGAAACCCCGACCCCCATTCTGAAACCTGACCACTATCCTAAAGCCTGACTCTGGTCCTAGGTACATAGCATAAATTTTATCTTTTGAATGTTTAATTCTTAATACGATATAATACGGTAACAAACAAATAACGTAATGTGTTGTATAATATTATAATACAATGCAAAATCAAATATCATATTGTATAATAATAATACAATCTAAATAATACACTACAATACAATACAATACGGCGTGTCAAACATGCCCTAAATGAATTATCTAAAGAAATGCATCTAGATGATTCGACACTCGTCTTGCTAATAGTTTATTTTCTTTGAGTAAAATCTCTCAAAGTTTGAAATTATCCATTTTTGTTTGTATGGAAAATCAAGCCTCGTGTAATTTTAATATAGTACCTAAGCATACGCGTGTATATATATGAGAGTACATGCTATCCGAAGTATGGAATACTCGAGAAAATATATATATATATATATATGTATTGCAAATATGTATATACATTTGATTTTAGAAGTAGATAAGTCTCCAAGTTCCTTTCTTAAAAGAAAAAAAAGAAAAAAAAAAAGAAAAAAGAAAAGAAGATAAGTACTGTCCAAGTTCATGCTGATTGGTAGTGTTCAACAACATTAATTTTAGTTATATGTCTATCAACAAATATTTCCAATAAATTAAAAGATTCTTATTCGTATTAGGAGGCAACAAGTGCATATACGACCGAATCCATAAAATAATAATAATAATAATAATAAGGAGAACACATTATTAACAATATTGGCCGACAATTTAGTTTAAATTATGAATAGCTTCCTACAAGAAGAGTCAATCAACGTAATTGCTCTCTCATTTCAAGAAGTCTCTATGTGAATGGAAAAAAAACGATTCTTAATTCTTAGCCTAACCGTTCTCTCTAAATTTCTACTTTATTATTATTTTTTTTTAAGTTGTTGAGGATGAGAGAATTCAAACTTTTTTTTTTTTGATAAAATTAGTGTGAAATTGCCACAAATTAAATCGTGTCTGCAATCACGAATTTATACCTTTTTTTTTTTTTTTGTCATTACATATACAGATAAAAATATATATACTAGGGTACAATAGTCTAGAGGATACATAAAATTTTACATGTGTCAGCTTATTTGGTTTCTAGGTTTAAATAGATTTTTTTTTTTTTTTTTCATTTGAATTAGGTCTCGCATTTAGCAAAAATAAAAATAAATGAAAAAAATTAGGTAGAGAGCCATGTTTTAAATACCTTCGTATAATTTTGTCCACACTAATATTAAAGTTGATAATTTTAGTATCATGAAATGATAAAATTATCAACTTTAATATTATGGTAGGCATAAATATAATGATATAGTAGACATAAATATAAGGAGGTGTCAAATTTATAGCATTTTTGCATATAACCCAAATAAAAATGTTAGCATAGTATTTAAAAGTCCAATAAATTATTTAAACCCCTTTTACTTAACCCAACTTCAACATTAATGAAGACTCTCTAGATGAATAGATATGGTTTAGCTTTTATAAACTGAAAACCATAATATTTGACGTCAAAAACAATATATATATATATATATATATACATCTTTTGGTAAAAACTCTATAATCAAGTTGACTTAGGGTTAAAATAAGCCATAGTGATCAGCAACTCACTTTCATAATTTTTTTCTGACTAGAGCTTGGTCAATTAATCAAAAAACCTCTCTCTATCACTCTCTAAATTTTGCGACTTGAATGTTAATTTGCGTCCTCATACAGCTCCTATCTGACATACCAAATAATCCTATCCGATTGTGGAACAAATATATTTTATATATATCTGAGTGCTCTGCCTCTTTCTTCGACGATTCACATGCTAAAACCCTTAGGTCAACTCGTTGACATGCCTTTGCTATCTTCTGCTTAGTATTCGGCCTTTATCATCTATTATAATTTATAAATAACTATGCAACAGAAAAAGGAAAGTACAATGGTTGGTGCACGTTTTTTATACTTTCTGCATGTTTACTTTACTTTTTTTTTCATATTTAATTAAAATATTGTGATTTGTTCCCATTCAAAAGTTTATTTCTCAAATATGGCCCCCACTCAAAAGTTTTTTTTTTTTCCCCCCTCAAATATGCCTTATAACACTCAACTTATTCCTATATTTTAATATCATCACCAACATTTGATTCTTCTTATTTCCTCCTAATTTCTTTATCTACTTTTCTTTCTAATTTTTTTTTAACTTTTATTTGGTTTTAAAAAATTTTATTGATTTTAAAAGTATCAACAATATGAATATTTATACGTGCAAGTTTCTATTTATTAGTGAAAAGAATTTCTTTAAAAGGAAAAATGATGGTGTAGAATAAATTAAAGGGGAAATTAAATTTTAAATAAGAAAATTACAAACAACATACAATAAATTATGAGCTAGAAACTTCTATTTATGATAACATTTGAGATAAAGTTCAAGAATAAATATCACAATATTTTTAAAATATAAAAACAATATGTAATAGTAATTATAATAGACATAAAAAAAATTAAACTTTTTATCATATAAAGTTATTAATTTTAAAAATTTTCTCCGTATTTGTGCTCTCACTAAGAAAAATTTCTAGATCCGTCAATGGCAATACCCGTTTATTTATTTTACAAGAATGGGAAGTGGAAGATCATATATTCATATGTTTACTTATCAAAAACAGTAGTTAGTGAAACTTAGATCCTAACTTCTTTATTGATATCTTGTTTCCCGATTGACTGTGATATATAAACACCAAATTTACTTTTGTATATACCCTTATCAAGTAAATGATCAATAATTATTTAAGAAATTACATGAGGACGTTTTGATATTTAAAAAAAAAACTTTATTTGTAACATTCCTTCACCTTTTTTTAATTTACGTTTTTTTCTGATTCTATTTCTAAATGGTTAAATAAATATCAGGAAAATGATTAATGCCTTTCATTTTTACTCATGTCATTACATTGTACTACGGTTTGGTTAATATCCCCTTTCTAGTCTTTAATCTTGTAAGGCTTGGTTGGGGGTAATGGAATGGAATGGTAATGGGAAGGGTAATGGTAAAAAAATAAGTATGAGGGGGGTAGAAAAGTAAGTATGAGGGCATTTTTGTCAAAACAAAATTAATCATATTTCATTCCATGCTATTCCTAAAATCCTAACCAAACAATTGATTCGACTTCTTTTTCCATTCTAGTCTGAATTGTCATTCCTCTCTCATGTGGGAGGAAGGAATGATCATTCACCCAAAATGGTGGAAAAGCCATTCCTTTTGAATGGTCATTCCTTGTCTTAAAATTATCCAAACAAAGTATTTGTATTCCTTTCCATTCCATTCCATTCCATTACCCCCAACCAAAATGTAAATTCTTTGATTAAGCATTATGTGAATTATTGATTAATGTTAGAGTTTCAACAAAGCAATTATAACGGTCGGACCAGACAATTGCAGGTGTGTGTATAGCATAATTGAAAAAGGCAAGATCTGATTATATAGATATACATATATATATATATATATATTATATAGGTAGTTTCCTTCCACTTGTAAAACATCATAAGCGACATATATAGTTGAACTGTCCAACCGTCAACCACCAATATTAGAGCTGATTAATTAGCAAAAACAAATTAGAGAAAATTGGCCAAATTGGATTGCTATTTGCTAGTCTCACATAACCAAACAGTTTTATTCCATCCACCAGACACCAACTTTGAATTGGGATATTGGTGATACATCATTAAAAAGCAAGTCGACCATGGTCTCACTCAATTTTAGTTGGCGGGAACCATTATTGGTCATAACACACGTGTCTGTTTGACTTTTGCTTCGGATCAAGCCTATATATGATAATATAGAAAGAAAAAAAAAAAAACGTCCAAAACGCAAATGGAGACTTGTTTATTAATTAATATTGGATTTTTTTTTTTCAAGGCATGTGAATGACATTATTTTAAGACGATATACATATATATATACACGTTTATGTAGATGTAAATTCCCATTTTGTGGGAAACGATTGAAAAAGGCAAGGCCGCTTTGGTGGTGATTTGAAAAGTAGATTTAGGTGATGAATTAATAATATAATCATGGATAAGTTCAGGGAACCAACTTTATTATCATGTGACACATCTTTACTACAATTTTCATTTTTCATTTTTCTTTTTTGAAAATGATGATAGGAACAACTAATTCGAATCTTAATTTTTAAATATCAATATATGTGACAAATAACTTTTTATTTTTATTTTTTAATCAGAAGATGTTTAAAAGAATACCACTTCAAATAATCACATTTGTCAATAAAAATATGACTGCTAACCACCACATGAATTGATAGTAAAAAACTGATAGTAAAGTTCGTATCTCTAACAACACTGAGAGAGAATTGGCCAGAGTACAAGGATAGTTGAAAATGGATAGTACACGAAAAATAAATATGTTTCTATCTGAAAAAAGAGATTGGCAAAAGCATAATCCAAAGAGCCCATGTTTTTAACTTGATTTTGAATTTCATACAACTCAATTAGGATACGACACCAAAGTGACCAAACGACCCCATTAAATTTCCTCTTCATTTTTTATTTAGTTTTTATTTACTTATTTAGTTATTTATTTTAACTTGTTTTAGTTTGTCTTTAAAGGAAGAAAAGGTAGTGGTAAAAGTTGACTATCTTGAAATCTCATCAAACATTTTCATTTAACAACCAAAGAATATATGCAGTTACAAGTTAACCTACTATTCTTTATGCCTTGCACAAATTAATCATTTATCACTACTTGAGCTCAAACCCATTTGCAACTCACATGCAAAAAACAGGGCATTGAGCAGAGGACATTTTTTTTTAGACCTAACATCAAGTCAAAATCCCACTTCTCACTTTGCATAAATTGTTCATTTTTATACGCCCTTTTCCCTCCTAATCTTTTTCTTTTACTCCAATCCCAAAGGGGGAAAAAATTTACCGGAGACCAAAACCAACAATTTAAAGAAATGGCTTGACCAAACAATAATGCTAAATTTACTAATGGTGTCTTGTGCTTGGGTTACGAAGAGTCACACCATGCAAGTACTTTGTATACCCGAGCAAACTAAGCTTTCCGTCCGAGTTTCTGATCCAGTCTCTGAGGATTGAATAAGCCGAGGGGCCAAGATTTAAGTCCTGCCAAACAGGTGACACAAAAGTTTACATAAAAATTCAAAACTTTTGCTCATATCCTGGTTGAAGAAAGTGATTCGAAAAGCCATGATTCATACCCTAGCCAATTCTTCGACTGAGATAACTCGGTTACCCTCCTGTTCAAAATGCTGAAAACCAGTGGAGGCTATCTGCTCCCACCTTTCTACGGCCTCCAGTTGATGTGTGCTAATTGCAGCTGCACAAAACTCTTCAAAGTCCATCTTTCTAAAGGCAAGTGGTTCCATCTGAAACAAAACGCCACCACCAGGGATGGGAAAAATGGATAGTCGTTAGTTTAAATGGAAAAGGAGGGTGTGTTTTGAGCATTGCCATTGTATCGAGGATATAAGAGGTTGGCTATTTGATCTTCTGCAGAAAGAACTCGCATTATGCTTCCAATTTTAAATTTTGATTCTAGTAGAAAACTTGGAGACGAAGGCAAATCAAAACCAACATGGACATCACCATATCCGTAAAGGAGCAAAAGCTTTACCGCGTTTAAAACATCAAAAACCCGCGACTCCCCCATGGCTTCAGTCGCGTTTTGCTGAAGAGCCTGCAGATTTTAGTTTTTTAACCACCATGAAAATGTATTTGGAAACACAGACTTCACCGGTCCAAACAACTAATCAAGTCAAGACTTGAAACTAAATTAAATAAAGAACTAGGATCAGCAAATAACCATTTTGAAATTGTAGAGAGAGATGCGTCCTTCTGCATCTGGTTCCAATAGCTTGAATTGCGCTCTAAGGTAAATCAGCTCGTCCTCTGTCAAAGCTTTTGAAAGAGCCTGCAATTGTGAGATAAGCAACAGAAGAAGGATTTGAGACCACCTTCATAAGGACTCGGGCAACCTTTAAATTTTAGTATAAGCCTTCTCCGATATTTGGCTACCATGTACTACTTATATGAGTGAGAAGAAAAATCCTCCAAACTTATTGCAAGCATAAAAAGGAGTAACAATTAGTAATGCTGTCGATCAAGTGAAAATCATAGTAGTACCTTGAGTGCCGCTCGTTTGAGGGGCGTAGCATAAAAATAGGCCTTGACTAACTTATATACAAATATATCCAAAGGGACAGGACAATTATCATTCCGCAACCAAGGATGAGCTGCAAATTTAAAGTTTTTATTAGGCTTGGAAAGTTGAACAAATCAACCATGAGTATTGTCTACTAAACAACAAACATAGGCTCTGCTTAGAAATGAGGGGGACAATATAAAACCTCATGGGACAGTGTAATAAAAATGAAGGACATCGCTAACGTGGTTCTGGTTGTTTTTTTTAGCTGTTGTATAACACGGTTTAATTGACCTTTTCTTCCATGAAATATAATGAAAACCAAGTTTTGCAATGTAGGAAAGTAATAGCGAAGTTAAATTACTTAGAGCTTGGACGGCAGACATTCTTTTTCTGTAATCCTTGTTCAGGAGCCTCTTTACGAAATCTTTGGCCTCTTGAGAAACAGAAGGCCAAGGTAAATCCTCGAAATTAGGATCTGCTCTAAGTACTGCACGGAAAATTCCCGATTCAGTCCGAGCCCAGAATGGACGGCTTCCACATAGGAGGATATAGGTGATTACACCAATACTCCATATATCTGCTTCGAGACTATATGATCTATGTAGGACTTCTGGTGCAACATAGTATGCACTTCCGACAATATCGTTAAGTCTTGCATCTGTTACATGACAACAAAGATGTAAATATACATATTTCCTTATTGTATAACAGTTTATGATGAGAATTCTTGTACAAGAATAATGGAAAGCTAAGAGGACTCATACAGAAAAGGTTTTGCAACCTAAAGTAGAATGCTTGGTCATTACTCGCCCTACATTGGATCAAATTTACAAATAAGGCCTCTTTTCTATATCTGCTAAGTTAGAGAGCTCAACCTGGGAACTAGTATTGAACTACATTGAAGGCAAAGACATATAGCTTGTTTGGATCATTGTTTTGAGATTGTTTTTGGCACTATTTAAAAAGTTTTCTACCGTGTTTTCTCTCTTGAAAATTTGAATTTACTGTTCAAATTTACTTTTCAAACCTACGATCAAAGTTTAGCTAAATAAACAACCCTACAAACTTATCATAAACATTAGGACGACCTCATCTATGAAAACATAATTCAAAATTTACATTGTGCCCATGTGAACATAATAATGGATAAGTCACCTGGTCTTATAAAGTCAGAAAGACCAAAATCAATAAGCTTCATATCAGCTTCTTCACTCTTAGAAGTGAAAAGGAAATTCTGTCAAAGAGAAAGAAACAACAACATCATCACATTAACAAGCAAACCACAGTGAGACCTAAAACTCAAAACCCGGAGAAAACAAAAGATGAGAACAGGAACTTGGCAACGGTAGAAACAAATACCTCCGGCTTCAAATCACGGTGCACGACGCCTTGGAGATGACAAAATGCAACCACACTTAGAATCTGACCAACTATAACTTTTGCATCTTCCTCTGGATACTTTCCCCCTCTGCAATAAAGGAAGGTGGATAATTTCTATTACATCATAATTTCACAACTAACCAAACAATACATAAATACTTTAAAACAACTTTTTTTTTACCTTGCTAAAATTCTGTCAAGAAGTTCTCCACCTTCACACAATCTGATTCGGAAAAAAAAAAAAAAAAAAGATGTTCATGCAACACATATATATATATATATATATATATATAACATCATGCAATGAAGCAGTAATAACCAGTTCTAATGAATCAGAAAGGATTGCAAAGAAGAAGAAGACGAAGAGGGACATACTCCATGACTATATACACGTTGTTGCTGTCTTCGTAAGCGTCATAAAACTTTACAAGATGCTTATGCCCAGATAGAGCTTTCAATATCTTCGCTTCTCTTCTCACATCTTCAATTGCTATTGCCGTTGTCATCTGCCCAAATAAATATTTTCAGTAATATATATATATATATATATATATATATATATATGTATAAACAAACCCAGAAAACCCTGAAACAAGAAATTACAAGAAAAAAAGGGAAATGGGGAAACCAAACTGACCTTGGCTTTGGAGATGATCTTGACGGCGACGGGGTGATCCTTGAGGTCACCTTTCTTGACCTTGGCGGAGCAAGTATGACCGAAATGCCCTCGGCCAACCTCGGCGCCGAGCTCGTACTTGCTTCCGAGGTTCCTGCTGTACCCGAACGTCTTGTCCAGCGACTGCTCCGCCTCCACCCCTCCCTCCTCGGGGATCGGTCCCTCCTTCGGCTTCCCGTGGCCCAGCCGCCTCGCAAGCGACGCCTTTATGTGCTTCGCCGGCGACGGCGGCGCGAACCTTTTCTTGAAGAACCTCCCCGGCGTCGACGCCCTCGCCGGCGACGGCGACACCACTCCGTGCGGGTACGGGCTCGGCCACGGGCTAGGGTTCGACGACCTCGCCGGCGTGTTCTTCACGCTCCCCGCCGACACGCCGGACGCCCGCGCCGGCGTCTGAGGCCTATTGGTCATCGCCGCCGCCACCGCCGCTTCGCCTCCTCCTCCTCCTCCGGCCACCGCCGCCGACACGGTGATGGTCGTGGTCGGAACATCCGGCTCGTGGTCGGCCGCCGGACTGGTCTTGCCGTAGCACTGTCCCATCGGCGATACCTCGGATCGCGAGCCCGCAGGTCAAAGTCCACGCATCGGACGGCGCGGAATGAGCGATCTGAAGAGATGAGAAGGACAAAAGGAAGAGATCTATGGCTAGAAAACGATAAACGAAGAGAATGAAGAGGAAGTCAGAAGAAAAGGAAAAGCCCCAACTAAAGAGAGAGAGACAGACACAGGAGAAAACTCAACAGTCGAGAGCTTTCTTTAACCTGCTACAACCTCCACCAACGAACCCAATTCCTCAAACAAATCCCACCGTAAGATCTACCGAATCACATCTGAAAAGGTCAAATATTACGATCCGAGTACCCGATTCATTCTTAACTTACAATCACAGCCGTTGACTCCAGCACTTGGTATTTTTCTCTCACCTGATCCATCTCTCTCTCTCTCTCTCTCTGTGTTCTCTGTTTTTTTTTTCTTTTTTTTGTCTTTTACGACTTCTTCTAATTTTCTCGCCGTTATTGTATAAAGAAAAGGGGTTTTTTCGTGAAACGGATGGGGTTTTATCCGGTGGTGCTTGGCATACGGCATGACGTATGGTATCTCCGTGTTTTCAATGCCAGAAGCCAAACGTGGTGGTTCGATTTACTGATATGCCCTCGGGTGGACACGTGGAGGCTGCTTAGTCGATAACTTGGATACGATCGTTTTCAGCGTCGCAGAGGAAAACAAAAGTTTGTCCGGAAGTGGGAGGAGGATTTAGAAGAATCAGGGAGATGACGAGTTGCCCTGCGTGCTCAGAAGCTTCGATTGCGGCTGGGATCTAGTGCAACCGAAACTAGTGGGAATCGTATTGACAATACTACGTGTCTCTATTTTAGAGATGATTATCTTTCTATTACGTGTCCCATAATTTCAGATTAGTTGTTTAAATTTGTAATAATCTTTACGTTTATCTAATTTTGCACTAGCCTAATCCTCATTATTTTGTTCTTATGGGA
Organism: Ficus hirta; assembly: GCA_038430175.1. Classification (NCBI taxonomy): domain Eukaryota; kingdom Viridiplantae; phylum Streptophyta; class Magnoliopsida; order Rosales; family Moraceae; genus Ficus; species Ficus hirta. The sequence continues at coordinate 13,292,278 of CM076588.1, forward strand.
GATCAAACAATAATGGAATGTAATTAATTAAATCTTTTCTAATTTGCAAGAGTTACGTACTAATTGTAAAATTATATGATTGGATACAAAACAACAATTACGTTGATTGAAAAAAAAAAAAAAAAAAAAAAAGAACCATGTGAATCTGACATATAGAAATATACAAGATTAATGTTGGATTATCTCTCTCTTTTTTAACTATAATGTATATGATAGAGTATAAGATATATTCTATAAATAAGGTTTTGATTTTACACTGTTAAATTTATCTCATAAATTATTAATTTTGTATATATATATATATATACATATTTTGAAATGACTTTATTTAGATTTAATGTTTAAAAATTATACATTTTTAAGGGACAATGGGTAATACAGCATATTAAGTTATCATATTTTAAAATAATAGCATAATTAAAATTAATACAACCAAATAGTATAATTAGGTTAAAATAGTAATGTAAAAAACCAAAAATGCCCCTTACACATCCGTGAAATCAACCTGTCCCCAGTTGAAACTTGGTTGCCATCACAGCCGGCAACCCGTTGGAGCTCCAGCAGATCAGATGATCGGAACCAGGGCTCACTAGCTCTGGCGACATCTCCAACGTCGGCATTTGCTGTACCTAGGACGATCCAGCAGATTGCGGCGTCGCATGGATCGGGATCGTCCTCCTCCTTGCGATTACGGCCTCACCTAAACTCCACGAACGACGAGACGTCATTGTTGTGGAAGTTGAAATATCGCTGTCCACAATCGCGAATCTCCGGCCTGGACAATGAATCGCAAGGAGAATCCCGGAAATCGGGAGGAAAATCAGTGCAAAAATCGAAAAGAGATCATCGGAAATCGCTGTGCGACGTGTTGGCACCGGATCTCCAACCTCCTGCGGTGGTTTCTCCAGTCGCCAACCTAGACGATAATCACGGGTGACTCCTTCGCTATGCGACGTGTCGGCACCGGATCTCCAACCTCCTGCGGTGGTTTCTCCAGTCACCAACCTAGACGATAATCACGGGCAACTCCTTCTCCGACGACGAAATCGTTGGAGCCAATGGTGGTTATCAAGATCTGGTTTTTAGATCTTAAAGTGGGGAAGGGGTAGACTTCCTATAAAATTTGGGGCTTTATTTTTAATTACACTAAAAATAAAAAAGTAAATAATTTTCTTTTCCTTCTCCCTACAAGGAAATACATAGATTTACTTCATTTAAAAATAAATTTACTCCTAACAAAAACAGTAAATCTAATTGTTAAAATTTAAATTTTTTATAAAACCAGTATTTACTAAGTAAATAAAACATATTTAAGAAATAAATATACCATATTTAAAATATTTATTAGATAAAGTAAAAAACTAAAGATAGAAACTAACATCTAATTTACTGATAAATACTTATATTTACTAGTGAATATCAGATTTCCTAATAACTAAATTCAGTATTTACTGAATGAGTAACTCTGATTATTTACAAGTAAATTCGGTATTTACTAACATAGATTTATTAATATAACAAAATAAATTATTTTGAAAAAAACAACATTAATAATTAGATTTACATAGTAAATACTATATTTAGCATATAAATAAAAAGAATTGAACATGAAATAAACATATGATTTACTAGTAAATACAGGATAATTTACAGGATAATTTGATTTACAGGTAAATAATTAGATTTACTGATTCTATATTTAATTGATATATTATATTTACTTGTAAATATCGGATTTACAGTATTGTATAATACATAAATCCATTCTTTTTTTCATAATCATGTCAAAAACATTTTTAAAATAAAATGAAAAGAAAATTTTTTTTGTTTTCAATTAAATCTTGTTATTATTTTAAATAATAATATTTACTAATAAATCTTATTATTTACTAATAAACTTAAATTGAAATTTAAATATTTACCATTTTTATCATATTTATACTTGATAATTATTTATATTTACCAGTAAATATCTATATTTATTAATAAATATTTTTATTTAATCTAAGGTATTTATTATTTACTAATAAATATAAGTTGATAATTTAAATATTTACCATTTTTATCAAATTTATACTTGATAATTATTTATTAGTAAACATTTATATTTACGAGTAAATATTTATATTTACTTACTAGCGTTAATAATATGATAGTTTCCATTTATAATTTGAGATATTTACAAAAAGTCAGCATTTATATACAAGGGTAAATACATGTAAATTTTACAAAACAAATAACAATATAGTATTTTATTTTATTATTTTATAACCAATCCTTCAAAATGAATTAATTACAAATTAGCCCCAAAAGTACCAAAACTCAAACCTAACCCTAATTGCCGGCCGAAGAAGACGACCGCTCCGGTGCCAAAGTTGAGGAGAAGAAGGTCAACATCCGGCTTGCAACAAAAAAAACAAAAAAACAAAACAAAACCCAGAGAAGCAAAAACCCAGACCTAGAGAGGAGAAAAAAAACTCCTCTTTCCGCCGTGCCTTGCCGTTCACCTCGTTATCCCGTCGCGGTAGCTCTCCTCTCGCCGCCGGCCTACAGAAAACCATAGGCAAAAAGCCAGACCCATAGGGGAGAGAAAAAACTCAAGATCCCATTGCAAATCGCGTTCGTCTCGTCGTCGGGATCCAGTCGCACTCTCCACACCATCGCGATCTGGTTCTCCGTGCCGCCGTCTAGTTCCGATTCTCGTTGCTGTTGTGATCTTTTCACCGTCACCGTGATTCTCGCGATTTCACGGTCAGCGATCCCGCAGGGGAGGGAGGAGGCCGCTGCTCCTCATTTGGGGAACGTCGGTAATCGCGACGGTGTCGACGAGTTGGCGAAAATTTCCGATCAACGAGGAGAGAGAGTGATAGGGAGATATGAGACCGAGAAAGGGGGGGGAGAGAGAGAGAAAAAGAGAGAGAGTACCATAAGGGTAAAAAAGGAATTTAACATCTTCAAAAATGTAAATATACTCTAATTTAATAAGAATAATAAATAAGCTATGTAATTAAAATGGACATCAATAATATGCTATTTAATCCGATTTCCGTATTTTTTTTAAAAGGGTATCATATGGCAGAATGACCTACACAAACAGGTAGTAGGATTTTTATTGCCAAGAGTAGTCGATATTATTTATGATAGTTTATGTGGGACCAAGTGGGTGTTTACCTACTTCCATCGAGAATACATGAACCAACCCAACATTTCCTGGCAACAAAATCTTTTTACTTACTAACTTTAATCCGACAAATACCCCTATTTTGTCATCTTTAAATTAATTACTCAAAAATGACGTTACTCACTGTATAATCGCATTTAATTTCTTATTCAGTTGCTACATATTTGACACATCTCGCTTGACCAAAACAAATAAAATATTTTGAAAATAGTGAGCTGTATAAATATTATTTGTCAACTTTGTGTTTTTTTTTTTTCACAACTTAGCATAACTTGCAATACAAACTCCTATACGGGTGAATTATAGAGCTCTAAGAGTCTCAATCTGATAAGTAATGGAAGGCTAAGTTAATGGGATAGTTTGAGGATAGTCAATAGTGTGCATATATATGTATATATACATATATACAGAGACATAAATATTATGAGGGTGTTTAGTGAATGAATTAAGTTTGAGTTGAGTTGAAATTTTTAAATTTGAGTTGAATTGACTTTTTAAAAAATAGTTATAAATTTTGTTGATTTTTCAGAAAAAGATAAAAATTGAGATGAAAAAATACAATTTTGTTTGAGTTAAACTTGTCTACCAAACACACTTTATGTATCTAGAAAATTCCAATTTCCTCGTCAGGAAGCATGAATAATAGGTAAAAGAGAGTCTCACCTAATGTGCTTCAAAAGGAATGGTTTTTCAATCCTCGTCAAATTTATTTAACAAAATAGATTACTAATTTCACCTCATCAAATTAAACTATATAGATATGAATAAGATAAATTTACTAACCGACTATTTGATTTATCAACTAATCCTCAAGTATCTTGTCTTTGTATTGTTGTCTTTAGGTATTGTTCCAAGTTTATCTCAACCTCCCAGGAATAATCGGCAACCAAACCCTTTGTAAATTGCCTAAGTTACTTGTCTTTATTTATAGAGCACCAATTATATATGGAAGGGGAAAAAATGATTTTTTTTTTAAGAAAAAAAAAGTACATATTTCAAATCAATAATACAAACATCAATACTAACTTATATGTGCCATCAAATTCTATATATAGGAAATCGACGATTAAAATTAATAATCGATTTCATCAATAATTAACTCAAATGATGGTCAGGAAGAATATATATGTATTGAGTTTAGAAAATAGATACTTAAGTAGATACACCGATAATCTAATTCACATGTGGCTCTTTATCAAAACTTTTACAATTGATAAAAAAAATCCAATCCAAAAATCGAGAGACCCATAGCTGTAAGATCACATAAAACACCATTAAAAAACAAAACTAGTGGACCGAAAATACAACCTAATAATAGAAAACAAGATAAATACATCACCAAATAAGAGTAAAAACTATTGCTGTTACAAACTGCAAGACATAGAAAAATAAAAGAAAAATCCCAAACACGGCTGATAAATCCTTCGACAATGAGATGAGACACGAAAGAACTAAGAGAAAAAAAAAAAAAAAAAAAAAAAAACTATAGAACCCAATAGATGCATAGTGTAGTTGAAACACAACCTAAATGGTGGCACATAAGCCCCAAATGCCACCCTCATAGTCATCGGGAAGAAAAGATTTTGTTCATGTTGAAAGGAGATTATACGTTAGGTAAAATTTAATAATGTAATTCATAACGACTATAAGATTGGAATCTGACATATCTATAGTATGAGGTTGGATATAATAAAAGTATTTTTTAAATAGTTTTATTACTTCTATTTTAAAATATCATCTGATTTAAATTATTTAAAAGCAATCGCTTTTACCGTAGGTTGTCCCTGTGTATAATATCTGTATTTAATATTAGATTCCATAAGACTTAATGTTCCCTATTTGTTTCCGTAAACTTTGGGTCTTAATTAATTACTTGCACAACCTGTAAAAAGGCTTTAGCTTACAGAATTTATTGTTTGGCTATAACTTCTCTATTATCAGGAGCCTATCAATGCAAGAAGATTTGGAAGCTCCATTACTTCTTCCTTTTATTTTTTTTTTTTTTGGTATGTTATGTTTCTGTTACTTTGTCTCGTTTTATAATAAACGTGTAGCTTGAAACTAGTAAATACTAATTATTACGTCAAAGTCAATTCAATGAGACCCTTGGGACGCTGGAATAAAATTATAATCACTGTACAGAGTTGGTCTTATATCCAGTGATAGATGGTATTTGATAATGTGAACTTTATTTATTGTGAATGTGAACGTCAATTATTAAAAATGTGAATTCATGCTGAAAGAATGTAAAATAAGATGAATTCACATTCACTTTAATTACATTTTCTTCTGTATGAATTCACATGTCTAATAATTAAAATTTATATTGTTGGATATTATACAGTATCATATGTAAGACTTGATATATATATATATATATATATATTAATTGACAAGTACAGAGGATGGAGTAAATAAAAAAAAGTGTTACGTGACGATTAGCGGGCCAGTCATGTGATGATCCACGAGAAACAGCAAATTCATTGTCAAAAATGCATTCATGCTTTAATTGTTACGTATTGAACAAGTTGATAAGTGCGCAGTTAACTAGTAGGGGAAAAAAATGTCATGCACTGTAAAAAATTTATTCAAGTTGGGAAAGAGTGAACTTCTATGTGATCGAATGGATGCCCTATTGTGTTTTAATTTTTTTAATTTTTTTAATTTTAATTAACTTTTTTTAGAGAACTTAATAATGGATTAATATTAAAAAATGGGTTAAAAAATCCCAACTAAAATTACCAATTCTCTGCCTCCAATTAAATAAGATATTTGACGATATGACTTGCAGTATAATTTTATTGCCACACCAACACTCAACTGCAAAGAAAATCATGGTACTGACAGGTTTTGTGGCTTTGACTTTGTGAACTCCAAATTTTTGTATTTTCTTTTTCTCCACATATACAAATATATATATATATATATATATATACATGATAAGTAATATTATTTTAATTATTAGATTTATTTTTTTAACAATTTAATTTAGAAGTGTTAATATCAAAAAATTATAACACGATACGCATAATTATATTTTTAATCATATTATCATATTATTAAAAAAGTTCATCAAGTGACAAGAAACGACAATCCTTATCGGTAGACCAAATTTACTTCTATAGAGCAAATTGGATTGTATTGTGTAAGGCTACCATGTGTAAAACAATATTTAGACGATGAATCTACCCGTCTAAGGGTCTATTATGATTTGATTGATTTATGTTACTTCTACGTCACGCACATAAACAAAATCATTAGGAATTCTATTCTATATCTTAAAATTTTAAAAAATGTCAGAACATCAATTTTAATTCTCGATTTGATTACTAATTTACGTGTTATATAAGACTTTATTATTTTATTAATAAATATTTAAAAAATAATCACATCAAATAATTATATTTATTATAAAATAATAACAATTAATAATTACGTGTGAGTTGATGCTTTTAAGTTATGATTAAAATTGACTTTCTAACATTATTCTAAAGTTTTTTAAGCATGCATATATTGCCATATTGGTCTTTCACAGTCGGAGAAAAACAACACCAAGCCAGTAAATGCAAAAGGAGAGACAGAAAGACAAACAACCATAAATATATGTTTATTATAGCCATTTAATGACAAATATAAAATCAAAACCCCTATATCTAGCTAAGTAGGATATGGAGTTGATTTATGTTGCTTGAAAAAAAGAGAGGTCGTTGTGTCTTTGTTCTACACGAAAAAAATTACAGCGCCTTCCCTACGCTTTTAACCTTTTAGAACAAGGGTGTTTGGACACTCTTATTTGATAACTGATAACAAAATAATAATAATAACAACAATAAATAAATAAATAAAAGAATAATAAAACTGTTATGTTTATATAGTATTTTATTTTGTACTCTAATATATAATTTTTTATTTCTTGTCACAATTATTAAGTTCTGTAGCTATGAAAACAAACTTTTAGTTTCAAAATAGTTTAAAAATGAGATTGTTGTCGTGATTTAAAATAAATAAATAAAGGATAAAAAACATACTAAACAATAACAGCCAATATTAAAATGTGGCATATGCTATTTGGAGACACGTACATATGCCAAGTTTAACACAGAATATAACATTGTATTGAAGAATGATTATCTTACTCAAATCTTAAAAATTGGAATTGACGTTTATGTGTGTACTCGTTTATGTAGATTTACACAAGCATTTTTTAGAAAAAAATAAAAATAAATAAACATTAACTTATTAAGGTCGATATGAATTATCAAGTTCAGTTATTCATTTGTGCGATTTTTGTAGATAGATTTAAAAACTTGCTTTTCTGTAACAAAAAAACAAATATTTTGCCTTTCATTTACAACACCAAAACATTAGAAAGTGAAGTAAAAAGAAGAGATTGTCATCTTTTTTTTTTTTTTTTTTTTTTTGAGGAAAAAGAGATTGTCGTCTTTGTGTTCACTTAAATGGTATTTCCTAAATCCTATGTAGTATATTTGTATAATAACCCTTGAAACAATTGTATTCTTTGACTGAAAATTGTAACATATAGGTAATTAATTTTAGGATAAAAAATTGAAATAAATATTAAATAGTATGTTTTAAAATAAATAATATATTTACTGATAAAAATTCATTTGCGAAAATAATTTATAAGGGAAATCATTAATATACTCATTTGTAAATAAATTATTTATCATAAATATGATATTTACTTAAAATATTTTTCAATGAAATTTTAACATGTTTACACTTTGGATTTTGTTTAGACCGTGTTTTCTCGTACCGTTTAAAGCATAACTTTATCAGTTGATTACTCGGTAAAATTGTCGTCTCTAAATGGAAGGCAATCTGATAACAGTTCAGAGAGACCCCTAAACCTGATATGTCCACTAATCCATGACAGGTTGAAGTTTTAACATTATATATATGAACTTTTTTTTTTTTTATATTGACGGTTGGGAATTCAAACTCTACACCTTTAGATAAAATTAAATATGGTATTATCATTAGGCTATGCCTGTAGCCACATTTACAATTCGAACTCGTTTAAATTCATTTTCCCCCTCCCGTTTAAAACGGATCCCATAAGTAAATGGGTTCGTGGGTAAAATTATTGCATCAAAATGGAAGCAAACACGATATTAATGGGCTTCTTAAAAACAAGCTAGGCTCGAGGCCTAGTTGAAGAGAATTTGGGCCAAACTCTAAAATTCTACACAGGGCCCAAAAAAAGTGGTTGATTGCTTTCTCAGAAAATAGTGGCATGTTCTACATCCTAAACATAACATGTTAAATTCTAAGACAGCCACTGATATAGGGTTGCTTTAAGATGCTTCTTATCATTGCAGGTAATCCAACAAGACGATTGAAAGAGATGTGAAATTAGGCCAACTGATCATGAGCTAAGTTTGGTCATCAATCGTTTTTATGGCCCGAATTTGGTTCTGTTTTCATTTCTTTCATCCTTATAATCTATCATATAGCTTTTTGCCACTTCTCTAATTCTCGATCTGAGAATACAACGTGCAATCAAATTATATTATGATACTAGTATCACAATCTTTCGGTTTAAAACTGTATCTGATCGATAATATATCGTTAATTTATTTATATTACGATATTGATGTCACGATTTATCGATTTAAAACTGTATCTGACTGATAATGTATCGTTACTCGAGAATTCTCTTCATGAGAAGTATGATTATTGTGGTTGTGATTTTTTTTTTCCGGTTTAAGTGACATCTCATTCCCATCCCTTGAGATGTTACCATTTATGAGAGGTGAGCATAGCTGTTGGATTAGATGGTCCCCTCATATGAAGAACCTATGTTGGCCCAATCTTCCACTTTTATTTAATATTTTTGTTTTATATTATTATATTTTTACTTAGGGAGGTATCCTATCCAATTGAGTTGTTTTGGAACGTCGAATATTTTAATAGTGACGCTTGTGTTACTAGCAAAATTCTCATATATTGCTTTTTAGAAAAATACAAGATTATTAATTAATATATTTATGCCTATATATATAACACTTTTGACTCAATGTTATGGTAATGCCTTTTGATACCTTGGACAGCTCATAGACACACAGTCAAGTACAGAACGAATATATATACATATATATATATATATTTATATAAATGTAAAAGATATATTAAACTTGTCCAAAGCTTTTAAGGCCACATGTAAATTTGCAAATTGCAAGTACAGCCACTCGAATACAGTCGTGCTAATACCATGTGGTGGAAAGTACAAAGAAAGAGACCACCAAAAAGTATGGAATCTAATGTATAATATTAGCCAATGGACATACATACATACATACATACATATATATATATATGTATATATCTGTGTGTACAAGATTTAAACACGACAACGCTAAGTCAACAACTCCAAAATTTTGAGTTTAGAGAGAGGGAAAATTAAAAAAAAAAAAAAAAATTGTGCCGATCTTAGTTGATACGTTTCAATACTAGTTTGGAAGTTGGTCAAATCATTGGGATAAGTTGACTCATCAATTCCTAATATGCCTAATATTAAGGGCTTGGAAATTGGAGGATTGGTTAAGAAAGCTTATTCTAGTGGGGAGGTTTGGTCAGACCAGATACATAAGATTTCACCTAATTATTATTATTATTATTATTATTATTGTTTTTTTCTCACCCCAAGGAAGGCCTAAAAGAGCATGGAAAATTATTCTTGGAGTAGCTTGAAAGGAACTCAATGTATATAGAAAACTGCTGTGGTGGTATAGAATATATGCTTTTTTTTTTTTTTTTTTTTTTTTTTTTTTTTTTTTTTTTTGGGCATGGAATGGTAGTGGGTGGTCTATGATATTTTGCTTTGGAGGCAAGCACGTATGTGCTACCTTTTTAATGGAAAGTGTTGGTGAGAGACGGGTCAAGATTATCATATTTTATGATCGTGATTGATCTTCATCATTTTTCAATCACCTATGAAAATGGCATGTTTATTTTATTTCAATAAATTAGTAAAGATATATAGTAGGGCAAACCCGCGAGATATTGCAGCAGATAAGAGGAGAGGGATTTTGATAGGAGCTTTCAAATTTGAAATTTAGGAGTGTTTTAACTTATTATTATTATTATTATTATTATTATTATTATTATTATTCATAATAGGGCTAATTAGGATTCCACTTATCTTTCAAACTAAAGGTATATATAGTAGGGCTAACCCCGCTGGGCTACCATTTTTTTTAAGGTAGAATATGGCTAATTAGGATTCCACTTATCTTTCTAACTTTTTTATACTAACTTGTATACATAATGATTAATAGATGTAATTCCATATATTAATTGAGATAATAATATTTTGAACATCTATTAATAAAAAATGACAGCATATGTATCACGTCGGTGTGTAACTAAAGTTACAATAACTTTAACATTTTCTTTGCAAACTAGGACCCTTGTGTGAATTATACAGGTCTAGATGTAAAGCTTGTTCTACTCTAATATTTATGCATAGATTCTTAACCCATTTTCATGGACTCCACATTTTTGGTCCACCGAACTTGGAAATTTTCGATTGAAGTATCATATATATATATATATATATATATATTTATATTGACAAAACAATGGAACGAATCCGCTTTTACGAATTTAATAGTTTATTACTAGGTTTTCAAGTATATATATCTCTCTTTTTTTTTTTTTTTTTTCAAGTTTAAACTATTTTCCAGCAACATGTCTCCTAAACCTACATGTAGAGTAAAAGAAGTCAGCCAATTAAAATAAAAGGGGAAAAAAAAAATCAATATACCCGCGACCGTCCACAAACTTAATTGGAGTTTTTAAGAGCTAAAAGTAATACCATATTTATGAGTAAATTAATGTGGTCTCTATAAGGGGTATGATATTATAAACATGCAATGTTTTTGTCGTTATGAGCAATTTGCTAATAGATGTTCTCTAATAGGGTCTATATTTAATATAGTCGTTTAACAAACAACGTTATAAAGTAGTTTAGTCTCTTCATAATATAGGACAATTATTTGTTCTATTTGCGGTTTTGGATCTTGTTCTGCTCTAGGAAGACATTCGGAAACCTCAATATACATTTACAATATTATATATATAATATATATTTATATACTTTTAAAAAGATTTGTCCCAATCAATCAAGTATCTGATAAACTAAGGTGTAGAAATTAATAATAATATCACACGCTTTCTTAGCTTTTGACACGATCACAAAGTTGTCAATGGCGACACCCGACCAGTTCAGCAACAAAACTTTCCTCTTTATTACGTTTTTATTATTATAAATTTTTTTTTGGGTATAATATTGATATATCAAGCAAAATTAGTAATATACAAACCTAACTATGTCATTGTCGCGTCAGTTAATTTTTTTAATTACCGATGTAGGATTCATTTTTCATGAGTTGAATTAACGTGATCATTTTTTTTAAAAGAATTTGAAATAGATAATTTAAACTTTACACCTAAAATTAAAGCTTGAAATGTGAATTTACCAGTAGATTGTACTTTCAACCTGCATCATTATCAATAGGATAACAAAGTTATTCATTTACCTCGATAAATTCTTTATATATAAAGCTTTATATATAAACCAGTCTTATCATGATGGTATAAAATATATAAACCATCCATTTTACGAGAAATTTATACATCAACCTCTATACCATAACGCTCTATCTTAAGGGGTAAAAAAAATATATAGTGTGCAATTGAAGTATATGGTAAAACTTTATTACCCTAACTTCATACAGTTATTTACAGCTCGTGTTTGACAGTCTGGACTCTACAGTCTGAACATATATAACAAGAACAAAAACAAAATTTACAGTTGAGTTGCGGATGTTATTAATTAATATACATGAAGGGAAGGGAGGGGACCAAGTACGTCAATCCGTTGGATCAACATCGTGTGGTGGCATAGTTATGACAGGTACCTGCATTTGCATGATCTCAATAATTAATATACGTTCACGTGATTACAACACACACACACACACACATATATATATATATATATATATATATAAGTGTAGATTTAATAGTTATTTTTTTTAATCATGGATAATTACAGATAAAATTATAAAAAAAAATGTATTATTTAATTATATTTGATGATGTAACATTTTATATAACTTATTATTATAGGTTAAACAACTTACTAATTTTTTTAAATATGATTAAATATATCTTTTTATTTTAAATATATAACAAAGAACAATTAACGTCTAACCTCCGCTCCTCCTACGCATGTGACCTCTGCCAAACAATAAGTTGTTTTCCTCCTTTGTGTATGCTTGCTCCATTTTTTTTACCTTGATGTTGCCGGTGGAAACAAATTTACCCTTTTTTTTAAAACCAATTTTGAAATCCTTAAATAAATTTTCGGCAACTGTGTCATTGTTGACATAGTTTTTTTTCCCCCTATGTTTTTTTTTTTTTACAGTTGACATCATTTTTTTTAGATAAAACTGTGATAAAGTTCCTTTTTATATACCCTATCGATAGAGTTCATTTTTAAACCATTCAGATATAATCGAACGGCTAAGATGTTGCTTGTGTAACGTAACTTTACCTTACAGTAGTATTTAACTAATAAATTAAAAAATAATAAAAAAATCCATCGGTGGTGGAAGGTCAGGGGGAGGGGAGGTTTTTGTTGCCAGGGTCGGGAAGGAGTGGGCCGGTCGAAGTTGTGGGGGGGAGGGGGGGGGGGGGGGGGGGGGCAAATCTAGTTGGGGGGAGCATTGCCAGCGTCTCGCGGGTTTGGGGGGGGGGCTGCCTGGGCTGGTCGCGGGGGGGGGGGGGGGGGTGCCTGGACTGGTCGGTAGGTGGGAGGGACTGGGTCGATGCCGATGCGGAGGGGTCGGCGGGGTCCATCACCAGCGTCGGGGAAGGAGATTGAAATTTTTAAATTATTTTTTAATTTATTAGTCAAATACTATTGTAATGTAAAGTGTATGATAATTACCGTACACAAGCAATATCTCAGTCATTTGATTACATCTGAATGGTTTAAAAATTAGCTTTATCGATAGGACATATAAAAAGGGTTTTACCATAGTTCTACTCCATTTTTTATAGTTCATGTTGTTTCTTCGATAACTAGTGCCTTTTTATACTTTTTCTTTTTTGGTATTTTTCAGTTGATTTTTTTCTATTTATCGTCTCTATGTTGATAATATATTTTGGGAAAGAAATGACGTTTAATAGTTTTAGTACTGTATTTTTATTAATTTATTTAGATATAATTGTCATTTTATTAAAAATAACCAAAATTTTAATATATAGCCAAACACAATAATCTAACAATTATAAGGAATTTTGTTAAATATATATAAAACCAAACACTATAATTTAATACTTCTAAAAAATTTCCCAAGATTGTAATTACCGTTAATTAACTTCAACCAAACACCCCAATAGGGAGTGGAATGGAATTTTCTTTTTTCGAGATCTATTACCACCCATCATTCTACTTTCTCCACCTCTTTTTTAAAACCACCCACTAATTAAATTATAAAACTAATTATTACTTATTACACCCTTCTTATTATTCTAGGAAAGTCCATACAATTAAAATTTGTTTTTCTTTTTTCTTTTTTTCACCCGATTAATAAATAGCCCACTCTTAAAAAACAATCTTTCTTTCCTTTTTGTTTTTTTTTTTTTGAATTTGGGTATGGGGGCATTTTGATTTTACATGTCACACTATCTTAAAATTTATATTATTTTTTAGGAAAATTTTTGTTTCTAATATTACATTAACAATTTTTTTTAATAGGTAGTCCTTTAAAAGCTTGATGAAAATTGAACGCATTTTAATAATATGATCTTTGATTAAGGGTCAATTGTAACCAAAATAATAGGGATAACTATACCTCCAAGATATTTATGAAAGCATTATAAATCTTTATTAAGATATAATTTACTTTAAAAAATATCTCTAATAAGAATATATGTTCCCTCTAGAAAATATTCATTTACAGTTTTTTTTTAATTTTTATTTTCACTAAACCTCATGTTATTATAACATTTTCAATGTCAATCTAATTTTTAAGAAAATTCAAAAAAATGAACATCTTGTGTGATAATAAAAGAATTCATAGTAATTTGATGTATAAAATTAAAATCCAGCAATATAATATATAATTCGAGAGTCATTTATAAAAATAACCTTTAAAATAGGAAAAACAAAATGACATTACTTGAAAGTTTTGATTGTCACTCTCTAAACAATGCCACATAATGCTTCACTTAAAAATCTTATATATATATTGTTTCATACCATTAAGCAACATCAAGATAATTTTATTTAAAAAAAAAAACTCTAAAAAAAAAACGACATGATATTGATTGTCATTTTCCTAACCATTCACAATTCTTTTGGAAACAAAATGACATCTTCTTAGCTAAAATGACATCTAGCAATACGTTCTTCTTTGTAAGCATTTTCCTTCTCATATTAGCCGTTAGTCTCCCATCAGTATCTTATATTATTATTATTATTATTATTATTATTATTATTATTTTGTAATTACATTCTAGCCCTAACCTAAATGAACTCCACCTATTATAAAATAAAAACTAACCCATTAATCCTTATTTTAATAGGTCAAATATACAAAAACAACATGTCCGTACACCACTAAGTCCTTACATGATGGTTATACACTGATTATATCCGATTATTTTAAAAACTCTAGTGTGCCACGTGGTAAGACAATTTTGTGGAACTAGTCCCCCAAATTTAAAGTGGGAGATTGGAGAAATAGGCAAATACTTTAAAAAACCTAGTAGGTTAACAATAAGTTGTCATCCAAATCTCATTTAATGGGTTTTCTAAATTCCATATTCATTAATTGTTATTAAAATTTTTGATCAATTACTCAATTTGTGACAATCATCGATTTACACCATACAACTAAAATAATGATATTTATAGATGGATAAATTTTAGAGTAATCATTAAAAACTCTTTTATGTATATAAATTTTTTTTATTTTTTATTTTACAACGATTCATTTATTGACTTTACCCATCCTTCTCTCTTGTCGAATGGGCCTAATATCAGGGCCCAATGGGCTCTTGGACATACTGATTTTCCAGGTAATTAATCACTTTTTTGGGGAAGAAATTAAGGAGAAGTAAATGACAGTATTTTAATTATTTTGAAAATAATTAAAGTAAATAACATATTTTTAAAATAATTAAAGTAATTAATAAATTTATCAGGTAAATTATTTATTTATATTAAATTAATCAGATAAATATTTACGTCTTGTAAATATATCATTTATCAAGTAAAATTTCTATTTATCTATATATTTTAAATATTTTAAAACCTTATTATTTTTTTAGTTATTTAAAAAAATTATTTACTACAATTTTTCAAGAAATTAATCAGACATTAATATATAAATTCATGTTAAACCTTTGTGTCTTACTACGTGAGTCTCATAATTATTATTAATGTGAAAATATACAAAAAAATTTGGATAAATTACGTTTTTTCTCTCCAAATTTTAGGTCTTATCACAAAATGCCCCTCAAACTTCAATTTGTAACATTCTTTCTCTCTGAAGTTTGAAAAAGTTTACGAATTTTTCCTCTTAATTAATTTTTGGGCGATAAAAATACACATAACACTCATTTAAAGTATGAGTTACATTTATTAAATGTGAAACACTTATAATTAAGTTTAAAAAGTAAATATTTAAGGTTGATTGTCATTTTTTTTTCCTCATATTTCTATCTTATAGGTAACTTCATTATTTCACATTTAATAAGGGTAAAGGGTGCTAAAGGTACGACCAATGTGTGTCATTTCATAATTCTATACTTAATACCCCAAACTAATGCTTCCAACGAGTGTTAGATGTATTTTTTCATCAAAAATTTAGTTGAGGGGGAAAATTCACAAACTTTTCCAAAGTTTGGGGGAAAAAATATTACAAATTAAAATTTGGGGGACATTTTGTGACAATGCCTAAAGTTCAAGGGGAAAAAGTAATTTGTCCAAAAAATTAAGGTCTAGAGATTATTTTGTGATATGGAAATTGTAAACAAAACATACAAATACCAATACGAATGATTCTGTAATATACAAAAAACAAAATTCTAAATTGAGACAGAATTCGTCAGCAAAATCTGATGAAACTCAAAGTAAAGAACCTATACCGAGATCCGACAACAAAAAAGTTTCTCAACATATTAATAATCGAGCACACATAGATTTTGTTTTGACAAAACCTCTACTATCGATGAAATCCTTGACCGATTGTGAGCCCAGCACTAAGGCCAACTACCACTACATTTCATAAAAACAAATCTAGAAGTACACCGATACCGATCGACACTATTAAGAAACAATTAAAACTGATTGAAAACATAAACAAAATTAGAAGGTAGAGAAACCACCTCCTTTATTACAAAACAAAACCAAAAACACAGCAACAACAAACAATACATACATGGTGAAAATAATATCACCTTTATTAAAAATAAATAATTATCAAGTGAAGACACAGTCCCAACAACACAGTTAAACCATTGGCACAGATCCGAACAATGAAGGTCTAGGGATATTTAATGTGTACATATATAAATTTCAAACTCTATTCATTTGTACAAATATCTAATTTTCTGGGGATTTCATAATTAACTGGAAAAATGAAGTAAAATCAAGATAAAAAGGTATAGGGATAGTTAACACACATATACACACACAACACAAAAATTTCACACTCTAGTCCTTTGTGCAAATATCTTCCTTTTTTTTTTTTTTTTTTTTAAATTCTCTTTTGTGGCCGACTATAGATTTTCTATCCTTAAAACTTGTCCTTGTTCTTTTCTTTTTTATTTATTTTTCTTGGTCATAAATATCTCTTTGTTGGTTCGTTCTTCTTTTGTCTAATCAAAATTTGTCGTACGTCTTGAGAATAGACTCCTAATATTATTATACAATTTTTCTCTTCGAAAGGAGACTCCTTACGTAATTACATTCTTATCTTAAGTAATTAAAGAAAAGAAAAGAAAAAGAATGAGAAGCTTTTGTAGTATTTAACACTAATTAAAACACAAATAGAAATGAATGAATCAAGCAAGTGCCCGAAAAGGGGCCAAGTAAGGTTTTGGGTTTGGGAACAAGAAAGGAACAGACCACGTGCCCATGTGATCAGTCCGTGTGGGGATTCTTGGCATGCAAAATCCAAAACAGCTAATTTATATATGAGGGCACACACCAATCCTCATCTGTAAAGCTTTGCTTCCTTGTTTTCCCCACAACCCCTTAAATATAAAATTTAAAAAAAAAATAATTGCCTCCAAAAACAACAGAATCTCAGTACACATCGTGAGTGGGTTCTCTTCTAACCGCTAAGAAGCCATTTAGTTGGTCCATTTGAGTTGGAGTTTTGAAGTTATTTAGATTGAAATTGAGTTGAGTTGAGTTTTCAAATTATATTTTTGGTTGAAAATGATCTATTTAAAGTTAAAAAGTGTAAGAGCTTGAAATGTGTTTGAAAAAAAAAAAATCAACATGGATCTTGTTTCGTTCTCTCTCAAAATTCTATACAATTCATAAAAAAGAAATCATCTCATTTGGACTTAAAATAACAAAATTATGAGCTTTTTTAAAGTTTGGAAAGTTATTTAAGTGAGAAGATGAATGGCTTTCAATGGAAAATAATCGTTTACATTGAATCAAATATTACATTAGATTAAGAAAAAAAATTATGATAATTTAACGGGAATTAATAAAAAATTTAGTTTACTAACAATGCCCTAATCTATGGAGGAAAAATGGAAAAAAAAAAAAAAAAAAAAAGAAGGAAAATTAAGTTAGTAAATCATGTGGTATTGATTGGGGGATCTATGGTAGACTTTTATTTGGTACGATAACTTATTACCACTATTGCCTCGAAGGCCAAAACTTACACAAAGAGTGGGACTAAAGTAATTTATAAGATAAGAAAAAATTGATACATTAATCAACCACATTTTCTTAATTTGGACACCCGGTCAAATCTATATTTGCCTCTTGTTAAGCCTTATCTTTCTTACACCTATGAATTCCAAAAAAAAACTTAAATAAGAAGGTACTTATTTCACACGCATTTATGTAATGCTTTTGGTTATATCTTGTCGCATTGTATTAGTTACTATAAAAATGCCTCATTTATTAATTCTTAATCAAGAAACCACACACTTTTTTTTTTTTTTTTTTTTTGCACATACAAAGAATGGCGTATGTTAGAATACTCTATGCATAAGTTATAGTTCGGACAACATTAATGTCCATAAAAAGATGCTTCACAAACAATGATTTTTAATACAAATCTATGCAAAGATTTATTTTCCATGCCCCATAACAAATACCTTTTCATTATGGTCCTCACCCTTATACCCTATTCGGCCAAAAGAAAACCGTTTCTTAAAAAAATCACCAAACCAATCTCCAAAACTAGTTTGTGCCCATTGAATTGTATGGACAACATAGACTTGTGTCGTGTTATTGATAAGGCAACTGCAAAAATTTTTTTTTTTTTCATTTTTTAAATAAAAAAAGATGTATAAATATAAATATATATTGTTTCTGTCCTTGAATACAATTCATTCACCACAAAAGTACGTTGGATAGGGGGATAGCTCTTTCTCATATATAGAGCAAGGGTCCCATGTTCAATGACTAGTTAATTATTTCATGTCTCAGTGCAAGAAATTAAGATATGTCTATATATCTATATAAATGCTTAAATGGCGAATTTTGTATTAGAATATATAAATTACAAAATATTATGATAGTTCATAGTTTTGGATGGTTAAATTTTTATTAAGTTTTGTTAAATACCTATATCTATATTTTTAATTTGTTATCATCTTATGATTTATATGATTTTATTTTTATTTTTTTGCTGAATATCGAAAAGAATTATTAACACCATCCTGCCTTTTTTTTACCTCATTGTTTATAGGGGGAAAAAAAAAAAATCTCGAGATACATCAATGCCCACTTCATTCTATTATTAACAGAGTAGAACTCTTAATTAACCGAATATCAAACTTAGATGCATTACAAAAAAAAAAAAGAAAAAAAAAAGACATCATTATCGTTATACCATCCAATCTGTGATCATAATTTATAATTATATCTTATCATTTATTGTTTTTTTATTTTTATTTTTATATAACGTGTTACAAAATATACATGAGTTCATCTATTTTGACACCAAGTGAGTAGCTTCCAAAGCATACACTCACTCTTATGGGGTATCTTTTTGTCAACTAGCTTACTTACTTTTTTTTTTTTTTTTTTTTTTTTGGGGTTCTTTGTTTGGTGCCCTCTGTTACACTTCACTGATTTTTCCAGTTCTCACGCAGGCAAAAACAATGAATAATATTAAGGGGTGGGACGAAACAACGCAAACAAAGAATACAAACAAAAAAACAAGTAGAGCAAAATGTCTTCATCACCATCATCATCAAACCCTCCCTCCTCTTCTTCTTCATCTTCTCAACCTTTGTAATAATCACTCTTTCTCTCTCCTAAGCAACCCCTTTTCCTCTCTCTCTGAATATTAGCCCCTCCAACTCTCTCTCTCTATCCCATTGAAAGACTCTGTTTTTTAGCTTCGTTTTTTGGGGGGTGAAAAGGCAAAATCATGACTCGTCTTTTCCGATCCAAATCTTGCGGTCTCTTGGGGGTGGCCGAGTTCAACTCCGCCCCTCCGACACCAATCTTCAACGACGAAGACGACGACGCCAACACCGACGACGACGAAGAAGAAGAGAACCAACAAGACGAAGAAGAAGCAGAAGCAGAAGCAGAAGAAGAAGAAAAAGAAGAAGAAGAAGAAGAAGAAGACGGGGCTGTGTTTATTAATCCCATATCGACGCCGTTTATATCTTCAACAGCCAAGAACAAGAAAAACGACAGTCGACATTGTCATGCAAATAATAATAATAATAATAATAATAATCAGTTTGCAATAATGGATATTCTGGTGGCGGCGCTGAGGAAGTCGATAGTTACATGCAGTGTGGAGACGGAGGACGCGTCGTCGTCGTCGTCGTCGTCGTTGGACATTAGCTGGCCGACCGAGGTCCGGCATGTCTCGCACGTGACCTTCGACAGGTTCAATGGCTTCCTCGGCTTGCCCACCGAGCTCGAACCTGACCTCCCCAGAAGAATCCCCAGTGCCAGGTACCACAATTCAATTTGGGTTTTTCCTTTTTCCCCCTTTTTTTTTTTTTTCTTTTTCTTTTTCCTTTTTAATTATTTCGATTTTATCTTATAATTTCTATATATGTTTTCCCTTTTTGTCTCCAATTAAGTAATTGTTTGTGGGTCTTTTTCTTGTTCAATCGACCTTTTTGTTTGTTGAATTGGGCTTCTCAAGATCTGCCTTTTTTCTTCTGTTTATGGGATCTGATCAACTTTTTGCTTCATTCTCTTGGTCAGATTTCATTTCATTTTATTTTGTTTTGTTTTTAGGGGAGATTAATTTTTTCCCCTTTTTTGGGTAGAATATGAGTTGCCCAGTTCCCCTGTTACCATGTGAGAGAATTTCTATTTTTATTTATTTTTGACTAAGTATCCGAAACCCGAAAAAGAAAAAATGGATGAAGATTGAGAAGGAAAGATTCTTCCAAGGAATGAATTCTGGGATGGTACGATTTCTGAGTTTTGACTCGGACTGTTTCTGGGTCGTACTGTTCCCCATTTTGTGAGAAAAAACACCGAAGAAAAAGGTTTAAATTGTGGTTCAAACTCACAAAACAAAGGGCACCGTAACATTGTTTTTAATCTTTGCTTATAAAATTTGTATCAGTGTAAGCGTTTTCGGGGTTTCGGCACAGTCAATGCAGTGTACTTATGATGATAGAGGAAACAGTGTTCCGACGATCCTTCTAATGATGCAAAAGCGGTTGTATTCGGGAGGAGGTCTTCTAGTAAGTTTCCAGTCTATATCTACAATAGTTGCCTCATTAAATGCTTCTCATTGTTGTGTTAAAACAAAGCTGAGGCTCTACTTTGTTGTTAATGCGGTTGAAGGCAGAAGGGATATTTCGGATAAACGCGGATAACAGCCAAGAGGAGCACGTCCGGGACCAGTTAAACAGGGGTGTGGTGCCACATGGAATTGATGTTCATTGCTTAGCAGGTTTGATAAAGGTATGGAATTTTCTCTAGTGAAGCTCTCTTATGTTTGTTTCTGTAATTTGGTTACCTACCAGAAATGTTACTTTGGAAACAAGTTAACGAACCGCAAATTTTCTTCGAATAGTTGTATGCCAAAATGTCAATCTTTATTAGAAGCTCTTTTAAAGTGTTATCAATGACTTGTAGTTTTGTTTGAAGTGTGCACCTGTCAGTTATAATGGATTCCCAATAAAAGGTTTAATCTTATGATGAATGCTGGTATGGGGAAGAAGAGAAGATTGAAAAAGATTTGAAATTTGGCTAGATTTGTAAAGATTGAGCAAGAAACAACTGCAAATTCACCAAAAAAAAAAAAAAAAAAACTGCAAATTTCGCATCTCAGATATATTTTGCGGGATTAGACAAAAGAATTTGCCATAAATCTGCAAATTAAAACCTATTTTATCATGCTTTTCTGCATACGAGAGTAACCTTTTTTTTGTTATGATATATGAACTTTTTTCTGCTAATTCTTTCCGTGTTTTCTTTTCTTCACTTCTACTAATACCTTCAACCTTGCCTTGTAGGCATGGTTTAGGGAACTCCCCACGGGAGTACTTGATTCTCTCACACCGGAGCAGGTTATGCACTGCAACACCGAAGAGGACTGTACCAAGCTTGTGAAGCTACTTCCTGCCACAGAAACTTCTCTGCTTGATTGGGCCGTCAATTTGATGGCAGATGTGGTACATCATGAACAATACAACAAGATGAACGCACGCAACATCGCTATGATTTTTGCACCGAACATGACTCAGGTTTATTATTTGTTCTTACCACAATTTACTTCCTTATTTCTCTACATGCAAGATTGCCACCGATGACTGCCAATAGCTTTAACCGGTTGCGAAATTTCACTTTTGAGTGAAAAATAAGACAAGCTTGTTATATAACTATTTATGATGGTGTATTTAACATCAAATAAATTTGTCTGATTTTATCTATGGGACTATCTAGTGTCTATCACTACTTCTACCATCCTTCTTCGCAGTCGGGAAAATTGGTGTTTTTTCATTGTTTGGATGTTATAGCTAAAATGACTGGTTCTGGGTGAAAAATGATTGTTCAATTCTGCTAAAGCTTACCGAGACTGTTTTCTTACTTTGACTTGGGACGATTTTTTTTCGGAGTTTTTATGACTATGACAAGTCTTATTTGATTGCGAACACATTGTATTCTTTGGAAATGGACTAAACAAGTTGTTGTTTTCAGATGGCAGATCCACTGACTGCATTGATTCATGCTGTGCAAGTTATGAACTTCCTAAAGACACTGATCTTAAAGACACTACGAGAGAGAGAAGAATCGCCTACCAAGCCTCGGTTGCTGTCGTCATTCTCAAAATTTCCCACCAAAATGAAGGACCCCTCTTCTTCATATTCGGAAAAATCCAATGGCACAAATTCAGACACTTGCGAAGTCAAGTCACCTGACCATGGTAACAAACTGAGAACCACCACCTTGGACAGCCTTGAACCGGGCATCGACGAGAAACTCTGGTGTTCTCAGATAAAGAGTGACAGCAGTGATGAAGAAGAAGAAGACGATACTAAATCGAGATCGGATAGCAGCAAAACAACTACTGATCATGGTTGTGGAATGAGGGAAAGTGAATGTAGAGGCAGTGGATATGAAAGTGGAGATTGGCTAAGTTTGAGGAAAGGAGTGAGGAAGCTTTGCAGGCACCCAGTGTTTCAGTTGAATAAGCCTGCAAAGAAGACTGCAACTCTTGGCATTGTAAATACTAATACTAGGGAACGTGATGGAGAAGCTTGGGCCTAGCAGCGTAGTACCGCTGCCGACAACACTTGCTATCTCGTTGCTCATACAATGTTGAGTCTGTTTTCCATTGCAATTTGTGATGATAGTACTAGATTTCGGTGTCTGGTTTGTAAGCATAGCCCGGTTAACGTTGTTCAAAAAATGTTTGGAGGAAAGCACTAACTAAGAATAGAGAACTCTAGTGAAAATGGTGTATACAGAGAGAGAGTGTGTCAAGACTCTTTGGAAGAGATATCTTTGTATGATTGTGTTGATAATTTTGCGCCTCTTTTAAATAACAACGTGGGGAGTTTTGATTCAAGGAAAGGATCAAGGAGTCCAATTTGAGTTGCAAGGACTTTACGGATTTATGGCCAAATTGATACATAGATTTGAATAGTAAGTTTTAACAGAAAATTACTATAAGGAAATTTTTTTTTTTTGAATTATGAGTTTGAATCTACTATCCAAATGAAGGCTTAGTACTCGTATCTATATTTTCAGAGAAAAGAATAGTATCAAAACCGAATTTTGAATGAATCATAGTAATTAGGAAATATGCCCCCTTCTTAGTTTTTGTTTTTGATTTTCGTTTTTCGTTTTTTTTTTTGGTTTTGTTTTGTTTTGTTTTGTTTTTTGTTGTTGTTTTCTTGTTGTTGTTTTTTTTGTTTTTTGCTTTTGTTTTTTTTTTGAGGTAACCCCCTTCTTAGTATTGTACTCCCTTATTTTCTTCTCCTAAAATTACGTCCATCTTGACTTGATTTTAAAAGAGAAATTGGAGATTGCTATTTTTTTATTTTTTTTATTTTTTATTTTTTATTTTTTAACTTAGGAATAAGAGTTTCATGAACATGAGTGTTTAATTAATGGGGGCATCTATTGATATCCATTTTTTTTCTTTTCCCACCCATCTACTTAAACCACCCACTATAAAAGATTTTAAATTTTAATTATTACTTATTACACCCCTTTTTTATTCCAAAAAAAACCCCTAGAATCAAATTTTAAATATTTATCCTTTTTTCACCCACAACACGACATCCACTAAACCAATGCTTAGTTTTTTTCTCCTACATTTTCTCACTCACCAATCAAATCCCACGTTATTTCTTTCTTCTTTTTTTTTTTTCCCTCCAAATATCCCACGTTATTGCCCATCATCTTTTGTTTTTGTTTTTGTTTTGTTTTGTTTTTTGTTTTGGGTATTCCTTTGAAAAAATTACGGCAAGGACATAAACTTAAAAAAAAAAAAAAACTAAAGCAGCCTGAATATTGACAAAGATATATTGGAACAAAACTACATACAAAAAGCATATAGCATTTATAAAAAAAATGAAAAAGAAAAAAAAAACCAACAATGGCTATATGATTAACAACATGAAAAAGCGAACATACACCTAACAAAAACAGCAAATATTGTTGTATTCTACTAAAAAAAGATCAAAACATATTAAACGAATTCCAAAAATAAGAAAAAGTTAATGAAAAAATAGTAAACAAACTCCAAAAAAAAAAAGAAAGAAAAAGAAAAAGTTAATGAAAAAATAGTAAACAAACTCAAAAAAAAAAAAAAAAAAAAAAGAAAGATAGAAAGAAAGAATCCACTCTAGAATAAGAACAATAAAACAGAAAACAATTCATGTATAGAATACAATTAAAAATTATCAAGGGGAAAAAAATCACTATTCATGTTCTTGTAATCTTCTGAACAATTAGGGAGCAAATATATTTTTTTTGAAAGTAAAAACTGAAATAAATATCATACTTTTTTTTCTTTATTTATTTTTTAAATTTTAAGGGTGGGTGCAATGAATAGTTTTTGTAATCATTGTTGTACTTATAAGTAATTTTGTCAATGAACAATATAATGATAAAATAATTTATAAAAAATTTGGTAGGAAAAATAAAATAAGGGATGTCAATACACCCTCCATTAGTAAAATTTTCCTCTAATTATGGTATAAATTAAATAAATTACAGTAAATAGGTCATTTTTTAAAAATGTTTAGCATATTTTAAAAATGTTTAAGATAAATAACATATTTATGATAAATTGTTTTGTTGATGTCAAAAATATTTGACACAACACCAGATGGGATCATTTAACGTGATCAGTCTTGTACCGTTGTACTCCGCCTAGTTGCCTGCAAAAGAGAAGCACTTCGGAGTAAGGGGGACGCTAGTGGGGTGTCTACTAAAGGCACTCCAATGCTTAATTCAGTAAGGGGTACTGATGAGCAAGCAACGAAGCAGAGCTTTGGCAAGGAAAGTTAGTTCATACCTGAGGGAGTGAGACATTCCTTTATTTATAGGTGCTTCCCATACGTTGGGGTCCTTGGGTCGTATTCTGTGTGGTCCCAGCAGGTAGACATGTTCCAGGTGTACGGATACTTGATCTCCACTAGACAGATGTCATGTGTCCTACCATTCGGGCATTGAGGGGATACGAGTGCAGGTCATTAGTACTGGTGCAGGTGACCGGTACTGTATCAGTTTGGTCAGGTGGTGAAGGATGGCGTTAGAGTAGGGACAAGACAAGTATAGTGCAGGTACCGGATGTCAAGTGTTAGGTAGTGCAGAGAAATGGGTGAGACGTACCCTGCCACAGTACGGTTGTCAGCTAGTACGTGACGGCGTGGCAAGAGCAGCATGGGCCGGCCATCTCGAAAGGGACTTGGTTGTGGTCAGGGAAGTGTTGCTCGGGTCAGTATCTTGGAGCCTGATGGTGATCTGCTCAAGGTTCTCAAAGGAGAGGTAATTCGAGGATCAACAGCTCAACAAAGATGCTGGTAGGTCAACCCGGTGACCTAAGAAGGGACTTCGTATGCTATTGCAACCCGACTTCTCTGATATGGTCGGGTCTCATCGGGTGGTCGGATCTTCTCCATTGAGCGGGCAAAAGAGCCTACTGATTCTTGCGCACCTTGTTCCTCTGTGAATAGGTGGTCTCCAGCGGAAGAACAATTACACCATCAACATGTTTATTTATGAGATTTTTTAAAAATACTTTTATTGTAAATATGTTTCGTAAATAAATTATTTATCATAGATATGATATTTATCATAAATATTTTATTTATAATATAATAATATTTTAAAATCATAAATATATTATTTATCATATTTATGATCTTTACCGTCATCAAAAAAAAGTTTCAATATTTTATTTTTATTACTAAGGTTTTTAGCTTATTTCCCTCATTCTTTCATAAAATTGAAGTAAAAATCAATCCATAACGTGCAGTGTTCTCATCCTAGTAAGTCTCTTAGAACTATCCAGCCCAAAATGCTTGAAGCCCATCTAACTTGCATGCATGCCAATGGAGATGTGGGACCAAATGTTCTTCAGGTCAAAAGCTGTGAAGCTTCAGAGTCCACGTGAACCTGGATGTTGAGTAGAATAAGAGAGATCAACTCCAATCTAAATCTTTGAATATTATTCACATAATGGTGAGATGTAATATTTTGATATTAGTATTTAAAGGCATAAATAAAAAATAAAAAAAAAACT
Source organism: Ficus hirta (assembly GCA_038430175.1). Classification (NCBI taxonomy): domain Eukaryota; kingdom Viridiplantae; phylum Streptophyta; class Magnoliopsida; order Rosales; family Moraceae; genus Ficus; species Ficus hirta. The sequence continues at coordinate 13,318,942 of CM076588.1, forward strand.
TACACATCACGTATTAATACTCAAAAACTAATATTAAACTTAGTGTATCTAACGTTATTATTTAACAGTTATCAAAGTTTTGGCTTCTATAGAACCAACGCTTGACATGGATATAATGTTATTATTTAACAGTTTTCTCGACTGTCGTTTTTTCTATTTAGCGTCACTTCTTCGTTGTATTTGTTTTTCATATTCATGTCGTTATGTTGTTGTTTCTTGTAGTAATATTGTTTCTGCTTTCTAGCTGTAGCCAGTGACGGATCTATAAATTTTTCTCAGTGGGGCACATAAAATGGTATAATTTTTATATTTGGAAAAGCAATGACTTATATGTTTTCCTCAGTATGCATAAGAGAAAACAATTTTTTATGTTTAAAAAATAATGACTTTATATGGATAAAGAGTTTAATAATTTTTATTTAATTTTGATCAACATATTATAATCTTTGGGTACAACTCTTATATTTTGAAAGTATTCTAAAATTTGTTCTTGAACTTTATTTCAAATGTCAGAATTATGATGTAAAATGAGAGTTTTTAACCTAGAATATATTATAAATTATTATTTTTTACTAAAATTAAGTTTCACTTTTATTTTTTTCACACCAATATTTTTTTTCCCTTTTAAGATGAATACTCTTTCTGATAAATAAAAAATTATACATATCAATATTCTGGATGTTGATAATTATGAAGTCAATGTCTTTAAAAACAAAGAAATAATAATAAAAAAAGAATGTAGATAAAGAAATTGGGAGAATTAATAAAAATTCAATATGGTTATTGTACTAGAACATAAAAGATAATATAAGTTTAGTTGTGGTATTGAAACATAAAATATAATTCAAATATTAAGTTTGAGTATTTTTTTTAAAAAAACTTTCGAGTAGGGGCACATTAAAACTATTAAGAGAAATATGGAGGTTTTTTTAAAATTTAAAAAACTTAAGGGGGACACGTGCCTGGCTGTAGCGATCCGTAAGTTATGCCGATTTCCTAATTTTATATCGTCTTATTTATGTTTTTTTTTTTTGTGGTTTTTAGATGTCGTTTTCATTCTTTTCGGGTTTTTTCTCTAGAAGAATGTCGTTTTATATTCATGTAGTTTTTATTTTTTATTTTTATTTTTATTTTTTTTAAATGTATTTTTCAACTTAGAGTCGTTTCTTTGTTGTTGTTATGTTTCATTTCATATTTATGCTGTTATATACACACTCACGAAGCTAATTATGACCTAGGGGCTCAAGCCCCCTCAACTTTCTCTGTCTCTCTCTCTTTTTTTAGCCTATACGTTTTTGTATAAATTTACATACAGTACCTTCAAACCCCCTTCAATAATAATTTCCGATTCCAGCGCTATTAATATATGTATTGTAAATATTTATTTCAAGTTGTTGTCGTTTCTTCGTTTGATATTTTCCTTATTTATGTCGTTTATATGTTTGTTTTTTTAGTTTTAGAAGCCGTATTTCTTTCTTGTCATTTTACTGTTGAGGTCCTTCCCTACAGGCATGTTTTTTAAAGTCGAGTCTCCAACCTTCAAAAGTTCTTACTTAGTGTCGTTTCTTCGCTGTAGCCTTTCATTTTAGCACCTTTTAGGTAGTATCATTTTTATGTCTGTCTTCAGTCGTTGTTCTTTCCTTAAATTTGTGGTTTTCCTCATTTTTTGCCGTTCATATGATTTTGTAGTTTTAGATGTCGTTTTGATGTTGACATTGGTTTCTCTCCGGATGTCGTTTCCCCAAACATTAGTTTTCCTACTTTATGTTGTGTCATGCTTTCATATCGTTTTCGTTCTTACTGTCGTTTTTCACTTATTGTATATCGCATTAAAGTAATTTTTTTTGGTAGTTTCATTTTTAACATTGTTTTCTCAAATTTGTCGTTTACGTGCTTTTTTTTTTTTCGGGTAATAATAATAATCGTTTTCGTGCTTTGGTTGTGTAGAAATAGGGGTGTCTTTTTTTCTTCGTTCCGTTGGTTTTTGTTTGACGTTGTATTCACAATACATGTCGTTGTTATTCTTTCGTCGTTTTTCTAATATGATGTGGCCCTTAAACTGGTACTGTATGAGAGGTTTTTGTTTTATTCGTCCGTTTGAGACGAGATGATAAAACATCATTTGGAATTAAAAATTCCAATTTTATATTAAACGTTATTTTTCTTTTATTTTTAAAAAACTCAAACTTTAAAAGTTCGTAGCTTTTTCATTTTAAATCGAAATGAGATGATTTTTATATTAAAATTATCGTAACGACGAGACGAACAAAATAATATCTATTTTGTATTTTTTTTTAACACATCTTAAATTTTTATACTTTTTTTTATATCACATAACTTTTTCAAAAGTTCCCTCTAAAAATACATTACCAACCTAACCTTCAAAATACCATATCTAGATGTCCCCAAATGGACCCGAATCATCTTCTTTGGCACCAAAGTCGAAACAAACAGAATTACCATGAAAAAAGATAGAATTAGGCTTTATGCCAATGATTATCAATGTGGATCAACAATTGCTTGAAAAAAAAAAACTAGTGCTTTATCCGCAATGCTATTTAAAAAAAAAAAAAAAAAAAAAGGAAGATTTGCTATAGAGTACTAGTGTTGTTAAAGTACCACATATTAATAAAAAGTGGATATCAAAATATGAGGCTCTCGTATGAAGTTCATGACCTTCTATTTGTAATGGTATCAGTGGTGTCGAAATATATTTTTTTGAAAGAAAATAATAGCAGAAGGATTAAAATACCCCCAAATAATTTGTGAGGCTGACATATGAAGTTCACCTTCTATTTATGATAGTGTTTAATATCAGTGGTGTCCAAATAGTGAGATTCATGGGACGGCGATAAAAGAGAAAATATGTCATTTCTCTTCAGTTATGTGGATGCTGGAACTGGTCCCAAGATCCGCTTTTCAACCACGGCATGGACGTAGTGTCGAGGACTTCGCCAATGAGATCTTGCGGGCTTGAGATCTGTTTTTTTCCCATGGAGTTTCTCACTTGTGTGATTTCTCTTGAATGCAACGAGAGAAAAGAGAGAGACGATTAGATTGAAACTATATCTACAAGCCCCCAAGCGACTAGATCCAGCAAGCGATATATTTGTAAACTATCTTTCTTTCTTTTTTTTTTTCTTTTTCCAAATTTTGTAGATTTATTCGTGTCAATTTTGTGGATTATTCGAGATTTTGTGGCTATCAGATGACATTACGATAGTTACCAATAGGTGACTGCTAATTGATCGGTAACACGATGGTTAATGGTCAATATCACGGGGGCTATTGGATGACATTCTGGTAGTTATCAATAGGTGGCTGCTAATTGATTAGTAACACGATGGTTATTACCAATCAATATCATGGTGATCACAAGTTGTTAACTATATAGGTGGATATTAGTGATTATCGGTCGATATCACGGTTGTTATCATTGGATAACCGTTGACAGTGGATAATGGCAGTTACTAACTGGTATCTTAAAAGTATATTTAGTAGTTTAATTATAATAATATATCATGTTGTCGTGCTTTATGGAACACATATATATATATATATATATATTTTTTTTTTTTTGGGCATGCATAACTTGATCGAAGGCATGAAATCAAAATAATGAAAATTGTTTTATTTTATCGAAATCCCAGACATATTGTTGAAAAAGATAAATAAGGTGGGTCCTATAGCTTTAAAATATTCCTCCTATTTTTCCTTTATTGTTTTCTTTTCTCTCTATCAAATAAATACCAAAAGAGCTTTCCCCACCCTCCCCCGACCCCCAAAAATCTCTCCAGCCTTTTTCTATCTAACAATCCAAAGTACCAACCAAAGCATTAAAGCTCTAGGGTTATTATTTTTTCTTTTAAAAAGAAGGTGTTAAAGTAGCTTTTGTTTAGTCCTACATGAGGATATTATTTCTTTTTGTCCAAAAAATATGAGAGGGAGAAAATTGAATTGTATTTTTCAAATTCGAAGGATTTCTTTGCAATTTTTAAAAATAAAGGAATTAAAATGAAAAAAAAAAGAAGTTAAACTAAGAGATATATTTTTGTAATTAACCGTATTTATTTATAAAATTTTAAAGCCCTCATATCATATCCATTTTGATTATTTTAAATAAACCATAGCATTTCAGTCCTTCTTTTATGAAATACTAAAGATCCTAGTTGGACAACAATGATTCGCATATGCGGAATAGATAAGAAAAATAAAGTAAAAAAATTAAAATTAAAATTAAAATTAAAATTTTTAAAAAAATTTTACCTCGTGACAGGTGTTGGATCTGTCACGTGATGACTCGTGAGGGAGGATGGAACACCTTATAAAAAGTGTTTTTTATGATTTTATAATATAGTAAGAGATTAATCTTAGAACTAATACTATTAGCATTGTAATTTATCAAAAATACTACATAACACTGATTTTTCCTTAGACGAAACTAATAACAATTCTTTCAAAGTCTTACTGTGTATACACACACACACACACACACATCATTAAACTAACCCCAAATTAGCATTGCCTTTTGGCATATGTCAATGGCCACATTACTTTCTCTGTCCAGTTGTCAATATGACAGGCCTTTTGTTTTAAAAATAATATCCCAAAATCGGCATTGAGTTAAACATGCAACATTACTGTTCTTAGCGCAAAAAACATGCATCATAATTTGTCCATTTCTCTTATATTATTATCATATATGTATCTCTATCTTCCTTTATAAACCACCAAATTTTTTGTTTCCAATTGATTTTTTTTTAGGTAAAATAAGCTAAAAGTAAAATCTAACTGTATTATATATTAAAATAAATAAGCCACCACATATGTATGATGCCCCCAATAGATTTGGCGAGGGAGACATGATTGTTTTGACATTAATTAGCACTATATTATATAAATGATGAGAAAATAATTGGTTAGTTCTATTATTATAATAATCCTGATTTCTTATATTTAATTTGTTGTATGACGTGGGTGATATTTTCCCAAAGCAAGAAAAAAGATATGGCCTCCATGCAAGCAGTAGTCTCCTTAATATGTATATATATATATATATATATATATATAAATGTATGCTTTCTTCTCCCACTTGAAACATATTAAATGATCTATAAATGTATATATTATTGACTAAAAATCTTACCATATTTTACTTTTGGTCCAAGCTTTTTAATTTTTACCGTTTTAGCACTGGCGCTGCTATTCTTTTGAAGGAGCAAGGGCCGGAATAAAGCAAACGAAAGATGGATGTATCTTTAGGATTTTTTTTTTTTTTTCCTTCTTTTAAAAATGACAACAGTACTCTCTCTCTCTCTCTCTCTCTCTCTCTCTCTTAACCTAACTTCACAGTTTGGTTTATTATAATTGTGTCAACCTCTCGGTAATGAATCATGATAACTTATTTTATACAAATATAAATGTATGTATGTAAACTTATGTTTATTTATATATTTTGTGTATATATGTCGGTTACTCTCTCTCTCTCTCAACCTAACCTAACATTTTGGTTCAAGGTAACTGTGTCAACCTCTCGGTAATGAATCATGATCACTTACTTTATACACAAATACATAATCATGATCACTTACTTTATACACAAATACATACATATAAATATATGTATATATATTTATGTCAGATATTGAAATTGAATCGACACATGTTAGGGTATCCCTTTAAGAATGGGCCCATATATATATATATATATTGCCTTGATGGTAGCACATATATACATACACACACATATGCGATTTGGCTTAATGACATGGACTAATGCAACCACGTTGCACGAAAAACTCAATTAGCAGAAAACAATAGAAAAAGACAAAAAAAAAAATCATAATTTTTTTTTAATGGGAACCTGAAAAGGAACATGAACAAGTCGTATAAGACAAATTACTCAATCAGACATATAGACATTGAGCAAGGGAAAATCAATGGTGTCCTTTTCGGGGACCAATTAATTTCATCTGACCCTCGCACTAGTTGAGGCATTCATATGCGTCATGCTTGCATTTTTAGTGCGTGTATATATATATATATATATATAGTTGAGGCATTCATATGCGTCATGCTTGCATTTTTAGTGCGTGTATATATATATATATATATATATATACTGATCATGTGATGTGATATGGTATATTATGTTGCTAACGCATGCCATGCAAAAATGGGGTGAACTATAAATATATATAACATGAATAATATGTTGTATTGCATTGAAAATGATTAGTTTTGTAGTAGCTAGCGCACAATTAAATGTTGTAAATGGGATTGATATGTACAAGATACAAGTGGCAAATAATTAGGGCCGGCTCAATAAATTTAAGAGCCTCAAACAAAATTTTAGAAAGAGGCCTCTTCAAATAAAAAAGTTATGACAAAAAAAATCTCTTATATCATTCAAAATAATAAAACAACCAATATATAAAGGTGATAACCAAAATAAAATTACAACCAAATCAATGTAATCATAGTATAATACAAGGTAAAAATGATAGTGAAGTTTTACCTATATAAAAATAAAAGAACACAATATTTAACCTCATTAATAGTTTCTCCATCAACAATTTGTATATTTCTACATTGCACCAATTTGGGGCAACCAAGTCTGAACTTTCTCCAGTCCATACAAATTGAAGTAAGTATGCAAAGAAAGAGATCGTTAGAGGCATTTTTTTTTTTAATTTTTTGTTTTATAGTAGATATCGTTTTTTCTTTATGAGGGAACATAGATAGATGGAGTTCAGTTTTTTTTTTTTTTTAATTGCGACCTTTAAATTTTCTTTTTTCTTTTATTATTATTATTATATAATAATAATTATTATTATTTTGTAGCAAGGTAACGTTGTGCCTTTTGTAGTTCCCAAAAAACTCTCAACTGCAAATCTGCAATTTAAAGCATCGAAAGAAAAACTGTGTTTAAGGGGGAAAAAAGAAAAATATCAAGGGATATTATATGGGGCCTTCAAAAAAGAAAAATTAACTCTTATAAAATGGCATTTAGGAAAAAATAAAAAAGAAAATCTCAGGACAATATATTATTTCGGAGCTTCCTAAATATAAGGCCCCTCCAAAAAGAAAAAAATAAAACTGTAGTTAGGAAGGGAAAAAAATTCTCATAAAATGTTTATAATTATGAATTATTTAATTTTTAAAATACCATAAAATTAGTATAATCTATTGTTTTAGGAAAAATTTGGACGCCTTCCTAAAAGAGGAGCCTTAAACAGTTGCTTAACCTCCGGCACTGCAAATTATGCATCGATGGAGGTTGCTATTTCCATGAGATTTCATGGAGAGAGAGAGAGAGAGATCAAAACATGATACAAGGTACGTACGTTCATGCTTGAATCTTTCTGTTAGCTAGGGGTGAGTTAAAGTGATGTTGATTCTCCTCATGCAGTCCAAGTTCTGAGATGTAAACTTTGCGCGTTAATAATCATGAGAGGGGGGGGGGCTACGATTTTTTTGAATTGTTTAATTTTCATTAAGTTTGTTAAATTATCATTTTTTTTTGTAATTTAATATTATGATTCTTATACTATAATTTATATACTATAATTTATCATAGAATTATTCTAATAAAAAAAACATAATTACAAGTGGGAAAGTATTGCAGACACGACACTTAAAATAATCGACATCAAATAGGGTTAAAAAAAAAAAAGATGGCAAAGGGGTTTGCAAAAACTGTCGTAGAAATAAAAATTTCTACAAATACTCCGACTCATTTTTCGAAAACCATCATCAAATGTTAAAAATTAAAAAAAAAAAGTAAAAAAGAGAGTAAGCAAACTTTTTCCTACTCATTTTTCTACACAAACTTGGAAATGTTCTCCCCTCTCTCAATAACTTTGAACACTCCCTTATTCTTTCCTTCCGGGAAAGAAAAAAAAAAAAAAAAAACGTATATTCTCGATCTCTTTCTATTTCTCTCAACTCTATTCTTACCCAAAATTTCCATTTCTCACTTCCATCTCTCCCTAATTTTTCTCCATTCTCTTTTCCCCACTCTATTTCTTTCATCTCACTCTCTTCCTCTCGACACCACCACTGACGCTGACAAAATTCCCACAACCATGCCGGCTGCCGACCGCCATCGTGTCCGTTATTGAGAGAGGTAGATTTAGTTTTTTTTTTTTTTTTTTGAACTTTGTATTTCACTTTTTTTATTTGGTTGATATATGAGAGTTGTATTTAAGTATTTAATTTGCGCTAGTTAGATTTATGATGATTACAATGAGGACGATAAGAAGTCTATTTTGTTTGAAATCATTATTGATGTTGTATTGATGAAATGATATGGTTTCTTTTTTCATAATTTGTGAATAATAGTTAAATAAATCTATGCTTGGGTACGGAGATAATTATCAGTTAGAATACATTTTATCAAAAAAATTTTTAAGACATTGGACAACGGTTTTCATGGAAAACAAATGTTTGCAGTTGAAGATTTAAAAACTTATTCAAAAAAATTTTAAAAAAAAGTTGCAGAATTAAAAACGGTTTTTTTTCTTTTTTTTTTTAATTGAAAAATTATCGTGAATAGTACCCCACATCCCATAATATTCTACATGTACTTTTATTGATGATTAAAAACTGTCCTTGTGTAAGTTGACTCCATATTAGACAACGATTTTTTAAACATCATTGTATATTTTGATGCCAGTTTTTTAAACCATCCTCGAATCTACTTTTTGTACTTGTTGAGATTTTATGTTGATTGATTGATTAATTATTTTTTTGGTTATTATTTTATGATTATTTTGTAATTTAGATATAAACAGAATAATTAGATTTAGGGTTAATTTCATTAATAGCACTTGTAGATATTTTATTATTAAAAATAGTATTACTTTTTTTTCCTTCATTACTAGCACTGTCACATCATCAAAGTCTATGATATGTGGGACCCAACAGCATTTAATGTATATCAAATTACAGGTTTACCCTCATCTCCTACAAGCTCAAATATCCCTCTCCCTCGCATGGCCCAAAAAAATTTTTCAAACCAACATCTACAGTGTTTTAGAGAGAGAAAACTGAAATCTAGAGAGAGAAAGAGTTGCCACCCACCGGAATCTTATTTTTTTTTCACTTTTCCGTCTAGCCCCCCACCCATTTTGAAACCCAAATCTTCATATAATAGAGAGAAACTTCCATCTAAAAAAAGAAACTTCCATTTAGAGAGAGAAACTCTCACAGTCGGAAAAAAAAAATTTAACACTTCCATTTAACAAAAAAAAATCAAACAAAATCTAATATTGTTGGTCATTTTTGAATAAAAGTCATTCCTTTTATGGACCTATGTCTAAAAAAAATTTTTTAAAACAAAAATCTAACATTTTTGGTCATTTTTCAGTAAAGGTCATAACCATAATGACCGTTAGTCTATTATGCTAGCGGTCATAACGGTTATGACCACCCGGTCATAACCGTTATGACCGATAGTCTAATATGCTAGCGGTCATAACGGTTATGACCACCCGGTCATAACCGTTATGACCACCCGGTCATAACCGTTATGACCGTTAGTCTAATATGCTAGCGGTCATAACGGTTATGACCACCCGGTCATAACCGTTATGACCGTTAGTCTATTATGCTAGCGGTCATAACGGTTATGACCACCCGGTCATAACCGTTATGACCGTTAGTCTAATATGCTAGAGGTCATAACGGTTATGACCACCCGGTCATAACCGTTATGACCGTTAGTCTAATATGCTAGCGGTCATAACGGTTATGACCACCCGGTCATAACGGTTATGACCGTTAGTCTAATATGCTAGCGGTCATAACGGTTATGATCACCCGGTCATAACCGTTATGACCGTTAGTCTAATATGCTAGAGGTCATAACGGTTATGACCACCCGGTCATAACCGTTATGACCGTTAGTCTAATATGCTAGAGGTCATAACGGTTATGACCACCCGGTCATAACGGTTATGACCGTTAGTCTAATATGCTAGCGGTCATAACGGTTATGACCACCCGGTCATAACCATAATGACCGTTAGTCTAATATGCTAGCGGTCATAACGGTTATGACCACCCGGTCATAATCGTTATGACCGATAGTCTAATATGCTAGCGGTCATAACGGTTATGATCACCCGGTCATAACGGTTATGACCGTTAGTCTAATATGCCAGTGGTCATAACGGTTATGACCACCCGGTCATAACGGTTATGACCTTTACTGGAAAATGGTCAAAAATATTAGATTTTTGTTTTTAAAATTTTTTTTTAGACATAGGTCCACAACAGGAATGTCTTTTACTCAAAAATGACCAAAAATATTAGATTTTGTTTATTTTTTATTTGTTAAATAGAAGTGTTAAATTTTTTTTTTTCTGACGGTGAGAGTTTCTCTTTATAAATGGAAGTTTCTTTCTTTAGATGGAGGTTTCTCTCTATTATATGAAGATTTGAGTTTCAAAATGAGTGGGGGGCTAGGTGGAAAAGTGAAAAAAAAATAAGATTCCAGTGGGTGGCAACTCTTTCTCTCTCTAGATTTCAGTTTTCTCTCTCTAAAATACTGTAGATGTTGGTTTGAAAAAATTTTTTGGGCCATGCGAGGGAGAGGGATATTTGAGCTTGTAGGAGATGAGGGTAAACCCGTAATTTGATATACATTAATGTTGCTGGGCCCCATATTAAGTGCTAGTAATGAAGGGAAAAAAAATGATATTATTTTTAATAATAAAATTTCTACAGATGCTATTAATGAAATTAACCCTTAGATTTATTATAAAATTATTTATTAAGTATCAATTAAGTATAATTGATTTCGTAACTGTTCAAATTCTCAAACTCTTAAAAATAAAAAAAAAGTAGGTGATAATAGCCATCGCTTTTCGCCTGCAACAGATAGGTCATAAAACAATTTTCTCATATTATATCTTAAATATTAATTCTTAATGATTACAAAAATTTATTTCATTTTTTATTCTCTCTTTATTAAAAATAATTATAAAAAAAGGAACAAGAAAGAAATATTTATGTCCACAAATAACCAGCATATGTTTCATTTCGCAACTCACGTAGTAGGCATTAAGTTGCAAAGTTTTTTTTTTTTTGCTAGAACATTGTCATAAAGTTTGCACGAAATGAAAGAATGCTATCATCATAAATTCACAAAATTAAATGTATTTACCATCGGTGGTGGTCCTGTTGTTATTTGGAGTTGACAATTAAGCGAGAGCGATGACGTTGGCTTCTTCAATTTAAACTTTTCAGATTCACATCGTATTCTTATATCTTTTATTGTACTAGCTAGCACAAGAATTACATTTAGAACAAGTTAAATAATTAATTAATTAGACAATCCCTCTAAATTGATTATTAATAACCGGGTATATACATATATATTATCGACAAAAAAGTTCGTACAAAACGGTTTGAAGCCTTTGACGTACGGCTGAAGATATCAACTAACCGATAAAATTTTATTTTTCAACAGGTGGTTAACTTCATCGGAGAGGTACATTATTCAATCTAATTAAAATATCTTTATAGGTTAGAATATAGCTCTATGACCTAACCGTCTTAAATTCTTTAAAACTTTTCGAAAGTTTTCCCAAATTGTGATGTTAGGTATATTTAGTACCTCTGTTGGTAATCGTCGAGCTTGGACATGTTGGAAAATGGCTTATTAAAAACCGTTTTAAATGGTCATTTTGAGACTTAAATTTGAATGGAATCCACTTCGTGTTAGTGCCGGTTAAATGTGGATTCGTGTTCTACTTCGTAAGGAGATGGAAATCAAATATTAAAATGTTCAAAATGATAAATGGGTGAATGAGAAATAGTATACCCATGAAGTTGAAAAAAGAATTGAAAAAACTCGTCTTACATGAGAAAGAAATGAAAGTTCCAATGTTTATAAGGAATTGCATATTTGCTTATCGGTAACCAACTAAGCATGGAGGCTATCTCACCCGCGCAGGCGCAGGGAGGGTGCAAATCCACGGTGAAACCAAAGGGATTGTATACTATACGGGACAATGTTGGTTCCACGCAGGCATAGTTTTGCTTTGCGTTTTAAATTTTTTCCAACATATATAATTCCACAGTTAAATGTATATCAACTGCAAGAAGGTTACAAACGAACCATTAAGCTTCAAAATGTGGGAATTAAATATGTTTAATTCCGGATTCGAATAGCCAAACGTTTTGGACTTGAATATGTCTTAATTCAGCAGTAAAGGCAAACGTTTTTGGCTAGACTTATGCCAATGTTTCCTATAGCTATAAAAGGACAGTCCCTCTTCATTTGGAAAAGAAGAAAAACTTGGAGTTTTATTTTCTTTAGTTCTTTCCTTAGGCTAAGTCTAGGTGTGTTTCGGTGATAGAGTTTGAGCATTTTCAAAGTTCGCTGGAGCATGAAACGAGATACGCCGTTACTGCTTGTTAACCGTTGTATCCTGAAAAGCAGACGCTGATTGATCCTCGAGCATGAACGGTGAAGAGGTAAATTTCTTTTAAGGAAACCGTGGGACACACAAACCTCGGTGTTCATCGATAATTTCTTAATTTCGCTTTCTTGTTTATTTATGTAATAGTGTTGGTAACAAATTTCGTGTTTATTAATTCTGATATTTATTCGTTGTCCTATTTTTCATATTTTTACTAGCAGGACATTCATACCCCACATACATGTATCACCATATATGTTCTTTATCCAAAAGTCTCATTAGTCTGGTAGAATAATCCTTAGTTGAAAACGGTCTCTTGGTCTCACATATATATATATATATATATATATATATATTTTAATTATGAACAAGAGTTACATGATGATAGACTTGACTTCTAACAAGCTTAGAGGTCTTTTGTTTAACAAATATTTAAATCCGGTTTAGTTTAACATAAATGCCAAAGAATATAGTATATGTGTTCCAAAGAATATAGTAGGGCTTTGCAATTGGCAGCAACTTCAAATTACAAGACATGAAAGCCCTAGCTAATGAAGATAATTAGCTGTTTGGTTTTTTAATATTTTATTTGAAACTAAATAAGTAAATTTCCCAAGACCATAGAATTCAACAATCAACACATCACTAAATTAGAAATGAGCACATAAACTAGACGGCTATGATAGCTTTCATCGTGTCTGTACATACGATGATCAACATGTCCGAACAAATCCCTCTATTAAAAATCCCTCTATAAAATATTATCAACAAATATATATGTAGATACAGTTTTAGGGCTTGATTGGCGTTCGAGTTTAAACTCAAAATTTTCATACCATTTTTTGTCTTTTTTTAAAAAAGTTTTTGTCTTTTTTGAAAAGTCAATAAAAATTTTCAACTCAAACTCATTCACCAAACGGACCCTTAATATTTATTCTCGGTAGGATTATTGTTTTAGTATTGTGTCTACGGATCAATCGATTGTAACAGATTAGGTAGTTGACCACAAATATTTATAGCAAATAGCAAGATATTATTTATCTACGTTATTTGAATAGTAATCAGTGAAAATTATGAATTTCTAGAAAACAAAAATTCATAATCATTGAAAACTCGTCACATGGTAGCTTTATTTTATGGTGAGCCAATTACTGTGGTTTGGATCTGCATATTGAACATACTAAACTATCGATGTACGATAGTCTTCGAATTGCTTTCACAAAATTTAGCATATGAGAGTTTTGTATAGAGATGTATAGTTATGGTATGATGCCGAAATGAAACGAACAAATGCGGATCCAATTAATCTACTTTTCAAGTTAATGAAAATAAATACTATATGTTAATATATAATCTATATATGTGCATACACATACATAGATAAGTGATTGAAAAAGAAAGGAAAAAAATATCTATGTATATTTTTTTTTCGGAAAATTTAAATTCAAACATATCTTTCTCAATCTTGTGGAAAAAATAGCATGGTATATATATACATACACATACATACATATGAATAATATCACGGATTGAGCTGCTTATATGTGAGAGCGAGAGAGAGAGAGAGAGAGAGAGTCTTGTGGAAAAATATCATGGTAAGAGAGAATCCTGTGGAAAAATATCATGGTATATATATACATACATAAATAGAGAAAGACAGAGAGAGAGAGAATCTGTGGCGACTTTTTTAGTGCATTTGGATGGCCATATGTTGAATTTAGTAACAAAAAGTAAATAATTAGTGAATTAGACTTTCTAGTTTTTTTTTTAAACTAACTTTTTACTAATTAGTGATTACTATACAAAATGAATGGAATCTTTAACAGAGCAATATCCAACAAAAATGTTTTTCACATGGTTTTTACTCATCCTATGGTTGAATAAAAAATTATTTAGGGTTTTAGGTACTAAAGTTAATCATGCTTACTGGCTTAAGCGACCTAAATTAAATAATATCTATCTCTAGTTGTGAGAGCTACCTTAGTTGTGATTCTGTAAGCAAATACTAGTCAACGTCAAATCCCCAATTGGTTAATCATTAGTATTTTTCTTGCGCACTTTCCGCCCACTCTTTCCATGTGATATGTACTAATTGAAATTACGTTGCTTTACGCATGTAAAGCGTATACATATTCAAATTATTAAATATTTAATTTATAAATATAAATATTAAAGTTTTTAATTATATAATATTTTTTGGCACAGATGTTAGGTAATAATAATAATAATAATAATAATAATTTAAAGTAAATACATAATTAATATATACTTTTTATACAGACAAATTTGATTAAGGAAAAAAAAATAAACCTATTAAAAAAGTTTTTCTACGATAATAAGAAACAAGAGAATAGAAAAGACAAATTTAGAAAAAGCTTAAGGGAAAAAAAAAAAACAAGAAGAAGAAGAAGAAAGAATAGAAGAAACTAACAAATCAAGAAACAGATAAAAGAAAAGAAAAAAAAAAAGGCATCATCATAAAAAGGCAAAATAACTTAATCAAATTTTTGAATAGTATTTTTAGGATATTTCACTCTTTTAATATAGTTATAGATATACACACTCAAGCACGCATGCAAAATTGGTTTTTCTTGTTTGGAAAATTGGTTTTTCTTGTTTGGACTCACACGTTATTGGTGAATAATATGATGGTCTAATTATAAATTATTATCATGATTGGTCAGTAATCAAAGGTTCGAGTTAAGTGGTTCTTTTGGGGTCTTATTCAATATGAGGGCTTGTTTTTTGTCAGCTTAGTTAGTAGTACTCGATGTAAAGTATTTGGAACCATACCCACACGTGTCATTACAGTTAGCATATTCGGTGGAATTAGGATAACATATTCTTCATCAAATGATAAGACCCACCTGTAAGACCTTCGGTGAATATTCTTGTTAACGTCTTAAGAAGTCCTTTTGATAATGTGATGGAGAAATGGGTAACCTGTACCCTTAAGAAAAGGGTAATTAGGTTGTATGTATACACCCACAAACAATTTTAGCCATCAAATCAATGACCTCATTGAGTCATTGTTTATCATAAGAGAATTATATGGTTCTTATATATATCTTACGAGTGAAGCATAATTTTTAACTGCTGATCTTTTTTAAGATCCAACACATTGTTAGATAATTATTTTTTTTAACGCCCTCATATATGCCTTCAAATTTTAGATATTTCACATTTCAATTTCTATACTTTAAAAGCTTCCATTTACCTTTTAAATTTTAAGTTAGTTTCTTGTAACACGTTCAAGTAGGAATTCCTTTTAACAGCATACCAAAAAAATAAAAAAAAAATAAAAAAGAGGAATTTTAATCTCATCTAATCCTTTTTGTTAGAATTTCTTTTAAAAACAAATGAAAATGATCAAATGATGACATTTTTGCTCGTAATGGAAACTATCAATAATCGGACTCATTACGCAAAACTTAAGGGGTAAAGTAAGAGTTTTTAAAATACAAATGACAAAATGATATGTTTTTATTTTTTTAATGAATAATGGAGATTTGGTCAACAGATGTATGTACATCCCGACTAGATCGGTACCCCCTTAACACTCTTTCTATTTTCTTAATCCATTTATTTATTGAAATATAGAAAATTAAAAAATAAATAATGTAATAAGGGAGTAACGGAAATAAAACAATACGAGCATAATCAATGGCCGTAATCACTCCGATCAGCTTCAAAAGCATTCAAGTTATCTAGTGGATTAGCAAAACAACCTTTGCAGAAGCCCCGATAAGTTCTGAAAATACCTCCGCAACTTGCCCGACCGGGGGCACCAATAGCCGCTCCATCAGTATTAATTTTAATCCAACCCAGAGAAGGTGGTTGCCATTGAATTTCAATAATTTTAGGTGCCTTGTTCACCATATTCTTAAGATTGAAAATCTTTAGAATAGTTAGGCCAGAGATCATGGAGTTGTTCATGGGTCCAGAGTCAAGTTGATCAGCTTCATGAATGCATGCCCAAAGTAAATCCAGTGCCTGTTGCATGGAGAGAAAGGTTTACACTAAAACACAACTGCATTTCTAATCTTCCAGATAATCAAATTAAACAACAGAAACAATTCCAGAAATCCAAAGGTTCTAAATTTGTTTGCTCATTTTATTCTTCAAAGCCGATTCAACAAGAAGGCGTAGGTCCTGAGATCTGTTGATTTTCGTGTCAAAAGGTGGTCGAATTCGCAAAATCGCATCAAAGAAAGAATATGTTATTAATATCTTCCTCAGATACACTGCAAAAGCGACAAGAAGAAGCCATAGAAAACCCTTTTACGCTGCAAAAACTTTTCAGTGGGAAGAAGATCGTGAATTGCCTTCCACATAGTAAGAGAACGTCTCGGTTGAATAGAGCGTCTCCAAATAGCTTCGCTCCATGTATTATATTCATCCAACGTAATTCGTCCATTGAGTCTGGGGAGATGACCACGGATATGTATGTTTAATATATCATTATCTTATCGTATATTATCGTCATGTCTTATTAATATTATTATTGTTGTTTTTTTTTTTTTTTGCCAGATCTACTCCACATGATATGATATATTAATGTGCTACATGAATATGCACATGCCAATTCCCAATGATATAGAATATATTGAAGAGCTAGTAATGTAGTTCATTATTATTAGGTGATGTCCATTCGTCCAGTTGCCATATATATAAACTAAATGTTGTATTAATTAAAAGAAATTGTTATAATCTTTGTATGATAGGTACAGAAGTACTTTGAGGCCTTTTACTTGAAGATATTATATATATATATATATATATATATATATATATTCTATGTATTATACATGAGAAAACGAGTTCAGATCTGCTCCCCTATTTACTTGTCTCAAAAGTTGTCATCTTAATAAGTTTTTAACAATTCATCAATTTATTTAAAAATTTTTAATATTTAGTAATTTTTATGTGATTAAATTCTTAAGTTCAGATAACATGATATGACATGATATTATGGGGAGACAGTCAATAAAATAAAAAATCTGAAAAAACAGATCTCAATTATGCAGAATACTAGTTTTTTTATATTCGTTTCTTAGATTTTTCTTTTTCATATGGTTACCGTTAGAGAAGATATACATACCGTTTATAACACGTAGAATGCTTAAGCACTATATTTTTCTTTTTAGTGAAACCTTAATTAACTCAGATTTTCACTATATGTTTTCTCTTTTTTTTTTTTGGATTTTTTTTTTGTTTTTGTAAAATATTGGACAAAATAGTGTTGCACGATATTAGACACAATGTCCAATCATGAGAATGCATGTGATAAGGTGTCTTAGAAAATTGTGTCCCCCCTGTATATGATCCCATTAATAATAATAATAATAATAAACAATAATAATATTCATTCGAAAATAAATGTTGCAATGATAGATGTGATCGTGTCAAGTTTTAATTGCGTAAAATGGATCGGTAGCTCCTCTCCTCTTGTTTGGTAGGTGAGTTGGCAAGATCGTGGGGCCCTGTCTGATGTGGAAGTAGCTGCCCACATGTTCATTCAAACTGATGATGATCTATAGTACTCACACACATGTAGAAATTGTCGCCCGGACCCAACTGTTACGTCGCGATATAACTCATACAAGAGATTGATACAATTTTAAAAAAATAACGATATAACTTATTAAAGAGAGAGATAAATAAAAGAAGGGAGAACTTTTTTATCTGATAATCCTAACAATCCGATAATATGGGATAAAATATGTGTGTGTATATATATATATATATATATATGCGCGCGCTTGCATGTATCATAATGTACATGGGACAAACTAGTATTACTTGCCAAAAATTTTCCGGCCTTACAAAAAAACACTTTTTTTTTTTTTGGCTAATGATAACTTTGCCGATATATTTTCCGTGGAATGTAATGGATGGTTTTGAATGACAGTTACTTCAAAATATATATATATATATATATATATATATGATAATAGTTTCTGAAACAGAAATTACGACTGCATAAATCTAATATGAATTATTAGATTTTTTTAGTAATAACAGGCACAATTTAATATTTTCCGAAATTATTTTATCTTATATTTAGATATTTTTATGATAGAGTCTTGCACTGATATTATACATTTATACTTTTCAATTACTTGTCAAAATCATATAAAAAAATATATTGAACAAATTACGGTTTATAATACAGATTTGAGGACCAAAAAATAAAACCCTATCTATAGCATAATTTTTTAGATCCTACTATTTCTTTTAGTAAATGGTGAAAACAAGAATACTTTTTTTTTTTTTTTAGAAAATAGGACATGAATCATTTAGATCCTTCTATATATTGAAATCTCCTTTTAATAATTAGAATAACGACAGTTTTTTTTTTCTTTTTCTTTTTCTTTTTCCTTTTATTTTCTTTTCTTTTCTTTAACTTTTTGTTGAACATTTTGTTCCGCCAAAACTACAGTAACATCAACACAACTAGCAGCATCCTTTTATTTATTTTTTAATATAATTAAAACACAACTAGCACATTGCTTTCAAAGAAAGGAAATCCATAACAAACAGCGTTATCTATAATATTTAAGAGAATCAAACAAAAATCAGTCCCTAAGCACAAAAATGAGAGAGAGAGAGAGAGAGAGAGAGAGAGGATGCTACATGCAAGATTACCTAGCATCCTGTTTTCTTTTTAAATATTACTTTTATTTTTTTTTTTTGCAAGAAAAAAAAAAAACTTAAAACCTAATGTATGTACATGATAGATATTAAATCTGCAGGCCTACGATTTATTAGTATAAGGCATATATGATCATTGCAATTGTCAATTAAACACTAAATTTAGTAGTACATGACCTTTTTAAAAAAGGATATAAGGTTATAACACCCGTTTATTATTTATTTTTAAAAAATAAAATATTATCGGATTTCGAATTATTTTAGAGCTCTTATCAAAATTCCTACCTTTTCCTCCTGAGTTAGCCCGACAAGGGTCTAATAGTACACGATTGGTAGGTCAATTGAATTACAAATTTACTGGCCCTCTAATACTACTTGCAATATTCAACAACTTGCCCGTAGTAATTTATCTGTAATTAATCTCTGTTTCTTGATTGCATGCATAGTTTAACCTAATAAAATATTGGCTTCCATTTAGTTTTCATGTTCAAACATAAAAGTTTTCATATCAATTTCTATCTTTTTCTGAAAAATCATTAAAAATTATCACTCATTTTTAAAAAATCAACCAATTTCAACCAAAAAAAAAAATTTCATTCCAAATCCGTACACCAAACGCAAACTGAGTGTAAATCCCAACCCCCAACTAAAAAAACAAAACACACACTCACACACAAAAATGACGTTTAAATAGCAAAATGATGCCCTATATATAAGTTGAAGTGAATGACATGGTATTCTATAACTTCCAATTTCTTACCTTAAAGAATTTACAATGTTAATTGATACATAGAGAGAGAATTTTATTTTATCTATACATACACACACACACATATATATATATATATATATATATGTGTGTGTGTGTGTTATATGTGTGCACGTTTAATATGAAAGAGTATGGATACATGTAAATTTGTAAAAACTAGATTATAGTTGTTATATTTCATGGAAACAATGGTTAATTAAGAAAAACAGTACAGATCATAGAAAGCGCCATTATTCTAAAGAATTAACGCTTATGCCTTAAATCACGAATCATGATAGAATTAGTTCTGAGTTTTTTTTTTTAATAATTAAAAAAAAAATGCTGCGAATGATAGTAGTAAGCTGAAAGTACAGTACCATAATCTTAATTTATTATGGTTGCACACTCCATTTCAAGACTGAATTAAGTCAATTTCCTTTTTCTTTAAGCAGAAGTTAACATGTGGAATTTGTATTATTCTGTCAAGTTTCTTCTTTTATTCAATATTTTTCATTTTTTAAATTTAAGAATAAATGCATATATATATATATATATGAATGTATATATACTCGGAGACATGGCATTTAAGAAGCTGGACGCTTCCGGAGCTCGTCAGGACCACATCATAAACATATGGCTAATTAAATCTCCGTGACAATTCAGCAGAAGAAGTAGAAGACAATTAATCATCCATTTATACACATATATAACCACCCTCATATACGTAAATATTCATATATATATGTATGTATGATAGTCGTTATGGAATTAGAAGAACGAACACAGGCCAAAGGAAGTTCCAAATAATTGTACGGAAAGGCGATTGCATATGAGAGCGTTGATGCCACAAAATAATAGTAAATAATTATTTTCAACAATAATAAAATAACAATAATAATAGTAATAAATAATAAAAAGGAGAGAAAAAGACAGAAAGATGGCATGATTGGCAGCTGATGTGTGTGGGGTGTTACAAAAAGATTATACACATTGTACGTAAAGAGGGGAAAAAAAAAAAGAAGAAAAAGAAATCTAGAAATAATAGATATATATTAGATTCCTTTCACAACTGGTCCCTCAATTATACTCTCAATTTAAAATTAGTTTCTATCTTTTGATTTTATATGTTACATTATTTCAGAATTTTATATTGTTATGAAAATAGACCATACATCAGTATTTTATCAAAAATTAAATAAAAGTTAAGAATTAATTTCAAATCACACAAGTTTTGATTATTGTTAAAATCGTAATTAGTTATTTTTAATATAGAGAAATCATACCATCAAAATAATTCTAGACATAAAATTTGAGTTCTATATCTTTAATTAAGTATAATTTACTTTTAAAATATCTTTACTCTCATGAATAATTTTTTAAAAAATATATATTTAATTATGACTTTAATTATAAATAAATTTTTGCAGAGCGTGTGCTATTTATATAATCGAACAATTAACATAGGACTCGCATGATATATAATAATATTAGTATATTTTATAATTTTCTTGTTTTCAAACGTTGTATCATTATATTATGTATAATACATGCCGAAATTCACTTTCTAGTCATTTACTGGGCTTTGGTTATCGTGTAAAAGAGGTGGACCCCACAGCGAGTCACTAGGCCTCTCGCTTTCATTTCACGTGCTGGTGCAGCCCTGACCCGTTTTAGCTTAATTTGGGCCCCACATTTAGTGTAGACCCCACCAACACCCACCAACACTCAGCCCCTTCTCTCTTTCTCTCCATCCCCCTACAAACACACAAATATAACCCCCACCGTCCTCCAACTTTTCCACGATTCATTCACAGCACTCACTCCTCTCTCTCTCTCTCTCTCTCTCTCTCTCTTCAATCGGTAGTATATATTTAGTGTTTTTGGCATGATTCTCCCCATACATCTAAACTTTTATTAAGTGAAAGAAAAAAAAAAAAGAGAGGAGAGAGACAAATCTTCTCTTATCTTCTCTTCCAAACATACAAATTAAGCAAATATATCTCCTTTTAAGCAAACACACACAAAAAATTGGGAGGTATGGAAGACCTAATGATATCGCCATCTTCATCTTCTTCTCTGGTCTCTTTATCAACAACAACTCAGGAACCAGCTGCTCTACCGACTCTTCAACAGAGGCTTCAGTTCATCGTCCAAAGCCAGCCGGACTGGTGGGCTTACGCCATTTTCTGGCAGACGACGAACGACGAGAATGGCAGGCTCTTCTTGGCTTGGGGAGACGGCCATTTCCAAGGCCTCAAAGACACGATATCTCCGAGAAGCAGCAACAGCAATAGCAACAACAATTGCAGTCCTACTACTAATCCGTACTCGGCCATGTCCGCTGGGCTACACGCCGAGCGGAGGAAGATCCTCAAGGGAATCCAGTCCCTCATCAACGACAGCAACCTTCCCGACATCGACAACGTCATGGCCATAAACGACGACGTCACCGACGCCGAGTGGTTCTACGTCATGTCCCTCACTCGCTCATTCCTCGCCGGCGACGGCGTGCCCGGCAAGACCTTCAGCACCGGCTCACTCGTGTGGTTGAGTGGGGTTCATGAGCTTCAGTTCTACAATTGCGATAGAGCAAAAGAAGCCCATTTGCATGGGATTGAGACCTTGGTCTGTATCCCGACTTCTACCGGAGTCCTCGAATTGGGCTCCACCGACATCATAAGGGAGAACTGGGGTTTAGTCCAGCAAGTGAAGTCCTTATTCGGATCGGATTTCTTGTTGACAAGTCAACAGACGAATCAAAACGACACAGGGCCGATACAGTTTCTCAACAAAAGTATATCCTTTGCGGACATTGGCATAATAACCGGTGTCGAAGAAGACGACAAGTATTACCCGGACCAGATCAACAAAAAGGAAACCCTCGATTTGATGACGATGAAGAAGAGGAAGAAGGAAGACGGCAATAACCCTTATGTCGACTCCGAAAATTCCGACTCCGATTGTCCTTTAATGGCCGCTAATAACAACAACAACAACAACAACAACAACAACAACAACAATCTAGGTGAGGACAAACGGACCCCAAAGAAACGAGGCCGGAAGCCGGGGCTCGGCCGCGACACCCCGCTGAACCACGTGGAGGCCGAGCGGCAGCGGCGGGAGAAGCTGAACCACCGATTCTACGCGCTCCGTGCGGTGGTCCCGAACGTGTCGAGGATGGATAAGGCGTCGCTGCTGTCCGACGCGGTCTCCTACATCAACGAGCTGAAAGCGAGGATCGAGGATCTAGAATCACAACTGCATCGGGATCAGGGCAGTAAGAAAGTGAAACTAGAGATGGCTGACACCAGCCTGGACAACCAGAGTACGACCACGATCACCACCATGACCACTGTAGACCAAACTAGACCCAACAACAACAACAACAACAACAATAACAACCCTGTTCCTGGCGATGTTGGCCTCGAGATCGAGGTCAAAATCGTCGGAACAGACGCAATGATTCGGGTACAATCGGAGAACGTGAACTACCCGGCGGCAAGGCTAATGGGGGCGTTAAAAGACCTGGAGTTTCAAGTCCACCACGCCAGTGTCTCCAGCATCAACGACGTCATGCTTCAGGACCTTGTCGTAAAGGTTCCAGAAGGGATCGTCAGGACCGAGGACGGTCTCAAATCTGCTCTTCTCAGAAGATTAGAGCTATAATTAGGGGACTTAATCTTGAATTATTATAAGTCACGGCTTGATTTTCTTTAATATCTTGTTTTATTTGTTTAAACTTCTTTTCAATTATCAATCTTCTTCTTCTTTTTTTTTTTTTTTTGTTTTGTTTTTTTTGTGAAATATGTCACTATGGAGATGGTGGTGTATGGTATATATAAGAAGCTCTTTCTTGTTCTTAAACTTTGTTAAACTTTGTTTTTCTGGGGTCTAATAAAAAAGCATCTTGGCTTAATAATTAGTAAATATGGGATAATTGATGTAAATTTCATTAGAATCTCCAAAAGTGTTTAACCTAACTTAGTAGTTTTTGTTTTAATTCTTTAGCTATGTTCCCCGTGTTTGGGGCAAAGAGAAGGCCTTAAAAGAAAAGAGCACCACAAAAAAAAAAAAAAGTGCACCAACAAATTATACATGTACTAAAAGGATGGACTGAGTTATTGTTCACTGCACAGTAATAAACAGTGATTTTTGGGTTTTTTTTTTTCATTTTTTCTGTTTCTGCTACAGTGTTCTACAGTATGCTACAGTAAAATTACATTTTTGCCCTTCAATTCTAATGCATTTTCCTGGCTGCACAGTGACTTACCGATTTTACCCTTTTGGCATTATCCGACCATTAGAGAGAGAGAGATAAAGAGAGAGAGTAAAATATATATATAGAGAAAGAGACGGCCATAAGAGAGAAAGAGAAATAGATAGAGATAAAGAGAGAGAGTAAAATATATATATATATATATCTACATTAAAATAAATTAAAAAAAATAAAGATAGAAAAAGAAAAACCATAAGATAAAAAATTATATTTTATTAAATTATTTTCAATTATAAAAAATACAATTATATACGTTAAATAATTTTTAAAAATTTTAAATTATTGAATTAATAAAAATTTAACGAAAAAAAAACATTTAAAGAACAAATTAATATAATTAAATCATTATATTCAAAATAAACAAACAAACTAAAAAATATGAAATTAAATAATAATTTATAAAAATTTCAAAATATAAAAAGGTCTATTAAATTACAATAAAATTAAAAATCAATAAATAATTTTTCTACTATAATGAAACGAAATTATCAAAAATATATATTTATAATTATTATAGCTAAATTATTATTTATATCATATATTAATATTATTCTTTAAAATTAAAATTTTTTAAAATATTTATTGCATTACTAGGTTCATTTATTGACTTAATTAATTTTGTTTAAATTTAATAAATTTACTTAAGTTATTAAATTTTTTTTGACTATTTAAGTTTAAAGTTTTTAATTTTATTTGTTCTTTCTGATTTTTTAATAACAATATATTATTAAATTTTATTTTATTAACAACAATTCTTCTACTTAATATTTTATTTTAATATTTGATATTATTAATTTTTTATTCTTTGACTTCTGTTATTTTTTTATATATAAGATACCCAAATATATATTTTATTATATTAGGATATAATATGTAATGAATGTGTTTTCCGAACGAACCATAAATTCATGTACTTTTTTTAGGGTAAATTGCTATATTGATCCATGAACTTTTAACTTTTTACGACTTTGATTTCTGAACTTTTATTCGTAGCTGGAATGCCCCTAAACTATTAAATATTGCTACAATAGTCTTTTACGTAAATTTTTGGACGGAATCTGTTAGTTAACATCACTTTTTGACTAAATTACTAACGGATTTTGTTTTAAAATTGATAGAAATGACTATTGTAATACCATTGTACTAGTTTACAGGCATTCCATGTTCTTTTCTTTCGTAGTTAGAATGATTATAAACTATTAAAAACTTTGTTATAATAATTATTTTCATTAATTTTGGATATAATCCGTAGTTAGCATCATTTTTTGACCGAATTATAATAGATTCTATCTAAAAATTGAAGAAAATAACTATTACAGTAATATTTTAAAAGTTTAGCAAGACATTTTAACTACGAAAAAAGTTTAATGATTAAAATTATATAAAATTAAAAATTTAGGAACTGAGTAATTTATTGAATTTTTTGTAGCAATAAATTCATGTACTGTTGTACACGCAGGTTTGGGAGTGATGCAGCAATAATTAAAAAAGAAAAAGAAAAAAATTTATTGTATTTGTACGAAAATTAATTGGATGGTAAGCTTTTTTTTTGGGCCTTAAAATATCCAACTGATGTTCCTCTGTATGTGGACGAAATGAAAATGGAATAATGGTTTGCTGGGGACACTGGAATCTTGGACCCCCACCACTCCGACTCCCACCCAATAATTTAGCACTGGAAAAATGTGCTTTAATTATGTGGATTAATCTTCTAGATGGAAACTTGTGATTATTCTACTTTAAATGAAAAAAGAAAAAAATAAATAAATAAAAGAGAGGAAAAGAAAAAAGAAAAAGACTATGACGTACATGATAAAGGTGATAATTATCTGGACCCAGATGACTCATGTAAAGCAATATTGCGTTTTCCATCCTAGGCTTCTACTGGTTCCTTGCAGACAATTTAGGACTATAAAGTTAAATACATTTGCTAAAAGCACATAATGTAAAAGGACAGGACAATTATTTTGAGTGCTAGCATTACTCATATATATGAATTTATGTGGTATCACATAGAGACAGAGAGAGAAGAATAAAATAGTAATTTAATTAATGCACTTCTTGTATAATTATTTGTGTAAAATTTTTATTTATCACGTGATGATACATGATTAAAGAATTTTTAGGATGAGATTTCGTTTTTGTACTATCAATAATAACTATTATGTTTGATCATTTAATTTTTAACAGTTCTCTGTTGTATGACTTACGTTCTAGTGAATTCTTAATATCCTCATAAAAACAAATATTGTTAAATAACAAGAAAAAATTCAATGACTACTCTTTTTTTTTTTTTTTAATAATGACTAAAATAAGTTAAAAACTAAAAATGTAATAAATAATTTTTTTTGGTAAATAAATATGTAATATAATATATATTAAAATTATGTGTTACTAATAAGAATTGTTTTTTTAATTATTTATAATTTAGTTGAACGGTCTAATTTATAAATATTTATATTAAAATTAAGTCATAAATCAATTTATTAAAGTTTAAAACAATTATTAAAATAATAATTTTTATCTGTTGCACTAAATAAGAGGTCTTACTGTTAAAAATCGGGCTTTATGATTATTGTTATTGATAAATAATTCTAAAGCGGAACGATATATATAATCCTACAATCTTGTTAGTGTTATAGAAACAATTTTTTTTTTTTTTTTTTTTCCTTTTTCAAACAGATGAAAGCTGCGCCGGACTAGGGAAGGAAGATAAAGATAAGAGAAAGTAGACTTTTTTGATAAATAAGAGAAAGTAGTACTTGCTTAATCTAATCGGCTATCAAAAAAAAATTATAAAATAAAAAGTTAATTAAAAAATTAAAAAAATAATACAAATTACCACGTGATCGTTGTGACGGCCCGTAAAGAAGGATGAAAGACACTATAGAAAGTGTCACTCAAGTTTTTATAATGTAGTAAGAGATAAAGATATATACATACTTTTATATATATATATATATATTTGTTATATAACTACCCAAAGAGCATATGGATACACAATCTCTGTTTCTTGATAAAATACTGTCTCTGTTTCTTGAAACCAGATTTTACTAATAGGTAATAGTGTTATGACATATTCTAAATGAAAATTAAATCTAGAATATATCTTAATTTTTTTAAATCCTTAATATTTTTATGAGGTCTTCTTATATTTGAATAATTTTTTAATCATAACATTTTTTCGGTGATTAACATAAGTTAGGTCACAAATTAATGAAAGTTAAAAGGAAGAAGGTTGAGGGATTTCAGAGTAGTAATTAAAAATTTGTGTGTTTGGTTAGTGTATTTTGAGTCAAGATCTGCTGTCCCATATTTTCTGTTTCATTGGCTATTGCCCAATAGTATTATGCCATATCATCTTAACTTAAAATTTTAGCCACATAAAAAAATGTTAAATACTAAAAATTCTTGAATAAATTAATGAGTTATCAAAATATTATTCAGGGGACAACCATTGAGATAGAAAAATGAGATAGCAGATTTTGACTTGTGTATTTTTTGGAAGAAAAGGAAAATAAAAGAGAAAAATAAAAGTCCTTTATGCGATCTACTGACAGAGTCAAAAAAATTTTTTTAAGGGATAGAATCCAATGACGGAGCCATTAATTTTTTTTATTATTATTATTTTAGGGAGCCTAAAACAAATCAAAAGTTTGAATCAAAAGTTTATAACACTAATATATTTGTATACCAGGATTTATCTACTTGTGTATCTTTGGGGTTTTCTTTTCTTAAAAGAGCTAAGTTTGTAAAATAGTTTAATTTTAAAGTTTATGAGTTCAAAAAAACTTGTGAATTTATAAAGTTATATAATTGATTTAATTTAAGTTGAGATATCAAATTTTGAATATAAGTACTTAAAAAAATTTAGTGTGAAATTGAAATTTTTTAAACAAAAATTATGTAAATGTATTAACTCAAAAAATTTTCAAGTGGGCAACCAAAGGACAAAATTATAAAATATTTTATCACATGGAAGGAATTATAGGAAGTTATTAAAATTATCAAAACTTAAGAGGGCAAGAAAAAAATTTTCAAAAATTTTGTAGGGGCATGTATCCCCCGAGCCTCAGATATCCCTATGCCACAGGCGACCCACTTTTTTAAATTTCTCTAGAAACGAAGAGGAAAATGAAGGGAAATTTTGATCCAACTGTAAAATAATAAAATTGTTAAATGACCCTCATATAGTGGTAAATCTTTGAAAAACAAGATAAAAATAATATGGATAACGATACCATATATTTCATGACACATCTTCCTCCAATTTACTTGTTGATGATAAATTTGCATTTTTGTATGAGAAACAAGAATCGTATATATTATTGTATTGACTGTCTTTTTTTTTTTTTTAAACTTTTTTTTCCTTTTTGTTTGTTACTCTCTATTGCACCTTTTTTTTTTTTTTTGGGTTCAAAAAACAAAAAAGACAAAAGGGTATGGATTGAAGGCTCTTGTTCCAGAAACAAAAGGGGGAAAGTACTATCAGACAATGCATGGGTTGTTGTATATTTTTTTTTGCGTTTGCATATTACTACAGGGGTGTTTGGAGAACAAGTTTAGCTCTAACTAAATTGTACTTTTTTATCTCAATTTTTGTCTTTTAACTATTTTTTAAAAAGTCAACTCAACTCAAACTTAAAAATTTTAACTCAACTCAAACTCAACTCATTCACCAAATACCCTCGTAACACTAATATATTTGTATACCAGGATTTATCTACTTGTATATCTTTGGGGTTTTCTTTTCTTAAAAGAACTAAGTTTGTAAAATAGTTTAATTTTAAAGTTTATGAGTTCAAAAAAAACTTGTGAATTTATAAAGTTATATAATTGATTTTGATTTAAGTTGAGATATCAAATTTTGAATATAAGTACTTAAAAAAATTTAGTGTGAAATTGAAATTTTTTGAACAAAAATTATGAAAATGTATTAACTAAAAAATTTTCAAGTGGGCAACTAAAGGACAAAATTATAAAATATTTTATCACATGGAAGGAATTATAGGAAGTTATTAAAATTATCAAAACTTAAGAGGGCAAGAAAAAATTTTCCAAAATTTTGTAGGGGCATGTATCCCCCGAGCCTCACATATACCTCTGCCACAGGCGACCCACCTTTTTAAATTTCTCTAGAAACGAAGAGGAAAATGAAGGGAAATTTTGATCCAACTGTAAAATAATAAAATTGTTAAATGACCCTCATATAGTGGTAAATCTTTGAAAAACAAGATAAAAATAATATGGATAACGATACCATATCATTAATGACACATCTTCCTCCAATTTACTTGTAATATCAACAACAAAAAGGAATTTTACTTTCTTTTATCCTTACTCCTTATAATACCAAATAACAAAAAGGGGTATGTTGTCACCCATGTCCGATTTTTTCACATCTCAATTTAATAAATTATTTTATTCCTTAATTATCCACAATTTAATTATTTTTAAGGATAAAAAGTGATCAAAGATATAATTTTTCACATACTTCATTTAAAAACTAAAAAAAAAAATGGAAATAACATTTTTTAAATATAATACAAAATTTTCAAACCTATTCAATTATGAATGAAGAAGAATGGAAATTAAAGGAAATAATAAGTTTTTTTTTTTCTCAACTTTCGTCTAACCTTTTCTGTTTATTATCTTGTTGATGATAAATTTGCATTTTTGTATGAGAAACAAGAATCGTATATATTATTGTATTGACTGTCTTTTTTTTTTTAAACTTTTTTTTCCTTTTTGTTTGTTACTCTCTATTGCACCTTTTTTTTTTTTTTGGGTTGAAAAAACAAAAAAGACAAAAGCTTATGGGAAAAACTCTTCTGAGTTGTTCTCATTACGTACGAAGTTGGAAGCCCTTTTTGAAGAATACAAGTTGAAACTTGTTGAAGGTGCAAATGTCACTCCAGCCTCTAGTAAAAAAAAGGACAAAGGTAAAGCAACGCAAACAATGGATGTAGATGAATCTGATCTTTTCAAGGTAATATTCCATTTCCTTTGTTTATTTATTTATTTATTTTTACTAACTAGTGATTTTTATAAACTAATGATTGTTGTTTGTTGTGTAGGAATTTGATGATGTCTCCTCTGATTTTTTTTCAAGTGCAAATAACAAATCGGAGTTGGAACTTTTTTTGGACGAGCCCAGGATGAGAAGGAGTGATGATCTAGACATCCTTTCCTATTGGAAGACAAATCAATGTCGCTACCCCATACTTGCTGCAATTGCTCGTGACATTTTGAGCATTCCTGTCTCAACAGTTGCTTCTGAAGCCGCATTTAGTGTTGGTGGTCGTGTACTTGATCAATTTCGTAGCTCTCTTAAGCCTGATACTGTTGAGGCAATTATATGCTCCAGAGATTGGTTGTTTGGGAGTGAAGGTAAATTTTCTCACGTATTCTATTATTACTTAGCATTATTAAATTAATATCAAAATCATAAAATCTTTTTCAATCTTTCTCGTGTAGTTGGAATCAGAACAGTTGACAAAGATATGGATGATGTCATTCACAATGTTGTGAATCTCAACATTGATGAGGAGAAAACAGTTGACCAAGATTCTAATTCTGGATGTGCTTGAGTTATACTTATTGTGTTTGCTTTTTGTTAATTTAGACTTATTTATGTTTTTATTTGGATTTGTGTACTTTATTAAGATGTTTGTAATAGGACTTTGCCTAACTATGATTGTGAACTTTGCATGTGAGTTAGAAGTTTAATTTTATGATGTTCTATTTGAAAACAATCCTAAAAACTTTTTGTTTTGTCAATAGTATGTTTCTGATGAAGGTAAATTATTATTCTTTTAGGTTTTTCTTTTTTATGAATTTGGGATATAATTTGCTTAAATTTAATTGATTTTTGTATCAAATTTAAATAATTGCGGGTTTAATTTGTGTCCAATTCGAGTTACAGGTTCAATTCAGATCAAATTCGTGTCGTGTCTTCAATTCGTGTCGCGGGTTCGGTTCGTGTCACGGGTCAATTTCGTGTCGCGGGTCAAATTCGTGTCGCGGGTCAAGTTCGTGTCACGGGTCAATTTCGTGTCACGTGTCGATTTCGGTTCGTGTCGTGTCGCGGGTCGCGGGTCACTTTCGTGTCGCGTGTCGATTTCGGTTCGTGTCGTGTTCACCTGTTTCGTGTTCGTGTCGTGTTCGTGTCGCGTGTTGAAGCCGTTTTCGTGTCGCGGGTCGTGTTCGGGTCGGGGGAAAAAAAATTCAACACGGCTCTAACACGACACGAACACGACACGTGACACGAATTGCCACCCCTAGTATGGATTGAAGGCTCTTGTTCCACAAACCAAAGGGGGAAAGTACTATCAGACAATGCATGGGTTGTTGTATATTTTTTTTTGCGTTTGCATATTATTCCATGGGTCTCCTTTTTTTTTTTTTTTTTTTTTTTTTTTTTTTTTTTTTTAAGATTACAGTAATGATCAATAGTTAATAGTATATATTCTTCTTTTTATAATTATTCTAGATTAGTTTTTTTTTTTTTTCATATTCTCCTTTTTATAATTCTAGATCTAATATTTTTTTTTTGACCTTTTTTGTTTATCATTTCGTAAAATGTAATAGCTGATGACAATCGTGATCAATACATACATGATTACAGAAGTAAATTTATCACTTACGAGGTAAGATAATTATTAGATGTTGGAGGTGTTTTTTGTAATTTTTTTCTTTGAACACATATTCAGAATTGTTACCTAGCACTTTGAAAACTATATATGTACACGATTCCAAAAAGGAAAAAAAAAAAAAAGTAAAGGAACATGGAATTGAAATAAAAGGAGTTAAAAAGAGAGAACGAGTGAGTGTTTTGGTTTGTGGGTGAGTGAAGTAAGGAAGAAAATGTACAATTTAATGAAGGACTTTATTGAAATATTAAAAAGTGCGTAAAAAGTAATGGATAAATTTTTTAAATTTAATTAGTGGGTGATTTTAGTAGGCGTGTGGGAAAAGTATAACAGACCCACCATTATAAATTATATTATCTTCTTCTTATTTTTTTTTATCTCTTACATTTTTTCTATCTTGTTTTCTTTTCTTTCTCATCAAACAAAGCGTAGTCACGAGATTTAGATTTTTTTTTTTTGGGGTGATTTTTAAGGGTAATTAGTCTCAGCCACGCCATCCCCCGCCCTGTTGATGTTAAACCTGGTGATTAAAAATTTTAATAATTGAAAAATGAAACATCAACTTGAGACCGATATTATGTTGACGATAACTTTGTGAGTAAAAATCAGGTGTTTGTTTTTTTTTTTTTTTAATGGTCGTTGCATCGATCCATTCACCTACAAAACTTTGTTGGCAAAAGAATTAACGCCTAGTATGGTGGCTTAGCTGTATGGAATTATTGTAGCTGGATCCATGGATGCGAGGGTTGAATGACTTTTTGTTTCATGTTTTTTCTTGTCAATTCACTATAAGTGCTTCTGAGATCATATCCTCATGTTTTCTAACCATTATCAGATTCAATAAGAATAAGATGATTAGTTACTTGTTCCAGGAATAGGGTTCACCATTAGAATCTTGAGCGAATATTTGTGTCAGTATTGGGATTACTCTCTTGATTACTTTTAAAGATATGATATGTTAACACCAATCTTCCCTCAAATTTTTATTCGAGAAAAAATTAAGAGAGAGAGAGAGAGAGAGAGAGAGACTCGGGCTTCGCCAGCGTTCTCTAGCAGCATCTTCATCTTCTAGGGCGACTAGATTTTGTTTACGTTGGATTTAGGTCCAATTTTGAATTTAAGGTCTTCAATGTGGGGGGTTTTTTTTTTTTGTTTTTTTGTTTTTCTAATTTAGTGTAAATCTCATTTTTGAGTCAAGATCTGCTGTCCCAGATTTTCTGTTTCATTGGCTATTGCCCAATAGTATTATGCCATATCATCTTAACTTAAAATTTTAGCCACATAAAAAAATTGCTAAATACTAAAAATTCTTGAATAAATTAATGAGTTATCAAAATATTATTCAGGGGACAACCATTGAGATAGAAAAATGGGATAGCAGATTTTGACTTGTGTATTTTTTGGAAGAAAAGGAAAATAAAAGAGAAAAAGAAAAGTCCTTTATGCGATCTACTGAGGGAGTCAAAAAAAATTTTTTAAGGGATAGAATCCAATGACGGAGCCATTAATTTTTTTTATTATTATTATTTTAGGGAGCCTAAAACAAATCAAAAGTTTGAATCAAAAGTTTATAACACTAATATATTTGTATACCAGGATTTATCTACTTGTGTATCTTTGGGGTTTTCTTTTCTTAAAAGAGCTAAGTTTGTAAAATAGTTTAATTTTAAAGTTTATGGGTTCAAAAAAACTTGTGAATTTATAAAGTTATATAATTGATTTAATTTAAGTTGAGATATCAAATTTTGAATATAAGTACTTAAAAAAATTTAGTGTGAAATTGAAATTTTTTAAACAAAAATTATGTAAATGTATTAACTCAAAAAATTTTCAAGTGGGCAACCAAAGGACAAAATTATAAAATATTTTATCACATGGAAGGAATTATAGGAAGTTATTAAAATTATCAAAACTTAAGAGGGCAAGAAAAAAATTTTCAAAAATTTTGTAGGGGCATATATCCCCCGAGCCTCACATATCCCTATGCCACAGGCGACCCACCTTTTTAAATTTCTCTAGAAACGAAGAGGAAAATGAAGGGAAATTTTGATCCAACTGTAAAATAATAAAATTGTTAAATGACCCTCATATAGTGGTAAATCTTTGAAAAACAAGATAAAAATAATATGGATAACGATACCATATATTTCATGACACATCTTCCTCCAATTTACTTGTAATATCAAAACAAAAAGGAATTTTACTTTCTTTTATCCTTGCTCCTTATAATACCAAATAACAAAAGGGGTATGTTGTCACCCATGTCCGATTTTTCCGCATCTCAATTTAATAAATTATTTTATTCCTTAATTATCCACAATTTAATTATTTTTAAGGACAAAAAGTGATCAAAGATATAATTTTTCACATACTTCATTTAAAAACTAAAAAAAAAAAATGGAAATAACATTT
Organism: Ficus hirta; assembly: GCA_038430175.1. Classification (NCBI taxonomy): domain Eukaryota; kingdom Viridiplantae; phylum Streptophyta; class Magnoliopsida; order Rosales; family Moraceae; genus Ficus; species Ficus hirta. The sequence continues at coordinate 13,353,115 of CM076588.1, forward strand.
TTTAAATATAATACAAAATTTTCAAACCTATTCAATTATGAATGAAGAAGAATGGAAATTAAAGGAAATAATAAGTTTTTTTTTTTTTTTTTTCTCAACTTTCGTCTAACCTTTTCTGTTTATTATCTTGTTGATGATAAATTTGCATTTTTGTATGAGAAACAAGAATCGTATATATTCTTGTATTGACTGTCTTTTTTTTTTTTTTAAACTTTTTTTTCCTTTTTGTTTGTTACTCTCTATTGCACCTTTTTTTTTTTTTTTGGGGTTGAAAAAACAAAAAAGACAAAAGGGTATGGATTGAAGGCTCTTGTTCCACAAACAAAAGGGAGAAAGTACTATCAGACAATGCATGGGTTGTTGTATATTTTTTTTTGCGTTTGCATATTATTCCATGGGTCTCTTTTTTTTTTTTCTTTTTTTTTTTTCAAAGATTACAGTAATGATCAATAGTTAATAGTATATATTCTTCTTTTTATAATTATATATTCTAGATTAGTTTTTTTTTTTCATATTCTCCTTTTTATAATTCTAGATCTAATATTTTTTTTTTTTGACCTTTTTTGTTTTTCATTTCGTAAAATGTAATAGCTGATGACAATCGTGATCAATACATACATGATTACAGAAGTAAATTTATCACTTACGAGGTAAGATAATTATTAGATGTTGGAGGTGTTTTTTGTAATTTTTTTCTTTGAACACATATTCAGAATTGTTACCTAGCACTTTGAAAACTATATATGTACACGATTCCAAAAAGGAAAAAAAAAAAAAAAAAAAAGTAAAGGAACATGGAATTGAAATAAAAGGAGTTAAAAAGAGAGAACGAGTGAGTGTTTTGGTTTGTGGGTGAGTGAAGTAAGGAAGAAAATGTACAATTTAATGAAGGACTTTATTGAAATATTAAAAAGTGCGTAAAAAGTAATGGATAAATTTTTTAAATTTAATTAGTGGGTGATTTAAGTAGGCGTGTGGGAAAAGTATAACAGACCCACCATTATAAATTATATTATCTTCTTCTTATTTTTTTTTATCTCTTACATTTTTTCTATCTTGTTTTCTTTTCTTTCTCATCAAACAAAGCGTAGTCACGAGATTTAGATTTTTTTTTTTTTTTTGGGGTGATTTTTAAGGATAATTAGTCTCAGCCACGCCATCCCCCGCCCTGTTGATGTTAAACCTGGTGATTAAAAATTTTAATAATTGAAAAATGAAACATCAACTTGAGACCGATATTATGTTGACGATAACTTTGTGACTAAAAATCAGGTGTTTTTTTTTTTTTTTAATGGTCGTTGCATCGATCCATTCACCTACAAAACTTTGTTGGCAAAAGAATTAACGCCTAGTATGGTGGCTTAGCTGTATGGAATTATTGTAGCTGGGTCCATGGATGCGAGGGTTGAATGACTTTTTGTTTCATGTTTTTTCTTGTCAATTCACTATATATAAGTGCTTCTGAGATCATATCCTCATGTTTCCTAACCATTATCAGATTCAATAAGAATAAGATGATTAGTTACTTGTTCCAGGCATATGGTTCACCATTAGAATCTTGAGCGAATATTTGTGTCAGTATTGGGATTACTCTCTTCATTACTTTTAAAGATATGATATGTTTACACCAATCTTCCCTCAAATTTTTATTCGAGAAAAAATTAAGAGAGAGAGACTCGGGCTTCGCCAGCGTTCTCTAGCAGCATCTTCATCTTCTAGGGTGACTAGATTTTGTTTACGTTGGATTTAGGTCCAATTTTGAATTTAAGGTCTTCGATGTGGGTTTTTTTTTTGTTTTTTTTGTTTTTAGTTTTTAGTTTTTAGTTTTTTTTTTTTTTTTCTAATTTAGTGTAAATCTCATTTTAAATCTGTGTAAATCCTTAAATTGTAAATCCAAGTTTAATAATTGTAAATCCCACGTAAATCCTCATAAATTCTAGTAAATCCTTGTAAAACAAATCTCAGAACTAGGCTTATGATTTGCCGTCGCCAAAGAAAAAGCCTTGCAATGCCTGAGAAGTGCTTCATCTGCTAGGAAGCGTGACGGAGTTTCGAATTCCCACCAAAGAAGCACGGAGCTACACCGGCGAGACATCTCCTCTACGTCTCATCGGAATTGCGAGCTCGCTGTATTCTTGGCCTCGCGATTCTGTCGATCTTTGTCAATGATGCTTGAGGAGAGTGAGAGGGAGAAATAGTTGATAGAGAGAAGAGGGAGAGAAAAAAAAAATATTATGGATAAAAATGAAAACTGAATACATTTTAAATAGAATATGTTGTTTATTAACAATGATAAATAAATTATGTTTGTTATTAATATTAGGGTCAAAATTATGGTAGTTGGAATAATTTTGTACTTATAAATTATCATGATTGATGGTGTGAAGAATGGCAGAAAAATTGCCAATACGAGAGTGAACGTCTAAAAAAAGCTTATCACAATTGAGGAGATGAATGTGCGTTTACTTTGTAACAAAATTTATTAAAGAAAAAAGATACCATTATCATTGAAATCCCCAGTCAAATCTCTCTCCCTCTCTTGCTTGTGTGAGAATTAAGATTTATTGTGCGCGTCCTCCTCTCTGGGCCAGCATTTAGATCAATGTTTTTGGCAATGGATTTGTTTGGTTTTCACTAGATTTGATTCTATGCGAAGTAAATGATGGTCCTAGGAAATATTTGTTAAAATGACAACCTCAAAAATTAAAATTAGTAAAATAACGTACTTTCATTTTAACATAAGAACAATACGGTCGTTCCTGATTGTTCGCAGTCATTTTGCTAATAAAAATTTTTTGGGAAGACTATTTAACAAAATAAAGAAAGTTTTTGAGTCATTTTGCTAATTTACTTTTGGCCCTAGTGCTGCATGGTTCTAGCCCTTGATCGATCGAAGATTTCTATTGATTTTAGGGATTTTATCAAAAAGTCGAGGTATTTTCCTATTATCATGTTTTAAACATACGTTTTTCTACTTGAGCTTTATCAGATTTTACCTGTGACGGAATCGACGTCAATGGAGAGTTATGTTTTATGTATTATGAGGTTATAATTTATTGCACATATTATGTTTGTTTCTCCTTTGAGTTGAATGTAATTTCCTCTTTAAAAAAAAAAAAAAAAACTGAGGAGATTCCATGGCAATATCATATACTTGATGTATGCAATAAATCCAGCCAGACTAAAAATCGCATGTGTGTGTATGCTGTGTGGTGTGTTTATATATATATATATATATATATATATATATATTCGTGCAGGTACGATGTAACAGACGAGCTATAAAAGTAAAACGACAAAATTTTGGACGAGTAGTAAAGCTTATCTACCTCTTGATTTGACAGATAGTTAGGCAAGTCGTCCTCTAATTTTTGATATATCAGCCTTAGCATATATTGTTGAATTCTTCTGCTATTTTATGACTTTTTTTTTTTTTTTTGAACTTTATTTGCGTATTTCTCTTTACATATAAAAAGTGTCAACTCGATTTTTCACGTTTAACATTTAAGTAGAACAGTATAAGTACAGCCCAGAGAGCAAAATGATCTAGTGTGTATTACAATATTCAATTTTTATTTTCAAGAAAACAATAGTGCTTTACAATAAAATAATAAGAGACCGTATTAATTATTAAACATCACTTATTAATTAAATATAGATCTCATAATATAATATATAATTTTTATTAAAATTAGGATTTAACATCATGATGTCTCAGAATATTTTTATATAGAATATAGGTGGTCACAATTACTATTTATTTATTTATTTTCGATGAAATACGTCATCACTTAGGTCATACTTTTATTATTTCTACTATAGGCATCGTATGTCCGTGTGAAGACAATTAGATTGTTTGTTCTTTAAAAAAAAAAAATTCAAAGAAAATACACTGTTTGTTTGATGCTATTTAAACAGAGTGATGATAACTTGGACGGTTAGACCTTCTATATAGGATATAATAGCTTTTTTTGGCAATTTATTACACTAACCATACACATCTACTTATCTCTGTTTCTATTTATTTTATTATTATTATTATTATTTTGCATAATACATATCTAGATCTAGTAGAAATATTTAATAATTGTCACATGTGTGGTACGTATTTTTTCATTGATTGAGGATAAGTAAAATTCTCAACTTTTTTTTTTTTTGATGGATAAATCTATTAGTTAGAAATTGGACGGTTGGCCCCTTATATTCTATATTAATTATTAAGTGCATGTTTATTGCATGGGGGAATATGGTTAAAAAATTATACCCTTTTCTTTTATTCTATTTTCAGTTTTGAATTTCCTGCGAATATAGGACCTATTTGGAGCTTACATTCTAGTTGAAGTTTTTCAAATATATATATATATATATTTGTGTTTTTCTCTAAAAAATAATCAATATAATTATTTATATTTTTAAATCTCTCTAAAAAAAATTATAATTTTAAAAATTCATAACTTTCTTAATTTGAATTAAATGAGATAATTTTTTTTTATAAATTACATATAATTTTGAGATAAACAAAATAAGATTATTATTTTTTTAAAATATATTTTAAATTTTTATATTTTTTAATTTTATATATTTTATTTTTAATCAAACGTCACAAATGGAGCGTGTGGTCCCAATCCTCCTCAATTTACTTTTGTTGTACAGACTTTAAGATTGAAGTTGCGTGTATATATTGACTTCCTAGATTGCGGCACACGTGCTACATGCCAGCCCCCAACTCCCTCTATAAGTACCTTGGATAATTTGTCACGTGGGATATTGATCAGAAGATAACATTTTGGACCACTAGAATGTAATCTTCTAGGATATATAGCCCTAGGAAACAAAGAATCATTTAATTTGAATATATTAACTTTCAACCAAAGAAAATTAAAAATATATTAACTAAAATAATCCTTTAAAAACACTGCACAGGAAAAAAAAAAAAAAAAACCCATTAAAATAATCCCTTGGGGACCAGAATACTTAATTAATTAACTTACAAAATATATACACATACATATAGCCCTTTGTTTAGGACCTCCAAATTAGTCAATTCTTAATTTCTCCCATCCGACGCGTGTAACAAAGTTTGTGGTTCTAAGAGAGAAAAAAAAATCCAAAGTTGGTGGCTTTCCGACAAAAGTTCCAATTAAAAAAATCCAAGGAAAATTGGTTGGTTTCTCGGCTCCTTGCCCACAACAGAAAAGACAAAATATTTATTTGTGTCCCCACGTTCATAAGGAATCCTGATTAGTAGGATTTTCCCTGGAAATTTTTAATCCATTCTGGGTATAATGGATACTTTTTTTTTTTTTTTTTTTTAAAGATATAGGATACTTTAACATCTATTAAAAGCGTAGATCACATATATAGGGAAGCCTTTTATGAAAATTGCTATTAATTATTTGTGGTGATAATCATTATAGTGATTTATTTACCACCCAATTTTTCATGTACTAGTGTATCTGTAATAGACAAATTAAGTTATTGCTAACGATAATTCCACTCTTTATTTTATCAAAAATATAGAATTGAAATTCCTCATGCCCAATTTCAAAATAATAATAATAAATTAATATGTATATCTATAATTATTTTAAAAATGAGTGTTCTTGTAAAAACACTATTAAAAAATTTGGTTCTTATTTTGTCTTTTTGTGATGATATATATATATATATATATATATATATATTTTTTAAACTTTTTCTTGATTTGTTGATCAAGAGCTCATGTGAATGGTGTTTTTGGTCATTGTCTTCAAGTTTTCATGTGGTAGCCCCGTCACCTGTCATGTGGCAAGTCATAAATCACCACTTGTAATCTTTTTATTTTATTTTTTATTTTTTTGATTTGATTGTCTACTCTGTATGTGAAGTGCGTGTTATATAACTAATATTTGTAATAAGTTAAAAAAAGAATGGCGATACACTACAAAAAATTTCTTCTCTTTTTTTTTTTTTTTTAAGGAAATTATCATTCAAATTAAAATTAGATACAAACACTAATATAAAAAATAAAACAACCTTGTGATACAAGAGACGCAACTCTCGATTGAGACTGATTTCAACAGTAAAATCTGATGAAACTTAGTGAGGAGGACATAAGCCGAGACCCGATGACGAGAAAATTCCTCAAATTATTCAGCAATCCTATAATGTACAAAGCTCTTTTTATAAAAAAAATCTACAAACGATGGAATTTTCTGATCGATCTAGAGATAGTCACTCGCAACACAGAGACTGTAACAACCTCCGCATAGTCATATTACTAATGAAACCAATAGACATATACCGTCAGAAAACAACTCAAGCGGAACACACACATAAAAACAAACCGAAGGTGGTGGAACTACCTCCTTTATTACAAAATTAAAACTAAAACACAAAAACAATGCATGAATATAAAATAACATTGATCGTAAAATTCTCGCCCCACGTAAAACAACCACTCAACCGCACGCCACAACTAAGAGGAAATCAATCGACTCAATTAGAGGTAAGAGATCACCGCACCAACTATCAAATCACCAAGGCTTCATAGGATCCCAAAACGCCGCCGGCCACCGAGCTAGATCTAGTCAAGAAACTCCTAATTAGAACCTCTAACTCCATTCCCGCCGAAATCATCCAGCCACCGATCACATTGGCCAGCCATAGCGGCGGTAGCTACGGAAGTCTCACACAAAGGGAAACCTTTGTATATGAGAAAGTTGAGAGAAAAAGGGGGAGAGAGAAAAGACACCACTCTAAAAAATTTAAAATAAATATTCAACTTTTAGTCATAATATTTTCTTTTAACACTTTTAATCACAATATTTTTGTGATGTCACTTTTAGTTATAACTTTGTGACTAATATGCAACTAGTCACAAATTTTTGTTGTGACAAACTTTTAGCTACAGGGTTTTTAGTCACGGAAAAGTCTTAGTCATGCCGCGACCAAAAATCTTGTGATTAAAAATTTTAGTCACAACAAAAGTTTGTAACTAAATGCATATTATTCACAATCTTAAAAGTGTCATAAAAAAATGACTAAAAGCATCATAAAAAAATGTTGTGACTAAAGAGTTATTTACATATATATAGAGGAAATATCTTGTGTATGGCGACCGGAACGTATGGTGGCACAACTCATAAACGAGCACGACACAACTCGAAACGATAAATGGTACAAGCCGGGGACAGAATCTCTTTCTTCGCCTTCGACAATGATAGAGATGAGCCGCAAATGAGGGACGAGTACAGGGCAGTAGCAAAGGGAAGGTTTCTCTCATCGTCGATGATGGTAGAGATGATGGGAAGCTCTTTTCTGGCAAAAATTAAGAGAGAAGGACATACAGAGATACCCGTAGTGGGGGAGGGGGAGAAGGCCGTTCTTTTGTCAACGGCAAGTTCTGGCTTCGCCACAAGGGAAGCTCTCTCTCTGGAGGTTCTCACCATAATTTCTATCGAAAATCGAGAGAGAGAGAGAGGTACAGAGATACTGGTACTGGGGGAAGAGGGAGGGCCGTTAGTTCGTCAGGGGCGAGTTCCAGCTTTGCCGCAGGGTAAGCTCCCTCTCCGGTGACTCTCACCATGATTTCTAGCAAAAATCAAGAGAGTGATAGAGATTGGAGACCTCCCCGGCGGGTGCTATTCGTATCCGGTAAAAATTAAATGTCAGACACAAGACCCCGTATATATATATAGCGATAATTATCAGAAGATTTATGTCTTTAAGTAGTTAAATGCATGTGATGAAGTTCATATAGCATACGAAATGTTAGGCATTTCTAACAAAGTTTGAGTTTACTTTTCTAAATACTCAGTCAAGGATATCTGAATTTATATATATTTATATATCACTATTAATGTAAAAATATACAGATAATACTGAAAATTAGTACATATAAAAACAAGAATATATTCCTGAGAACAATCAAAAGGCAAAATGTTATTCCTTAACTTAAATGTACAAATATACAAGAACAGGCTGTGATACAGTAAATATGTACAGATCAAGACCAAACGATCTGGAAGATCCACGAAAAGATGTCACGAACCGATTTTGATTTGAGAAGAGAGTTGAGTTGAAGGGCTTATAAGTTCCTTTTCACTCTTCTCCAGAGAAATCTGCATGAATATCCCGGACCAAAAGATAATATTTAGAAAAACAGTAAAATAATTTTTTTATGGTCCGTAAAGTTCGATGATGAGTAAAGAAAGATAAGTTGTATTACCAAGAGAAGATCCTCATCGGTACCGAAGGATTTGCGGGCTTCCTCAAGGCAATGCGACGAGATCCTAACGTGTTTGCTGCACCCATTTATTTTGTTGCTTCCAACATAAGTCAATAGAAACTTTAAAAGATAATTAAATAAGTAATTAGCTCTAAAGGGTAGTACGTGATTAACCGAAAGGATAATAAATCCAAAAGTTCATGCGAGAAAGGACTTAGAACATATGGTCATAGTACTTTTAACATGTCATATGCTTACATAAAAGACAAGGTTAAATGCATATCACACACTTTTGTCTTGTGAGTATTTTACAATGCAATCACAAATTGAATGTTTAAATTAAAAGACATTTTTTTAAGTATGCATATATATTAACAATAAATAATATATAAATATCAAGATAAATCAGGATGTGATAGCTGTATATTAAAGGTTCATTTGATAGAATTTTTACTTTTACTTTTAGTCAGTAGAAGAAGAAAAGCAAAAACTGTGGTTTCTCAGTAAATGTTTGGAACCTATGAGCTTTTGAGGTCAAAATGATTTTAAAAGTTTTCAAATAAGTAACAAAAAAGTTAAAATAAAGTTTATGATATCTAATATAAATTTTGTTATAAGTTTTAAAATCTATTCAGAAATTTTTTTTTTTGCCAGAAGCCACATTTTTGTGCTTTGACATAAAGCGCTTCTAACAGATTATCCAAATACTTTCAGAAACTACTTTTGGACTTAGGAAACCAAAAACAGCTTATAGGAAATTCTATTAAACTGGCGCTAATTAGTTTCTTAATTAATTATAGATAAAATTGAATATGTTAATCAAGAGAATGTTAATTCAAAATTCTTGTATGCTCAACACACTAAAGAAGAGTTTAACCCAATACTTTATTTCTGTCCTAGTTGATCATGATTCAACATTCGAAGTATGTTGATTTTTCAGCAATAACCGAATACTTTTATCTGCTTAATTTGGAGATTATTGGTGCTAGCAAACAAACAAATTCACAAGAATAAAATAATTCAAAAGCTTATATCAAGGACATAATAAATAATTGCTTCGCATGTGCCTATGTTGCAACGGTTAATAATGGTAAGGGCATATTCAGTTAGAAATTCATTTGTTCGACTCTCAAACTATCCAAACTCTTCCTGATGAGATAAATGCCGTGTCTCGTGTTTTGTAGACGAATATGGCTAAATAAGAACAAGAATTTGTGAAATTGAAAAACAAGTAAAAAATTCATAGTCGTTCAGTCAGAGAATGCGAAAGTATGAGCCTCTGTGCAGGTGAAGTTGAAGAAACAAGGTGCAAGATGTTGGCCCCAATGTTTCATCGCCAACTATGTTCATGATAACATACATTCTCATCTTAGGAAGCTATTCTTAGGAGAACACTGCAAAGTTATCAGAGTTTATTAAAATAATCTCGTTTTTCAGAATGAGAAGAACATTCTTAATATGCGTTTGGAACACAGATTTGAGAGGTAATTTTTTAGTTGAAGTTGGTTGAGTTTTTAAAAATTAATTACAATTTTTATTGATTTTTCAAAAAAAAGACAAAAACTGGATAAAAACCTTAAGTTCACGTCTGAAAACCAAACAAACCATTACTTTTGCTTATAGAGTAGTTGAAATTTTTCTTTCAACTTCCTGCACCGATCTTGCTGATGCTGAAGAGAATCCCAATCTCAATAATATCAATCCCAAAAACATGAGGTCAGGAGAAAAACTTGATAATCATACAATTGCTCATAAAGAAATGGAAATAGTAGTTTTAAGGGGTGTTTGATGAGATAAATTGACGGAGCTCAATAATTTATTAAAAGAGGTGACCATTAATCCTGAAAGGAAAATTGCCTATACACTTTGAGCCTGTTTGGTGCATGGCATTAGGGAGGATTAAGGACTGGATTGGGATAAGAGATCTCAATCCCATGTTTGGTCCAAATTTTTTACAAGACTGGATTGGATCATTTTTATCAGGTCCATTTCTCAATCCCCTCAGAAGGGGATTCGGCTCTCCTGAGAAAAAGCACGGGATTGCAGAGGACACTGCAGGTTGGCTTGCTCTCGTGGCCATGGATCGGCAGCTCTAGAGGACACTGGTTGACATTGCTGAGAAGCTTTCTAATCGTTTGGAGGCTTCGAAGTCGGGCGTTCAACAACAATACATATATATATATACACACACACACACACACATATTCGGTCGGATCAAAGACAAGGCCGATCGAGAAAATTGTCAAGGAACGTGCCGTTGATGTTGGAGAATGCGATCAGGATTGTGGAGGCCATGAGTGGGATCTCTTTGGTGGCATGGCTCTAGATTTGGGCTAGAATTCATGAGAATCACTAGTTCACAGACTTGGACAACCATTGCAAGCTTTCAGACAATAAAATAAAATAAATAAATAAATAAACAAAATAAAATAAAATTTTTGATATTTGGATTTACATCTTGAATTATTCTTCTTGCACAATCGTTTGTTTTTTCTTCAAGTTTCTTGACGTACACGACTTGAGATTGTTGACAATGCGAAATCGTCTTTAATTTTATATTTTATAGTTACTTTTTTTTTTTTTTTTAAAAACACTTGATCACTTATGCTATGTTTGGTGGGATGGAAAAGAGGGAGGAAAGAAGAGGGGGGGGGGGGGGGGGGGGGAATTTGATGGAAATTAGGGGAGTAGGTAATTTGGTAAGAAGGAAAAGAAAATAGGGTGGAAAAAAAAAAACATAGTAAGACCCATTCATTTTAATCCTTCCAAAAGTGGGAGTAAAATCAAAATCCACCCCGTGATTAGTAAAATTACTTTTTATCCCAACTTTTAAAGAGAAACAATATATGTATATGGATAAAATAGAAATTTTACAAATATTTAATTTTCTTTCCTTCCTATCTACCGAACAACATAAATGAAAATTAATTTCTTTTCTATCATTATAATTTTACATCTTTTAAAAGTTCTCTCCCTCATATTTTCTTTATTTCCTACCAAACTGAGTGTTAATTCTTAATTCTCATAAAATCAGATAGATTCTGAATATCAGATTCTACATGAGTAGAATAAAATCTATCAGATATAAAATGCTTATGGGAACGAGTCTGAAGAAATTGGGAACTTAGAAACATAGAACAGCTTCTCGACCTAAATGAGCATAAATGGACTACACATGTTGTGTTTCCCCAAAGAAATACATACAAAGAAAATGGACGACCTGTCGTTTTTCAGAAAATGACAGATTGATGACTTTTTTTTTTGTTTTTTGTTTTGTAAGAGATCTATTGCTATTTACGCTCTTCAAACTCTTTTCTAAAACACTTACCAATTAAAATTTTTATTCACTACTTGTTATAACTCTCTTATTTAAACAGTCCATATGAATAATTTTCTTTCATATTCACACAAAAACACTATATACACATTTCACCGGGGAAAAATTTATCACATGACCTTCAGAAATAGGTTATCTAGTGGACCCCATTAAACTATGATATCTAGATAATTACTAACTATAAAAAAACCTATGACACTAAAAAAAGCCACTTGATTTTTTCACTCTCTGTCGATATGGGATTCACTTTTAAGTGTCTAGTTTATCCTTTTTCACGCACCATATATATATATATATATCAGTTTTCTTCTTTCTCACGTTTTCCTATTCTCTCTTTTATTTTTTATTTTTCATTTATTTATTTTTCAAAAATCCCCCGTGTTTTAAACATATATCCCATGTTTCTTCTTGTTTGTCTGTGTGCTTTGCTCTTCGTTTGGTTCTGTGCGAGGCCTTGTGTGTTTCTTGTGCTCTTGGCTGCTCCTAGTACTGTTTGTTTTTTGTGTTGTGTTATCGTTTGTTTAATGAAGTAATCATTTAGCAAAAACAAAATAATTATGGTAAAATAAATTAAATGGCACTACAGTAGATCCATCTTATGGCTTTTTGCTTTTTCTGTCGTTTCACAATACTTTCAACAAAACAAAAACAAAAAAAAAAACAAAACAAAACAAAATCTAATTAAAAAAATTTAAGAAAAATAATTCTGAACCTGACTTTTTATAATCGTTATGAGTTATCGTTATTTTAACGATAAAAATTATTACATCAATTAATAACAAGATATATTTTCTATCAATAAAAAAATATACTAACTCAAATACTACAAATGTCAACATTAAAATTGGTGCCCAATATTCTCAATCTAATAATGTGATATTTGGGGAAAAAAATAGTCACGATTTCGTAAAAGTCACAGTTTGTTATTTGTCTAGTCATTACTATCCTTTTTAGCAAAAAATAAAAATAATAATAATAATAATAAAAGAGTATTGTTATTATTTTTTAACTATTAGGGTGTAGAAAGTGCTTTTTAAAACATTTCTATCCTTCAATATAATTTTCTTTAGGAACAATTTTCTAATAAATACACACTTTTTTTGGTAGAGCAAAACCAAACGACAATTTTTTCTCCACCATAAAAACTTCAGTTGCTTAGAACAAGGCGACTTCTTGTTTTTCGTCTTTAGACGACAAATCCAACCCTTTGTGTTTTTTTTTTTTTTTTTTTGGCTACAGCCTATATGTCCTAAATTCTTTAAAATGATATAATTTGATCCTTTTGTTAATAGACCTTAAAGATTTTTTTTAAAATTATGTTAATCATACATTATTTATTATTTAAGGATAATTAAGAAAAAAAATTATATGATTCAACTTATATATGTGATACATATGATTTATTCCATCTAATTTTTAATTTTTGTAATTAAAAAGGACTAAATTATACCCTTTTAAAGAGTTTGAAACCTTTTAACCAAAAAAAAAAAAAAAAAAAAAACAAGAAGAAGAAGAAGAATGGGAACCGAATTGCAACTTCCGACACCAAACAAGCAATTTACTTGGGAAAAGTTCAATGTTAAAACCAAACGACAAATCATTTATTTATTCAAACGACAAGAAAACCGTTAGCTACTTGATGGCAGATGACGTAGAAAATCAAACCACGAAGACCATATTCTCGTAAACTAGCATATAAAAAATCAAACTGCAAGTACCAAGTTTATACTTTTCAAAAGAGTAAAAGAAAAATGTACCATGTTTATAGAAACAAGAGCGATCTTTTCATGTTAATATCCTGGTAAAAAAATGTGGCTGAAAGTAATGTTTTGGCTTTATAATTTTTTTTCTGTTAAAATCGCTGTCAAACATCGATAAATTTGATGAATATTAGTTGTGTTCGGTATCATTTTTAAAATATTTTAGAAATTAAACAGTATGTATTTTGAGGTGTGAAAATCAAAATATTTTCAAAATCACGTTTGTTTTTAAAACACATTGTTAAAAAATATATTCTAACACTATTTCATTTTTTTCTTGTACTCAAATCAATTCTTTTGAAAAATATAACTAACCACAATTTGAATAACGATTTCAATTCATTCTTAAAAAAAATCCATATATATTAGTGAATCTAGTGACTTGACCTAAAATCTAAATATGAACTATAATTTTAACATCCCAGTATTTTAAAAGATCTAAATCTAACTTAAAAAAAAATTATATAGTGGGGTTTTTTTTATTTAAAAAAATTAGTATGTGTATAAACTAGTCTTGACCTCCATTAAATTAAGAGTTCTCTATATTTTATTAGGCAAACAATTTGGCTTTTAAAAAATGAAACAGTTTTATTAAATTCATATATACTAGTGGACCTAGTGACTTAACCTAAAATCTAAATATGAATTATAATTTTAATAGCCCAGTGATTACGCCCAAACCGTGTCGAATAAAGCGGTCAATTTTAGCACAGATCGGGTGATCATATCCATGAGGAACTGATAGAAACAAACAAGAAAAGATTAGCGAAACAAAAATATTAGAGAAATAAGCAATCAAACAATGAAAAGAAATAAGTATTTTTGTGATTTTGAAACAAATTAAAAGACAATGCAATTTAAAATGAAGAAAATTCAATAATCAAAAGCGGTAAGACATCGAGAATCCCCTATGTGTTTCGTTTACCTATTTGGATTTTGATTTATATAATGACTCAATTGAAAGTTTCATATCCCAAACAATTAATTGGAAAATAAAGATTTCAAGAACTTGCGAATTAAAATGTATTTGAGTAAATAAAATTCTCACGTTAAGAACTAGCAAAAATTATCTTATAAGAAATTCAAAAGCAACAATATACCATAGACAATATTGTAGTAAAAGACTACTTATAAAATAATATTATCAATATATCAGATCGTGCAACAATCACATAAAAAAAGCTCAACTAAATTCTTATAAAAGTTGACAATAAAATATATTGATATGAGAAAAAAATAAGATGAAAGAAAATTATATACTCAAATGTATAAATCATGCAAACTATTGGAGAATCAAACCCAACAAAATCACTCCATATATAGGATTATCTTTAGCCTTACTAGAGGACTCTAACCTAGCTTGCAAAGCATCCTCACAAAATTCTAGAGAGAAATATGAGAATAAAAGCAAGACAAAAATGAGAGAAAAAGTGTCTAAACTTAGGCTAAAAATTCAACCCACTAAAGCCTTTAACATGCCTCTTATTTAGTTTTGGGTTGCCAAGGAAAACATAAAGCAAAAAAAAAAAAATGTTCAGCTACAATAAACTAAAATAAAAGAAATGGTGTTTGGTGTGTAAGTTTGAGTTAAGATTTTTAAGTTTAAATTAGTAAATTATGTTGACTTTTCAGAAAAGACAAAAAACTTTTTAAGAAAAAGACAAAAACTTTTGGGGAAAAAGATAAAAAAAAATTTGAAATATTAGTTTGGACTTATCAACCAAACTAATCCGAAATGAATTCCAATTAAATGGAATTTACATGGTTTTAAAAGCTTAAAACATAAAGATGGAGAGTTACAACAATAAACGGTAAAGTTGAAGAAGAATCCCAAGTGAATGGGACACTTGTCAGGTGCACAATGGTGGAGAAAAAATGAGTAGCCAATAATAATGACCCACCCAGACGACGTATCGTGGGCAGAGTGGAGGGAATAGAATAGCTGAGGGAACACACGGGCTCACTCGGACAGCTGGCATGCGATGAGTGGAGAGCTACTGCACGGTGAGGTCCAGCAGAGAATGGAAATGGCTGCTAACGGCATGTGTAGATGAAACTCGCCCAGGAAGAAGGCTGTGCACTCCAAGCGCACGTGCCCGTGGGAGGAGGTGGGCGACAACTAGGGCCCACTTGTTGAGGCGTGCAGATGGTGACACGTGGTGATGGAGGAGCTTGGCAGCTTGGCTTGACTCGACGGCTAGCTGACGGCTTGGCTGAGTGGTTGGGATTTTTGGGCTTCTTTTCTTGGGCTTTTTGATTGATTTTTTTTTTTTGGTGTGACCCAAATGTGTTATTTCCTACAAAAACAAATTAAATTAAAATAAAACTAAATATTTCCACTATAAAATATTTTGAATTAATTTCATAAAAATAGTTAATGAAAACTTAATTTATTTAACAATTATGTATGTCAAAAGTCATTTTTTTGTGCACTTATCACCCAGTATTTTATAAAAAAAAAAAAAAAATTTCTATAATGGGGTTGTTTTAAAAAAAAAAAAAAAAGAGCTGGTATGTATATAAACTAGACTTGGCCCCCCTTAAATTAAGAGTTCTCTATATTTTATTAGGCAAATAATTTGGATTTTAAAAATTAAAAAAGTTTTATTAAATCCATATATTTATTAATGGACCTGATTGCTTAACCTAAAATATAAATCTGAATTACAATTTTAATATCCCAGTATTTTAAAAAACTGACACTTTATATTAAGTAATATTTTGTCTACACATAAACTAAAAGCTTCAAAAGGAAGTCAACTCTTCACTTTCCCATTCCACTATTTTCAAATAAATTTGGAAATTTGCTCTGTTATTCAATGTGTAATTTTTATTTTTCTTCGGTCTACAGTACTTGATTTCTTCTCAACTTAAGATAACTTCGTCTTAGTCTGTCAATTCATTCTTCTTCAACTTTTCATCGCCGCTTTAGGTTTGTATTTCGTTTTCTTACTTATTGTTCTGATTCTTTTTTTTTTTTTAAATGTAATTGTGATTCTTCTACTTGTCTTAATATGGAATTGGCGGGTCATGCTGCTATTATTTTTCATGTGGAAGTTAACAATTGATGCATTATTTAAAAGAAAAAATGTTCAAGATCAACAATTTGGAGAAGATGGTCAGTCATCTATTCCAAATTTTGAAAATTTAGTTCGCATGCATCCCAAAAAGGTTCAAAGCTTGGTGAAAACAAAGAAATCAACTATTTATCCTCTTATTGATAGATTGATTAGGCTTGTTCTTACTCTTCCAGTATCAATAACAATTACGGAACGAGCATTTTCAGTCATGAAAATAATCAAGACAATACTCCGAAACAAGATGGAAGATAATTTTTTAAATGATTGCTTGATTGTTTACATTAAGAAGGAAATTGTTTCAAAATTTAGTAATGAATCAATTATAAATGAGTTTACCTCTATTACATATCGTCGAATACAACTTATATTTAAGTAATTAAAATAATATTTTGAGGTTTATGAATTAAATATAGCTGCTCTTTTATTAAGAAAACAAAATTATTTGTAAGTGTAAATATATATATATTTTCATTTTTACACATGATATATTAGACTTGGAGTCTCAAGAGGTGAAATTTGAATGACTAGAGTATTAAGAAGATATTAAGATCAACATTTCAATTTTATGTTTTTTCTTATATTATTTTTATTTCTAATTGTATGCAACTGATAGTGACATGTTATCATATTTAGATATAATATTGATGTTTTCATGTGTCAATATATCATAAGTTTAATAAACAAAAACTATTATATATATATATGTTAGTATAATCTTGATTTAAAAAATTTTTGATCCCTTATTAATAAATCCTGGCTCTGTTACTACTCCGAGCCAAATCATGGTCGTGAATTTGAGGACGATGGGTGGCAGTGAATTTGAGGAGGAAGAGTCGTTAGATTTTAGGATGTGATTTTGGGAATTCATGAGGGGCATTCAGGGTATTTTAAAAGTTAAAATAATTGTATGGATGAAATTCCCGGTTAATCTAAAAGCCAAAGTTGTCTTTTAGCTGCTTCTGATTTTGGCTGTGGATTCAATGAATATTCTTTAAGAATTGCTTTTTCTTGTTTTCACGGAACCTAAGTTTCAGATATGACGGCTAGAGAATTAAGCTTATGATTTTACAATATTAATCTATAATTATTTAAATGATGCTATAAATCTCCATTAAAGTGGTTATTTATTTATAATTTAAAAAAAAAAAAAAAAAAAAAAAAGCGAGGAGCGAAGCTATCTACTTTACTTCAGTAGAAGTAGGTGGAATTTTTAAGCTAATTAGATACCACGGGGACAAAAATAAAAATAGGGCAGCATTCGCTCAATAAAAGACAGTTTAATTCGAACCGATCTAAGGTTTACTGTCTCTCCGGTCGTCTTCTAGTTTTAAAAAATAAAATAAAATAAAACACACGTAGCATATACGACTACGAGTAAACATTAAAACCGCAAACTACATGTCGTTTTTAACTGAAATTACAAAACAACAGCACAAAAAGACAGCCATAAGGCATGTCGTTTTATGAAGAAAGAAGGCAAACTTCTTCAGATAGACAGCAAACAGTACTTGTTCCTTTTATATTAGGAAACAAGCCAATCAATGGACCAATTGTTAGATGATTACTTGAATTAATCAAAAAAACTATAGCAAAAACACAATTAATTATAGATAATCCTGTGTAGATTTATTTCTTGAGAATCAGAAATATTATTTTTGCCTAAACCAGATCATAGACTAAAATACAAGTACAGTTGACCTGAAAGCCTGAATGGCCCCAATCACCCAACAAAAACGTCCAAGTATAAACTTCTTAACAAGTGATTATTATTGCATACACCACCAAGCAATTAGCAAAACACAAATTACATAAACAACAAACAAAACTAGTTCTCTCCTCTGAAATTTTCCAAGTAATCAAATTCCTGACGTGATATCATTACTGTCACTAATACAAAGACCCATCAACTACTAATTGCATAAAAGTCCTGCCCTATTCGTACAGTTTGACACCCTCTATAATGTCACTTATAATTTTTTTTTTTTTTATATTATAACAATCAAATAATTTCATATAATGGTTTTGGATTATACTTAATATTTATACGAATATCTAAATAATACCATAATTATTAATGTCAGATGTATATGAGACTAGATGTAAGACCTTTTCATATATATATATATATATATACATATTTCATGTATAAAAATAGAACAAGACTTTACATTAAAAAAATTAAAAAAAAAAAAAAAAAACCCTCAAAACTCGCAACACATTCCAGTAAAAGTGGAACTCTGAATGTCTAAATTTACAACTTGTTGAATTATATTCACGTGGATTGTGAAAATATATATATATATATATATATATGTATCTTGTGACCGACATTAGGAGGAGTCAATTACCCAATGTTGGCCATCAACGGTAATTTTAAGACCATGAAAGCGGGCAAACAAGTTGATGGCCCGATAGACGCCTCTATCCGCGGCGGCGGTGAAGTAATCGTGGCCGAAGAGGACGCCGCCGGGTCTCAAGATCCGGTAGGCCCGGTTTATGTCCGCCCAAGCGGAGAAAAAGTCATGACCCGCATCTATTTCAATCAAATCACCCAAAATCCCCCACTCACAAAACTTCTCCAAAACCGACCCGCTCGAAAACGGTACGGGCAAAACCGAGTCTGTAAAATTCACCGCCACCACGTTCTGCATGAACTGCTGGAGCAGCAAAACGTCGCCGTTTACCATCTTTATGTCCCTGAACTTGTCTCGGAACCCGGGCCAGCCCCGGAAGTCGTCGACGCAGAGGATCTGAGTCCGGAGCCCGAGTTGGCGGGTCAAGTTGGCCATGTGGATAGCCGACGCGCCGAGGAACGTCCCGACCTCGATGATCGTGCGGGGCCTGACGCGCCGTACGAGGTGGTCGAATACGGCACCGTACGAGCCCCACCCCTTGATGCGCTTCGCACGTAGCTGGCCCCGCACGTGCGGGGGTGGGAAGCCGTCGTACGGGGACGTGGAGTTGTAGACCCGGTCCAGGATGGTCTGGCGAACCAGCTCCGGCTCCACCGGCCGGTCCGCGCACCGGGTCATGACCCGGAAGTGGTCCAGCTGGTTCGGCAAGCTAGTTATCTGCGTTATAGAAGGCGAAATTGAAGGAGATGAAGAACAAGAACAAGGCGAAGTTGTTGTTGAAGAAAAAGCGAAGAGATAGCCCAAAGTGTAAGTGACCAAGAGTAAGATGAGATAAGAAATGGGTCTCGCGAGTTTCATGGCTATGGCGGATTTGGGCTTTTTTTTTTTTTTTTTTTTAACTTACTTATTCATGTCTCCACGAAATTTGGGTTTTTTCTTTGTAAGGAAACATATTTTTGGTGAGAAAATGAGACGGGTCGTAGAATAGGAAAAAGGAAACTGTGGTTTTCTTCAGTCGGTGGTTGTATTTAGCATTTGATAGTTGTCGAGAAAACGACACTGAAACGTCACGTGATGGACAATATTTTTTTTATGGATTATTTTCATTAATGCCTATGAGGTTTTCACCCATTATCAATTTTGCCTCTGATGTTTCAAAATCGTTCAAAATACTCCTTGATATACACAAAACAGTTCAAATTATCCTTTCCGTCGAACATACTATTAAAGGTTAATGGAAGCGTTAAATTCTAATTAAATTTATTAAAGATTGAACATTTTTTTTAAAGATTAAACATTAAAAAATCACAATAAATAAATGGTGTCATTGGATCTTGGTTCTTGTTGATGATGTTAGTTAGGGCTTAGTAATTGTAAATGAAGGGTTAAGATCAAGCACAATCATATCAATGGTTGAGTTTTTTTTTTTTTGGTATTTTAATTGTATTTGATTTTATACTGAGATTAATCCTTTTTATTACTACTTTTTAGTGATTTAGGTCTATAGGTTTATAATGTCTCTAATTACTCCTTTAATAGAAATATGCCACACCAACAAGTTTATGTAATTTTTTATAAAGATAAGTTTATTTCATTTACTAATTAATTAGAATTCATTATTTGAATCTATATTTTAGTAAACCTATAATAAGGATGCTAGGTCAACAACTCTGTCAAAATAATAGACGGAAGCTAACATAAGAGGTAATTTGAATTGCTTTGTGTATATTGGGGGCAATTTGAACAATTTTAAAAGATCTGAGGCAAAATAAAAATGGGTGCAAACTAAAGAGACATTTATGAAAATAATTCTTTTTTTTTTTTTTGTGTAGGTCTGAGTAGGTCCATTGGTGACTTGGTCCATGCAAATTGCAATGCTTGTGTTGTATATGAAATTAGTGTCTTTTATTGTTTAGCGTTTTATTCCTTTTTTTTTTTTTTTCCCCTTTTATTGTCGCTGTTGTTATTTTTAATACTATTATTTTAGAACCGGTCCTAATAAGAGTTTGTTTATCAATCTTATCTAATCTTTTTCTATTTTTTTCTTCTCTGAGTTATGAAGTGTAAAATAAGATTATGATTCGATTCTCCTATCTTTTTTTATTCATGTCTCTTTTTATATCTCTATATTACATCACATCAAATTAAAAATACATTTACAGTTATACTATTTTAATCGATATCATACGATATTATCAGGAAATATAAAATGAGACGGGAATTAGTAGAAATGTGAGTCAAAACTGCATAAATAATTTGTTACGAAATGTCAACACTTATTTACTTATTTTTATTTATATGGAACACGAGGCATAAATAATTTATTACCTTATTTTCTTCATTACACGCAACTCATCAATGATTTTCAATTGAAAAAACAAAATAGAGAGTGAGAAAAAAAAAAAAAAACAAAAATTAATCATTTCAGGATGGGAGAAAGATAGTAACACGAGCATAATTAAAGTCATAAATGAAAGAGAAACTTCAATCATGACTGAATATTTCATAAAATAAATCTTGTAGTGCAGCTTATCGTAATTACTGGTTTTGTCACCATAACGCAAAATCAACGTCTCTTTAACACTCAAAATTTAAGAGGTCCCCATTTTATTTTGTTTATTTATTTACTTTTTGGTTGACACGCATACACTTCCTCATTTTATTTTGATCAAAGGTCTGTATCCCTTTAATTTTCCAGGCTTCTCAAATTAAAATAAAAAATGGTTAAAAAAAAAAAAAAAGAAGAAAGTATTACAAGATAAATTTCTAGGAATCCTATCTATCGAAAATTTTGGCCAACATCTTCCAATGTCTTTAGGACCACTTTTGTTTTCAAGGAAACCTACTTATCAATTTCCAGCTCTATCTTTATTCGTCTGGTTAATTGTAACGAAGCTCAAAAGATGGCCAAAGTTAAAAGATAAGAAAATGCTCTACTTTTTTGTCTGAGTCTGAAAGATTGAAAAAAAAAAAAAAAAAAAAAAGTACAAGATAAGAACATTCCCTCACGTTTGTGAATCTCGCTCAACTTGTTTATTTACTCGACCTTTTTCGTCGTCTTTTATTCCTTTTTCTTTTCTAAAAAATTTATGCTAAAAGTATCTTCTCTGGTTTGTAATCTAACCAAGATTAGAGATCATCCAACAGAGATACCAAGTTGGATACCAATTATACCGTCTGTTTCGCCGTCTTCAATCTCCGATCCTGATTCATGGCAAGCGTTTTGCAGAGAAGGGACATCAACAAAAAAATTTATTGCTGAGATGAGCAACTTTTGGAATGCTTACATGCATTTTTATAACCTACCATTTGACATACATGGAATTACAGACCACAAGCTCCCACCTCCGGCGGCAGGCTCTTCCCACGAGAACCAAAAACAGTCTCTCACCCACTAGTTCCATTTTCGACGACAGAATTCACTGCATGCCAAGCGACTTACAACACAACTTACCTACCTAAATCTGTGAACGCTAGAGAAAAAGAAGAAAGATTGCCGTAGCATTAAAGTACAAAACACCTACTATCAACAGCCACAGACATCTCTATATGGAATCACTTAAGAAGGGCCATGTCACTTTCCCTCCTCTCCATCGCCAGAGCCATGCCCTCCAGCCGAGCTCCCCTGGCCATCACCACCTCCTGCTCCGGCGTCTGCATCTTGCTTGCTACCGCCGCGTGCGTCGTTTGGACCGGCGGATGAAGTAGGACCAGCACCAACTGCAGTGTCAGCATGATGCAAGGGATGCATACCATTGTTTGTCCCAACAGGTCTCATAGCCAATTGCGCTTGGATGGCGGCTTGGTGCTGCTGATGCAGTTGCTGCTGCGGATCCTGCATCTGGTGCGGGTTGTTGAACTGCAACGGCATCTTTGGTGGGAAAAGGCCTGGTTGCTGCATCATCGCTGCCGCCTGAGGATGTTGCGCAAAATACCCTGCCTGTTGCATCGCGGGATGCGGGGCCATCTGCAAGTATAAATGTGTGAGGTAATATGATATACAGCAAGATAAATTATAAAATTTACCATTCTTTATTACTACCAACCTGAGGAGGCATTGTTGGTGCCTGTGGTTGGGCATCAGCAATTGCAGCTAGATACATCAGATTCTTTTGAAGTTGAGCCTGGTACCTAAATCATAACAGTTTCATCTCCGTAAATAAAATTGTATTCTCTCAATTGCACGACTTATGATGATTATAACATCATATACGCGTAGGAATGAACAGGGTGACATGTGAGACCAACATATCGAACTTAACAACCCCAATTGATATGAAGGTCATGATTTACCATCGAAAGTTGGCATTATTTAGAGAATACTACAGTACTGCTGAACGGACTCCTGGCTGGACCATAAGTAGAGACACCAACATGGTATCAATGAAGAAAAATATCTTTACACTTCAAATGACAAGTCTTCAATGTAAATGGATTGCATCAATATGTCATGTCACCGTACCATAAACTGATAAACTAGTAAAACTTTGTATTGGAAACAGTTAGATCGTATTACAGATTAAGATATAAAATTTGACCCATTAAAAGAAACATGCATACGGGCACAGGGCACTGATTGGGATAGAAGAAAGGTAACAGAAGTCACTTACTGGGCACACTCGGCAAGTTTTCCAAGATTTTGATTGTCCAATATTGCCAGAATTAACTTTTTGTTCTCGTCAAGGTACTGCATAATCCCCAAAAAAGAAATATAAAGAAATTCAAATAGATATTCAAAAATTGCAAATATACACAGTTAACCAATCACATGAGATGTAAAATAACCAATTGTCAACCAATGTGGATGCACAAATACAAAAGAACACTCAAAGTCTAAGCGGGACATAAATATAAATTCCAGTTTTATAAGAAGATAAAACTCGTTTCCAAATGAAATGACACTTTTTTCAATTCATTGATCCATTTAACATTTTCAGCTTAAAGTCTTTAAAATTTCACTTTCCACATAACCCAAACTAGATAATCCTTATTCCCTGCCTTTAGTACAGACAGGATACTAAAAACTTCAAGAAACTTCTTTTTGAAACTCTGTAAAAGTTCCTCCAAGGAAAAGAAAACGGAAAGAACATCTAAACAGAGAAGCCAAAACAGGGGAAAGGAAAATAAGGATTTAGGCTATGTTTGGAGTATACACTCCAATCAAAATTATCCAAAATATTTTTTGTCCTTTTTCACTGTTCACGTCTCCAAATCTCTCTTAGAAACTCAAAGTCAATACATTTCTTATTTCAAGTCAAAATGAGATGAATTTTTTTTTAATTGCATGGAATGATAAGATGAACGAAATAAGATCCATATTGCTTTTTTTTTTTTTTTTTCCAAACACATTTCAAGTTTTTACACTTTTTAACTCCACGCAATTCATTTTCAACCAAATACACAGCTCCAAACATTCACTTTTTTCCAATCAAAAAAATTTCCACAACTCCAATTATAGCATATGCACCAAACACCATCTTAAAGGGGAAAAAATTGAACAAACAAATGAGTACTCACCATAGGAAAATTTTAATAAATGATTGATAGTTTGTGGGAAAAAAATTCTTTTCTCTCTTTAAAAGTGGGGGATCACCCTAAGAGTATAAACCCCAAAATAAAACCATGTTCAAATGCAAAGAAAGACCCCAAAAACCACTCAAATGACTTATTTGAAGCAAAGAGCAATTAGGAATCGAATGACGGATCTTCAGAGTGATGTTTCAAGTTAATCCTCGCAACATCTCGAGCATCGAAACACCGATACACGGAAAGCTTATTCAGAATCCAATATGTTACATTTCTTTAAATTAACAGGTAATATCATGTATCATAAGTTTCTGACAGAAATGATTTAATATTCAATCCTAACCTACCAGATAACACAACCTTGCACGAAATTAATTAAATAAAGGAAATGCCATTAAATCGATCTGGCATATTTCCTTTAACCAGTGGTAATCCATTTTTTTTCTTGCTCAATTAATTCATCCTTACAAAACCTCATCCAAACAATAGTCTCTCAGTGGGAAGTGCAGACCCTATCCTTTTTTCACTTCCAAAAACCCAAAAAATATTTTTTTAAAGAAATAAAAATAAAATTATTTGATTCTCGCCTAAACTGTCTAAAAGGAGACAGTTCAAAATTTTCCAACATAAACCCATTAGGCAAAAACGAAAACCCAAAAAAAAAAAAAAAAAACTTAGTACAATCAAAAGAGCTCCAAATCAATATAGTTTGAAAACAGAAAAACAGAGAAACCCAAATACCCAGTAAAGAGATTACCTTCTGAATCTGCTCGGTAGTGATGTTAGTGGGCGGAAATGAAGGCATCACGGGGATCATCGGCGCCGGCTGCTGCATCTTTTTCTTTCTGGGGGTTTTTTTTTTCTTTTTTTTTTCCCTCTTTTACTCTTTCTCTTGTCTTTTCTGGGGTTTTCAAAACCCTAACCCTAATTTACCCACTAGAGGAGAAAAAAAAAAAACGACATTAAAATTACCCAAAATCTTAAAAAAATAATAAAAATAAAAATAAGAATAAGGGAGGAAGCCAATAACAGATGGAGACAGGGAGAGAAGAGAGAGAGAGAGAGAGAGAGAACCTGAGTTGAGATAGGAGAGAGAGAAATGCGAAGTGGAAAAGACGATTATTCGAAAGGGGTTTTTTAAGGAAACAGGGTAAATGATTTTAGATGTCGACGAGGTTTCTGGACTTTTTCAAGAATAAGACCCAAAAAAAAAAAAACCCAAAAAAAAAAAGGTCTATTAATAAAAGCTTCGTTTTTTACTACCCGTCTATTTTTTATTATTAATGTTTTAGAATAATATTAAAGAAAATGAAAATGAAGAAATTTGGATAAGAATTTTATATTATTGTTAAGTTAGGGGCTAAAATGTTACAAGAGTCATTATTGGGGAGGAATTTTAGTAATTAATCAATGATTGTATTTCTTTTGAAAATTTTCCTTAAATACTTATTTTACTTTATTGAGTAAAAGAAAAAAAAAAGAAAAGAAAATTCATCTTTTACTTTTAACGATATGTAAAGTTATGTTTTTTTTTTTTCAACTTTTAAGAGAAATGAAAAAGAAAATTTTTACCTCAAAAAATAAAAAAAGAAAAAGAAGATTACTAGTAAGCTAAAAAAAAAAAAAAATCTATGGTTTTTTGAACATTGCAATGTTTTACGAACACCAACGACAAAAGACGTACAAGCTTAAAATAACATGTCCTCTTTTTCTATTTAAAATCAAGGGTGAAAATTTCGATGTCAATAAAGTTGTCAGAGATTTTGATTTATGAAAAATGTCGATGAATGTTGATATTAACATATATCTCGAAAAAAAATTGATACTTAAAAAAAACTTATAATTTTTGTTAAAATTTTATAAAATGTAAAAATAATTAATATTACTTAATCTGAACTAATTTAAAACAAAAATAATACATTTTTTTTAAATACGAAAGTTATATCTCATAATATAATAGGAAATCACAATAATTAATTTCAGTAATTAATCACTACAAGCAAAATAAAATAATATAAGATAGTATATAAGAATTAAACGTCAGACATAAGAAAATACGTATAAATTTCAAGTGTCTTTAATAACGAAAAAGAGTTTCTAACACGATGGAAAACATTAACTGTTGGCTTTGATCTAAACAATACAGTTACTAAGATAGTACCCTTAAATAATATTGAAAGTAATTGATAATGTATCGCACGTATGTTTTTTAGTCTTAGCTTCCAAAAGTTAACCCATAAATTAGATATTGTTGATTTATCCAACTTGATGAGTAGTCTCGATGGATATGCAAGACATCTCAATATCAATTTGTGATAGAGATATACCAATATATCAAAGAAACCGTATCAATTTTGTACTTTTAAGCTAGACCATATTTGAGAACCATAAGAAATATTATAACCGTATGAACTTTATTCGATTACTAAGCCATGTAATCAAAATTCAAGACAATAGAATCCTTATCAGTTTGACTCATTATAATTATATCACGTTTCTTAAATGTTGTTTTGGTATAACTGTTATGGGTTGAAAAATGCTATCACATTTTAAAAAATGGAATGGATGACAAAAATAAAAAATTTTCAAAAAAAAATTCCCTGAGTTTTTAGATATTTTGTGAAAATATCTAAAAATATCCTGAATATTCACGGATATTCATAGATATTGTGAATATTTTTGAACATTATAGACATTTGATGGATATTCCAAGAAGAAGTATATTTCTCCCTGTTATTCATGTCAAGACTTCAAAATATAGATAATGTCATGAAAATATCTACGACGTGGTGAACATTTTCATCCTTGTCTAAAACAACGTCAGAGCTTTTAAAAATGGCATGTTGTTTATTTGATACGACATCGAATTTAAAATTGCAAAACAAAATCAGACATCATTTTAGATAAGCCAAAACAACAATTTTTTTTTTTTTGTTTAAACACAAAATATAAAGAGCATTCTTAAACTTTCAGAAATGACATCATAACTCACAATTTTATATGCCAAGGACGGCACGGTAATTAATAAACGACACTTAATTACCAAACGAAAACGACATTGAACTTTGGAATACTAATAGAGATATTACATCATGTTTAGTTTAAACTAAAATAACAACGACACTGAAATACTAAAATGACACTTTGGAATATTTAGGGGGTGTTTGGTATGTAAGTTTGAGTTGAAATTGATAAGTTTAAATAGTAATTTTTGTTGACTTTTTCAGAAAAGATAAAAAACTTTTTCAAAAAAGGATAAAAATTGAGTTGATGGGTGTAAGTTTAAACTTACACCCCAAACAAGCTCTTAAGGTGTGTTTGAAACATCAGTTTAAACTGACATTTTTTGATTAATTTTTCAAAATCTAATTACATTTTTTTATTAATTTTTCAGAAAAAATATAAAAAAATAAATAAGAATTTCTACGTTGAAGATGGA
This sequence comes from Ficus hirta, assembly GCA_038430175.1. Lineage (NCBI taxonomy): Eukaryota > Viridiplantae > Streptophyta > Magnoliopsida > Rosales > Moraceae > Ficus > Ficus hirta. Next base: position 13,380,820 of record CM076588.1, read on the forward strand.
GAACCAAACAAAGGTTTATAGAGATAACACATCGTGTCTATTCTAAACTATAATAACGTGTAAAAGTCTTTCTCCGCAGCGAGAGAGGTTTATGAAAGGTAAATGACGTCTACTTCATTTTATACAACATGAAAATTTGACAACAAAGGACACATCCATTTGAGCTTTCTTATTTGGAATCATAGATTTAAAAAAAAAAAAAAAAAGTAATGAGAAAGAAAATTTGTTTCAAAAGTTGTGAAGGAATTGAAAAACGTCCACTTTCTTTCTATCTAATATTTTACTGTTAAAATGATACGTATTCGACTCATATTTTCAAAAATCAATCAAAACACAATTTAATTTCATTTTTAGCACTTGTGGGAAAAATTATATTAAAATTAGCACCACTTTTTTTTCCCTTCATTTTTAGCACCGCCACGTCACCGCTAACTCTGATATGTGGGGCCCAACAGCATTAAATGTATGCCAAGTTCCATATTTACCCTCATCTCACACAGACCCAGTATCTACAGTTCTTTAGAGAGAGAAACCGAAATCTAGAGAGAGAAATAGTTGCAACCGATCGGAATCACTCGGAAACTGTCCAAAACCACCACGAAAGCCCTCTAGATGCCGCTTCGGGAGATAGAAGGCTACCTACCGAGAAAAGGAAAAGAAAAACCGGCACCAGAGATCGAGAGAATGGTGGCTGCTGAAGGGTTGAGGGGAAATCGAAGTTAATGAATCAAAGAAGTCAAGTTAAAAATAATGATTTTTCGTTTTTATGTTTAAAAAGTTTGCATTTAACACTTTGTTTGCAAAGGGATAAAAAAAATAAAATAAGTAATGAATTTGGCTAACATTCCTTACTTCTACAGGCTCGGTCATTTTCATAATGACCAGGTGGTCATTATCGTTGTGACCCCTGCCCACGTTTTGAGAAAACAAGTCTGAACAACACACTTTGTGTGTAAAGGACAAAAAAAAAATTTTAAATTAAATAAGTAATGAATTTACCTAAAATTTGGTCATTCCACCGGATAGGTAATTTTCATAATGACCACCTAGTCATTATCGTTGTGACCCCTGTAAATGTTGAATTTTTACATTTAACCTTGGTCACAACGATATTGACCAGGCGGTCATTATGAAAATGACCGTATCCGTACGAATACCAACAGTCATTGGTTTGATCGACACGCCTTCAATTAATGCCAAATCCTCGTTTTGTGTGTAAAGGCATAAATTTTTTTTTTAAACTTTTGATACTTCTACAGGTTCGGTCATTTTCATAATGACCACCTGGTCATTATCGTTGTGACCCCTGTAAATGGTGAATTTTTGCATTTAACCTTGGTCACAACGATATTGACCAGGCGGTCATTATGAAAATGACCGTATTTGTACGAATACCAACAGTCATTGGATTGATCGACACGCCTTCAATTAATGCCAAATCCTCGTTTTGTGTGTAAAGGCATAAAATTTTTTTTTTAAACTTTTGATACTGCCACAGATTCGGTCATTTTCATAATGACCACCTGGTCATTATCGTTGTGACCCCTGTAATGTTGAATTTTTGCATTTAACCTTGGTCACAACGATATTGACCAGGCAGTCATTATGAAAATGACCGAATCTGTACGAATTACAACAGTCATTGATTTGATCGACAATTAATGTCAACTCCTCGTTTTGTGTGTAAAGGTCTTTAAAAGAATAAAAAATATATTTTAACTTATTTTAACTTTTGTGTGTAAAGGCCTTTAAAAGAATAAAAAATTCAGATTAGGGTTTGGTTGAGGGCATATATGTCTTTATACATCAACCTAAAAAGTGGGCGGTGACGTGACGGTACTAGAAATGAAAGGAAAAAAAAATAGTACTGATTTTAATATAATTTTTCCTACAAGTGCTAAAAATGAAATTAACCCTTTCAGAAAATGATACCAAAACTATTTTTAAGAAAATAATCTCAATTATATTCCATGTACAAAATAGAATCATTTTTAAAATGATACTTTAGGTATCTATTTTTCCATTTGTCCCTAGTAAATGAAGAAATAAATGGGGGCAGAGACACGGTTCTGCAGCGAGTCGAGCACAAAATCGTCGGTCGTTGCTAGTATGGAACCGAAACTAAAGTAAAGCCGAAGCAACGCCAAGAACAACAACCGCTTTCGAGATTTAAAGCCGACAAACAACTCTCAGAAAAGCTGGCTTCCGATATCTGGAAACGCCTATTCCCGCGACGACCACGACCCAGAAGGCCAATCATCCCCCAAATCCAAATTCACCGCTTCCCATTTCAGATGGAGATCAACCTCTTCAGGCTCTGCTCCGGCCTCAAAGTCCTTGGCTACTTCATGATCCTCCTCGTCGCCGCCATCATCGCCGTCTCCTACTACTCTGTCGTCGTCCTAGTCTGCGGCCCCCAGCTCCTCCGCGGTGGCCTCCACTCCTTTTTCGCTTTTGCTCTTGTCATCGTCTTTCATCTTCTGGTAATTTGCGGTTTTTCTTGGTTGCTGGGAAATTTGGGAGGGTGGATTTGTTTTTGCAATTTTGCATTTTAAGTGTTTGATGAAATGTCTCAATGAGTTTTGGGCATTCTATGTTAGCAGGCGAGTGTTGTCTTGAGTTGTTAATTATGTCATTGGGATCCAGGGTAACTAAAATGGGTTTCTCTTCATAATCCGAATGCTTTAGGAAATATAGTTGCTTCCATTAATTTTGATTTAGAGTATTTTAAATTAGCTCTCAAAGTGCTATGTTGTAATGATGAGATTTACTTGGAAGACGTTGATGTTTTTAGAGGTTTTAAACTTGTCTAAAAAAACTAAGCTACTTATCTGTTATGGTGTTTATATGTGGAATGACTCAATGAGCACTCTTTACTTGAGCTTGCTTTTGGGAATGAGTCCTATACTTACACATTTAACATGATATTAGAGCTAGACATTGTAAGTGATGATAGGTTTGGACTCTGGCCCATTTCCATGACAAGCTCACGTGAGGGAGGGTCTTAAAAGTAAATTTTGTCTTCGTGAAGTTACTGGGCCGTTATGGTATTTATATATGAAAATGAAACCCTCTCTTCTTGAGCTAGCTTTTGGAGATGAGGCCTACCCAAGCTCATTTAACAAATATGACTTGAGCCATTCTTCTGGCATGCTAACTTAGGGTTTTTGTTTTCAGCTTATATTGTTATTGTGGAGTTACTTTATGGTAGTCTTTAAAGACCCCGGTGCTGTCCCTGAAAATTGGAAACCTGTTGGGGAAGAAGAAAATTTAGAGACTGGTACTTCTACTACATTTTCAGATTATACACCTGAGGTTTTGTCTTCAACTCAGCCTCCAGATGGATTGGAAAGAAGACCACCAGTAGGATATTGTACTCGATGCCAAAACGGAAAGCCGCCGCGCTGTCATCATTGCTCTGTTTGTATGCATACTTTTCCTTTTCTTCTTTCAAATGGCATGTTTGTAAGAAAACTTACTGTCAATTTGCTCCAGCATTTCTTACATACCTTTATAAATGGTTTTTTCAACCTGCACTTGAGGAATATGCTTTTCATCCTATAAGATTACATATCTAGTTGTAATGTTTTATAGGCCAACGATGCGTGCTTAAGATGGATCACCATTGCGTTTGGGTGGTGAATTGTGTGGGAGCATGCAACTATAAGTTTTTTCTTCTCTTCCTGGTAAAGTCATATATTCCTTTTCATTCATAATTAGTTGATAAGATGGATTAAAAAGTAAAACTTGTGTTGAGGTTTTTATAATTGTCTTTAAGAAATTTTGGTTTATAGGTTGCGAAAACCCATATCAACGGTTTGGAGGTTTGGAAATGTCATGAATCATGAGATTTTATTAATGCCGACCTTCTAATTGTGCAGAGTGACTATATCTTGCTTCTTTTTGTTGTTTCCTGACTTTTTTGTCCCGCTCCTTGTTTTTTTTTTTCTTCTTCTTCTTCTGGCTTAAAGATTTATACATTCCTGGAGACGACAATGGATACTTTAGTTTTGCTGCCCCATTTTGTCAATTTCTTTGGTGAAGCCAAGAATCTTTCCACCTCGCCTGGAAATCTTGCAATTGTTTTTATGGCTTTTGGTAAATGGTCCCCCTAGCTGGTAGTTTGCCTTCCCATATTAGTTCCACTTTAATGTTCTCTAAAGTTACTGAAGGATTGTTTACACTGTTGCAGTTCTTAATTTGGCCTTTGCTTTGAGTCTTCTTTGCTTCATTGTTATGCATGCGTCCCTTCTTTCGAGCAACACCACATCTGTGGAGGTAATTTGTGCAAACTAGTACCTTTTTTTCTTGTTTTTCTCTACCTGTTGTTATTACCTATTATGTCAGTTTCTGCTTGCTGTTTGGAACTCCTTACATTTCCTTTTGCCACAGCTATGACCTACCATATTTGTATAATTACATTGTTTACAATTGACAAGAAAGTCGGCTATTATTCGCATTAATGAATTATTTTCTTCTTCTTCTTCCCCATCAAAAGCATGTTGATTTGGTTATGGCTACCTAAGAGAGAAATGACCCAGCTCTACTAGTAATTTTAATATTACTTGAAAGCAATATAAAGCACGTGTTCCATTTTTTACGGTTTTAGGATTTTCATTATGATAGACTTAATAACCATCTGAAAAAATGCCCTAGGTTTATGAGAAGAAAGGAGTAGTCAGATGGCAATATGATCTTGGAAGGAAAAACAACTTTGAGCAGGTTTACTTATTAAAACACACTTTTTTTTTTCTTTTTTTTAATTGCAAGGCTCACGCAGGCCATTGTTTCTTTGAAATCTCAAACATCTTAATGGTATTTCCTTCATACAATGTGTTTGTTTGTTGGTTTTTATTTTCATTTTATTTTATTTTATTTTATAGGTTTTTGGTACAAAGAAGACACTTTGGTTCTTCCCATTGTTCTCAAAAGATGATTTAGACAACATACCTGCACTTCATGGCTTAGACTTTCCAACACGTTCTGATGTTGAGGTTTGAGCCTTGCGAACTTCCGACTATATGTTCAGCATTGATTAGTCTCACAAGGTGTGTTACAAATTCCTGCTTACAATATTGGTTGTTAGAGCATGTACATAAAATTTTAGATAACTTTTGTTATACATATATTTTAGTGGATTTATTTAAACTAATTAATTATTTGTATGTGCCACAAACTTGAAATTTAGTATTATGACCATCATTAACTTTTAATAATTCCTTTTATGTAATTATAGTTAAGCCTTTTAATAGAAGAATCAATTGTCTATCATGTTTTCTCCATGTGACGTGGCACTCAATTAATTATTACATGTACTATCTATTTTATTCATTTTGAAAAATAAAAATATTTATAGTTATTCAGTTAGTTTTTTCAATGCTTTCTTTCTTTGTTTTTTTTTTTTGGTTTAAGTTTCTTTTTTATCATATTCATAATTTATAAGACATCTTGTTACTAAATATGTAAGAAAGAAAAGCCCAACACAATAAGAATTCTTATTAAGAAAACATTAAAACAAAATTGAGATTAAAAAATTAAAGATATACTATTCCTCTCTTTTCAAACTCTTTTTTTCCCCCCCTTCTCTCTCTTAGTTGTTAAGTGCATATGTTAGCTAAAGCAAAATTAGGATTTTTTTTTTCTTTTTTTAATTGTTCTTATTTAATAGCTTAATAGTTACTCATAAGAGGATTTAAGATATTTGGAATAAGTATCAAATATGCCACAAAAGATGTTGAAGATAAATAGTCAATTCAGGAGTGAAAAAAGGAATAAATAGTGGACATAAATATTGAACATAAACATCTCTAATTCTTGTTTTATGAGTTTTATGAAGCCGAAGTAATAGGATTTATTTATTTAATAGAAGAAACTAATTGATATGTTCAATATTTTGATGTAAAGAGAGTAATAAGTAGCTAAGGATTTCTAACAAACTCAGAGGTGCAAGGAATAATTGGGAATACATATTAGTTAATATATTTTTGGAAACTAAATAAGCAAATACTAAATTTACAAAGCTATGGAGTCATCATTGATTTGTAGATGGATTTATATAATAATCCGTTGAGAGAGAAAAAAAATAATAAAAAACACTCGAAAATCCCATGAAAACTTTAAATTTTGACGGGATTTTTAGCATTAGGCTTTTAATTTCGAAAATTTAAATGGCTGCAATGCCTTGTTTCGACCTTCTTGATAGATAGAGGATTTGAATTTGGAAAATGTACATTAGGGTATGAATTGGATTTTCAAATTTTTGGTTGAACATAGGAGATTTCATCTTTGTACGGTACTTGTGTGGGCTTTCTATTACTAATTTAATGAGAAGTTAAGCAAAATGAAACACATTGCAATAATTTAGAAAGTTCAACGGATAAACTGTCAAAATTAAAAGTTGAGGACAAGTTGCCAATGATTGAAATATTTAGGGACAACAATGCCAAAAAAACACCTATTATAATTGTCATCAAACCTTTACTTAGAGAAATGTTATAGCCATCATCAATTTTATTGATTACTACAAGGCTTAAGCGTTGAGTTTAGGACGTTTGGCACATCTACCTCTAGGGATTTTCCTGGTTGGTAGTTATTACTTAAAAACTTATCATTTCAATAAATTACTACATGAATTTAACAAAATCGTATAGAGTGCTTCCAAATTAAAATTTAGATACAAACGTCCTCTGCACATTATCTGAACTCCTTTAAAAGGAAAAATTGAAAATTCAAATGACAATCAAAGCACTTCATATTCTGTAAAACGGTACAAGAGGGTATAATTATTTAAGCCTATTCTCGTGTCCGGAAGTCTTTTTTTGCTGAACACGAACGGCAACTTGCTTGGTGATTGTTGGGTGCGAAAATGGACGGTGCTAATGAGAGAGAAGGTGGACTGGGATAGAACTTCTTGAGTTGTACCATATTTCTCTCTTATCAGGCATCCGACTACTGGACAACACACCTATCCTAATTATTTATTGTTTATCGATAAGTAGTGTATTGATTCCTCACAGATCTAACACATTGGAACCTGATTCCGTTAAAAGCTTGTAAGCTTATGAAAAGGCACCTCAGCCCCTTTGTCGCTTTGTTCTTCGGATTACATCTATACAGACATATACATATATATATATATATATATTATATTTTCTCGGACCATTCTCTATGAATATACACACGCATGCACACAAAGTAGGCATAGAGTTGCTTTCATGCTTTGTTGCTACGCCCCTAGGCCACGTAGTATAAAATTAGAAAGAATAGGGAAAATGACTCCGACTCTACTTGGAACAGCACGTACCAGGGGAAGGTAACATTCTCGCCTCCTCATGTCATGACTAACCTCCATATGGTATCATGAGCAATCATGACTCCACCTCGTCTGACTTTACTCTGTTTATATATACATATATATATATATATTCGTGTGTGTATATATATATTCGTATAACTAGTTTTATGAAAACTACCCAAGTTCGCCCCTATTCTTATCTCCTGCTTTTTCAAGGTTTTATACCAAGTAGGCAAGAAATCAGGAAAACGACTAATTAATTGCTGATATATATTAACTAGTTTTATGAAAACTACCCAAGTTCGCCCCTATTCTCATCTCCTGCTTTTTCTAGGTTCTATACCGAGTAGGCAAGAAATCATGAAAAAACTAATTAATTCGTGATATGTCTATATATATACAGATATAAATATAATAAAGTTATCGTCCATAAGATACGACACGTTATTGCAGCCTATGGAAGTGACGATCAAACTTCAAAACATTGCATTGGGAAGTTAATCATCATAGTCAACGTACTTTAGCCTAGTGGCATAAGTTGACCAATTAATAGCATGTATTTTTTTTTATTATTATGATCTCATCTGTACACCTTGATTACTTTATTTATATTTATATCTATACTATTCTTTAAAATAGCGAATGACACTTTCTACGGTACCATTTGTCCGCCCATCTGAAGGCGTCACATGATGCTTAAGCACTCGTCTTGTGACTTTTATTTTTCCTTTGCTTTACTTGCCATGTGCTCCCCAACTAGTCTTTTTAAAATTTTAAAAAACTCACTTTATAACTCAAATTTTAAACTTGTCTTACTCAACCATTTTCATAAGAATTTCCGCTAAAAACATATTAAAAAAGAGGGGAGTCAGTCTCACTTAATTATTTCGGTTAGAATTACTGATAAAACAAACGGAAAAAGACTAGATAAGAGTGAGAGCTTTAATTTAAAGTTCAGTAGATAAAATAAAAACGAAAATAATACTCTTTTTTTTTTTTGGTTGCCGACACATTAAATCACACAGCTGATATTTGTTTCCATGGCTAAAACTGAACATAATCTGATTCTGTAATATTAACCAAAAACATATTTGCATAAAAAGACCATCAAGCTTAATTTATAACCTCATCTTTCAGGATCAGCATGAATATTTGAGCCATCTTGTAGTGAAGGAGCAGATTGAGTTTCCCTTGAAATCACAACGTTTTGGTCGTTGTTCTTGACGGTGCAGATATCGGAGAAAACGAAAGAGAACCAGACAACCGCCGGAGTAACAAGAAGAAGCAGACTAAAAGGCACCATCCACAGTTGTCTATTGTTGGGTTTGTACTTAAATCGCCACCAAGTTAGTATCAAACCACCAGTCAAGCTCACCGAAAACAAGACAAGCCAAAATATGCTCTTTTTCAAGGTCTTGTACTTGAATTCCTCGTCACTTCCTATATTCCTCTCCTTGTTTGTTCCCATCAAAATCAAGACCAAAATCAAACCCAAAACCGAGCTCCAGCCGATCCTTTCCCTGAAATCTATCGTTTGACAAGAAAAATACTTTTAAAACCCTCCTATTTATGAGATGAAAATCAGGTCCAAAAATAGAAAACATACCCGTGAGTTGACGTTTGTTGAAGATGACAGATAGCAAAGATAGAGCTGAAGATCTACAAGAGAGAATAAGAATTCATCAGAGAAATGGTAATTATGAGAGCCCTTTGAGAAGGGGATTTAGATATTTCTATTTTATAGTCATATTATTAGAAGTAATTCTTATATATTAAGCTACAAGGCAGACTTGCCTTTCTGTCAAAGTTGTTTGTAAATATAAAAGTGCCTAAAGATAATCCAGCAAATAATTTGCGTCTCAGGATTTAACACTAGCCATTGGTGAAGCTATCTGGGGTAGATTTTATTTGTTTTATAATAATTAACTTTATGTGTGTATCTAAGCGGTTTGTTATGGTCTATTAGACGACTACCTTGGTTCTTTACTATACAGTTTTTGGGGTGACTATATAAGACATCGGATTTTGGTATTAAAAGAAAGTTTCTATAATATATATATATATAAATATACATTAATATATATATATATACACACACACTTGTATATATATATATATATTTTGGCAGTGTAACGTAGTTGGCAATGAAAGTTGGACCACGACGTTTTTTCCTTAATTAAGTTGGGTTTAAAGTAATTGACTTTGGTAAGTGTATTGCACTAGCTTTGCTCTGCAGAGTAGGATGATTGAGGGGATATTTCATCTCTAACTAGCTAATAGGATAAGTTTCCAATTTGAGGTTACAAAAAAAAAAAAAAAAAAAAAATATTAACTTATAATTAGAGTTAATAAAGATATAATTTGTCAACTTCATTGGATAATTATTTATCCAAAAAAAAAAAAAAAAACTTCATTGGATAATCTTTCATTTTGTATATTAAATTTTGTCACTTTTTTTTCCCCTTTCTATGTCTGTAATAATTTGGTGGAAAAATGTTATTATATATGCCTTTGAAAAAAAAAAATAATCCCTAAAAAAATAAAATAATAAAGAAAAAATAAAATATATATGTATATATTAGTTTTTCTGCAGCCAATTAAGAGATGGGTTTAGGTCAGTTTTGATGTTGATATAATGGGAGTTATTCTCAAGGTCAACGAGAAAGGTTAATAATTTTAAAAGGCTTTCTCACACATTCTATTGTGTATGTGGAGGCTTCCGATGGGTAAGATGGTAGGTTTTGTCTTGGATGCAACATTTACAATATTCCATTAGAATGAGCCATTTGAAAAGGTGTTTGGCTCTCAACATTTGAAATGTGCCATTAGAATGCTAAAAACAATATTTAGTTCAAAATCCAAAAACCACCCTTCCCTAAATTTAAATCCATTTAGATATATTTTGAATAGTTATTTGACTATTTGAGAAGATATCTATAAAAGTATTTTTAAATGAAAATTCCTTATGAAGCAGCACTCCCATTTTACCTTTTTTTTTTCAACATTAAAATTTTTTAATAATAACTCTTGTAACTTAGTTATCAGTTTTTCACAATTTTAATAACTGTTTTTAACATCTATCCAAAAATACACATTCAAATGTTCTTGTTCTAAATATTTATGTTCAAATGATTTCATTTCAATTACAAATGTTCTGCAATACCCAAATTTTTTTATAAGGAATTATTATGAATTAATAAGTTAATTTATCAAAATTCCTTATGTAAATTAAAGTTTAGGGTATAATTTTAACCTAAAGTTATTAAATGATTTTTAATGATGTGATAATTATTAATTTTGTCACAAAATAAGCTTAGGTCACATATTATTCAAAAAGATTTGAATAGTTAAAAAGTGACCAATTGATGTATGTGTAGAAAAGTTATCAAATCACCAAATACAATATTTTAATAATTTTAGCAGTATAAGAATTAGCAATCTTGGAGTTTTCTAGACATGATTTTTCTGCATATAAAAATGTAGTATCAATGATTTGACATCATCTTTTTAGTCAGATAAAAATTAGACTATCTAACTTTTTACAGATAAAATTTAGATAGATTAACTTTTTCAGTATGAGAACTTAATGGATAAGTTTTGATGTCAGATAAAATTTCTACTGAATTACTTTTTTAGTATGGAAACTTGGTGGATAAGTCTTGACATCAAATGAAATTTTTACTGAGTTACTTTTTCAGTAAAAAGCTTTCTAGTATAAGTTTTCTATGCAGTAAAATTAATATTGCTTAACTTTTTGACAGTATAGGACTTTAGAAATTGTATTAGTAGAAGATGATGGAAAAATACTGTTATACCAAGATAACAGTCTAAGAAATTATCATTGAGATAATATCAAGGAATTATCTTCCATTATCTTAAATTAGAAAAATAAGAAATTTTGGATCCGAAGGCTAGGGATTAATTAGCACTTTGATCAATGGATGAGATTTATCTCAATCTTCTCATCTTATCTCTTCTTCCACACACCTAAAAAGTCTATGATGTAATTAAAAATCTAGAGCTATGGAAGTGATGTAAATCTTGTTTAATCAAGGTTAAGCTTGTTTAATCAAGATTAAACTTGCTTAATTACACTAAGTGTCATTAAGCTTTGTCTATAAATAGGCATTACCCCCACCCATTCTTCCTCACACCTCAAAGTTTCATTCTCTCCTCTCTCTAGAAACTCTCTCTCTCTAGAAATTTTCTTAGATAGTCTTAAGTTTTCTTAAGAAAATTTTCTTTAGTCTTCAAAAAATTTGTGTTCCCATTTTCCCACCTCCCAAACACTTTCTTAGCTTCTTAAGAGTTTGAAAAAATCCTTTAGACCCCTTCAAGAAGTTCTTCTCAAGGAGTTCTAGTTCCATTCTCCAGTGGAAACTCCGGTCATCGAGGTAGTTTTTCGACCGAAACTCTAGTTATTTCTCTTTTAGTTTAAATTTTTTTATGGGTTAATATTTAAGTAGAAATACTGTCGAAATTTCTATAATTGGTGGTTTGATAATATATAGTTTTTTTTTTATCTTGAATATCTTCATGTTTTTGTCATGGATAGTTAGAAATTTTAGAAATCGAACTTAAATTAGAGATTTTGAACTTCGATTCGTTCGTTAAGAATTTTAGAAATTTAAATGAGTTTCTATAGTAGAAATCTATTAAGAAAATTAGAAAAAACTATGGAACATTGAACTATGGTGTTTATGTAGAAATTTCAAAATTTTCCGGAAGTTAAATTTTGATTTTTTGGTGAAAATTGTCAAAAACTGTCGAGTTTTGGATTTTTGAAAAACCGAGATATTTATGATCAAAATTAGAGTTGGCCATTTAAATGAAAAATTTAGATAACATGTAGACGAATATTTTCCATGAGAAAGTTTTATCAAATTCTCAATGGTTTGAAAGATATGATTTTTTAAAGATTAATCAAAACAGGGGAATTTTTGGGGAGGGGAGGCTGCCAGGCCCCGCTGCCCAGGGCTGTCCTTGGGCGCTGCAGCGCTGCCAGGGCAGGAGCAGCAGCACTGCCAGGCCAAGGGGAAAAGAAGAGAGAGAGAGAGAGAGAGAGATGGGATTTTAAAAAAATATATATGTAATAATGATAAATTATGGGGTATTTTTTTTAAATGACAAACTTTTTATAAAATAATAAGATTGGATTTAAAAACTTTAGATCTAATTTTTTTAAGAAAAAATGTATGATTTAGATTTTTAAATATACCATAGTCTCATAACTATAGTCTATGTAAATTAAATCTTAATTTTTTTGAAAGGGAATTTAGAATTAACCTTATCCAACGAGTATAAAAGTTTAATACTCGGTTTGGACATATTTCAGGAAGGAAATTTTAGACCGGAGCTTATAAGGAAGCATTTTCATTGTGAGCAAAGTAAGTATAAATCTCGCATACAGTATGAAAATATTATTATTTTCCAATCATATCTTAAGCATATGTTAGGAATGTTTTGTCTATGTTTACATGATTGAGTATACGTTATGTTAAAGGATGTCATGCTATGTTATGTTGTGTCACAATTATAGATATACCACACTTTCATAGTATGTCATGATTTCAAGTTTATGTCATGTCATTGCATCATGACTACTGAGTTCATAACTAAAGAACTTAATTCTTACACATAGTCTTTGAACAAAACTTTAAGTTATAGTATGATATTGTGCATACTCAAATTTAGTTAAGTTATAGGCAAAGATTAGTTCAAAACAAGTTAAGGTGTCATACCAACCGTTCATAAGGCGAGGATCAATGCAGTTAATTTCAGTTGATCTGGAGCAAGTCCAATATATGATTTTGATGTTGTTAGGGACCTTACAAACCTCAACCTCCTGTTGATTGTATGCACCCGGTATGTACATACAAATTAGCAAGATAATTAGTTTATAATAATTGAAGGCAAGTTAGGGTGACATACCAATCTTTTACAAGGAGATGATCGGTTCAATTAATTTTGGTTGATCTGGAACAAGTCCATTTTATGATCGTGGTGTTGATAGGGACCTTGCAAACCTTAATCTCACATTAAACACGCTCATTATGTGCACATAAAGGCCCACATATAAGCAAGATAATAAGTTTATAATGGAAAATAAGACATCCATAATTGAATGTAATTGGACTATATCTTAAATTTCATAATTGGATCATGCATCCACATATGTCATTCATATTTTTAAGCAATGCGAGATCTATGTTTCTACTTGCTGAGCGAAAACTGGTTAATTATATTAATATTGTAGATAAGCAATCTGCAACTTAGTGCATGGTGGGCAATATGTGATTAAAAATGATGAGCAAGTGAAGGTAGTATGGATACCACTACACAATTTATTCTGCCAAAGTTATTTTAAAAATTATTATTATATTTTCATATTATATTATATAAAGTTTATGATATGTAAGACCCTATGGAAATTTATTTTCCTAAGATATGATGATTATATGACAAAAGATTTTATGATAAGTTATGAAAAAAAAAATTATTACTATTTTTCTAGTACCTAAGTCTATGTATTTGAAGTAATAATAAGTAAATAGTTAGTTTAAGCAGTAATGTAACGGCCTATGGAGGTGGATCATTACATGTTCAAACACTAATTGGGATGATAATTTTAATATTTATGTTCAAATCTTTCCACTTATATGTTTTCGTGCGAAATGTTATCATTTGGTTGTACCAAATGGAACCTTCATTACTTAGGAACGTTCATCGATAACGTGTAAACAAATAAAAAGATAATAAAAATGAGTAAAAACTAAGCGTGCGTTTGGTGCATTGATTTTGAATGAAAATTTTTAGGTTAAATTTGGATAATTTTTTAAAAATTAATTATAATTTTTGTTGACTTTTTAGATAAAAAAAACAAAATAAAACAAAATAAAAATTGAATTGAAAACTTTATGTTCGGATCTTGAACCAAATGCACGTTAAAAAACGAAGGATGCATTATTAAAAGGGTCCACTGTCTCGGGGGCCATCGTTGTAGCATTGCTCTTTTTGTTTTACTATAGCAAATAAGTTAAAAAAAAAAACCATTAAAAAGGGGTATAAATGAAAAAAAATGTTTATGTAAAGTGTACACAAGGGGCATATATGGAAAGACAAAAGATGTTCAAATGGGGCACACTTGAAAAAGGAATATATTTCCGTGGGAAAATTAGAACAAAAAGTAAATTATTTCAGCGAGGCAATTAAAAATATATATACCAACGAAGGCCACATTTGTTAAAACAATATTTTAGAGAATGATAAGAAAAAGAAATTAAAATGTATTTGTTAGAGAAAGATTATTTTAATAGGAAGCAAAAGATGCGGTAGTTGCTGACACTCCCAGATGATACTAAATGAGACGATCTTTTAGAAAAATAAAAGCAATAATGTGATAGGTATAAGAAATATATATATATATATATATATATATATATATGTGTGTGTGTGTGCCTGTATGTCGGCGTGTGTAACGACTTCAAGAAGGTATTTTCTTATTCTTTATTCATTATAATATAAATGTTTAAAAAATAGTTAATTGATGATATTATCATACATCTAACCATCTTAATCAGAGCAACTAGGGCTAGTTCAATTGGTGAGGAAAGTGAGGATTAAGAATTATGGTTTTTTTGGTGTTTAGGTTGAATTTGAGATGAGATGAAATTTTTAAGTTTGAGTTAGTTAACTTTTTAAAAATTAGTTATAAATTTTGTTGACTTTTCAGAAAAAAATAAAAATTGAGATGAAAAAGTACAGTTTAGTTGGAGTTAAACCTGGATACCAAACGTGGGCTACGTCTTGCAAGTTCAAGGTTAGATCCTTGACAAATGTAAAAATATGTGTAGTTTTTGTTAATTTAAAAGGATGTTGGGTGTTTACCAATAAAATAAAATTAAAAAAAAAAAACCAACTAAATCAGAGCAAGGGCCAGCAATGGGATGGTTTGACGACATTTGGCACTGTAAAATATCTGAGTCTTTTTTAATCTTTACTATTTGAACACACGTTTCACGTGTGTGAATAATATATTTTGTAAAATACATAAGAATTTAAAGAGGAAAAAAAAAAAGGAAAAGAAAAAGCACAAAATGATAAAATAAGAAAAATAAACAAAAAATTGAAACTTCATACAAAACTTAACAAAAACCAAAACTTCTTAACAAAATTTCAAAAAAAAAAAAAAAAAGGACAAAAAACCCTTTTCAACCAGATATAAGTTATTGAATAGATATACAGAGGATTATGTAAATGTATATCTATGTATACATATGTAATGAGAAACGAAAAAGATAAAAATAAAAATAAAAAAGGAATAAAAGCATAAAATGAGAGAAGAAAAAGATAATAAATATGAAAGAAAGAAAAATATGAAAGCAAAAAAGAGAAGGAAAAAAAAAAAAACAACAACAACAACAAACAAAAAACAATGGGTTGACACATGACAAAAAAGAGGGAGAGCAATATTGGCTCTTTTGTATATATTAAGATTATTATTTTTATTATTTTTTAACTGAGAAACATGTTAATTTAAACAAGGTGGCCAAAGAGTTTGGGCACCATGGCCCCTCCCTCATAGAATAAAGCAACTCCAAATGATGATTGAACACATTTTTATTGAAATGATTAAATGGAAAAAGTTTATTTGAGAGTAACTATCTGTGGGACTCGTTTTTAGGCTATTTAGATGTAATATGCCAGTGAAGATATTGCATATGTATAATAACTATTATATACACCAGCTCATAATATTGTAGATTAAGAAATTTTAATGAAAAGAAATCCGAAAAAGGCAAAATGATATGGAGAGAAAGAGGAAAATAGCATAATGTATATTATTGAATTGAAAGTTATAGCATAAATTTGAGGTTATTAAAATAATAGCATATTTTGAACAAAGTTAAAAAGAACCCGAAAATACCCTTTGCCCCAGTTCTTCCCCCAGACCTTCCATTGTCGTGGCTAGTAAAGCATCATTGCAGATCTGTCGGCTGGTGCAATCAGCAGAACTCCTTCTCCGGTAACGTGAGAGATATCTCCATCACAAGCGATGCCACTAGTAATCATAGCGATCTCTATTCACTGGACCTGCCTATGTCTTCACCTTCTCCATCAATTTTGGGAAGCAACAAAGCGACTGCGATCTCCCAAAATGAAAATGACCTAGTGCAATGATGGAATTGTGACTACGAAATCACAATCGTGATTTAGATCGCATGTTGTCTGCTCTCATGGTTTTTGGCATCCTGAGCTCGTCGTTTTCTCTGGTAATGGTCTCCTTTGTGGCGGGTTTAGGTTAGGATATCCTCTGGCTACCGAATCATGCATTGGAGGTGCCCATTGAGATCACTATCATTCTCACAAGATCCACCTCCTGAGGAACTGCTGGGAAAATTTTCTCAAGGTTCACAGGCGAGATATACGACGACCATGAGAAAGAAATGGGCTAAGGAGAAACATCCCATGAAATTACCTTAATACCCTTATTTTTCTTTTATGATAAATGATATTAGACGCATCTCATCTCATAGTAACAACTCCATCTCACTTTTCGTATTAGATGGATATCAATTAACGACCATTCGATGGAGCATTAGGGCCTGTTTAGCCATGCGATTTAAAAAGGGATTTTTGTTTTTAAATACTATTTTTGTTCTCTAAAATCAAAATAATGTGTTTGGCTATTGTTTTAATTTTTAAAATAGTTTTTAAAAAAACAAAGTTGCCAAAAGTAGAAAATTTAGAAAACAACATTTAGTAGTTATCGGTGTTTTCTAGAAAACAAGTTTTAGTAAGATATTTACAATGAAAAAGAAAAACTTCCACTTGGTTCTAGGGTTTGGATCGGGAATCGGGACCAAGGTCGAGGTTGGCATTTAGGTTAGGGATGGAATTTGAGATTGGGGTCGGGGACGGGATTCACGATTAAGGTCGAGGTCAAAACAGAGTTTCGGGACGGGGGTCGGAGTCTAATTTTGGGATTGGGATTGGGGTTGGGTTTCGGGACTAGGTTCGAGGTGGGGCTTCAAGATGAGGTTCGGGGTTAGGATTCGGAACGGGGCTTAGGGACCGATTTTGAGATTGGGGTTGGGGTTAGGTTTTAGATCGAGGTCTGAGTCAGGTTTCATGACGCATGACTAGGGTCGAGGTCAGGTCTTGGGACCATGGTCAAGTTTCGGGACCAGGATCGAAACAGGATTCGATACTGAGGTTGGGGTTGGGTTTCGGGATGGGGTCTAGGTTAGGATTGGGGACCTCGACCCCCCATTCCAAAGCTTGACCAGACCCCGACCATAGTTATGAATCCTGACCCGACATTGACCCTTGTCCCAAAACTTGACACTGGCCTCTACCTCTTTCCTAAATCCCGACTCGATCCATGTCTCGATACACAACCCAAACCCTTGTTCCGGACCCAATACCGACCCAGTCCCGCATCCTGGAACCTGACCTCAATTCGGGTCTCGAAACCCAACCCAGACCTTGACCTCGATCCTGAATTTTGACCTTGACCCTGACCCCGATCCTGACTCCGACCCCGATCCCATTTCACAAAACCCGATGCGGACGTTGATAAATGATAGAAGTTCAATATATATATATATATATATAAGTTTTTAAAAAACTTCTATTCAAACATGAATTTTTTTTTGTCATTTTTATAAATCTATTTTTTCGAAACAATTGCCAAACACCATATGTTTTTTGAGAACATGTGAGAATTGTTTTTATTTTCATTTTTGGAAACATAATTTAGAAAATTGAAAACTGAGAACATGGCTAAACAAACCCTTAGTTACTCTCAAATAGACTCTATCATAGGGAATACTATATCACAGCCACGTCCTAATTAAATAATACAACTGAAGCATAAATTTAAAGGAAAATAAAAAAGCTACTCCAAATGATAAACGAACCCATTTTTATTAAGATGATTTAGTAGTACAACTAAAGCATGAATTAAATAAAAATAAAATACCCAAAAAAAAAAAAATGGTACATTCCAACGAAACCCCCGCTTCAACCTTCGCACTTTTCCTTCCCCTTCTCCTGATTGAAAGTACTGCAATTTCTTTCGAAACATATTTTTGTTGTTCATATGTTATTATTTAGGGGGGAAAAAAGAAACGTGTTAAAATTGAATTGGTTCAGATCTATTTTAACTTTTATAACACTATGTAATTGATGTGAAAAAAAAAGGAAAAAGAAATAACTCTTTATTTCTTCTCTCTTCCCGTGGATTTGTAGATTGGAAGACTTTTTTTATGAACAGCTCAGATTTTCTTTCTTATATATAACAAAAGCTCAGATTTTGTTGTACAATTTCCATTTATATTTTGACCTTTGCAGTTGTGATGACAAATATAACGTCCTGTATTTATCTTTTCCCTCACAAATGGGGTGCATAAATGAAAATAGGGGTGCAAATAAAGATTCCCATCCAATAATCATAGGAACTGTTTATAAAATCGCAAAGGAAGTAAATGGAAAATGTAACAAGATTAAGGGCCCGTTTGGTTCACAAGTTTGAATTGAGATTTTTAAGTTCAGTTTGAGTTAAGTTAAGTTTAGTTTAAATGATGAGTGTTTGGTAAAAAGTTTGAGTTGAAAAGTTTAAGTTGAATTGAGTGTTTGGTGAAAAAATTTTAAGTTGAGTTGAAATGGAAAAAACAAGGGCCTTGTTTGGATGATAATAAAATGAGCGGAATCAATTTTTTTTAATTTTTTTTTACATTCTATTATATATTTTAATAAAAATTAAAAAAAATAACAATATGCCGAATTATAAAAACCAATCAACTTGAAACAACAAAAGATGTGACAAAATTCCTTTAAATGTAATATTATACCCCAACAAAATGTACATTAATTATAATGTAAATTGTAAAAATTTCTCTCTCTCCTTTCTCACGTAAGTCCTTCCCCCTTCTCTCTCTTTCTTTCGCACTGCAGCCCCAACCCTCACTCTTTGTTTCTCTCTCTTCCTTCTCTCTCTCCTCCCCCACGTGAGTCCCTCCCCCTTCCCTCTCTTTCTTTCGCATTGCAGCCCCAAGCCCTCACTCTTTCTTTCTCTCTCTTCCCTCTCTCTCCTCCCCCACATGAGTCCCTCCCCCTTCTCTCTCTTTCTTTGGCATTGCAGCCCCAAGCCCTCACTCTTTCTTTCTCTCTCTTCCCTCTCTCTCTCCTCACACTCCGGCGCCCGTTCCGTCCTCACGCCGCCGGAGTTTCTCTTTCGCGCCAGATCCAGAGCCACCCTCGCGCCTCTGTTTTCGCCGGCCTCCCCAACTCCGTCGTGACATCGTAGCTCCATGCCCAACTCCGAGCTTTTTGTCGCAATTGGATAGTGGTTGGCTCGCGAGGCCGGCGAGCTCGCGACCAGGGCAGAGGACCGAGGAGACAGAAGTGCAGGCGGACGTTGGTGAACAGTAAACCCATTTGGGTTTACTGTATAACGGGTCAAATGGAGGTTCAAGCTGAACCAAAACACCAAACATCTTGAGTTTAAGCTGAACTAGCAAATCTCAGTTTGAACCGGAGGTCCAAACGGGCGCTAATAACAAGAAAAATCGTTAATTTTTCTTCTTAGTGTTTGTCTATTAGATTGTGCACTGGAAAACAATCTAATTTTCATTTTAGGATTTAGTAAACTGGCAAGAAACTCGTAGTATAATTGCTACAACTTGCAAAATGATAGTAACCAGGTAAAGTCTGGTAGTACAACGGATTACCTTCAGTATCAGAAGTTTCCATCCCTATCAGTGTGAAGTTACCATCCCTATCAGTACTAATAGATGAGTTTTTTTCTTTTCTTTTTTTTATTATTTAATATCTTCCACGAAAATGCCACATTTTGGGAAACAAATGAGCCTCTCAACTCTTTTTAAGAATTCCACACCTCCTCGCCCAATTCTAGTAAAAATTCTTGTGAAAACCAAAGCTTTTGACTGCAGAATTTTTCTTTTCTTCCCCCACCTCCCCCACCCCTACGTCAAAACTATAGATTTTTTCGTCTCTGTCTTTGGATAAAAGCTAAAAGAGGGTGATCATGATCCAACAAATGGGGTTTGACCCCCAAGTGTTCTCCAAGTTTACCACTCCAACAATTGACCGTGATTGCTTTTCAACAAATCATTCCCTAGGATTAATTCTATTTTTATCCCCAAACTACGAGTCAAATTTTATTTTGGTTTTCGACTTATAAAATACTATGAAACTTAATTTTTCAATTTATATAAGTCGTATCAAATTTAATTATTTAACCATTCGACTATAGGGTAGCCCATATAGGAAAAGACTCCAACCAAGGAATTCATAGAGAACTCCAAATACCAGCGGTGCAGCCATCCCTAATAAGAAAACACGACCCTCGACGTAAGATCTCTCGAGTTTGTGTACTTTTGTTTAGTATTTAGGCAAGAAACTCGTAGTACAATTGCTGTCACTTGCAAAATGGTAGTAACCAAGTAAAGTCTGGTAGTACGACATATTACCTTCAGTATCAGAAGTTGCCAACCCTATCAGTGTGAAGTTACCATCCCTATCAGTGCTAATACGGTACCATTAAGGGTATTTCTGGTATTTTAAATTGTTACATGAGTTTTTTTCTTTTCTTTTCTTTTTATTATTTCATATCTTCCACGAAAATGTCACATTTTGGGAAACAAATGAGCCCCTCAACCCTTTTTAAGAATTCCACACACCCTCGCCCAATTCTAGTAAAAATTCTTGTGAAAACCAAAGCTTTTGACTGCAGAATTTTTCTTTTCTTCCCCCACCTCCCCCACCCCCATGTCAAAACTATAGATTTTTTCTTCTCTGTCTTTGGATAAAAGCTAAAAGAGGGTGATCATGATCCAACAAATTGGGTTTGACCGCCAAGTGTTCTCCAAGTTTACTGCTCCAACAATTGACCGTGATTACTTTTCAACAAATCATTCCTTAGGGTTAATTCTATTTTTATCCCCAAACTTCGACTCAAAGTTTTATTTTGGTTTTCAACTTTTAAAATATTATGAAACTTAATTTTTCAATCTATATAAGTCGTATCAAATTTAATCATTTAACCATTCGACTATAGGGTAGTCCCTATAGGAAAAGACTCCAACCAGGGAACCCATGGAGAACTCCAAATACCAGTGGTGCAGCCATCCCTAATAAGAAAACACGACCCTCGACGTAAGATCTCTCAAGTGTGTGTGCTTTTGTTTAGTATTTAGGCAAGAAACTTTTTTTTGGCTTGGATTTTTGAGAGTATCTAGTGAGTAATTAAGCTGTATTGAAGGTAATTCTTAGCCTTGTCATGTTTGCACAAAGAGAGAAAATGGGTCGGTACATAAATAAATTAACGATTTGAGATTTGTTCATTTATGTATAAATATGTTTCTTCATTTCTCCTCTGGTACTCGATTGTTTCGATTCCATTTTAGTTTAGTTAAGTTATATATCTTCTGCTTGAATTTAAAATACATTTCTTCTACTTAACCTACAGATCATCCTTTTAGCCAAAAAAAAAAAAAAAAGGATGGAAATCTAGTGATCTTCGGAAGGATTTGCATGATGTTGACGATCAACGTGAAGAAGACAACAATAGTGAAGCCGGCAGAGAAGACACCTCGGCAAGTGATTCCGTTAAGTAGCATAGATCTGGTAACCAAGCCCCAACACAACCCGTGCTACTACATCTTCAAAAACACTGGAGCTCATGAAAACTTCTTTGATGCTGAAGTCCTTAAGGAAGCCTTAAGGAAGGTCCTCGTCCCTTTCTATCCCATGGCGGGCCGTTTCAGGAGTGACAACAATGGCCGCCCCGAGATCGATTGCAACGAGGAGGGTGTCCTCTTTATCGAGGCTGAAACCACTAACGTCCTCGACGACCTCGGAGATTTCGCACCCTTAGAGAAGCGTACCAAGAAGCTTGTTCCTACAGTAGATCTCTCCGGTGGAATCTCTTCATTTCCCTTTCTGCTAGTCCAGGTATATATATAAACGTCAATATGATTATGTACTTGCTTCTTTTTTGATACTTTGATGCGTATTTTCTCTTGAAAAAAGAAACTAAATAAATAAGAGAATAAAAGATATATAAGAAAAGGAGACAAATTATTAACGAGGTTTTATCTACGGATTAAGAATAAATCTAAAATTCACTAGTAAAGAGTATTTGGACTCTCAGATTAATACAAGTTTACAAGTATAAAAACGGATAAGTTACTCAAAGATATCCAATTTTCTATAATAAAGAAATCATATTTCCCAATATGAAAATTAACACAAATAAATTTAAATCTCCTATATTACAATCAATCAATCTATAAATTGGAAAGAATAATTTCAATCAATATTTGACAATCATATCAAATCTCAACACTTGCGTCTTGCCAAACCAGATCTAATTAATTAGTTGTTATATGTTGTTTTCAGAGTTTATGTTGTAGAAAAAAACACGTACCTAAAGTGAGTTTTTCGTATTTAAAAATGAGTGTATTGTAAATTCCTTATCTGCGGATAATAATGCCATATCAGAAAAATTGAGTGTGGATTTTTTTCGCCACAGCCAATAAAACAATAATTAAAATAGGAAATTGTAACATATAACATATTTAATATGTACTTATAATGTTTAGAGCATTTTTTTAAAGAGTTGAAAAATCGACATTTTCACGAAAATTTCTGTATTTTAGAAGTATCGATAAGAAAACAGGGATGTAATATATTTTCTATAAAGTATCCATGAAATTTCCATTGAAATTTCCGTAAACGTCATGGAAATTTTTGTATTATTTTCACGGAAATATCTACCAAATATCCGTAAAGTATCAGTTCTTAATATTTATTAACCTATTTTATTGTAATAAAATTGATCCTTTTAATTTTTTATTTTGTTTCTTCATTCATAATTTATTATACATGTACAAATAGTGGATAGAGATCGAGGGACAATACATGATATATTAAAAATAATTAAAGAAACTTCTTTAATATTATCTCTTCGTATTGATATTGTTGAGACTAATTGAGTGATGTAAATACCTTCGTATATTTTAAAAACTCTTTTCGGCGTTGTTGTATTCTTATCATAAATGCACTGTGAATGTAATGTACGTATATTAGATTAAATTTCATATATTTTACTTGATTGGTGAAATGTACTTTTATCATTAAGTGTATGATGATCATTTTATTATGTATATTTATCATGTCCTTAGTACTTCAATTGAGTGGAGTCAAGGAGAGAGAAATATGGTCGTCATATATGTGGACTTTCTCTCCTTGGAAAAACTGACAATTTGTCTACGTAGAGAGAGAAAACTAGTGTGCTTTGTTTGCACTTCTCCCAAAAAGTTTTGGAAGAATATGTCCTTAAAAAAAAATAATATCAATTTTCTGTAGTATTGACATTCACCATTAGTTTTTGATGCAGTAAAAAAATAAAATGAAACTAAAACTTTATCTTTTTTTCAATAATTTCAGTTCAATTTGAATTTCTAGAAGATTATCTTTATATGAATTATTTTAGGAAGTTTGAATTCTAGGAATCATATTTATCTTTAAATGTTTAGGTAGGATTAGTATTTCAAATTAGAATAAGATTAGACTACTAATTTTCTATATAGCCTTGAATGCTGTATATTTTATTAGGTTTCTGATAATTATTAATAAAATCCTATTGAGAGTTCGGTCAACCTATCATGTAAAATTTTCAATATTCTTTAAGAATCAATTAATTTGTGTGTTATTCTTCCTCAACATTAGATTTTTAACAAGATGTTTAGATTGACAGGAGTGATAATCCCCAGTGAGAATATAAAGTTTTGCACTTTTTTTTTTTTTTTTGGTTTTTGTTTTTAAATAATTTGTTGAATACTTGAGCACCATTGGCTATTTCATGTATGCTAAAAGTTAAAATGCCTCTTAAGCAGAACTTAAAAATTTTTATTCATGGGTGAGTTGATCTCTGCAGGTTACTAATTTCAAATGTGGAGGAGTGTCACTGGGTTTTGGCATACATCATTTTGTCGTAGATGGATATTCTGCTTTCCATTTCATGGACACTTGGGCTGATTTTGCTCGTGGTCGTGGCCTAGCAATTCCGCCCTACTTTGATAGAACGCTACTTCGTTCTGGTAACCTTCCTCAATCCGTACCTGATCTTCCTGCGTACCAATTGTTACTAGCTCGAGACAAGAACGCCACTCCACAAAACACAAAATCTCATGAATCCGGTGTCAAGACTGAGAGTGTCAAGGTTTCAATTCTGAGAGTAACCAAGGAACAACTTCATATGTGGAAAGAAAAGGCTAAGGAATTGTATGAAGATGGCAATGCATTCAACTACAGCACATTTGAAGTTTTATCTGCTCACATTTGGAAATGTGCCTGCATAGCACGGGCAACACCGGATAATGAAGAAACCAAATTGTCCTTTCCGGTCAGTGGAAGGTTCTCCAGATTCCAACCCCCACTTCCAGATGGTTACTTTGGCAATGCAATCTTCCGATGTTTGTCGACTGCTGTAGTTGGTCATCTTAAATCAAAACCATTGTCGTATGCTGCAAATAAAATTCATGAAACTTTTGTGCGAATGGACAACAATTACATGAGATCGGCCATCGACTATGTGGAGCAGCAATCTCCGAAACTGTCAGGTAGCTATGGGCCTCATATGCACAAGCCTCCAAACTTAGCCATTACTAGTTGGGTTAAGTTCCCATCCCATGATATAGATTTTGGTTGGGGTCGGCCTTTACACGTGGTGCCGGGAGATCTTAGGTTTGAGGGGAAAGCTTATATTTGTCGCAACGCTGAGAATGACGGAAGCTTAAGGATCGCCATAGCTCTACAATCTTCACACATGAAAGTTTTTGAGGAGTTGTTCTTTACTGATTGCAAGGTGTCTCAACCGAAATGAGCGGCTTTTCATGAGTCGTAAATGTAACAATTGCAGATGACTGCTTTTCGTCCACATCGAGTTGTGCTTGCATTAATCCGTTTGTCATGATAAGTTCAGTCCTTTTTTCTTTTTTGGTGCTAAAATTGTTAAGTGTCTTGTAGATCGTTTATTTTTGTGTTCTAAAGACTATAAATTGTCTTGTATCGTTTTATCTTTCGTTCGAAAGACTATTAAGTGTCTTATGATTGTTTCTTTGTTCTTAAAGACTGTTTAAGGTTGTATCTTGTTTACATTGCATTGTGCAAGTGGATTGTTTGATGTTCTGTGTAGTTATGATTGCAGCTTTCGTTAGATTTTAGAATGTTATTTTTCCCTTTAAGTTTTCGATTTGACGCATTTAATATTATTATTTAAAGTAAAATGGGGTACAAAACCTACATGGTTTTTCCCTCTACGTTCTTACAAGAGCAAAAAAGTTTTGTAAATTAAAAAAAAAAACAATCCGTCTAATTTTCCATAGATAAGTCACTAAATAATAAAGAACAATGTCAGTTGCAACTACGAAATAATAAAATAGTTGCAGACATAACTTAATATTAATTCTATACCAAATTTTATCATAAAATATAGATATCTAAATCCGATTTGTAAATTGAAAACAAAATATTAAAAGAATGTCATTCCTAAAAGTAATAATGGAAAAGTATTTTACCTTTAAAAAAAATATTAGGACACATTGCTCATTTGATACACAAATATTTATACGACACTACGATTTTCATATTGATTTTTTTCATTAATATTAAAAGCTCCTTGATCTCGTAAAATTCGAGGAAAAGCTTGAACGACTGCTCGCATTGCCGAATAGAGAGTGGGATGAGATATATACTCCCAAAATATTTCGAGCGGCGAACCTTTGGAATGATTTCGTGGAAATCCCATCAGGTATTCCTAAACGAGTTCTTTCCTGGGTAGATTGGTCATTTGTGATCAGGAGAGCATTGAGGAGACTCTTCGGCACTCCGCTGTTCATCGAGCCCTTATCTGACGAAGAGGCTTTGATCACAGAGTTTGCCTTAGACACGATGGTGATGGATTTCCCCAATCCCAAAGACTTGATGGCGAAGAGAAAGGCTATGAAGAAAGCCGAAAAAACTGCTGCTGCTGCAGCTGCTGCTTCGTCAAAAGACGCTACTCAAGGCAATGAGCCAGGAATCAATGTCAAGGAAATACAAAATTTGCATTTCCTTTCCTTG
The DNA here is from genome assembly GCA_038430175.1 of Ficus hirta. Taxonomy (NCBI): domain Eukaryota; kingdom Viridiplantae; phylum Streptophyta; class Magnoliopsida; order Rosales; family Moraceae; genus Ficus; species Ficus hirta. Next base: position 13,407,266 of record CM076588.1, read on the forward strand.
TTTGCTATATTGTGTGAGGTTCGTCAAACTCTTAATATTCTTCATTTTGTAAGTAAATATATGGTCAAGTGAGAAATGAACCGACTATTCATATTTCATTTTCCTTTCATGCAAAATAAACACACCCTTGAAGTAAGGGGTAGATGTAGGTGGGGGTAAGTGAGGGTCACTGAAATTTTTTCTTCTAATTTTTCCCCAATAATTTTATGATTTTTCTTTTTGTGCCTTCACTAAAAGTTAAAAATATCTCCACATGGCCTCCCACTGAAATTAAAAACTTTAATATAACCCCCACTAAAACTTTATCATTTAGTTTTTATATATTTATATTATTTGTTTTACATTCTCATTAAAATTTTTATCTAGCTCCGTCACTGCTTGAAGTGGTGAGCGCAGGAGCATAGAATATGAGTGCACCATTAAGTAATCTAGGAACCTAAACAAAGTTAACTTCATGAAACTTCATTTGCCAAAGAAATAACTAAACCAAAATTGGGAATAGGATACCAGATGGGGGCGGGTAGTCCCATTATACAAAGCATCTAGGAGTATCTTACAATCGCCCTCAACACAAAGACGATACCAACCGTGATGAACGTCCATATCAAGTAGAATATCCCCATTGTTGTACGTATAGATTTGTGTTCCACTCTATTTAGTTAGGCCACCAAATTGTAGGGGAAAATCAACTAAGCAAATAACTTCAATAGGGTGGTTCCGTAATGCATACGAATGGTGAATTATGATGCATAATTTGCATTAGCAAATATCTTTGAGATAATCACAAAAGAGAAATACGGCAAAAATGACAAGGACAAGTAGATGGAGCATTCACATCAGTCAAGTTAAGAAACAATGTAACAACAAGCATCAAAATAATTTTGCACCCTATTCAAATAGAGTCATAAATGTTGAAGAGACCTTGGACAATAAGAATGATAAGGCATGAGAGAAACTTGATAATTATGTACTTGTTCAAAAAGAAGTAGAGGTTGTATACACTATCTCTTGACTTGTCAGGAGAGAGAGACTTAATGTTGAATTTGAGACTTTTAAGATATTGGATTTTTATCTTAAAAGGCCAACAAATTAAGTACAGTAATTCAATATCCTTATACGTTTATTATTGTTGCTGTATTTTTATAATGTAGGACTCGGGTTTCCTTTACCCTGAACACGCCTTGTAAAACAGTTCTCTCTTTCAAGTCACCATTTTTATACTGAATGTATCGGACCGCTTACTTGAGTTTATTGGGCTCTGATGTCATGTAAATATTAGAGAGAAGAAAATAAATTTAAAACTTCTAAGGAATTGAGCTTCCATCTTAATTTAAGTAAACCTGTAAAAAAGTTGTTTTTTTTTTGTTTAATTTTCCATTGAAGCTGAATTCTGATGATGTTCTCTGTTTTTGTTTTCTTTTTTAATTTATCTTGATAAAGGCTTTAGTTTCTCTTTCTTTTATCATCCGGAACAACGTGCACTTTAATTTCTAAGGGGACCCTTTTCCCAAAACGGTGTCATAGTTATTAAGCTTGCATCTGGGCCTCTCATTGCAATGGGCTTGGGCCTTGCACACCATGGCAGAGGCACACCATAAACACTTTTCATTTCTCTCTCATGACCCGCCGAAACGACTAGTCATTTTTTTAACCTTGTCATATGACTTCGGAGTCCGAATTATTCTATTTTAGTTAAAGTATATTACATCCAATTCAAGTTTTAAAAAAAATCCTAAATATTTCATCCCATCCAATCCATTAGAAATGTTTCATCCAATCCAATACAATTCATTTAATGTGAGTTTGAATTGTATTATTCATTTGACATATATCACTTACAGTTTAAATACTAAACTTTAAAACAAAACAAGTAAGAATTCTAAAAAGTATGAAAGTGTATATAATATGTTAGGAATTAGAAAATATGTTGAAAGGATTTTGATTGTGTCATATTGGAAATGTAGGTTTTTAAGTTTTTATTCCTTATGTGAAGGTGTATAAAAAAAAAAAAAAAAAATAGATGCTCAAGTTTTTGTCCAATTATACAAGTTATAATTACTACTCACATTTTTTTCAACAAATAATATATATAAAGATTGGATTGGATTGGATTGAATTGTCTATTTTGAATGTAAAAAGTGCATCCGATCCAATTTAAGTCGGTTTTATAAAATTAATATTTAATCAAATTCAATTGAGATCGGTTATCTGTCAAAAATATATCAGAATGAATTAGACCGATTGATTTGATCGGTTGATTAGATTCGATGAATACTCCTAAAATGATTAATTCACCTGCTTCTTGCTTAGCCAATTGTTAAGGCATCTTATTACCCCTCCCATGATTGTGAACGTTCATTGATATCTAGATAACATAAAACAGATTGGAAGTACGAAGGACCACAGACAACCCTTATACATATACAATGACAGAATCACATGTAAATCAGTGAAGATTTTATTTATACAACTATTTTTTTTAAAAAAAATAACTATAGTCCAACTCAAATTTTGATATATCAATTTTTATCTTAAAATGTCAGTTGAATTCAATTATTCACCTATTCCTGATTTTGTCGTTGTTTACATACAAGTGTACATGTATGTATGTATGTGTGTGTGTGTATATATATATAATGTTGTCGATAAACACCATAATAACATCATATATAATTGTGAAGATTCTTTTTTGGTTGCTTATGAATAGATGGCATAGTCGTTGGACTTCTATGTAGAGTAAAAATTGCACTATTCATTATGTATTTATCTTTACTTGTGAGCTAATGAGATTTTGTCGCTTAACTATGCCCATTGTCGTTTATTCTATCGACATGTCACTAATAGAATAAAAACGAGATAAAAAAGACATGTCGTACATGATATCTTCGTTCAACGTGGTTATTGTCTTTCATAAAACTACTACATTTATTGGGAAAGAAATTGTTCTAAGTTTATATATATATATATATATATATATATAAACAGTGTGTCATTTTGGCATTGCCTATCCTTTTTTGTTCACCAACAACATTTTGTGTTATATGTTTGTGACCGGCTGCATTAGCACTTCTCAATTGTTCAACTTATCCCAACCTGGCCAACCAAGTCATTTTTCTTGCACTCAGATGTCTCGTCCAATTTTGATGTTTTAAATGATGTGTAATCATCTATATTATGTTTCCATTATTTAAAAAAAAAAATCATAATATGGTCCAACATAATAAGTTACACATCATTAATTTGAGCCAAGATTGAACAAGTTTTTTTTTTTTTTTTTTTTGTTGTCCTGATCGATAATCAGCCGGTCTATTCTTGACCCTCTTTCTTTAAGAGTTCCACGTTTTTCCTTTATACTGGGATGAAGCCAAAAAAAAATTTGTTCACGTGGTGATTTGAGTTAATTTAAAATAAACATTAGATGTATTAATCAAAATTATTACTACATTTTGAGTGAAATTTGAAATTTAAAAACTTTAGGGTGATAAATAAGAAAAAAAAAAAGGGGGGGGGGGGGGACAAAATTATAACTAATTAACGAACTTTAATCGGACTACTTGGATCGAAGGTTTTGATACTTCCTGAGTCTTAAGTAGTTTCGTCCCTGATCGTATAAGAAGGTGAAAACAGAACTTTTTTGAGCCCCCATTGTCTAGGACAAAGAAACTGTTCTTATAGAGGAGGAAAGGCAAATGTTTCCCCATATCTAGCTAATTCTAACCCAGGATCAATCTTGAAGAGATTTTTCAATTATTCAGTAGCAGATCCAAATGACAACAGAAAATTGTCGTATAGTGACCAAAGAACCTTCAAGACAGCCCATTTATTCAAATCTTTTTTTTTTCCCCTAAAAAAGAAATAAATTTAAAAAATGACCTATCGTTTACTTCATTTTGTTTGGTCAGAACCAGAATGACATGCAATATGCATCCTTATCTTTTAGATGATCAGATTTTCTACTATTAAAAATAATTATTTATTATTTTAATCCTGCATTTGAATATTATTAAAAATTAATACCATCTTCTTTGCAACTATTACCACTTAGGTTAATAATGACTTTACCTTTTAAAAGATTATAAGCTTGTTCACTTTATACTTCATAACTCAATTAATTGGTTAAAATCAACAGTTAACAAAGAGAAGGTACAAATTTGACATGAAATTAAGATCTAAAATATTTTAACAAGATTAAAACATATAGTATAAAACAGGGTAAAACCTTAACAAGTATTCTAACATGTCCGTTTTAATTAATCTAAAATCATTATGGTAACTTTAAAGAATTTAAAAGTTGTTTAATCGAATCCTAAGATCATGTTCATTCTAAAAGGCCGATGCATATGCTAGATTTCAGTACGAAAAAGGGTGAAAATAACATATTTGAATAATTTGATACATTATTCTATTTTATATTTTAATACGCAATTTTTTTTGAAAGGAAAATACCCTAGTTGTGGGGAACAATCCAGTGGTTCGGTGTACGTACATTGGACACGAGTCCCATTAAAAAAGTTGGAGAACAAACTTATTAAAGTAATTAATTACCTGATGATATTTCTTCTTACCCTCTCTTAATTTTTCAACTCCGTTTTCTCCGAAAGTTCTCGTGTTTGCTCCTTTCTTCTAAGAATATACACACTTTTCGCAAAACTTATTATAAGAACTTATTATGTCCCTCTCTCTATGTGCAAAAGTTATTTTGAAATCCATAATTTTATTTTATCGATAGGTACTAATGGTGTAATTAGGGGATTAACTATTTAATAGTTTGATTGTGAATGTCCAATTTAAAATTTACAGCATGTCACATATAATTATTTATAGTCATAGATTAGACCGTTGAAATATTGGTATAAAGGAACATTGCCTACCGATAGGGTAATTATAATTTCTATCGTAAGTGTGTATTTTTTTTTTTTAAGACTAGGATTTTGAGATTCAAAAATTTGAATAAACATAGGGTCATGGAAAGTCGAAAAGGAATCTGAGCAGTGCGGGGGATTTGAGGTTCTTTTTTCCTTTTTTTAAATGTTGCTACAATAGTCCTTTCCGTTAATTTTTAGACGGAATCTGTTAGTAATTTGGTCAAAAAGTGATACTAACTACGGATTCTGTCAAAAAATTAATAAAAAGTAATATTGCAACAACATTTTTAATAATTTATGGTCATTCCAGCTACAGAAAAAAAGAACTGTTAAAATGTTGCTATAAAAATCATATCTGTTAATTTTTAAACGAAATCCATTAGTAATTTGGTCAAAAAGTGATGCTAACTACTAGATTATGTCCAAAAATTGACGCAGAAGACTATTATAGCAACATTTTAATAGTTTATGGGCATTCCAGCTATGAAAAAAAGTTTAGGGACCAAAATTTCTTAAAGTTAAAAATTCAAGAACCAACCTAACAATTTATTCGACAAATTATAACATATATTTACTAGTAAATTCTTGAATTTTCGAGCAAATATTTGGACTTTCTAGTAAATCCTTAAATTTTTTAGTAACTAACATTTTTACGGTTAATTTTTAATAACAAGTACTGCTAATGTGCCTACTATGCTATTTCTTTGAAAATCTCATATTGATATGGAAATTCCCCTAGTACCAGGTGAACTCGTATTGGCCAAAGTGACAGATTTATGTGCATAATTTCATGTTAGAGAGAGAGAGAAAAGAGGAGAGAGAGAGAGAGATAGAGAGGAGAAAAGGAGGAGTTTTTTTTTTGTTATTATTATTTTTAAGTATTGTGTGGTCATAAATTTAATTATGTTATTTATTATCATATTTAAAATTTTACATTATAATTTACTGTTACTTTTTGTAAAAATGTTATTTTGCTCTTCATTAAATAATGCTTCTAACTTTTGAATTATTTGAAAATGACAATGATATCGAGGTTGCGAATACAATCTAGTGATAATATCACATCTGACTGCATCAAAAAATATAAAATTCGAATCCTCAATTCTAAGTTCAAAAATTAAGTAAATAAATAAATAAAAATGACAATACTATACGGGTTATTTATTGTTCTATAATATACATTTTAATCTTACAAAAAAAAGAGTATACCATCTTCTCAATATATACCTATACATGCATTTTGGATTTTCCCAGTAGTATTATACCTTTGAATTTCAATTTTGTATATATTTTTGGTAAACTAATATGTTTGATCATTTAAGTGAGGGCCACATTTGGAGAATCATCAACACTTACAATCAACTTATTAACTCTACATCTAAAGACTAGTAGAGTTTTTTTCTCCACACACAAAAAAAAAAAAAAAAAATCTTAATTTTTTTTATTAAGAAAAAGAAGAAGACTAATAGAGTCAAGTTTATGTGGTGAAAATCTTCAACCAAAAAAAGGCGGTCAACATGAATATTAATTTTATTAAGAAAAGGTAAAAATTTGATATGAATTTAAGATTTAAAGTGTATTCTTTTTTTTTTTTTTTTGGAGGGGGGTTAAAGTACGTACTATTGAGAAACCAAAAATAATGGTTGATGCTTTTAAGAAGTTCGAAATTTAGTATAGATAAATCAATAAATATTAAGTATCAAAGTTAAACGGAAGTTATATTTCGAGTTAAATTTAACATCAAATATAATTCACGTCAAAAATAAAATGTTAAATATAACATTACATTGGCTAACAATTTTCTAACTAGAATGTCAAATTTTGACAATGATATAAATGCTATGAGTAATCTCAAACTCGATTGTACTAGTGCAGTAAATATAACTTTTTTTTTCCTTTCAGATTTATGTAACTTCTAATTGATTTACTTACAATATTGTGTAAATTTACGTATAAAATATTATATTTTGAAATTTTTGTTAATGTATATTAACAGAAAATATTACATAAAAATAGGATAATGTTACACGAAATTAGTCTTGATTTTATCTTACCATAAAATTTAATATTAGATGGAAGTTGCAATATATTGTAAGTGTAATGAATCCTTCACTACCCAATTATTTGTCTCAGGAACATTCTCTCCCACTCATAATACATGGATAAAGTTTGCCACCATTTCACGTCATTGCTACTCCAACCTGGCGGATAACTACTTCTACATGCATGTATCTAGGAAAAAATAAATAGTTACAATATTTCTTTTTCCGCAAATATAGGGAAATATATATCCACACAAAAAAAAAAGAAGCAAAACAATATACGTCTTTATATATATATATATATATATATATATGTTTATATACAAAAAAAAAAAGAGGAAGCGAAATAATATACGTCTATGTGTATACATATATATTTAACTGAGCGGCCTAGTTAACCATTGAAACTTTAATGTAGGATGGGAAAGTGGGAGGAAGGAAGTAGGATGAAGGTAAATCGAATGGAAATTAGTGGAGTAAATTGTTTGATAAGAAAGAAAAGATGAAGAAAAAGAAAATAGAGTGAGAAAAAATTATAATAGGGTCAATTTATTTTAATCATTTTAAAAGTGAGAGGAAAATTAAATACAAGGTATCATAATTAATTTCACCTTTTTTATTCCAATAGAAAATTAATATAAGTATATAGATAAAATAGTAATTGTATAAAAGTTTTATTTTCTTTCCTTCTAATAAACCAAATAACATAAAGAGAAATTAATTTCTTTTCTGTCATTCTAATTTTTCATCTTTTAAAAGTTTTTTCTCCTTTCTATTTTCTTTTGATCTTAGCGAATTAAGTGAGATATAAAACATTGATGCCTCCTAAACCAGTCACTTTTTAGCAGCTTACCTCTAAACTTCTAATTTTAGTAATTTACCCTCTGAATTTGTTAAATTGTAATAATGTATTTTATATTATTCAATTTTTTATTAAATTGATTATTAAAAACTCATGTTGAAGATCAAAAAACCATTTTCAATTAAAATTTTTCAAATATAATACAAATTCTAATATAAATCTTCTAATTTTAAATCATTAATTAAAGTAAAATTAACTAAAAATGGGATATTATAATAATTTAACAAATTTAAAAGATAAATAACTAAAATTAAATATTTAAAAGGTAAATTATCAAAGAATAATATATTTTAGGTACATCAGTCTTAAATACCCATATAAAAACGTCAAATACGAACCGTGGAAACAAATGAATGGAAAAGAAATTTTAAAAAAAAAAAAAAAAGAAGAAGAATAAAATAAACCACAGAAACAAAATGCTCAGGAAAATAAAAATAAATGAAATGAATCGCATGATCAATCATGAAAGGCAATAGCATTTTGGACGTTCTCAATTATTGCGGCCAACCTCAACTTTGTGCCACATCAGTGGGTCGTTTTTTCTATCTAATTACCAATCTAGCCTCGCATGTAATTACAGAACTGTCCTAAGGCTGCTGCTAAATTACGTAAAGGTGATGGGTTTGGTTTTTGTTGTTTGACTTCATTGCCCTTTTAAAGGTATAAAGGTAGAGCTCATAATAACATATTCAATTCCTGTATCTCCTTATTTATGTTCTTTTCATAATATTTTATTAAATCATGACATGTCAATTAAATATATATTTAATTATAATATTATATTAAATTAATTAAAATATTATATTAATTATATATTTATCGAACTATAATTGGAGGGATAAAAATAATGATATAAATAAAATAATATATATAATTGAGTCCATAATAAGGGGCGGGGCTTTTTTGTGTGATTTCAACAGCTTTTTAGATCTCAAGTTCATAAGAATCATGATAGTAGTCCACTAGTGGTTACATGTTAACTTAACGTTAATAGCACATCTGACTTTATATCTAAAATATATAAAGTTTGAATCATTTTATCTTTAAATTAAAAAAATAAAAAATAATAATAGTAATCCATTAATTTAATATAAATTCTCACATCTAACTTCTTTATAATAGGGTAGATTAAGAATTATAACTCATTAAAAAAAATTGAGAACTCTCATTCAATTTATTCCCTTCTCTTTTCTTTTATATTAAACCATCATAAACCAATAATCTCCTTAACTCTTTCCCTTGTTACACTTCTCAATCTTACCAAACAAGTTTTTAAAGTAAATTGTTTTTAGAATAATATTAGGAACACCAATTCTAATTTTAATTCTAATTTTGAGTGTCAACTCATGTGAATCATCTTTTTAATGTTAAAAATGATTAATTGATATGAAAATCCTTTAAATACTTAGTAACAAAAAAAAAAAAAGCCAAACCACATATCAATAAGTTGATATTTAAAACTTGTAAAGTAAGGTCTATATTGTTAAAAGGGGGCAATTGAGTATTTTTACACACAAAAAAAAAAAAAAAAAAAAGGCAAGAGAAGAATGTGGTTTTGGTCTAAGGGCAAACCATAGAAGGGGGAATGTGAAGAAAAACGTCTGTTGTGGAAGAATTACGGATAGGGTCGAGCTTGGGGACCCGCACCATCCTCGGGGGCCCACACGGTCTTTACACTGAATATCTGAAATATCCATAAAATTATTTTTAAAAAAAAAACAAAAAACAAAAAACAAACCTCCATTATTGTCGTTCAGGTTCTCCTCTTAAATGCCCCTCTTTCTCTCGTCTCTCCTCTCTCTTTCTGTGTGTGTCTCTATGAATATCGTCTTTAATGTATTGATTGGAGAGAGAGAGAGAGAGAAGAGCTTGGTTACGTTATTAGTTAGAGAGAGAGAGAGAGAGAGAGAAGAGCTTGGTTACGTTATTAGTTAGAGAGCGTTATTAGTTAGAGAGAGAGAGAGAGAGAGAGAGAGAGAGAAGAGCTTGGTTACGTTATTAGTTAGAGAGAGAGAGAGAGAGAGAGAATGAGCGAGAAGGTGAGGAGTAGCAGCAACACGCGCACGCGCGTGGGGAAGTACGAGCTGGGGAGGACTCTCGGGGAGGGAAGCTTCGGGAAGGTGAAGTTCGCGAAGAACGTCGAGACCGGCGATTTCGTCGCCATCAAGATCCTCGACCGCAATCAGGTCCTCCGCCACAAAATGGTCGAACAGGTCCGTCCCTCCGTTCATTCCCTGCTTTTTTTTTTTTCCTCTCTCTCTCTCTGTTAATTCAATTTATTAAATATTAAAAGCAAAAAAAAACATGGTTGTGAATGAAGAAGCTCTCTCAATTATTGTAACCGACGTTTTCATTCGTTTCATGCAATCATTGGATGCCACGTGGGTTTTTAAATTTTTACTTGGGTTTTCCTGTTTAAGTTTTTCTTTTCTTTTACTGGTTTTTTTTTCTTCAAAATATTATATTTTTCTTGGTGAGATAGTTTAGTATTATATTAAACCTCTTACATTAGTTCGTAAGTTTATGTTAGTATATTAATAAACTAAACTGTGGAGAGCATGTTAAACTACGATAAAAACAGAAGACTACCTGGGTCAGGGGTGGCAATACGGATCGAAACACGACGACACGATTTGAAAACGACACGAATTTCGTGAGTTTGGGTTGGGAAAAATAGGGGTCGGGTCAAATTCGGATCACCCGAAATTGACACGATAAAAAAGGGTCGTGTTTGGGTTGGGCCCGTAGAACCCGAACACGACCCGTATTTTTTTAGTGTCAATTTCGGGTCAAATGTCGTGTCAGTTTCGGGTCAAATTCGTGTCGCGGATCAATTTTGTGTCGCGAATCAATTTTGTGTTGCGGGTCAATTTCGGTTCGTGTTGTGTCGACCCGTGACGGGTTCATATCGTGTTCGTGTCGCGGTTTGAAGTCATTTTCGTGTCACAGTTCGTGTTCGGGTCGGGGAAGAAAAAAATCGACACGGTTCTAACACGCCACGAACTCGACACGTGACATGAATTGCCACCCCTAACCTGGGTTGTACGGATAAAAATACTTATTTAAACTTTTTTTTATTTATATTCTTTTTTGAGGCGTTTCGAACGCTTTCAGTTGGAATTTTGGAAAAATTTTGATTGAAAATGATTAAATATTTAAAAATATGTATTTAGTTAAAAATGAACTGTGATAAGGTCTCGGAGATATTTACACATATGATTACACTTATATCATAAATGTAGAGTATGAAACTACAATGCCAAGTTTTTTTTTTTTTTTGTTAGACAGTCATTCAAACTCCTTTTTGTAATCCTTTGGCCCCGTTTGGTGACTCCACTCCAGTTGGTGTTTTATTTTATTTATTTATTTATTGGTTTTTTTTCCCTTTAAAATAACCCAATTTCACAGTATATATTTTTCAAATATAAACTTTTCATTTTCAAAGTCGTAAGTCGAAATAAAATTTTTTTTTTTTGAAAATTACATAGAGTGACAAGAGAAGTGAAACAAAATCTATATTGCTATTTTTTTTTTCTACACATTTTAAGTTTTTGCACTATTTAATAATCATATTTCATTTTCAACCAAACTCACATTTTCAAACATTCATTCATTTCCGGTTAAAATATTTTCAAAACTCTAACTTCAGTTGGTGTTCCTGACGCCCCTTTCGTTTTCCTTTATCCGAGTTGAATGTGGGACTAATGAATAGTATTTCTTTAAGCCAAAAAAAAAAAACGAGCAGCGTTTCAGTTTTTACTCAAGTTAATGATCTGGTTTTGTTTGATACTTTCTATTGGCAGATTAAACGAGAGATATCAACGATGAAGCTGATCAAACATCCGAATGTTCTAAAACTTTTTGAGGTAACCATATGCAGCCACTTTGATTTCAATCAATTGCTTGCGTATATATCAAAGCTTGTGCAAAACATGCTCAACATTCGTGTATAATCTGCACATTTTTTTTCCTTTATGCTCATACATAGGTCATGGCTAGCAAAACAAGAATTTATATTGTTCTCGAGTTTGTTGATGGCGGTGAGCTCTTTGACAAAATAGTAAGTTTTTATTTGGTTTTTACTGTATATGTTTCTAGTTTTTCTTGATGCAATTCCATTTTTATGTCCCCTGATATATGCTGTTTACAATCGTGCAGGCCAAACATGGGAGGCTTAAAGAGGATGAGGCCAGAAGTTACTTCCAACAGCTAATCAATGCCGTCGATTACTGCCATAGCAGAGGCGTCTTTCATAGAGATTTGAAGGTCCAACACAGTCCTCGGCTTTTCCCTAGTTCATTGACTGATGGGTTATTTCAGAAACAAGATCTTATGACGTGTTGAAAATTATTTTGATTGGAATGGCGATGTGTCACTAACGATAATATATTATGCTTCATCTTTTGCAGCCTGAGAATCTTCTCCTAGACTCTTATGGAATGCTCAAAGTTTCAGATTTTGGATTGAGTGCGATTTCACAGCAAGTCAAGGTGAGTGTAGCATAATTGATCAAATTCATGAGTAGTAATCATTTCAGTTAAATAGCTAATAGTTGTACTAGACAAGACTCTTTAGCATTGCTTTTGCTTATGCTTTTAGGCTGTAGAAGAAGATAACTAGAAGTAAAAGCTATGGCTTTTAGTGTTTGGAACTACATTTTTGAAAAGAGTTAAACGGGGATAAAATTATATCTAAATTTTCTAGTCAGCAATAAAAATGTTGGAGTTAAGTTTATAAAATTTTATTCAAGCTCTCGTACTAGTTTCAAAGTCTTCTTAGGAAGCTTTTTTGTGGGTTCAAGGTTCTTTCGAAAAATTTTTCCGAAGAGCTTTTGGAATTCTAGGAAGCAATGCCAAACAGGCTTAGTTAAATCCCAAAAGCTCTAATTTAGAGGCTCAATCGTTAATTCTACTTGTCTGCCGTAAACTTTGAAATGTTTTGTACATCTGTGATGGAAAACGTATTGCTTATGCAGAGCTGGATAGAAGGTATGAGGCATTATACAGAGAGATAACTTGTTAAAATTCTTGTCCTTGCAGGAAGATGGGCTGCTTCATACTGCTTGTGGGACACCAAATTATGTTGCTCCTGAGGTATGTACGACAAGTTTATCGTAAAATGGTGGCTTTTTGTTGGCCTACAAAATCTATGCATTTCTCACATGTAGTAGTTTGTGCCAGGTGCTTACTAGCAAAGGTTATGATGGCACATCATCAGACGTTTGGTCTTGCGGAGTAATTCTGTTTGTACTTATGGCTGGTTACTTGCCTTTTGACGAAGCAAATCTCATGGCTTTATATAAAAAAGTAAGTATTTTCAGAGATTTCTTCTACTGTTGAAAGTATCGGGATTGTTTTTTTGACACACTAATGCATGTTAAAAATCAGATTTGCGGGGCTGAATTCGCATGTCCACCGTGGTTTTCACCTAGTGCAAAAAAACTGATAAAGCGTATCCTTGATTCGAACCCTCTCACGGTGAGTTCCAAAGCCCTTTTTACTTTGAACTTTTCTCAGTGTCATCTGTTTTGTTAGGTATATTCTTGGAAATTAGTATTTGGCTTAATGATTAGATGAGAAAGGGAAATTCTAATCTTGTAATGGTGAATTTTGTATCCTAGAAATCATTTTTGTTATTGATTAATAAGCGCCTCTTCTTGCAGCGAATAACAATTTCCGAAATATTGGAAGATGAATGGTTCAAGAAAGGCTACCAGCCACCCCGATTTGAGAAGGAAGAGGATGTGAATCTTGATGACGTAGATGCTGTTTTTAATAACTCGAAGGTGAAAACTTAGTGATATGTCATTTATTTTCTCATGATCAAGAAGTCGAGTGTTGTTTCCTCATAGACTCGTATCAAAAACACATTTTGTATACTGATTAGCGGGACGCGTATGTGTATCTGTAAATTAAAGTATGTGTACATGTATCATTTTTGTATACATGTGTGCACGTACGTGGGTATATGTGTGATGTCTGTATGGTATGTATACATGTATCATGTATGTATGCAGATGTAGGTACGTATGTTAGAATGCATGGTTATCAATTTCCTTTGCAAATTTTTTTTTTTTTTAAATTAATTTGCTAATTTTGCAGGATTGCTTGGTAACGGAAAAGAAAGAGAAACCTGTATCAATGAATGCTTTTGAGCTTATTTCTAGGTCACAGAGTTTCAATCTCGAGAATCTGTTTGAGAAGCAGGTGGTATGTATCATAAGATTTCTCTGGTTTCATGAAGCTCTTTAAATCACAGCTCACAAATATTCCAATAATCATATAAAAGACACCAAATAACTGAAGAAGCTGGTTAATGATCAACTTCTTTTGTGAGATGCCGATGCGATCTTCCATTCTTGTCATGTTGCTTATTTACTGGCTAATCAGTTTTCGCCTCTGTCGATCCTGAATTTTTCGCCATAGGGACTTGTGAAGAGAGAAACCCGTTTTACTTCTCGGCGCCCTGCTAATGAAATCATGGACAAAATCGAAGAAGCTGCAAAGCCTTTAGGATTCAATGTTCGCAAGCAGAACTACAAGGTTAATTCCCCTCCTATCTTTATTTTAGTTGTTTATTTTCTGTGACTGGTTTTATATGCAAGCAAATAAATTTTTGTTTAAAATTTTTCTTATCACACCCTCTATGCTCTATTGTGGTCCGCAAATGGCTGCAGATGAAGTTGAAAGGCGATAAAACCGGAAGAAAGGGGCATCTGTCTGTAGCTACAGAGGTATGCGGACTCGATTATTCTTTGCAACACATGAACTTCTGAGAGCTAAACGACCTTCCAACTATATCTGCTGTATCAAAATAATTGGTGTAATTAGTAGTAGCTTTTCGACTTCAGGTATTCGAGGTGGCTCCATCCTTGCACATGGTAGAGCTTAGGAAAACAGGCGGCGATACACTCGAGTTTCACAGGGTATGTAGTTATCATTTTGTTTCGAGTTTGGTTGGTAGATAGCAACAAAGTTAATCTAATACACTTCGCTCAACTAAGTCTTTACTCGGGTTGGTAACAATAAACAAAAGCCACGAAGTGCAAAAACCGTCTTACTCTTTCCTCTTATTTTCTAACCAAACCGAATGAAACATTGAAGTTGGCCACTTTAAAGGCCGAGTTTTGACTTTTTAGTCATATATAACATGTCACTTTTCTTGCCAAATTTCAGTTTTATAAGAGCTTCTCCTCGGGTTTAAAAGATGTAATGTGGAAATCTGAAGAAAATTCAGAAGTGAGGTAATCTGTCTCTCTCACTCTCTCTCCTCTCTCTCTCTCTCTCTCTCTCTCTCTCTCCATAACACACACATAAGAAATACACATTTGATGGAAGTCACTACAGCCGTTTTTCAGCCATGGGATGTAATCAATCTGGATCATTGAAAGTCGGGGTGACGACAAAAATTTCAACGGTTCATATTGATTTAACCGTGCTGAACCACAAGATGCATCGATAATGGTAAAGTGATGGGTTGTAACATAGTTCTCTGTTCATATTCGATTAACTTACGAATTTCGGTGCAGGTGATGGCAGGAACCATCCCTTTGCGGGTTCAGTTGCTACTTCATTGATAGTTCTGGATGAACTTTTCCAATGTGCGCATTTAATTTATGCGCACCGTGCATTGCAAGTACAGCATCGTATGATGGGCAATCCAATATTCTAAGATATGGAAGCTCCGAACCAAGTCAACTTTTGTAGTTAGTTAGACTGCAGTTGAACCATTTGAAATCCTCATGATTGAGTGAGCCTTTGGTTCTTTCCCTCAAAATACTCTTTTTTTTTTTTTTCCTTTTTTTAATAGGAACTGAATCCAATTATTTATCAAAAAAAGAAAAAAAAAGTTCATAAGGGTACTGCAGGGATTTCATTATAATGGCTTTTTAGTGGAAGAACATTTGTTCAGATTTTCTTGTTATTATTCCCTTTGATTTTTAAGAAGTCTTTCTAGTGAAATTTTGCCCCTTAAACGACACATTCCAAACAAAATCTTGAAATTATGCTCTCCATTCTGAGTTTGTTATTTGCATACAACACCAATAGGCCCAAAATACAACCAAAAATAAGCTAAATGAAAGTTGATTCAACTTCTTCGTTCGGGAAAATATTTATTGTAGAAAAAGTTTGAATGATGATTCAAACTCACGACACCTATTTTCTTTAAAGTTTTGCATAATGCATCTGAGAATCACTAGGAACTTGTGTATATATGTTCTCTATAATTGGAGGATATTATTGCTTGTGAAAATAATACAAATAGAGACACACAAAATGATTACGTATTATTATGTTTATGTCTAATTGACCCCCCTAAAAACTTCATCTTCAGAAAACTACACGATGACAGAGTAAAAGTTAATCACAAACAACCAAACACCGCCTTGTCCCTTACGAAATGACATTATATATATATATATATATATATATATATATATAAAGTCGGCATGAGTTATAGACCCTCTAATAGTATGATTTGGGGGTAACCATAATTGTGAAAATGTGAAACCAATTTTCTGTGTAAACAAAACTTAATAGGACCACAATGATACTTGCACTTTATAATTGAATGTAGTAGTTTCTGGTTAGAAAGATGTAGTTGGGAGTCACACGTTCTTCTTCACCCGTTTTATTTATTTATTTATTTTTTTTTTTTTGAACTTTTCTTTTTCAATAATTGATTGAAAAATAATAGTAATAAAGTGAAATCATGTACTTGGAAATTGTCTAATAAAAAACTAGAATGGACAGACGGTCTATGCCCCAAGGTCGATGATTGGATGTATTGTGCCCGGCTAGTACGGTAGCATATTCCAAAATAAAATTGCTTCAAAATCAAGATTTTTTTTTCTCTCCCTTTTCTTTCTTTAATTATTTTTAGCAATAATAAACAGAGATTTACGGTGTTCTCGATTCGATTTAATTCAATTCAGTTTGGTCGGGCTTTGACCTAATTATTGGACTAAACCAAACAGAAGAGTCATTCAAAAACGGCAAGACCACTGGCTTGAGATTGAAGTTTGCAACCCTAACTTGTATGATTACTTCCAGAAAAAGAAAAAGAAAAAAAAATCTGTTTTATCACGTCATTCAAAAATGGCTGGCTTTTGTAGTTAATAGTTTAATGCAGAAAGGTCAGTTATTTTTTGCTACTTATTTGCTCGTTAAAAAGAAGGAATACACACACACATACATATATATACATATACATATATATAAGATTCTTCTATCATTCGGTGGAATGAACCCTTAGGGTTCGTTTGGTTCCCCATTCCAAATTAAAATTTTCATCTCAGTTTTTATCTTTTTCTGAAAAAATTTTTTATTTTTTCTGAAAAAATTTTTTGTTTTTTCTGAAAAGTCAACAAAAATTACTATTTAAATTTAAAATTTTCAACTCAAACCGTTTCACCAAACGGACCCTTAATATAATTTTTTTTTTAAAGGGATGGATTTGACTTCTCAGTAGAGAAGTGACAAAAGAATCAACCATTACTATCCTGAGATTTTTCTACAAACAATGCAGAAGCTTTGGTGGGATACGGATAAGATCAAAAAGTCCATCATTGCGGCGCTTCTAAATTCCTGATCGAGCCTTGCTGAGAGTGAGTTTCATAGTTGATTAAAAAAGATATGTAATAATCAAAATCTACTACTTAAATTGGAGTATCAACTGCTACTTAAATTGACATGTATATGTAAATTCCTTTTTGACTCTTTTTAAATAATATATGTATATGACTTCCTTCTTTTTTTTTTAATGAAAGATAAATATTTTAATTTATCAAAATTTGATACATCAGAATGGATTAAAATTCGATGCAGAACAAATGTAAATGCTCTTCTCAAATATATTTTTGTATAAATGTATTTTTTTTTTTTTTTGTGATACATTTGTGTGTGAGTGGTCAGGAAAAGGATGTGAAAGATGCGTCAATAATAGTTACATTTTGACAGAGAAGTCACCTCAACCTAATGCGGTACCGATGGATCGCTAAAATACATATAAAATAGAATTTAGAGACAATATTTGTTTAGCCTTGTATGATGATATTTCGTGTGGCGATTATTTCCTTTCACGAAGATCGGTCCAATTGCAGTGGAATATGTTGACCCCAATTTGGTTTTCCACAATTATATCAATCAATTATTTCACTCATGGGACCTAGCAATTTTATATGTGAGTATTTTATGTGCTGAATTATCAGCCAATTTTAGTTTAAATTGCATTTCCAAAAAATGTAAAATGAAGTACGTGAGCTTTCAACTTAAGCAACTAAAATTATACAAAAATGTGTGAAATTTCATGTGTACGAATCATTTTAGATATGCCTCGAAGTAGTGATTAATATCATACATTACTATTGTAAGTTAGTATTCATGTTTTTCTTTTTTCTTCTTTTCTTTTTTTTTTCCCTTTAATTTTAACTTGATATGAGAGAATTTAAACTCTGCACTTCTTTTAGTGGAATTAAATATAAAATTATCGCTAAACTATAGACTAGTATTATAATGCTTTGGAGACCACAAAAATCCTTTACACAAACTACAATGTAAATTTAGTAATAGTGATCAAAAGTTATCTGTTTGAAAATTCTGAGCTAATGACTGAATGTATTGGAATATTGTCCTTGGAGCTGTCATGACTAATCCGATAGAAACAAGTCTTGACTTGAACATGAGATGTAAATTAATGACTTGTTCATGAGATGTTAATGACATTTGGAGACCCTAAAAGTCTTTTACACCAACTACGATGTAAATTTGGTAGTAATGATCATAAGTTATTTGCATAAAAATTTTGATTTAATGACTGAATGTATTGAAATATTTTCTTTGGTGCTGTCAAGACTAATACGGTAGAAACTGGTCTTCACTTGAAAACGACATGCTTCTTTCGACCTTATTATTTTTGGCCGCCCCAAATCCACTCAATTTTTAAACCTCTCATTCATTAACATTGTTTCACTATCTTTTTCTTCCTAATTACTACGTACTTTGCCACTAGAAAAAAAAAAAAAAAAAACATATATATATATATATATATGTAATATGACTTGAATACTATCATGAAATGTGGCAAACATAAGCAAATGTGACATTAATTAATTGAAATCCTTCACGAGACTATTATATTGTTTGATATAGGCAAATCCAAGTCCAACGTTCCTCAAATCATTGGTACAAGTTAATTAATTAAAAAATTAAAAAAAAATTTCTGTGTTTTAAGTTAACAAATAAAAGGGTTATAAACTTTCATTCTCAGTCCTTGGATAGAATAATTTAAAGACTATTGATTGCTTTAAAACGTTAATAGTTTGTCATCTATGAATGCCTTTGACAATATACTATTAGATAGAAATTAGAGCACTCATTAAAATCCGTTTATTAGGAATTAAACGGAAAATGCCAATGAACCAAACACGAAACACACTAACTACTTGATTGAAAAATTGGCTTCAAAATTGCCAGGAATAAAAGATAAGGTTTAAATTAATTTTTTTGTTACCTACGTACGATATCTCCAAGTTGGTTGAGTTTACAAGCATAGTAGATGGCTAAAGCTTATAGTTAAAGAGTTATTTTATGAAATTGAATAGCCTAATTAATACTACTAGTTGGAATAAGGTAGTTTAGAACTTGGGAAACAAACAAGTCCTACAATTACCCAACAAATATCAAAATATAGATATAAATTTATCTGATATTTGCTAAAAAGTCTATGGTTAGAAATAAAAAGTTCACTTTTTCCCTATTTCGAATTGTGTTTATTTCACGTGGATTACAATTTTTTATTTGCAACGTGTTTTGAACAGTTTAGGGGCACCAAAGTTTGACTATGGCTTAGTCATTTATTGTACCTTGCTGGCTAGTCACTTGCACCCACCGGCCATTTTGTGACATTTCCAATAAAAACTCTCCTCTCTTTCTCCTAGTAATTTCCTTGGCTCCACCTATTTCTTTCTTTTTTTCTTTTTTCCTTTTTTTCCGAAAAGCCAGTTGATAATTACTTAAGAAAGCAATTATGAAAAAGAGAATCAATTTGATTGACATATAACAGAATACGTTAGGGATACATATGTAATTACGAATTGTCAAAAGGTGCTTCATCAAATTTGTTCATACTTGCATGTTGTTTGATTTCTTATAAATATGTTTTCCTCTATATATATTAAAAACTAAAATAAAATAAGTAGTGTTCTCAACCCAGTAATTTAATAGGAGAGTCCACTAGTCACACAAATAGGGTGAGAATGATCTAGATTCTAAATCTTTACTAGCTAACAAATCACAAGTTTCAAGAACATAAAACATTAATTTTAATCTTTCTTGGTAAAGATAGCTTGAACTTAAGACTTGATAAAAACGACCTCCTTGTCACCATCATCATGATGTTAGATTTCTTATATTATTGTTATGTGCTTTAACCTTCAATTATGGACAATAAAAACAATAATTAGATTGGGTGTGAAAAAGCACTCTATTGGTGTTTTATTAACTCTACCCGCTTTTGTTATTAAATTCCATCAAAACATTGATATAATTTAACAATAAAATATATATATATATATAATTAACTGAACATGTGTTTGAACATCATTTCAAAAGTTGTAACTTATTTTTGTTTTTGTTTTTGTTTTTTTTTTCCTGAAAATTTTAATTAGTTTTTGAAAAATCAAACAATTACAACTCAAAAAATTCAACTCCAACCAGGATACCAAATGCAAGTTAATTCACCGTCAAATAATTTGAAAGTGTATAGAATCAAAAGTAATGATCATTTAATAAACATCTATTAATTAAGCTTTGCTTGAAAGAAATATACATATCACTTTACGCTAGTTTAGTCACTTACCCCTCTCACTCATCAACTACATCATAACAAAACGTCTCCAAAATCAGAAGTTTAGAGGTTTTTGGGCTTGAAAATTAAATTAGTAGTCTCTACAAAAAAAAAACAAAAAAACAAAAAAAAACAATAATTTCGTGATTATGATCTGTAGCCACACCATTCTCAGGGTAGTTGAGCTATCTATCCTCCCTGGGAACCACCCAAAAACATTAATTCCACGGCTCTCTTCAATTATATCCCCCCCAAAAACCCCCTTTTCTGATCTTCCCACTTGGAAAATTGGATATTTATACTCCACCCCTTGTGGTTTTTGCTCCTCCATTCCTCATTTTAACTTTCAACTTCTAATTTTTCTCTCTTATTTTTTATTCTCTCTCTCCCTCTCTAGACCCAACCTACTATTTTAAGACGTGTAGGGCTTATATTTCTCTATTCTCTCATTTGTTGGGTATTTGTAGTTGAGCTTCTTATACACCCTGGAAAAGTCCCTTTTTTTTATTTTTATTTTTATTTTTTTTTTCTTTTTTGTTTTTTTATAAGTCTCAACAATACCCAAATACACTAGCAAACACAAGCCAAGACCTCAAAGAGGAGAAAAGGTTATGGATAATAGTACTAGTAATAGTATAGATATGGATAAGGAGAGGCTCACGGCGGAGATGGCCTTCAAAGACTCTTCCTCCGCCGTCATCCGAATCCGTCAACGGCTGCCGGACTTCCTTCAGTCCGTCAAGCTGAAATACGTCAAACTCGGCTACGGCTATTCATGCAATCCAGCCACTATTGTCATGACCCTACTGTTCCTACCCGTCCTTTTCTGTCTAGTAACTCAGCTAACCGGTCTAGAACTAGACCGGGTCTCGGAGCTCTGGACCAACCAAGCGCTCCGGCTCGAGAGCATCGACGCGGCTACAAGACTCTCTGGCTTCGCCCTCCTCCTCTTCCTCTTCGGCCTGTACTGGGCCAAGCGGTCGACCCCGGTCTACCTCGTCGACTTCGCCTGTTACAAACCGGAGGACGAGCGGAAATTGTCGGTCGAGTCGTTTCTGAATATGTCGGAAGAGAGCGGTTCGTTCACGGAGGATACTCTCCAGTTCCAGAGGAGAATCTCGACCCGGTCCGGTCTAGGGGACGAGACGTACTTCCCGAGAGGTATCACTTCCCGACCGCCGAGGCTGAGCCTGGCCGAGGCCCGGTTCGAGGCCGAGCAGGTGATGTTCGGCGCGTTGGACGCGCTGTTCAAGAAAACAGGAGTCGAACCGCGGGAAATCGGAATTTTGATAGTGAATTGTAGCCTCTTTGTCCCGACGCCGTCGCTGGCCTCCATAATCGTCAACCACTACAAGCTCCGAACCGACATTAAGAGCTACAACCTCGGAGGAATGGGATGCAGCGCGGGGCTAATCTCCATCGACCTGGCGAAGGACCTCCTCAGAGCGAACCCGAACTCCTACGCCGTCGTGATCAGCACCGAGAACATAACCCAGAACTGGTACTTCGGCAACGACCGGTCGATGCTCCTCTGCAATTGTATATTTCGGATGGGCGGCGCCGCCGTGCTGCTCTCGAACCGGTCACGTGACAGGTCTCGGTCCAAGTACCAGCTCGTACACACCGTACGGACGCACAAGGGCGCCGACGACCGGAACTACAACTGCGTGTTACAGAGGGAGGACGAGAAGGGTACGGTCGGAGTGTCGCTGGCGCGTGAGCTGATGGCGGTGGCAGGAGACGCGCTGAAGACGAACATAACCACCCTTGGACCGCTGGTTTTGCCGCTTTCGGAGCAGTTCCTGTTCTTCGTGACTTTGATACGGAGGAAGATGTTCAACAACTCGAAGGTGAAGCCGTACATTCCGGACTTCAAGCTGGCGTTCGAGCACTTCTGCATCCACGCCGGAGGGAGGGCGGTGCTGGACGAGTTGGAGAAGAATCTCCAACTCAGTGAGTGGCACATGGAGCCGTCGAGGATGACGCTCCACCGGTTCGGGAACACGTCGAGCAGCTCTCTGTGGTACGAGCTGGCGTACACGGAGGCAAAGGGTCGGGTCGGGAGGGGAGACCGGGTCTGGCAGATTGCGTTCGGGTCGGGTTTTAAGTGCAACAGCGCCGTCTGGAGGGCGCTCCGGGAAGTCCCCGCCGCCGTCGGGGAGGAGTGCGTCGGCAACCCCTGGAATGACTGCGTTCATAGGTACCCGGTCAAGGTCCCCACTGCTTAGTTGTTGATTCAAGGGGAGGAGCTGTCCAGGTGGCGGATTGTGACTGGTTGACGATGTCCACGAGGGAAAAATGTTTTCTTGTCGGGACTTCATTTTATAATTATTAAATACTCCAATTTAATAATTTTATATATATATATATATATTTAGTTTCGTTATTTGTCTATGATGTATGGAAGGAGATCAATGCTCTCGTTTATAACTAGGACAAACGTTGAAAGAATGTATGCAACCCAAAAAAAAAAATCCCAAAAAAAAAATTCTGGGAGTGTACTCACAACTTTTCAAACTTCCTAATTAAGTTGGAAAGAAAATTTTATGTTTTGTTTGGTAATTAAGTTTAACTCTAATTAAATTTTAGTTTTTATTTTAAAAAAAAAAATAAAATTTTTAACTAATTTTTAAAAAATCAATCAAACTTTAATTTAAAAATTTTATCTCCAATCGACAAACTAAACACAAGCTTAAATTTAAGTTATTTTTATACTTTGTAAACATATTATTCCTCATCGTCTTCTATTGATGCATCACTGCCTCCAAGTATTATTGTTTGCAATAAAGGTTTTTACATCAAAAGTAATAGAATTAGTTTCGAAATACTTTTTTTCATAAATGTTTCTTTTAGACGGCTATTAAACAGAGAATGATTTTAAAATTACAGTCATTTAATGTTATTTTGGCCATTTCTTCTATAAATTATTAATAAAACACCATTTGTGTAACAAGTAACAACATAAAAGGTCAAGATGGAGTGACGATAAAGGTCAAAAATCATGAATCAATATGAAATTAGATGTATAATTAAGAGAAAATGACCCTTTATTTCTTATTTCGACTAATCACACATCTGCATGCTAAATTCAGACTTGAAAATTATTTATGTGATCACTCAAATTGATAGTTTTTTTTTTTTTTAACTCAAATTTACAGTTAACTCGCATTATTGTCCGTATGTCAAGTTAGGAGGATCGTCAGATCGTACAAATAAAGATCCCTAAAAAACTGTTTAAAAAAAAAAAGATGTTTTTTTAATTATTTTTTATTCTTTTGACACTTTTGAATCATTACTCTACTTTCCTTCCAAAAAAAAAAAATTTAAATATCTATAGTATACTTTTGGGTATCAAAATCAAAATTTCATCGTCCAAATAATTTATCAGTCATAATCACTACAAAGATTTCAACGAGAGGACTCTAAAGTGGACGGAAATAGCCTGCTGAGTTGAGACTGCGAGCACCCCAGCCGCCATAGAAGAGAAAGCAAGCATGTGGAAAATCCCGGCCCACTCTGCCTAGCTTCTAGATGGACCAGTATTTTTGACTGATTAATTTGTCACCATTTCTCTCATATATTCTACCCGAGCGATTTCACACGAGAGAACGTGAATAATATAAATTTTAAATCGTTAAATCACATAATAATTATACAAAAAAAAAAATTACGATTTAAAATCTAATTTAAACACGTTTGATAGATAAATCATATCTGAATTGATATTATCTGATACGATTTATAAATAAATCGGCACGAACATTACTCAATGACATGAATTATCATCCTTAGTTTGTAATTCATCAATAAAAAAATATATTAATTAATTATACTTGCACTATATTTGTCGGTGGAATTTAATGCAACTTCTGAATTTGTGTAATCCCATTTGCATTTGCAACAAGAAGTAGATTATTAATGTCTTTTATAGAGTATTACTATTGGATTTAACTACTAAGTTTGTCTTTTCTTTTCTAGAGTAATATTATAATTAACGGTCTACATGTTTTACATATTAAAATCCAATCAAAATTTCATCAACTAAAGAATATTATTTATAAATTAAGACTCAAATCAACAATCAATTTGTATTAGGGTCAATATTTGATTTTGAAGTCTTTTGATTTGGTCAACTGCTAAGGAAGTCGATTATGACGAGAAAATATTAAGCGAAATGCGGAAATGAAACGAAGATATAGAAATTAATTTTTATAAAAATTGGCCTATAATGTATAGGTTACATCTTTTGTAAAGTCTTCAGGGATTTTCCACTATACTGATGCGAAAATGTTACAATGAGTTGTTGTGAGTAAGAAAAAGTAAAGAGAAGAGCGAATTATATATGAAAATAACAAAGTAAAAATAAGGGAAATATTGCAGATAATGCGTTTGCATGGCTGTACCCTGTGCATGTGAAGCCTTCCTCTATTTATAAGTGAAGAAGAATGAGGCTTGTTTCCCCGATTCTGCAGAATTTTGGTTTAGTACTGATCATTTGTTTCCTTTTATAGCTTCCGCATTTGACTCTTTTAGGGCCCATTTCAGGTGCCGTTTGGAGACGGTGTTTTGGAGGTTGGAGATGGTTTGAGTTTTGAAAATATAGTTCGGTGAAAATAAACGGTTTAGAGTGAAAAAATCCAAAAACTTAAAACGCATTTGGAAAAAAATTAGCAATGGATCTTGTTTCGTTCATCTCAAAATTCTATACAATTTGAAAAAAAAAAATCATCTCATTTCAACTTAAAATAATAAAATTATAGACTTTTAAGGTTTGAGTTTTTTGAGAATATTTAGAAAAATAAATAGTAAAATTAACGATAAAGTACAAAAAAATTGTTTGGAAATATTATTTCCAAATGTACCTCAAACACCACCTTAATTGAGGATTTCACAGATCTGACGTTCGTTCTTTGGGAACGTCTGAGAAATATCTCTTGAAGATCCACTTCTTCTTGATAAGTCAATTGGCTGCCTGAGGAGTCGAACTTATTTGTCGTAGAGTCGATCTTGTCTCTCAAGAAGTCGACACAGTTACTGGAATTTGTCTTCTTAGAAATTATTGTGACTCGTATTTTGATATTCAGATGAGTCGAATTGACACATATATGCTAAAAGATAAGATATGAAATTTGATTTCGAGAATAAAGGAAAAAAAAAATTGATTCAAAACAACATCTTTTTCATTTTTTCCCTCTTGAGCACGCGTAAGATTCTCATTATTTTTCCATGTTATGTAAATTAGATAATGTAATATTCATTTCACAAACAAACTGGTCTTTGTACTGGCAAAAACACCGTGTGTATGACATGACATTAATATGCCAGCTGTTAATTACACGGTGCAACTTGCACTGTCCTGCACGTGATTTTTTTAATATTAGAACTAGTTATAGACAAGTCCCACACACGTTTAATCAATTTGTTAAATTAAAATTAATTATGAAGTATTATTAGAAAATAATTGTTCTTAAAATCTTGAGGAGAAAAAAATTAAGTAGCAACAAATTAAAGAGGAGTTAACAAATCATGTAAAAAATTAATTAGATGATGCTATGAGAAAATAATAATTGAAATGGTAAAAAAAAATATCTAAGTAAGGATGCATTTACAAAAAATTTACTTCAATTTGAACAAAAAAGAATGAAAAATAAAAATTAAAAATTATGAAAGAGAGCAAACAAAGAATAGTTCGACACGCAGATAAAAGTGAATAATAATTTTAAAAAGTAAAAAGAAAAAATATATATATCAAAATTTTTATATAATTTGAGTCAGTCTTTAACTAAGATCAGATATTACGAGAAATAATAGCTGAGAATCTGAGATGATCATGAAAAAAATAATAATAAGTATGCACTTATATGAAAGAATTTTTTAAATAAAGTAAAGGAGAAAAAAAGAAAGAGAAAAAAAAAAAAGAAAAGGGAAAGAATGACAGAGAATTAAAAAAAAAATGAGGGAATGGCATGTGCAGAAAAAAATGAGGATTTTTTTTTGACTTTTTTATATATGTTATAAGATGCATAAATGATGAGGTTTTATAGGTCGGCCAAACAGTGGATAACAAATGTCTTTCAGTTTTCAATTTGCAAAATGCCGCGTGCCACCGGCATGTATACAGGGAGAGATCTATTATCCGGAACCTAATAAAAACATTATTTATATTTTTTTTATCATATATTATAACAATTAAGTGATTCTTATATAATTTTTTTTTAATGATACACTTGTTATTGGTACGATTATCTTAATAGTTTCATGCAAAAATTTTATAAATATGAAATTACATATAAATTTACTAGTTATTATAAGTTTTTTAATATAAAATAACAATTGTTAGATATATCCGGTACTAAATACAAGATATTTTTTATATATTTAGGAATATTATAACAATTAGGTAATTTCAATAAATTATCTTTCGGTGAATTTTTTTTTTTTTTTTTTTTGCATCAGTATCATTACACGACTTTAAATAAAAAATTACATGTGAATCAACTCATTATAAATTTTTAAATAGACTTCCAGATGTATACGTTCACTAGATACAAAAATCTTTCTTATGTGTGTGTATATATAACTCGGGGATTGAAATTCATCTCGTGATGTGAATCTAATACGAAATTACTGTTAAATTATATTTGCAATTACTATATATATATATATATTGATTTACTCGTTAATGTGAAAAAACAATGCATTATTGGACTAAATTTTTTCTGATGAAAGCGTTACTAGACTAAATCAGCCTTGAACAACAAAGGCTATAAAGAGCATGACATATAATTGTCAAGTCGTGGAACCTAGTTAACACCCAACGAAAAAACGCTAATGCAGAGACAAATACCTTAGTGAAAAAAACACATAGAGTTTTGAAGGTGTACGATTTCTATTATAAATTTCTTGGTCATGTTGAATTATGACAGCAGTTAAAATAAGATATAATTTCACATTAAGACGAACTTGTATAAAAATTTAGGTGTTTTATTTTTTTTTTTCCTGCAATTTTATTGCTATAAGTGATACAGAATTATGGTAACTAATTCCTAATAATAATTCATAAAACAAGATCCAACTGTCAAAAGAACATTAATGGGCCAACTGTTAATTAATCACCTGCCTGCATTGATTGTTGACTCGTAACTGATACAATTAATATTAATGATTTACTAGTTAATTTTCACATTGGCTTCCATTAAATTATTAAGAAGGTTTCTGTTCTTCATACGTGTAGCCTTAAACAATTTTGCATTTATTAATATTTATTAATGCTCCATCTGCTAACTTCTACTTGCCACTTGATATATTGTTCAACTTAATTCCTTTTTTGATTCACTAAATATTAAATAGTGCAGATGTCTAGGCGCAAAATCTGAATCTTGTCGAAATTAGTAACTTGTTCAAACTAAGGGTTCAATATTTGATCCATAACGTCCAAAATATTTTATATACATGTATATCATATATACATATATATGTATAAATGGTGTTTCCATGCCATTTTCAGTATTCTTTTTACACAATATCCAAAATCTTTTATATATACATGTGTATCGTATTATTTTCAGTATTCTTTTATATATCTCACCAAATACATATGTAACGACTCATACCTTCTTTTAATATGATATTATCCGTTTTGACCTTCGTACTCACACGGTTTTGTTTTTGGGCTCATCCCAAAAGGTCTCATACCATTAGGAGGTGGTCTCTTTTTTTATAAACCATCATATATATTCATTCTCAAGAAATATAGAATTGCACAGTTTATTATTTTCTTTGTAAGGATTGATAACTATCACAATATATTTATAATTTTGAAACTGAATAATACATGTACTGAAATTATAAATAGGAAGGCAAGTAGATAAAAAATAAAAAATAAAACAATCTGAAGGCAATGTACATATATTTAATTTGTTAGTTTATTGTTAAGAAGATAACTGGTAGGGATTTATTTATTTATTTTAGTTTTGGGGAAGAGATAAGTTTTGGCTAGTAGGAATTGTGAAGGAAACACCTACTAGGCATGTAGCGACATGAATTTTCGAACTGTTAACTAACTTATTTATTTTTAATTCATTTAGTTTTAATACTTATTTATGTTAGATAATAAACATCCTATTCAAATTTATACTTAGATAATATTTAAAAAGATATAACGTCGTGTAAGTTAAAAGAAAAGACTCTAAAGTCTTTTTCTTATAAAGTACTCCTACTAGTTTAGTAGTACCAAAATATTGAAAACATATATATAAATATAATCGATACAAAATAATTTAAGAAATCTAAATGCGAAAATTAAATTCGTGGTGGTATCCTATTCCCTTCCTTCATTGCCTCTGCACCGCTTCGCTAGTCCAAAAAATATCTAAGTGACGGGTGCTTACTCGCGTTACCTATAGCACGAACACACACATATGAGCTTTCGCTCAACAAGTATAAAATATATCTAACAAAATATTTTCATAGACCATACCATCACATGTCACAACATGAATGTTCAAAAATATATGTGATCTATGTGTATTCAATTATACTATATTATATTTATATATCTTGTCTACTTAAGGGTCCATATGTTATACTCATATGTGCGCAACCAATAGGGACTTGGGGGAGTGACCCTCCAACAACCTCCAATGTCATAATTCATAACTTTTATTTTTATCATATCCACTCACTAATTGGATATTGGTACATCACTTAATGCTAATTTTCATTAGTATCATTCTTATTAATTGTGACAATATGAAGATTTACATGTCACTATACATCTATTATTATGGCTTAAATATCTATAAGATATGTTGCTCATATTAGTACAAGAGAAATTATATATGTCAAATGCTTAATCAATGCAATACATATAACGCATACATTCATCACATCATCAAAGCAAATCATAGCAAATATAGAACATCAATAAGGAAAACATTTTGTTACATGCTGTAGGTAAGGTTTGTACTTACTTGTCTTATATGCTTAAACTTCTGAAGTAATACCTCACACTATGTAAGTTTGGTGAATTGTCTTGATTTACCAATACCTCGATATTATAGCGAATCATTGTTATATATATAATATTATTATTTTATAAATTAAGATGAGCTTAATTTTCTTGCATCATAATTAACCTTAATAATTAATGAATTAATTATTAAGTATTAAAAAAATTTTCTTTTAATTATTATTTAATTAATGTAATTTTAAATTAATTGATTAATTAATCAATTAATTAGTTAGTTAGTTAATTAATTAATTAATAGTTAATACTCAATTTTAAATAATTATAAATAAATTACATAATTTAATTGACTAAATAATAACTATATCATTAATAATTAATTATGTTACTTAAATATTCTTTCTCATATAATAATTTTCAATTATTCATTTCTTATATTATTAATTAATAATTAGATTATAATAATAATTAATGTTTAATTAATATTTGATTAATCATCCAAAATTATATTAATAATTTTCTCAATATTTAATAATTAATTAATCTCTAATTAATCACGCATTTCAATTATATAGTTACTCAATATAATACTCTTACTTACACAACTAATAATCATTTTTTAACTCTTATAATTAATTAATTTAATTAATTACTAATTAACCTTCTTAACATATAAATATATCAATTAGTTTATTAATCTATTTCATAATTAATTAATTAATCTTCATTACCTTGGTGACAATGAGTTACTTAAGTGTCTACCCCTAAGTGGGTTGTCTTCCATTTAATATTGGGCTTGTAAGGCTCAATCTCGTTAGTCATGGTCATTAAGTTGGGCTCATATAGTCTCTTGGTGTATGTCTAGTAATCCTCTAGTTTACTTTGTCTTGGCCCATCTAAAACTTGTGATTCAACTTTATAAAGTTAGAGTTTTCACATTTATTTGATCATACACGTAATATCAAACTCATTTCATCAATCTTTATGTCCATATGTTATGACTTACACTTAGGTCACATTTTTAATGTTTAATCATTTTGTCAGTATGAGGTCTTAATTTGTAAGATTTATTTAAATTTATGTATAATTTCGTTTTAGATACTTGATGACCTGTTGGAAGGTCTGAAATATCTAATTTCTGCTCTTATAATTTATTTTCCAAAATCTTAAAGGTTTCAGATCTTAGTATGGATGTTTTCCTTAGTGTCCCATAATAAAATCTCAGTTTACCATATTTCAATTTAATGTTGTGTGATTTATTAAAAATTATATAGTTATCGATTTTAATATATGATAGCTCATTTCAAAGCTTAAGATATCTAATTTACAACCATAAAGTTCTTTTCTTAATATTTTGAGCTTTATATGCCATGTAATTAGGTTTTATTACTATTGGTATCATGTATGTACCATATGTCCATATTTGTAGTTAAATTTAAAAACATCATAACAATTCACTTACAAGTCCAAATAAGACAAAAGATATGTCATTGAAAACTTATAATGTCTAGTTTATGCCCTAAAAATAGTTTTATAAAACATTATGGTTTACTAACCCAAAACATACAAAACTCGTGGCTTGTTTAGGATTCCAATAAAACCTCTTAGTTCATAGTCTTAATTTCATATTTATCCATTTAAGGCGTAAGATACCTTATTGGAAAGCTTAAAGAATCTAGTTTTTAGATTTATAATTTATAATCTAAGATTTTGAGCTTAAGGGGTTCAGATTTCATAAAACCTGTGGCTAGACTCTACCACAGTGGTTCTTTTTCTTTCTAGTTTTGTGTCACAATTTCAACTGCACCTAACTTTAGACACACATAAGCAAACCAAGTGGCTCGAAAGCCTAAAATGAAGCTTATCCTCTGTAGAATTTTATCATATAATTTATTTTTCATATCAAAGTTTCTAACTAATGTCATATTATCACAACACCCACAAACTCTAACAAAGTTCGTAGATCTTACCGAAATACTCTGTGGATCTTCTAAGACCTCGGACCTCTAAAGTTCTTCCCAAAACCTTTTTCTTGGTAAGAAGGAGTCTAAGATTAAGATTCTAACTACATAGCATGCTTTAGTTCTCTAAAATGACCAAATCACAAAGAGAACCACTAAGTTACCTACAGTAACATGTCCTTTATCTCCACTTTATACTTTTTCGAACTTGGTAATAGGGCTGCTTGGAGCTTGAAAATAGAAGGAGGAGGATGTTAGAGTGGTGTTGGAGATGAGGGATAGTGTTATGGGTTTTGGGGCTCGGTGAGGCTAGAAAAGACTAGGTTTTTTAGCTTAAACTTTGTGTGAATAAAGTGAGATGCCAGGGGCTTATATTCAACTAATATATGCTTTAAGAAGAGCTATATTTTGAAGGGTAAAAGTGGAAAATATTGGCTAATTCCCACCTTGCATTGTCACTACTTGAGGGAGGGGTTTATGTGAAAATTTTGTTTTACAAAGTGTAAGACAAGTGGTCACTTTCACTTGTACCTTGTTTGTGTCCTATTGCCAAAACAGCCCACTTAAGCTCTTACTTGATCTTGCATGCATGCGCACATTCCCTTTTCATCTTGATTCAAATCTCCTTCTACCTTTTCTTTGACCACCAAACCGATTCTCTCTAGCTCTCTCTCTCTCTTTTTTTTTCCTTTCTTTTTTCCAATTTTTCTAACCGTTGATCAAGGGTTGTCATCTTTGTATCAACCATTGGATCTTCTACTATACCAATCCTTGACCTAAACTCTTATTGGCCACTTAGTATCTAAAAATTGACCATTGATTTATCTAGGATCCCTTCACATAAATCTACACCATTGATTTCAAATCTAATCATAATTCTTGATCAATCATTCACCTTTTGATTTACTCCTAATTAATCTTAACCATTCATCTTTTATCTGTGACACATTAATTTTTTCAATTACACTCTCAATACTTAAATATTGATATAACCAAAATAAATACTAAAATCATCAAATTGACCTACTAATAATAATTGGGGTTCCTGTCCAAAAATTAATATTTATCCCTCTAATACGACATAATATTTTTTTTCATATAAATTTATACGTGTATCTATAATTTCTCATTTAAAAAGAAAAATTTAACATTGTTAGAGCATCAACATCATCATATGGATGATACATGTAAAATCATTCATGATCTTGAAATTTGATATTCATTAAAAAATTCATTAGAAGTATATTAATGAAGGAAATTCATGATAATAATTTATGAAATCAAGTTTATGAATTTCTAAGATGTTACAAGGCATCGATCGAAATTTTGACGTAGTAGTATCCCAACATCGGAAATTCGATACTAAAAGGGAAGTCCCGATTATCAGATTACGACATGGTGTTGCTCAATTTTTTTCGAGTCACGGATTATTATTATTATTTTGTTTATTTTTTTGGGAGATAAATGTTGAGAATTTTTTGGTTTAAACTTTTTTTTATTTAATACTTTTATAGATGAACGTATATATATATATATATATATATATATAGATTAGTAAGAACTTAATTTTAGTTGCTTCAAAACTTTGACCGCTTGGTGGTTATTTTTGTACCGTTCTTACAAACATGAGAGCATTTTCTCAATTAGTTTATCCTAAAAGTGAAAAATGTGAGATTTTGACAGAAAGTAGGAGATATTTAGAGAACTTTCATTTTATTTATTAGTTTTATCATTATATTGACACAAGTGTTCTAAGAATGTATAACTTTCAAATTGAAATCTAGAACATAAAAATGACAAAATTAACCCTAGTTAGGGTAATTAGAGTTCAATACCTTTTTTTTTTTTAAGGAAAGACTGTTATGAGACAAATTATTAGTTAAAAAATTGATTATACAAGGTTTTAAAATTAGGCACTAAAATGATATTGCACTTCTTATTGAAGGACAAAAAAAGTTCTTAAAAAAAAAAAAACATATAGGAAAGCGGCTCAGAGTGTAGGCTTTAGGCATACTAGGAAAGGACCAAAAAAAAAAAAGGGGAGAGTTTTTATTGTCTTTTTGTTTTGTTTTTGAAAATGCTTTTTTCAGTGTGGTATGTCTACAAAAAACGGGAGAAAATTCTATGGAATATCCTAATTTCCGTCCACTTTCATACTTTCGTGTTAGTTAATCAACAATCTAGCCCTTGATTGATGATCTAGCACTTGTTTGTTTCATGGTTTTGTCCATTTTGGTCCTGTTTCATCTCCCAAATGATATTTTGTTTTTACTGACCCAGTCCATTTTCAGAGAAAAAAGGCCTCATTTTGGAATTCAACTTAATACAAAAATGTTTTCTCATATCCACCCAGTACCCCAAGTGACTTCATAATAAATAAATAAATCAAACCACAAGAGTGACAACATATAGAAAATTAAAAGTGATTATAAACACAACCCAGGATAATTACATACACGAATTTATTTAAAAATACAGGATTCGAATCCATCAACCTCTAAGTTCAAAAATAATAATAATAATAATATTAATAAATTAAAAGTTTTAATCGTAGATTGATTTTTGAATAATAAAATTTATGATTATGAATAATTCTATATCACGTGTTATAATTTTTTAAAATAAATATTTTTATATTAAATTATTAAAAAATTAATATAAAAAATTATTATTTTGACTAGTAATTAAATCGCTACACATTAGGTTGAAATTCATCGGTAACACAAATTAGTCAAATCAGAATGAGAAGATATCACCAATTGTTTTACAGATTTACTTGTGGCTAACATAAAACCAAAACAATTATAATTAAAAAAAAAACACACACACACACAAATTCAAACCAAAACCAAAACCAACCAAAATCCAAAATCCCAAAAAAAAAAAAAAAAAAAAAAAACCCACACCATGTGGGCTACGTTGGACGTGTCCCCACCAAGGCCAGGCATCCCCGTCATCCCCAAACCAGTCAACACGCCGCGCAGGCCTCTTTCCTTGGCCGTCTCGGCCGCCAAGTCTCGACCACCTGCAGCCAATAACGACGTCGGTGGCTTAGGCCGTACCACCCTCACGGCTCTCGAGTCCAGGCCCAGCCCCAAACCAAAACCACCCACCAATTCCATTGCAATCGCGGAAAAGGAAAAACCCAGACAAGAAGAAGAGGAGGAGGAGGAGGAGAAGCAGATTAGTGGGTCGGATGTGCTTTGGGCGTTGCAAAAAGCAGCTGCAAAGAAGAACAAGGCGAGTGGAAACAAGAATAAGAATAAGAACAACAAGAAGAAGAAGAGTGGTGCGGCGGGATTATCCTCTAAGGCCGGTCGTGGAGAGGAGGCTGCAGGGGATTATTATGACAATGTTCGTCCTTTACGGGTGAAGATCGAGTGGAGTGCCAAGTTGGATGACTTGGAGAATCGACTTCGGGAGCTTTCCCACTCTAAATAATATTACGTCTTTTTGTGTATTTGTTGATGAATTCATAGTGACACAAATTTTACCATTGAATTGTCGTTTCTTTATCTGCTCCTCCAACGCATTCTTGTTTCTGTTAGTGCGTACAAGAACAAGACATTATTTTCTTCTGTTCGGCAAAGCTTTTTTCGACTTTTTTCTGGGTCTAAAAGTTGTTTTTACAAGGGTTTAGATGATGTATCAAGAATGTTTTTAATTTTTTATATAAGAGTTCTCCATCAAAGTCACAAAATATGATTTCTCAAAATAAAATAAAATAAAATAAAACTTGTGCTTATTGGACCCTATGTCTATGATTTTTACAACCGTGTATTAGCAAGACAAAAAGTTGAAATTTCCGTTACTACATCGATGCTAAATGTCATCTTAATAAACAATAAATGTAAGAAAGTTGGTGCCTAAATGTAAAGAGTCCTTAAGCCAGTTCCCAGGTTTGAATAGTCGGACCTGGCTCGTGTGAGAATTGACTAATATGTCGATTCTCTAACTAGAATTGGTTTGATGGTTGCAAACATTAATGATAATTCTAATACCACACGTGAGTCCACGATCCACCAGAAGATGTATAATTCAAATTCTCCGACCCTCGTTACTACTTACAGGAGAGCCAAAGCGCTTAAAGTCCCTTGGCTTTCTTTTAAAAGTACCATTATGTGCAACTTTAAGCACTTTTTATCTTCCATTTGTTTGTATTTAGCATATATAAGCAATTTCAAGCCCTTTTAGCCTCCAAAAGAAAAGGGGCAAAAACAAACGGATAAGTGAACTTATAATTGCAATTGTATGAAAGATGTGTCAAATGTATAATAGCACAGACAACAAGAATCAACGCTCTCTGCTGGGTGTCAATGAAACAAAAGAAAGAAGGAAAAAAATAAAATTTGCTACCACAAAGCATTACAATCAGACAAGTTATACATTAAAAAAAAGATGCTTCCTAGAACTGTCAACCACCTCTAACAGTATTGAGACACCAACATTATCATATGATACCTCATTTTCCTACTCCTAACAGCATTTTATCTTTTTTTTTTCTTTTTTAGGTAAAGAAAAAACCCCTTTTTTTCTCAACTCCGCTTCGAAGAAGGGGATAAAAGAAAGGGGAGAGAGGGGGTGTTTTGTTATTGTGTTTTTAAGAGAATCCTCGTCCAACCACAACGTCTGTGTCACCAAAAAGACAAGAGAAAATCCTCTTCCAGTGTCTGGGCTTTATCACTAATAGGGTCTGTATCTCCGGCTACGATTGCCTTCATCACCGCCACTGCCTCCTCCTCGTCCTCCCTGTCCACTAAGACCATTGTTCCGATCAATTCTTCGCGGCCGAGGAGGTGGAATCTGTACCCCTGGCTGCTGACTGCACATTCATAACCACTATGAGAAGTGTTCTAACCATAAACGATGGAAAATGAAATGACGACAAAAACTGTTTCCGACAACTTACAGAACATAGCCAATTCGACCGTCTGGAAGAACCATTGGCACCATTTGCATTCCTGCTGGCATTGGCCCTCTACCATATATCATTGGCTGTTTATCGCGCACGAGAATTAAGGAGATGAAGAACAATTACGGATCCTGTCAAGACTAAAACGAGGTAGAAAGAGTACTAAAGAACTATTTAAGATTACCTGCTGAAAACCCGCAGCGGGTACACCAAATCCAGACCCTAAGGTGCCATATGGATTTCCAGTGAAACCACCGTAGCCCGGATGCGGAAGATGGCTTGCATGAGGTAAAGCACCGTAAGGATAATGTCCATCCGGTTTTTTCTCTGTCTGAGGCTTCGCAAGGACAACTTCTAGAGCTTGGCCTGCAATTCCAATCCCTTGAATACATCATTTGTCCAAATACGAGATTCAACAGATGGGTGAGTTTCAAATTAGTGTCCTTAAATGAACTTCCCAGTCCGTTTTTTTTTTTTTTTCCCTCTCTTTGCTGAAGGAAATTTTATGGACCTTCAATAATGTGATAACGGCAGCCAGTAAATCTTTTATAATTCAATTTTCTAGATATGCATGATTTTTCACCATTGAATTAAATGTAAAACTAACAATAAATAAGATTAGAAGAGCTATCATTTGATTATTGGTTTTCAAACCAAGGAAAACCCCTATAAACTACAGCTCACTTCACTTAAATGGTGTTGATCACCAGACATAAATCTCACCTTTTACCTCTAGGTCTATGTAATTTCGTGAACGGATGGGCCCTAAATATCGGTTTATGAGTAACCACAAAACCAAGGTGCAGTAACAGGCCCTAGTGATGGGTGAATAGAACAATTAGCAGGATTAGCTTGTAATGGACAGGTTTTCACTGCCTAGATTTAGCTCCAAACCCAACAGGATGATCAAGATAATTACCGTCAATTTCATATTTTTCTGTATCTTTTACAGCCTTCAAAGCACTTGACCTTTCAGCATAATGGACGAAGCCAAAATCACGTTTGCCTTGCCCACTTTTGCCAGGTGGCATGACCACTTTTGTCACCTCCCCATGTCGCTGGAACAGTTCCTTCAGTTGTTCAGTGGTCGTGTTCTCGGGTATGTTTTTCACATAAAGAGCCTTCACCTGATCATTCAAAAGCAAGTAGAAACATTTTTTCTGTAAGGCTGACAGTTCAAATGTTAAGGAGCAAGGCCTGCAGGCTCGCAGATTATACAACACTCAACATATAACCAGTTGCAATGTTAGAGAGAATACAATTCCAGTTCCGCAGAAATAACAACAGGAAATAGATCTCTCTATCCCATTTTTCCCAAAACAAGGGCCTGCTAGAAACACCAACTGCAGTTGGAGTTTTGAAAATGTTTTCATTGGAAATGAGTTAATTTTGTGTTCGGAAAAAAAAAATAATAATAATAGCAATATGGATCTGGTTTCCTTCTTCTCTGTCATTCTATGCAATTAAAAAAATATATCTTATTTCGATTTCTGAAATAAGAAAGTTATGGACTTTTAAAGTTTGAGTTGTTTGAAAATAAAAAGAGAGATTTGGATATGTGAATAGTGAAATTGGTTTAGTTTTGGAGAAAGAGACAAAAAACAATTGGAAAAATCCTAGAGTTAATGCCCCAAACGGCCCCTAAGTCTATAATATGGCATTTGCATTTTAAAAGAACCTTGGATATCAAGATTCCAAAGAGAATATGAACGTATATAATACCAAGTGAAAGTCTTTATATGATACTTATTGGAAATGTCTGGCAACTGTCAGAAACTTAACCAGCTTGGATCCTTTGTCAAATGTTGCATTTGCACAGACTCTTACAATGTAGTCAAGTTTTACACTTTGAACGGTGTCAAAGAAGCTCTAAACCTAAGTTACACTGAAACACAAGTATACCTTCTGCAACTTTTAGATTGCATAAAAAAAAAAAAAAAAGAAGGAACAACCACACATACACACACACTCGAATCAATCAATTTTCTAGCCTCTCAGTGTTTCAATTCTTCAAGACTCTAATCCATACCCTACCCAGCCTAAACTTTACTAAAGGCTAAAGTTGTTCTATACCAAACCATCTTAAATACGAAAGTTGACGCTAAAATCGAAAATCCTAGATCAAATTAAGGACCAGGCTGACCTGCACTACATTAGTGATTAGAACACTTTTTTACAACGGATGCACCTTGATTGTATAAAAGGCTTTAATGTTTTTATTTCGCCCAAATATGTCTCTTGTATCGTTTAGAATCACCGGATCTCTAAACATG
Organism: Ficus hirta; assembly: GCA_038430175.1. Classification (NCBI taxonomy): domain Eukaryota; kingdom Viridiplantae; phylum Streptophyta; class Magnoliopsida; order Rosales; family Moraceae; genus Ficus; species Ficus hirta. The sequence goes on from CM076588.1 coordinate 13,445,995, forward strand.
AAAGTTGACACAGATGACAGATTGATCCAACGAGCATTCTAAAACCAGTGTAAGGTAGAGCAAAGATTTAGTTGGAACTTACCTGAGCTGCAGCTGTTTGATCTGGCGTGCTTTTTGGATCAGCCCAGGTAACAGTTGGGGTGTTTCCATCCAGCTTAAAATTGGAACTCGCCATTTTCTGTCTTGAATAATCAGCACAGGCATTGTTGTAATACAGTACAAAAGCGAAACCACGGTTTCTGCTTGGATTTTGAGGATCCTGTAATCAAATTGTTTTAAAAAACTAAAAACATTATTATTTATAATAATCCTTGTCTAACAGTATTTTAAGAACTAACGAAAAAAATAGAGAGAGGAATTATTCAAAGAGTCCCACCTTTATGAGCTCAATGTTTTCAACTCCAGGACCAACCTCCTCAACAACTCTTCGAAATTCATCCTCTGTCCAGTTCTTTGGAACATTACCAATAAACAACCTATGTTTGGTTTCAGAAAGCGAACATCTTAAGGTTTTACCCTGCATAAATGAATACCAAAATGACCACCGAACTAGAAGAAATGGGAGTAGCAGCTCTAAAGCTTTAGGCAATTCCAAATATAGCCAAGATTTTTCAAGGACAAAAGAAGTAAGCAGTTTATGAAGCACCATGATTACCTTGAACTCTTTACCATGCACCTCTTCGATGGCTTGCTGTGCAACGTCTTTCGTTCTAAATGCTACAAAAGCATAACCCTTATTTTCACCAGTTTCCCTATCTTTCATTAACCTTACCTGCAAAATAATTAAAGTTAAGTCGTTACTAATTCCAACCCCCATTACTACCAACCACTACGAAAATACACAAGTCACAAATACATGACAATTCTGACCTCAAGAATTTCGCCTATACTATCGCACAAATCCCTCAGATTGTCCTCCGTGACATCTCGAGGAAGCCCACCAATGAAAACTTCAGACCCATGGGGAGGAAGGGCAAGAAGTTGAGCACGTTTCTCTTTGTCTTCTTCATCGACTGGATCATTAGGTTTCTCTACATCTTCCGCGGATTCAGGATCAATGTGGCTTTTTTCCGCATCTGATGATTGGTCTTTGCCACTAGCTCCAGTCCCAGAATCTTGTGCTTCTTCAACATCGTCTTCCGCATTTTCATCACCACCTCCATCAGTTCCATCGTCATCTAAGTGCTCCTCCACTTCATCATCAATGTCCTCCATGTAATTTTCCTCATCAAGGTCCACCCGCCCCTCAACTTCCGCACCCTCTGCCATTACTATTTCACGCCCCAACCTTTATCATCCAATAACTCACTTGGATTTTGACCTAAATCACCTGAAAACATCACACGTGAATTATGTCCCACTGCACGAGAGTTTCCATACAACACATACAGAGAAACTAGCCAATGACAAACAGAAACTTAAGATTAGAATGACTTCCAAAGTGAAAAGAAAGATTTCAATATCGATTTATCCACTCAATTTTGATTACCCTCTTTCTTCTAAAATCTTCAAGGCAACAAAATCCAAAGCCAGTTTGATAATAAGGTCAGAAACACTATACGAGGTTCATTTTTCTACTTCTCTTCATATATGACAGTCATTGAACAAACAATATATAAACCATTTGTGCAATTAAGGACGACCATATCTCCAAAAAGAAAAGTCAAATATAGGGGAAAAAAAATCGATCTTTTGTACTAGTCGCTTCCATTGTCAAAAATCAATTTGGATACATTCACTCAAAAAAACGACAAGATAAAGTCTTTACAAAGAAAAACCCATAAAAATTACAATAATTTGCAAAAACAAAGAACAAAAGAAACCCTCAAGAGGGACCGCCAATGAAAAATTAAAATCTACAAATTTTTTGATCATAAACCCCAAAACCCACATGGAAAAAACATCATAAATCTCAATTAATCAACAAAAACAGATAAAAGAACAGCGGAATTCGCACCAGTGAGTAAATGTTAGAAAAACCCAGAAAGGAATCGCGAGAAATAGGCTCTAAAAGAAGAGATTTTTGAAGATTCGAGCTGAGTGGAAAGCAGAGCTCGGAAAAGAATCAAAACCCAGATGGGGAAAAACGTATTTGGAGGCCGAGAAAGAGAAGGAAGAAGAGAAGGAGTGAGACATTTGTACATACCAGAAGGTGCAAAAAATGAAGATGGGTCTGAGTCTGAAGCAGGTTTCGGATGCTGTGTTGAGAGAAAGAAGAAGCGAAAATGAATGAAATGGCGTTGTTTGGGTGAAGAAGAGAACGCGAACTCTCGCCAGTAGTTAGGAAGGAGGGAGGGAGGGCTTTGCTTGGTTCTTCTTGTTGTTGGTGTTGCTGTTGTTGGTTTTGGTATTCCAACGCGACGACACAAAATTTGGGGTTTCTTCCTCTCTCTCTCTCTCTCTCTCTCTCTCTTTGAGCCCTTAATTGGGAAGAGAAAGCCAGGGATATCACACCCCCTAAAAAAAAATTGTTAAACAAAAAAAAAATGAAGTTATTAGAATTGCAAAAATCAATATAAAATATAAAATGACAAAATAAGAAAAAGATCGAAACTTTCTCGTGGAACTTTAAGGTAAAAAACTCGAAACTTCTTTATAAAACTGTAAAAATAAACTTGGATTAAATCCCTTTATTCCTATTAAAAAATCAGGATGAAACTTGTTTACGAAAATTCAAAAGAAAAAAAAAAAAAAAGCATTCTCACTTTTATTATTAATGATAATGAATAGATGTTGGAGAACGTGCTTTGCACGGGTTGTCGTGTAACTCCTGTTGGAGTTATTTTATTGGTTTATTTTTAGTTGATTAATGTAATTTATTATTTTTTAGGATAAATGGTTCGTAAGTTTTCTAAGGATCCGTTTGGTATTTGAATTGAGTTTGAGATGAGATGAAATTTTTATGTTTGAGTTGAGTTAAATTTTTAAAAAATAATTATAAATTTTGTTGACTTTTCAGAAAAAGATAAAAATTGATATGAAAAATTTGAGTTGAGTTTGAGTTAAACTCATTCATTAAACATAGACTAAGTTTTCATTTGACTCTCAAATTCAAACATAATTTTTTTCATCTCAATTTTTTTTAAATAAATAAAAATTATAATTAATTTTTAAAAAATTAACAAACTTCAACTAAAAATTACATTATAAAACTGTACACCAAACACAAGTTAAATTTTATTAAAAAAAATTACGTTTTGGTTTTCTATATGTATTTTATTAGAAGGTCCATAAACATTTAAAAATAGTGTAAATATATATAAAATACATATTTTGCTAATAGACAATAGATTTTAAAAATTATGCAGAAAAGATCGCGTGTATGGTTTATGGATCTAAATATCAAGGGTATACTAGTAAAATCATAATTTTTTAGAAAGAAAAAGCATTAAAATTGAAAACAAAAAAACCAACCTAAACAATTAAATACTATACTCTCTCTCTAATTGCAAAATGGATAATTTAGCTTTATTTCTCGCGAAAATTTCCTTAGTTTAAAAGTATAAACATGAAAATAAAGATGTGTATTTTTTTCGAAGAATATCTATAATATTGCTATAAAATATTTTCATAAATAATTAATTTTTAAGGAATACATCGATTCCCGTAAAAAGTAAAATATCAAATGATAAAATATCATGAAATTTTTAAGAAAATTTTTCACAATAATTAACATAATATTGATTACTCTATTTTTAGATTTAATAATATTAAATTCGAGTGTGTGTGTGTGTGTGTGTTTTTTTTTTTAAAATTTTGCTTAACTCACAGTTTGCTATATATGAAGAGATAATGGACAAAGTTTAAAAATTAAAAAAAAAAAAAAAAAAAAAAACATATGCTTGAGATGTCCATAATTATAGAATAAACTACTTAGCTCTCAACATTGTTTAAAACAACAAGGTATTTTAATGCCTATGAACATCCTAGAAACTAATTTCCGTATTGAAATTTCTTTATCATGTGCGAAACCATGAATGTAAGATAACTGTATCAGGTTTACTTTGAACTATTTTACTTCATTTGTAAACGTATAATTATCAATATCTATGCTATAATCACTTCTTATTATGTAAATTTATCGTTCACTTAGCATTTTGATTGATAGTTTCATTTGATTTATGTATAACCGATTGTTTTAGCTTTATTTTTTATTTTTTAAGTCTCATCTAAAAATTCAACATTATAGATAAATGTCCGTATTATATGCCATTATTCAATGATATCATAGGGTCTAATTATATGATTATTGTGATACAAATCACAATTACATATTTGTATATAACGATAAAAATTATGCCTAATACCTATTAAGCATTTATCACAATAAAATTTTATATCAGAATTGTAATATATAGAGAGATTTTAGAAATAATTGTTTAGATTAATTGATACCATTATAGAAACATGTGATGGTAGAATTAAAATTTTAAAAATTATGTAACATAAAGATAATTGTGTCATTGTAAGTTATAATTTTGTTATTCTTAAAAAATTTTGAATCATTTACTATATTTCAATTTCAACTACTAGATTTTGCCATTTGTTTTAAAAAGCCGTAGAGTTATATCACAAATAATCAATTGGGCTTTGACGCAAATATTTGGGGGATCTCTACAGGAATGCCACAAAAATATATTCCTTCGTTTGAGTTTTGCCATAGGAAAAAAATTCAAATAATATCAAGCCACATCATCCACTATTTGGATTTTGTCCTTTTGGTATTTTGGATTTTTACCTTTACTTATATTATTTAGGAATTTTGACCTAACATTTTTTTTTTAAACTCTTTAACTATCCGTTAAAAAGACTAAAATACCCACATGAGCTCAACAAACCCTCAAGTCTCTCCTTCCCTTCTCTCTTCTCCTTCTTCGGTCGTTCTCGTCCCCCCACTCTCTCTCCTCCCTTCGCGACCGTCCTCATCTCATTGACGGACGAAGCTCCACGACTCGCTGTTTCTCCGCAACATTGCTGATCTGCGGCTCAGTTCGTCAGCGACAATGAAGCTTCGCCTCTCTCTCTCTCTCTCTCTCTCTCTCTCTCTCTCTCTTCGCGTCGTAGTTGCCTGTTTTCTCTACGACAGGCGTTGTAGTCTCAGCCTCCTCTCTCCCTCTAGCGTCACAGTGGCGTTCATCTTTGGAGATTTGCGATGTCCTCTGATCTCCGAGGAATGATCTCCGCCACCGGTTGCCGCAATCTCCGCCGCCGGATATCTTCTCTCTGGCTTCCGTGAGGAGCAGAGATTTTTTTTTTTTGGGGGGTACTTTTAGTTGTTTTTTTATTTTATAATTTTTTAGTATTTCATAATTATTTTGTTATTCTGATTATTTTTATTTTGTGTGAATTTATTTTTTTAAACATTCTTGTGATTTTTCATTGATGAATTGAAAAAAAATTTGATAAATAATAAATTGTTATTTCTAAAAATAATCATTTAATTTAAAAATAAAAAGATTTTAAGTAAATCGATGTTAAAAAACATATGGTGGACAAAAAAAAAAAACACAAAACAAAACAAAATCTGGTATTTGACGGAATATACTAAATAATTCAGTAGAGCACCAAAAGTATTCTGGTAAACTATCAAAAGTATAATATCAGAATACTCTTCGACGTCAGTTTCTGATGATTGGAGACCATGTCAAATACCAATAGTCAAACAGTCGGAGACCGTCGATGACCCATGTTAGCTCAGATCGTCGGAGAGTGTTCTAGTAGACTAGTGGTGGTATTCTACCATATTACCTTTTTGGTTGCCCATGGATAATGTTGAAAATATAAATTGGTTTGACTTTAACTTATCTTGTAAGAGTTAAAAAATCTTAAAATTATTATAAATAGGTAATATTTCAAAAATGTTCTCTTTCTTAGAGCAATCCTCAAAATCATTAAATATATATATATGAAAGAGTTTTCAATGATCACTTTTTTTGTAAATATTTATGGTTACAAACAAAATTATAAAAATAAGTGCAAATATTAGATAACCTGTTAGAGTAGTCGAGCAAATGGTCCACCTTTATGTCTTTCTTTAAGCATTGTCTCAATATTTAAGCAAATGTTTCTTTCTTTCTTTTCTCTCTCTCTCATTTTTTTTTTTTTTTCATTTTCGTTAATAGAAACTTATTAATTAGATTTTTTTTTGCTCGTTAACTCAGTAATTAGTTTCTTAAAGACACGTGTAGCAAATTTTTTTTTTTTGAAGAAATATACGTGTAGAGTTGAATTCTATTAATGAATACTATGTGGTTTATTTTTTAAAAAAATAAACATTAACTGTTGTTGATGTCCGAAATTTGATATGATTTAAGCCTAACCCATATCTTGCAATGTGGGCCAAAAGCAGTACATGGACCCAAGCCACACTTTAGGGATCTTTGAGTGGGTTGTGGTTTGGAAGGCCAAGAAACATGAATGAACCAATTTATTCGGTCAAATTAGACTCTTGGCTAACTCAGGAGCCCTTGATTATGAGAAATTAGAATAATATAGGTTGTGAAAAAACTTAAAAATACCACAAAATGCTTAGCCTAATTTCATTAGTCCAAACAAATCTTAAATAAGCCTATTAAACTCCATAAAAGCCTAATGAATATTCCCGTAATATTCTCCTTTTTTCCTTCTACAGGGGAGTTTAATAATATGTTGTCATAGATATCAACTATTCATCTTTTAGGAAAGCTTTTCTCCTACTACATTATCTTCCATCTATAGACCACCTAAAAACATCCACCCGAGATAGCAGAATAGCCACCTAGCTATCTCCCTAGGCATCCATTACCAAGGCAATCCTTTTTGACCAAGTTCAAACGGTCAATGAAAAAGTTATCCCGCATCCTGAAGCAGCCATTCCAAAAAAAAAAAGAAGGAAACCATAGCCGGAGAAACTCCCAACTAGAACCTCTAAGTGGAAAACCTCCAAACTAAACTAGAAAAAATTCGGTTGCCATTAAATCCTCCTCCACCTATAAATACCACACTATTCTCACCCCAAACATAGACCTTCAGCCCAAAATATTAAAAACAACTCCTATTTTATCTCCACTCACGGCCAAGAGAGGATACTATCTCTAGATCATGTGGCTCCCTCGATAAAGGCGCACCTGAAGTAGGAATCCATTCTCGAGTATATTGTATTTTCTACCTCACCAACCATCCTTGACCACATCATCAGATCACACATTCCCTCAACACTTCTAATAACCATCCCCTTTAGTTTTCACTCACTATTTCCGGCCAAAAGAGCTAACCCTCTCTACCTCAGGTGACTTTATTGATGGAGGCGCACCTGAAGCATGGAACTATCATAACCATCGTTACAAGAGTAGCATTTCTCTCACCATTCCACACCTATAACAAATGGCCAATAGATGATACCCTCTCCAATACACCATACTTCTGGCGACAACTCCGATGGCGGAGAACCTCCGAAATAGGCATTCCAAAATATACAATCACTTCAATACCATTCATTCATACTCTAGAACATACCACCGTTAGCCTCTTAAATACTCTTAGAGACCATATGCCTCGCATTTCGTTTACCATTCATGGCCAAGAGGGAGGACCCTTTTCTAACTAGATCATTTTGGTGACGGCAGAACATCTGAAGTATAGATCCACCCTTAGGTATTATACATTTCATATCTCACTTACTGCTTATAACAAGACCATAGGTCCAAACCCGTATACTAAGCATCAAGCAAACCTTCCATTCACTAAAAACATCTCTCCACAAACTATTTTTGTTCCTCTCCCACACCATATGGTCATCAAGATCCCCTTTATTAAGAATCTTCATCCATACTGGGCCGGAATCGCAACGGGTGTCTCCCTCAGAACTGTCTTCCTCGAGGTCATCCGGGTTTAACTCGTCCCAGCCGGGGCCAACATTGTGGCTTGTAAAAGAAAGCACTACGAACACACCTACTGGTTGTTCGGGTGTTTGACCTCCCGACGTAGCTCGCAGTACCTCCAGCGGCACATTCCTTTGATTCCAACTAGATGCCAGCTGGACCAACCGAAGGAGGCCACGAACACCAACCCTCCACATTAGCATGGCCACCACAAAAGAACCCCATCAGGTGTTTATGTATTATAATTTAAGTTAATCATTTTCTTATTCTCAATTTTTTCTAATGCATATAATAATACAGTGTTCTTATGTACAGAGTGTTAGAGTAAAATTTCACCCAATACTAAATGAACATTCCTAAACTAGAAAACAAGATCAAATGGACAAAATAGTCAAGAATGTTAAGCAAAAATATAAAGAATATAAGAAAACCTTAAAGAATAATATAGAGAAACCGGAGTCCGGTGTGATTACCTCAAGACTTTGTATTGGAAATTATGTCTATATCCCCTTGTACATGTACGTGATTGAGTTTTTTTCCATCCAGAGGTGTTTTCATGCCTATCCTTGGTAGTTGGTGGTTGTTGTGTACGGTATGTTCTTTTTCCTCGGTTGACCATGTTGTTGTCCGCTTGGACTTGCTTGAAACATTGATTTCCCCTTAAAGCATTTTTTCTTACCCTTGGGTGGAATAGTGACAAATAGAAAATTTTTAAATGCCGGTGAGAGCTTATCTTGTTAATCGCATAAGGCCCTCCTTCTAGCACCAAAATGTTGGAGTAAAATTTTACCCAACACTAAATGAACGTTCATGAACTAGAAAACAAGATCAAATAGATACAATTTCCAATACAAAGCCTTGAGGTAATGTAACGACCCAACTTTTTGGACCATTAACTAACTTACTTATTCTAAATTCATTTAGTCTTAATACTTAATTATGTTAAGTTCCAAAAATACAAAATTAAAAAAAAAATCATATTCGTACTTCAAGAGTTTAATATACTAAATTTTTTAACTAGAAAATTGAAAATCTCTAGATAATAAATATCATATTCAAATTTATATTGAGATAATATTTAAAAAGCTATAACATCATGTGAGCTAAAAGAAAAGACTCTAAAGTTTTTTTCTCGTAAAGTACTCATACTAGTTTAGTAGTACCAAAATATTGAAAACATAGTTATAAATATAATCGATAAAAAAAATTTAAGAAGTCTAAATGTAAAAATTAAATTCGTGGTGGTATCCCACTCCCTTCCTTCAAAATTTAATTCTGACCTTTTGATCATAATAATTCAATAAATGGTTCAAAATAAATTTGAAATCATATAAATCTGACCGTTAGATCGTGTCCGATTGAATCAAAGGTTTAGATTTAATATGGAGAACACAACATTGAAAAAGAGAGTGTTTTTATCACCCTTGCACATGTAGTGGTGCATAGTAGTAATATAGTTCCAACTACATACTAGTAATCTTCATACTTCACTTATTTCTATTTATATCACTATTCTTGCCCGTACTTGTTAAATGTGGGATATTATTGTCTCCACTACTCAATGATAATAGGAGAGATATTACTATCTCTCTAACACATAGTGCCTGAGAATTCCGATGTAGAGATCTAGGCCACACAGGGCCTCAGGTTCCAACTTTGCACATCTTCAATGAAGCTCCTCACGACGGACAAAGCGGTGCTCACTATCGTTTAGGGAAAGAACAAGCCATCAACTTTGTGGTCCCATGGACGCATTGAGTCCTGATCAGTACTATCTGAGCAAGTCCTAGACGCTTGAACTCAGTTTTGATATTCAAATAGTTGGGAAGCCCCAAAAGACAACTTGTATTTCATAAATGTACTACAAATTTAGAGTAATACAAATTTTAAGAAGTTAATACCTCAGAGAAAACACCCAATTTATATTTGGCAATTGGAAAAAAAATAGGAGAGTATAATTCTTGAATTGTAGTCCAAATTTCATTTTGGTCAATGATTTTTGATACGTTTTAGTTCGAGTTTATCAAGTTCGTTACCAATCTGATTGTTAAATTCTCGATAGAAAAAAACACATTTTCCTTCTTCATCATCGCTATAAAATTAACCTCCACTAAGTGTACATGATCCCCACATTGCCTTTTTCTATCAATATTTAAATAGTGGGATGAATATAAAGATGCCCTGTTTGGCTCCCAAGTTTAACTCAAGTTAAACTGTACTTTTTTTTGTCTTTTTTTGAAAAAGTTTTTTGTCTTTTTTGAAAAAGTTTTTTATCTTTTCTAAAAAGTCAACACAAATTACTATTGAAACTTAAAAATCTTAACTCAAACTCATTCACCAAACACCCCATAAATTTGAGAAAAATACTTGATTGAGGGGCATATAGGTTAAAGGAATCAAAATGAGATTAGCCCCTAAATAATTTTAACCATCGCGTAATTTTTACGGAATCTTATGACTTAAAAATTTACAGTGTGTGTGCTTTATTTATTATTTATCATTTTTCTTAAAAAACAACACCACATTAGACATAAGCTTGGCCTGCTCGGCGACATTCACTCTGAAATGTATGCAAGCAAATGCAATGTCAGAAAGTGGCGGGAAATTCAAATTCTTACTACCACATTTTTATGCTATGCTCCTAATTATTACTCAAACTATTTCTCTCTAAATACTCTTTTTTTTTTCACTTATATATATATATATATATATATATAAGTTCTTATTTCTCAGATATTTCAATAATTTCTTTTTTTTTTCATTTATTTATGAACAAATTTCATATTTTCCTTTTGAACTTTAGATTTTGTCACAAAATGCTATATGAACTTTCATTTGTAACATCTGTTCTCTCTGAACTTTGAAACGTTAACAAATTTTCCCTTTCCGTTGAGTTTTGGATGAAAAAAGACACGTGACAATCATTTTTGTGAGAAACTTAAGGACATCTTAGTAAAACAATAATGATTTTAAGTTTTGTTTAAGAGGGTGTTGTTTTTTTTGGGAAAATTGCAGAACTAATAGGCTAAAAGTTAAAAAAAAAAAAAAAAACACAAAAAAAAAGAGAAAAAACCTAAATCGGCCCCAATGACATCAGATAAGACCACGGGTAACTGGTTTGGACCAACAAAATCAACATAAGAACATAAAGCATGAAAAGCAAGCAGTGAACTGCTCTGTATATTCCATTAGGAACTGCAAATTCCACCAATAGAAGAATATAGAAGATTGGCAATATCGTCTATAACAACACCATCATCACGGTGGGAATACTCTCATCAACAGCTCTGATTAAATTTGCCACATCCAATTCACACAATTGAGACCTGCAAATTACACTCTTTTTTGTGCAAAAAGAAAAGCAAAAAATAAATTAAAAAAATTAAAATTAAAAATTTGTTCCCCGTGAAGAACACGCATGCGACGCAAAAGTGGCGAGACCCAGATCCACCGCCGGTGGGTTCACGAGTCACGACCCAGGCAAAGGTGGGTTTCTATCCGTAGCAGTGGGTCTTCGACGACTTCGCCGGTGGGGATCACCGTGGCTGGGGAGCAATGGTGTTGGGAGCTCCGACGATGCCGGCACGAGCTTCTATGATCGCGACTGTTGCTGCAACTGGGCAAACGAATGAGACGACAACGGTTCTCCGATCGCTATAGTAAAATCGACGACGGCCGGTGGCAAGATGAGACGGCGGTGCAAACTGTTGGCGTGGTGAGCTCCATCGTGTCGCCAGCGCCCCCAATTTTCAAAACGGGAAAATTAGGGTGAGATATATATATATATATATATATGTATACATGTATATATTTTGAAAATTTTAAACTAAATTGGTAATTTCACTAATTTATTTAAAATCATTACCTCATAGCTTGCGATGTGGTAATTTCTGTTAACAAAACCAAAAAAGGAGAAAATTTGCTAACATTTCAAAATTCAGAGAGAACAGATATTACAAATGAAAGTTCACGGAACATTTTAAGACAAGATCTAAAGTTCAAAAGAAAAATATAAAATTTGTCCTTTATCTATTTATTCATCTCTTTAATTATTTATTTAAGTCTATTGAAGATAATTGTAAAAAAAAATTTTCCCAACGAAAATTAAGACTATTTTCATGATTTCATCTAATTTTTTAGCACATTGTCATTAAATATTGAGTAATTGACTTAAATAATCCCTGAACTCTTTCAAATGTGACAATTTGGTCTCCTTTTTTAATTTTTTTAGCTGAGATATCCCTAAACTCTTATTTTTTAGCTGTTATAGTTCTTTCCGTTAAATTTTGTTAGAATTTTAACTGAATCTTGCTGAAATGATATATTTTTTTTGTAGTAAAGAATCCCTCCGTTCGATCTGGTTCCCCCACTCTCATTTCGATCTTCCCCCCTCTCCTTCTGATTTGGGTTGCCCCCCTACCCCCCCTAATTTGCAATATGGGTTTTTGGGCCCCTCCTCCGCGACGCTGATACCCCCTAGCCCCTCTCTCCTTCTGATTTGGTTCGCCCCCCATTCGCGATCTGAGTTTTCTGCCCCCATCCCATTCGTGATCTGGGTTTTTGTGCCGCCCCTCCCCCCTGCCGTGACGCCGATGCCCACCCCACCGAGATGCCGATGCCCACCCACGCTTCTCTCCTTCCGATATGGTTCGTCCCCCCCACCCTATTCACAATCTAGGTTTCCCCTCCCCCCACCCCCCACCCCACGGGTCGGCTAGATCTGGGTTGGCTCCCCTCCCGCGCCACTGAACTCACATCCCCCTCTCTCAGTTGCCGATCGACCTCCCCTCCCCCCCCCCCTCCCATATTGCGCCGAACCGGGTTTTGAGAAAAGAAGAGACAGATAGGAGAGAGAGAAAGGAGAGGAAATTTTTTTGGTTCTTTTATGATTTTTTTTTATTTTTGTTAAATTAATTACGGTTAGATTACTAAAATATCCTCACAAATTAACGGATTTGGACGGAAAGGACCATAACGGCAAAAAAATAAGAGTTTGGGGTTATCTCGGCAAAAAAAAAAGGGACCAAACCGTCACATTTGAAAGAGTTCATGGAGTATTTAGGTCAATTACTCTTAAATAATTTAGGTTTGTATTTCCCTAATTTTAGATAAACTCTTTAAGCATGGGTGATTATGTCATGCATAAGTTCTTAATTATTTGTAGTACTTTGATTAGGAATGGTAACGGGGTGGGACAGGACTAGGACATGCTTTTTTGTCCATATCCTCGCCTCTCAAAACCATCCTATCCCTATCCTTGACCCTACCTAAATAGCAGTGGGGCCAGGTACAGGGATTCCCTGTTTGGGGCTATACCTATACCCGTCATATTTCTTATTTATTATAACTACACATTTGGGTAGGAATTAAAAAAAAAAAAATTAGTCCCCCTTTTAGTTGAAAAAAATGCTTTGATTAATACGTATAGCAATTGGATGTTAATAGCCTACTTGGGTATTGGGTAGAAAGTGCTTTTTCTATTTTTATTTTTAAACAAAAAACTCATAATATTTAAAGATAATTATCTATAATATTGGATATATATTTATCGATATGAAGGCGAGATGGCCAACTTTCAGGGACAAGATTTTATCCACGTTCTCGTTCCCATACTCGAATATTGTCACCCATCCCCATCTTATTGAGGACGGATCCCTGTATGGCACGTGTTCGTGTTGAATATTGCCATCCTTAGCTTTAAGAGAGAATTCCAACTACTCAAAATATGACACAATTTTGGATTGACATTAATGGATGCCTAACCCCAAATAATGTAATTAGACAAGTTATTTAAATGAGGATATAAAAGAAAAAATCTATTTACCAACCTTAGTAAATAGAGCCTACAAAACTAGATTTTGGATTATTATAATTAAGGCAGCGATACTCTTTATATACTAGGTCAAAAATTAACTACACCCACTTCAAAATCAATGTGGAATCGTCCAAAAATTCAATCAAGCCAAAAACAAATTAGCAATTATGCAAACAAAAATCCTCGTTGGCCAGACACGAAACTTAAAATAAGTTAAGAAAGGGCAACTCTGCCCGTTTGGATTGAGGCAGGAGTTGGAGTTTTGAAGTGAATGTTTGGAAATGTGTGTTTGGTCAACATGTAATTGAAAATAAATTATTATTTGAATAGTATAAATCTGAAATGGGTAGTATTGATCTTATTTTATTCTCTCCGTCACTAGAAGTATTTAGCAAAATATATATATATATATATATCCTATTTTAACTTGAAATAAACTTTGAAAGTTTGTGTTTTATCAAAAATAAAAGAGAGAGTTACTTGAAAAAAAAAAAAAAAGGAGAGAGAGAGAGGAAAAGAGAGATATGAATTAATGTAATTGGATTAAGAGTTTTTGGAAACCAACCTAGTTTGCAGTAGAAGTTCCAAAAGCTTAATAAGTAGACTTTTTAACAGTAAAGACCGAGAGAAACTAGCAAAAAAAACCTGACTCTACCATACCTAGGGAAGTGCTCTTGTCTGTGGTGTTGAAAAACTTGAAAATAATGGGACTACCACCAAATCTTTTTTAATTACTAAAAAAAAAAAAAGAAAAAAAAAAAAAAAACCAAGGACCAACACAAGATGCACTAATTTGTTGTCTTATTAATTTTTTTTTCTTTTTTTGAAATTATCTAGACAGAAGATGGAGATTTGCTTTCACTCACATTTGAATGCTTCATACAATATTTCAATTCTGTACCAGATTTTGCTTCCTCTTGATTATTTTCAAAAGAAAATGTTAGGTACACTAACTATATAATCCCCTTTTGAGTATCAATTTATACAATCTGTGAATTGTTTTTTTTTTAAATTAAAGAATTATCATAACAAATGGTTGCAAAACCAATATGTAAAGATATATATATATATATATATATATATATAACAACTCACGGGATTAGAGTTAAAGTGTTCCTAATACTACTGTTTACCATGATGCCGAGTTGGAACTTTTTGGTGACTACTTCGAGCTATATGGGCATTTTTTGTTTTTCCCTAATTATTGGCAGTACAAAAATGAGATCTTTTTTTGTAACCATGAGGATCCAATGATTACATTTTTTAACTCTGATCTTGGGCGTGTATATAATGCTTGCAGTAATTGGCTTGAATCTTGTTTCTAGTATTGTCATTTCTTGTGCCACATTATCATGAATTTCTTATTTGGTTACAAATATGTTTATATATATATATAGGCGAATCTAGCTTCCGGCATCGGATACGAAACGATATACCTACGTAGCTGCAGATGGTGTTAGGGCGTGGATATTTGGCGGGCTGTTGTGAGGTTGTCTGACAAATTTTGAGAACAAAGTGTTGTGAGGAAGGCCGAATGTCAACAGAGGAAAACGTTTTATGTTTGGAAAGGTGGGTACAAAGGTAATTGGATGTGATAAAAAAAGAAAAAAAAAAGAAAAGAAGTACGTAAAAAGGTGAATTGGATAGCAATGTAGCATTAAAGAAGTTAGATATGTAATTTGAAGAGAAAGTGTGAATGTGAAGTTGACAATGGGCAGCCCTATTACAAGCTCTGGGTACTCATTTAAAAGAAACACACTGAAAAAAGAGATAGGTTCCCAAAAAAAAAAAAAAAAAAGCATAAAAAAACCTACAATCTCCTTTCTATATCAATTGTCGTCCATCATTTAGCTAGAGCTCCTGGAAGCCGTCCCATACAGGTGGCCTTCACCGACGGCGGAGCAAAGGACATCAACGGGCCGGGAAGATATCGGATGAGAATGTGATTGCAAACAAAACTCTCAGTCAAATCTTTATTGCTTTTGAAGACTATGAACAATGGCTGCAAAATGTAAAACTCACATGACTATGGTACCTGTACTAAAACTCTTTGATTTGAGTTTTGTTGCAGTGAATTTTGTTTTTCTTCCCTTTTCTCCATCTTTCTTAAATGTCCTGAGTTCGAATCTTCAATTTATTATTATTTCATTACGCTGCTTCATTACGCCTATCCCTCATCTTCCTTGCTCAAATCCGACTTTCTATTTTTTCTATTTTTCATCCAACCGTGGGCAATGAAGTGCCGGACATAAACGGCAAAAAGTGCATGCCGGAGGCAAGACTAGTCCTATACATATGTATATATATTTTTACTCTCGTGTTCTGATTTTCTTCTTGTATGCTTGGGGGTCATGATTTCAAAACTCTATTTTCCCGAAATTAGGGGGCTCAGAAACGTTGAGCACAAAAAACTTGTTGAAATTCGTTTTCTTCTTTCACTAGTATTTTCCAAGGCTTGTCCGAATCTATCCATTTGTATACAGAAGTTACAAGACTTTAAGAATAGTACTTCTTGAAACTGCATGGGAAGATGTACATTTAAGGGGGGCGTTCGAACATACACTACAGTCGGAGTTTTGGAAATGTTTTGATTGCAAAGGAGTGAATATTTAGAGTGTGCATTTAGTTTAATAGTATAAAAAGTGTAAAAACTTAAGTATAGATTTTGTTTTATTCATTTCATCATTCAATGCAAAAAAAAAAAAAATCATCTTAGATTTGAAATAAGAATGTTATGGATTTTTATAATTTGATTTTTTTTAAATTAAAAAAGATATATTTGGAGACGTGAATAGTAAAATTGGTTTATTTTTTTAGGAAAGACAAAAAACATTTAGAAAACTTTAACTGGAGTGTAGGTTCCAAACGCCTCTATTTCTTTATTTGCTTGCATTTACGAAAGTTCTTCGATATTAAGTACAAGTGTTATACTTTATATGCATATAAAAGTATTCAAATTTCAATATTTGATCTAACTTGATCAGAAAACCTTTTTCCCCTCGGGAAGATTTTTAGTGTCTGTAGAGGCTGGTAGCTCAAACTACAACGCACTTTGTTTCATGAGTCCTTGGGTGCATTTGGGTGAAGATAGAAGTTGCATACATGGACTTTCGCATCTAAATAATGGTAGTTCTGGCTTGTCTGTGGTGTGGTGTCGTATATTGCATGACAACCAAACCTAAACATTAGGAATGTTATAGTTGATAAAAGTTGTGTAACACACACGGTAAATGCAAGATCAATATGATAACTAGACTCTCGGATTGTTTTTGTTCCAATATTAAACGTGGAAGTAGTGACAGAGTCAAAATTTTCTTTTTTTCATAGGGACGTGAATTAAATTAAAAACTCGAAACATAATTACAACGAGAAAATCTTTTATCATCGTTATCTATTTATATCTCCTTCTTCTTCTTCTTCTTCTTCTTTCTCTCTCTCTCTCTCTCTCTCTTAAATGAACTAAGCTTGTAATAATAGAATTTAATTTACTTTTAAATTGTGGAGTTGAACATATTGTGAAATTATACTAGTATAGTTGATTTTGATTTATTTGAGATATTAAAATTTAAATATGAGTACTTTAAAATTAAAAATAAGGGTGAGAGATATGTAAATGAAATAATTAAAAGAATTTCAGAGCAAATAAATAAGGGACTAAGTCGTAAAATTTTTTCAGATGGAGGAAGTACTATAAGGGATAGTTACCAAAATATTCAAACTTAAGAGGTAAAAAGGAAAATTTTCAAAATTCACGGGTGGGCCTAGCCTCCCTCCGCCTCTAAATGAAAACAATATTATTGGGATATATTGAGAAGAGAATAAATATATATAAAACGAGAGAGAAACAATGAGAGGAGAATGGACATAGATTGGAGAGGTGGGAATTTTGAATTATGTTATTATCTATAAAAATTTATTAGTGTTAAACAACTTAAGCACAGGCAATTGTAAATGAAAGAGAAAGTTCTAAGAGAAAATGTAAAAGTAAGAAATTCTAGTTATTAACATAAGGAAAATTAAAATGTAAAAGTAAGAAATTCTAGTTATTAACATAAGGAAAATTAGGTTGAGTGGCATTTTTAGTTACTTAATTTAATAGATAGTCAAACTTTTTTTTATTTAGGAAAATGACCGTTTGTCACTTTTAGAATTGACTATGAAAGTTAAACAAGTCACTTGGCAACCAACTTTAAGTAGCATGTAATTCATGTATAGCGATTTAATTACCGGTGTTTTTACAAAGAGAGTAATGCCTCACAAGGTGGTGTTGACAATGTTTGTTTGTTTGTTTTTTTGTTTTTTTTGGTTTTTTGGTTTTTTGTTTTTTTAATATTCATTCAACAAACCTATATATGATTTTGTTTGTCTCAATAATACTCGATCGGAAAGACTATCTTAATAATGCACCTTCCCTGATTTATTTATTTTACATATTTAATCTTAATTTTTCTGCAATTTTTGTAATTAATTCCTTAACAAACTAGGTGTGCATGTGCAACTTTTTTTTAGACACGTAAAGGTTCAATAAAACATCATAGACATTAAATAAAAACCTTAGTTTGTGGAAGCCTGCATCCTTTAATGTTGAAATGATATTTTCACAAATTACAACATCCTAAACGGATCAAAGTAAAAAAGTAAAATAATAAAATAAAAATACATAACATGACATATGTCTTAATTATATATGGTTCAACATTTTAAGCAACGTCCACTAGTTTATCTTCGTTGGAGGGCCCCAAAACCGAATCAATGGCATCGAGTATAGATGCGTTGTGATCATTCGTACGGGTGCAAACCCTAGCTTCCTTGTAAATTCTTCCTTCCCTACAGAAGTAACCCTTGCTCGGGGCACAGTGAACGTCTTCCGAACATATGCATAGCCCTTCGAGCGCGCAACCTTCCTTCACTATGGCCAAACCGTCCTTGAGTCCTAAAACTTGGTCAGTCCAATCGTTAGAGAAGAGACCCTTTGGATCATAAACCTCTTTAACCCTCAAAAACTCTTCGGAATTCTTGTACTTGTTGATCACTCCTTTAAACGCGATGTTCCTATTCTTCCCCCAATGGGGCAATCCTCCGTATTTGAATACCGCCATTTGCTCTATTTCTTCAAGTATGTCTTCGTAAAGCCTTGGATTCAAAGGATCTTTGCTTCGATAGTATGTGATATCGAAATCCATAGCGTCTTCTTGCTTTCCTAGATAAGCGCTGGAGGCTGTAACATAGCGCATGAGAATCCCGTTGTAGAGCTCTAGACCACACAGGGCCGTAGGTTCCAACTTGACCAGCTTTTGCACATCTTCGATAAAGCTCTTCACGACGGACAAGGCGACGCTAACAGTGGTTTGGTGAAAGAACAAGCCATCAACTTTGGGGTCCCATGGACAAATTGAGTCCTGATCAGTACTATCTAAGCAAGTCCCAGACGCTTGGAGTCGGTTTTGATATCCAATCACTGGGTAGCCCAAAAAGATAACTCCTGTTTTGTAATGTAATACTCACACAATTTAGTGCACTACAAAAATTTTGCGAAGCTAATACAGTAGAGACCCAATTAACATTGGGTGATTGGAATGAAAATAGACGGGTAATCCTTGAATTATAGGTCAATATCCACTTGGTCGATGATTTTAAAACGTTCAAGTACGAGTTTATCTAATTGTCATAAAATTAGACTTTTGTATCAATCTGACTGTAAGATTCTCCATAATTTATTTTTTAATAATCGTTCCCTAACATACAAATCTACAAAATTAAACTCCCACTAACTGCAGTGACGAAGCCGGATTTTTTTTATTAGGGGGCTATTATGAAATTTTATTCAAAATTAAAAGCTATTTTTAAGTTTTGCTTTTGGCAACAACATGCTATGGGGTGGTGGTCGTACTTATGAGATCAAATCTATACATTTTAAGAAGAAATAGTTGAATATCAATTACAAAAAAAAAAAAAAAGGTTTGAGGGGTGCTTAAGCCCCCTTGCTTGATTCCCTCCGTACCTGACTAACTGCATATAATCCGGTCACATGCCTCTTTCTATCAAGATTTTAATAGAGGGACTAAATGCATATGATCCGATCACATGACTCTTTTTATCAAGATTTTAATAGTTGGATGGATAGAAAGACTAAGTTTGTAATATCTTTGATTAAGCGGTCTATAATTTTGGGGAATAAATTTGTGATAGGTACCCACCGTTTTGTGTTAGACCGTAAGCCAATTTGGAAAGAGCAAAAGTGGAGACCTTTCCATCTAAGCATTTGCCGTTATCATCACCAAAAAATTCTTCCATCTCCTCTGTCATTGTCAACACAAAGAAAATGCCATGCTTAATTTTAATGATTAGTAAATTACGGCTAATTAAAAAAACAGGAAGTTAACTCATAATATTGAGAGCTAAATAAACCTCTAATTCTGATGGTTTCAGCTGCAAATGAGGCAGTGGAGCGGAACGCAATCGCATCGTATAAGCCATCGCCGGCGGTGTTGGAGGAGACACGGTCATCGACACGATAGACGACCTTTTGCTGACTTGGGAACCAAGTCATATCTGCAAACTCATGTTGTCTACCAAAAGTTGACACTTGATCCCCCAAGTCGGAGTCGTTCTTGGTCAAGTATGTTATGGATCTCTTGAACATTGGCTGGAGTTTAAAAGTCACCTACAAAGTTGAGAGGTAACAAACAATGAACATGACATTGGTTTTTAAAAAATCAGTAAATTGATTTCAGTCAAAATAGATGACTATTTACAATGGATTCAAATCTTCTGTATAATTTTTAGTATCCTAAATAGTATTTAATTAATAATATTATGTCATGTTATTTTAAAAAATTTGAAATGTTATATAACTGATTTTTTACATCTTAAAATTTAACTTCATTCAATAATGTGTTTAAATATAATTGGTAAGAGATCATTTAAAACATCAAAATTAAATAGTAGATATCAATCCATTTACATTTCATTCAAACTGTCCAAAATCTCATTTGATCTCAAACCAGAGTTGGTGCATAAAATATTTAAATATAAAGAAGAAGCAAATAAAACTATTGAGAGTGCGCCTTTTAGATTATAATATAATACGTAGACTTTATACAACAGTTGATTTTAGGCCCCTTTTCCAAACATTTTTTTTTTTGTTTTTTTAATCCAATTTTACTATTTATTTTTTCAAATATTTTCAAAACACTCAAGCTTGAAAAATCCATAATTTTATCATTTTAATTCGAAATGAGACGATTTGTTTTCAAGTTGCATAGAATTTCGAGACAAATGAAATAAGATTTATTTTGCTAATTTTTTTTTTCCAAACTCATTTTAAGTTTTTACGCTTTTTTACTCCAAACAATTTATTTTAACCAAACACACATTTCCAAAACTCAAACAATCTCTAACCTCAAAACACCATCTCCAAATGTGACCCCAAATGGAGCCTTAGTTTTGAGCAAAATAAAAATAAAAAAATAAAACACAACAATGATTTTAGTAAATCAGAAGTTTATTAGCAAGTTGTAGTTTTTAAAAATTTTCTTGAGAAGACTCTATTAGCCCCTTAATAAGAAGAAATGGAGAAGTAGTCTTTTTCATAGACAAAAATGGTACTATTGTCAAGTTGTAACTAATTATAAAGTTAATTAATAATAAAATTTATGAAAAATGTAAATATAATATAAGAATTCGGTTCGTATTTAACTATAACATAGCCTTTTAATTATTTAAAAAATATATATAATCTTTTAGATTATATGATATGATATTGTAAAAATCACATATTTAATTGATGTATGATAATATCATTAGCAGGAATAAATAAGACATGAATAAAAATAATTAAAAATATTATAATTTGACAGAAGATTAATTTTATCCTTTCACAAAATGATTTCAGAACGATAACTGAAAACAACCAGTTTTTTAGTCAGTTGTTCCAGTGTAAAATAAAAGAAGGCTAATTTTTAACTTGTATGGTTGTGACTTTGGCAAATTCCTCTTTAAAAGTTGCTCTATTTATACCTGCGAAATAACTCCAAGAACACCAAGCGAAACCTTGGCCGCATTAAGGTCTTGATCACCATCAACAAGCCTCCTAACTTTGACAAATCCATCTGTGGCCTCTCCGGGGCTGATGATAGTGAGCCCGACAACATAGTCCGGAACCGAACTTCCCTTGCCCCACAACGTGCTGCCATGAGCGCCGGTCCCCAGCAGCCCTCCCACGGTCAAGCCCCACCAGTAGGGCGTGTAAGGCAGGGCCAGACCGGCCTTCGCAGCCGCATTTATGAGCTCCCTTAGAGAAACCCCGCTCTGGACCGTCATCGTCATAGCCTCAAAGTCGATGTTCAACACGCGGTTCAACAGCTTGGTGCTTATCAGCAGGCCGTCTTCGCCACCAGGGCAGACTAGCTTCGGGATACTGTGAGAGAAGCGTGTCGCTGCCTTCATTTTCAATCCGCTCCTGGTGGCGTTGGTGATGACGGCGATAAGCTCTTCCTCCGTGGCGGGGTACGCCACGGCGCCTGCTCGGCAGACGGAGCGGTCGGGGAAGGCGCCGTAGGTGTTGGTGATGGTGCAGTTTTTGTTGTTGGCCGAGGAGCACGTGATGGGTTCCTCGGGAGCACAACGAACTGCCAAGAAAAACAGGAATAAACAAACATTTGACAAGAGTTGCCGAGACATGCCCCTTTTAGAGTCTAACAAAGACATATATTTTTGGTTCATTTTATGTTGGATATTGTGTAATAACGTAGACTGTTTAAATGTCTCTACCGTATTGTTGATATTGTCCATCTAATGTCACCGATATATATATACTCATATAACAGGAATAAAATAATAAAACGTGCCAAAATATTTTCTTATCTATCTTCGTTAATAATCTCTACCTCTCCCAGAGTCAGCATTCAAACACGTGCTTTTTTTTTTCTTGGCCCTTTTTTTTAATTTCTTTTTTTGGGACTAATGTAATCGTGAGAATTCCTTGATATCAAGATTTTTTTTAAAAAAAGGGTTTTTTGCTCTAGTATTCCTTAAACTTAACTTCCTATTGCGCATTAGTCTGCAACCTTTTTTTGTTGACATTTAAATCCCCAGCCTTTTTATTTCTTATGCCTACGTACATTAGTCTCTTATATAATTCCTGTTCATTATATACGTTAAACACCCATATGACTGATGACCTCTTAATATGCTCCATACTTCGTCTAAAAATATTTGAAAATTTTATTTTTTGGGTTTTGATCTATATATATATATATCCTATCTAATGATAGAAAAAAAGACTATAAACCTGTTGTAAGATTTATTTTGTTATTAATAAATATTTTCAAAATAATAAACTACTTCTATGAACATATTGAAGGATAAAAAGATGTGCAGTTATGTTAAAAGAAATACAGTTTCTTAGTCTTCCGTTAATTTAAAGTTTACTCAAAAGAGAGAAAAAACTTCACCCTGATACTAGCTGTCCACTCTCGTCATTTATTATTTGTCTAAAAAACATAAATTAAAAACTAATGGAAATTTCTGCGCATATCCTACGCATTTTGTCCAAACCCCTTTATTAAAACTATGCAATTCTTGTGCAAAATATTTGGCTACATACTTGAATATGACAACTCTGCCTCGTGAAAAAAAAAAAAAAAAAGAGCGCGCCACGTATTATTGCTTTAACCTGTGCTTTGCAATTTGTTGAAGATTTGCGATTCATGATTTTTTTTATGTGATTATCTGGTGTACTTCAAAGCTTTTTGAAACTTTGATATATTTGTATCTATGGGACTTTATCGTGTTCAAATTGTACTTAATAATTAAATTTGGGGCAGAGAAAAAAAAAAACACTTCTTGCCTTTGGGAAAGGAACAGATCAGCTACAAATATGCTATATAAACTCTTCAAATAATCAACATACACGTCAGAGAGGCATGGGTGTTTAACGTATAAAATGAATGAAAATGTAAGACTAACTGACTGCAAAAGAAACATAAGATTGGGGATGTAAATACAATTAAAAAAAAGTTTGGGAACCGATGTGTAATAAGTAAAGGTTGGGAACTACCTGATACAAAAACCTAAAAAAGAATGACTCTGTTGAAATTAATGCACTACATTAACTCGTTTAATTCAATGTTAGTGTCATTTTTTTTAACTTGTTTGAAAATTATTATTTCTATTTGAATTATTTGGTTCCCCCTAGCTTCTTGTTCAAGATAAAATAATAATAATAATAATAATGATAATTCCACGTAGCTATAAATTAGTATTAACACATAATCTGTACTAAGTTAACTCATTATTATTTTGAGGTAGTTTTTTCTTCTTTCATTTGGATTGTTAAGGAAAATGTTTGAGAGCATCACCATTGATGTTAAATACTGTAATTAATAAAAGATAGACCATATCTCTATTAATGGATAAGTCCTGTATTGATGCCTTTTAATATTGTTCGATTGTTAAATCGTATAAACACATAAACTAGAGACTATAATCTCATGTGGAAGTTTGGTGGCTGACTGCATCAAGGGTTTTGGTGTTCCTTGTTTACAGAAATACGTAACAAATAAAATAAACGACACAACAAACCGTGGTGACCAGCTTGGTCGCACGCGTATATATTTATTATTGACAGTCATCACAAGAAAAACATGAAAAACAGGATTTGTGAGATCTAATACTAAATAGTATATTATAATTGTGCATGTAGACCTTTTGAGCCCCCCAGTATTGAACAACAAGAGTAGACATCATATATTAATTTGTAGGCAAGTAGAGGGTTATCATTTTGGTGTTTTGCACCTTAATTTTATGTTTTGTTTTACTTGTTTGTTATTATTATTTTTCAAATGGCCAACGTTTTGCATCACTCAAACTCTTTTATCTCTTCCCAAATTTAATTTATCAACTAAAACAAGTTAATTTTGGAAGGGAATTTTTCAACTATTCGGGTTGAAATAATCAAATATTAATGACTTTAGTAAGCTCGTGGCTAACAAGAATGATGTGAACAAGCTTTGGTGCTTACGAGATCAACAATACCTGGAGAGTAAGGCCCTCGTTTTCATCGATATCTTTGGTTGAGAAATTAAAATATGATTAATTTATAAAAGACCTAGTACTAATGGTGGATAAAGTTACTTTTGTCAAATAGGCCGGCCGGCGAGGAAAGAATAGAACAAGCTAGTTGGTTACGAAAACTCTCTCTCTCTCTCTCTCTATATATATATATATATATATATATATCTATATATACACACACACACATACATATAACCCTGTTGAAATTTTATTGGTTGTTAATATACAATTATTCAAATAATAAATTATTTCTATGAACATATTGAAGGATAAAAAGATGTGCAATTATATTAGAAGAGATTTAGTTTCTTTAACAACATTAGTCTTCCATCAATTTAAAGTTTGGTCAAAAAGAGAAAATAAAAAAACTTCGCTAGCTGTCTACTCTTGTTATTTGTTATTTGTTTAAAAAAACAGATATTAAAAACAATGGAAATTTCTGCACATATCCTATGCATTTTGACCTAACCCCTTCATAAAAGCTATGCAATTCTTGTGCAAAATATTTGGCTACATAATTGATAAGACAACTCTGCCTCAAGGAAAAAAAAAAAAAAAAAAAACCAATTAGAGCACGCCACGTATTATTGCTTTTAACCTGTGTGCTTCGTAATTTGTTGAATATGGCCGGATAAGTCTTTTGCGATTCATGATTTTTCTTTATGCGATTATCTGGTGTACTTCAAAGCTTTTTATGGGGCTTTATCATGTTCAAATTGTACTTAATAACTAAATTTGGGGCAGAGAAAAAAGAAAAGAAAAGAAAAAAAAACCCCTTCTTGCCTTTGAGAAAGGAACAGATCAGCTACAGATATGCTAAACTCTTCAAATAACCAACACACGTGAGAGAGGCATGGGTGTTTAACGTGTAAAATGGATGAAAATGTAAGATTAACTGACTGCAAAAGAAAATTATTAAAAAAAAAAAAAAGACTGCAAAAGAAACATAAGGTTCGGGATATAAAATACCATTAAAAAAAAAATGGGAACCAATGTGTAATAAGGGGGTTGGGGACTACCTGAGACAAAAACCTTTAAAAAAAAAAAAAGAATGATGATGTTGAAATTAATGCACTCTTACATTTAACTCGTTTAATTTATTGTTAGTGTCACATTTTTATTTTATCTTGTTTGAATTGTTATTTCATTTTGAATTATTCGGTTGCCCCTAGCCTCTTGTTCAAAAAAAAAAAAAAAAAAAATCCGCATAGCTATAGATTAGTATTAACACTTAGAGAGTGTTTGGTGAATGAGTTGAGATTGAGTTGAGTTGAAATTTTTAAGTTTGAGTTAAGTTAATTTTTTAAAAAGTAGTTATAAACTTTGTTGACTTTTCAGAAAAAGATAAAAATTAAGATGAAAAAATACAGTTTAGTTTGAGTTAAATCTGGATGCCAAACGGACCCTTACTCTGTACATTAACTCATTATTTTTGAGGTAGTTTTTTCTTCTATCTTTTGGCTTGTTGGGAATTGTGTTTGACAGCATCATCATTGATGCTAAATACCGTTACTAATAAAAAGTAAACTATATTTTTAATTATAGACAAACCTCACTGATATCTTTTAATATTGGTCGATTATTAAATAACATAAACACATAAACCAAAGACTATAATCTCATACGGAAGTTTGGTGGCTGACTAAGGTTTTCAATTTTCCTTGTTTACAGAAGTACCTAACAAATAACAACTAACGTAAACGAACACAACCGTGGTGACCAGTTATTCATAAAATCATGAAAAACACGCAGTGACATCTAGTACTAATAATATTATAACTGTGCATGTTGACCTTTTGAGGCCCCCACTATTGAACCATATATATATGTATATAAATTTGTAGGCAAGTGGAGGGTTATGGTTATCATTTTGGTGTTTTGCACCTTAATTTTATGTTTTGTTTTATTTTGTTTTTCGATTATTAATTTTCAATTATCGAATGTTTTAAATTATTCAAATTCTGTTATCTCATATAAAATTTATTTTGTCGACTAAAAGAAGTTCTTTTTGGAACATAATTTTGTTTAATTATTGGGGTTGATACGATCAAATTAAGGGTCCGTTTGGTGAATGAGTTTGAGTTAAAAAAGTACAGTTTGAGTTGAAAATTTTTGTTGACTTTTTCGAAAAGACAAAAACTTTTTCAAAAAAAGATAAAAACTGAGATGAAAAAATACAGTTTGAGTTGAAACTTCAAACGAGACCTAATTATTTTAGTAAGTTCGTGGCCAACGAGAATGATGTGAACAAGATTGGTGCTTATGATCAACATTGCTTGGAGACCAAGGCCCTCGTTTTCATTTATATATCTTTGGTAGAGAAATTAGAATAGGATTAATTTTTAACAAAACTAGTAATAATGATGGATAGCAAAAATACTTTTTAGTTCGAGTCGTGTAATCACGATCCTATTTAGTTTTCCGACCAGGTTTTGGACTATTGTGGACCCCACATTCCAATTGCGGTTCACAGATTTCGAAAAGAGCTTTAATTTGGAAAAAAAAATAAATGAACATGAATGATATCACTTATTAATAAAAAAATAAATCTTATAATATATGATTTATTTATAAGATCTAATTCTTTATTAATATAATGTTAAACGTAACTGATCTAAAGTTTTTCGATTATTTGGCTCCAATTTTTAGAGGTATGTATGCACGTCTGTCAATAGAAAAGCTGAAACGAAAGTAGGGGCAACACCCTTGTCAAAACTCTTCAACATTTTCTTTGTTTTTTAATCACAAAATAGACCCCATTTTGGATCAAATAACCCTCTGTTTTTCTTCGTTCTCTCTGCGTCCAGAAATCCACCATAGCCACCACTTCTTCACTCTCCTTCTCTTCCTCTCTGTTCTATCCATGGCCACCACTGTCAACGACACTCTTCACACCAATCTGCCCTTCCAAGACTTGGGACTTCCCATCGTTCGACGTTGTTGAGGCATCACACGTGCGTTTGGGTATTGAAGAAGCTCGCACACGTTTTCTCTTCAGATTTGGTCGAGCCATTGGAAAAGATTGTTGCCGGTTTTCTTTGTTGATAGGTGAGTTATTGTGAAAAAATTATGCAAAAAAAAAGGCTCTGTTTTTTAAGTTCGTGGGTAAGTTTTTATCTCTATTTTGAAGTAGCAAATGTCGGTGGAGAGGTAGAAGCGGGCGACGGAGGGGACAAAGAATGCGGCGATGAGGCAGGGGACAAGGAAGGGATGCTTCCAATTGAACGAAGAACCTCGATAGATAGATATATATATATATATATATATTTTTGGTCTCATGAGAAATTTTAGATGTTTTGGAGGTTGAGTTGAAAATATGTGTTTGGAAAAAAAAAATTTGAAAAAGTTCTTTGATCTAAAAAATAATACAAAAATTTAAAATGTGTTCCGAAAAAAAATACAAAATGGATATTGTTTTATTCATATTATCGTTACGAATATTTTGACATAAAAAACATTTTATTCCGATTTAAAATGAGAAAATTATATATTTTTAAGTTTGAGTTTTTTGAAAATTAAAGAGAGAAAAAATTTGATATAAAATTAAAAATTAAAAATTTATATAATAATATATTATCCGGAGACGTGACCTCAAACATGTCATTAATTTTGTTTACATTAAAAGAGTTGTATACCCAATGTCCCAACCAACAGTAATCCGGATTTTGTTATACTCATGAAATGAAAAAGATGAGAAAGGGTGTATTTTTTTTTTTTCTTTTTGAAGTTGATCGGCAATGGGCCTTTTTTTTTTTTGGTGCTCAAACAGGAAATTCATTCAAACGAGAAAGCAAGGGCTCCAAAACAGAGAAAGCCAGGGCTGCAAAACAGATTACCACACTACCACACCAAACACCAACGAAAACAACAACTAAATACACCAAAAAAGAGAAAAAAAAAAAAAAAAAAAAACACAGAAAAACACAGAAACCAAAACTAAAGAGGAAACCACTCGACTAAATCGTTCAACACGTCGGAGGGGATAGACTCAGACGGAATGATTCCTAGAACTAACCCAATTGAGTTCGATTCTAGTGCATTCATCATCAAAGAAAATTATTCACGAGTTGATTTTAATGAGTTCATTAAAGTATTTAGTACAAAGACGGGTCATTCACATTTTCCGATGATTATTCTCAATTCGTATCACTTGAAGCTGCCTCAGATTCGAGAATGAATCTTCTTCACCCTGGAGCGAATGATGCAATCGCATAATGCAAATATTGAAGCTTAGATTTATTTATTTTAATGTGAAATACTATGTTCACATATTATAAGATCTCAAACGGATAAAAGTACATGACAAGATCGAGTATAGGTGCGTTCTGATCAGTCAAACGGGTGCAAACCCTTGCTTCCTTGTAAATTTTTCCTTCCCTACAGAAGTAGCCCTTGCTCGGGGCACAGTGAACGTCGTCCAAACATATGCAAAGCCCTTCGAGCGCGCAACCTTCCTTCACTATGGCCAAACCGTCCTTGAGTCCTAAAACTTGGTCAGTCCAATCGCTAGAGAACAGCCCCTTTGGATCATAAACCTCTTTAACCCTCAAAAACTCTTCGGCATTCTTGTACTTGTTGATCGCTCCTTTAAATGCGATGTTCCTATTCTTCCCCCAATGGGGCAATCCTCCGTATTTGAATACCGCCATTTGCTCTATTTCTTCAAGTATGTCTTCGTAAAGCCTTGGATTCAAAGGATCTCTGCTTCGATAGTATGTGATATCAAAATCAATAGCGTCTTCTTGCTTTCCTAGATAAGCGCTAGAGGCGGTAGCATAGCGCATGAGAATCCCGTTGTAGACCTCTAGGCCACACAGGGCCGTAGGTTCCAACTTGACCAGCTTTTGCACATCTTCAATAAACCTCTTCGCGACGGACAAGCCGATGCTAACGGTGGTTTGGTGAAAGAACAAGCCATTAACTGTGGGGTCCCATGGACAAATTGAGTTCTTATCAGTGCTATCTAAGCAAGTCCCAGACGCTTGGAGTCGGTTTTGATATCCAGTCACTGGGTAGCCCGTAAAGTTAACTCCTGTTTCATAATGTAATACTCACACAACTTAGTGCAGTCCAAAAATTTTAAGAAGCTAATACAGTAGAGAAAACACCCAATTAACATTGGGCGATTGGAATGATAATAGTAGGGTCCATTTCCATTTTGGTCTATGATTTTAAAACGTTCAAGTACGAGTTTATCTAGATGTCTCAAATTAGACTTTGGTATCAATCTTACCGTAAAATTCTCCATAGTTTCCTTTTAATAATCGTTCCTAACAAATAAAATAACCTCCTCTAATTGCAGTGACAAAGCCATAATTTTTTTTTTGTTAAGGGGTTAATAATTATATAATGAGTAATTAGGGACTATTATGATTAATTTTTATTATTTTTATAAGAGATTTTTTTTTTTTTGAAAAAAAGAAAAATTAAGGGAGAGCTTGAGCCCCTGTCCTCAGTTCCTCCATCCCTTACTAACTGCACATAATCCGAACACATGCCTTTTTCTATCAAGATTTTAGTAGTTGGAGTACCGACCACGTAAGCCGACTTATGTGGCTGTTACTATTAGATGGATAGAAGGACTAAGTTTGCGATAACTTTGATTAAGCGGCCAATAATTTTGGGAAAAAGTATTTGAATAATACAAATTTAAAGACCATTGCACTAAAATGATGACACAAATATTTATCCAAAGACTAATATGGCACAATATTGAATTAAAGTAAACTAAAGTTTGTGTAATGTTGATGTTGATCAAGAGGGAGAAATTTGTGTCATGTTGATTAATAGATAAAAAAATATTGTTATTTAGGTAATTTTCATTTGGGAAAGGAAATAAATTTGAGATATATACCCACCGTTGTTTGTGAGACCGTAAGCGCGTCTGGAAAGATAAGTGGAGATCGTATTTCCAACGAGGCACGAAAATTCTTGTATCCGATTCTCTGTCATTGTCAACACACAGAAAATACCATGCTTTTAAGATTACTAAAAAATTAACAGCTAATTAAAAAAACAGGTAGTTCTTCATAATATTGTTAGCTAAATAAACCTGTAAGTCTGATGATTTCGACTGACAATGAGGAAGTGGGACGGAACGCAAGCGCATTGTATAAGCCATAGTTGGTGGTGTTGGAGGAGTTACGGTCATCGACACGATAGACGACCTTTTGCTGACTTGGGTACCAAGTCATGTCTGCAAACTCATGTTGTCTACCAAATATTGACACTTGATCTCCCAAGTCGGAGTCGTTCTTGGTCAAGTATATTATGGATCTCTTGAACATTGGCTGGAGTTTAAAAGTCACCTGCAAAGTTGAGAGGTAACAAACAATGAACATATCGTTGGTTTTTAAAAAATTCACTGAATTGATTTCAGTCGAAATATAAAGATGGCTATTTACAATTCATTTCCTTTTGTCCAAAACCTGATTTGATTTCAAACCAGAGTTGGTGCAAAAAAATTTTAAGTACGAAGAAGAAGCATATAAAACTGTAAGAGTTCACCTTTTCAGATTAGAGTAATTGGTCCAAATAGTCCCTGAACTCTTTAAGAGGTGACACTTTGATCCCTTTTTTTTTTTTTTGGTCATGCTGACCCTAAAATCTCCAAAAAGGTCACAGTTTGGCCATTTCTGTCCAATTCTGTTAAAAAACACATAGGATGGTCACATGAGAAGTACATTTTGTGCTTTTTGAAGGAAAATACCACTAAAATGATGAAACCATCCTAATTCATATAATAACATTAAAAAGAAAAAAAGAAAAGAAAAGAGAGAGAGAGAGCTAAACTCAAAGCTCTCCCACCCCCCACTCTCTCTCTCTCCCTTCCCCTCCCTCCCTCTCCCACTGCCTCACCCCCACCCCCGCCCCCCACAGATTCGATGCTGGAGCCGGAGCCGGAGGCCGTTTCTCTCCCTCCCTACCTCATTTCCCCCCTTTCTCTCCCTCCCTCCCTTTGTAGGCGCTCGATGCAATCTGGTCTCCTCCCCCCCCCCCCCCGGCGTGATCTACGCCCTCCCTCCCTCCCTTTGTAGTCACCTACCATGATCTGGGTTGGCCCCTTCTGCCAGTGAACCCAACCTTCCCCACCCCAGATTTTGACCAAATCCCGTCCCCCGTGCGACGAACTCAAGCAACCCCTCCCCTCGCTCTAGGTTTGAGAGAAAGAGAAAGATTGGGCATGATCTAGGTTCCCCCCCCCCCACCCCCATCGGCGGACCCAGCCCTCCTCGATCTGGGTCTGAGAGAGAGAGATCGAGCGTGATCTGGGTCCCTCCACCGATGAACTCAGCCATCCTCAATCTGGGTTTGAGAGAGAGAGACCCCTCGATCTAGGTTTGAGAGAGAGAAAGAGAGAGATCAATCTGGGTTCCCCCTACCCCCGTCGGCAAACCCACAGAGGGGGAGAGAGGGAGAGAGAGATAGGGGGAGAGAGGGAGAAAGGGAGGGAGAGGGAGAGAGAGATAGGGAGAGAGATGGAGAGAGAGAGAGAGAGAGAGAGAGAGAGAGAGAGAGAGAGAGAGAGAGAGAGAGAGAGAGAGAGAGAGAGAGAGAGAGAGAGAGAGAGAGAGAGAGAGAGAGAGAGAGACGGAGAGAGAATTTTTAATTTTTATGATTTTTTATAACAATTATTATTTAATTACTAAAACACCCTCTCAAATTAGATCATATGCAATGCACATGATTGATTCCGTTAGAAATTTTAAAAAATTGGACGGAAAAGATCAAACCGTCACCTTTTTAGAGAGTTTAGGGTCAGCACAGCATAAAAAAAAACAGGGACCAAAATGTCACATCTTAAAAAGTTTAAGGACTATTTAGACTAATTACTCTTCATATTATATAATGTGGACTTTATACAACAGTTGATTTTAGTTTTGAGCAAAATAAAAATAAATAAATCAATACAACGCAACAATGATTTTAGTAAATTGGAAAATTTATTAGCAGGTTGTCGTTTTTAAAATTTTTCTTGAAGACTTTATTAGCCCCTTGAAAAGAAGCATGGAGAAGTAAAAATGGTACCATTGGCAAGTTGTAACTAATTATAAAGTTATTCAATCTATGATAAATGCAAATATAAGATAAGAGTTCGGCTTTATATATCTCTTTGTTTGTATCTTCTATTTCTCAGAAAATATCAGATTATGTATTTAACTAACATAATCTTTTAATTATTTAAATATATATATATATATAATATTTTAGATTATATGATATGATATCAAAATAAAAATTACATTATTTTTTGATGTGTTATAATATATTATGGGAATGATGAAAATAAGACGTGACTGACAATAATGAAAGATAATAAATAATTAAAAACTAAATAATCTGAAAGAAGATTAATTTTACCCTTCCACAAAATTCTCATAGTTTTAATATTAAAAACTTGAATCAACTAATAAAATTACTCAATCACTTTCTTTTATCTGTTAAACATCGTTCAACAAATTTAATTAGCAAAATAATTACAGAACAACAGAGAATAACTCATTTTTTAGTCGATTGTTTCGGTGTTAAAATATAAACAGGTTATTTTACTAATTTCAACTTTAAGTTGTCAGTTTCGCAAATTCCTCTTGAAAAGTCGCTATAATTATACCTGCGAAACAACTCCAAGCACTCCAAGCGAAATCTTGGCCGCATTAAGGTCTTTATCACCATCGACAAGCCTCCTAACTTTGACAAATCCATCTGTGGCCTCTCCGGGGCTGACGATAGTGAGCCCCACGACATAGTCCGGAACTGAACTTCCCTTGCCCCACAACGTGCTGCCATGAGAGCCAGTCGCCAGCAGCCCTCCCACGGTCAAGCCCCACCAGTAGGGCGTGTAAGGCAGGGCCAGACCGGCCTTCGCAGCCGCACTTATGAGCTCCCTTAGAGAAACCCCGCTCTGGACCGTCATCGTCATCGCCTCAGAGTCGATCTTCAACACGCAGTTCAACAGCTTGGTGCTTATCAGCAGGCCATCTTCGCCGCCGGGGCAGACCAGCTTCGGGATACTGTGAGAGAAGCGTGTCGCTGCCTTCATTTTCAATCCGCTCCTGGTGGCGTTGGCGATGACGGCGATAAGCTCTTCCTCCGTGGTGGGGTACGCCACGGCGCCTGCTCGGCAGACGGAGCGGTCGGGGAAGGCGCCGTAGGTGTTGGTGATGGTGCAGTTTTTGTTGTTGGCCGAGGAGCACGTGATGGGTTCCTCGGGAGCACAACGAACTGCCAAGAAAAACAGGAATAAACAAACATTTGACAAGAGTTGCCTAGACATGCTCATTTTAGAGGCTAACAAAGACATATATTTTTTGTTATTTCTATGTTGGACGAGACGGGAAAAAGAAAAATTTGTGGATAGGCTGGAAACCTGGATCACAGCGGTATCCGCGATACTCCAGGTAGAACAACGCCACGTACCATGTGAAAGAAAACATATTATCAGTAGTGGTGATAAATATTATATAAACTTATGGTGTTTCTATATACTCTTAGAAGTATCTCGATTTTTTCAGCATTCAAACACGTTTTTTGTTTCTTTGCCGTTTTGTTTTGTTTTTTTTTTTTTTTAATAATTTTTATGGGACTAATATAAACTGGGAATTCCTTGTTATTAAGATAAAATAAAAAAAATAAAAAAAAATAAAAAAGGTTTTTTGCTCTAGTAGTTCTTAATCTTTACTTCCTATGTGTAATAAGGACTAAAGGTTGGGGCTACCTGAGACGAAAACCCAAAAAAAAGAACGACGCTGTTGAAATTAATGCCTCTTACATTTAACTTGTTTTTATTTTTTTGATAATAATATACTTTACTCGTTTAACTCATTGTTAGTGTCACTTTATTATTTTATCTTGTCTGAATTGTTATTTCAATTTGAATTATTCGCCTGCCCTAGCCTCTTGTTCAAACAAAATAAAATAAATCTATGTAACTATAAATTAGTATAAACACATAATCTGTTCTCCCACGTTAACTCATATTTTGAGGTAGTTTTTTCTTCTATCTTTTGGATTTTTATGGAAAGTGTTTGACAGCATCACCATTGATGCTAAATACAGTTACAAATAAAAAGCAAACCATACTTTTGAATAGTAAATGAATCTCACTGATGCCTTTTAATATTTTTCGATCGTTAAATGGCATAAACACGTAAACAAGATGCTACAAACTCATGCGGAAGTTTGGGGGCTAATTGAGTCAAGTTTTTTGGTTTTCCTTGATTACATAAATACGTAACAAATAAAATAAACGAATACAAAAAATCGGGGTGACCAGTTTGGTCGCGTATACTTATTATATACAGCCACCAAAAGAAAAACATAGAAAACACGATTTGTGACATCTTGTATTAATAATATTTGCAATTATTAGTACTTAATAATCTTTTGCGATTCATTATTTTTGTTATGTCAAGAGTACTTCAAAGCTTTTTGAAACTTTGAGATATTTGTATCTATGGGGCTTTAGCATGTGCAAATTGTTAATTAATAATTAAATTTGGGGCAGAGGAAAAAAAAAAAAACTTCTTGCCTTTGAGAAAGGAACAGATAGGCTACAAATACGCTAACCTCTTCAAATAATCAACACACGTGAGAGGGGCATGGGTGTTTAACGTGTAAAAGGGATGAAAATGTTAAACTAACTGACTGCAAAAGAATCATAAAAAAAAAAAAAAAAAAAGCTTTGGGAACCAATGTGTAATAAGGACTAAAGGTTGGGGCTACCTGAGACAAAACCCCTAAAAAAAGAGAATGACGCTGTTGAAATTAATGCACTCTTACATTTTACTCATTTTTAAAAAAAAAATAATAATAATAATAATATAGTTTACTTGTTTAATTCAATGTTACTATCACTTTTTTATTTTATCTTTTTTGAATTGTTATTTCAATTTGAATTATTCGCTTGCCCCTAGCCTCTTGAGCAAATAAAATAAAATAAATCCATGTAACTATAAATTAGTATTAACACATAATATACTCCTACGTTAACTCATTATTTTGAGGTAGTTTTTTCTTCTATCTTTTCGATTGTTATGGAAAGTGCTTGACAGCATTGCCATTGATGCTAAAAACAGTTACTAATAAAAAGTAATAAACCATACTTTTGAATAGTAAATGAATCTTACTGATGTCCTTTAATATTGTTCGATTGCTAAATATCATAAACACGTAAACCAGAGACTACAATCTCATGCATAAGTTTGGGGGCTAACTGAGTCAAGGTTTTAATTTGGGTTTCCTTGATTATAGAAATACATAACAAATAAAATAAACGAATACAAAAAATCGTGGCGACTAACTTAATCGTGTATACTTATTATTTACGGTCACCAGAAGAAAAACATGAAAAATACGATCTGTGACATATTGTACTAATAATATTTGCAATTATTAGTACTTATAATCTTTTGCGATTAATAATTTTTTGCCATTATTAGCACTTAATAATCTTTTGCGATTATTAACTTTTGCGATTCATTATTTTTGTTTACGTCTGTTGTATTCAAAGCCTTTTGACACTTTGAGAAATTTGTATCTATGGGGCTTTAGCTTGAGCAAATTGTTAATTAATAATTAAATTTGGGGCAGAGGAAAAAAAAAATTTTTTCTTGCCTTTGAGAAAGGAACAGATAGGCTACAAAAATGCTAAACTCTACAAATAATCAACAAACGTGAGAGAGGCATGGGTGTTTAACGTGTAAAATGGATGGAAATGTAAAACTAACAGACTACAAAAGAAACATTAAAAAAAAAAAAAGTTTGGAAACCAATGTGTAATAAGGACTAAAGGATGGGGCTATCTGAGACAAAAACACAAAAAAAAAAGAATGACGCTGTTGAAATTACTGCACTCCTACATTTAACTCGGTTTTTTTTTTTTTATAATAATAATAAAGTTTACTCGTTTAATTCATTGTTACTATCACTTTTTTATTTTATCTTGTTTGGATGGTTATTTCAATTTGAATTATTCGCTTGCCCCTAGCCTCTTGAGCAAATAAAAATAAATAAATCCATGTAACCATAAATTAGTATTAACACATATTATACTCCTACGTTAACTCATTATTTTGAGGTAGCTTTTTCTTCTATCTTTTGGATTGTTATGGAAAGTGTTTGACAGCATCACCATTGATGCAAAATACCGTAGCTAATAAAAAGTAAACCACACTTTTGAATAGTGAATGAATCTTACTAATATCTTTTAATATTGTTTGATTATTAAATAGCATAAATAGGTAAACCAGAGACTACAATATCGTGCGTAAGTTTAGGGGCTAACTGAGTCAAGGTTTTCGGTTTTCCTTGATTACAGATATACATAACAAATAAATTAAACGAATACAAAAAATCATGATGACTAACTTG
Source organism: Ficus hirta (assembly GCA_038430175.1). Lineage (NCBI taxonomy): Eukaryota > Viridiplantae > Streptophyta > Magnoliopsida > Rosales > Moraceae > Ficus > Ficus hirta. The sequence goes on from CM076588.1 coordinate 13,483,114, forward strand.
ATTGTGTACACTTATTATTTACAGTCACCATAAGAAAAACATGAAAAACACGATCTGTGACATATTGTACTAATAATATTTGCAATTATTAGTACTTATACTCTTTTGTGATTAATAATCTTTTGCCATTATTAGCACTTAATAATCTTTTGTGATTATTAACTTTTGCGATTCATTATTTTTGTTTGCGTCTGTTGTACTTCAAAGCTTTTTGACACTTTGAGAAATTTGTATCTATGGGGCTTTAGCTTGTGCAAATTGTTAATTAATAATTAAATTTGGGGCAGAGAAAAAAAAATTTTTTCTTGCCTTTGAGAAAGGAACAGATAGGCTACAAAAATGCTAAACTCTTCAAATAATCAAACACACGTGAGAGAGGCATGGGTGTTTAACGTGTAAAATGGATGAAAATGTAAAACTAACCGACTGCAAAAGAAACATTTAAAAAAAAAAAAGTTTGGGAATCAATGTGTAATAAGGACTAAAGGTTGGGGCTACCTGAGACAAAAACCCTATAAAAAGAATGACGCGGTTGAAGTTAATGCACTCTTACATTTAACTCGTTTTTTTTTTCTTTTTAATGCAGTTTACTCATTTAATTCAATGTTACAGTCACTTTTTTATTTTATCTTGTTTGAATTGGTATTTCAATTTTAATTATTCGCTTGCCTCTAGCCTCTTGAGCAAGTAAAATAAAATAAATCCATGTAACAATATATTAGTATTAACACATAATCTATACTCCTACGTTAACTCGTTATTTTGAGGTAGTTTTTTCTTCTATCTTTTGGATTGTTAAGGAAGTGTTCAACAGCATCACCATTGATGCTAAATACCATTACTAATAAAAAGTAAACCATACTTTTAAATAGTAAATGAATCTCACTGAAGTTTTTTTAATATTATTCGATTGTTAAATAGCATAATCACGTAAACTAGAGACTACAATCTCATGCAGAAGTTTGGGGGCTAACTGAGCCAAGATTTTCGGTTTTCCTTGAATATAGAAATACGTAACAAATAAAATAAACGAACATAAAAAATCGTGGCAACTAACTTGGTCGTGTATACTTATTATTTACAGTCACCAGAAGAAAAACATGGAAAACACGATTTGTGACATATTTTACTAATAATATTTGCAAGTATTAGTACTTAATAATCTTTTCCAATTTTTTTTCCGATTATTATCTTTTGCGATTCATTATTTTTGTTTATGTCTGGTGTACTTCAAAGCTTTCTGAAACTTTGGGATATTTGTATCTATGGGGCTTTAGCATGTGCAAATTTTTAATTAATAATTAAATTTAGGGCAGTGGAAAAAAAAAAAAAAAAAAACTTCTTGCCTTTGAGAAAGGAACAGATTGGCTACAAATATGCTAAACTCTTCAAATAATTAACACACGTGAGAGAGGCATGGGTGTTTAACGTGTAAAATGGATGAAAATGTAAATTAACCTAACTGACTGCAAAAGAAACATTAAAAAACAAAAAAAAAAAAAAAAAGGTTTGGGAACCAATGTGGAATAAGGACTAAAGGTTGGTGCTACCTGAGACAAAACCCTAAAAAAAGAATGACTCTGTTGAAATTAATGCACTCTTACATTTAACTAGTTTTTTTTCTTTTTAATAATAATGCAGTTTCTCGTTTAATTCAATGTTACTGTTACTTTTTTATTTTATCTTGTTTGAATTGTTATTTCAATTTGAATTATTCGCTTGCCCCTAGCCTCTTGAGCAAACAAAATAAAATAAATCCATGTAACAATATATTAGTATTAACACATAATCTATAGTACTCCTACGTTAACTCATTATTTTGAGGTAGTTTTTTCTTCTATCTTTTGGAATGTTATGGAAAGTGTTTGACAGCATCACCATTGATGCTAAATACTATTACTAATAATAAGTAAACCATACTTTTGAATAGTGAATGAATCTCACTTATGTTTTTTAATATTGTTCGATTGTTAAATAGCATAATCACATAAACCAGAGACTACAATCTCATGCAGAAGTTTGGGGGCTAACTAAGCCAAGATTTTCGGTTTTTCTTGATTACAGAAATACGTAACAAATAAAATAAACGAACATAAAAAATTGTAACGACTAACTTGGTCATGTGTACTTATTATTTACACTCACCAGAAGAAAAACATGGAAAACACGATCTGTGACATATTGTACTAATAATATTTGCAATTATTAGTACTTAATAATCTTTTCCAATTATTAGTACTTTTATCTTTTTCGATTATTATCTTTTGCGATTCATTATTTTTGTTTATGTCTGGTGTACTTCAAAGCTTTCTGAAACTTTAAGATATTTGTATCTATGGGGCTTTAGCATGTGCAAATTGTTAATTAATAATTAAATTTAGGGCACAGAAAAAAAAGTATTATTGGTAATTGTTTTGCATGTTTTCCTTCGAAGAAGTTTTTCACTTTTTCTGTTTTTACTTTGACTAGTACATGTTTGTACTTTGACTCTTCATTACCATTTTTTTGGAAAAAAAGAAAAAAGAAAAAAGAAAAAAAAATATTGAATCATCTGGAACAAAATTGGTTCCTATTATTGTTTAATGTGCATATTTACCCTTACTGAATCCTAATGTGAACCTGCAAGTGTTGTGAAGCTACATGCGAACTTGAGTCCCCTTGTTCCCATGAACTTTTTAATTCTTTGATCCCTTGAACTTGTGATCTTTCGATCCCTTGATCTCATGATCCTTTCGATCTCTTGATGATCCCATTGATACTTGATCCTATTAATCTCGTTGAACTCATTGGAGAGCACTGGGTGTCATCAAAGATCTATCGTCACATCTTTTTTCAAGCTAGCATGCATCAATTTGAGGGGTAGTCTTGAGATTTGTTACTTGATTCTATATAATATAATTACCTTGTGATTCATTTGATCTTTAGAGATAAGGCTGTTAATTAGGTGCTACGTACAAGTTGTCACTTAGACTCTGTACAATAATGTATATATTCTTCAAATGGTATGAATAAGAAAATCATTCTTTCTTCTTTTTCAAGTATTTTATAAGGTGAGGCCAAAAATTTTATTTTCTCTTTTGATGATTTTTATTTTATTTTATGAAATGCTTATTAATGACTATTTTTTAGATCATCATGGTCAGAGTTCGTCCATCACGAGCGTCTGCTATCTTTCTTCTTTAAACTAAGATGTTGAAGTGGTAATTTTTGGTATGCATTTCTCTATTTTCTTTGATAGTCTCTTTAGGTTTTGAGTTTAGATGTATATATTTTGATCATTTAGATTTGTATAATAATTTTATTTTAGTGATTATATCTATTGACAATTATGATATATATAAAAAATTTGTTAGTTTATATGAGTATGTGATGAATTAATTAGGAGTAGTGTTATTTACATGTTTGTGTTATCTATTTATGTTGATTATTAATTTGGGAAAAATTATGTTTATGATTTTAATTGGTAATTCTTTTTTTTTTTTTAGTATAATTTGTGTGGTTACAGATATAGTCTAGCAGTAATACCATACCTGACTTCATCTAAAAATGTGAAGTTTGAATCCCCCCTCCCTCAAGTTCAAAAAAGTATAATTGGTAATTGTTTAGTTTCAAAATATTAATTTCTTATATAGAAAAAAATCAACTTGTAGCAATAACGCTTTCAAAAAATATCATCAATACATCTATCTACCAGCGTCATCTCATTGTTTGGCGGCAACTCAAACGCAATCATTTTTTTTTTTTTTTTTTTTACATTTTAACAACGAAGTATCATCGCTGAAGGTCTCAAAATTAGCAGCATGGCTTGTCGTCACTAAACAATTTTTAGAGGAAGATTATCAACGATGACTATTTAGCGATGACAAATGTCATTCCTATAGGTGTTTTTCTTTAAGTATTGGTAATAAACAAAAATTGGTTGACAATGAGTTGTTGTTTGCAACACCTTTTTTTTTTTTTATTGGTTGTTGTTTGCAACACTTGAAGCTTTAGATTAATTTCTATTAATCGTTAAAATTACCATTAAATTATTGGTTAAAGGTGCCCATTTTTAAAAGGAAATTAGTTTGACATTTTTCGTCTTTGGTGAACCTAAATTATGGTGGAAAATACTTTACTATCTTGTGCAAGCAGAAAATTTTACTTATTAATCTCTCTCTCTTTTTTTTTTTTTTTAATTTGAGATGAGATTTAATAACTTTCACACAGTATGATATAGTTAAGTATGAATTATAGCTAGATTATATTCAGTGACCAAGTTAGGAATATTTGTCAAATGGCTAATAACAACAATTAAAATTTAATTAAAATAAATACTAACTAGTGTATTATAATTGTTTGCAGCGTTTCATATTTTAAAAATATTTCATGTTAACCTCATTATCAAGGCTATTCATGAAGATTTTCCCATGTACGTCTTTGTGCATGTGAGACTCTTATTATGGAAGGGGGAAAAAACGAAAAGAAAAGAAAGAAAGAAAATAAAACAAATGAGACGTCTACTGGTAACTAGAGCTAAATATTCTATCCTTTTTTTTTTTTGGGGACTTCAGAGAAATGCTATAGATTCATGTCTTGACTTGATTTTTGCCATTAGACAAGATTTTAAATAAATAAATAAATAAATAAATAAAGAGTCATAACATGTCATTATATAATATTTATATCTTCAGGTTATAAGTTGGTATCCATAATGATACAATCAATATTCACGATGATACAGACTAGCCGATGTTAACCAACCTATGTCTACTATGATATCAACCAGTAGCCACCACTGCTGGCTGAGTAACCAATGTCGCCGGTAGAATATCGGTTGGTTACCAATAAATAATTACACCTGCCGATAGGATATTTACAAGTTGGTTTCTGATCCAAAACCACCTCCACCGGTAAGATATTGACCAGAACCATCTAATTTGTCTGATTTTATCACTGTATTACTCAAACAAACCACAAAGATAATTACAAATCACCAAACTCAACAAAACCACCCACAACATACATTAAAACAAAGAAATAAATCCGTAAAAAAAATTACATAATAAAAAAATTGGGACAACGTCGGAGATCACCTACGCACCGCAGCCATGGCTCCAAGGAGGAGGAGATTCGATCTCCTCACGTGTTGAGGAGATCAAATCTCCTCATGGGCACCGTGGCGGTGGGAAGGGAATTCAGATCCCCACGCTCGCGGAGGTGATCGCCATCGCGAATATGCAAAGAAAGATCCGCAGATCTCCCCATGCGGCATAGAATGACACCTTTGCGCGGCCATCGTGGTGGCATGAGGGGGAGATCACAGTTCTCCCCCGCGCGGAGGAGATCTCACCTCTGCGCGCGCAGCCACCCCGACGGCACGAGAGCATGGCCCCAAGATGGGAACTGGTAATCAAAGATCGATGCAAGATCGGAGGAGATCGTGGCTTGATCCGAGAGCAACCTGCGATAATAGGAGATCGAAGCTCAAGCAGAGAACAACCCCCTGCTGTCGACAGTGCGAGGGCAGATCAGGCGTCGGAGCTGGGTGTTGCACTTTTGAGAGAGAGAGAGAGAGAGAGAGAGAGAGAACAGTTTTGAGAGATACAAGGTCTGGAGAAGAGAGAAGGAGAATGATAAAATCTTAGGGTAATTTGGTCTATTTAATTTAGTTTATTACATCATTGTTTATGTCAATGTAGCATATTTTATTACAGTTTTTCAGTTATGAGAAAAATCAATTCACACTATTTCTATTTTATGTAGCCTAATTATCCCCATTTTTTTTCTTTCTAATTAGTTATTAAGTTTTTTTTTTTTTTTTAGAAGAAAAAGGATCTGGGTGGCCATATTGTTTTCAGGATTTTTAGCCACATAGGAATGAATACTTCCCTATGTATGGTAGAGACATGTCCTTTATACTAATTTCTCTCAGTTGTCCACCCGGGTCTACCATGCCATCACCAAACCAAGCTTGAACAACCGAAGCTAGAATGGGGTCTAAAGAGAGGCAATAGGAATCGAACCCTGATGGACAAAAGGGAGATGCCTTGCAAAAGCTTCCCATCCTTTTGTCATCCCATCAACCCTTGTGGTTGTTATTAGTTATTAAGTTTAAGGCTTTTAGAATGTTGTGCTGCGCATTGAATGTATTGGACCTTTTTTTTTTTATTTTGCTTTTCTAAAAAATGGTGACGCAAATAAAATGTAACATATTAGGGAGTATCAATTATGTTAAATATCACATATTAATAGAAGATGAGCCTACAACATGTTAATTGTGATGTTTAACATCATTGATACTCCAAAGCATTTTTCAATAAAATGACATCTATATATGTATTATTGTCTCCTGTGGTACTGAACAACACAAGGCAAGAACATTTTATTCTCTCTTTTTTTTTTCTTTTTTCTTTTTTCTTCTTTTTTTTTTTTTTACTACCCCCCTCTCCAGCTTAACTATTTTTTCATTTAATTATTAGCTGAATAAAAGAAACAACATAATAGAAACTGACATAAAAAACTGACATAAAATAAATGAGTAGTACGTAACAAATTCATTGGTAAATATTAGTGTCGTATAGTAATACCCAAACTGATGCATACTCTTGCGTCCTTATAAATTCTCCCTGGCCTGCAGAAGTATCCCTTGCTCGGGGCACAGTGAATGTCCTCCGAACATATGCACAGCCCTTCCAATGCACAACCCTCCTTAACTATAGCCAACCCGTCTTTAAGCCCCAAAACTTGGTCACTCCACTCACTAGAGAAGAGCCCTAATGGGTCATAATCCTCTTTAATCTTCAAAAACTCTTTCGCATTCTTGAACTTTTCGATCGCTCCTTTAAATGCTATGTTCCTATTCTTCCCCCAATGTGGCAATGCCCCGTATTTGAATATAGCGAGTTGCTCGATTTCTTCAAGTATGTCTTCGTAAAGCCTTGGATTCAAAGGATCTTTGCTTCGATAATAGGTTATATCGAAGTCTATCGCGTCTTCTTGCTTGCCTAGGTAAGCTCCGGAGGCAGTGACATAGCGCATGAGAATGCCGTTGTAGAGTTCTAAGCCACACAAGGCCTTAGGTTCCAACTTGACCAGCTTCTGCACGTCTTCGATGAAGCTCTTCGCAATCGACAAGCTGATGCTGAATGTGGTTTGGTGAAAGAACTCGCCTTTGACTCTTGAATCCCATGCGCAGGCTGTGATTCTCGCGTCTTGGAGACTATCTAAGCAGGTTCCGGATGATTGAAGACGGTGTTGGTAACCAATCACGGGGTAGCCCGCAAAGATAACTCCTGTTTTATCAAAGAATTCAGTAGTATTTAGAGAATACCTACTTGTAATAGTGTGATATTTTTGTCTATTTTCCAAGATTGAAAACTATCTAGCTTATTATTGCACGTTTTAAAAAGATTGAATCAGATTAAAATTAGCACAGTCACGTACCACCACACAAATTTGAAAATTTTCACTTTGGTACATAGCTTTTTGTAAAAACTGTCTTATATTTTTTATTTTGTGTTGGAGAAATTTTCCTACTCCATCATCACTGATTAAAATTACATCAAAATCAATCTGACAAAAATCTCAATACTGTGTATACTATTCTTATAGAGGGTTTCTTTTTTTTTTTTTTTTTGTACAAAGTAATAATAATATTAGGTACCTACCATTGTTTTTTAAACCGTAAGCGCTTCTAGAAAGAGTGGAAGTGACTAACTTTGCACCTGTGCATTTTCCTTCAGCGTCACCGCTGGATTCTTGATTGTCCTCTGTTATGAGCAACAAATTATGTTAACATACGCCATGCTTTACTTTCATGATTTAGTTAACTTTTAATTATGTCATTAGCCACTTAATTACCTGTGGTTCTGATAACCGCAAGCGCCAAACTGGGCGTGGGGCGGAATGGAATGAAGTCATACAACCCGTCCCCGGAGGTGTTGGTGAAGACGCGGTCGTCGATTCGATAGATGGCCTTTTGCTGACTTGGGTACCAAGTTATGTCTGCAAACTCATGTTGTCGACCAAATCTTGTGACTTGATCTCCCAAGTCGGAATCATTCTTTGTTAAGTAAGTTATGGATCTCTTGAACATCGGCTGGAGTTTCAATGTCACCTACAAAGTTGAGTGCTAATTAATTAGTAAATAATCTCAGGTTGACGTTCCATATCTGTTTGCGGCACATTGAACAAATTATATTTTATACATTTTGCGTCTTATTAAATTTCCATCAATGAAGATATCTTACAATTTAGATTTTATCATATTATTAAATTTCCATCAATGACGATATCTTTCAATGTGACAAATGGACGTGTATTCCGTAGAACAATTATTCTACTTTGTTTTGCTCCCCCCGCCCCGCCGCGCCGCCCCGCCCCGCCCCGCCCCGCGCCCCCCCCCCCCCTCCCGTTAAGTTCATTTAGAATAAAAATAATTTATTTCTTAAAAAATGCTAAAATGTAGAACTGGTGTTGACTTTTGTTGTTAACAATACACCTAAAAATTGTACTTTTTTAGGATGTAATCCTACATAAATTTTTATAGAAAAATAAAAAAAAATAATCATTTCTTTATACACTACTAAAAATTGTTTCTGTAGATTTAAAGTGTTTAAACAAAATTTTTCTAAACTTATACCATTTTCTACATTTTTCTTATATCGTAATTTTCAGCAATATTTATAAGTTCTTAAAACAATATATATAATATTTTTTAATTTCATCCCAATTTTCTTTTAAAAAAATTTACCTATGAATAAATATTTTTTATAAGAATATAAGTAATTTAGTTCTAGGAAGAAAAAATTAACTTTTGAAAGTCTCTTTGTTCTTCTAATACTTTCCTCATGAATATTTGTTTAGAAAAATTGATTAGACTTTAACAAAAACAAAAAAAATTAACTCAATTAATCTATAATCTATAACTATCTTATAAGGTAAAGTTGCACTTTTTCAGTATTCAAAAACTTGGTCTATCTATTTTATCCTTTTTCTTTTCTCTCTCTTTTTTTCTTGCCTTAACTTCTTCCCTTTTTTTTTTTTCTTTTTTTTCTTTTTTTTCTCTTACCTTCTCTTCTTTTTCTATCATATACTCTTATAAATCTATTATTACCTCTCTACCACGTGACGGGTCCTAAGCCCACGACATGGTATTTTTTAATATAAAAATTAATTTTTTAAATTTAAAAAATCTTAAAAATTATTTTTTTTTCTTTTGCTTTACTTTACTTTGAACTCTTATCTATCTATTATTACATTTCCACTACGTAACGGGTCCTAAGCCCGCCATGTGGTATTTTTAAATAAAAAATTAAAACAATATATTTTTTTACTTATTTATTTTTTATTTTGTTTTATTTTGCTTTATTTGTCTATTCTGCACAGATCTTAAACCAGCCACGTGATAATTTTAAATAAAAACTTAATTTTTTAAAATTAAAAAAAGATTTTAAGAAATTAATTTTTTGTTTTGTTTTGATTTACTTTGTCTGTCTATTCTAATACTAAGTTGAAGACTTTCAGGGGGGGAAAAAGTAGAAGTCATCACGAAAGACAAACTAAGTGGAAGAACAAAAAAAGAAAGAAACTGAAATAATAATGATATATTTGTGTTAGAGCTGTCAACCTGGAAAATTGATGAGGTGGTGTCAAAAAGGAATAAATAATATGGATGAATCTAGACTATGCCCACTTCTATATATCTTATAGACTATATATATTATACATATAGATTATAGATTATATAGATATAGATATTGTGAGCCCCTTCAGATTATAAATTCGTACTGCTGATCCAACAAGTGGAGTTGGAAATTTTCTATTTCCTTAGGATATGGATTATGCTAGGATAACATGGTGTTCACAAAAGAAAAAGGAAAAATGCTAGAAATCTTATATATGGCTCAAATTTTTAATGGAACTGAGCCTCCTTTAATTTAACATCACATAGTTTAGTAAACGGGGATACCCCGGTTGTTCTTGCTAATCTATAATGCCCAATTATTTTTTCAGCCAAAAAAAAAAAAAAAAAGAAGCTGTATTATGTGTTTTTTAAGTTAATAAATGCCATATTATGTTGGATGAAATTTTAAGACTAAACTGGACGGAATAATTTTTGGTACTTGTTTGCCATCGACTTATTCCTAATTGGTGAGGATTGGGATGGAGAGTTGGTTTTCATCTATACATTATTAATGTCTTTTAACATTCTTTGTGGAATATATATAAGACATATTGTTCGTATTCTTTATCGCACTTAAGTCAAATCACAAACGATTAATAACAAAAAAATTTTAGTTGCCGCTTGCATATGTTTGATAATTCTCTGGTAGTGGATCCATTATAATGATAAATAATGAGAAAAAAATATCAGTTTTTTAAAGGCAAAAAAGGTAGTTTCATTATGAATTGCTGTCCTTTCTATTTTGGTTGATATAGGATGTATTACGTTTTTTTTTTTTTTTTAAGTGCAAATTTCGTATGTACCACTACATCATTGGTTTTAATTTTGTTTTCATTGAAAACTAGTGGTGGCCGGAGTATAAATTAATTACGATGATTAAGACACATTAAAAATTTACTTCTCTCATGTTTTGCTTAAAGCAACGTAAATAATGATAATTTTTTGTTTAGCAAACTTCACTCTTAATCATAACCAACAAGAAGATTACGATGAACCAGGTGCCAGATATAGGTGCCCCTTGGATTTTTAAAAATTTCTCTCTTTCCCCCTAAACTTTGAAAATTCAATTACTTTCCTACAGGTTCTTTCTTATAACAAAAATATTTTACAACTCTGTCCCAAGTTTATTCCCTAAAACTTCTTGTATTAATTACTATATTTACATAATTTTTCAAAAAAAAAAAAAAAAAAACCAAAGACACAAATAGATAAACGATGATAAAATCTAGAGTTATAGTTTTGATTGAAGCTTTAATCTAGAGTTATAGTTTTGATTCAAGCTTTTGATTTGATTCACACTCCGCTTGAAAGAAAAATTTATGAATCCGTCACTGCAATAAACCAAGGAATAATATTGACTACATACCTGAGAAATAACCCCAAGAACTCCAAGCGAAACTTTGGCTGCGTTTAGCTCTTGATCACCGTCATTAAACCTCCTAACTTTGACGAATCCGTCGTCAGCCCCACCGGGACTGACGATGGTAAGTCCACCGACATAGTCATGGACAGAACTTCCCTTGCCCCACAATGAACTGCCATGAGCACCCGTGCCCAAAAGCCCTCCGACAGTCAATCCCCACCAATAGGGCGCGTAGGGCAAGGCCAGACCCGCCTTTGCCGCCTCACTTATAAGCTCCCTAAGCGTCACACCGCTCCCTACCGTCATCGTCATCGCCTTAACATCGGTGTTCAACACGCGGTTCAACAGCGTGGTGCTTATGAGTAGGCCATCTTCGCCGCCGGGACACGCCAGCTTCGGAATGCTGTGAGAGAAACGCGTCGCCACCTTCATTTTCAATCTTTTCCTTGTGGCATTGGCGACGACGGCGATTAGCTCTTCCTCCGTGGCGGGGTATGCCACGGCGCCTGCTCGGCAGATGCTCCGGTCCGGGAAGGCCCCGTAGGAGTTGGTGATGGTGCAGTTTATGTTGTTGGGTGAGGAACACTTGACGGGGTCTTCCGGAGGAGTGCAACAAACCGCTAAGAAGAAGAAAAGCAGAATGTTTGATCTAAGGATTTGCGTCAAAAATACCCTTTTAGAAAATAAGATAGGTATGTCTTGGTCCATTGTGGTTTTTGGCTACTGCATATGGAGTTTTAAATTATGCACATCTCCTATATATACTTGTAGTTGAGTGGCTTGATTTATTTATTTTTTATTATTTATTTATTTATTTATTTATTTAAAAAAAAAATTTTGTATGTGTGGAAGCCTGGATGGGAAATGGCTTGAAATTGACTCACTCTAGTTAATTATAGGAATTAATAATAAGTACAATTCCATTTAAAGAACTGCGTCCACAATTACGTAGACATTAATTAGGACGTATTTATCAAATTGTAAACAAATGTAATGAAAGGTTATGGATTAATTGAAAACTAAGAAAAGTAAAAAATATATATATATAAGAAGGGTAATCGATTCTCTTTTTATTATTTATTTATCTATTAGATGATGTACATGATAAATTATCCAATTTTCAATCTAGTGTTTACTAATAAATTTAGGGCCGTTAATTTGTTCCATATTATTATTAAAATATTATGTTATACAATCAAATAATCATTAATATATCTTCATAAAAAAATCATTAATATATATAAGAATTTATTGAAGATTACTATATATTATATAAGTAAATTTGACAGTTATTCTCTTTTTCTCTTTGACGATGAATACACGAGTGACATCCTTTTTCCTATTCCCTATATATTACATGTAGCTTGTTAAACTCTAATTACTCATTTTAATATAAGTGAACATGTGATTAAATAAAAAAGGAAAATAACCACTCATAGCCCCCAAAATCCTTTATCAAGTTCATAATTTGGACCACATTTTGTGGGGTGAGGCCAAAAAATTGAGCTTGGGGCTAATATTAATTAGTGTGTTTGGTTCACTATTTCAAACCTTAAAAAAAAAATCAATTTAGTTTTTTATTTTTTCTGAAAAGTCAATTAATTTTACTATTTATCAATTCGAATTATAACGTCAAAACTTAAAACTTTAAAACTCTATAACTTAGCATATATAAGTCAAAATGAGATGTTTTTTTTTTAACTCCATTATATTTTGAGATGAACGAAACAAAATCCATATTGTTATTTTTTTCTAAACACATTTAAATTTTTATGCTTTTTAATTCCAATCAACTAAATACAACTTAACTCCAACTTAACTCAAACAAAAAATTTTCAGTTCCAGCCTAGCAGTCAAACGCATGCTATATATGTTACTCCTTTACATATAATTTAGACTGAACTGGCCGACCTTTTGATCAATGGGTCTGTGGCTCTTTGCTCTAGCTTTTTTCGGTTTTCTTAACTTTTCTTTCCTTTTTCCTCCTTTTTTTTTTTTTTTTTTTTGGAGATAAAATTTTGCTTTAGCTTGAAATCATGGTGTTTTGTTTCCTTTACCAACACTGGACATAATTTCAAGATAATCTTTATCCCCTTCTCCACTTGTCCCAAGAAAACTGTGATGAACGTGTGCCTTCTTTCTTCCCTTTCAAGTCTCATTCTGGTGGGTTTTTTTTTTTTTTTTTTCCCCTTTTTGGGTGGGGGGTTAAGTTAAGGGTCTTGAGTGGGAGTTCTCTTCTATCTTCTAGGTCATCATAATAATATATAGTACATTATCATGGATTAAGTGCGTACCAAAGGTTGAAACCACGCACTATTAGTTTCAAAATTAATGGAGTTTTTAAAATGTCGGGAACACTTGCGATTATATATAATATGATATATATATATATATATATATATCTCTCGTGAAGTTAATGCTATATTATTAAGGTGGGATGCCATTTTATTTTTCCCACTCACTTTTTAAGATCATTAACAAATTAATTGGGATTTATAGTTAAATAGTTTTTTTTAAGTTTTTTTAATAAATGACCCAAATTTTTAAAAAATAGTTAAAAGACCCACCCAGTTTTCTAAAATGGTTAATCAATTTTTTAAAATGGTCAACCGCATAATAATCAATCAGTGATTGACTATCACTTATTAACCATAACGTAAATCACTACATTTCATAGTCAATTGCTGATTGACCAAATCTGAAAAATAACGAGCGGTCATTTTCTTGAATAAAAAAAATTGGGACATCTATTAGATTAGGTAATTAAAAAAGATCATCCAGCCTAATTTTTTAAATTAATTTTAGAATTAAAATATTACTTGTTCCACCCTTTAGTTTTCCTAAACCTTATAATTAAATTATTTGTCTTTCTTCTTTCTCCACATATTAAATCTAAACCACTGTACAGTTTTTTTTAATACGTTTTTTATTTTTATTTTTAAATTTTTTTCTCACCAGATTTCTTTTTTCTTTTTTTTTCTTTTTAAATATTCAATAAAAATTCTTCATCAGTTTATATGTTGAGATAAAAATCTATGAACTATTCTTTAGTATACTTCTTTTTGAGACAATAAAAACTTGAGAATATTATACTAATGAAGCTGAGTATTCCACATACATGGTTGAAAATGTTATGAATTTGATTAATACTTTTATTAGATAAATAGAAAAAGCTTGCAATTCAAAGTTTGCATGAATTTCTAACTATTTCTCTCATTTATTTTTAAAATGAATAACTAATCAAATCAATATGTTTGATTATATATTCACATCATGCATATGTGTTTTTCATTTACTTGTTATTTCTTAAAAAATAAAAAAAACAACAAAATAGATCATTTAAAAAAAATAAGGAAAAAAATGTATAGAAATTTAGACTGTAATGGGAGGATAAAGAAAAAAGTAAATAATTTATTTATAAGGGTTTTTTAAAAAAGTTAAGATGTGTAACAAGTAAATATTTGATTTTAAAATTAATATGGCAAATAATTTTAAAAAGTAGATGAGAAAAGTAAAATAAATGATGTCAATAGACCATATACATATGCTTCCACTAAATGTTAGTGATCATATCAAGCTAATTAATTATTTTATCTTTCTTCCACATCGTGTTCATTAGCTTTTCCGGTGTGCTGCCATTAGTCGTGGCTTCATTTTTTAGAAGCCACGTCGTTAGAGAAATATTATTGCGTAATAAAAAAAAAATTGGTAGATCATGATTTGTTGTTCAGTTTGAAGATTTAGACAAATTTCTAGCAACTGTTAAAGATACCATTTAATTATTGGTTAAATGTGCATTTTTTTTAAAGGAAATTAATTTATCATTTTCCGTTTTTGATGAACCAAAATTTAGGGGGAAAATACTCTTCTATCATTAGTAAGCAAGAAAATTCACTTATTAGTCATTTGTCTTATTTTTTTTTTAATATTTGGAATGAAATATTTAAACTTAATTATTAGTCATTTGTGTTTTTTTTTTTAATATTTGAAATGAAATATTTAAACTATATACCTTATGGTAGAGTTAGATATAAAATTATTCTCTAGGTTATATTCAATGACATTTTCAGGAATTTTTGTAAGGGCTAATAATGAATTAAAACTTAGTAAAAATCATTAATAAGTGGTGTATTATAATTTATCACAACGGGTTTTGGGGGGCTATTGAAGATGTCTATCTTAATGTATTGCCTGGTTAATGAATGTAACTCTTATTAAAAAGAAAAGAAAAGAAAGATACATGGACAGAATTTGGGGAAAATATCTTGAAGTTCATATCCATTTTTCTGTTTCTTTTCGGTTAAATCTTTTAGAATGTTGGGCATTGAATGTATTGAACTTTTATTAAGCTATACTAGAAAGTGATATTCTTAAATTTCGGGTGTTATGATTAGATTTTTAAATTTTAGGATGTCTTTGTGTAATGTGTATTATAAATTTGTATTGGTTAAAAAGGAAAAAAAATCTAAAATTAAAAGTTGAGGAGGGACTTAAGCCTCCTCAAGCTTTTTTCGTCCCCGACTATATCTGCAACTATTAATTAGTCATTTGCTTTGTTTTGGTGACTTGGAAAGACGTCGATCTTTCCTCATTTTAATAGAAAAGTAGATAATATAAATTATATTGGTTGCTGACAATATAAATTATATTAGAGAAGAAGAAGTAAATAGCAGTTTTATGGTGCGTTTGATAAAACGGTTTGAGTTGAAATTTTTAAATTTGAGTTGGTTGACTTTTTAAAAATTAGTTATAAATTTTGTTGACTTTTCAGAAAAATAAAAAAGAAAAATTGATATGAAAAAGTACAGTTTAATTAGAGTAAATGATTAAAACAAATTGTATATTAAATAAACTAAATTTTATTACTTATTTAATAAAATTAGGTATCTTACCTAATAAATTTATTATTTACTCCAATTATTTTAAAACCAACTATTTATTTCAAGAAATAATTACACAAAAAGTCTATTTCTAAGGTTCCATTTTAAAATTTGTCAATTTTTAAACAATATTACATATACGTCTATTTTTTTTAATGAAATATATGTATGTAGTACCTATTTTATCCTTTTACAATAATTAACTTCATTTCATTTAATTTATACAGATTCTCATCTTTTCCTTCTTTTTTTTTTACTTTAAAGATTTTTTTTTTGAATTGATTATGAAAAATCCAAAGAATTCTTTATGAAAAAACCAATTTATTTACATAATACACAAATCGGATGGTTACAATTTATGCCTCACTCAAATAAATTCAAGAATAATAAAAATGATAGCAAATTCTCTACAAAAAAAGACTATTATTTATATAAACTAGTAAAAATAAAACGAAAACTATCTTTATAATAAAACCTGATTCATAACAAGAAATATGAATTCTTTATAGAAAAAAAAAACTACTTATTTATGAACTCCACTACAAATCAAATGTGTACTTTATATGCCTCAACCAAACAAATTGTTGAGTAACACACCAAATGGTATTGAATTCTTTATCAAAAAAACACTATTATTTATTGACATAAAATCAAACCTAACTTTATGATAAAGAATGATTCATTATACTTAAGACGGATTCTTTAATTTAAGATATAAAATTTCTTAATTATAAAGATGATTTTCAAAATAAAACAAAAAAAAAAAAAAACTCACATTCTTATCCTTAGCAGTGGACCTTTTCTTCATAACTATTTTCGTTGTCATTTTCAAACAAAGAATTTCGGTTTAGGGTTTCTGAGGATGAGAATTGGAATTGATTTCAAGGAAGATAAAGGGGATTTACCGTGTATTTACAGAAGACAAACGTTTAAATATTAGACTTTCTTTTTGATATTCATTTTTCTTTATTTAGATTTTTCTTATTAATATGAAATCTAATTTTAAAAAAAACATTCTCATTTTAGATCATTATGAATATTCACATATTTTTCACAATAAATAAAAAAAAATTAGAAACTTTCCTTTTTTTTTTAATATTTCGGTCTTCAATTCATACAAATCACCTCCAGTAGTAAACATAATTCCATGCTTTTTTTTTTCTTTCCTTTTTTTGTAAATTCTTTATATGATAATTCTTAGTTTTTTAAAAAAGGTAACATTGTCTATATATTTATACTTCCAGACATATATGTAAATAAAAGGAAAAATAGATAAATTTCAAAACAACATCTTTAATTTGAATATCTATGTAAATAATCCTTATTTAATTATACACGAAAAACTGTTTTTTACTACTATTTTCGTACAAAAACTGATCTAACTATATCGATCATACCTAAGCCCAAATTCGATAACGTGATAACGCATACCCAAAAGGCATTAGTGCCTTAAGTATGCGAGGCTTCAACCAAAAGAGTATAACATACATCTATTTTTAACCTCCTTTTTTTTTAAGTGGAATTGGAATCGAACTCTAAACCATTAAAATAGGGGTGTGAATTTATGATTAGATTATGCCAGAAACCACATAAACTTCTAATTTGTAGTAAGAAAAAAAATTATTATAATGCCGGCCCTTCAAAGAAGAGAGAATGAAAAGATAGAGGTCTGAAGGGAATGGGCTAGCAAGAGCTTTGGGACAGACGCCTTGTCAAGCTCCTAACCTTGAAATTCAATCTCCAAGTTCATCGCACAATGCACTTTCTGGTGATGGAATCAAGGTGAGGTACGGAGCTTCCGCTAGTGCAAATCGAAGATGGGCAAAAGGTTGGCGACCAGTGTTTTGGAGCGTTGTTCTTAGTCTGTCTAACGTTCGACGGTCGAGATCCTTAAAGGATTTATGCGGGGTGGCGGAATTCCTGGTGATGGTTGTGCAGTCTTCCACCATGCATCTCTTGATATGCGCGATCAGTGACGAAGGGAGCTAGGGCTAGCAGGTGGTTTAAGCCCTCGTCAACTTTTTTTTTTTTTTAATAATACCCTATATTTTTGAATAAATTTTCATAAAAGCCCTCCCAAGAAGAAAAAATTTATCGTATATAATAACATCTAATTACGCATTATACAGTTATTAGCCCCCAAATAAATGTTCTGGCTCCATAACTATGCGCGATGGTGGCATGAGGAGCTTATGCACTGTTATTTGGGTGTCGCCTCCATGCATCTCTTGAATCCTTCTATTCTCTTTGGTAATTCTTTCCTCTATCGTCTCAATACTGAAAGTTTTGTTAATGATGCTTTGGATCTTTCTTTTGTTTTTCTCTATATTGTGGTTTGCAATAATTGTAGTTTTTACCCTGATTTGTTTGTGTTTATATCTTGTTTTCCAGTACTAAGTTGTCCTTTGAGTCTACTAGTTTTGTTTCTTAATTTATGTAGTGTGGTATTGATGGTCTCTCAATCTTAATCAATTGAATTTTTTCATCAATTATAGAGGTATTGTTAAAGAGTCATGTTTGCACTCGATTATCGGTGCACTCATTTGAGTATCTATTTATGGGATTCGGTACACGTGTGTTCTCCTTCAGCGTTTTATTTAAATTTATTGGTGGAATATTTGATTATCTATCGGGGTCATGATTTTCTTGTAGTAGTTTGAGGGCACATGATTCATTATTAACATTTGTATTTTCTGAATTTGAAATATATCTCTCATTTGAAAACAACAATAATAATTCTTAAACAAGTTAAATATTTACACTTAGAGGTTTTAATTACATAAGTTAGTCCATACGTGACTAAAACATCAATGAACTTTAAAGTCCTCACAGCCATCTCATAATTCTCTGACTAATCCAATCACTCATTAAAAGCCAATTTTCCAATATTGATCTCATCTATTAAGTGCTTTCAAGTCCTTAGAGGAGAAAATACAAGAAGGGTGGCTCAAGATCCAGAAAGGAATCAATAACCTATCGTAGGAATTTTTTTTTTAAGGGGGGGGGGGGGGGGGGGGGTGTGGTGGTGGTTTGTGAGAGGAGGACGCTAAAGATAACATTTACTAGTTGGATCAAGCATGTGAAAGAAAAAAAAATTTTAATGCAATAGTCTATCATCAATGTACCATTTAATAAAGAGTTCAATGCAAATTAATAAACTCTTGAGTCAAATATCAATTTTAGAAACACTTCTCATCAGTAAACAATTTAACAATTGAAAAAAAAAAAAAAAAAGATAATTTGATTTAGAAACAATCTTTTCAAAATTCTTTAAAACCAATTACAAATTTAAAACAGACTTTTTAATATTTGAAACACTATATGATTACACTTAATCCTCGTGAACTAAATCTAAGTGTCACAAACTCACAATTAATCAACGTCGTCATGGTTTAGCTGCCACATTTAATTCACATCATGTGACATTCAATGCCATAGTTAACCCTACGTGGTTTAGGTAACAATCTCATAGTTGAGATCCAGACACGATGTCACAAGGATTTTTAATCTCCTGTGATACGTGATACAATTAACCTTCTTTATCCAGAAATAATGTCCCAATTGATCCTTATGGTCTAGAATATTTTATCACATAATCAATTACACAAAATTCATAATACCTTACAATAAAGTTGGACAACAAATTGTGAACTGTGGTATAAATTTCCAATTAACGTTCACTAGTAGAAAAATTAGATTCCACGATGGTAAAAAATTGTTGTCAAAAGATACCACGAGGATTAAAAAATCATCGTGAAATCCACAATCGTGATATGTTATAGATATACCACGACGGTTTTAAAACTGTCGTAGAAGGCCATTGTTACCTAGCCATTCATTTTTGGTGCAGAACATTTCATGATGGTTTTTCATGGAAACTGTCGAGGAATGTATACTTTTCCACAACAGTTTCCATGAAAAACCGTCTTGGAATGCATAATTTCCACAACGGTTTCCATGAAAATCCGTCATGGAATGTATACTTTCCATGACGGTTTTCATGAAAAATCGTCGTGGATTGTGCCTTAATTTTAAAAAAAAATTACACCCCATAAATTTTAATGACATGCTAAACTTGTAAAGTTAAAAACTACTGCATAAGAAAGAAATAACATTAATAAAGATATAGTAAGTGAGGAAACTTTTCAGCAAAAGAAAAAAAAATAGAGGGAAAGAAACACATTTTTTGGTGTTTTTTTTTTTCTGTAGTTGATCCAATAAGCTTCAAAACCAACCTAATACAAACATGCAAATTCATTTTTGTTGTACGTAGATCCTTCGAAGTTCCAATCAAATAAGAAATTGACTTTAAAACTTTGTAAATTCCTAACCCACCTCAAGCCTTTAGAAAGAAAACTAAAGAACAATTCAATGGAACCTATATCATATAGCTCAAATTGAAAATCATGCACAAGTTAGCATTGAAATTTTAATGTTAGTTCAATAGATATCTTCACACTTGCAATATCAAAACATTATTATCTCAAGGAATTTCAACTGTTGAGAATTCTAACCAAGGAAGATAATCTAAAAGGGCTATCAAGTGAATAAAGGAAATGTATTAACAAGAGGAAGTAAAGGTTCACCTACCAATATAGCATATTCTTCTGCAAGACTTTTAAACTTCTTGAAACTTCTTTTCAGCTTCAGGATCATCTTTATTCATATTTGAGTAAAGTTGCTTTACAAGCTGAAAGGTAACAATCGAAAAATCAAATAAATGAATTGATCACATTTTATATAACACACTATACGAGTTTCTTGCATTCTTACAATAGCTATTATATAAGAAATTGACTTTGAAACTTTGAAAAATGATCAAGCAGTTAATTAATTATGCATGCCCCGAGTTGCAATCTAACATTACAAACCAAAACTGGCATCGGTTCTAGTGTTCAAAGCTTCACGTTTAGAAGCTTATAAAAGGTTAACCTCCGTAGCCTGCCAACTTTTACAGCAGTTTATATATTCAAATTAACTAATGAATTAATATGGAAAAACAAAAAGAAACAACAAAACCATGCGCAAAGCCAGTAATTTTGTGTGACATTCGTGCCCGCATGACGAGGGCTAATCTATTAATAGTAAATTTGATCTATAGTTATGAAGCAAAAATGAAAATAAAAAATGGAAAACATAAAACTCCTCCGATAAGAGATTCATAGTAGCCATGTTTTTATAATAAAATATATAGTGAAGGTGGAGAATAATTGGAGCCTGAGTCGTTGCTGTTCACTTTTCAAATTATTTCCTTATAAGACAAGAAAGATATAAATTGAACCTAGCATGTGGTTCGATTTTGTTCGTCTTCAGGTTTGGGTGCAACAGCTCAAAGTTTGATGGGCTTTCAGTGAACTTTTTTTTTTTTTTTTTTTTTAAGCACAAATACAAGCTAATATTCATTGTTCAAAAGGGACCAGCCTAGTTGCAAATGCACTAGTTGTTAGTACAATCCAAAATCGCTTTTGAGTTTTATTTTCGCACTCCAAAAAATTACCACCAAATTAGTTTAAGGATTAATCCGGCCCTTCTTTAAATTGTCTAGAAAGGGTGGGAATGGTTAAGAATTTGAATTGGAATTTCTAAAATAACCTCTTTTATTTTAACACTGGATATTAATTAAAAAATCGATTGTTCTCGATTATTCCGTAGTCATTTTTGCTAAAAAAAGTTTTTGAAAAATTGTTTAACAAATAAAAAAAATATTGAAAGTCATTTCACGAATTGACTCTAGGAATCAACTAAACTTTTACAAATCCATTCCATTTTCCATTAGTGCTAATCCTTTTTCCCTTACTTTTTTTCTTTTTAACATAAACTTACCTTTATTAGAAGGACATTACTATACATATCCCAACTCAATCCAAGTTGCCATTAGATAAGGGATAGGTTTCACCAAACTTTATCATGGTAGGGTACATTCTTATTTCATATCCTAACTCAACCGAGTTAGAAGGTACAATGTTTAACATTTTTCTTAATTTAAAAAAAAAAAAAGAGAGAGAAAGAAAAAAAGAAGAAGACGTGCTTGTCACATGCTCTTTTTCTGCTTAGAGATGAAAATGCCCTTTTCTCAACTGTTCTCTCTCTCTCTCTTCTTTTTTGTTTTTTTTTTTCTTTTTTCCCCCTTTTTTTAGATTTCATTAAAAAAAAAAGGTAAATTACCTATTTAATATCTAAATTTTTAATCTTATGTAACTTTGATCCCCTGAACTTTTTTTAATAGCTGAAATAGTCCTAAATTTTTAAAATATTGATGTAATAGTCCTTTCCGTTAATTTTAAACGGAATATATTAATAATTTAATCAAAAAATGATGTTAATTATAAATTCCGTCCAAAAATTAATGAAAATGACTACTGTAGTAACATTTTTAATAGTTTATAATCATTTCAACTACGGGAAAAAAATACAGAAAATATCCTTAAATTATTAAAATATTACTATAATAGTCATTTATGTTAATTTGAAATGGAATCTGTTAGTAATTTGGTCAAAAAATGATAATCACTAACGAATTTCGTCCAAAAATTAACGTAAAAGATTATTATAATAATATTTTAATAATTTGGAGACATTCTAGCTACAAAAAAAATTTAAGGATCAAGATTACATAAAATTAAAAATTTAAGAACTAACTTAGTAATTTACCTTAAAAAAAAAAAGGCTTTTCTTTCATAGTTCAAGGCCAAATAAGTAATCTTAATTTAAGGTGCTAACATCGGTACGAGGTGGGAGTGGGATGCAAGTGGAGGGCACTCAGCACCACCAAGGGTCTCAAATTCCCATAAGAGTGCTCTTCTGTTAACTTTACTATTGTTAGGATAAATTTATTTTCTTTTGGTTGGAAACTGGAAACACTGAGTGCTCTGTTTGTTGCCGTTCAAGCACTCCATGACTTTGATAGCCACACTTTAAGAGAGAGAGAGAGAGAGAGAGAGAGAGAGAGAGAAGTTAGTGATAATAATGGACAGAGAGGTCCAGAAGCAGATGTCCACTTTTAGTGCCATTACTAAAATGACTGTACTAAGGTGGCCCTATCACTATGAATTTCTGTGAAAAATATGACTTCTCTTTGGAGGTAAAAAAAAAAAAAAAAAAAAAAAGCCATATGCTCCATGGGACCCTTGTCAGGTCTTTATGTTATCACCATCAACCCACTGTGCAAAACTTTAATAAATAAAAAAAACTATTTATACGTAAATATAAGAGCAACAAATATTCATAAAAATAAAATGCTAAAACAAGAAAATGGTACAAAGTAAACTAGTGTGAAATGAATTTCTCAAAAGCTTCTTCCCAAAAGCAAAACCAATCTTTAAAATCCATTCATTCCTTTTCTGGGGTCAGATATCTTCTTCTTTCTACACATCTAAATCACAAGCTCAAACTAAAAGTGAAAAAACGAATAAGAATCTTAACAAAGCCATATATAAGTAACAAATAAAAATAAAAATAAAATTCTGCGCCACTATTTTATCACCTAATAAGCCACCTTCTAAGGTCACTAGTTGAAGAGGGTGAAATCTCACCACCTCCAAGGCTCTCAGTGCAACAAGAGGAATAGTTAGACTGTTGCTCAAGCCCACCATACTGAGAACCACTCACACTCTTGAAGCTTGGACTCCTCAAGTTGTTGTTATTCCCGTAGCCATGATAAGGCTCCGGTGCAGCCGGGAAGGAAAGTCGCTTCTTCGCCGACCCGACTCCTCCTCGTTCTCTCTCCGGCGTCGACGGGCGCTGGCGTGGCGCGCTATGAGACCGAACTCTGGCCTTGGCCGACTCCGTCGCCGCCATGTAATTCGGCAATGTGGAACCACTGCTCATTGTGCTGCTTGTCCCAACTCTGCCAGTGTAGTAGTAGTTGGATCTTAGGCTTGGTGTTTGAGATGTCTGCTGTGCGGTTGATCTGTTGTCTTCTCTGCCGCACCGAGGGCTCGCCGACCGGACCTGAATCGGTCGGGTTTTGGAGGGAGAGGGTGTCACTGGTGAATGCTGGTGGTGGTGGTGGTGGTTTTGTTGGGATCTGTGGAGAGGTGAATTGGGTCTTGGTTGTTGTTGTTGTTGTTGTTGTTGTTGTTGTTGTAGTTGTTGTTGGTGTAAGTGGTAATTAGGATTTGATCTTCTCAAATTGGGTGCTAAGTATGAGTATGGTTGTGAAGTATCCATTTCAACTGTTTTAATGGGGTCTCTATGGTCAGTTGAGGCTCTTCCTCTTGTCTCCCATGGCTTCGCAGCCATCCAACGGTCAAGCCACTTGGGCCTCTCTTCGAGCTCCTCTTCATTTCCCATCGAAGGGCTCCTTCCGCCTCTCCATATCTTTTTCGTCGATTCGGAGAAAATTAGTTCTTGTTATTTGAATCAAAAGAAAGAAGAACAGAGGAAAACAGAGGAGAGTTTCTAGTAATAATAATAATAATAGATAAGAATAGTATTCATATTCACAAACAGACCTGTTGAGAGAATGCTTGGGACAAGTTCTTCTCACGTTTCATAGCAACCTCTTTTCTGCGTTGCAACATGGCTTTTACTTCCTTAACTGTGTGAGGCCGTTCGTCCCAATCATCCGCTACGCTACTTCCCTCTCTCGACTGTTTAATCAAACAACAGAAATATCACACAATGACCAAATTATATTGAACCCTTTTATCTTTAGAGGATAATTTTTAAAACCCACCATGGATTTTCTGTCTGAAATGTCTTGCAGGTAACGGCAATCCCAGACGCTATTGGTGTCGCTAAACGTCGACTTTCTGCTGCCATCATGGGAGAGCCGTACGCGCTGATCCAGAACCCGTGCCTGAACCCGGACCAAAGCCTGCATGCATCGGAGAGTCATTTTCGCTTGCTTTCTCACATTGTGACCCCTAACCAACGCCTGCAACTTCACCAGCCCTTTAAGCGCACGAAGAGCCCTCCTCGCCTTTTTTTATACACCAGACACAAACGAAGAAAAAACCCCGAAATCATGATTCAAAACTCAGCTCCTTATTAACACATAAACATGAGATCTGTTTGTTGGACTACTTACCAAGTAGCCTCTGAAGGCCGTTTGAATGACAATGGCTGCAGAGTGTAACTCTCTGGCGTGACGGGAAGGCCTGGTAAGGCGAGCCACCTCCGCCGCCGCCTGAGCCGTCGCCATTGCAGCCTCGGCGGTGGCCACGGCCACGGCCAGCGCATGCTTTTGCTCTGCACTGACGGAGGTCGATGAAAGTGGAGCTGAAACAGCTCCATTTGGCGGGTGTTGTTGATCTGGGGTTTGACTTTGCTGTGAGTTTGTTGTAACTATTGTTTCTTGTAGATTCGTCGGCTTCCTGAAAATCCACCGCCGTTTCTCTCTCTTCTGCGCACAAAAGAAAAATAATAGGAAAAGTTAATTTTTTTTTTTTTAAAAAAAAAAAAAGACCAAAAGAGATAAAGAACCCAAAGAAAGATTGAGAAAGATCACATAAGCAGAAGCAGAAACAGAAACAGACCTTTTCTAAGTCGTCTTCTTTAGTAGGAGATCTGAAAGCCCTTTTAACAGCGGTCAACCATGAGGAACCTCCCTTCTTCCCCATCAGAAAATGAGGTAATTAAATAAAACCAAGCTGCATTTACTTAAGACGATGAAAAAATCATCACAAAGAGAAAAAAGAGCCGGAAAACTGTGGGAGAGAAGAAATTTTTCTTTTTCAATTAAAGAGATGATGATGATGATGATGATGATGATGATGATGATGAAGGGGGTGATGAGAGTTTGTAATAGTGAGGGAAGTGATCAGCTCTTCAACTCAGTGAAAGAGAGAGACATATTAAATGCAAGTGTGATAGAGAGAGAGAGAGAGAGAGAGGGAAATGTAGAGAGAGAAAGGGTGAGAGAGAGTGACATGTAACTGTGGAGGTGGAGGTGAGCTAATGAGATTCAATCAAAGCATCCATAAAAATTCCCTCTTCAGGGGGGGTTGTTAAATTTGAAGGGCTAGAGTTGGTTGCTTGCATTTGTGTTACATGGTAAATAGTAAATGGTTGTGTCAGAAAGTACATCTAAATTACTCTTGCTTAGTAAAACGTAAACCATTAAAAATTGAAAAGTTTTTTTTTTGGTTGAAATAAAAATTGAAGCCATTATTTGGCTCATCGCTTTGACTCTAATTAAACTGTATTTTTTTATCTTAATTTTTATCTTTTTCTGAAAAGTTAACAAAATTTATAACTAATTTTTAAAAAGTCAACTAACTCAAACTTAAAAATTTTAACTCAAATCGATTTACTAAACGTACACAAAAAGTTTCCACCATATTGTACGGTATCTTTATTTTTTAAAAATTTATACGGTATTTGTATAAAACGATATTAGTGATATGTATCTTTTGAATTAATAATTTTGAATAGTATTATATTACATATAATTTTACTTAGAGTTCACATAAATCAATTAATTATTATATTATTTAAAATAAAAAATTACATCTATTTGATATATTTGGCTGTCGGATAAAAAATAATTCCACATTTTATAATATCTAATATAATGAAAGTTGTTATTTTCTTGATTTTAGAAAATTTGATTATATTAGAATCCTATTTGAACTTAGTTGTATGATTATAGATACTAATTGTGCTATCTCAATTTAGATATATAGTGTTTATTTATAGCATTCCTCACTAGTGAATTTCTTCTTTTTTTTTTTTTTCTAGTGTTCATTTATATTTTTGTGTAATCTTCTCTTTTCTTGTTTAATGTAATACTTCATTTGGTATTTTAACTCAATTTTAATTAAATTGTATTTTTTATCTCAGTTTTTATCTTTTTTTAAAAAATTAATAAAAATTATAATTAATTTTTGAAAAATTAATCAAC
Source organism: Ficus hirta (assembly GCA_038430175.1). Classification (NCBI taxonomy): domain Eukaryota; kingdom Viridiplantae; phylum Streptophyta; class Magnoliopsida; order Rosales; family Moraceae; genus Ficus; species Ficus hirta. The sequence goes on from CM076588.1 coordinate 13,509,870, forward strand.
TCTAATTTAAAAATTATATTTCTAACCGACGAATCAAATACAAACTAAGTTAAAACTTTCTAACACATGATACAAAAGAACTCTGATTATTACGTCATATCTATATAAAATTAATTCAACGATTAAAATAATAAAAACGGACAATGTTTTTGCTATAAAAATCTCTTTAAAAATAATTGGAGGAAAGAAAATGTGAGAGTCCAAAGAGAGACAGAGTTTGTGGTGGGGTTTTAGTGATATCGAGGTGTTTGAAAGCCACGAGAGAGAGAGAGAGCACGTTGAGGAGCCAAAAACCAAGAGTGCTTTAATAGAGGCAAAAGCTGTTTCCTCCTCTATATCAATTCTTTTTCTTTTTTCTTTTTAATGGATATATTAAAAAGTTCCCCCTTTTTTCTCTCTAACAAAGAAATATATATTTAAAAAAAAAAAAAAGATACAGCTTGGCATGCACCTCTCATGCTATCACGTGGTTGTAGCAGCAGAAATTGGGATAGTATCATGTGGGTGATGGACCACAGTGGACCTCACCCCGATGTCAAAATCAACTGCCTTTCCATTGTTGAGTCCTAATTGGCGTCCGTTGTGGAGACCTGATCAGGAGTCATTGTGCTTGTATTTCTTACGGCCTCTTTGATAAACTCTGCCACGGTACGGTGTAGGGACTGTAAGGTGGGTGTCCCTCTCTCTGGAATTTTGTTTTGGCTTCATTGTGGCATTACAACAAACATGTTGCAATCACTCTTATTAAAGGATTGAGGAAGACCCAGTCAAACATTGCCTCACTGGATTGATTCCCTTGGCATGGCTTTTACTATATATATATATATACATATATATATATAGATATATAATCTATATACAGTATATATCTATATATAAGTGTGAGCATATATAGAAACACACACACACACACATTGGTGAAGTTATTTCAAAAGCCCAAGAAGACCAATCCTTAAGAGAACCTCTTGGCAGTGTCTTGTTGTGTAAACCTAAATATTTTAACCAAAAGTTGCTGGGGGGGTCAGAAATCCATTGGAAATAAAGTCAGGATATGGTGGTGGTGAAGAGTAGTATTTTGTGTATGCATGTCTGACAAGAAGCTTGTCCTCTTTAGTAAATATGTACATATTAACATATCTATGTAATTAGTTAATAAACAAATGTGGTTCTATTTTCTGTTGTATTCTCTTTCTTTTTAAACTTAAACCCCTACCCAACAGTCAAAACTCTCAATTCAAGATCCAACGTATGCCATTCAGTATTTTTTTTTTTTTTTCTATTAAACAAAATAATAAAGATGAGACTAGAGAGAGTTCACACGGTTGCCAGATGGCAAGCTAAGCCAGTAAATTAGATCCATTTTTTGCGAAAATAATTAAAAGATAAATAAACAAAATTTTAAAATATTTGAAATAAATAGCAAATTTACTAGGTAAATGAAAATTTTATTATGTAAATAGTAAATTTGTTAGGTAAATAATATGTTTACAAGGTGTAAATAAATCATTTACGTGATAAATTTGTTATTTGCTATCAATTATTTTACATATATTTAAAAACTGTTATTTAATTTCATTATTTTCTGAAAATTACGACTATGTTTGGTTCATCAATTGGAGTTGAAAAAAAAATGTTATTTACATAGATGTCCAAACTAGAGATATTGATTTGAAATATATCCATTTTTCTTTTTATTTACATAAACATCTAAAATAGTAATTATATAGACAATTTTACCTTTCATAAAGAATGGAGAATTAACAAATAAATAAATTACCAAAAAAGGAAACAAAAAAAAAAAAGGAATCTAAGATGTTTATCAAATAAGGCTAAAGCTGATTTAATGAAATTGCAAAAAGAATTGATAGAAAAGAAAATTTAGAAATTTTTTTTGATTTATTGTAAAGAATGTATAAATATTCATAATGGACCAAAAAAGAGAATATTTTCTGAAAATCAGATTTTACATAATTGAGAAAAGGCTAAATAAAGAAAAAAAAATCTCAAAAAAAAAATTCGTATAATGAATTTGTCTTTATCATAAAGATATATTTGATTTCATTTCAATTAATTTATATAAATAATAGTAATTTTTCATAAAGAATTTGATTTTATTTATTGTGTTATTCTTCAATTTGTTTGGTAGAGACATAAATGACAACCTTTTGATTTATAGTGTATTAAATAAAAAAAATATGTTTTTTTTCATAAAGAATTTATTGGTTTTGTATATGAAAAGTATGAATATTCATCAATTTTTATCGTTAATATTTTGTGTTGTATTTATTATTTAGTATAAAACCGTCATCTTTATAGTAAATATTTTATATTTATTATAATTACTTTAATGTTTGTAATTAATTTTGGTTTATTAAAGATAATTTACATTTATCAATAAAAAATACTCATCATAAAATCAAAAAACAAAAAAAAAGGAAAATAAAAGAATCTGTATAAAAATAAAATTATGTTAATTATAGTAAAACGGTAAAATAGATATTATAGACATTAATTTCTTAAAAAATAGATATATACATAAAATTATTGAAAAATTGATATATTTCAAAACAAAACTCTAAAAATAGACCTTTTGTGTAATTATTTCTTAAAAAAACTCCAACTCAGTTTTTTTCCTCTTCTGAAAAATCAACTTAGTTTTACTAGTCATAGTTTCAACTATAACTTAAAATTCAAACTTTAAAAATCAATAACTTTGCATATACAGGTTTAAATGTGATGATTTTAAATAAATTACATAGAATTTGAGATGAATAAAATAAGATCCATATTTATACTTTAAAAAAAAAAATTTAACTCCAATCAGCTAAACTTGCATGGTCAAATATATAGCTCAATTCTAATTCAAAATTTCGAAATTTAAGGGAACGTGTGCAGTCTTATTTACTTCTTTCTCTCAAAATTCTTTCGGAAGAAGAATTGGACCTCAATGGATCAAGCAATATGTGGAGTTTGTAGCCCAGTTCACTTTAGTTTGTCGTGGCCCGGTTTTGTTGGTAAGAATGATCCCTCTCTCTTTTTGAAATGTTGCATAATTGACGGTTTTGACACTTTAATGTTATCATAGATATAAAAATAAAGAGGTATCAAATTTATGACAATCTTACATATAAACCCTTAATTAATGACCTATATGTAAATTGGGTGCCAATTTTCATAACAACATAATAAAATAAATATTGTTATCAATGAGAGGTGGATTGTTATAAATTTATAATTTTCAATATGCTTATTGTTAAAGTTAAGTTCATGGTATAAATTATAACTGTGCGATAAATTTAAGGTATACCGATGCAAAAATGGTTTTTTTTTTTTTGTTTAATTGGTTAGTTATTCACATATTCTAATTGTATGATATCAAATTTCTATTTGTACGTAGTTTAAACAATTATCTCGTCATTAATATAATCACAATCAATTTTAGTGTTATGGATGGGGTTTTAAGGTATTTCTGATAATTTGCCTTTCTAAAAAAAAAGAAAAAGAAAATGTAATTTTTTATAATGATACTATTATTGTTTAACGATGTAACTTCATAAATAATATTCTAAATTCTAAAAGTTGAGTATAACGTCGCTTCGTCGTGACTCATAAGTAGAAAACTTTTTTTTTTTCTTTTTGAGAAATAGGTAAATAGCACATTTTTTAAAGTTAAAACAGTGAATAATACCTATTAAATTGTTCAACGTAAATAGCATATTTATTAGTAAATTAAATAAGTAAATATGTTATTATATTAACATATATATATATATAATATATCAATTTTAATATTATATTATTTGTACTTCAATGTATACGTGAATGAAGAATAATATTTTCCACAAAAAAATATGAAAAATAATACTATCATATTTTTGTACTCTAATATATAATATTATTGCAAATGTTATTTTTATATTTTGTTATAATTATAAACCAAAACTCATAAAACTAAATTTTTAGTGTTTAAATAGTTTAGAAACGAATATGTTTAATTGATTAGATGTACAAATCAAGGCACAACTAATTAAAATCAAATGCAAAATTGCATTAGTTATATCAAAATAGACATTTTTATATTTGATGGTAAATTTTCCATCAAATTTATCATATGATAAATTTAGCATAAAAAATAACTCCTTATTAGAAAGTACTTTTTCATTTTAGAAAAATAAAAGTACTTCTTATTATTTAATTATCAAAACTTATGATTCGCTCGCTAATTTAGCACTCCAATATTAAAGATGCTCACTAGCCAACATGTCATGCCAAAGTTAGGATAGATCTGATATATTTTTTTAAAATCAGACAGTTGATACGAGAAATTACTACAACCTTCTAATTCTGATCATTTCCTTAGAAACATAAAGTTCAATGACATGTCGTTTTAGCGTAAAAGCTAGTTTCATGTCGTTCAAAGAACACTAAAATTTTTTAAAATAAAACGACATGTCTTTTTAAAGTGAAAGCTGTATCATGTAGTTCTAGAGTAAAACGACTTGTCGTATTACAATTGACAAAACGGTAGATAAATTTAACATAGAAATGACATGTCGATTCCGATATTGGTCCTCATTTTTTGGTTAGTGACTGATACTAAATTCAGTTGGATTTTTTTAGTTTTTTTTTTTAACTCTAAAAATACGATATTTTAAGAGGGTTTTTTTTTTTTTTTTTACCAATAATATTTTAATTTTTTTTCTAAATTTTAATTTAACTATTGTTAATAGGTAGTTAAGATTCCGCGTATCTCGGCGTCCGGTTGTGACTAGATTCGGACGTAGCAATACTGTATCTCAGAATCTCGGAGATCTAGTTTCAGATATTTGAATCTCAAATATTGATCAGGATAGTCGGATTTTCCTATCCAGAATCTACTATTTTAAAGAATATATCTACATTCAAATTCAAATATGCAATCTTTTGTATTTAGAATATTAGTTAAGGTTATCTCTTAGGAGACTATAAATACATGGTAAAGTGGTATTCAAAAACCCATCTCACAATTTGATAGGTTACACCACTTGTAACTCATATAATGAAACTCTCGAGCGACAGAGAAGACGTAACTAGCTTTTAGGTAGCGAACATCTATAATCTCTACATCTATAATCTTTGTATTTTCTATTTTTCTGTATTCTTTTATTTTACTGTTTTGTGTTATCTTATGACCGCGATAGTTCTCAGGGATCCTCATCACTGTAGGATTTATTAGGCAAGTTTTACCCATCAACAACGATAAAGTCGCTCATGATGAAAACAACCTTCCGAAATTGAATGAAAAATCACAAGTGCATCACATAAAATAACATTTTTAATCATCTTAAAAAATAACATTTTTAATCTAGTTGATAATTTTTTTCCCCTTCAAAAAGCATTTTTATAATTTTTTTTATATATAAATGGTGGTGATAGAAATAAGTAGGTGTACCAAGACATACCGACTAGATCGGCACCTATTTAACACCCTCATTATCTACCTATCCTATATGAAAATTAATAATAAAAACAAAATACAATAAAGTTGGACGAAATAAATAAAAGCACTACAAAAAAAAAAAAGAGAGAGAGAGAGAGAGGACACAGAAATAACTACTATGCTAAATCCTATAGGATCTACCTAGATAGGCCCGGTGCCTCATTCCCTTGGTAGCACCCAAAAAAAAAAAAATTCCAAAGGAAAAAATTTGATAGATGGAAAAATAATGCATAATTCAGGATGTATAAAAACTCTTAAAAAACACGAAGAAAATCTATAAAAAGGAAAAATCATTTATATCCATATAAAGTAAAGGAGAATAAAATCCAAACTCAAGAATAACCAATTAAATTGACGATGCTGAATTAAATAATTTACTAGTTTGTTTGCAACAACATTTGCCTCACAAAAATAATGAAAGACTCTAACCACCTAGACCTCCACATAGCATAAAGAATGCAACCATCTACTGCACATTTCAAAGGAATTTTATCTGATTTAGTCTTGAAAAGATTAACAACATAAATAGACTCACATTTAAACTACAAATTATATCATTGAAACTCCTAAGCCTTTTCAATTGCAAGAATAAAAGCAGCCAATTCAGTCTTAAAAACAAAGGAAATGTCTTAAGGAATATCAAAGCAACCTTTAACAAAACCCCTATAAGAATCCTGGTCGGTTACTTTTCCAGGCCGGGATTGATAAGTGAAAATCGTTAAAAAAAAAAAAAAAAAAAAGAGATGTTCTCTTCGCACCTCAAATCAAGAGGAAGGGTAGCTTATCAAGCTAGCATTATATATATATATATATATATATATATATATATATTTACATATCCTAAAACAGCTCCACAAACTCAATGTCAAGAGGAGCACGTGCAGCCCTATCTGTATTCACCTTGATTTAACCCTACGGAGGAGGTAGTTATCTCACCACTATGATATCTAAAGCCGCATAACGTTTATCTATAACATGAAATTTATGGATAATCAAGAGATCACTCTGTGAATTATTCATACACTCAATATTAAGATAATTAGTGTATTTAACTACCGCCCAAATCTTGACCTTAGTTGAATTTTTTTGGAAGATTATGTCTTCGAAACCAGCTTATTTCTAGCATGCCAGATTAATCAACAAGTGTAAATAATTGCAAATTTTTATAAAAGCCTGAATCTATGGGTTAAATCAGGAGGAAAAGAGCTTATAAGAAATTCTCAATGTCCTAGAAAGTCAAAAGAACGATTAAAAGCATCTAAAATGATAAGATCAGGAAAAAATTGTTTTTGAATAATAACATAACGAAAAAGGCTTATTTTTATAGGAAGAATCTGTAGTATAGTCTTTTTTATATATCCTATCGATAAAGTTCTATCTAAGATTCAAAGTTAATCAAATGAATAAGATATAAAAGGTGTACAATAACTAAAATAAGCACTAATGTATATAAATACAAAAAAAAAAAAAAAAAAAAAATTGAACTCTTCCTCATCGTCTTCTTTGTTGATTAAGGTGTGGGTTTCCTCATCGAAGGTTCGGGAAGGGGGGTGGGGATTTCGCCGGAGGTTCATCCAAGTTGGGGGCAGGATCTCCGATTGTTGTTTTTGCTGGAGGATTGTATAGGTTCGCGAGGGGAGGGTGGGGCATCGGTGGGTTTTGCTGAAGGTTCGGGGGAAGGGGGTATTCACTATCGACGAGTGGGAAGGGGGGTGTGATTCGCCTTAGACGAATGTTGGTTGGGGGGTGGGGGGATTCACCATCGACGGAAGAGGGGTGTTTCGTAGTTCAGATCGAAATTGGGGAGGGGGCAATTTCACAGGTCGGGTTATAGGGGAGACGATTCACCATCATCGGGCAGGGTGGGGGGGGGGGGGGGGGAGGGGAGGAGGGTTTCACAGGTCCAGTTGGGGGGGGGGGGGTTGGTTCACCGTCGATGGACGTTGGTTTAGTGGGCCGGTTTCTCAAGGTCACGTAGGGGGGGGGGATATTCACCGTCGACGGATGGGGTGGCGTCGGTCGTGGGAGGTGGTTTTCAGGTTGGGTTTTTTTTTTTTTTTTTTTTTAATTTTTATTTCTTAGATTCTAATACTATGAGCTAATGTGCATGATAAGTATCACGCACAAATTATATCTCAATTGTTAGAATATATTGAATAATCTATAAATGAGTTATACCGATAGGGTATATAAAAAGGGTTTTATCGCAGCCTTTCCCATTTATATAATACTTTTAAAATTTTATTTCATTTTGTAGCTAAAAAGAAAATTAATTTACTATATAATTTTAAATATCATAATTTATAGGATTAGTCTTCACTCTAATTGCTGTAATGTCAACCTATTATACATTAATAAAATCACTGTTACACGTTATTAATCAAAATTCTACATTATTAAATATGTATCACCTAGAGATGGCAACGGGACAGGGCGGGACGGGGTTGGGGAATGCTTTCCCATCCCCATCTCCGCTTAAATGGAAGCGGGATCGGGGACGGAGATTCCCCGTCTGAAGGATTTTCCCCATACCTGTCCCGTTCTGCATCTATTATAAATATAGATTTGAAAATATAACAAAGTAAAAACAAACAATAAAATAGAAATGCACTATAAGTTTAGTTTAAAATCAAAGATTTCACAAACAAACAAACTTTTAAATATATGCAAATAAAATCTTAAAAAATAAAATTATTAAAAGTCTCATTAAAATGTTACAAATTCTTAAAACTAAACATTTATAAAACACGTAAGCTAAAAACAAAAAAATTGAAACCATAAAAAAAATAAATATAAAATTATCATTTTTTGTCCATTCCTCTTATTTTCAATATACATTTCATGGATGTACACACTTTTAAAAATATTTTTTATAATATATTACAAACTTATAAATATATATGATATCATCCATTTGTGTGTGTATATATATATGAGGACATGGGCGAGGTGGAGAGTGCTTTTCCTGTTCCCACCTTGTTAAATTTTGGGAATAAGATTTCATTTCCATTTGTATCCACGAACTTTGTCCCCTATTTCCGTCTTGTTCGGGGTGGATCCTTGCGGGATCCGTTCTCACGGGGAATATTACCATATGTAGTATTACTGTCGGATGGAAAACATACCTTCAGTATAAAAATTAGAAGGAAAAAAAAAATCGATTACGCTAATTTTTATTCTTAAAATTTTTCGTCCCTATCACATTTTCTTAATTGCAAAAAATTATTTTGTAAAAAAAAATGCACAAATTATTTTCGTAGTTTCCTTTTTTTTTTTTTTAATGTTTCTTTTTTTCTTTATCTTTTTTTTTTTCGCCCTTTCCAAGTTTGGCAGAAAAGGCGAGACAGAGGAAGAAGAGGAGAAAATATTTTATCGGGAAGCGAGAAAGGTGGGAAACAGTGGGAAAGAGTGCGAAAGAGGGGGAAAGACGAAGACGAAGACGACGAAGATGAAGAAGAAGAAGAAGAATGAAAGGAAGCAGAAGATCGTCAATAAAGAGAGAGAAGCAGAGGACTGGTGCTTCCTCTGCAAAGATGGTGGCCAATTGATGCTCTGCGACTTTGGGTCTCTCTCTCTCTCTCTTTCTCTCTCTCCCACTTCTCTCTCTTCGTTTTTTCCCACCACCATTGCCCAGTTTCGCCGCTTCTAGTCCCCTTTTGTTGCTTGCGAAACAAGAAAGATCATCCTTTTTAATCTGCCTTCTTTGAAAAAGATGAAGAACATAAAGTTTGTTGTTTTGTTGTCTTCTTTTTTATTTATTGTTGGAAAACACAATGCAACACTAAAAGAAAATAAAAAATAAAAAACAAAAACAAAAACAAAAATAAAAACAAAAGCATAAAAAAACCCACTTGCCCACTAATGCGTTTGCATTCTCCCAAGTGTTTTTTTCTTTTTCTTTTTTTTTTTTTTTGTTTTTTTGGGTCTCCTCTGAGTTATATTTTTTATTTTTTAATAATCTGTCTGTTTCGGTTTTTTATTTTATTTTATTTTTTTAATAAAAAGTGGGAAAAAAAAAATTGGCAGAGGACTTTTTATTGTGCAATTCAATCCAAGCTGTTAGCTTTAATGGAAAAGATTATGATTTGTTAGTGATAACGTTTTAGGTAAAAGCAGATAATGCCCATTGAAAGAAAAAGGGAAAAAAAAAAAAAAAAGATTAATAATCTCTTTTCTCTCTCGATGTCATTGCTGTATTTCACTGATGTAAAGTTATGATTTTAGGAATTGTCTAAAGGTCTATCATCCTGACTGTGTGGGAAAAGATGAATGTTTTTCAGATACTGGAGAGTTCTGGACTTGTGGTAAGTGGTTTAAATTTTTCACATAAGTATTTGTTTTTGCAAGTTTAACATGTCATGTTTTTATGCAACATATAGTACATTAGCATGTTGGTCTTGTGAATTAATGAAATTGTTTGTTTGATAAAGTTTAATTAGATCAAGGCGCTTTAGGAATTACTATAGTTTGTTCCAAAGTAATGAACTAGATTATTATAGTGAACTGAGGTGAAAAGTGATTTGTGATACCAGCATGAGAAATGATCAATTTCTTTGCAATCTCAGATCGGCATTGTTGCGTGATGTGTCAGAAAGTCCCGAAATTTCAATGTCTTTGCTGTCCAAATTCTGTTTGTGAAAAGTGCTTCACCTCTTCTGGGTTTGTGCAAGTTAGAAGTGATAATGGTCTATGCGACGAGTGTTTGGAGCTTGTTCTACTTGGAGACGAAACTGAGGCTTACGACGTCAATGGGGTATGCAAGATCATGCTACAAGACTTGTACTAAACGTATTGATACTTGTGGTTGATTATATTTGCTACTAGGAATTAATTTGCTACTAGGAATTAATGATAAGATTCTAATTGTTTCATTTCAGTTAGCAGTTAATAGCGAAAAAAAGATAAAGAAATCTGGTGCAAATGTTTTATCTATCTGTTATGGGGATTATTTTCGGAGTTGGTATCATTCAGGCTATGAATGGTATAAAAGTTTTAGAAAATCATCTTGACTTGTTTTAAACAAATTAGATAAAAAAGCATTCTTCAATGAAATGAAACATGGTCACTTTTGCCTCAGATTTGTATATGTGTGTGTCATATTTGCTGAAAGGAGCGTAATTCTTTTCTTCTTCTTGAGTTTGAAAAACGAGCGTAAGTTTGTTGCTATATTTGTTTCTTTAGCTTTACAATTTTCCTTTTCAGGAAAAGATAGATTTCGGAGATAGAGATACGTATGAGGGCCTATTCAAAGAATACTGGGAAATAGTTAAGGAGGAAGAAGAGCTGACAATGGATGATGTCTATTCCGCAAATAACTACTTAAAGAAGAATAGGAATAAGAAAAGCGGATCAGGGAAAAATGGAAAGCATGAAAAAGAAGATGAATTTATAGTTGACTCTGATAAAGAAGAAACAGAACCATGTAAGCCATTAGGCAAGAGGAAGAGATCCAAGAAACAAGAGTTTATTGGATGGGGGTCGAAACCCCTTATTGAGTTCCTCAAGTCCATTGGTAAGGACACAACTGAAAAGTTATCGCTTTATGAAGTGGATTCTGTCATCAAAAGGTACATTCAAGAGAAAAACCTCGTCAATCGAGAGAGGAGATACAAGGTTAATTGTGATGAAAAGCTCTATTCTGTTTTCAGAAAGAGGTCACTGGCGAAGAGCAGAATATTTTATCTTTTGGAGGCCCATTTTGTCGAGAACTTGGAGGAATCAGAGGAAGATGTAGATGATGGTGACAGTGACGGTGAGCAAGTACGTTGTCCAAACAAAGGTGAAAATGTTGGTGTAGCATGTAAGAAGCAGACAACTTCAAGGTCGGATATCGAAAATCAGGAAAAGGAAGTTGAAACTATTGTCAAGCAAAGCTCTTTCGCCTCTATAGTTGCTGACAATATCAAACTCATCTATCTAAGGAGGAGCTTAGTTGAGGAGTTATTTAAGCAGCCTGAAAACTTTGAAGGGAAAGTAGTTGGAAGTTTCGTTAGAGTCAAAACAGATCCCAAAGATTATCTGCAAGTGAATTCTCACCAGCTTTTGCCGGTAACAGGTGATTGCTACCAAGCAATCGGATCCGAGATTTTGTTAATAATTTCCAGATTTGTTTGATCTACAATCTCTATAGCAATTAATATTTTACATGTTTTCCCCATTACTTGTTATATCGGGGTCAGTCTATCACATCTTGAATCAATTTTGGATTTACAGACTTATCTTGCTTTGCTTTTGTTTTTTGCTTTTATCCTTCTCAGGTGTAGAAAGATCTTCAACTGGTGAAATCCTCCTGAGAGTTTCTTTGATGCCAAAAGTTCTCGACCTACATATGCTTTCGGACTCCGACTTTACCGAGGTTAACAAGGCCATTTCTTTCCTGTTTTTGACTATATGAAAAAATGATCGACTTTTAACTCAGCTGATTCATTTTAGAATTTTCGCATGTTGTTGAGCCAAATTATTCCATCTATTTTATCGCCTGACCAGGGCTGACAAAAAAGTAAAATTTTACAATCTTCCAAGCTCATCTAGTGTTTTTCTCAGGAATTTCAGTCGCAATACATTATCCTGTCACTTTTTTTCCTCGTTCATTCTATGTGTGTGCAAACCTCGTAATAGCTCGTAAATATTTTCTTGTTCTATCCAATTATGTTTGAAATAAGGGAGTAGCATGGTTATCATATCTACGATTGCATTTTTTCTAAACTATATGGTCTGCATTATGGCAGGACGAATGTCAGGATCTGCGGGAAAAGATAGAAAAAGGCGTGCTAAATAAATTTCCGATTGTAAGTTCCATCATGCATGAACTGTCTTGCCCTTTTTAAGGCAGAAAATTTCCAAGTACTTAATCATGGATTACTGATCACGATGGTTTTGAGTATATTCTATATTTTTGACTGATAGTTGAATATTTCAGTGGTTTTCATCGTATATTCTTCTCTATTTGCTAATCTAATTTTTCAAAAAAAAAAATTAAAAACATTTGTTCGTAATTTTTTTTGGCTTTTCCTTCCTCTGAGTCGGGCAATCTATGCATAAATTTATCACGATAAACAGGTTATTTCACAACTAATACAATGTCTAATTTTCGGCAGGTTGAGCTCGAGAAGAAAGCTAGAACTCTGCATGAAGATATCATTAAGCACGTACGTTTTTCTAATCTCATCTCACTACTAGTTTTAGAAGGCTCTAATGATAAAATAATCTTTAACTACATCTTTAAATGCATGCCTCCACAACTGCTTCATCTTTCGAGTATTCTTATAACATGTTTTTGTCTCTTCTCCCTATGCAAAAAAAATCCTAAAATGCTTCTTCCTGTGTTGCTTGATCCCTATTTGGCACTGTATGCGTGGTAAATTACTTGGCAGTGGATCGAGAGAGAAGTAGTCCTCTTACAGAATCGCATAGACTGTGCGAATGAGAAGGGACGGAGAAGAGAATATCCTTTTTCAATTTTCGCATTAAGGACATAGCATTTAGGACTAATAACATATAACAGATGCCAAGTTGTCACTCGAGTTCTTGAATTAGTAGGCTAAAATTAGTATTTAGAACAACAATCTTTGTTCAGTTCGTGTATTTTGAGGGGCATAATTCGTTCTTCACGAATAAAGTAGAACCTTAACCTTTTCTGTCGTGAACATTGTCTCATTATATATACCAAAGAGAACTGCTCGAGAAACCATCCGAGCGGGAAAGATTGCTGAAACGGGTGCCCGATGTCATTCCTGAAGTTATAGAGCTCAAAGCCGCTGTGTCCGAAGACCTCGAAATTGACTAGTCAAGAGCCTGAAATGAATGCCCTTTTTGAACTTCAAAAACTAGCAAAAACTGGTCTTAGGAGACCATACTAGAGTAATGTTTTGGCTGAGTGTAGAAAATCTCTTCGCTTTCTGGCACTTAAATATTATAATGTGGGTTGACACTTCATTAGTAGGTGCCCTTTTTTTTTTTTTTTTTTGGTGGCATGTGGAGCTCCCGATTTTGAGATTGTATATGTGTTTGGGAGAACTACTTTGCTTCTGTTTTATAACAAATCTTTAACTCTTCTTCTCAGAATTTGAACAATAGTAAGTTCATTTTGGCCTGTTATTTGTGTGACTAACAATCCAAAGTAAGCCCAACCAAATGCAGGATTTCAAGATATTGGCCCATGTAAATATGGTAGTAAATAATATTTTTTAGAAACTAATGAAATCTTTAGAACAAAGGTTTGAGATGAAATTTTTAAGTTAAAAATTGATTGATTTTTTAAAAATTAATTATAATTTTTATTAATTTTTCAAAAAAAGATAAAAATTAAAATGAAAAACTTAGTGAGAACCAAACGATTGTTGAAGAAGTAACAATATTTTAAATTATTCGAAGTAAAGAGTAGTAGCTGGTAATATTTACACAAAGATTATAAGTTTAAGAAACCTTTTGAACTTAACTTAATAGTCTATCTCTCAAAAAAAAAAAAAAAAAAACTTAAATAGTTTATCAATTCTATCCTTTTTTTAATCTTTTTTTAAATAAAAAATGGGAATGTGCATATTATGTTAACTAAATTTCTGACTTATTTAGCACCCAATTGATTTTCTTCATTTAATTGTTTTCAGATTTTTTTTTTTGGGTAACTAATTCGTATCATTATTCAATATTGATGTTATATGTATATTTGAATTTGAATCAAATTTTACTTTCTATATATATATATATATACATATATATCAAATAAAGAAAGAATCAAATTACAACCATATTTATCCTTCATTCGAACTTGTCTCCTCAATGTCCCTATTAATGACATCAGTTATATAATGATATTATCATTAAAGTTTACGAATTATATTAATATTCTCATAATGATGTGTTCGATAATGACGATATATATATATATTCTTCTGCTACACCATAAATGTCCTTATAGTGGTGATAATTTTAGTAGATTTTGAAATATTTATCCACTTGGATATCCTCCGATAGTGATGATAATTTTTGTCACACTTAAAATCTTAAGTTCAAGTCTGATAATTTGCTTAGGTTTACTGTTACTGTTTTTGTTTTTGTTTTTATTTTTAAAATGACGGTTTACTTTTTACTTTTTACTTTTTACTTTTTTTTTTTCCCCGGAATATGTAGCTTTCATTGACGTACATCAATCAGAAGAGCATAGACCGAAGACGAAAGGCATTTTAAAATAGTTGAAGATTTATTTCATGTGAGTTCTGTGCACATCATTTGAAGATAGTACGTATCAAAACATCGTCCTTTTTTAATAGAAACAATGGTTGTTTAGTTTACAGTTAGTAATATAAATGTCATTTTTGTTTCAGTTAACTAAAATTTATGTTCTTTAAATAAATATTTAATCCATTCATGAACTATGTTACATAGATTCATACTGAGTCGTATTTTATTGACAGATGGATCCCTTTTATGTATTTTTTTTTTCCCCTTTAGAAGTAACATTATTTTTCAGCTCTAACATTTGTTTAGGCCTCCTCTATCAAAAAGATTACATCACTTATATAAGTTCACCCAAAAAAAAAATAATAATAAAAGGAAGATTATATTACATATATTTACATTGTGTTTAAACTAAATGTAAAGTGAATTTGTTCCATTCCGTTGTCTGCTTGTTCTTCCGGGCACAAAATCCAATTTTCTTAGATCCCACTAAAAGTTATTTGACATATATCATACATGAAGTACTTTGTTTTTTTTTTTTTGGCTTGTCATGAAACATAAAATACATGTTATATATATAATGAAAATCTAGACAAACCTATATATATTTATCGTACTAAACCCCATAATTTTGTGTACCTAACGGTGCAATAATGGTCTTTTTTTTTTTTTTTTTCCTGAACTTAAAATGAAGATATTTAAACTCAACATTTAATAATAAGTTAGATATAAAATCATTGCTAAGCTATGACAAAAACCATAAAAAAAGTATTATATATATAGGCCTTGCGAATCATAGACAAGTTTCATTCATGAGGAGCATGTTTAACAAGCTCTAACCATAATACAAACATAACCAGAAAAAAAAAAAAATAATAATAATACAAACATTAGAACTTAGAGGCTTTTGTTAAAGTAATAAACGATATATGCATAAATATATGTGTGTGTGTGTGTGTGTGTATTCCTCTATCTATTCACATACAAACAGACGAACCTATATAAAATATATTTCTGAGAAAAAAAAAATGTAATATATAATGTAACATTAGGAATATTCCTCTTTATATTAATTTGTGGTTACGCATGCATGCAGAAATCTGATTTCTGTATGTATTTATGCGTGTGAAACAAAATCTCTGTCAGGAATCAGTCAGATGCATGCAGTTCTGCATACATACCTGCATGATTGCGTAACCTTTTGACTTAGTCGCCTGTTAGAGCCAAGACAACCTAAAAAAAAAGAAGAAACAAACAAAAACAACTCGTATTTGATATATGATGACAACTTTTGAATACATTGGAGGCTCTAATTTTTAAAGCTGAAAGAAAAAAATTCAGGCTACGTACAAATTTTCGCTGCCTCTCCTTTCTTTTTGTGTGGATATTGACAGCATAAATAGAAAATACTCCAATACTAAAAAAATAGGTTACTTCAGCGAATGATCCTCATATTATACGTTCAGTTTCTTGTTGATATTTGACTTTTAATTATATACATTAAATTTTTACTTTGAATTTTTCCACTGATATGCAAACAACCACTATATTGTTATCATATAAGAACTGAATGAAAATTAAACACGTTAACATCATGTGAAATAAAGCTAAAATTATAATTGAACGTTTTTAAAAGAAGAATTGTACCTTTAAAATATATCTAATGACACTATATATACAGTTTACTTTTAAAATATTTCCAATAAAAGTATAATTTTCTTAAAAAAAATGTTTAACTACGACTTTATATATATAAATAAAACTCATGTAAATGAAACACGTTCAATTTTTGTCTTTTTTTAGACGGAATGTTGGTATAATAGTAGAAAAGTTCAGAAAAGGTGATGTGTAAATCAAAATTAGGGACCAACATAAGCCATTTATTAAAAATAATCCTAAGTAAATCTCTTTAATTGCTCATTGGAAAATGATTGAAACACCATCGAAGTTGAGCAGTACTGCTATTTTTATAACAAATAAAAAGTAATTTTTTTTCTCTAGGTTTATATTACAAAACATGCCTTATAAATGTATATGTTTTAGTACCTCTAACATTCTTATCTTTTTATTATTTTATTATATAATTAAAAAATAAAAACATTTTCAGATTTCGAATCTCATAGTCTCCCTCCGCTGAACTAATTCAGCGGAATTCTAACATTACTCTTCCTTAGCATTCACTTGACATTACTTGTCTAAGTCTGTGGTAATATTTTCCAATGGCTACTTGTGCATGTACGCATTATATAACTATATATCGTTTGTTTGTTTAAAAGCAAATTGACATCCAATTTTTCCGCTTTAGATAATTAAGTGATTAGTAAGAAATGTAAAGCATGTTTGGATTTTTATATTTATATTAGGATTTGGGATTATTTATTTTCTTTACTAATAAGAATATGTTAGTCTTTTATTCATTTTCTTGTAAGTCTAGATAACTTCTTTTTATTAGTTTATTTAAAGGATTATGTTTTATCTGCAATTATAATAACACTAAACCTTAACCTTCTTTTTTTCTTTAATTCTCTTATTTTGCATTAGGTAATTATTTCGACAGCCTTTGGGAATAACTTTTAATTTGGCGTTGGATCCCCAATTAAACCACAATGAAAAGGTCCTTGTTAATGCAAAGGATTATATACTTTTTAAGTGACTGATGAAGAATATTATAAGTAGCTAATATAGAGAATCGTTTTGTTTCACTTTTAACGATCCCGATATTAATGCAACAAAAAATGTAACTTTTTTTTAAGCAAAAGGATATATATTGGCTCCAATAAACAGTCCTATAAAGAACTTGAAAAGAGAATCTCTAACTGATCAACAAATGGCCGGGTATAAGATTAATGTAGGGCAAAGTATGTCTCCTCTTTTACATAAACCCTCATGTTTCTTGTTGTAAAAATCAAAATTTGAGCAAAAAACACAATATCCAAATCCAAGGGGCAAAAATTAAAGGAAAAAAAAAAAAAAAAACAAAAAACAAACAAAACAAAAGAAAGGCATTAGTCTTTCTCTTTCCCCACACCTTTTAATGACATCAAAAATCCTTTAGGATTTGATTCCCTGGCCTTGTTTTTCAAAAAAGGGGATATGATCACCTAGCTTCTTCTAAATTAAAGCTGACTGGACCCTTAAAAATAATAATTAAAAAAGTAATAATAAAAAATGACCTACAAATTACAATTCATATATGTGCTTTCTATTTTCAATCTAGACGTAACACCTTGCCTGCAATGTTGCCCTTACCCCTTACCCCACTCTCACCTACCATTATTACATCACTAATTCAATATATATATATATATATATATATATAAGCCTGGCTATAGCTAGCTAGCTCCAATTAATTCTCTTTTTGTTACACATTAATTTAATTTTCACAAGTTATATTATTCTAACACCCTTATGATTGATTTGGGAAAAGAATCATGACTGCTTACTTACTGGTCCTAGTTCGACAACACAAAGTCAAGTCTCTGCCCAACAACCATTTTATGCCTGGAGAGCATATACATGATGGCAATAAGTACACTGTATTACTAGATCTATGTCAATATCTATATCCTATACACATGGAGAATTATGTCAGTTGAATATAACATCTTTATATCTATATATCTATATATATGTATGTGTCGTTAATTTGTCGGCGAATCCCTAAACGCGTTTTGGCTTCATCTTGGTTGTGGGTACTGGGTTGTGATGTAACAGGGTCTTATTTCTCTTTCTATCTCCTTAGCTTGAAAAAAAGAGATCGATAATAATCATCATTTGAAAGAAGACCCTTTACTTGAAACAACGAACTCTAATTAATTTCAGTGCAAAAAAGATTGGTGTCTCTTTGCCTTTCTTCTGGTCACTATCGTGTAGAAAGAATAGTACTACTTACTCTCCGTGAAATTTGAAACTTCTAAAAAATTAGTTTTCATATTAAATTGTCAATTTGTTAATTAGTGGAGTGGACTAATCCCCTCATAAATATGTACATCTATTATTTCGTGGAAAACCTTTTTTTTTTTTTTTACTTTTCTTTTCTATAGTTGAGGAAAGGTACTTTTCTATACTAAAAGGGGATCGAACTCTTCTTTGATGTCAAGATAATATTTTTACGATGCGAGGCTTGAATTTCTTTCTATTTTTACTCCTCTATCTATATATAATATATTCTTTTCCTTCTGATCATAAATGTACATCCACATACAAATTTTTGCCACCTTATTCTAAAGGGGTCACTATCACAATCTTCCAAAATTTTCTTCATGAGAGCTTTTATAAATTTCACGAATCAAAGAGATAGTTGGTCGGCGTGCGTATATATAAGGGATAAAATGTCATTCATAAATAGTTATATATATATAGAATCCTATGGTTCAGCTTTTTTTCGAAAAAACCGCTCATGAGAGGATGGACTAAATTTACAAGTAATCTTATCATCTAGAGAGAAAGATAGAAGCAGTCAAGAAGGGAGACGTAGATGTATAATATATGTTTATATATATATATATATATATATAACATATATATATATAAATAGTATATAATTTGTTCTTAGTTTTGTGTCTATATTCCTATTTTATATTACTTCTTTTTATATCACATTCCATGGTTTAATGCAATCTTGTTTTTTGTTTGGGGGGTCAAAAAAAGATGGAATCTGTTACAGTTCTGAAATAGCTGTAACAAAGTTGGAATAAAGTTACACTCTGATAGAAGGGAGAATCTCAAAAGAGTTTCGAGAATTGACGTTAAATAATTTTTATTGGCTTCCAATAGATATTTTTACCTAACTAATTATTTATTCATTTATTTTTTGTAATTTTAAATTTCATTTACAAAAGAGTAATGTTATTCTCAAAATAATAAAATAAAATAAAATAAAGGGAAGTGAACAAGGAATATTTAAAGTAGTACTATCAAGTTGATTTGGAAGGACTCTACTTGATTGGTGTATGAATATTCAACAATATTGGATTGCGGCTACCCTAGCAGTGGTAGTTAGAATATAAACCAATACGATGGAAAGGAAAAGAAAAGAAATTAAAGAAAAGAAAAGAAAAATGCAAAATTTCATCTCTGATATCAATTGTAATAAGTCTCAGATATTGAAGCTGGGACGGAGATGGATTTAGTACTTTACATCTCGAATGTTTGGATAATCGGACAGGGCAAAAGAAATCACTTGAAGTTATGTTCCATCTTTTGAAATTCACGAATTTCACTTTTTCGATATTCTAACATATATAGCACACATTATAATACATTACTTATCATGTATCACACATTCTCAAAGAATTAAGGAAATCATCATGTTACCGATAAGTTGGCAACTCAGGCTGTACATAAGACACAACCGACATGGTGGTTTAATACTCCACAATTTTGTGATGCTGCAGTAGCAAAAGATATGGCCAGTATTCCTTTGTTATAGGTTTCACAATTAGTTACTTGTTGAGATTGCAATTTTTCCTTTGGAATTATCCGTTAGCTTTGTATCTAGCTGATCAATTCATTTTGGTAAATATGTACTCCTTTTTCCCTCTAGGATTTTTCCATTTAGGTTTTGCTTAGAGGGTTTTTAATGAGGCATATTTGAAAGTTACCCTCAAGGAGAGAGTTTAGGCTTTATCTTATGAGACTGCCTTCCGGCTACTGTTTTTTCTAGGCTTTTTAGTCTAGTTGTTTTTTCTTTTTGGTTCTTTATTTTCCCTTTCAAGGTAGACTCTTTTATAATTTTATTTTATTAATAACATTTTTTGAGTGATAGAAAAGTGATGAGAGTGCTAGAGGGGTGCCGACCTAGTCGGGATGTCTTGGTGCATATGCTGATTTCTGTCCTCTATGTTTATTAAAAAATATTCTAACATATATAGATTTTCTTATCATCCAAGTTTTTTTTTTTGAAAAAAAAAAAAAACCTAATCGAATTATGTATCTAATGATGAAGTCATATACAAAATTAACAATAGGTTAGTGATGATATCAAATGGTTTTGTATCATTAAATTGAGGAATAATTTCTTTCTTTCTTTTTGAAAGGAATTATTGAGGAATAAACTTCATAATCCTCTTAATCATATCTTGTGGTTTTTTACTAATTCATTATTCAATTACTTAAATCAAGATGAATTTTGAATTTAATTAATTAACTAATTTTGATATAAATTATTCTCTATAAGCTGAAATCTGAAAAAGTTCGGGTAAATTAACACACTAATTTTGTATTATAAATTGTGTCCGCAACTAGAAAATATTTGGAGATTAATTAACAAAATACCCATATCCAAACACCTTGAAAGGGAGACTAATAAATATTAAATGGGTGAATATAGTTTCCAAGGTAAAGCCGCAGCTACACAAAATAAATAAATAAATAAATAAATAAATAAATATATATATATATATATATATATCAGAGTGACAATATACTAGTAGTAAATAGAATTTTTTACGAAAATAATTAAATTGAATCGCAAGGTTTTAAAATAATAAAAGTAAATAGCAATTTTACTAGATAAATAATATATTTACGAGATATATATAAATTATTTACATGATAAATTTTTATTTATTGTCATTTATTTCAAATACTTTAAAAACCTACTATTTACTTCAATTACTTTCGTTAAAAATAGAAACTGCTATTTACTTCTTTCTCTTTATAGAAATTTCTATGTTATTTCAATAACAATAACATTAATGATTTCTTTTTATTTTTTATTATGATGCCTTGATTTTTTAATAACATTATGATTTTTTTTTATTTTTTTTATAATGATGCCTTGATTATTATTTTTTTTTACAACATAGTGTCTTAGATTTTTGACTAATACATTTCTATTATCCACTATATTATATTTCAAATTCTATGCTGAAAGTATTTTTAAAAAAATCCCAACGATTTATATCATTTGTCGTATTAATCTTATAACGATATAATGCAAAAAGTACGTCAAAATGCTTCGCTACGAGCTGCATGCAAAGCTTCTATGTACTACATGCATATAATATAATATATATATATATATATATATTTGTGTGTGTGTGTGTGTGTGTGTGTACGAAATATATAGTACTACTCGTCCTTAAATTAATCCATTCGTAGGTGAATAAGACTATTGTGATTATTTATACAAAGCTTTTTTATGCTGTTTTTGTTTCTCTCATCAACTTTGAAATCAAAACATTTCTTTGATGACAGGGGAAAAAAAAAAAGAAAAGAAAGAAAGACAAATCGTCCTACACTGCTTAGCTATGTATTAGTGAATTTGCGAGTTCCACCTTTACTAATACAAAAGAATTTCTTAAAAAGATATTTGACCAAAAAATAGATGTGATTATTTTTGAAGAATTGGCTTAGCTGTTACTTTCAGTAATCCTCACTAGTCCCTTTCCACAATCTTCGACAATTTATAATTAATATACTAATAATCTCGTATGAGCTAGATCTCCATTTAGAATAACCATCAGAATGGTAATATTAAAATAAAAACATTTAAAAGTAAAAATTTGAATAAAAATATTTAGATTATCGTTTGAATTAACTTTCATATGTTAGTATTCCAAACAAAACATTTGAACAAAAATGTTCAAATATGTGTTTGAATAGTTGTTGAAAACAACCATTTGAATGTGCTATCTGAAATGAACGTTTTATTAAATCAAATGAATGTTTAAAATTTTCTTAAAAATATGTTGTAGATTAGATATCTGTATGGGTCAAAATTTTGGAGTATAGCTTTTTGGATTTATTTCTAAATGTTCAAAAAAAGGAAACATTTGGATGCTCCATTTCAATTTACCACAATAAACTCATTTTTAAATAGGTCATTCAAATGAAATTATCCAAATTGTCTCAGATGTTCACCCTAAATAAAAAGTTAGCTCGTTTTGTCGTTTAATGAAATTCAGTTTTCCTTTAAAAATAAATAAGGAAGAGCTCATCGAAATAACTTTATAAATAGCATACACACTTAAGATTAAAAGTGACAATGCAAAATAACCAAATTCTTGATCAAGGAAAGATATCCCCTAATCATTATGTCGCTTTACCCTCCAAGGCCTCTTACCAAGAGTTAATTTCACGTGGAAATTTTTCTTTTTCCTCTTTTTTTTTTTTTGGTTGATAAAAAAGTTCTTTTTAATTAATTTTATTTTGGAAGTCATGTTATGACATTGAAAGAATCCTAACAAACTGCAAGTACTGTTAATTGTTATGTTTGTTTTCCAAGATTATATGCCTTTTTAACTTTATTTTTTTGTTTTTACTTTGAAAAATTACTGTGTGTGTGTCTATAGCCCGTCAATGAGCTGCCCACTAATTACTTGATGTACATTTTTCCCTTTCGCAAAGTCAACCTGACCTTTAATTTTCTGTAAACTACGACTAATTGTATATTTGGAAAAAATAATAATAATTATTATGCATGTTGCTACTAAAAACGCTTTTTCTTGAGCTATATTTTCTTTTCTTTATATTGGTAATATTTTCTTCGAAAGAGTATACTTTGCGTGTGTACATGAAAAACGTTTCTTATTCCAGTCAGAAAGCTGCAATTAATCCTAACTCTTGGTACATTTTTCACTTTCTCAAAAGTCAAAGTTTTTAATGTACAGTAAATTTTCTTTATTTACCAAAGTCAAATTTATATTTCATTTAATATTTAGCTTATTTACGTGACTGAGAACAATATAACCATACAATTCCATTGTTGGTTCTACGTTTTTCTAGTTTCTTCGATCTTTAATCTTTCCGTAAAATTAGTCATTTAATTATTTTCTGTAGTTGGTGTGGTTCATTTTATAGTTTGTGTATGAGATAGATATATATATATTTTTTGGAACTTCTAAATTATGGCCTCCATTTTATTTTTTTACTGTCGATGACAATTATTTTTTAATTTTTAGATTAAAATTTGACAATTTGACTTTTATCTACACTAAAAATTGACAGCACACAACATAAATTTATTTTTAGCCATGGATCAGAATCAGATTGTTAAAATTTAATCCAACAATTAAAACATCAAATTTTACACACTAATGAAAAATAAGAAGTTTAATTGTAAAAATTCGACTATTGTTATTTTTTTTTTCTTTATGTGAAATAGAAGTACTTTGTCTCAAAAATGCATCTTTTTTTTTTTCCTTTCCTGAGAACTTAAAAAATGTATCTTATACCCACCATAAAGCTGTTAGTCAGGTCAGGGCACATATTTCTCTTTCTCAAAGTCAATCCAATCTTTGTCCTAACAAAATTGCTCCATTAATTTTTTAGCTTATTCACAGTACTCAATTTTCTCTTTTGGGTAGTAAATAAGCAGAAGGCTGTAAATATTTTTTCACAATCTCTTTAAATTATTATTATTTTTTTTTTGGCCAAAGGCTTCATTCAGACCTTTTTATTTTTATTTTTATTTTAATAAGATAAAAAGACGTTGAAAAATGTATATCAGCCCCAGCATATAGGCCCTAGAATCTCGGTACTAGTTAAGTTGTTTGAGTGTTGGCTTTAGCTGGAGTCAGTCTCCCTCAAACGATCTTTATATGATCCTTTTCTCTTCCAAGTTTTCATTCACGTGTCATTCTGCAGCCCTTACCCACACTGTCCCATAAAGTTCAAATATGATGGGTCGATTCATTTCCATTTCCAAATAAATTTCCTTTTCCACCACTAATTAAAACAATAACATAAAGAAAAAAAATGATTCTGATTTTTTCAATATGAACTTCAGTTATTGTGAATGTAAATTTTAGTTACTAGAAATGTGAATTCATGCAGAAGAAAACATAAAATAAGGGGAATTCACATTCACTTTAACTATATTTTCTTTTATATGAATTTACATTCCTAGTAATTGAAGTTCACATTTACAGTAATTGAAGTTCATATTGTCGGATATTATATCAGGTACCCTATTTAAGACTTTAAGTATATTTATATATACATATATGGATGGTTGCTCGAAACATTAATAATGCTGAATTTAATTGTTTTTAAACATTCATGCAATTTTCTTATTGGGAATAATATAGCTGACCACGCATTTTTTTGTAACACAAATATTTAAAGTACTAGATCTTTCTGATCATTCGCCCAAAAAAAAAAAAAGTATTTGCTCTTTCTTTTCTAAAGCCAGTCCTAGATAAACTTATTTTATCTTTTGTTTGAAAAGAAGAAACAAACAGTACTAGTTCTTGTTACTATCATTTTACGAATTTCACCAGCTACAAAGATTTCAACGAGCCATAGGAAAGAATATATTTGTTCATGATATTATTCCTATGAGCTAGAGTTGTGTATACTGTCTAGGCAAAACCATTGTACCTGTGACTTCTACGAATAAAATTGGGAAGAAAAAGAAAGTTAGGTTTTTTAAAATGAATTAATGTAGTGAGAATCAACAGGTGTATTAAGACATACCGATTAGATTAGAACCCCTTTAGCACCTCTCATCATTTCCCATCTCATGTATTATTGAAATGAAGTAAAAATAATTTGCACATCTCATCATTTCCCATCTCATGTATTATTGAAATGAAGTAAAAAGAATTTTTACAACGAAACCAAAATAAAGCGATAAATGCGCACGCAAGCGCCAAAAGAAAGCATAGATCACAATTACTAGCCAGAGACTATAGTTTCAAAGAGTCAAAATTGAGATTCTGATCTTGAAAATATGTCCCAAATGTGCTGCATTAAAAATCCTTTAGCCAAAACTCAAATTAAAATAAAAAATAAAAATAAATAAAAATAAAAAAAACTATAAGGAAGAGTACATGTTTACTTGAAGAAGTCAGCTAGTCAACAAATCTGTAACAAGGAGACCCATCATATCCCTGTGAATCGCCATCGTGCAAAACTTTGGACTATTAAACGACTAAGAAGTATTTTTCAAGTTACTGTAAAGGAAGCAAGTTTGTCAGCTACATGATTTCATAGAGAAACCCCATAGTAAAATTTTCTCTAAATGTTGCATGACCCGATCCCATTTTGTATAAAACCTCCAAAGGAACATTCTTGTTGTGAAAGTGAAAAATATCAACAACATAATTGGCACATTCAAAACAAAATCAATCGCCATAATAACTCCATGAAGCTATATTATAAGCCTCAAAAGCTTGGAGAATACACAGAGGCCTATGAAAGCATCCTTTGCTTATAAACCGCTTTATAAATTTTGAAAATCCCACCACATAATATTCTGCCTTTCTTGGGGAACCATTATTGGTTGCTTAATTAATCGGTGTTAACCTTAATCTAGCCTAGCAAAGGATTTGATTAATGTATATTTTGAGATATTATTTAGAAGATTGAACTTCTTTAGAATCACAAGATTAGTTAATGAATATTGTAATCCATTGAGTCAGCTTCATGCATACAATTCCAAAGCAAGACCAGATTATGCGCGATGGATCGTGAAATTCCTATCCTCAAAAATTACTAAATTATTCCTGATCTTCCAAACAAGTTGACGATTGTTCGTTTCAACTAGACGAATCATGAAAGATACTCTCCAATCGGGTCCAAATATTACAATGGATAAATAAGTGCTCATTGTCTTCTTCTGCTGCAAAACATAAACGACGGAAAAGCAAAACATTTAGATTTTAGAATTTTCCAGAAAGTTAGGATTTTTCATTGAATTCCTAAATAAAAATGCGTAAAAAAAAAAAGGGTTTATATATAGAGACTCGCAAGAAAATAAAAAAAGATTACAAGAAAAAAACTTCGAAACT
The DNA here is from genome assembly GCA_038430175.1 of Ficus hirta. Taxonomy (NCBI): domain Eukaryota; kingdom Viridiplantae; phylum Streptophyta; class Magnoliopsida; order Rosales; family Moraceae; genus Ficus; species Ficus hirta. The sequence continues at coordinate 13,536,264 of CM076588.1, forward strand.
AGAATAAGTCTAAAATTACATCACTATTGGGGGAAAAAGATACTCATATATACTTATATACTTTTCAACGAAAAAGTGTGTAAAAAAGAATATGAATTAAAAAAGAAATGATAAAGGTAGACTTTGGCGATAGCATAATAGAAGAAGAAAATGGATCCCGTTAATTGTGGCAACAAAATAATGATTATATGGTTTTTGTTCTATGGATTGAACTTACATCGCGTCCACTGAATTTGGAATTTCTTTGCATTATGCAAAAAATACCTTGTCCTACGCAACTTTAATTTAGATCATCTCCAATACGTTTATCTATATTAATTTTATATTGATTATAGAAAAATTAAAAGATAATAATAACTAACATTAATATATTCCAATATATAATGATATTTCTAATACTATTTTTAATTTTTGTCACCGTTATATGTTAAAACTTATAAAAGTAAATCTTTAATATTTAAATAAATTAAAATGAAAATATTGGAATAAATTAGATGAAAAGGTCAATTAAAAGAGAGCCTTTAATTTAGATAAAATTATTAGTACCCAAAAGAATTATGGTTCCTTTGAAAAAAGGTTTGAACAAAAACTTTTTGGTTAATTAAAATTAATTTCTCAAAAAAAAAAATTTTGTAAGAGAAAATATTATAAAACAAAAAGATGTTCGAACAAAAACTTTGTGAGCCCGAACTCTTTACTCAGACGAAGTTTTTTCTTTTTTTTTTTTTGGTTAATAGTAATTTTTTAACGACTCTGTGTAGAATTTGATTTCTTATTTTACGCTAAAATATATATAAAAAGATTATTTTAGTTCTGTAAAAAAAAATAATAATAAACACACAAACACACACTCACTCACGCACAAGTATGCAGTAGAACTGCATGTTTATAACATGATGTAGTCCTGGGAATGTGTTAGCCTTTAAGCATGAAGTATTCCGATTGTGAACAAGATATATTCTCGATCGATATACATATATGGCTTGTAAATAAGTACATATGCGTCTACTGATAGTCAGAAGTGGCTGTCGTCTGTACACGCATCAACCAGGTCAACTATAATGCTTTGTTTTTTTGCTTTTTTTGCCCCCCCCCCCCCCCCCCGGCCCGTCTGACCAGACAAAGTTGCAAAGATTGCGTTTGTCTTTGATTCTCTTTTTACTTGTCTTTAAGTTGGCAAAGTAGTCCCCGTCTCTCTCTCTCTCTCTCTAAAATTATTATATAGATATATACATATATGCACCTAATAACAAGTTCTCTACCTAAGATAGACAGCGCATATATATATATGTATATATGTGGACCAGTACGAGAGCCTTAATTAGGAGACGCAGACAGTACTACATATTCTTAAACAAACCGACAGGCCACGTGACTGAAAGATATCATTGATTATTGTTCATGATCGATTTGGTCGTCTTATATATAAGACTATCAAAAAGGCAAATTAAAAAAAAAAAAAAAAAACAACGATGTAAAATTATAGCTGCAGTTAGAAAAGGGGAGATATTATGAGCCATAATTAAAATTTGCGAAGACCTTCTAGAAATATATAGCAAATTCAACAAACTAATGGTAGACATAGTGATTAACCAAAGAAAATAATAATTAAAAAAAAAATTTTGGTTGACAATGCCACCCCATCCGAAACTCTCCTTGTAATCAACTTTTTATTTATTTATATAATTATCTGACATGTAAAAATGAAAAAACCATTATTACACATATGATTTTTATTTGTAACTGCCTGGTAATTATATTCCTCTCTGACCTTGATCAACAAACTACAATGACAAACATAATGAGTTTTTTTTTTTTTTTTTTTTTCAAATTTGTTATTTGTCGGGTTGTTCTGTTATAACTGAGCGTTCGACATGTGGCATATAGGGTCGGATGACGACAATGACGATGATGACCTGGCAAAAGTACTCCACAGCTCCATCTCGTCGCTATGCCTGTAGTCCTGGTAAGGCTTGTTGGATGAAGATGATGATGATCGGAGGGCTGTGGACATCTGATCAGGATGATTATCGTGATTACGATCATGATCAGGATTAATATTACTAGTAATAGTACTAGTGAAGCAGACTAGTTGTCTAGAAGCCTGATCCGTGCTTATACCATTCAGCTGGGAAGCCACAAGGCGATCAAGAGTGGCCCAGTTGGTGATCATCTCCGTCTGGTGATGATCATGATCATCACGATGAGAAAACCTGAAGTTATTTGGATCTGTGCCCAAGGGTACTTGGTAACAGTTTTGGCTGCTTGTGGAGTTGGGGCTCTCGAGGCTGGGAAGCTTCAGGAATCTTTCATTGTTGTAGTCGCTATTAACAGTAGTACCGTTCATGCTCATGCTCATGCCCGTGCTACCACCGTCGAACGGCGGAAGAATTCTTGTGTTGTGGTGATTGTTGTTGTTGTTGTTGTTGTTGTTGTTATTCTCTTCCTCCTTGCAGTTATTATTAGGCCCCCTTCGTCCCGCGTACTGAAATATTTGCTCCAGTGCTCCTTCTTCGTTCATCCCGGAATCGAACATCATCAGCTGGTTGTTGTTGCTCCTTGTGGCCGTACTAACCGTGACGGATGACATCACAGGGCTGTCTAGGGTTTTGTGATGGTTTTTCTTCTTGAAGATTCGACAAACCACCCATCCTTCTTCTGGTGTCATCTCCACCATAATCGCCGAGGACTTTATCCACAGATCACATATATAAAAATTAATACCAAACTTATATATATATATATATATATATATCATGATTTTTGATCTTTCTCGTAATTAAGAACATAAAAGGAAAGGGCTTTCTCACATTGGTGTCGAGGGTGCTGTCGTCGAGTCTGTACTCGTGCATAATCCAGTCGGACTTTTGCCCATGGGGAGCTCGGCCTTTGTAGAAGACAAGAGTTTTTCTCATACCAATCCTTTTGCAGTTGCTGTATATCACCTTGTCACGCCCGGTGGCCTTCCAGAACCCGGCAGCTGTGGCGCGGTTGGTGCGCGTTCCTGTCGGGTATTTCTTGTCCTTGTGGCTGAAGAAGTACCAATCGTTCTGTGGGGTGGTTCCTATTCTACACTTCTCTGAACCAACCAAACCAAAAGTAAATAAATTAACATTCACATTTTTATGTAAATCAAATGAATTAATGTATCAAAACTTCAAATGATATTAGAAAAAGCCACCAAAAAAAAAAAAGAAAAAAGAAGATTATTACCTTGGATATCCCATGGTTCAAGCTTGTTGAGATCGACGTCGCGAATGACGTCGAGATCGATTCTCAGATTCGAGACCTTCTTCTTCAAGTAGTACTGAAGAAGCTCCTCCTCGGTCGGATGGAATCGGAATCCGGGAGGGACTTGAGATTGGCCGTTCACAGATATGCTCATGTTGCTTTCGGGCATTTGATGGATATAAATTCTATACTAGTCCAGGAAAAGTTTTTTGTCTCACAAGAAAAAATTTATAGCTAGGCTTGGTTACAAAAGGAAGTTGATGATCAAATCGCAGGAGGATCCAAAGTAAGTCATTAAGATGATGAGCAAAATATGGCCACCAGAAAAGTACCAGTGATAGATGATTAGAGAGAAAGGAAAGTGAGAAATAGAGAAAACCAAGTTTGGTGATGTATATCAAAAATGAGTATGTGAGGTAGGGCTATATATATATATATATATGAGTTGCGGAGCATAAAAGGCCAAAATAGATGAAATAATAAGGCTGATCAAAAGGGACATATAAATTTATGTTGAGAAAAGAAATTAAAATATATATATATATATATATATTTGGAATATTAATGTGGGGTTCGTTTGAGAAGAGCCACCTACCTGCAAAGAAAGAGAAAGAGGAGTTGATTGGTGTCATTGGTAAATGGTATGTCGTGGGGTCAAATATATAGATCCTGTGGCTCTATCAAATAAAGGGTCTAAAAAGGGACGTTTTTGGGCAACTAAAGGTGAAGTGTAAGAGCACAGGCTAACATCCATAACTAAGACCGTCGACCTTCAAAACTATATATATAATATATATATATATATATAAATATATCTATATATTTGTTTATTAATTAATAAAACAAATATCGTGGACCAACTCTCTCTCACTCACCGCTAGCTCTGCAACCACCGCAACAAAAGTTTGAAAAAAGAAAAAAACGTTTGTATGGTGGGGCAGGGATGATATATAATGTGCTTTGTTGTGGCCTTTAGGCTATGTTTGGTAAGAGGGATGGAGACGGTGAAAGATGAAGAGTATTGTAAGAATCCTTTATATTGTTTGGTAAAAATGAGGAAGAGTTAAAATGATAGATGAATAATTATTATATAATTACTATTTTTGTCCATTTTATTGTTAGTTAAATATTTTTTTTTTAACAGGGTAAAATAGACATGGAGAGAGATTTCATAAATCCTTCAATCAGTGGAAGGATCCACTTTTATGGGTCAAAAAAGAGAGCTCCTCCCTCCATCCCTCCCTTCCTTCCTCTCCTCCCTCCAACTAAACAAGAGATTTGCCCTCTCTATCCACACTTCTCCCTCCATCCTTCTCCCTCCTTCCATCTCTGCCTCCAACAAACGGCCCTTAGAGATGATGAGACTTTAAAGAGGAGAAAAATTAAAAAATATATATATGTGTGTGTGTGTGTGTGTTGTGTATATAGGGGAGTGACATTGGGCTTTTTAACTCTTTTGATTATTGCTTTATGGCATACTGGCGACGCCCATTTGCAATCATACCTTTTTAGACTTCTTTGTTCTCTTGAGAGCCAAATTGAAAGAAAAAAAGAAAAAAAGAAAAAAAGAAAAAAAGACTTTTAATCTTTTGTTCTCTCTCTCTCTCAACATAATAAGCATAAAAGAGTTGCATCTTTTTTCGTTTTGTTTCTTTCTTTTCCTTTTCTAAGCAGATTACTTTCGAGTGGTCCAAAATTTGTTTTCAGTTTATGATTATAACAAGTTCTGAAAATTTTCCCCCCTAGCTCTTTATGTACTCTTTTTTTTCCCTTATCTTTTTAATAAAATCATTACCTTCCTAGGGGTGTTTCGTTTATTTATTTATTTTTTAAAGACGCTTATTCACATATTACCATGTTATATAACAAGTATAGTTTAAAAATAAAAAAAGCAGTATTTTATCCTTTAAAATATATATATATATATATATATATATATATATTTTGATTCGACATAGAATGAACTGCCGCTGAGCGCCGTCTTTGAAGCAGTGTGTGGACTATGTATACGCGGATAACCACAATACACGCTTATTCGCTAGCTCAATGACCTATTTCTATATATGTACCACTCATAGTCATACATAGCTAGCCAGCTATATCGCAATAGATGTATTGCAAATTTCTTTTTTTTTTTTTTTTTTTTTTTTTGTTGAGTAGATATGTATAGTAACTAGCCGATAAAGAATTGCATCAATGACGTATGTCATGAAGTTATTATATATATACCTATATATTCTAAATAAATGACTAAAGGTGATGATTAATCGAGTTTTTGGTACATGATTATTCTCAATGTTATATATACATATATATATATATATATATGTAAAAGATTATTACTAATAATGTGAATATGTTTTTTAAATAGACGAAGAGATGAGATTATTAGTATCTAAAAAGTTATAATATAAAATGCATATTTGTAAAAGCTACTTCAATAAGTACTGTATGTCTAAAAGCTAGCAAACTGTAAACAAGTAGGAGTAGTTCACCACAGTTTGTGCTACTTAATTATTACTTTTTTCTTCCCCTTTTTCCCCCTTTCGTATAGTATATCTGGAATCTAAAACTTAACTTTTGTTTTCAAAGTAAAATTAAAGGGATGTATAGCAGTAGAATTTATCAATTCGTCTAATTTATGTATTAACAATTATTTTAGAGTTTTTAAAATATTAATTAAAAATACTGTATGTTAAAATAAATTGCCATATGTTTTATACAAATTCTGTTTTAATTTTTATTGATGTTAATATTTCGGTAACTTTTTGAAATATAATAATCACGCATTAAATTTTCACCCATATTGATATTTTGGTCAAGTTATCCTTGACCAGTCCACATTCAAAATTGCAATTTGTATTTTCATGAAGCAGCTATAAGATTTTAACACTTAATGAGAGCATTTGACATGTATATATATATATATATATATATATATATATAGCTTCAAGGCATCTCCTTACATCTTGTGTTGACAATATTTATTCTTTACATGACATGTATAAGCTCTCTGTTTTAAGGATCCTGTATACAGATTTCGTTCACCATTATTAATTGAACACCACTATCACACTCCAGATCTTTATTTATTATTATTATTTTTTTCATTTCCCTGAAAACCCAGCAGGGTGCAAGTCTCATATAAAGACAAAACTTTAGTTAATTAAAACAAAAATCGAAGAAAATTTGCATTTATATGTGTGTGAGTGTGTGTGTCAGTACGGACAAAGTTTTTCAGTGCGCAATATTGAGGAAGCAAATACACCCACACACACACACACATATATATATATATATAGTGACAACTGACAAGTACATATATATATATATATACGTATATGTAATAATCAAGCCAAAACAAAAGAAAAAAAGAAAAGAAAAGGACGTCTTTGAACTGAAATTCATCCTAAGGGAATCTAATTTGACTGACGCATACAAAGACCAATCAATGTGAAGATAATTTTTAATGGGATATATTATTGATTGCGTTATAAGATATGAATTACGTACGTATACAATTAATTAGGTTGAGGTCCTACTTGAGATTAATATTATTCGTTGCATACATTATTAATAATTTATTTGCAATCATTAATGAATCTAGGAATGCACACTATAAACATTTGAACCTAAAAGAATAATATCGATTATTTTAGAATTGGCATTATTCTTTTCCATATTATTGGAAATTGTGTGACTTGCGCTGGAGTGTTCTTACAATTCCCTAAATACATTTAAACTTGAATTTTATAGTTTACTCCAACTAAATGAACTATTACGTTTTTTTAACGTGTGGCTCTAGTTAGTCTGCTCATCCCACACCCTCTCTTGATTATTGTATCATTATAAAAACAAATCATGATAAAATTACATTTTAGCACCAAAAAGTTACATTAAAATAACAAAAGATTAGCGTCCTATATATAAACTGGATTTGACGATCCTGTGTCCTTTTGTTCTTATCCTTTTTAAATGTTTCTTTAATAATCTGTGACACATCAATTAAAAATGACAAACTAGACTTATTAATTAGTAATTTATGTTCTAGGCTCAAACAACATTACCAGTATCGGATTTAGCCAAACAAAAGTCCTTGAGAAACACCCCATGAAAAAAATTAAGTAAGCAAAACTACTATGATAATCAAGAAAGAATTCTCATCCAGAAACCAATTAATTATTTTAAGTCTGTAAACAACATGAGTTTCTTATTTTTGGTACCCTACATGTTAAGATATTTATAAAACATAAATTTGGTTTTTAATTGTTGTTAATGTACACTAGCAAATTTCATTTAATAGGAAAATTTTATACCTTTTCCCCATCAACATTTTCTATCAAAATAGTCTTGAAAATAATAACGTACAAATACTTAAAAGTCACCAAATTAAATCATAAAGAGTAGATCAGTGTAACACAATAAACTATAAAGACATCATTTTTCTTCCTTTTTTTCTCGAAATATGTTTTTTCAATTCATTTTATAAGAATTAAACCACACATAATATTTACCCTTACTAAAAAAAAGGTCCATTAAATGTAAATATATAACTTGGTCATAAAGACAAATAACTATTTGGTCAAATGATAAAAGATAAGGTAGAGTGAAGTTTAAATTTAGAAATATCTGGGTTTGGTCCCATATTATATATTAACTAGTGCGATAAAGGAGAAATGAAAGATGTCTTTATCTTTTACTTGTTGAAAATTGCATCTCAAAATTGTGGAGAAAATTATTTCATTGAGACAATTATTAAAATGTATTATAATATGATCATTTTGACCAAAAAAAAAAAAAATTTCCGCGAATTGTAATAAAAGAAATTTAAATATGAACATATTAAAAAAGCAATTTTAAGAGAGACAAATTGGAATAACAAATTATTCAAATACACATTTAAATTAGTCAAATTATACACAAAAAAAAAAAGGGCCTTTTAATAAGGTCAGCAATAGTGGGAAGAAATGTTTTTAGTTAAGGCATTTTTCCAGAAGTCTTCTTACGAATCATTTTTTAGCTACTCTAAGTTTCTGGACTCTAATGAATATCATTACGTTGGCTGAAAAATGACGGATCAACCACTTACTTTAGTTACTAACCGGCATTTTGGATTGATTTCCATTTTCTTATTTTTCTACTTTCATAAAATTTCCCTTTGTACTTGCACCAATATTCTGTAAACACATACACACACACACACACACACACATATACGTACACAAACGACGCATTTGGTTGTTGTAGTTATTGTTGGAGAAGGTGATTGTAACGTGTCTAAAAAAAAAAAAAAAAAGAACTTCTCATTCATGAACTTATTTTGTTCCCATTACTATTTAACTAATTATCAACATATCTTCAACATGAATTTAGCGGTAATTGTTAGTTATAGTATATTACATAGAACTATAAAAAGACAAATTTAGGCTCACATTCAAACAACTTCTATAGCTTTAATCTTAAGAAATTTCTTTTTACAAAGTATTTTTAGAGACAATTATGATGCTCATTGTTGATATATATATATATATATATATATAGTTTTACTATTATAGTTATATTAATAATATCATTCATCATCCGAGTTATATTTATAAATATTCTATATTTTTTATTTATTTATAGGAGACAGGTCCAAACTGTCAGATCTTATAATTATTTGGATTATAAATAACATAAAAATTTAGATAAATTTGATAAATATCTACCATGTTCAAAATACATATTCGTATGCGGCCAGTAATAACAAATAAATGAAGACAAAACAAAAAAAAAATCATTGAAGTTTGCATGGGAAGCAAACGTAGGGGGTCTTTTCTATGGTTGGCTAGAACTTATTATTCTCGTAGTGGTGCTGGCGGTGAGACGTCAACATTTGTAAGTTATGTTTTGAACGTTGGATTTTATGAGAAAAGACAAATATAATTTCCTACGGTTTAGGTACAAATATAATTTAACAGTACCATCTTTTTTGACCTTTTTACTTCATTTTCTTGGGACACTAATTTATTTATAACATTTTATCTGTGCATCAACATTTCTTAACGCTATATTTTCCCTTACAATTTTCGTTTTTCTTTTTAAAAAAATTAACTGAAGACTTGCATTTGGGGCAATGGTTTGGATTGTAGAATTTGAGTTTGAATTGAGTTGTGCATTTGGTGTGGTGTTTGAATTACTGAAGTTAAAAAGTGTAAAGCTTGGAATGTGTTTGAAAAAAAATATATATATATATATATAGTTATATATATATATAGCTTGTTTCGTTTGTCTTGAAATTCTATGTAATTTTTTTAAAAAAATCAACTCATTTGAATTTATATATGGAAAGTTATGAACTTTTAAAGTTTAAATTAAAAAACTATGAATAATAAAACTGAAGGAAAAATATAAAACTTAAATTATAATTTTATGATCGAAACCCTTGCACCAAACATGGGCTTCTTGTGTGATGAGTTTATCTGATAGTTAAGTATCATTTTAATTGGAATATGATAGTTTTGGATGTCAAATGTGATCTCTCATATAATCATTATATATTTTTTAAAATTTTCCACATGTATATTTATATCTTTATATATTTCGGCCATGTAACTTGATATATATTGACTCAAGTCATCAATATTCCATTTTACCAATTGCATGCGTTGGAAAGTGAAAGATGCATAACCCTTTGCAAATTTCACGTCTTCATAGCTTACTTGCTAGCATAAGGAATCTTTGATTATATATATGTATATTACATATATTCAACTAAACTTTTTTCAGAAAGTTGTTTTCAACAATCAAACCTAAAACGAAAATGTATTCATTCCCCTAGTTAAAAAAAAAAGAGTATTTATTCCCCTAGTTAAAAAAAAAGAAAAGAGTATTTATTCCCCTAGTTAAAAAAAAAAAAAAAGAGTATTTATTCCCCTTACTAGAAGGTCACACGAGTTAGGAAAAACTATCATTTTTTGTTGATGGGGGTAAAAAGGAATAGTGGTTCCAACCTAATTGGTTCATAAAATTCTGATTATAATATTATTAGTGGTGACTATTTTCTCAACGTTCTTTTGTAACTAATCACAAATTCACCTAATAATTTTAAGAATCTACTAATTATAAGACACAAGATTTCACACACAATCTTACAAGTCAATTTCTAATTGGCTAAAAAACAAGTAATTATTGGTAATCATAAATAGTAGTGAAAAAAATAGTACTTGTCAATTGGTTCAACAAAAATTGAGGCTGCTTTCTAGTTTCATGTTTTCTTATTTACCTGCCTAACCTTTTTTTTTTTTTTTTAAATATAAGTATTTACCTGCCTAACCTTAGTTTATACAGTATATAAACTTCGTACATTTTGTTCTATTTTATTTTATTTTTTGCATTTTACTTTATCCCAATAATAACATTTGGGTCGGCTTGACCCAGCGGGGACAACATGTCGGTATGTAGTCCACTCAACACGAGTCCTTTTTTTTTTTCCCTCTTTAAGTTGTTGATAGTCCCTAACTAAACTAGCGGATAGAATACATACATTTTACTGTCACAAAGTAAAATTTGACAAATTAACTTTGTCTATGACGCCTAAGACCTTTTTGGCTACTGGCACGGGGTTTTAGCCGTGGTGGAGTTTTGGAAGAGGTTTTTGATTTCACTTGTATTAAATATATATGTACGTTGCAAAGTTCACAGTATGATGCAAATTTAATCATACATAATTCAAATAGATTTCTCTATACTATAAATTTGAAAGCTAAAAAGATCTTACTTGAAAAGATATATATATATATATATTATAAATAATTGAAAAGATCATAAATTACATAATTAATTATTATAGCTCTTAATTTTGATCATTTCTCAGTTTATCTCTTGCGCGTACTTTGTAAATGAAAAAATAGGACCAAAAAAAAAAACTTTTTTTTTTAATGTATGAAAATGTCTGTCTTCCGTGTCTCTCTCTCTCTGTTTTGTTTTTTTGTTTTGTTTTGTTTTGTTTTGTTTTTTTTTTTTTTTTTTTTTTTGTAGTGACTTGAAAATAAATAAATAAATGCTATTTCAGTTTGATGCATAATATATTGGGCTCGTTTGGCAGACTTTTATTTTTGTTTTTAGAGAGTAAAAGAAAAAAAGCAAAAGCGGCTTCTCAATAATTGAAACCAAAAAACTTATGAAGTCAAAATGATCTTTAAAATTTCTAATAAGTTATAAAAATGTTGAAATGATATTTTAATGTCTATATATATGTGTATTAATGTTGAAATGATGTTTTAATGTCTATATATATGTGTATTTGTTATATATGTGTATATATTTATGTATATAGATTTGCTTTTGAATGATGTCGCCTGTTTCATTGGTCGATCGATTTATCATTCTTTCTTAAGAGATCAAGCTTTAGAATTGAGAACATCACAAGTGGAGTAGTCAATGAAAAATGTTTATCATATTCATATATTCTTCACATGATCAGTAGCTCTTTGACAATTACAACTTGTCTGCCATTATAATTGATGAACAGCTTGTTGATTTTTTTTTCCCCTTCCCACAATGTTTACGTGTTTAATATTTTACTAGTGATACATAGTCAAGATTCTTGGACAGCATACAATAGGACATCTTATAATAATACATACATATATAAAGTTATATATAATTACATATAAATTATAGATGATATATCTATGTGTGCGTATATATTATTCGCTTCGCCTGTCTACTAAATTTCATAACGTATGGAACCAAAGCTGTTTTATCACAAATAGGTAGTCGATGCATGCATGTCTATTCCTTCATGACCAAATTCAGCTTATGTAGATTCATGTACCAAAAAAAAAAAAAGAAAAAAAAGAGGCAGGGGGGGGGGGGGGGGGGGGGTGGGGGGGGGTGGGTGGGTGGGTGGGGTTGGAGGAGATAAAGAGGAAAGAAACAAAGAAAAATTGGAAGAAACACATATATTTATATATACATAAATTATTTTATTCATTATATCTTTTTTTTTTTTGGGACTGGAATTCATATGAAACAAGAATGGGATTATATTATATATACGGAGTTTTGAAAAACACGCTTTGATCTAAAAACCTGTTATTTTTACCAGATTTTCGCTTATCAAAATAATCGATTTAATACTACAAGAAATTACATTTTCAGTGACTAAATACTCGTAGTCACTAAATATCCCATTATGTGACTAACAATTGGTCACAAAAATGTTTGGTCCAAAATATATTATTTTCGGAATCAAGTCAATTGACGACTAACTGTTTAGTTGTTAAAAGATAGATTTAGTGACTAAACAAACATATGATCACAAAAAATTATGGTGCCAAATGTTAAAAATGGAGGGAATACCAACTTTGTACTATTAAAATAATTTAGTCATTGCAAGTAACATTTTACAACCAAAACTCAGTCATTGAAGATTAATGACTTTTAGCGACAAAAATATTAGTCACAAAACATTATTAGAAATTATACCTTCAATGACCACACTTTTGTTCTCACTAAATCTACTTTATTGCGACTAAGCTTTGGTTACAAAAGCATTTACTAAAAACTATGTTGTTTTTTACATGACTAAATTATCAAATGACTAACCTTTTAGTTGTACAAAGTAATAGATTTGATCTAATCATGTAAGATTTTTGCTGAATCATAACTTTTATTAGATATGATATATAGCAAAGTGTTATCTCTTTCAAAAACATATTTTGTGTTTTGCTGATCATCCTTTTTTTCTGTCTTTCTTTAAAAAAATATAGAATAGCGCTTTTTTTGAATGATGATCACTTTTCTATACAAAATGCGTAATTAAATTTTGTTTTTTGCCAAAAGTGTTTTGACATGTAGTTGGACCAAAATTATTTTTCGACAGGAAGTTTTTCCAAATTGCTTTGCTCTTATTCAATTTTTTAAAGATTAACTATCTAATTTAGTAGGCAATATGTTAAGTCATTAAAATCCTTATCTTAGCTATTTGCAAAGTTGATGGAATGGAAGTGTATAATTACACACAATTTTATTGATTCTCAAAAAATATCCAAAAATATGCATGATAGGTTGTGTTAAGTTCATTGATTCAAATTTGAATACCTAAAATCACATAAATCTATTGAGTGAACTCTCAAGGAGATTTTTATTAATAATCATCAAAACTCTAATAACAAAATAACAAAGAAGCTTTTAAATAGTAAACCTTAGATCCTAATCCTAATCCCAATTCTAATTTGAATACTAAAAGCTAACTCTTAAAATTTAAACTTCCTAAGATAATCCTTAAATAATTCAAATAAAGATAAGCTTTTAAAATTGAAAATAAGCCCTCTGATTATCCTTTTTTAATACTGCACCAAAATTCTTAAGCTTTCATAAATGGTAACTAATATTGATTATTAAAGTTTACAATCAGACTTTGATTCAACCACTATCAATTAGTTGTTAAAAGTTTATGAAAAGGTTACTCAGTGACTAAGAGTTGGTTGTTACAAAACTAAAAGTAAATAATTCAGTGACTAACCACTAGTTGCTAAATTGAATCTTTTAGCAACTAAACTATTAGTCGCAAAATACCAAAAAAAATGATTTAATAGTAAATAATTATTAGTCGCCAATCAATTTTTATGTTGTCGGCAAAAGTAAATTTGGTCTTATTATAACAAAAATCTTTGGTCCTCTTAAGTTTTATTGGGACTAATTAGAAACTCTTTTACAACTAAATTTTTAGTCAAAAAAAGTAGATTTTTTAGCGACTACATGTTTTTAGTCGCAAAAAACTTTCTACGACCAACATTTAGTGACTAAGGCAGGACTAATTTCTTTTAGTCACAAAAAGTTTTTTACGACTAATTTTGAACTTTTCGTGACTAAAAATATAGTTGTTAAAAGTGAAATTTTTTGTAGTTTAAAAACCAAATATTGTTAAAGTATTTAGTACTGGATGGATTCGATTTCAATGTCCTTTGTTCCTGTCTTTTTTCGTATCTCATTATCAGTATCTTGTCATGTTAAGTAATAAAAGTACTATATCAAATATTCATATCACATCAATTAAAATAGCATTATATTAATTGATGAGACATGATATATAATTAAGAAAGATGAAAAGGGGAATAATTAACTACTCAGTACTCAATAGTTTCTTTAATTTTAACGAATCTAGAAAATCTAGATGAAGAGATCAATTATTATAACAATATTATAAAGCCGTACATTATAGAAGGGTATGACGATATCACAACCCCATTATAATATTTATATTATGATGCATCCGGAGAAATTATTGACAAAGTACTGTGGGCAATTCGTGGAAACTAGATAATGGGACAAAAACAAGTTAAGATTTTCATTTTATTTTGTTGTTTTGTTTGATCATGTGGCTTGGGAATATTCTGGTAGGCGATATATACGCAAATAAATCTACCCACGTGGCAAATAGTAGTACTTCATTCATTCATGCATAAATTCTTATGATCGCTTTCAATAGTATTTTGATATATAGGTGTTAATAATAACTTTTCTTTTTTATTGAAGAGTTTATAACTTTTCATACACATATAAATATGACACAAATATTAAAAATATTAACCCAGGGGGTTCATCGTCATGAAGCTACTTGTGGTTTTAAAACCCGAATTTCTGGCTTTTTTTAGATCAATCACAACTATGTAGAACTTCTTAATTATTCCTTTATATATAAATGTATACTCCTTCTCTCTTTTGGAATTTTTTCCATTTGGTTTGATGGTTTTAATGTCTTATATTTGGAGATGGTAGCAAAATCTTAATCTATTTATGTGCGTGTAGTTTTTATGCCTACGTGTGGGATTATTTTCCTTTTGGATTGTGTATATGTCTATTTTCACTTTCCCTTCTTTTCTTTTATTGTATGAATAACCAAATATTGTTAAAGTATTTAGTACTGGATGGATTCGATTTCAATGTCCTTTGTTCCTGTCTTTTTTCGTATCTCATTATCAGTATATTGTCATGTTAAGTAATAAAAGTATTATATCAAATATTCATATTACATCAATTAAAATAGCATTATATTAATTGATGAGACATGATATATAATTAAGAAAGATGAAGAGGGGAATAATTAACTACTTAGTACTCACTAGATTCTTTAATTTTAACGAATCTAGAAAATCTAGATGAAGAGATCAATTATTATAATAATATTATAAAGCCGTACATTATAGAAGGGTATGACGATATCACAACCCGATTATAATATTTATATTATGATGCATCCGGAGAAATTATTGACAAGGTACGGTGGGCAATTCGTGGAAACTAGATAACGGGACAAAAACAAGTTAAGATTTTCATTTCATTTTATTGTTTTGTTTAATCATGTGGCTAGGGAATATTCTGGTAGGCGATATATACGCAAATAAATCTACCCACGTGGCAAACAGTAGTACTTCATTCATTCATGCATAAATTCTTATGATCGCTTTCAATAGTATTTTGATATATAGGTGTTAATAATAACTTTTCTTTTTTATTGAAGAGTTTATAACTTTTCATACACATATAAATATGACACAAATATTAAAAATATTAACTCGGGGTTCATCGTCATGAAGCTACTTGATGGTTTTAAAACCCGAATTTCTGTCTTTTTTTTGATCAATCACAACTATGTAGAACTTCTTAATTATTCCTTTATATATAAATGTATACTCCTTTTCTCTTTTGGAATTTTTTCCATTTGGTTTGATGGTTTTAACGACTTATATTTGGAGATGGCAGCAAAATCTTAATCTACCTATGTGCGTGTAGTTTTTATGCCTACGTGTGGGATTATTTTTCTTTTAGATTGTGTATACGTCTGTTTTCTCTTTCCCTTCTTTTCTTTTATTGTATGAATTTTCTTGTGTTTATAATATATTTGAGTTGAGGACTTTGTATGAGATGGGTGATATAGAGGATGTTAATTTAATTAGAATGATCTAAATCACCTTGATTTTTTTCTTTGTCATGATTCTAAATCATCTTTATGCTAATTGCTGATCTATCTCATTATTTGTTTAAAATATATATACATGCAATGCATGCCTGTGTGCACAGATTTATTATTTGGACATATCTACGATGAAGAAGTTAGAAAATTATTTTTAAGGGTGTGGATACATATATATATATATATATATTTTTTAATTTAAGGGTGTGAAGTAAAATAAAAGTTTAAACTTTTAATTAAAAAATCTCTTACGTTTTTTTTTTTTTTTTGTATGTTTCTATATATATTTCTTTCTTTCTTTTTTTGTTTTTTCAAAATGAATTAAGTTTGTCGAAAAGAAAAGGTTGACCATTGCTTAAGATCTTTTGGTGTCGTGGCACCGGAGGATTTACGTGGAGTGATGCTTTAAAGGCAGATTAATGCAGGTTTGGTCATGCCTTGCATGGAAAAAAATTAAATTTAAATAGTAGAATTTAAAATTTATGTATTATTTAAATAGAAAAGTTCACCTTTATTTTATTCGATATTTTAATATTGAAATTTGAAAGTGAAAACCTTAAGTTCTTGCTGAAGTAAATATATATATAGATGTGACACTTATTAGGTTATCTTATATTATTATTCACCAAAAAAAGGTTCTCTTATATTATGGTGAACGTTTAACCATTGATCTACTTAACAAACAAAAAAAAAAGGGAGAAGAAGAAGAGCTTTGAGGACGGGCTTTGATTGTGACATGTTGTGACAGAAATTAACTTCAATCATTAAATAAAAAATAAAAAATAAAAAAAAAGTAGAAGAAAGAAGAAAGATTAAACCATATGTTCGTCGTTTTGATCGGTAAATGACATTAGCTTGCTATTAAAATAATGATTCATAACGACGTAATACTAGCTAGCTAGATGAGATTGTACGTAATGTAAGAACTCTAATAAAATAAATAAATAGTGTAGAAAATTTGCTAATTACTGGCTTTGAGTTTGGACCAAAAATCAACGAAGTATGGTGTAAAGTATATTTTATGTACAGTTTGGTGTAAATTATTGTTCTAGAAAAACTTGTTAAAAAAAATTAATAACCAAATGGCTTTGGCCATCATTAAATCATCAACTTGTTCATTTGCCTTTCTCCAAAATACTTTATTAATAATAATATATATATATATATATATATATATATATAGTCCTCCAAATTTCATTCTAATGGGTCCAATTTATTTTGTCATGATTTTGGCCTCGTTTTTTTTGTGCTGAATAGATCCGGTTTTGGGAATGAGCTAGCTAATTAACAACTTCTTTAACTTATTATCTTCACGGTACCGCATATCATATGATACTTATAACTTTTTATTTACAAACTTATATTACTAGTTGATTAATATATGTAACTTTTTATTTAGAATTCCAGTATCCAAAAAAAAAAGAGAGAGAGAATAAAAACCTTCCTATTTAGAATCTTGTTGTATGGTATTATTTAAATAATGATATAAAAGACAAATACAACTTAAATATGTTACATCTGAATAATCCCGTACAAATGATGTATATGGAAGGGGCACCGTACTGGAATCCTTCCCTATAAATATATGTATACATATATCATAGAGTTGGGGGACATTGCATGTATATGTCACTCTACAGGAAAAAGGCTGCTAAATTTTCTCTATAGGTTTCGTCCTCGCCTAATTATTGCTTGACTAATTGTTTTCCTTGAATTATATGCATTGACAATGCCGCAACACCTAAATCTCTACGTTAAGTACTTATCAGGGCTTGTCCAAATTCGGTATTTAAATCTATAGGATCACTTATATACATATATATACAGATATATCTGTATATATATGTATATATATATTTCAATCAAGTTTAATTTTACGTACCAATGATTGGTTATCTATATCAATCAATCTAGGTTAGTTATAACAATTTGATTCAGCAAATTATATATATATATATATATATATATATAGAAGCTATATCCTCTTGTCGTACTTTTTCCTTGTGTTATGATAAAGCTTACTGATTCTAAGGGACCTTGATGTATAATCTAAAAATTAATGATCTAGCCAGATCTAGTACCAAAAGGCGAAAGGATGTTAGGTGCTTTTAGTTAAAGCCAACTTTATGCACAACAAATTAGAATGCAGGGAAATAAGTAGTATATCCCCCTTGGCTTTTGTATTTAGGAGCTGATTTAGTGATTATTATAATCCTCATCGTCGTCGTCATCATTTGTACCCCTTTACTTTCTTGTCATATTTTGCTATCTATCTTACTTTAAAAATTCTCATTTTGAATTTATTCCACTTACAATTTCTGTTAAAAATAGACAAAAAAGAAGGGGTTAATGGTGGTCATGATGTGGTCTTTTTCTATTTTTTTTAATAGAAATTCTAACAAAATAAAAAAAATTGAGTGAGTCTAATTACTCTCTTCTTCTGTCTATGTTTGTTATAAATTTGAAATATATATATATATATATATATATATTAATGTACTTTTCGCGTAGGAGCTAACTTGGTTTGAAATATACAACCAAGATCCGAAAATAAGGTACAAAAAAATAAAATATGCAAGTCTGGGTGGATGTATATAGATTTGCTTTAAAATGTTCGCTCTTCCGTTGGCTGAAAATAACTTTTATGTTGTCGTGGTTAACAATTTCAATATTCTGTAAAGAAAATTTTGAAAAATGAAAAGTTGACAATGCTTGAGATGTGATGTTTTTATTTTTGTAATAATTTTTTGGCGTTTTTTCCAGTTGGTTTCATGCAATTTAAAAGACAGCTGAACAACTAGAAATTATATTAAAAAACCAAACCCATAACAAAAACAAAAATAACAATAAAAAAACTAGTAAAAAAAATCAACATAATAATAATGACTATTATTATTATTATTATTATTATTATTATTATTATTAAACATGAAAAACAGACTGATAAGTTTTTCCAGGTCTGGTAGATTTGGTTGCTTCTGAATTATATATATATATATATATATATATATATGTTCTGAGGTAAATCTGTATTGCATATATTAATTTCCCATCAGAATCTATTGTAGAAAAATATGTTTGACATCTTTTTCCTTCTTCTTTTTTTTTTTTTTTTTTAAGGTCTAAGAAAAACAACTTCTGAATTATTCTTGTCGAGAATAAGATTTCTCATTGAGTATTATGGTAATAGATCAGTTTCTTCTCATTGAGTATTATGGTAATAGATCAGTTTCTCATGGCTACTGACATTGGCCTGAACTAGTAAATATGCTGGTAGCTAGTAAATCAAGAAAATAAAATTTGCATACTAATCAATATGATAAAACAAGGATTATCATTCTTAGTTAATGTAGAAAATGAATATCTCTACAAATATTTGAAAAATGTTTCAAGTTTCAAAGCTGAAACGATCTACAAAAATGATGACAAAATCATTAATGAAAACTCAATTTCATGAAAGAATATCAAAAATATCCTTGCCTATATATACTTGTATTTACTCTCTTGCTTATCATGATGAATTCATTTGTCTTGTCTATTCGTTTCAATTTAATTTTATAGCCACGTAAAGTCACAAGGCTAGTATTTTACGAGTTTAATACCCGTGCGTAGCTGGAAAAAAAAATAAAAGGAAATAATTGAATATTATATAATAAAAGTAGTTAGTTAAGATAAATAATATAATTATGATTAGTATATTTGTTTAGTATTTATTATTATAATATTAAAATATTTACATTCAAGTTTATATTAAAATATTGGATTTATATATACAGACAAACATATATAGATATATGTTTATAAACAAAGTTGTTGGAAATGAAACATCTTTCGTTAAAAATGTCATCAACCATGTTTAATCTTCTTCCCTTTTTCCTCGGATCTGTCATGAGAAAAAAATTAATTATTTAATGTTTATAAATAAAATTGAAATTAGTATAATTATATAATACGTAATTATATATAAAAGATAATTATACCTTGATTCTTTTCGTTTTCTAAATGGGTCAACAGAAGATGTTTGAATTTCTGTTGAGTAAGGATGTTGCTGAGGGCTGAAATAACGATGAGTATAATTTATATAATTGTTTGTAAGTTATGTATATATATTTGTAGTAAAAAAATACAAAAATTTTGAAACAAATTATGAATAGTAATGTACCTTGATTCAATCTCCTCTGTTATAGGTTCGGTGAGGAAAAGCTGTTTTTTCAGACTTTTTTTTGTTTCTGGCAGTGGTGTTTCTAGATCCAAAGATGCTAATGGTGCTGGGATATCTTTTGGGGATTCGGTTGGTGGTGCAGACAATAATATTTGTGATTCATCGTCGTCAAAGGTTTTAACAACTGTTACATAAATAAATGCACCTCTTGGACGAAATTAAATCGAAAATATTTTTGACATGCCTTTGAGTTGATCGAGGAGAGGGGGAATGATGTTTGGATCGTCATATCCTTCTTGAATTGTTAGTATAGAACAAGGTTTATTTACCAGTGATTGTACTGTTTTTCCAAGCATAACAATATTCATGCCCCAGTGCTGTCTTCCATTAAATATCAAGAATTAAATACTAAATTATTAATTCTTGATATTCAGTATTCGAAACATGCACATTTCTTGATGTAGATGCTTCATTGTTATTCATATAATTTTGATTCTTTTACGTTTTAATCGTCTTGAATAGTTAGTGTTTTTTCCAAAATGTTTTTGCATTCTTCTAATTTTTTAATACAAAATAGAAAAATAACAATATGAAATATTGTTAGAAAATTAAAAGTATACATGTAATTGTAATAAGAAAAAAGGAAAAATATTTAAGTATTTTATTCAAAAAAAAGGATCTAAGCAATAAGAAGATAATAATATCAAATATTATGGTAAAATATTTTCGGTAAAAATTTTATCCATTATCACAAAATAGAATAATATTTTCTGATTAAAAGACTATGAATAATAAATAAAATACAAAAATTTTAAAACTCAAATAGTAAGAAAATTTCAATGACTTAAGTAAGTTTAATATTAGTACGACAAAAAAATCAATTAAATTAATAAATAAACATAGAAGTAAATAAAATATTTAAAAAAAATTATTCTAAATATTATAAATATAAATATTAAAAAAAACTAATTAAATAGTATGTAAAAAAAAAAGAAGTTAAGGAATAAAAAATTATTGATATTATATATTAAAATAAAGTATTTAGTATAAGAATGATTTTTATTATAATGAAATATAATAATATATTGTAATTAAAAAACTGTGAACAATAAATAGAATTAAAAATCTAAAGACTAAAATAGTTAGAAAAAACTATTGTAAGTTAAATAAATTTAACAAATTCAAAAAGTTATTTAGATAATAACTAAACAAAGATATGAATTAAATAGTTAAAGGATTTTTTAAATTTTAAATAATGATATTAATATATGGCATAAATGGTAATTTAATGATATTTATAACTGTATATTTTTTATAATTAAGTTTGATGACAATATGAAAAAAAAGTTTAGATTTTTTTTTTACTTTATTGCAATTTTCTAGACTTCTTATATTTTTAAATTTTTGTAAGTTATTCTTTAATTTTATATTATTTGTGTACTATTTATTTTTAATATTATAGTTTAATTATTTGCATCCATTTTTTAATTATATTAATTTTTTGTTGAGTCCAAATTTTTATGAAGTCAATATTTTATAACGTTTATACATTATTTTGTATATACAGTTTTATTTTTTATAATTAAAAATAATTGAATAAAATATAAAATTTTATCTTACAATTTATCCTCTTATATTTTTTAATTGAATTTTGATTTTATTTTAAATTTATAACATTCATATGGTTACAAATTATTTTAAAATGTTTTTTTATCTTCAATACTATAATTTAATTCTGTAAATTTATTTTTTAATTATATTAAGTTGTTTTTCGTTCGTTTGTAAATTTTTCTCTCACTTGATATTTAATTATTTTTGTATATTATTTTATTTGTATAATTATTACAATTTAGTTATATTAATTTATTTTTTAATTACGTTAATTCCATTTTTTAAATTTTTTTCCATTCAATATTTAATCATTTTTATATTTTATTTTATTTGTCTAAATTTATTCTTTATAATTAAAAATACAAAAAATATGAAATTCAGACAGAAGTAATAAAAGATTAATACATATGATTTATTTTACACTTAACAATAAATTATTCAAAAGTAGAGGAATTTTTTTACTTTTTTATTTTATGATCATTTTTATTTAATTTTTATTTTTTAAGTATCATATTATGAATTATATAGTTTATCAAATATATTAAGTGAAGTTATATTTTTATATAATAAATTGTTTAAATTTCGATTCATATATTTTTCTCCAATTTATATATAATATTTCAATCTTTAAATTTGTTGCTTAGTTTATTATATTACATATATTGTATGACTGAAGCCAAAAATCTTATAAATTTTATGCAAACATATAAACAAATATCAAATCTATATAAAATTTTATTTCTCTAAATTTATTTATTTATGCATATAGTTTATTTTATAGTCATTAACAAATTATCCATAAGTAAAGAGCCTTTTTTTTTTTTTTGTTTTTTTATTTATTTCTGTTTATTATCATTTTTATCTAATATTAGTTTTTTAAGTGTCATACTATAAATTATATACTTTGTTAAATATGTTTAATGAATTTATGTTTTTATATAGTAAATTATTTTAATTTGAATTCATATATTTTTGTCTAATTTATATATAATATTTCTATATCTAAATTTGTTGTCAAGTTTATTTTATTGAGGGCAAAAATTTTACAAACCTTAAATAGACATATAAATAAATTTCAAGTTTATATAAAAGTTTATGGCGTCAAATTTATTTATTTATAATTCATAATACCTTAAATAGATGTTGTTTCGCACTTAAATTTTTTAAAAAAATTTCCTTTCAATAAAAACTTATATTTGTTAAATTAAATGATAAGTAAGCTAAGTCATTTACATTTTTCATAAACAATTATTTTTTGAACAAAATAGAAATGCATATAAAGTAGAATTTTAATATTACATTATAAAAGTGCTCGATTTAAAAAATTACATCAAACAATTTAAATTACAATAGTTCCTAATAATGAAGACATTTATATACAAATATTGTAGTGATAAATCTAAACACTTCAACAATTTAATAAGAGAAAAACCCCCCCCCCCCCCCCCCCCCCCCCCCCCCCGGGTAATAAAAATAGTACAAAAAGAGAAAATTATATCAAATTACAAAAAAAAAAAAAAAAAAACACTTAAAAAATACCATGACAGGGAAAAAAATAAACAAACCTATAACATATTTAATCATGTCCACGAATTTAAATATATAATCCAATATATATATATACATACTATAAAAAACATAATAAAAATTTATATTAACTCTTTGGCAAAAAAAAAATGGAATTAAATATTATTAAAGCAAGCTCAGATCTCTTGTATCATGAGAATATTTATGAAAAATAATTAAAATATAATTCGACTTCGTCTTCAATAGCTGCCAGGTGAAATGTTTGGGAATGTCTACAAAAAAAAATTATAAGAAGAAGAAGGAAAACAGAGTAACAGAGACAGGAAAAAATAAAAGTAGAGTAAACAATATAAAGGAAAAGTAAAAAATGAGGAATAACCGGTTGACATACTAAAAAAATTCAAAGAATAGGATTTGTAAAGCATAACTTCAAACTTAGGATTTCGAAAGGAAAAATTGAAAAAATAAAAAGAGAGAGAATGGTAGAGAAAGATAAAATGAGAAGAAAATAAATATCAAACAAATCAAAGTAAACAGTAATATATGGGTAGATTTATATATTTTTTTGTAATTCATGTGTAATATTTTTCTATCTAAATTTCTTATTAAATTTACTCTATTACATATATTATATAATTAAAACTAAGAATTCTAGGAATTTTAAAGATATATATAAAGAAGTATAAAATTTTATTTGTCTGAATGTATTTATTGACAATTCATAATAATTGATAACAATTTTATTTTCCAGTTCCTTTTTTTCCCCACAAAAAGTTAAATTTATTAATTTAAACAGTCAAAAAATCAAGTCATATTTTTTTTTTTTATAAAATATCATTTTCTTCAATATAAATTTAAACAAAGTAAAAACCCATATGAAATAAAAAATGTAATGTTGTACAATCAAATTACATAATATAAAAAAATTAAATAATACAATAAAAATTACAGTAGTTGCTAATTCTAAAAATATTTAGATTCAAAAATTGATGTCATAAGTCTAAAAATTTCAGCAACCTGATAAGAAAGAGAAAACCCCCGGGCAATAAAAAAAGCCGCAAAACATTATATCAAGTTACAGAACAAAGAGAAAATGAGCGAAAATAATTACAAAACAATAACATAATATAAAAACAAAAAAAAACCTATAGAATAATAAACCACGTATACTAATCTAACTAAACAATTTGATATATATATATATATATGGTATAAAAAATATTATAAAAATTTTAACTAAATATTTTCTACAAAAATACAACAAAACTAAAAATTATTAAAACAGTCTCAGATCTCTCATATTGTAACAATATTTATGAAGAATAACTAAAATATAATTCAACGTCGTCCTTTAGTAGCTACCAGATAAAATATTTGGGAATTTATACTAAAGGAAAAAATTTAACAGACATAAACAAAAAACGACAAAGAGAGAAAGAGACATAATTAGAAAAGAGTCAAGAATACACAAAAGTAGTGAAAACATGAGGAATAACTAATAGCGGAAAAAAAAAGAAAAGAAAAAAAAGCCAAAACCTGAGATTTAGAAACCGTAAATCTAAAAAATAAAAAGACATAAAGAACGGCAGAGAGAGAAAGAGAATGAAAATAACCAAAACATCATATAATTCGCAAACATTCACGGCAACGATAAAGACTGTCAAATAATACCTATTAGTTATTCAACATATGCTATCAATAATATGACATTCATCAACATATACTAGATTAAGTAATACATCTGGTATATGCATTATAACATATCTAAGTAGAGATCATCATAGCATGTTAAAATTTTTTTACAAAAATTTTTCAAAAAAACATTTACAGTATTAAGGGAGGGAAAAAAACCCCCCTGTAACAAAGAAGACCCGAAAGAAAAAAACACAACAAAAATAATAAATACTTACTACAACAATAGTAATCAAAAAACATCACACAAATATAAATACTAAAACTTTATAAATCATATAAAAACAGATACATAATTAACATGATCATAGAAACAAATACAAATAAACAAAAAACAATCGAAGTCACAAATAATCACAACAATTATAAAAAATTACTAAATTATATAATATAATTATCTAACTTATAATAAGAATAATAGTCATAAAACATGTAAAGAGGAAAAAAAATCATGTATATTTTGTGGGAAAAAAAAACAAAAACAGGGGAAAAAAAAAGGGAGACTAAACACAATAATAAAACTAAATCCTCTACAACATGACTATAATAGCAATAACGATAATAGTATATAAATAAGATGAAAAATACAGAAATATTAAAAAAACAGATTAAAGAAAAAGAAAGATGGAAGAATATAAAATCAATGGAGAAAGCAATTAGCATAATAAAAATAGAACATTAAATATAGTATCTGAATAAAAACAGGAGCTTTGCACAGAAATAAATATCCCAAAATGATCAGTCTTCGGAAGATGACAAATAGCAGGATAAAAGATTTCAACTAAGAATTAAAGAAGGCTTGAAACAGAGCAATTAAGAGGGTATCACAGAGATACTAATAGTAAGGTATAAGAAAGAAGTAATAATTGAGGGAAAAAACAGCTTAAAAATTTCCAGAAAAGTTTCTTTAAAAGAGTCGGTGACGAAGAGTAGTAACAAAATGTTTACACGTATATGGATAAAAATACATTTACTCACAACAGACAATAGACATAAAGCAGATTACAAACATTAATGACAGATATACACATGCTAAAAATCTCGGTCAAGACAATCATCACACTGTAAATTACAGAGTTATAACAAATAACACAATCACAACTAAAGCAAACTAATCTAAAAGTATTAAATGTATAGGACAAACCAGCAGAAACACAGCAAAATATCTGACATAGAAACAACCTAAACAATTCAGAAATCCAAATAATAGAGAAGCCTAACAATTCATTCAATTCTAACTGAATCATAGAATACAACCATAAAACATGACAGAAATTTATAAAGACTAAAAATAAATAAATTAAAATTCGCATATAAAATGAAGAAAATAATACCCGGAGGAAAAAACACCAAAAAATTTAAAAATACAAATATCACAGACAAAAGTCTTCAATATGTTCGTCAATAGTCCCAATCGGCTACCTTAGAATCGCAAGCACTGCAATCTACAAATACAAATTAATAAAAAATCAAAATCAAAATTAATTTATATAAAACCAAAAAAAAATTGAGAGAAAACACACTGAAATAAATACAATAAAAACCAAAACATACCCCATGCTTTTATTTATTTCTTTACATTTGCTTGCAAAGTATCCTCAGTAATATAAATACAAATACGAAAAAAAAATAATATGGGAAAAAGGAAACAAAAAAACTAAAAAATACTCTTATTTCATTATACACATACACGGCAGAAAGAATGAGAAAACAAAAAAACATAACCCAAAAAATAATAAAAAAGACCAAAACCTAATCGGACACGAAAAAAAAAAAACGTAAATGACTAATAAAAAATTAAAAACCCCCAAAATCAAAACCTAGGGTTTCGGACAAAACAAACAAACTGAGGGGGGAAAAAACAGAAGCCTCAAAAACAGAGAAAAACAATAGAAAATAATACAAAACCTAAGTAACCAATAAGGGGGGGAAAAAAAGGTCGAAAAAAAAATGGAGACCCAAAACCTAGGATTCTGACAAAACAAAAAAAAGACCCCAAAAAAATTGTTTGAACAGTAGAACTGCACTATTAAAAGAAGAGATGAATAACGAAGATAACCAAAATACCCACAAACTACGGTTTTAACAACAAAAATCTGAAAAATGAGAAAACAATAAAGTCGACACAACAAAATCCAAAACCCAAAAAAAAAAAAACAAAAAAAAAAACAAAATGAAGAAAAAATAAATTCCGAAAATTCTTCTTCGATTATACCCATACACCGGAGAAGAAAAAAAAAACAAAACCCTAAAGAAAAAGGGGAGGGGGAAAATGGAGAAAGAATTCAAACAACACAATAAAGAACAAAATCTAAAACAATAAAGAGACAGAGGAAAAAATAGAGGGGAAGCGGCAGACACAGCAGGAGGAAGCAACCGGTAGAGTTTTGACACCAAAAACGCAAAAAATGAGAAGAAGAAAAGAGAACAATAGAGAGAGAGAGAGAGAGAGAGAGAGAGAGAGAGAGAGAGAGAGAGAGGAAGAGGAAAATGAACAGTAAAAAGAGAGAGTGGGAAATGAGGAGGCGGTGACAGAGAGGAAGAAAGGGCAAAGTTAGGGTTTGGGAGGGTAAAAAAGACACGCCACTGTAGACTATACAACCGGTAGACACACTCAGAGGGGCAAAAACGTCTGGACAATGAAAGGAGGATAAAACTGGTAATTGACCGTGCTTGAAGGACGAAAAGAACAAATTTAAGGGGCAAAAGCGTCATTTTACTGTACAAAAACAGTAAAAGTTTATATCCTTTTAGTATATATAATAATTTCTTTATATATATATATATATATTTATTATTCGCTTCATCCATATATATTACATAATTATTTCGTTAATAGATTGCCAACCTTAATTTAGACTTGTTATCTAACAATATTGGCGTTTTTAATATGAGGAGAAATAGATTCCGTTTGGTTTGCATATTGAAATTCATGCCATTTGAATTTTTGAGTCTTAGCTGCCAACACCTTGTTTTAAATTAACTTTTCAATTTCTTACCTGTACTATTTTTCCAATCAAAATTTAAATTTTATGTTCGCAACAAAAAAAAAAATAGTTTACTATAAAGTTGCATGCAATATCGTTATAAAGCCATTGTACACCAATAATGGAGGAGTATACATTAATGAATTGGATCATGAACAGCACGGTTGGGTGCATGGAAAATATTTTCACAGAACCAGAGGCAACAATTTATCATTCAAATGGCTGCTTGATTGCGAATTGATGGGCGTCCCAGAAATCTGACACTTTTATTTTTGTTTTATTTTTTTATTTTTTATTTAATTATCGCTGCCAATTGTAGTCTTCTTCCCACAAAAAAAAAAAAAAAGGAATATTCGTTTTTTCTTTTCAAACACATTTAGCTCCCACAGCTCCATCACGAATTTGCTCCTTTTTTTCTAATATATTATGTTCATACATGTCTTCAATCAGCCCTAGAACATGTTGAATTCATGTAGTTTTAATCTGGAGAAAATATTAAAATCTTTGAAAATAAAAATATATTTGTAACAATATTTATACGGATATAATAATTTGGAACAAAACTTGAACGATAATATTTTTTTATTTTTATTTTTCATATGTTACTCTAGTACTCTAATTCTTGTTTAACATATATACAACTTTTCTAATGTTAGACACCAATCCCTTTTCGCAAGTTTCGATAAGGAATAAAAAAAATTCCACTTTAGTGCACGCTTGGAAAGGATAGTTGTGTAATATTTTCTTGAATTTTTTAACAACTTGCCTAAGTTCATTTATTTATTTCCGGCCCATCTCTTTTAGTCCTCTACCAAAGGAATATAAAGTTTGTGAATTATTTTAGTAGAAATTCATGTTTTAATTAGTTTATGTATAAAGGTTACTTATATTCAACCCCATTATAAAACGGTACTTACAAATGCAAGATTTTCGAAAAATATATTATAATTATGTGACCTATCTGATTGGATTTAAAACGGAGCACAATAACTGCTTTCTGTTGTTCGTATGTCGTCCAAAACGGTTCATTTTGGACTAAAAAATTTTATATTTATTTTTTAGTTTTCCGGTTTTTTTTAATCATTTTTTCATTTTAGTCTTTTTTTTAACTTTTTTTTGGTCCTCTAGTTTTTTTTTTTGGACCAAATTTTTATTATTTTATTCCTATTTTTTACTCTTTTTTTTGGACCAATATTTTTTTTTTCCCATTTTAGTCCTTTTTTTAATTTTGTATTTATTTTTTGATTCTCCATTTTTTCTGAATCATTTTTGTTTCATTTTAGTTCTTTTTCATGTTGATAATCACTTTTATTTTAGTCCATTTATCTTTTTGGTCTTTTTTCATGCCTTTCTCTTGGATCATTTTTTGTATATTTTTTTACTTATCATTTTAATTTTCTCAAATTTATCCAACATATGCATAGTACATGTTTTAGACTAATATATATATATATATATATATATATATATATATATAAAGACGTAGAGAGAGATAAAAGTTGGGATTCGTGACTGAAAACCGATCCCAGCGAGCCAGCCAGCCAACATGCGTGATATAATGAACAATACTATCTACGGCCTTCAAAGTGCGATTGTCTAATCAAATATCTACTACGTAAAAGCTTAATTATTTGTTAATCCCCACGTTGTTCAACTAGGACAAACATTTGACACATTTTAAGTGCGAATTATGTCTAATCAATTTTTTTTCCCAAATGCTTTTGCAGGCGCTTATGGAACCATTAGTACCAAATTTATTTTTTTTTTCCTCCTTTTTGTCGACGTCAAGGAAAGAAGCAAATCATTAGTGATAAATTAGTATTAATAATTAGGTAATGAATTTAGAAAGCAATCTGACCATGAATACAAATATAAATATGCATAAAGAGACATTAGTCTTTTTGACCCTGTTTTTATATCGACCCCATTAAATATTCCTTTCGAGATTCGATTCATAGGCCTCGTTGTTTACAAAAGGGATTAACACCAAAGCTATAAAAACCTAAACAAGTTTTCTTAAAAATAAAATTAAAAATTAAAAATTAAAAAAAAAAAAAAAAAAAACAAGATTTTAATTTATGTAAACCAAATTCTATGGCCTAACCAGACCTCTTGACTTGATGTGATTAACGCACTGATTCAATTTGCTGTTCATCTCGATAACTCTTCTGAAATCCACGTATAAGTATTACTAAGTATTTTCTAAAGGCATAGTTAAATTCGTCAATTAGATGGATTAATAATAAGTTAAAGTTAATATAATAGTTTTTCTCCTAAAATAATGGAGTAACGATATATATATTTATATTAGAAAAGAAAAAAAAAAGATTCTGAAGTGGGAAATATAATTGTATATATAGAAAAGGTGATTGATTTGCCAAAAGACGAAAAACATAAAAGTTGATTGTAGATATATATATATATATATATATATATATATTTGCGACGTGTATACTATGATTTCCATAGGCTTTCACAAGGCAAGTGGTTTTTTTTCCGGAATGTGTTGATGAGTGATATTGATCTTGTCAAGCATAATTTTGGCTCCACCTTTGTTTTATGGACATTGACGAAGCAGATTATCATGTTTGTCTTAAAAATGATTCATATAATATATATAATGTCATATATGATTAAAACAAAGGCATATAAGTACATACTTTATCAACTGTTTTATTACATTACAAGCCCCGATAAAGCTGTCACATATAACAAATTGACTAGTCATTGATCTATAATTTCAGTTTTTTTTTTTTTAATTGAAAGATCTATAATTTCGAGTTCAACATTAACAAATATTTATTTTTCTTTATGATAAATTTTTTTTTTAGGATTTATACTTTTAACATAATAACGTATGGAATAAAAGGTGCAATATGATATTTATTTAATACAATAATGTCGATATAACTGAATTTTTTTAATGTTACACTTTTCTATCGTCAATGGTACACATTACGCTATTTACGGTCATATATAAACATGTCTTTTATATATATGTGTGTGTGTGAGTGTAAAGAACATATAGAAAATTAGTGGCACCACCATTATAACCTCAAAAACCAAGATGACCACTAACGAAGAAGAGGAGTTATATTGGACCCTCTAATTGCTTTCATTTTCAATGACAAACAGAATCTCTGTTTGTAGTTGCAATGGCAAAAACTTAATAATAAGTACTAGTTTTCAATGCCAAAGGAGAATCTTGAACAGCTTCTTTCTGGGCTTTGGGACTTGACTCTATAAAGTGTAATATTCCTTGATCACTTGACAATGGAATAAAATATCATTTCATGAAAAACAAAAAACGACAAGAAAAGAGTGCAAATAATAATAACATTAATAATAATAAGTAAAGAATGAAACAAAAGTACCGGAAAAAAGAAGTGTTGTGGATCGAGCTTGCCGGAAGTCATGGAGAATATTATAGGTACATACAGTCATGTGGAATATATGCTGGGACACACTTGCAATTTTATTGTTTCTGCTTTTCGTTGAATGAAACCTCTCACTTATCCAAAAAAAAAAGTTTTTTTTTTTTTTTTAGGTGGAGAAAAGAAAAAAGAAATAATGAATTATTGTTGCATGGAATCTTGTTTGCTTAATTGGATATATATCTAGTACTACATATGTGAGAGGTCCTTAAATTTATTATTTATTTAGTTGTAAATGTACTCTTAAAACAATGATTTCTTACTCAATTTATGTAATAACCTTAATTTTGATCTATTTATGTGATTGCAAACATAATCAAATGACAAATTCATATTTAATTTTATTATAAGATGTAGAGTTCGAATATTCACCCTCAACTTAAAATATATGTTATTCCATCTTTAATGTATATAATATCTTATGGCTTTCCCACCTATCTAAAAGAGGAACATGTTTCTTAAATAAAATATTACAAGTAAACAAAAGAGGAACAAATGTAATAGCAGAAAAGGAAGGAAAAGAACCAAAGAGGAAAAGCTACTCTTGTCATATTAGGCCCTATTATGGTATAAGCACATACAACTTGGGACATTTGTTAGCCATATTTAATTTTAGGATTAATACTATAAATAACCCCTGAATTATACATTATGTCTTATATTGATCCTGATTTTTGATTTTATGCATAATACTCACCTGAATTTAGTTCCAGTCTAATACCGATTAGAGTCTATTGGGGTTTGCTTTTACGAGCTTGGGAGAATTTGGGGTGGAATATCACATACGTACACACCTAATTCATTTCACTCTGAGCAATTTTAAGAGAAAATTTTGAAAATAACTTTTCAAATAAACATATTTATATATATATATATATATTTTATGCTTGTTTGGATTTTTAGCCCTCCATATTTATTAAATTAAGGTTAAAAAAATTGAAACTATTTAACTGAGATAATTATTATGGAAAGATTGTTTTTGAGAGATAGTCCTACAAATTAATCACCCCACTTTAAAGCTCTAACTTTTTTGATTGGTAATGGGTATTTGGAATATTTTGCATCTGCTTGATTCGTCGGTTAGAGATAAAATTTTTGAGTTGAAATTTATTGACTTTTCAAAAACTAGTTATAACTTTTATAAACTTTTTATAAAAAGATAAAAAAATAAGATAAAAATTTTGAGTTTGAACCTAAGTTTCAAAGGCACCCTTTTAGTTGTGCCATTTGGATATTTGGTCCAGTGTTCCACCGCCCCATGTTAGCCCCAAGTTGGTTGAAATCAGACTATAGGGAGCCTGGGCTTGAGTAGGGTTTTTTTTTTTTACTTTTACACTGACTGGTAGCCTGGGTCTCTCGTTGTTAATGGTGGTCGGAGTCACTCAGTGGATGACCACTGGCCACCCACCGGAATCGGTCGCCAGAGCTAACAGATGGCGATATGTCAGAGCTTACTGGTGGTTACATGTCATCTGTTAGCCGCGTCTATCGCCGGAGATGATTGCTAATCGACTTATTTACTCATAGATGATTGCTAGTCACCTACCAATGTCTGTCACCAAAGTTTAGTAGTCACCCAAATGCGACTAGTCATAATTTGTGTAGCCATCAATGTCCGCCATTGGTCACCTATGACCAACCATATCAAGTGCGAGCTTTCGTGTTCAGTGATTTTTTTTTTCATTTTTTTTTAATTTTACATTTTTCTCATTTTATTGCCGTGGAAAATTGATTATCTATATTCTTATAAAAACTTTATCTTTCAACATCCGGCTCTACTCAAATAACAGGCTTATTTCATCGTTGATTGATTGGGGTTGCTCTAGGCTTAATTAGTAGCCCTTTTTGGGTCTCTAAGCCCTATTTTTCACATTAAATGGTTAAATCAGAACTGGTAACTATCTGCTAGTGACTATATGATTGTCACCATCTTGGAGCCTTAATTTGTCAATGATCTCTCTTGAGATCGCAAGTTCTCATTGCTTGACTCCAACTTTCCACGTTGTTCGGAATTAGAGAGAGTGATGACCTTAGAAGTTGTCGGGGATAATAGCAAGATACTTATGCATAATTATAAAGCACAACTCCAATCTAAAATATTTATCCATTTAATTATTGATTTCACCTTGTAAATCGGATTTTTCCTTAAAAGGTTGCTTAGAAAATAAATTCTCCTTTAATTGTGTTTTGTAGGAAATGATCGTTAATTAATATCTCTTGTGGGAATCTTGTTTGATAAGCAAATCGCTTCCTTTTCATCTCATGGGGCATAGACAGTGTGTGTACTGGCCTTTTTTGGTCCCTTTCGCTATGTTTGATATCGAATTTGCTGCGTTTGTAAGAGACGAAATTTCACTCCAGTCCATTTTGTATATAAAACGATAAAATTTTGGAGGAGAAATTCCTCTTTTCCGATGAAACTGTCTATTTTGCAAAGCATGCATGGATTATACACCGGTGGTGATAGCATGATTAAAAAAGAGATACTTGGAATCTTAACTTCTATCAAATCAGAATTTCGAGTCATAAACATCGCACAAAGTATGTATGCTTACATATTGCAACGGATTGGGAGGCGTGAAAAAACCATTACTTCTTTTTTCCTTTTTTTTTTTTTTTTTTAATGCATGGATGATACAAATATGTCTCTACTTCTGAAGCATTTTTTGTTGACTTTGTACCAAACAAAGGTTAAAGCCACACGATATAGAGAAGTAGACAAAGATTGCAGCAATAAGGACAACAGGGCATGAATTCCCAAGAAGCTTTTCCTATTCAACAGACTCCTATAAATAATGAGGCCTTGATTATATATACACCAATAAACCAAATATATATATATATATATGGGGAGATTGGCATTCATAATCATACACAACTATTAAAGTATAGGCCACATTTTATAAGTTTTATATTTAGAGTTCACTCTCTATTAGTGTGTGATACTAAAGTGTCCTCGTATTATTGTTATGGGGTTAGAAACTGCACATTTATAATTTTGATTACCCTATTTTTCTTAATGAATAGGAGACGTCATTAGGTTTAGTTATTTAGCAAGAGATTAAAGGGAAAAAAAAAACACACAAAAATAATAATAATAATTTGAGGGAGTGTTGAAAGACTACGTAGTCTTGATTGTATTAAGGTGAATTTTTATAAATCTTGAGATATTTTTTTTATTATTTTTATTTTATTGATTTTTTTTATAAATATTTTATTGCTCTTAATAATATAGAATGAGTGAGCAAAACTTAACATTTTTTATACTCACATTTTTTATACTACGGTTCAGCGTCCAATCATCAATTGTATCGACGTCTATTGCTGGCGTGGCTCAAAGGTGTGCTGTACTCTGACAAACCCACCATTGCAAGATCCAAGAATGCACAGTGAGAGAATATTTTTTTCACGGGGATGATTACAGAATCACCCTAGCAATTTATCAAGAAATAATAAGCATCTACAATTACTCTTTCAATTAGATAAAGAAATACTATTGGCTAGATTTAAGATAATCCCTAGAGACTTGAAGATAATATATAAAGAGGTTAAGGTGTGTTTACTTCGCATAAAAAGAAAAGAAAAAATAAGTATAGTCATTTTTGCTTTCTTATTCATTCATGTATTTACTTATAAAATGAAAAATGAAATTTAGTTGGTCATACATAATACAGGAAATGAGTGATATTTATTTTTTATGAAATAAAATAAACATCTTACTTATATGTTCTTAATAAGTTCTCATGTGTCAATTTGTATCGAAAGACATTTTAGTACTTATATTGAAAACCTTAGCATTCTTAAATTTAACAAACGCCAGAAGGAAAATGGGATTGTTTCCCGTTACATTATCTAATATGCAAATAAACATTATAAAGGAAATCAATAATTCTCCTTTTTATTACTTTACTTTTCTTTCAATTTCTCATTATATTCTTTTATGGTTTGGTAGATGAACCATTAAGGTGCGTTTATTTGGTATGAATGGGAAAAGAAAAGTGAGTAGTCATTTACTTTTTCATTTAATCATGTGTTAAAATGAGAAATGAAAATTTAGTAGGTGATCTCACACAATATAGGTAATTAAGAAATAAAATGTCAATCCTTATTATATCTTCTTGGGAATTGATGATTTATTGTCAGAGGGAATAAATTGCAAATTTATTTTTATACTCTTAATATATTCTCATGTGCTAATGATTGGTTGATTGTGTAGAAAGACATTTTAGTAAGTACAATGATAAAATTAACATTATTAAGTTTTGTAAATAGTATAAAAGAAATAAAATTATTTCTCATTACACCATCTAATAAATAAGTAAATACTTTAAAAAAAATCGATTATCATCTTTCTTATTACTTTACTTTTCTTTTCAATCTCATTATTGTTTTATACATTAATCTTTTATAGTATGATAAACACATACTCAGAGTAAAAATTCCTTAGCTTTGACATATGATCAACTCATCTCCATTTCCTTTTGTGGTCCTTCAAATCTTCATCATTTGTGCTAGCCTAAATTCACTGTATCATGATAAAAATAAGCTTTGTTTGACTCTTAGGTCTAAACCTAAGTTTTTCATCTCGGTTTTTTTTTTTTAGTCAACAAAAATAGTAACTAATTTTTAAAAAATCAATCAATTTTAATTTAAAAATTCCATTCCAAACCCGTACACAAATGCAAGCTAAGTCAAGTGAGTTACATTATTGAAAACACAATCTAAATATATTACTGTTTCACCCATAATTTTCCTTTACCATGTCTTATATGTAGATTTAAACTCTTCTCTACTAGACAAGTGTGGGGTCGTTTTCGCTGCTCTTGTAAAACAAAACACAATTATAGAAAGTTCAACATATTCACATGCATGGCAATTTCACAACCATATATACGCTAAGATATATAACAGATACAAGATACAAGTACCAAAATAAACAAATAAACAAAACTAGAAAAAAGCGAAATAATTTATTAAAAAAAATGCCTCTAGCCTAGCTAGAATCTTGTTCAAACATCTAATGATCATCATGATCCCTTCCAACTGCTAGACACACTCCACTGATCAGAACTCGCTACCGAGGAGGCCCCGCCACCGCCGCCGCTACCGCACTTGGCCACCGTCCTAACGCTCTCGATCAGCGCCTCCGTCCGGGCCTCCTGGGACAAAATTTCCGACAGCTGCTCGGGGCTTATCACAAGCTTCACCTTCCAGACCCCACCACTATTGTACCTCGGGAACACCAAGTGGTGGTCGGACCGCCTACTCTTCGCGGCATTGTGGGCCTCGCACGACATGCGGTAGGGCGTGACGACGACGTCGTTGCCGCCGCCGCCGTTGCCGGTCGTGGTGGTTGTGGTCTTGTAGGGGTTGAGAGGGAGGAGGTAGTAGAGCTCGCCGGGGTGAAGCTCGTCGCTGTGGAGGAGCGGCTGAGAGAAGAGATCGCGGCGGCGGAAGATGGCGTGGCCGGGGAACTCGTTGGTTATGGATTCGACGGTGATGGGGGCGTAGAGCTCCATGATTCCGCCGCTTGATGTCACGACTTTGACCACCTCTAGTTCTGATATTCCTCCCATCCCTTTGAACACGCAATTTCCCATGATCTCCAACAAATGTTGTTGTTTCTTTTTTTCTTTTTTTTTTTTTTTTATATATAATTTTGTGTGAGAGAGATATTTGTATAGAAGGTTTTTTTTTTTTTTTGATAAGAGAGATTTGTATAGAGGATATAAGATGATAGAATAATATAAAACTAGGGAGTTTCTTGAGGGGTTCGGGATTGCTCCATAAAAGGGTTGGTTTTGTGCAGCCGACACAAGAATCCTTTTCTTTCCCAATCCAAAATCCTTACGTATGGCGTTCTAAAATGAGAGGACCCCACTTTTGCTTCATCAAAATATATAGAAACTTGGCAAGTTGGTCAAATTGGAAATGTCGAGACATTATACATTTCAACGGTTGAGATCATAGTGTCCCACTTAAGATTTTTATTTTTCTTAAAAGAAAATGGAATATGCTATTATACATAATAAGAGTAGTATGATACAATAACAGTTTCTTTAAGCGTATTTCTTTGAAAAAAAAAAAAAGCTCATTTTCTGTAAAATAGTACACTTACATAAAGAAAAGGAACAATCGATATACAACGTGTTTTACTTATTATGAATAGAAAAGGGATCATATGGGGAGATCTTTTGTTTTTGTAATCTGTACTTTATATTTCTATTAACAAAATTAAAAATGAAGTTAGACAAGAGAAAACCAGGTTCTAACGGTTTGTCTTTTGACTAAACAATAAAAATAACTTTTCCTTGTTAAGATATTTAACTTTAAATCATTTCCAATTCCACCACATGGCATCAAAAATTCCCTTGTTTTTTTTTTTTTTTAAATTTTAGAAATAAGTATACATTTGTATATATATTTGGTATTCCTCTCTTGCTTGTATAAAAGTTTCTAACCTAATTTTATTCTATCAAGAACTAGTATGGGTAAAAGTTTTGTTACTGACTGTCCGATCAGAAGGTGGGTGATTGATTTTGGGCCCTTGATCGAAAAGGACAATTTGGTGGGGTCCATGAGTTGCTCACGTGTGATACAGATCAAGTTGACATTGATACAGACGAATGAGAATGAAAATAAAAAGACATGTTTAGTACTGACCAATTAAAGGACAGATGATTTAAGCGATTGTAGGACCTTAATCATAATTACATATTTGATTTTATCACAATACGTAAAAGATTTGAGTTCGAATTCCTCGTCTTTTAACTTTTATATATTTTTTTTAAGACGGGTTTAAACCTTGAGCAAATTTGTAGTTGAGGTGCTCAACGTTTTAGAGAGATAGTTGGGTGGATAATCATGATCTTTGGCCGGAAGAATATTGATGGTCAAGGTTAACCACTACATCTGTATGTGTATTTTATCTTTGCTTTTCAAACTGTGGATCCCACGTGTCGGCAGTGTCATTTAGCATTAACGAAGAAATATACTTTACAAAATAAGTATTAATAATTGTTCCCAACCCAAAATTGATGTCGTTTTATGATCATTAATATTCTTTTTTCTATTTAATCTTTGTCTTATTTCTTAAGCCGAAAAAAAAAAAATATATATATATATATATATATTTGCTTGCTAATCCCGTCATTTTGGCCCCTGGAGATTGCAAATTCACATTGATAGAAAAAGGTATAGGCTTAGGCCACGGTCGGTGGGAAAAGAAGACCAAGATTCTGATTACAATCTGAATGAAAATGAAAGCCGACCAACAGATTTTTATACAAAGTCCTTTTCCAATTTGGAACCCGATTCCTGCCCAAGTCTGGATTAGGTGCCAGCATCTTTCTTTTTCAGAGAATTTATGAATGAAGTTAGCTTCTTTTTTTTTTCTTTTTTTTTTTGGACGACTTAAAAATTCTCCAGAATTAAGTACAACACTTCGCACCTCGAATTTTAATATGTAATATTCATTCTCTCCTAATTTAGAAACCGTAAAAAATTTTACTGCATACTGTTAGTTTTTTTACGGAAAAACTCATGCAACGTGTACATGTCGAAAAAATTAATGGCATTTTAGTAAATTAAAAAAAAAAGAGTGGATTTTTTTTCTAACTTTTTAGGTACTAAAAATTAGGTGTTTACCATGGAGAGGAGAGCGAGAGAGAAGAAAGCGCAGAATAATTTTTTTTCTAAAAAAAAAATAGCTTTTAATTTTCTTTTTCCTTTAGAGGGTAATTTTGTTTTCTACAAAAAAAAAAAAAAAAAAAAAAAAAAAAAGGATGATGATGGAGATGAAGTTAAATAGTTTTTAAATTCTTTAATTTTTTAAATAATTTTTTTTATTAATATCATATTTTCTATTCAGGACGATTATTAAACATTCTAATTATGCAAAGAAAATTAAAGTAATTACGTTCCACACATCTCTGTAGCAGGACGATTATTAAACCCCCTAACTTAGTATGTCTTAACAAATATTAAGTGAAATATTATCCAATGTGATGAAGCTATAAACAAGGGAATACTATAGGGGGAAAAGCATATCTTTGTATATAATACTATTACTTGCTCTAGCGTAAATTAATATGCCGGCCTATGTTCACAACTTTTTCATAGGCCTAAAAGCTTTCGGTGACACACTCGATTACGTTTTGAAAATTCCTTTTCTTTGGTGCACATTTATATAATTTATGTCCTTAAAGAAAGAAAACACATTATATTTACAACGTTTAATTTAGGGATGTTTTGGCCGAGATAGTTAGCCCCAAGTACAGCTCGAGGAAAACATGGGGACAGGCTTACGTCTTATTGTCATACTCACTATATATTTATAGGTAATATTTAATATCAATGTCCTCTAAACGTGTTATCTTTTCATAACTTATTCCCAATTTTTAACTTTAGTATTTTTTTCCCCTAAACTTGTTAAATCATCACAATATATTCCATATGTCTTAATTTTTAGTTAAATTAGTCACAACAAGCCCACGTGTGCTTCATGTCATGAAGACGAAAAATCTCATTTCTAATAAAAAATTTTCAAATTTAATACAAATCCTAATGCAAATATTCTAAATTGAAATATATAATCTGTTGTAAGATTAATTAAATTTGGTATATTACAACAATTAAAAAATTTTAAGGTTAAATTATTAAAATAAAAAAAATTTAGAAGGTAAGTTGTCAAATAATAACAAATTTAAAGGTATTTTATATATATATATATATATATATATATTATATATGTATAGAACAAAAAGAGAAAACTCCTTTATCAACTGCATATATAATAAAGTGGGCATGAATTGGACGCATTGGTTCCAACAAGGAAAACGGTGATTTCGAGTTGAATAGTGCCTTAAGACATCCATAATTGGCCTGTCTTAGGCTGTAAAGAAACTGATGAGCTAGCAAAAGCTTAACTTTTTACTTTACTGGCCGATATGATCATCAATATTGTTATTTGCTTGCTGTGATATGATACTGCCAAGCACATCTTTTTGACTCGCTCATATATTTATATAGCCATCATTATTGAGTCGCTTTTCTCCAATAAAGAAAAGTTCGGGAAGGTGACAATCAATAAGGATATACGGGGGAGTGGTTTTAGGCATTCTAAATCAAGTATATAAGTTTACAAAAAATAACTATTTATATTTAAGACCTCTAAAAAGATTATCTAAAACTCGAATCTTAGACTACTGACCTATTAATAATCCTTTACCGCTACATCACCATATTCGATGATCATGGTCATTACTCATTATTGAGTTGCTTTTATATTATATTTTAATCCCCTTGCCTTTTAAAAAAGGAAAGACTGCTCGTTAGAATTAGTCATCATCTGCAGTATGTGGGAGTATAAGTAAGGCAGATTAGGGTCATTGGTTCTTTGTTTTTCTTTGTTAAAAAAAAAAACAAACAAACAAACAAACAAACAAACTTATTTTGTTCCTCATTTCTTTCGTCTATTGTAGAAATTTTAAAACTCAATAATGAAATAAAAATAAAATTATATTAAAAGAATAGACTTAAACTAAAATTTCACTTAATAGTACAAGTGTTCTAATGCTGCACAACATATTGACAATACTTAAACATAAAGCTACAGAGTACAGGTGTACATTTCATTTTTTTAAATACCAATATCAAAATATATATATATATATACATATATATATAAATATACCAGTCCAGGATATGCCGGAATGTGTATATTAATTTGCTTTTGAGGGCTAGTTATTATGATATTTTCAAATTTGAAAAGGAATGCCTGAGAGATTGTAAAATAATGGGCTAATCACCTTTTGTCTTGTGCATAATTCGATTTATAACGGCATTGTTGAAATGATTTAAGGATATAGTACATGGCGTAATTAAACAATCCTGAAATTTGTTTTAAGTTTTTGAGATGATTTTCTAATTAACACCAGATATAAACTTCAATCATGCACTTCCCTATGGTCATGATGTTAGTACTATATATATTATTCCAACTATCTGGCATTTCTGAAGTTAAAAATGTCCGAAAGGCAAAAATACTATAAGAAATATATAAGATAAGATGTTATGTTTTCGTTCTCGATAGGAATTATTTTTTAATTATTAGATTAATTTTTTAACAGTCTAATTTATGAGTTTTCACTTTAAAAATAAACACATATGATATATATAT
The DNA here is from genome assembly GCA_038430175.1 of Ficus hirta. NCBI lineage: Eukaryota > Viridiplantae > Streptophyta > Magnoliopsida > Rosales > Moraceae > Ficus > Ficus hirta. The sequence continues at coordinate 13,578,049 of CM076588.1, forward strand.
ATATATATATATATATGTATAGAATCACTCCGATCATATATCAGGTACTATTAAGAAAAAATCCAACCGATGACAAATGCATAGAAGGGTCGTTGGAGGCAAGTATCCAAAAACAACCTGCTATATGTATATTAGGCTTTATCATATGTCCCCCACTAAATATTATAAGTGATCAACAAGTTCATTTAAAACTTAGGAAAAAGGAAGTTTATTGATTGGATTCCAAAGTATCAGTCCACAATCTGCTTCCCGTTTACTGTCCTATAGCTATTCATTTCATTCTTATGTTTTTCTTGGTTTGTTTACGCATAAATGAATCTCGTTATTTTTCCGTATCACCATTTTAATCTAATTTTATTTCTTAATATTTTTTTATATATCAAAGTTATGTGGTTGCTTCTCTCAATTTATTAGTTTCAATAGCCATAATTAACAAATTTAGGTATGCAACTTTGCCTTTACTAGTAAAATAATTTAAAAATATAATTACTAGTTTTTTAATTATTACAGATTAGTTTAATGTTTTGTACTTTATCTTTTTACATTCACGATATTGTTTGTTGAAATATGCATAATACTCGATAAAAATATTATTACTGAAAACGGCTACGAGTTTAATTGGTTTATATACTCAAAACAATAATTTATACTTATTGTGTTAACTTGGAACCCCCTCCATAAAAACTCCCTAAAAGTAATTTGCGGTTACATTTTCTGATCTTATTATTTACATAATCTGTTTCTAGCTAACTTTCTAGTCCGTTAGACTATTTTTCAAGTTATTTAACTTATGTTTGAATAATTTGTGATTAATTGATCACAAATTTTTTGCAGGTGGTCTCGTCCCTCTGGATCTGTCAAAAACGAAATTGAAAAAAGAGAGAGAGAGAGAGAGAGAGAGAGAGAGAGAGAGAGAGAGAGATGTCTTTGCAGTGCCCATTTTCCACCGTGGATGACAACATGAGCTAACATGCGTAGCTTAAGTACCCAACGGGCTATTCACATTATTCACATATGCATATATGGGAAATAAAACATATAAGAAAAACACGTTTCTTGAAAAGAAATACTATAAACCACTTTACGTCATTTTGTTGGGAAGATATATGAGAATTTTGTTCGGCTTACCCTTTGTTTTCTTTCATTATTTCTTTCTCCATCTTTACATTCCATGTCCATCCCCTAAAGATTTTACTCCTCCTTCCTTTCTATTTCCATCTCTCTTACCAAACATAACATTAATGAGTTTCTTGGTTTCAAACGAAACCAACAAAGTGTTCTCATCACACGATCTCGATAAAACAATCAAACTCAAGTTTTTGAGAATAAATTATAGCATATAACAATGAATTACAACAAATATATATATATATATATCAATTAAACTCAAAAAAAAATTTAATAAAAAGTTATGAACCAGGTAGTAGGACTAGAAATTTGATAGAAACATATTCAAACTTCAACATGAAAAAAAAAATGTATACATGAAATTTATATATATATATATATATATATAGTTTAGATTAATGGATTTTACAAATTGGAAAATCCTCGATCTGAAATCTAATTCAATCCATTATCAATTAAATTATAGCATAACCTTTTAATTGAGAAAATCTCAATCAATTATCAATTCGTTAGTTTTTTAATCCATTCAATCTATCAAATTACATTAGTTTAAACGGATTCACACTTAATTGGACGGAAAACCTTATATTTTCTTTCAAAATGTATATGGACAGTACAAGAGAGAAGTCAACAACATGGTCCTTGCACATTCCTTGGAAGTCGTGTAGAAGCCGATCGAGTTGCTCCATCGATATATCTTTTGCTCTAATTTTTGTTATAGAGCACAGGACAGTACTCTACGTGTATATAATCCGTTAACATCTAGAATTCGTTAACGATCTGTTAAAAATTAGTTCTCATTTCACTTGCATAATCTAGCTAGCTCGAACATGTATATAATCCGTTAAGAATATAATATTATTTGTTCCTTGACGGCATGTTTCACGACTTTAATGTCCCTTGGACCCACGTTTTGTGTCATCCAAATAACTTTCCAATGTGATAAGATTGCTGTTTATTCTCTCTCTGATAGTAGAGGGATGATCATATACATATAAATTAAGTTTCATATCCGACAGTTATAATAATATGATATATAACACAATATTAATAATGTGTTGTATTAAAATTATTAATGCGTAATATTTTTATTTGATCCATGTATATTGCATCATGTGTACGATAATGTGAACAACAATGTATTCTTATATATATATATATATATATATAGTTATATAAGGAACCTAAAACGAGCAAGAAAATCACGTTTTTTACACGTCATTTGTTGGCAAGATGTGAATTGTTTTAGGTTTTATGAGTTTCATGGTGTCAAACGAAACCAACAAAAGTGTTCTTATCACAAGACATATATACGGCTTGTATATACCTCTACCATTCTTTGAAATAGGAAAAAATCGTTTTTCAAAAAATATATATTAAAGGACTAATCCTATAACTAATATATAAATAAAGGTTAAGCACTCAAAATGATCAATCTTAATTTCATTTTCTATTAGTACTGCGGCTGCTTAATTTTTTTGGTGTTTTCACATTCTCATTAAGAAAATAATAAAAATAAATTTTGTACTATAATTTTGTATGAAACAAAATTAAGGGCTGGAACCCTTTTCACTTCATTCGAAGCCGATATCGAGATGCTCAATCTGTTAATTTACATGCAGATGATATCTTTTTCTTAAATTATTTTATGTTATTATTTGGATGATCTCTACCGTTCAAAATCAATCGACAATTTCACCCGCATCTAGCTTTATGGTCAAATAGTTATTACATATTAGACAATTAATCAAAAATATTTATTACAATTAACAAGTTATATACTTATCTTAATAATTTAAATAGTAATCGCCGATTATTATGATTTAAAAAAAAAAAAAAAAAAAACCTTTTAATTGCTAACCATTGAAAGCTCATTTTTCACAACTTTTAATTTGCCTAGCTGCAAATACGGAGGGCCCAAGTTCAGCGTAACGAAATTCTTTTGAAATAATTATATAAAATGTCTTTTTTTAAGGTCTCATTTTAAAATATGTCTGTTTTTAAACTATATTATATACATGTTTATTTTTTATAAAATATATATTTGTACTACTTATTTTGTCCTTTTATCATAATTAACTTCATTTCAATTTAAACAGATTATCATATTTTCCTTTTCTTTTTAATTTTTTGACTTTAATGATGGATTTTTTTTTTTTTTTTTTTTTTTGCTCACAAATGAGAATTACCTTTAATAAACCCAAATTAGTTTTCCCTCATTTTTTTGAATTTTGAATTGATTCTGAAAAACCTTATTTATATTTTTTTTATGTGGTATTCATTCATCATTCATTTTTTATGTTTGGTATTCCGGATATGTTAAGAACAATCATTTCTTTATGTTTACTATTTTATATATCATTTGTAACTTTATCTTAAGGACAAATTCTTGACTATAATGATTGTTTTATACAAAAACTTATATCTACTATGGAATTTAATGATGATGTTATTTTGTTTTATCATTGTTATAGCTTTATCTTAATAACCAATTCTTTATTATAAAGATTGCTTGTTTGTATGTTTTAGGTTTTTTTATAAACATATTTCTTAAGTATGATTTGGTTCATTAAAAACTTATTTTTTAGTATGATTTAAGTTCTTCATAATAGTTGTAACGTTATTATGATAGTTTTTTCTATTTCTATTGGTCTTGTTTAATAGTTAGTTTCTAAGGTTTAAATGTAATTTGGAATTGCTTATTTCTTTGTGACGATTACTATATCATTATGATGTTTTATGTTAAATCAAGTTAAATAGTTTATTTTTTTTTTTCCTTGTATAAAGATTTGCTTAGTCAAACATTTTTTTAGAGATTTTTCTTACCTTTTATATAATTCTTTATTTGTTCATTTTCAATTTTTAATTAAACGGTAATGCGGTCTTATAAATATTAATTTAGACATTCATATAAATAAAAAAAAAATTGACATTTTTTAAATCAATAACTCCAATATGAATATCTATGTAAATAACCACCCTTAACGTAATAATCTTGTTTTGGGCAATTTTCACATCTCAAGAGCCCAGAGGTGGGACCCATTTCCAAACGCATGACACATGTTTTTAATGAAAAAGGTGACAATAAATAATTGAGAATAATTTTAGGACATGTTAATTTGCTTTATGTAAATGCGAATTGCACGATATTAATATGAAAATAAACAAATTTTAGTCAACTTTTGGTACTCGGTATTTTCTTTCTTACAATTCACATCAACTTCTAACGGCCTAAACCATGCATCTGTTTTTGTGAGGTCAGTAGGAAGGTAATTTACGTATTTAATGGCGTCTGTTCTCGTCTTTATTTTTTTCCAAAATTGAACGCTTGAGATAACAATCACATCCACACACGCACATGCACACGCACATGCACATATATATAACATATCTATATATATATATATATATATATATATGTGTGTGTGTTTGTCTATATTAGCCAATATCTCTCAACATCACACCTAAATAAACTCTATAATCAGCAGGGAAAGATACCAACAATGGGGAATTGGTTTGGGAAGAACATCATGAACAAGGCCGGAGTTCATCCTCTCGACGACGACGACGACGTTAAGGCGGCAACAATTACAACAAGAAGCACTATTAGTGCTACTAGTGTGAGAATTAAGGTGCGTATGACTGCAAAACAACTCAAGGATTTGGCTGCTCAGGTGGATATGAGCAAAGGCACTAGTAATTCGGAGCTTGGTTCGTTGATCCTCCAACATTTTCTTGAAGGCAAGCTGATTAGTGATTCTTCCCCGGTTGTCGCTGCCGGTCATGGCTGCCGGTTATTGAAAACTCCGAGAGGCCGAACCATTTTAAGCACCATTCATGAGGACTAAATTGGTACTAGACTGATCTTCATGATTTTTTTTTTTTCTGAATAATTTATTACAGCATAAATTGGTACTAGACTGATCTTCATGATTTTTTTTTTTTCTGAATAATTTATTACAGCATAGTGTTCTTTCATTTTGTTGGCCTGTACTATTGAAAAATTTGCAATTATGTAAAATGAGGAAACGTAGTACTACTTAATTATGGCATGGACAGATATGCAGCAAGGAGCCGGCTTATTATTGTATTAGTGAGGGTGTGTATTAAAATATAAAGTTTTTCAAGGTGTTTATGTACGAAAATCATGGTAGGCAAAATGAGATAAGTGTAAATTTTCTAATAAAATTCAAAAAATTAGATCAAATAAAATAAAAAATTTATTGGGGACAGAAGTCGCCAACTTGGTCATGGATGACTCCGATGCTGAATATATAGATAATGATTCTTGCGTTCTCTCTCTTATTGAATTAATTATGAGTTCAATCTGGATACAAGATTCCCTTTAGTTTGGCAGATGATTTGATTTGAGTTGTGAATTGTGAAGTTCCATATTTTGTGTCTCGTGTTAAGTAATTTGCTTGGTAGTTTTTGTGTTGAATGTGATTTAGTCTCCAAGCTTCTAAAGAGACTGTATTTGTGAGAAGTTAAAAATTAAAATTTCCCACATTGAAAAAACTAGCTACAAGCAAACGAAGTGATTTTACATTCAAGCACGTGTAATGTGATATTAGCTGTGTATAGCTGAGCGTATTGTGTAATCAAAACACACTTTTATGAACAGACCTGTCTTAGGTCTCGCATTCAAAACTTATGAGTGTCCACACGACAACTTGATACAAGAGAATTGCTAAATATAGGCTCTTATCCTAGATGTTAACCTTAAATTTTGACCAGCGTCACTTTAAATTTCTTAAACAAAAACACTTGAATTTTTTTTTTTAATTTAAATTACAGTTCATTTTTGAAATATCTCTAGATAACCAAAATTTGGAATTCAAAACTCCATTTATAAAAGATATCAACTTGCCAAAACAGTGTAATCCAAAATAATTTGCAAAAATAGATAACATCAAAAAAAAAAAAATTTTGTGACAGTCAAATTAAATGAGATGTTAAATTCTAAACACAACCCCAAGATATACAAAGAATAAGCAAACAAAAAACATAATTCAAATATGTATATATATATATATATATATTTTTTTTTTTTTCCTTCACCAATGAACCCACGATATATAAATAATAATGAACAATAAAAAATCATGACTTATTTCATTACACAGATCGGATATATAGGAGGGATACTTTTAATAACATATATATATATAATATTCAATATTCATCAGCTTTATTCATTTGTCTAAAATCCATTAATGCCCTTTTGGATTTTGGATGATACATTTCGAACCATAATTTATCACCGCCCCTTTCGATATGGGGTTTGTATAAGCAAAGCTTTCAAAAAGTTGTTTTTGACTTCTTCGAAGTTATTTTTGACTTCCTAAGTCCAAAAGTAACAGTTTGTACAAGTATTTTGATGATCTGTTGGAAGAGTTTCTAGTCTCCAAAAATACTTTCAATCAAAGTAAAAAAAATAAATTAAAAAAAAAGTGACTTCTAGTCAAAGTTCTTCAGAGCAGACTTTAAAACTTGCAATAAAATTTAAATTATATGTTATAAACTTCATTTTAACATTTTTATTACTTATTAAAAAACGTTAAAGATTATTTTGACATCAAATGCTCTTTGGTCTCAAACAATACTTATTGAGAAGCCACTGCTTTTGTTTCTTTTCTTCTACTAGCTAGAAGTAAAAGAAAAAACTCTGTACGAGCCCATCATCAAGAGAAGTGCTTAGCAATTCACGTGTTATGGATGAAGTCATTTTTCTTTTTCTCTTCTCTCCAAAATATCCCTTAATTTTAGCTAAATCCGATGTTTACCCTTGCATTCTTTTTTTTCTTTTTTCTTTTTTCTTTTTTTTTTTTTTGTTTTTGTTTTTTTGCTTGATTTACCCTTGCATTCTTAGTATTTCAAAAAGCAACACTTACGATTTTTTAACTGTCCAAAAAATACGCTTATGCCGTTTTGCGGTCAAAACAACAAGGTAAAAAGACAATTATGCCCATAAGTCAAGTGTGGCTTTTGATCATCTGAGATAGGATCTTGTTGAAACCACAGACAAACACCAAACACATTGCACTAAACTTGAATGGCAAAACAAAAACACTGCGTCTTGGAGTAAATATATCATGGCCTCTTCACGTTGGAAATTCTAACTTTTCATTTTTTATTGGAGTCTGATGTATAACTGTTTGACTATGTCTACAACTATTCTTTCACATTCTTTTTCGTTGTTGACACTAAGAGGAAATGGCAGAACGGGCAAGCGTCGGTAGCGCGGTAAACCAAACTTGGTTTGCCTCATTTCTGGGTGAATTTCTTTTGTTCTTTGTTCTGTTCATCATCTAGTCTGATAGAGCTTCTCAGAGTGAACATGCATTGTTTTTTTTTTTTTTTTTTTTTTTTTGCCCTTTTGAATCTGGAGAGGAAGGGATTCAAACTCTTCAGCTTATGACAGAGTCAAGTATATAATTATTACTAGGTTATGTCTACTATATTACCGAGTTGTTTGGGTGATCAAGATGTAAAGTTTTATCTTTTATGATAATTTTTATCTTTTATGATAATATAATTAGTCATAGGATGTATTGTATTTGAGAGAATTGTTTCGTTTTCAGTTCGAATGTTTGGGTTTTATTTTGCTCAGACTTGGTTTTTTTATTTATTTATTTTTGTTTACTGTATCTTTGGTGTAAATTAATTTTATTTTGTGTAATTTATGGCTAAATGGCCTACTATTGAGTGATATTTTTTCCGAATTTTCGTATGATTTTTGGAAACAAAATACAACTTTTAGAAATCAAATTATTACAAAAATCTCAAGAAATTAGGGAGAGCTTTTAACCAAAACGCACTGTTTTCTACGACCATGGGCTTTACAATATTTAGATTTGGAGAAAGTACCTGAATTATATAAATTTAAATATCATTACATTAATATAATATTAAATTAAACTAAAGTAAATTAAAGTTTACGTCATGTTGATCAAAATTAGAAAATTTGTATTATGTTGGTTAATAAATTAAAAAAAATGTGGTTATTTGAGTAAATTTCCCTTTATTATTTTTAAGAACGTTTCTAATTATTTCTTCAAAAAAGACAGAATATATAAGAGAGAAATTAGAGCAAACATATATATTTTTTTAAATGTTTAACGTAAATAGTATATTTTAAAAATATTTGAGATAAATAGTATATTTATGATAAATTATTTAGTTATAAAAATTTTTAAAGATAATTTTATCTTAAATATATCTAATAAATAAATCACATATCATAAATATAATATTTACCTTAAATATTATATTTAGCACAATGTTTTTAAGATAATTTTTGTTTCGAATCTAATTCGTAAATATTTACTATATAATAACCTAAAAGATATTTATGATATTTATTTTGGTTATTATTAGAAGTTTTTGGCATATTTCACTCGTTCTACACTAGTTTCCTCAAAAGATAAAAGATTAAAAAAAAATCCCAACTTTTCCACACACACACCAAAAAATATATATATTTTTTATTTAACAAAATGATCATTTTTAAAAATCAGTGATTGATCATATTAATAAGTATTTTTTATTGATTTGACTATAGTCAGTCATTGATTAATAATCATTTTTCTAAATAAAAGAAATTTCGATTATTTTATTTAAATAAGATTCAAATATTTCTTAAAATACCTCTCCAAAAAATAAAAATTTAAATAAAAGAAAAAGTTCTTTGGAATGAGTTTTTGGAAACAAAATACAACTTTTAGAAATCAAATTATTACAAAAATCTCAAGAAATTAGGGAGAGCTTTTAACCAAAACGCACTGTTTTCTACGACCATGGGCTTTACAATATTTATATTTGAGGAAAGTACCTGAATGATATAAATTTAAATATCATTGCATCAATATAACACAAATAAATAATATTAGATCAATATGACATAAAATTAAACTAAAATTTGCATCAAGTTTATCAAAATTATAGAATTTGTGTTATGTTTGTTAATAAATTAAAAAATATGGTTATTTGAGTAAATTTCTCTTTGTTATTTTTACGAACGTTTCTCATTATTTCTGCAAAAAAAGACAGAGAATATATAAGAGAGAAATTAGAGCAAACATATATATTTTTTTAAATGTTTAAAGTAAATAGTATATTTAAAAATATTTAAGGTAAATAGTATATTTATGATAAATTATTTATTTATAAAAAATTTTCAAGGTAATTTTATCTTAAATATATTTAATAAATAAATCACATATCAAAAATATAATATTTACCTTAAATATTATATTTAGCACAACGTTTTTAAGATATTTTTTGTTTCGAATATAATTGGTAAATATTTACTATTAATAACCTAAAAGATATTTATGATATTTGTTTTGGTTATTATTAGAAGTTTTTGGCATATTTCACTCGTTCTACACTAGTTTCCTCAAAAGATAAAAGAGAGAAAAAAAAAATTCCCAACTTTTCCACACACCAAAAAAACAAAAAAATTCCCGGCAAGTATATCACAAAAACGATACTGCACATGGTTTTCGTGAACAGCAAGATCCCGTTGGTATTTGGATTGGGATGTGGGTGTACTAATTTGTATCTGATTCTGATTAATTTATTTTATTTTAAATCAATAATGCAATAATAAACCCTAAATCACCATTAAATTTAGTTATTGGTTTTTCAGTAATTTTCACTTATTCCTTTTGTCTTCTCTCTTACTCGTCAATCGACATCTATTCTCATCCCCCCCACCCCCCATCCTCTCCCCCCCCCCCCCCCCCCCCGCAACCCCACCAACTGCCACCACCGTCCACAGCACGCCGCTGAGGAAAGGTAACCACTCCCGGCCAATCTCTTACTTATTTTAACAAACTTTTTTTTTTTAACTATTGTTTTTACCTGCATAATATAGATTTTACCTTTTTTTTTTGGGTGATGGAACGGTTCTGAAATCATGTTCTTTGTATCATTTAAAAAAAAAAAAAGGAGTCTGTCGTCTTGCATCAGTATTGAACATACGTGCATGAGAAATATACGTATACATATATAGGAAGAGTGTGTTACCGGCGGCACTGGACTCCGACAGATAGAGAAGGAAGTTGTATTATAATAATGAGAAGTTGTATCATAGTGAACCTTTTTTTTTTTAATCAATACCGTATATTTTATGATCCAACGACTCCAAAAAAACGGCTGTTCGTGTCCAACAAAAGTGGGGTACGGGACGAGAGAGCCAACGTATATATCTATTTATATATCATACTTTTCAGGGTTTTTTGTTTTCAAACAAAGAGTGTGTCTATATTTTTTTTTTCAATGTGTTAGTGCAATGGTTCTAACTGGTTTAGTGAAAATCAACAATTGTATTTTAATGTCGTAATGCTCTCCTAATTTTAATTTTATTTTTCTTTTAATCTAGATTGTTGATCAGGAGAAATCTAGACATTGCAGGAATAAGCATATTAATTTCAATGGTATGTTATTAACATCTTTTTTTCTTCTTCTCTTTCGGATTATTTTGAATTTTACCTGTGTTTTGATCTATATTGGTTATGGTCATTAGGAAGAAGCCCAGGATTCTTTTCTTGATCTACAAGCCAACGTGACGATGCCGATCGTAGAGTCTGCAGCGGCAAAGAAGAAGAGAAAGAAGAAGGAGAAGGAGAAGGAGAAGAAAACTGAAGCAGCACTAATGGAGAGTAACAAAAAGAATGAAGGTAAAGTTACCGAGAAGAAGGTGCCAAAGCACGTTAGGGAAATACAGGAGGCGCTGGCGAAGCGAAAAGAAGCGGAGGAGAGGGCGAAAAAGGAAGCGGAGGAGAAGTTGAGAAGAGAGGAGGAGGAGAGGCGGAAACAGGAAGAACTTGAGAGAGAAGCGGAAGAGGCTAGGCGTAGGAAAAAGGAAAGGGAAAAGGAGAAGCTGCAAAGGAAGAGACAGGAAGGCAAGCTTCTCACCGCTAAGCAGAAGGAAGAGGCACGTCGGCTGGAGGCGATGAGAAAACAAATACTTGCTAATGTAGAAGGGGGTTTGCCTCTCCGAGCTTCAAACGACACGGATGCGCCAGCTAAAAGGCCTCTGTACCAGAAAAAGAAGTCGAAGCCGGTTTCATGTAATCAGGAAAACAAGTCCTCTCCTGCTAAGGTGGAATCTGCGGAATCAAAGAAGGACGAAGAGCAGAAACCGACGGATGAGAAAGTTGAACCTGTTGACAGAATTGGGACAGAGGAGGATGTCAATGCTGAATCCAAACAGAGCGAAGAGAGCCTCCGGTCGCCTATTTGCTGCATCATGGGGCATGTTGATGCTGGCAAGACCAAGCTGTTGGATCGGATTCGGGGCACCAATGTTCAGGAAGGTGAGGCTGGAGGTATTACTCAACAAGTTGGTGCAACATTTTTTCCCGCAGAGAACATACGCGAAAGAGCGAAGGAGATTAGCGTCGACATTGCTAAGCTGAAGGTGCCAGGGCTGTTGGTCATTGATACTCCTGGACATGAAGCATTTACCAACATGAGATCGCGTGGTTCGGGTTTATGTGACATTGCAATTCTGGTAGTTGATTTAATGCACGGCCTAGAGCGCCAAACCATAGAATCTCTCAATCTTTTGAAATCGAGGAATACAGATTTCATAGTTGCGCTGAACAAGGCGAGTATCATAATCAAACATACTTACCCCTTTTTCAAATCGTTTTTAGCTATGACATGACATAGATATGTAAATTTTGAATTTTTAGGTAGACAGACTTTACGGGTGGAAGACCTGCCGCAATACGAGATTTAAGGAGGCACTTGAGCGGCAAGCTAAGGATGTTAAAAACGAGTTTTATATGCGGCTCAACCAGGTTATATTACAATCTGCACTAAAATTTTTTTTTTTTTTTTTTTTCTTTTTGTTTTCGGTTTTTTCCTGTTTGGTTCTGAATTTTGTTTTGTTCATCAGGTCATCACTCAATTCAAGGAGCAGGGGCTAAATACCGACCTGTACTACGAAGGAAATATGAGGGAGAGATATAACATTGTGCCCACAAGTGCCATTACGTATGATTCGTGGAACTCTACGATCTCATTATCTTCTTGTCGTAAAATGTGTTTGAAGTCTAGCAAGTGATCTGATAATTCTTGTGTTGTGGCTATCTCAGAGGCGAAGGAATTCCGGAACTGTTATGGCTATTACTTCAGTGGAGTCAAAAAACTATGGTTGAGAAACTTACATACAGTGACCAAGTGCAGGTTTGCTTTCTTTTCACTGTATTTTCTATAACTATACCGTCATCGGTACGCTGAAACCAGAAATTTCTGATTTGGAACCTTGTTTTGTTCCGCAGTGTAATGTATTGGAGGTCAAGGCCGTCGAAGGCCTTGGTAAAACTATCGACGTCGTGTTGGTTAACGGAGTGCTTCATGAAGGAGATCAGATAGTCGTTTGTGGCAATGAGGTAAAGCAGACCCTAAACCTCTTTCCTAATGTAATCTGGTGTCCTGATCTTTTAAAGTTCAATAAGTTTGATTCTCAAATAGAAATAGTTTCTGATACGAATTTTTCCTTTTGAAGGAACCAATTGTCACTACTATCCGATCCTTATTAACACCCCATCCAATGAAAGAACTCCGAGTTAAGGTAGTTTTTCCTCTTACTTCCGACCACGTGCAATGTCATTATTGAAAACACTTCAGTTAATTTGTACCGATATAACTCGGAGCAAATTTGTCATGATGATTTTGTTGTTGTTTTGATATCAGGGAACTTACTTGCATCATAAGGAAATCAAGGCTGCTCAGTTTGTCAAAATCACGGCACAGGTGATTAGTCCATACTCCATATCGAACTTTGAGGCTAATCTCGATCTTCTGTATTTTGAAGTTCGTTCATACTGATTTTAGCTTTTTCTTGACTTCTGTTTCGTGTCGAATATATCACGCAGGGCCTTGAACATGCTGTTGCCGGCACCAGTTTGTACGTGGTGCGTCCGCAGGATGACTTGGAAGGTATCAAGGAAGCAGCAATGCAAGACGTGAAGTTGGCCACAGGCAGAGTTGACAAGAGTTGCGAGGGAGTTTGTGTACAAGCGTCTACTCGAGGCTCGTTGGAAGCGTTGCTAGATTTTCTGAAGACCCCAGAAGTCAACATTCCCGTTCGTTATGCAAGCGTAGACCCTGTACATAAGAAGGATGTGATCATGGCCAGTTTGATGTTGGAAAAGAAAAAGGAGTTGGCCGCAATTTTGGCGTTCGACGTCAAGGTGACAAGGGAGGCTCAGGAACTTGCAGATGAGTTGGGAGTAAAGATTTTCACAGCTGATGTTATTTACCATTTATCTAATATGTTCAAGGCCGGCACTGGCAATCTGGAAGAGGAAAAGAAAGAGGAAGCAGCTCGGGAAGCGGTTTTCCCATGTGTTCTTAAGATTTTAGCTGATAACATCTTCAATAAGAAGAATCCTATCATCTTGGGAGTTGATGTTCTTGCAGGCATTGTTAAGGTACTGCTACTTACATGTCACAATATATATATATATATATGTAAATTAGGATCATAATAAGACGAGGAATTTTTGGGCCTAATCGACCATTTGAATCACCGTTCTGAGACTGTGTTTGGGTACTAATCAAATCTATAATCGAAACAGAAGCTAACTCTTTGCTTTGATGTGCAGGTTGGAACTCCAATTTGTGTTCCTCAAAAGGGCTTTATCGATATTGGTCGCATTGCCTCAATTGAAATTAGTGAAGGAAAATCTGTTGATTTAGCCAAGAAAGGGCAACAAGTAACCATTAAGGTAATAAAAATTTATAATTAAAAAAAAAAACTTTTTTTTATTGATATTTTTCTTCTTTAATACATTAAATAAACCTAATACTTGCAATATTGCCTTATCTTTTGCAGATAGTTGGGACCAATCCTGAGGAGCAGAAGAAAATCTATGGCAGACATTTTAAGCATGATGATGAACTTGTCAGCCATATTTCAAGAAGGTCCATTGATATGCTTAAAGCTTATTACTTGGTAAGTTTAAAATTTCCCAATTCTCTTTTTCTTTTTCTTTTTCTTTTTTTAATTATTTTTGATGGGATAACGGCAAATATTTTGGTTGGTAATTTTATTTTTTATTATTATTTTTTTTTTCAGAGAGATCTATCGAGGGAGGAATGGGATTTGGTCAGGGGATTAAAAAAGATTTTCAAGATAATATGAGGAATTCTAGCTGAGGATGGAAAAGAATATAATTGTGTAGTAACTAACACCAGATAATTTTCCCATCAAACAAATAAAGATGTCGTTTTATCTATATTTTGACAGTAGAACAGTTTCTTTTTTACCTCTTTATCTTTTCTATTTGCTGTCGGGGGTTTTTTTTTTTTTTTTTTTAAGTGACGGCATTTCTCCCTACAAACGAGCATTTTAAAGTCTAACCACCAATACAGCCATGTGCAGTCCGTGGATTCAACCAGATGTTTAAATTCAAATTTTAGAGAATAAAGTAGAAGTTTTTAAAATTCAAGATGTGAATAAATTCAATAATCCTAACATATTCTATTAAAAAAATAATTAAAATGAATAACAAGATTTTAAAATATTTAAAATTACTAGGTGAATAGAGAATTTTATTAAATAATCAATAAATTTATCAAGGAAATAACATATTTGCAAAAGTAAATAAAATCATGTATAGAGATTTGGGCTTCATAATTAAGGGATCATGTACTTTAAAGTTTTTCACAGTATAGATTCTTGGGCAAGTTGGTTTTATCTCGTTTGGTTATCATGTAAAAGAAAAGCAAGCATGCCATAATAGGAATACTGGCTTGCCGCGTATTAAAGCTGACCATCATGATAGAACCCGTTGGAGGAAAACATACGCTGCACAAATCTCATAAATTTGTAAAGATGCAAACAGATATGAGAACAAATTTTTTTTTTTTAATTATAGTGGTACTAAATTGTACAAACCTGAATTGGACTGCGATCTATCGCAAGTCCAAAGAAACAATTACCATCGATAGTGGTGATATATCAAGACTCTTTTATCTAGTATCTAAAAATTAAATTTTATTATCTGTTAAACAATTGTAATTATAACTTTTCAATGGCCTGTCAAATTGGATATGGACCACATCCTTCTTCCAAAGAAACAATTACTACCGGTAGTGGTGACATAATAATAGGAGGATGACTTATTAAGACTCTCTTATCTAACGTCCAAGGATTGAATACCTTTGTCCGCTAAGAGACTACAATTATGCTTTTTCAATGGCCTGCCAAATTCGATTAAGCCTTAATAACTTTGAACTCCCTGTATATTAAGTATGAACCAGGTTCTTCTTGTATTTGGTACTAGTAGATTCTCACAATAGCACTAGTCTAATGACCTAATGACATCATTTTTTCTCAAAAAAAAAAGTCCAAAGAAAAAACACATATGTGGGTTACTTTAACAAATGACCCATGAATTATACACTTAGTCTCATGTTAATACCTGAATTTTAATTTTACATGTCACAATATCTCAAATTTTTCTGTTATTATGCAAACAACCCATTTGTCGGTATTCCATTAAAAAAAAAAAAAGAACTAAAACTAAACACATTCAGGTCACATAAAATTTAATTAAGGTTAAAATTGTAATATCTTTGATGATATTATATATATCTTTGATAAAATTGTAATTAAACGTTTTTGAGAAGGAAAATATATCTCGAAGATATTTCAGATGATACTATATACCTTTGATGAAAGTACAGTTTCCTCCTAAAATATCTTTGATGGAGGTATAATTTCATTCCAAAAAAATGTTTAATCACGACTATATATATATATTATAAAAAAAATTTAAAAAAAAAAGCCCTCATATGATTAGAACGAGTTTAATATCCGTTTTATTTTATTTTATATAAGAAAAACTATTGACGGAGTGTGATGTGTAAATTCAAAATTAAAAGCGAACATAAAACTTGATATATAGTACGTAGATCATTTATGTAAATAATATGTATACGTATTTATCTGGTCACGTTCCTGCAGAAACACTTACCTAGCCAACCGATCACATGCAGGACCGACCAACCCAATATACAAACCCGGAATTTGGCATAGCATGGAAGAACTAAACAAAAGTAACATATCCAAAACATCACCACAAAAGATAAAGAGTACTGTAGTCTGTACATATATATATACACATATATATATATATATATCGTGTATTATGCGAGATCCATGTTCTTGTTTGTATTGACGATCATCACTGCAACAAAAACTATTTCCAATCCAACTTTATCACATGTCGAGCCAATTACTCTAGTACAAAAGAGTATCTTTATTTATCACCGATAAGAAATAGACGCTTTGTTTGAAAAAAAATAAATAAATAAATAAATAAAGTGAAGAAGAGACAAGCTAACAATCACATACATGAATTGTACTGATTCACACTCAATTTAAGAGCTGGATTAAGTTTCATTCGGCAAGATTTTACTATGACGAAAAAAGAATTTTACAAACGAAAACAGCGCACACCTCTTACCTCTTAACGATTCAATATTCACTTTTAACTGTCATAAAAATTTTGCAGTTATAATTGTGTTAAGTAATAATTAAGCTCTACACATTTAACGATCGAGATAATCATGGGGTCCAATAAACATTATATTATGCATATTTGACTTAAATCTTATTAATTGTGGTATTTGACATCATTTACGATGAGTATGATTTTAGAAGTTAAATACTATCTAATAGTTGCTTGGGCATGGGAGTCAAATGTATCAACCTCAGTGAATGTGGTTAATTTGAATGTTCATTTAAATTGACGGTTTACATTTAAATTTAGAAATTGAATTGCCTATTATATATGGATAGTTTTGTTAAAGGTAACATTTAAATTATGTAAAAGTAGAAAAATTATTGTGATACTGATTTCTAAAAAGTGAAACTACAAATTAAGATTTGAGTTGAATTAAATTATTGTGAAATAACAAAACATTCAAATAATTTCACTCTAGCTAGTAGTTGACCAACCAAACATATATTTATCATATGAGTCAAATAATAACTATTTAAATAATTTATTTAATTTCAAACACACCATAAGACCCGTTTAGGGGCACATTTGGACATATGGTTTCCAAAATTTTTTTTTGTCTTTTTCTTCAATTCAAAACTATTTTTTACTATTCACATCTTCAAATATCTATAATATAATCAAACTTCAAACATGCATAACTTTACTTTTTCAAATTTAAATAAGATGATTTTTTTTAATTATATATAATTTTTTTAAAATTTTATATTTTTTTACTTCAAACAGTTTTTTTTAAATCAAATACATATTTTTCAAATTATATCTCATTTTTATTTCATAACTACATCTTCAAAACTTCAGCCAAATGCGTTTTCACCACCAATGCAACTTTTGATTTATCGGCAGACCATAAAGACCAGACGAAGATCCAACGGCCTAGAATTGGTGATGGATTTACGTAATCTATAAGGGAGCTGAGTGGGAAAAAAAAAAATATATATATATATATATATATATAGGTGTAGAGATGTGCGTGGGATTGATAATGGAAAAGCACTGGCAGGAGGCATGTGCTTTGATTCTGACGAAGGGCTTTGCCTGTCTGGTTTTGCAGCCTTCATGAGGATAGTACGACTTACTCCGCATTTTCTCATGCTCTTTCCTTTTCCTCTCTCTTGGATTTTCTCTCTCTCTCTCTCTCTCTCTCTCTCTTCGGCTTGGCTAATTGCTTGTCTTCTCCTCAAGCCAACTCCTTGAAGACTTTTCTTCTGTTTTCCTCCCTTTGACTCGACTTTTCATGTGCCCATGTGAGTGAAGATCTCAACGACAAACATGGTTTTAGATTAGCAGCTATCTTTTGCTAAATATACGCTAAAGTGACCCACCAGGTTGTGTAATTTGAATAACTTTATTGTCAAACGCGGTCAAACTGCGTTGTAGGTTTGCCAGTACTTAGGATTTATTTGGTTAAATAGTTTGAGTTGTGATTTTTAAGTTTTAATAATAAATTTTTTTAAATTTTAAAAAAAGATAAAAAAACTTTTTTAAAAAAAAATAAAAACTTTTTAAAAAAAAGACAAAAAAAAATTTGAGTTAAATGGTTTGAGTTGGTGAATCAAACTCACCCTTACTTGATATATACAAAATTAAAAAATAAAAAAATGTAACAATTACGGTGAGTCTCAGAAAGTGAGGAATTCAAATGATTTACAAATATCACGAGTTTTCTGACAGTTATTAATTATTTAGAAGTTCTAATTTAATGATGTCCACTTATACGTTCACCAAGATTTTCTTCTTAAAAGCTCTTGTAATCGAAATATCTCGTGAATTTGTCTATATTTGCTTGGTGTATACCCAAAAAAAAAATTTTTTGAATTACTTATGTAACTTATTTGGATTACTGTTTTGAAACTATTTTTTAAAATTTTTATAAAAAATTTCAAATTTATTTTTTGAAATTATCATCCAAACATAAACTTAATGATAGCTGAGTTAGCTAAGCGAGTCCCACAAATGTATCTCACTCGTGCGAGGAAAAAAAAACCCAACGTATTTCAATCAAGCTAAATCATTTTTTGAGTTGGCAAACACAAACCTAATTATAAATGTTACTTTTATGATATAAGCAGGGTATATGTCATGAAAAAAATAATCGTACACAAACTAAATATGACAGCCAATAATACTCGGGCAATTTTAGTTATGATTTATTTCCTTAGCTTTATTGTGTTACATTTTAGTGATCTTTATAAAGGCAATTTTTGATTGAGAAAAGCTAATGAAACTTAAGAACTAAAGCTTTTATGGATGTTTTTTTAGATATACAACTAGTGTTTTTTTTTTTTTACTAGTTATTTTTAAGATTTGAATTTGTGATCTCTTCCTTAACTCATCCCATTTTTATCAATTGGGTTAACATCAGTTGACAGATACCTTAATAATTAACTTTATATGATGAACTGTTATATTTTTAAACTACTAGAAAAAAAAAAAACTAGGGAAAAAATTTTAGACATCCAGTCTTACTCTTTAGATCTTTTATAGGTTGATTCTAGTTCTTATTAGAAGCTTTACATTTGATTATATTATATAATCTATACGTAAGTGTGGTTTTCTTTATTAAAAAAAAAAGGACGCTTATTCTGACCAATTAGAAAAGCACTTGAGCAAAGTAGTGATTAATTAAAAATGTTTAGATTAATGGGAGAGGAACAAGCTTAAAAAGCTCCTTTGCACGTTAAATTAATGCACAAAAGGTTTGTTTTATTTAGGCCAAAGCATAAATTATTTATGAAAAATGCTACGGACATCAACTCTAATCTTAATTTTTGAATACTAACTTATATAGTATATGAATTGTCATTTTTTTATTGGTATGCGGTTAAAGTATTGTCACATCAATTAATTGCTTCTATCAATAAAAAGATGACACGTGAATTATTACACAAAAAGTTAGTATTAGAATTAGTGTCCCTAACAATACTCATTATTTATACGCATGAGAAGTCTATGTCCACAAAAGGCACATTGATCAAATTTTAGCTTGTGTTTGATTTACTAGTTGGAGATGAAAATTTTAAGTTGGAATTAATTAACTTTTCAAAAATTAATTATAAATTTTATTAATTTTTAAAAAAAGATAAAAACTGATATGAAAAAATACAATCTAATTAGAGTTAAGTTATAACGCCAAAGCGAAACTTTAGCCTTTTAAATCACTTTGTAATTGTCCCTCCAAATTTATTTGAAAAAAAGTAACAATAAAAATCATTTTTAATTGCTCCTCCGAAAGACACATTCCAAAAGGCACACGCAGAGTATATGAAAATAGGCCGACAAAAACGGCAAATAACGACTGTTATTGCCCATAATTACCCATTTATTATAATAATAGCATTCTTTTTATAGCTTTGCTTGGACTTTAGAGTTTGACCTTGTATTATATGTAACAAAATGTTCTATTCTTTTCTTTTTTTTTTAAACGATATTTTATTGTAGGATATTAGACTGGTAGTGTATTTGCAGAATAAATAACTTTAGTTTTTATTTGGTAAGTTAGTTAGAGATGATATTTTTAAGTTGGAGTTGGTTAATTTTTTAAAAATTAGTTATAAATTTTATTGATTTTTCAGAAAAAAATAAAAATTGAGATAAAAAAAAAGCAGTTTAATTAGAGTTAAACTTAAATACCAAACAGATGCTTAGATATAAATGTAATCTCCTTTTTTTCTTTTCCTCCTTTAAGGACAAAATGTTCCCTACTTGTGTGAAACATATCATCTTCTATTAGGGTTATCTACTCTATTACACAAAAAAGTGAGAATAAGTGTTTTTTTTTTTTTTATAAAGAATTTTGCAAGGCAGTTTCGTCGTAATTTTTTTAACATGGTTAAATAGGATTTCATCGAAGGTTTTTTTGAAGTTTTTTTATTTTAAGGAAGATATTTTTGAAATTTAGTAAAGAAGTTTTGAGATTTTTTTTTTATTTCACAAGGAAATTTTGATTTTTGATTTTTTATTGTCTTTTTTTTTTTTTTCATTTACACGATATAATATTTGAGCACACACCGAAGACGATTACATCAAACTCTCAAGTGCATGAAGACCCATGACACAGTGTATAGAAGAAGACCAAGTTCCAAAGACAATTTTCTTTTTTCTTTTTAATTTTTTTTTTTGGTTTTCCGAAGGAAAAAGCAGAGTTTGTTTTTTTTTTTTTGGTTCCACAATAACTATAACAAAAAAAAACATTCTAAATAAATCATAATTAGTTGTCGTTTTCAACTCTTTTAAAGGCGGTGACCCTTTGGTCATTGTGTTTTGTAGTAGTGGTCTTCCCAACCCATCTAAACCCATCTAAAAAAGAAAAACGGTGGTAAAAATAAAATTTGTTTGTAGCTCCAATGAAAATCACACTAATTAATTAATTTCCTAAAAATAAATGAGAGAATTAAAAAATAAAAATTAGAGAGAGACAAGGGAAAAATAAAGGACAGGTTTGACCGTTCTCTTCGAGAGTCCAAAACGGTTGTGTGGCAGCGACAGTAATGATTCGGTTTCAGAGTTTTTAATTTTATTATTATTAATATTAATTCTTTCTGATAAGACAGAGTTTTTTTATTTAATTATTTCTTTTAATATATATATATAGTGGAGATCTAATTACCCCCATTAATCCCCGTTTTTCTCTCTCTAATCTCAATTATCCTATTAGACCATCATAGACGCCGCTTCTAACGCTTGTCACTACTCTAATACTCCTTTCAACTATTAATCTCTTATCATTTATCGCTTAGAAAAATTCAACAACCTCCAAAAGACAAAACTACCCTTTTGATTTTAGGTTGTTTTATAAATTAGATATGAAATTAACGATATAATATACATGTAATCACCTCTTCTCTCTCTCTCCTTTTTTTTTTTTTTAAGAATTTTGATCTTTCATTTTTTTTATAAGTAAAAAGACTCTAGTAATAGCCCCATCATCGTTCCAATTTAAGCCTCATAGGTGGGATCAACTTCCATAAATGACAAGAAAGAGATGGGCCTTTAACCCAGTCTCTTACAATCATCAATCGAAGTCCTACATAGAACGTCACAAACTCAATGCTACCATAGTCAAAACTGGAGCGGGGGTCTTACGGGAATTCCACATGGATTCGAACTTGAATGAATGAAAGAAAATGCTAAGAAGACATCACCATCTTTTGCCAACCCATCCACCATGTGAGTGTTGATCTTCCAAATTTAACTTATCTATATAGTTTTTCTAATATTTTTCACCACCCAACATCTCTCTATGCATTTATTCCCCTTTTTCTTTCATGTTAAAGATCTCTTCAAAGTTGTTATAAGTTGAAGTGTTCAAGAGTTATGAAGCAACTACATACATATTATTAAAAGCTTCCTTTACTTCTCTTTCATGGATAAATACTGTTTTTAGGTAAACTTTGAAGGACACCTTATACGAATGTCATCTTCACCAAATGTTCTATTAGAAAAATTATTTAAACCGTCGTATACTTTATGTTGAATTGTTATGTAATTTTTTAATTTGATATGCTTTGGCAATTCATAACTATATTCTACCGGTAATCGAAAAGTTTTTTTTTTTTTTTTCCATATCGTGTTATAAAATTCTCCGAGTAATGACAAGCCTTGAAGAGTAGCAACACTGTCCATTATGGACAGCTTGAGATTCAACTACTACCATGATGTCCATGGTACAATGCTATTGTGACTTAATACTTATAATTGTTCTAACTGCTCGTAATGTAATGAAAATGTTAGGTAGTTTGATTGAAAAAATTAGATTTCGTCTGATTTTCATGTTTGAATTTAAAATTTTTATAACAGTTATTGTATTTTTTAAAAAAAAAAATCAATAAAAATTATAACTAAGTTTTAAAAAGTGAATAAGTTTTAACCTAAAAATTCAATTTCAAATCAATATACGAAACGCAAGCAAAAAAAAAAAAAAGCCATGCACTGAAGGGCAGTTTTGGCTTTTCGTAAGTAAGGCCAAAAAAAAAAAAATTTTTCCAAAGAGGAGGCAATAATATAGTGTCCTAATTTATTATTTCACTAGTCACCCAAAAATGTTTAAAGAGAATTTAGAAGGTTGTGCCAGAAAAGCTCTGGCCCACCAAACATAAGCCCCCAAATTTTCTTTATTTTTTCTATCACAGCTGCCAAAAAAACAGAGAAAGAGAGAGAGAGAGAGAAAGAGTCCCAAGGTATGATCTCGGAGACCCACCAAATGCCATAAACAGGGCTAGCAATATCAAAGAGAAGAACTAGGAGAGAGAGAGAGAGACTATGAGAGAGAAAATGGAAGGTTGAATACAGCGAAGCAGATATGTTTATGCAGACCCACTCTCCATAGAATGTATATTATTATTCTTGTTGTATATAATATTATCATATATTATATGTTATTTGTGTTTATGACTGTGTAGCAGAGGAGCCGGAGAGAAAGTGCTGATACAGCAACAACAACAAAAATTAAAAAAAACAAAAACAAAAAAACAAAAAAAGAAGAAGAAAGAAAAAAGGTTGGTCTCTGTTGATCTTTGAAATTTCATTGGCCTTCTATTGTCGTCGTGGGTGCCCACTAGCAGCTTTTTTGTCTTCACCCTTTTCCTCTTCTCCTTTTCTCTCTCTCTTTTTCTTTATCATATTATTATTGTCTCTGGTTTTTGCTCTTCCATTTTTGCACAATATCTGTGTATATATCTATCAATAAATATATATATAATATAATATATTTTCTTAAAGGGTGTTTTTTTTTTTTTTTCTCATTCTCTCTCTAAATTCTCATTCCACCCTCAACAGTAATGATTTTCTCGTTACGGGAATCGTTGTTGAGGAATCTGAGGAGTTATTGTATGCTGTTGTTGTTGCTCTGCTTGTGAAAAAGTGGCAGTTATATCCCTTTGAAAACCAACATCAACAACAACTTATAGAAAGAAGAGAGAGAAAGAAGAGAGAGAGAGAGAGGAGAGAAACAACAACAACAACAAGAACAACAAACAGAATCACAACCACACGAGTGTTTTTTTTTTTTTCTTTTTTTCTTTCTTCTCTTCCCATTCATTGATGTGATCTTTGCCCAAACGAATCCCCTCTTTCTGGCTTTTTGTTAACCAGAAATTTTTTTGGGTTTTTCTTTTTTGTCTTCTTTTTTTTTTTTTTTTCTGGGTTTTTTTTAATTATTATTTCTTATTTTTCAAGTCATTATGTCTCAACCAAGACAATTTCAGATGGTGGGTGTTAACAATCCCGGGCAATACAATGACACAACATTCACCAAAATATTTGTCGGAGGGTTGGCTTGGGAGACTCAAAGAGATACCATGAGAAGGTACTTTGAGCAGTTCGGAGAGATTCTTGAAGCTGTTGTTATTACAGACAAGAACACTGGGAGATCCAAGGGTTACGGTTTTGTAAGCCCATTTTTTTCCAACTTCCTTTTCTCATTCTCTTTCATTTCACAATCTTATTCTTTCTACATCTTTTTTTTTTCTTTTTTTTTTGGACCTGATTTCTGATCAAGAAAGTTGGGTCCTACTTTTGTCATTGTTTTCTCAGGTCACATTTAAGGATCCAGAGGCTGCAATGAGAGCTTGTCAAAACCCGTCTCCGGTAATTGATGGAAGGAGAGCTAATTGCAACCTTGCCTCTCTTGGTGCCCACAAACCACGCGCACCAACTCCTCAACATGGTCTGTCTCTCTTGAATTGCATTCTCTGCCATGCACAATGTCGGAGATATTTGTATATTATCTAAAGTTTGTTTTGTCATTAAACGTAAAAATGCGGATCTTAGGCTTCAGATGGGGTTTGGAAATAATGTGAAACGGATTTTTAACTTGTCTCATGCAGGTCCTCCGGGAAGGTTTAGACCAGCACCACCTGGTTTGATGGCTCCACCAGCTTATCATGGTTCCACATCAACATACTTCCATCAACCCACTGCCCAATACCCATTTCCTTATTCAGCTTATGGGTAAGCCAAAATTGATCATATACGAACAAAACATAAACCAGAAAATTAGTCTCTCTTTTTTGTTTGTTTGTTTTTTGTCCTGTTTATTTTCTGATTTCCCCTTTTTTCTTCTTGGTCAATCAACAGTTATACTGGATACTCACAAGACTCTATATATCCCATGGTAATAACTTAAAACTTATGCAGTAAAATGTTCATCTTACTGATAATAAGTAACGGTGCATAACAAATTTCATTGAATTCTTTTAAGCTTTAGCCTAGTTTTTTTTTTTTTTTTTTTTGGGTATTGAAATGGCAGAACTATTATGGTGTCTATGGTGGCCAACAATTCTCACCTTACTTAACCACTGCTGGGGGATCAGGGCCAACCGGCATGTTCCACAATTTCTATCCGTTATACGCGCAATTTGCGCAGAGCAGCCAAGCGCACGGTTTCAACGTTCAGTATCCTCCAATGGTACAATACCCTTATTTGCCTCACCATTACGGCTCCACAGGAATCCTCTCTCTTCCTTCTTCTATGCCCGTGACCACGACCACGACCACGACCACAACCGCTACTACCGCAGGTGAAAATTCCGAATGATTATGCATAAATTGTATCTCGTTTTTATTGTCCAATTGTAGTATAATAACTCATGTCACAATGTTGATTAGAGAATTCACTTGCAAAGTGCAAACAGGTGCAACGGCAACTACAGTAGCGGTGACAGGAACAGGAACAGCTGCTTCACAAGCCTCCGGGACGGTGTCTGAACAGAAATCATCGACTTAAAGCTTCGGCCTGAAGAAAAGGAAATCAAATGTCCTCTACAAGGCTAACTTGGATAACGGACAAAGGGTCAAGAGCCAAAAAAAAAAAAAAAAGTTTGAATAACAAATACTCGCAAAGGTCGAATGATTCAAAAGAATGCAGATTGAAGAGAATGCAATCCGAGTCGGAGATGGGATTAAATTTTCATTCATGGAACAGGCATTTGGCGATGACATTAAAAGGCTTGCTTCACTAACCTCATCACCTCCATTGTCATACATGTTTGCTTTTAGGACACAATAGGGAGTCTTATTTTTATTTTTAATGTTTACTTTTATTTTTAAGTAGTTGTTAGAATTAGGAGGATAAAAATCAAATTCATTTTAAGCATTGACATAAGGTGGAAGCTGAATATTGGCTTTGGATTCTACCTTGCATACTGACTACTACTATATATGATTATTATTATGTCTCGGAAGCATAAAGCATCCGAGGACATACAACCCTTTTGTTTATATATATATATATATATATAAATATTGGCAAGAATTCTGGTTCAAAAGATTGGTTTTGTATCTTTGAACCCACAGTCCTTGTTGTTGGTCAACAAGAAGTGAAAAAAAAAAAAAAAAAAGGTGGCAAGCTCAGGGACAGCTTGGCCGGTAACTTGTAATTTTTTCGTTTGTTCATTATTCAAGATTGATACTTTCTTTTTTTTCAAATAGGAAGGTTTCAATGGTAGGAACATTAATATTTTCAGATGACTCGACATGTTTATATATTTATAGGTTATATTATGTTTATGTTTATTTATATTTATATTTTTTGGTTTTAAGTTCCTCTCGCTTTTAGTTGAATTCTTAATTGTATGTTTGTTTGTTTATTTGTTCGTTTATACGAAGGATTATTTCATCTATTTTATGAATTTTAGGATAACTCTCACTTGATCTCCTGAATTTTAAAGATTCTTATTTTGTCCTCTAAATTTAGAATTCAACCACATTTTATTCTTTGTATTTGAATTTCAATTAACAACAAACGGTAAAAAAAAAAAAAATGAGTTAAGTGTAGCCATGTAGTTTTTTTTTTTTAATTTATTTTTAATAAAAATACTAACAGAATAGGTAAGACTAGTTCCCTTTTTTTTTTTCTTCTTTTTTGTCTGAATTTAATTGAAATTCTTATAAAAGAGACAAAATAAGATAAAATTCAAAGTTTACGAAGTAAAACAAGAGTTTTTAAAATTTAGAAATTGAGATAAAAATAATCCTTACCATTACTCTTCTTTGAATAATGTGCTTGGAATCCAAGGGGATCCTCAAACAAAAAAGCAGGGTCAAAATGAATAATTGTAGCTTTTACGCATCAAAGTTGGGCATGCGGGTCTTGCATCATTTTGCTTTAGATTCTTGGAAATTTTTCTGTCAAAGTGGTGGACTATTTATTTATTTTGAAATTATTTTTTCCTTTCTTTCTTTTGACAAACGCAATCCTAGAGGAAAAGAAGGATCCAATAAAACTCTCTGCATGGTATTGAGCAGTGTTTTAAAAAGTCAAAAACAGTTCGCTCCAAATAACGGCTATAAGAAGAGAAATCAAGTGATATGTTTTTCATCATGCTATTTAGGATTGAATAGGGACAAATGACACGAATGCTGTTGAGTACTACTTATTAATAGAATACGAGATTCATAAATAGGACTCATACTTTATTAACGATGGTATTTAATATTAATGGTTTTTTTTTCTTTAGAATTTGCCCTATTTTTACATATGCTTTATGTTGCCAACTGGACATATTTTTCTTTTCCCCTAAATTATAATTTCCTAAATATATTATTATCTATCGTGGCTCTTGTATTTATGATTTTTGTTTCAAGATGTTCCTTCTGTTTGATTCCTTGAGAATACGGAAAAACACAGCTAACTCTGGGAATCTGGAGTAGTTTCCAAAACATTTATCAAAATGACCCTCTATTTATTATCGTGACTCATAATGCCCCGTGTATTTTTGATTTCTGTACTTTTTTTTTTTTTGGAGAAAAATTTCAAAGAGTATTTGTAAATCAAGCAGAAATATTCCTTTGGAAAATATTTTTATAGGAATACTCTCCTGTTCAGTAGGGAAAAGAGAGAGGGGGAGAGAGTGAGAAAGGAGAGAGATGATAATTCAATAGACTAATTGGTATAACTCAACAGATTATCTTATACAATCTAAAAGACTAATCAGTATAAATATTATTCGTGTCCGATAAAAATGGGGTGCCGAACAAGAGAGACTTTTATATTAAGGGTCCGTCTGGGGGACTATTTCAAACCACTTTTCTAATTTTAAAAAAAAAAATCTTTTTCTTAAGAAGTAAACTAATTTCATTATTATTTTTTTTTTTTTGCAAATCTCTCTTTCTCATTTGAACAAATTCAAACTTTAAAAGCTCCTCACTTTCTCATTTTCAGTCGAAATAATTAATAAATTGCTTAGAATTTTAAGAGAAACGAAATAAAATTCATATTGCTATTTTTTTTCTAAACACATTTTAAGTTTTATATTTTTTTTTGCTCCTATATATATAGGAATTTCACTTTAAATAGTTCATTTCTACCAAACGCACATTTCTAAAACTTGACTCAATTCAACTCCAACCTCCATAACTATGCTTTGTTTAGCATTTATGGTATGTTTACTTATCAGGAGTAGGGAATGAGAGTGGAGAATGAGAGTCAATCCCTTATTTACTTGCTTTTTTTTTTTTTTTTTTTTCTGGAATGAGAGTGAGAATGGTGGGTCCGACACCAATTTGGGATTGAGAAATGAGATTGGTAATCCCATGCCCCCCTCCGGATTGTGACTCCCATTCCTACTATTAACGTTAAATTACCATTTTATCCTTAATTTATTTGTAAAAAATTATATTAAAAAATAACAACCTATATTAATTATTTTTATTAACTAAATATAATATATTTTTATTAACTTAATATTATATAACTATCATAATAACTATTAACAGTAAATAAAGAACTTTTTTATCATAATATATTATTATGTTTATATTTTTATATTTTTTATACTTTACTTATTTTAATTTATTTATTTTTACTCTTTTTAATTTTTAAAACAAAAAATTACATAATTTAATTTTATTGCCTTAATATCATAATGATTATTTTACTTTTGATTAATAGTATGATAATAAATAAAAAAATTATCATTTTTTTAATTTTTAAAAATACAATAAATAAAGGGGTATACAAGTAAATTTATATCAACTAACTCCGATTCCTGTTCTAAGTAAACGTACGAATGGGATTGGCAGTGATTCCGACTCCGATTCCTGGAACCTAAGTAAACAGCATATTCTGACTCCGAATCCTGATTCCAAATCCAGCCCACTCCGAATCCTACCCACTCCGATTTATGCTCACTCCGATTAGACGTAAGTAAACATGCCATTAATTTAACTCCAACTAAACTGTATTTTTTTATATCAGTTTTTGTCTTTTTCTGATAAGTCAATAAAATTTATAATTAGTTTTTGAAAAGTTAACCAACTTCAACTTAAAAGTTTCATCTCTAACTAGCAAATCAAATACACACATATATCTACAATTGTCCTACCAAACAGACCCTGAAATTCTGATAGAGTTATAAAATGCCAAAAGCCGGCTCATGTTTATATACGCTTTGTTTACAAGGACAATACTAATCCTGTAACATATAGAATGAAAAATATAACGTGATGTTAACAGAATATTCATCTTTTCAAATCTAACATCAAAAAATTTAATTATATCAAACTATTGTAACAAAGAAGGGCAGTCCTCCCGAAAGGATCATAAATAAGCTCCATATACTTACTAAATGACTTCGATAAAAACTTAAATCAAATTTTTACAAAATATGCATACTAAAATCAACATGCCAAAAACAGTTACACCACAACTCCTTGAACAAATTCCACAATACAACTAATTTCCACAATAATCCCCACATAATCAACATTCTACGAGCTCAGAGAATTACTTTTTAATTTCGTGAATCTTGAGCTGAAGATTTAATTGACTGTTTGAATAACTTCTTTGACTTATGAAGCCTCACAGATTTCCTTCCAACATTTTTAATATTGGGCATTTTTTATGATGACAACAATTTGGATTTAGTTAGCTGTTATGTGAAAATATAATGAGACACCAGCAAATTAGGAAAGGGGGAAGAAGCCTTTTCAATTTCTTTGATTTCACATTATCAATTATGAAAAAAAAATAAAAAATCAAACATATGGAAAAAGCCAGCTATCGGAGTCGAACCTACGACCCAATTGGTAGAAAAAAACCCGCAACCCCTTGAGGTTATCCTGCATTTGGAAGAAGAAGTAGAAAAAGAAATAAATATAGTGATAATTTGATTATTCGTCGCCGTAGTAAATAGGTACTTTTTAATTTCGTGCATCTTGAGATGAAGATTCAATTGATTGTTTGAATAACTTCTCCTCACAGATTTCCTTCCAACATTTTTAATATTGGGCCTTTTTATGATGACAACAATTTGGAGTCAGTTAGCTGTTATGTGAAAATATAATGAGACACCAGCAAATTAAACTCATATTACTTGTGTACCAATGATTTTGTATGCTTTGGTATATGATAATTTGACGTTTATAAATCTTGTCATAATTTGTTAATAAGTAAATATTTTGTAAATCGAGATACTTGTATATTTGCTTGCATAATTTATTCAAAATTTGCTAAAACTAAAAATATATAGGTAATTATGTAGTATAATAATAAATAAAAACATTTTGAAGATTAAGATCTTTTGAGAAGGATTGTCACTGTAACTCTACAATAGCTTTTTGCAGAATTTGATTTGTGTACTTTAGCATTTTAGTGAAACATGCTCTTTAGTAATTTTTAAGTTTGCGGTTGTAAAAAAACCACTCGCAGAGCTCTCAGTGCTCAATTATTGTATAAGATGTTTACATTGTTGTTTTTCTAAAAATTTCTTTCAAGAAACACGATCAAGAAGCCTAGTCCAAGAGCTTATGGTGCATTTATATATAAGACAACTTTTGGATAGAATGCTTACATCTAATATAAACAATTAGGGGTGGCAATACGGGTCGCAACACGACAACACGACTCAAAAACGACACGAATTTCATGGGTTCGGGTTGGGAAAAATAGGGGGCGGGTCGTGTTTGTGTTGGGAAAATTTGACACGAAATAAAAAAAAAACGGGTCGTGTTCGGGTTGGACCTATTTTTTCGTGTCAATTTCGTGTCACTTTTCGTGTCAATTTCAGGTCAAGTTCGTGTCGCGTCTCAATTTCGTGTTGCGGGTCAATTCCGTGTCGCGGGTTAATTTCGTGTCGCGGGTCAATTTCGGTTCGTGTCGTGTCAACCCGTAACGGGTTCGTATCGTGTTCGTGTCGCGGTTTCGTTTCGTGTTCATGTCGCGGGTCGTGTTTGGGTCGGGGAAGAAAAAAATCGACACGACTCTAACACGACACAAACCCGATACGTGACACGAATTGCCATCCCTATAAACAACTAATGCTTACAACTTTTGATTTTGCCAAATTTTTCAGCTTCTGCCATCAGAATATTTAAACGACCACCATATTTTAATAAATATCACCAAAATTCTATAAATATCATAAACCATAAACACTAAAATTCAATAAAATTCACAAAAATATCATAATTTCAAAATATTGTCACTAGAATATTAAAAAAAAAATAAAAAAATAAATCCATAGTTGTAATCCTTAAAATTTAACCAAATTCCACAAAAAACAATTTATATATTTCGGAAACGGCGGACGAGATCAGAATGGATCCCCTGCTCCATGTAATCCCAAGCAGAGATTCAATATCCGACACCAGAAGAAGATTGTGCAGAGGACGTTGTAGTCGATCTCCCCTTCATGGCTAGGGCGAGAGAATGTGAGTGGAGGAGATTTGGATCTCCTCACTCGCGGTCACCAAATCTCCTCCGCGTGAGCTTGATCGGAGCTTTGGTCGCCAACGAAGGTGGAGGCGCGAGGTTTTGTCTTGGGATTGGGTGAAAGAGAACCTCCGATTTCTGGATCTCTGACGCGAGGCCGGGATTGGAGGTACAAGGTCGCGATCGAAACTTTGAAGGCCAGCGAAGGTGGAGGCACGAGTTGGCTTGGGATCGGACAAAAGAGAAACTCCGGCGGTTGGATCTCCTACATGAGGACCTCGATCAGAGCTACGAGGTAGCACAGTGCCTTGTTGGAGCTCGTGGAGACAAATCGTGATGGTGGAACCACAGCAGCCTTGTCGGAGCTTGTGGTGGCGTGATGGTGGATCGGTGTGACGGCCGAGAGGGGAGAGAAAGGGAAGGGAAGAGAGAGAGGGAAGAGGTGGTTTGTCACGTGTAAGGGGAGAGAGAAAGAGAGGGAATAGAGAGAAAAAGAGGGGGAGTGGGGATGAGAGAAAAAGAAAAATTTTAAAATAGTTTTTAATTAATTATGACATCATCAAATTGGTATTTTTTATAAAACTTTTTAAACTATGACAAAAATCAATCCACCATATATATATATATATATATATATATGTACATATATATATTTTTTAATTTTATGCCATACCACCTAATTATCCCGATTAGAACCTTGCCAAAAATGGGCCATTCTGGCCCAAAACAAATTTTGAATCCCCAATAGACCAACCAGAAAATGGGAAAGGAGCCCAATTTGGGGTTTTGCCCTATAGAAAATCCTTGAAACCCTAGAAAAAGCAAAGCAGTTTGTTGCTCTTGAGGAAGAGAAGAGACGCAGAGCCAGTCGGCGGCGACGATACAGATACAGATCCAATTAGTCTCATCTCCCTCTGGTCAGTCTCGCCATTGGAGCTTAATCTTTCTCTTTTCCTGCCGTGAAAATGGTGGATTTCCATTTCTCTCTTAACTTAAACTATGGTTTTGTTATGTTTTTACTTTCGGTTGCAGAAAAAGAAGAAGACGATGTCGTTGTCAGAGCTTGCTTGCTCCTACGCCGTCATGATCCTCTACGACGATGGCATCCCCATCACGGTATTATTTCCCTCGATCCTCTTTTTCTCCTTCAGTTTGCTCTTTATATGTTTGCATTTGTGTATCTAAATATTTGTATATGTTACTGTTATTGGGGTCTGATTGGCTGTCTAGAAATTAAAGGAAAAAGAATGGGAAGTCATGTTTCTTTAGTTCTTTTCGTAGAAAATTTTTGATTTTTTTTTTCCGAAGAATTTAAGACTTTTTAACTGTTGCTGTAGAAGCCTGAAATTTTTAGTTATTCTTTTTGGGGGTAATTTAATTATTTTAATTAGATTGAAATTGAATTCAAGGTTTGAAGGAAGTAGGTTTCATGTATTTGGAAGATGGGTTCTTGTTTGTTTGTTTGTTTTTTTTCCTTTTCTTTTTTTCTTCCCCATTTTTTAAGGTCCTTTTCTTTTCTCAATTTACTTCCAACAGCCTGAGAAGATTTCAGCCTTGGTGAAATCCGCCAATGTGGAAATCGAAAGCTACTGGCCAGGCTTGTTTGCTAAGCTTACGGAGAAGCGCAACGTTGAAGACCTTATAATGAACTGTGGTGGCAGCGGTGGTGGTGCTCAGGTTGCTGCGGCCCCAGTCGCTGCAGCTGGTGGCGGCGGTGCTGCTGCTGCTCCACCTCCTGAGGAGAAGAAGGTAACGACGGCTTTTCAAAGTTTTAACTGGATGTGTTTGTTCATTTGTATTGTTGGTGTTTAGGATGTGAATTATGCGATTGGTAACATTTGTTTCTGTTTCTGTTTTGGAAATTTTACAGGAAGAACCAAAGGAAGAGAGTGACGACGACATGGGTTTCAGTCTGTTCGATTAGGAGCTCCTTTCAGCATGAGGCAGTCCTATGCCGTTTATTAGTTTCTTTGCTCGGTTATTTTACTTTTAATCTTGTGTTTTAGGGGTTTGTGTTTTGTTCTTAACAAATATATGTATTCGTGAATGAGCAAGTTTGTTCAGGGGTATTTGTAATTTGAACATCGTAGTTATTCGAAGATTTTGTCATCGAGCTCTCTTCTTGATATATACAAAGCACTTTTGGAGTCAAATTTTGCCTGAGCATTTGAATTTTGCACTATGGTTTAAGATTTCTTTTCTCTAGGTGTTGTGAACCATGCAAGTTGTAATGGTTTTAGAACCGATGTCGCTCTATGCATGTTCTGCTGTGCCTTGGCCTTGGTTCAATGGATGATGGCATGGCGATACGATGGCCATGGTGATGAGAACTTGAAATTATAGGCCATTGGCATTTTAGGTAAATGCTATTATTTGTGTTAGAAGTCTTATTTTACAGCATTCAAAGAATTGCTCTGAACAATTGTGTTTGGAGAAGAACAAACAAAGAAACAAGGCTCTAGTCGTTTGGGATGGAGGATTGTGCGTGTTAGTTCTCAGACAGCTAGAGTGGTAGGACTCATATAGTTCTCGCTCATGGGGTTGCGACATTTTCCTTTGCGAGTGGAGCGATTTCCTCGCCGTCAATACCGGCTTTGCTTCCATCGACTCCCAAGCTCAGCAGCACTTCCTCCCACTTCTTTGCAGGACCCTGAACCATGGCATATTTCAATCACATAATTCTTTGTACTCTCTTGGTCTGTCTGTTGACTTGAAATCATTTTTCTTACCTTCCAGGAGAGATCTTGAGCCATGCAATTCTTGATAATCTCGGCCAAAGCTAAAGTTCCATACGTTGCGAGCGCTCTTTTGACGCCTTTAGCCACTGAGAGAATGTCTGCCGGATCAACAGCATCACACTGCCAGATTTTACATGTTAGAACTCAGGACTTGCCTAAAATTATGGAAATCCCATGTGGTTTTAATCTTTATGATTCACAAGGAAATGCGTTGAATTACTTCTACGTTGAAGGCTCCCATTTGAAATCCTGTGAAACCTTCTTGGACAGTATCTACCAACCCACCCGTTGAGGCGACAATCGGTACCTGCACAATGGAGTAGAGTGTTTGAGAGGTCAATTCAAGCTAATGACTTTCAAAGTAAAATTTTCTTAACAAGAGTCTTACGCATCCATAACGCATGGCATGCAACTGAATGAGACCGCAAGGCTCAAATCTGCTCGGAACCAATATGAAATCGGCTCCGGCTGTAATCATATGTGC
This sequence comes from Ficus hirta, assembly GCA_038430175.1. Classification (NCBI taxonomy): domain Eukaryota; kingdom Viridiplantae; phylum Streptophyta; class Magnoliopsida; order Rosales; family Moraceae; genus Ficus; species Ficus hirta. The sequence goes on from CM076588.1 coordinate 13,612,600, forward strand.
CAGCGGGACATTGAATTTTGCGACTCCTCGGGCCTTGTCAGGGTATAGTATCTCCAACTGTTGAAGCTGCTTCTCCATTGGCTTTTTTCCAGTCCCCTGAGATTATTTTGTTTGCAGCAGAATACAAATTGGATACATTTTCAGGAACTAAAAGAGCATATGTGAGACTCTCAGAAGAAGTCGGAGTAGAAGGTCCAGGGCTTGATGCTTTACCAAGACTATGATCTGGACATTCTCTTTGATGAAGTGGGGAATGGCTGCTATAAGAATATCTGAACCTTTCTGCTCTTCAAGCCTTCCGATGAAGCCTATGACCGGGATATTTCTATCCACTGGCAAACCTACTTCTGCTTGGAGGGCTTCTTTCAATAGCGCCTTTGCAGACATCACCTGATCATATCAGAAGTAGAAGATCTGTATAAAATGTAGTAAAGAAAACACTAGTGCCGCTAACTTATGGAATCGAGTCGTTTTCTGTTACAAGGAAATTACATTTGAAGCATCATATTTGATAGCTATATACTTGTCAGTTAATGGATTCCACTCCTGGACATCCATGCCATTCACGATCCCGATGATTCCAGTTTTTCGGAGGACGTGATCTAGTTCCACTCCTTTCTCGGCACCGGAAACGAGTTCCTGGGCATAGTATGGGCTAACAGTCAAGACTCTATCCGATTCCAAGATTCCAGCTTTCATCCAATTTATTTTCCTTCCTTTCACCGGTTTCTCATAGCTGCAGAATGTCGATAAGTTGAGTAAAAACTCCGAGCAAAACATGTTGTGCGTCATTGAATCTACGATAATCAAGCATACCCGTCAATGAAATCAAAAGAACTTATAAAATCATCTGGGAGATTGAGGAGTGCGAAGTCCGTAAATGCAAATCTGCCCTGGTAAGCAATGTTGTGTATGCAAAAAGCTACCTGATAAAAAACATCGAACTTAAATTTTGGAAAATAGTGTACAAAAAAAGAAAAATCGAAAAGATAACAAATTCACATACCCTAGCACTCTTGTATAAGCCATTGGCTTTATACATGGATTTCAGATAGCATGGTAGAAGGGCACTGTGCCAGTCATTAGCAATGAAAACAACATCTTCACCTAATATACAAAATCGCAATATTAATATGCCAAGGCACGCCGATAATCGGAAGTACTAAAGCATCCGAGAGTCAAATACAAGTACCATATGGCCCGGAATAGTATTTGCTGCTGGTAAATTTCAGAATCCTTGGTGCTTCTAGGGCTGCCTAAACCATAAAATTATAAACTACCATGGAAATGTTGTGGTTGGTATAACTTGGAATATTTGACAAGGTTTTGCTATAAAAATTGAAATGTTACCTGGCATAATAGGCTGAATCGAAGTTGGTTGTCTTGGTAATCCTCGCCGGCAATAGGACCGTAAATTTTGGATCCAGTTTTCCCCCACACCTTGTTCATTTCATCATATGACATATCAGCCTAGAGTTGTCTCTTTCCTTGCACCAAATCAATTGCTTCTGAAGAGAAGAATGGTTCACAGAAAGACCAACCTTTTCGAGGAACGACGGGTGATCCACAAACACGCGATCAACTCCTCGTTTGTAGCAGTGGAAGAAGCCGACCTTCTCGGTTTTTTCTCCCACTTTAACCTGTATAGAAAAAGGAAATGAAATCACCAAAACAAGACCGAATTTGTGTGCCAAATTAAACATACGCATACCTCAATTGTAACTTCTGTATCCCACGCATCCTTATACTGGTCATAACGCGGTGAGATTGTCATAACACGATGCCCGTTAGCCTTTAAAAAAAAAAAAAAAAATCAACTTCACCAAGTATCATGCCATGAAAGTGCAATGTGCCTAAGGGAGAGTATATTATCTCAAAAGTTTACCGCCATAGCCGGTGGAAGGCCGCCAAGAACATCTCCAAGTCCACCGGTTTTGCTCCATGGACCTACTTCAGTTCCCACAAATACTAAAACCATACCGCTGCCACAAACAATGAGGCCCGAAGACCTTCCATTTTCGCTTTCGTATCTCCTTCTCCTTCTCCTTCTTTGCCTGGCAGCGAGTCTTGACTTGGTGTTAATCTTCAGCTGATCATCCACTTTGTTCGGCGCCCTTAACCCGTAATGAGTCATGTTCTGCTTCATTAACCAAATTTTGTACGAAGCCGCTTTCGAATCTGATCCGGAGTATGCTCCATAGTGGACATGGGAAGTTCTTGATGCAAAACTTGAAGCAGTAAGAGCTGCCATTGGGGCAAATATCTAGTACTAGCAAATTTGATATGCAGCAATGGCAAGAACCAGATGGGGCTCTCAGAAGCAGAATTGGACCCAAGAATTGCACTTTATTTCATTATTTTTAATTATAGTAATTATTATTATTATTATTTTTGGAGGAGATTTCAGGTTTGGTTTGTGGCTTACAAATTATACGTAGAGATTGGATTCATGGGACCTGTGAATAGATAGAATATGCTCCAAGGATTTTTCTCAACTCTTTGGACTATATTCCAAACGACAAAACTGCCTGGGACACATTTGCTTGCTGTACTCTATAAACATTCCTAAGCTTCTGTTATGTGTTATTTTTTTTTGGTTTAAAAAAAAAAAAGGACTCTAATTCAACAAAAATAAACATAGATCTTAAAGAAATAATACAATTTTACTTTATTGAGTTAGGGGGAAAAAAAAAAAAAACTGGTGTTAAGTATTAAAAACTTAATGAGTGTTCCTAAAAATAAATAAATAAATAAATAAACCTTAATGAATGTGACAATATATAAATGTAATGTTAGATTTATAGCTCGTTGCCACAACTTCTTATTACTATATTTGACACTATTTAAAAAGTTTTAAATAATATTTTCATTTATAAAAATAAAAATTTAGTGTTTGGATTTACTTTTTAAACTTAGGATCTAATTGGGGTTTTAAAGTAAATTTTGTAAATTTAAAAATGTACAATATCAATCTTAAGATGTTCATCACAAGCCCAAAAAAAAAAAAAAGTTTATTTACCAAAAAAATAAAAAAAGAGAATGTTTGTTTACATCACTCTCATAAGAACCATAAAAAAAAAAAAAAAAAAAGAAGAAGATGGTCACAGAGTCAACAAGAGTAATTAACATTTAAGAAAAAGAAAAAGAAAAAGAAATTTTAGTCCCGTTTTTCATTCCAACTTAAATTATATTTTTTTAATATCAATTTTTATTTTTATTTTTTTTTAATTTTTATTTTTTTTAAAAAGATTAATAAAAATTTTCAATTCAAAATGTATTTTTTTAACTCAAACTCATTCACTAAACCGAGTCTAACAAGCAACTCAGTTTGAATAGCAACTACAATTACCGTACTATGTTAAACTGCTGTTTGGTCTGCCGCCTTCTCTCTTACGCCTGAAGCTCCGAGATACCGTCCATGGAGTTCAGAGCGAAATCCAAGACGACAAGCCATTACGAGAATCAGGTTCAGTCATGATCACCAGTCCTCCCATGGAGCTCGACCTCAACTCATTCCTCGACTCTCCAATCCCCAGCGACGACGACGACGACGACGGCGGCGGCGGCGACTGCGACAATCTCACCTCAATTCCTCGCCGTACGATCGAAGACATCCTCAACGACTCCGATTCCTCCGCCTCATCGTCTCCCCCTCCCTCCCCGCCGCGGCGCTCCTCCAACGACGCCGTTTCGGTCTCCGCCTCGAAGTTATCGGCGGGGTCTGCCACTGACAAGGCTCGCAGGTCCCCCGACGGCCCTAAAGTTGTTCAATTGGATGAACGGCCGGTCGGAACGAGGATCGGTTCGTTTGCGCGGTTAAAGTCGACTGGCGAATCGTCGTCGTCGCCGGAGGATTCCTTTCGTAGGGCTTCGAAACCCTTGCCGTCGCTGTTTGGAGGCGTCCGTTCCAATGTGAAGCCCGGGGCGGCGCTCGCGGCGGCGGCGGCGGCTTCTAGGTCCGTACCGACGCCTCACGCAGCCGCGATCAAGTCAAGAAGGAGTCTTGGGAGTAGCGAGGGTTTGAGGAGGGTTGTGGACGCCAGGGAGTTGGGCTCTACATTCGGTGATGACTCCGAGGTTATTTCTGATGAATTGCGATCCAATTCGAATGGTGATTTGAAGGGAATTAGTTCGGAAATTAGTCAGTCGAGTACGAAATTGGTGGAAGATAGAAATGGCGATGCAAAAACCGATGATTTGCGGACTGCGGTGGCTGACATTGGCGGTGAGATTTCGAGACGAGGTTCGGTTTCTGAGAGTTCTGTTGAGGGAGAAGTTCTTCACAAGGCCGATGATAATGAATCAAGGTTTGATATTGAACCTCAGATTGATTCTACTTCAGTGAATTATGGAAAGGAAGTTGATTTTGACGAGAATTCTGCTGTTTCATTTGCGGACGGAGTTGAAAGTAGAAATGTGGATTCTATGTCTAATTCTGAAGAAGAAAATGGTCGTAAATCGGATGAAAGTTCCAAAATTTTGGATGTTAATTATGATAATCAAAAGGCTTGTTCTTCTTCTTTGCCTACTACTGATAACAATGGTGAAATCACAGAGGACTTGGCAACTGTGGTACTGGAAACAGAAGATTCATTGGGAAAAATAGTTTCTTCCAAAGATAAAAATGAGGATCTTACTGGTGAGGATGTTGTTTCGACGAGTGATATCGACGAGCTTGTTGAGGAGAGAATCGGGCAGTTGGAGAGTAGGAGAATTAGTGAAAGAGAAGAAAAGAAATCGCGGTCTCACTTGAAACCGCTTGAATTAGCCGAAGAACTCGAGAAGAAACAAGCTTCAACGGGTTTGCACTGGGAAGAGGGTGCTGCTGCGCAGCCAATGAGGCTTGAGGGTGTTCGGAGGGGGTCCACAACGTTGGGATACTTTGATGTTGATGCTAACAATACTATAACACGCACCATTTCATCTCAGGCGTTCAGGCGAGATTATGGTTCACCACAAACCTTGGCAGTTCATGCTAATTATATGGCTGTAGGAATGGCAAGAGGGGTTATTGTTGTAGTTCCCAGTAAATACTCTGCTCATAATGCTGATGAAATGGATGCCAAGGTTACACTTGCTTATTTCTCATATATATTTTTAAAGTTTTTTGCTTCTTTGATTGTTTTACTATCTGTTTCTTGCTCTAGTTTCAGTAGATTTTGAGATGTAAATTGAGGGTGTTATTGAAACAAATTTGTGGAGCAATGACATCGTGTATATGAGGTTAGGCATAATAATTAGTTTCCAATTCCTGGTGATAGACTCGGATGATTGAACTATGTCATTGGATTGCGTTCTTTCTATTTTCAAAGTGGCTAGTACTTGATTTTTCACGGTCACTACAAAATTTGAGTAGCTTCTTATATGCTTTTGGTAAATCTTGGATACAGATAAAGCCAGTTCCTTTAATAGTTGCTTTTAGGTTTTGCCTTTCGATTTCAGAAAACCACAAACAACAATACTTTTAACTATTTCTTACAAGTGGTTAGCTAATTTCTTGGTTATTTAGATCTAAGAGCTGCAACGGAGTTGTCGATTTTATTATATATTCTTATTGAAACAGCTTTACGTTTTTGAGAGGTTCAACTTGCAAAGCATCTGACCTTATCATTTCTCCCTTAAGCTGTCAAGCAGCAATTCGATGTTTTGTCCCTGAGCTTACTTAATTTATTGTATGTGGCAGATGGTAATGCTAGGGCTCCAAGGGGACCGATCTTACTCTGCCGTCACTTCCATATGCTTCAATCAGCAAGGGGACTTTCTCCTAGCTGGTTATGGTGATGGCCATGTTACAGTTTGGGATGTGCAGAGGGCATCGGCTGCTAAAGTTATTACTGGAGAGCATACTGCACCAGTTGTACATGCATTATTTCTAGGGCAGGATTCTCAGGTTACTCGTCAATTTAAAGCAGTTACTGGTGATAGTAAGGGTCTGGTTTTGTTACATGCTTTGTCAGTGGTTCCTTTGCTTAATAGATTCTCTATCAAATCACAGGTAGGATTTTATATGCTATCAAGAAAGTGATTATACCTGCATCTTTCTATTTAAGTTGAGTGCTAAATTTTGATGTAGATTTTCAAAATTGTAAATCCCACCAATTTAATCCTATGTATATTGATTGAGATAGTGTCTTCTTGATGGACAACGAACGGGCACAGTGCTATCGGCTTCACCACTCCTTTTTGATGAACTTTTTGGAGGTGCTTCACCATCTGCTCAAGGAAATTCAATGGGTTCAGCTAGCAGCATTGGCAGTATGATGGGGGGTGTGGTTGGGGGAGATGCGGGTTGGAAACTCTTTAATGAAGGCTCTTCATTGGTTGAAGAAGGTGTGGTCATCTTTGTCACTAATCAAACAGCTCTGGTGGTATGAAGCTTTATGATGATAAGAGGAATTTCAATTGCCTTTTATTTTGTGAATTGATGTTTTTGCATCTTTGTGGATAATCCGGTTCTGATCATGCCAATGCTGCGTGTTTGTTTTAGGTGAGACTTAGTCCTACTTTGGAAGTCTATGCTCAACTTTCTAGGCCAGATGGGGCTCGGGAGGGTTCCATGCCGTACACTGCCTGGAAATGCACAACACAATCACATAATTTGTCTACTGGTAAGGAATTGCTTGGTTTGTATAATTTTAGGTTGGCAGCTTTTAATATAAGTATTTGTTGCAGAAAATACGCCCACTGAAGCTTCAGAAAAAGTTTCACTGCTAGCAGTTGCTTGGGATCGGAAAGTTCAGGTAGCAAAGTTGATCAAATCAGAGCTAAAAGTATATGGCACATGGTCTCTTGACAGTGCAGCAATAGGTGTAGCTTGGTTGGATGATCAGGTATACGCTGTAGGCGGCTTTATCATTTGTCTTTTGTCATGCAGAGATTTCATCAATAATATGTTTTTAAGTAGTTTTTTGTCCCTTGAAAAGCTGTCTGTATTATGGGGTTTGAGTTCTTCTATTTTAAATTCTCTGTAAGCCATTAGAGTTCTGTTCAGAACTACAAGGATAATTGAGGGTTTTATGCCTATCCAGATGCTGGTGATTCCAACTGTTACGGGACAACTTTATTTGTTTGCAAAGGATGGAACTGTGATTCATCGAACAAGTTTTTCTGTAGATGGTTCTCCCAGGGATGATCTTGTTTCTTATCACACTTATTTCAATAACATCTTCGGAAATCCTGAAAAGGCTTATCACAATTGCTTAGCGGTAAGGGGAGCTTCTATCTATATACTTGGACAAGCACATCTTATTGTCTCCCGTCTCCTCCCTTGGAAAGAACGGATTCACGTTTTACGTAAAGCGGGTGATTGGATGGGTGCCTTGAACATGGCAATGACAATTTATGATGGTCAAGCACATGGTGTTGTTGACCTTCCTAGGACCTTGGATGCTGTACAGGAGGCCATTATGCCCTACCTTGTAGAGTTGCTCCTCTCTTATGTAGAAGAAGTATTTTCCTACATTTCGGTGGCATTCTGCAACCAACTTGAAAAAATTGAGCAACTGGATCATCCAAGCAGTAAAAGCAGTTCTGTGCACCATGAAATAAAAGAGCAATATACTCGCGTTGGTGGAGTTGCAGTTGAGTTCTGTGTACATATCAAGAGAGCTGACATCCTTTTTGATGAAATATACTCCAAGTTTCTATCTGTCCGACAGAAAGGTATTCTTAAAGTGCTCTCTTAAAACTCTGCGTTTGTAAAGTTTAAATTTAGATTCCTGAAAATTTGTAGATATCCTTTACACAAAAGGGGAAATCATTCTGTGTTAGACTATACAGAGACAACTCGGTTTTTCAATAAGACATAATAAGTTTTTGTAAAGCAGCTTAGCATGTAAAAATATTAGTGACATACTCTATCTGATTCCGAGTCTTAAATTTGCTCTGGAGGGAAATATGGATTCTGTTTACTGACCCATACACTGTAGAGTCTTGAGGATATTGTTCTTCAAAAACACTGCAAAGAAATTATTTGAAGATATTAGAACCTGATATTGGAGCTTCGTTTCAGTATTCTGAGTGTTACATTTGGTAGGATTAGGGCAGGGAAAATAAATTGTGCTAATGGTGTACCATTTTCCATTTTGCAGATGCAAACTTGTTTCCTATCTCATCACATGCATTATTAACTTATATGCTGCTACATGCAGTAATTTCTCCTTCTTAGCTGCCATTTGATGCTGTTCTCTAACTGATTTTTCCTCTCATTATTATCTTAGACACATTTTTGGAGCTACTGGAACCATATATATTACGGGATATGCTTGGTTCTCTACCTCCAGAGGTATTGCCTGATGCTCAAGTACTGAGTCTGTATTACAAGCAATTTCTATATAAAATCTTTTTTTATTTATTTTTATTATTATTATTTTTTATTGTTCTAAGATTATGCAAGCACTTGTGGAGCATTATAGCGGCAAAGGGTGGTTACAGCGAGTTGAACAATGTGTCCTTCACATGGATATCTCTTCCTTGGATTTCAACCAGGTCTATACCCTTCAGATCTTTGCTAAAATTTGCTAATAGGTTACTGTGAGTTTTTCCTGTTATAACTTCTTACTTTAACCGAAGACCATTTTTTCTACTTTACTTTTGTAGGTTGTAAGGTTATGCCAGGAGCACGGATTGTATGGTGCCCTGGTTTATCTCTTCAACAAGGGATTGAATGATTTCAGGGCACCTTTAGAGGAACTCCTTGCAGTCTTACGCAATAGTCAAAGAGAGGCTGCTGCTGCCCTTGGGTATGGTGCCTTGTTCCTAAGTCTAAGCTAAAATTTTCTCTCTCTTTCTCTCTCTCTTTCGGTACTGTTTTTGTTAACTTTTCTTGTATCACCTATTTCATAGTGAATTTATTAACTAAAAAATCTGACCAAAAATGGAAATAAGAACTGCATTTCTAGTATTCCTGTCAATCTCGCTGTAAGTGTAATATACCAACTTTTAGCCTGATTATAAGGGTGGTTTTTTTTTTTTTTTGGTCTTCTATTGTTGCTGTCAACAGATATAGGATTCTCGTGTATTTGAAGTACTGCTTTTCAGGCCTTGCTTTTCCACCAGGTATGGACCTTGAAGTCTTTCTATTTGTGTCAAACAAATATCTCTATCTGTATTTGTATCTTTCTGGAGTTCAACTTAAACAAATCACCGTGATGCACTGGAGAAAGACAACCCTTCGCTAGTTTCATGCAACTGATGGGTGAAAAATTGAAAAAATTATTTCTGTGCAGGACATGGTAAACTTCCTCCTTCACGCCTGCCATCTCTCAGACAAGAACTTCTTCAATTTCTATTGGAGGACAATGAAACCCTAAATTCAAGAGTGGGTTCAAGCTTATCAAGCAGAGGAGTATCTCTAAACCTGTATCCTCTCTTAGAACTAGATACTGAAGCTACTCTAGATGTGCTGAGATGCGCTTTTGTAGAAGATGAAATCCCACAGCCTGAGTTTTCATCTTCTGATGCCGGTATGGAGGTGAAGGAAGAGAACCTCTCAATTGCTGAAAGTCAGAAATTATTGGTTCAAAATACCGTATATGCTCTCATCTGTATGCTTGATAAAAAGATTTTGGACGGAGATAGATCTTCTTTTGGTGATGACAAGGGATCCGTCGAAGATTGGCCATCTAAGAAAGAAAAAGGATACTTATTCGAGTTTATTGCACATTATGTTGCATCTGGAAGAGCTAATGTATCAAAAAGAGTCTTCAGTCAGATTTTGGAGTATTTGACGTCGGAGGATTATCCATCAAGTGCTTCTGAGCATAACATAATCTCAAAAAGGAGAGAGAAGCAGGTCCTTGCCCTTTTGAAGGCAGTGCCTGACACTGACTGGGATGCTTCTTATGTTTTAGAACTATGTGAGAAATCATGCTTTTACCAGGTACACATTCGCTCGTCTCAAAGACTTGTTTCTAGGATTTTGTATTTATAGTTCAAGATAAGTCCACTCACACACTTAATAATATCGTCAATTTAGGTTTGTGCCCTAATTCATACGATGAGGCATCAGTATCTAGCTGCTTTGGATAGCTACATGAAAGAGGTGGATGAACCGGTGCATGCCTTCTCCTTTATTAATAGAGCGTTGTTAGAGCTGAGTGACAATGACCATGCTGCTTTCCGATCAGCAGTTACTAACCGTGTTCCTGAGCTGGTTAACTTGAACAGGTAATGCCTAAGTTATCTTGGATCTTCCTTCTTAATTTGGGATTCTGTATGTTATTTCTTGTCGTGGATTTCCCTTTTCAGCCAGAAATTGACTTCTTTCTGATCCTTTTTAGAGAGGGCACTTTCATCTTGGTCGTTGACCATTTCAACGATGAGCTCCCAAACATCCTGTCTGAACTTCGCACTCATCCAAAGAGCCTTTTCTTTTATTTAAAAACAGCCGTTGAGATTCACTTATCTGGTAGCCTCAACTTCGACTATTTAAGAAAGGATGATATGGATAAATCTGAAGGACTTGAGGCCTACTTGGAAAGAGTCTCCGATTTCCCGAAGTTTCTGCGTAACAATCCTGTACATGTGACAGATGATATGATTGAACTTTATCTTGAGGTGAGCACATCTATTACAGTTAAAGAGTGCAACAAATTTCTGAATGCTAGCCTATTTATTCGTTTTACTTTTTTTTTTTTGTATATATATATATATATATAGATATATGTATATTCAATTCCGTTCTTAGTGTTGCTAAATGAACTTGTGTTTCTTCAGTCATACTTAATTATTTTTAATACTGACAGCTCAAGGGCATATTTCATTAACCATAGATAAAAAATAAAGTTAACAACTGGAAATCCCCTTCATCTAAGGCTTAGTTAAATGGTCATCTCCACAAATTTGGGTGGGCAATTTCAACCTTTTAATTTCAAAACCAAAGTTCAACTAAGGCAAGTTGAACAGAGGATATTTTGTGTTACACGCAATTGTTATATAGGTTTTATTGTTCTCTTGCTGTCTATTGAAAACAGCTTGTGAATTGCAGAACCTCAGGTCTAAAGCTCTTGCCTCTTTTGGTTTTTGAAATATTGCAGCTACTGTGCCAGTTTGAACCCAATTCAGTTCTCAAATTTCTGGAGACTTTCGATAGCTATCGTGTAGAACATTGTTTACGCTTATGCCAGGAACATGGGATCATAGACGCTGCATCATTCTTGTTGGAAAGGGTTGGTGATGTTGGCAGTGCCCTTTTACTTACACTTTCTAGCCTCAACGACAAGTTTGTCAAGCTTGGTGATGCGTTAGGAAGTGCGGCTGCTGGCAAAGGGCGTTTTAGCACTGTTAAAAATCTGGATGAGGTATGATATTACTTTCCAATAAGAGCGTACTGTATTGTTTCTCTATATGTGTTTATGCATTTTGCATGCTTAGAATGCCAGTTTATATTTTTTGTATCATTCTCTCACAGGTGAATGAAATAGAAAGTATATTGCATGCTTGTATTGGATTGTGCCAACGGAACACCCCTCGTTTGAATCCTGAAGAATCAGAGATACTATGGTTCAGATTACTAGACTCGTATGTTCACCACCAATTTTCCATTTTCTTTTCTTGGTCACCAAATTGTCTATTGTCCTTTTATGTTCATGTGTTTTCCTCGTGTTGGTCGTCAATATTTGCTTAAAATAACTTCACTTTGGAGTTGGCCATAATCTAGGCAATTTTATGATTTTTTTTTTTTTTCAAGGTTAACCACTGTTGAATTTCGATGCAGGTTTTGTGAGCCTTTGATGGGTTCATTTGATGATGGAAGAGACTCCGAAGGAGGAAATCTCAATGGAAACTTAGACGAGACATCGGGTCAACGAGATGATGATGAGGCATCCATAATCAAGTGGAGGATTCTAAGATCCCGTAAAGGTGCTCATATCTTGAGGAAGTTGTTCTCTCAGTTCATCAAGGAGATCGTTGAGGGCATGATTGGATATGTTCGCCTTCCAACCATCATGTCCAAACTCCTTTCTGATAATGGTAGCCAGGAGTTTGGTGATTTCAAAATCACAGTACTTGGGATGCTTGGAACATATGGCTTCGAAAGAAGAATTCTGGTATAATTACTTGGCTTTTTCCATACTTATACTTGTTGGTTAGCTTTGTTTTAACGATGACTACTTTCTAAGGAATTTGTATTCTCTTCCTCCTCCTAGACTCTCTTTCTTTTGTGGCTTATTTGACTGATATGCTATGTAGGATACTGCTAAATCCTTGATAGAGGATGACACGTTCTATACAATGAGCTTACTCAAGAAAGGAGCATCTCACGGTTATGCCCCTCGTAGTAAATTTTGTTGTATATGTAATGGTCTGCTTGCGAAGAACCTTTCTAGCTCGAGCATTCGAGTTTTCAGTTGCGGTCATGCAACTCATCTTCACTGTGAGGTTTTCGAGGATGGCGCATCGAGTGTTAGCTCCTCATCATCAGGATGCCCCGTTTGTATGCCTAATAAGAAATCACAGAGGTCTAAAAGCAAATCAATCCTTGCAGATAACGGTCTAGTAAAGAAGTTTCCATCACGATCCCAGCAAACTCACGGGACAACTGTTTTCCCACATGACACTGATGCCTCGGACCATTCCTATGGGCTTCAGCAAGTTTCGCGAGTAAGAAGCGACCTTTAGCTTATTACTATGAGTATTATGGTTTCAAATATTGGTAGTAATCGGTATTAATCAAATTTGCAATATCGGATGCTGCAGTTTGAGATGTTGAACATGTTGCAGAAAGAACAAAGATTTGTCCAGGCGGAACACATGCCTCAATTGAGGCTTGCCCCGCCTGCTGTTTACCATGAAAAGGTAAGGAGTGGAATGGAGCTTCTAACAGGAGAAAGTAGTAGTAATATGGCAAGAACAGAGAAGCAGAGTAGAAACAAACAACTCAAGGACCTGAAAGTAAAAGGATCGTCTCTTCGATTTCCTTTGAAATCGAATATATTTGGTGAGGGTTTTTTTTTTTCTTTTTTTTTTTTTTCCGTTGATTTTCACTTAACACATACTAACAGTTGTGATGTTATCCAAAATTTGACGCTTTTGGTTTAGGCAAGGAGAAGATCAGCAAGAGGTGATGCCATTTTCATGTACAAAATATAGATAGACTAACATTACTCGATTCGGCTGCTGTTCATTGGGTGTAATAGCTGAGGATTAATTTACAAAAGGCTCCTTCCTTTTTTCTTTTCCTCCTTTGGACCTCCAGTTTGTTTTCTCCTTTTTTTTCTTTTTTTTTAAATGATTATTATTGTTATTGTTATTTAAGTTTGAGTCTTGTAAATATATCTCCCGCTTATCTGTACTCCTTTTTTTTTTTTTTTTTTTGTTGAAAGTCATTCTCTGTATATGATCAAATAGAAATTTTGCTGGAAATTATGAATAAATGAAGCATTCAATGAAGAATTATGGGATTAGAGTAAAAATCGAAATTATGTACTTTTTTTTTTAATAGAAAAATCATGTGCTACTTGATGGAAGATTAATGTTTGATGTCGTGAACTCTTCAAACTTGAGACATTATTTATAATCCGTTTCCTATTTCCTTGATCAAAAACCATGACCCTAGTGACAAAGGCAAACTGTGCCTGGCTCCATTTGGAGTGGATAGGCTCCTCGACAAAAACACATTTGGCATTTGGCTTATTTATTTTTGTTTATTTATTTAAACCTCCCATTTGTATTGATTTTTGAGGCTATCAAGCCTGGAGTATTGAAGGCGAGCCTCACCGTCATCGAGGCTCGATAGCGTCTATACGTGATGGCGAGGCTCGTTATTGATGCCATTGATGGGTGGCTTCTTGGCAGCTGCTAAGAGTTTAGGGTTTTTCTCAATTTGAGGCGTGACCCTTTTGACATAGTTACAATTGGTCTTTTTCTTTCTTTCTTTTTTTTGTTATTTTTATTTAATTATTTAATTATTATTTTTATTATATATATTTGGTCGATTTGAATTGGTACATAGTACACGAAATGTGAACGTGTACCACAGACTAAACATGGGCTTGAAACACAAATTTTGGGTTGTATAATGTACTATGTTATGGTTCTTATTTATATTTTTTGTGCCTGTAGAGATAAATACCCTACGGGACTATAAACATACCTCTCTTTTGATATATAATTGGCTTGGCTTTACTCATTTTCAATCATTCACTGTCATTGTCAATTTTGTAATAAAGTGTATGAATCTTAATTTTTCTTTTATTTACATTAATATTGTTATTATCTACGCTATAATTTAAAAAGACGCATCACTAATAAATAGTTATTTTTCGTCCTTATTATCCGTTACATGACAGTCTATCGTCCGTTATGTGATCTTTTTTTTTTTTGTGTTATTATATTTTGCTTTACTTGTCTATTTCACAAGCGCGAAGTGTAAAAAAAAAAATTTTAAAAAGACGACTGCATCAATATGACAATGACAATAACATAATCAAACTCTTCAACTGGTCTAGAGAAGAGAATAAATTATAAAAGATTAATTAACTTATAAAAATTTATCAGAATTTTAAACGAAAATTAAGAGAGAGAAAAAGCGGTTAAAAAATATGCAGATTAATGCATCTAAAACCAGTAATCCTATACCCTTATAAGTTTTTTTTTTTTATAAGAAATATACCCTTATAAATTATAACTTGAATAATATACCTATCTTTTATCAATATTGATGATTAATACGGATTTGTATTATAAAATTTTTTTCCAATAACCTTTACATTTTAAGTTTAAAAAAATAACTATAACATTGTTTTATTAAAATTTAATGATTACATGTATTTTCACGATATTTTACACCTATCTAATAGTAATTTTAAGGTTGACTTTATCGTAAAATAATAATTTCGGATTTTTATTTTTCAAAATAATAAAATAAAAAGATTATCAGATATTATTTTAGAACAGATTATATCGGATATATTTTTTTAAACACATTATCAGATATTAAGAAGAACAAAAATAAAAACAAATTAAAAAAAAAAGACATGTTTTGAGTATTTTTCCAATAAAAAATTAAAAATTTGGGTCGTACCCGCATTTAAGCAAAACACAGGGTCAATCTAAAAAAGAAAATTTACTCACTTTTTCTCGTCATTTTCCTCTTCTTCCCAACTGGAAATCACCTGATGCCGCCCCTACCTTTTTATTTTTTTCCTATATAATCTCGTCAGAATTCAAGGTATTTCTGGAAAACCCCCTCGTTTTCTTCTTTTTCAGGCTTCAAATTTTCATTTTGTTGATTTCGATTCTTTCATTTGCTTTGTTTTTGTGATTTTTGTAGTTTGGTTGATGTATGTATATAATATAAATATATATATATATATAGATATATTCATAGTAAACTGCTATCTTCTGGAAATTATTCACCTATGTTTATACATGTCCTAGACGGTTGTTTTCACTTCTAACGTTGTTTATGTATAAAATCATATTCCTTTGAGCGATGAGAAATTTTAAAAGTTTTGGGAACTATCTGTATCTTACTTTTTTTATTTTATTTTTTTTTTCTTTTTGAATTAAGTGTGGACGATTCCAACTCTTCACCTCATAGTAGAGTCCGGTGTGAAATTGCCGTCATACCTGCAACCACATGTTGTAGAAATAGAAGAGCAGCGATTTCGATGGGAAAGCTTGCATTTTGATTCTGCATTATGAAAGTTAGCTACCCACATTTCGCGTCTCAGCTCAGTTTCTTGTTGGAATACTTCAATTTGGGGTTTTAGTGTGAGCTTTTGTGGCGGGTTTAATTTGTTCTTTGAAACACCATGACTGTTAGATGGCCGAGGATTTTAACGCCCACAAACCTCTCTCAGATTATACGAAAGCAGAAAAACCCGTTAACAGCTCTGCAGTTCTTCAATGAAGCTAAATCTATGTACCCGAGTTACCGTCATAATGGTCCAGTATACGCCGCCATGATTGGTGTCCTCGGAAAATCTGGAAGAATAACTGAGATGAAGGAGGTGATTGATCAGATGAAAAATGACTCTTGCGAGTGCAAAGATTCGGTTTTTGTAGCTGCAATCAAGACCTATGATAAAGCTGGATTGCCTGATGAAGCATTCAAATTGTTTAAGAAAATTCCACGGTTCAACTGTGTGAATTGGACAGAGTCTTTCAATACTATCCTGCAGATAATGGTTAATGAGTCGAGGTTTGATGACGCTCGACGTCTTTTCTTGGAGAATTCTTCTCGATGGGAGGTGAGCTCTCGCATTCGGTCATTAAATATTTTCATGCGTACTTTGTGTGAAAAGGGTCGTTCAGAGGTAGCCTTGCAGGTTTTCCAAGAGATGGATTATCAGGGAATTTACCCTGATAGGGAAAGTTATCGGATTCTGATGAGAGGGTTGTGTCAAGATGGGAAGCTCAATGAGGGGATTCATTTGTTGTACTCGATGTTTTGGAGGATTTCTCAGAAGGGCAGTGGCGAGGATGTTGTGATCTATAGAACCTTGCTAGATGCTTTATGTGATAATGGGAAGGTTGAAGAAGCAGTGGAGATTCTTGGGAAGATATTAAGGAAAGGGCTCAAGGCTCCTAAGCGATGCCAGATTCGCATTGATCTCAATCAGTGCAGCAATGTTGAAGACGTGGAAAGCATTAAGCAACTGATTAATGAAGCTCTGGTCAAAGGTGGGATTCCCAGTTTGGCTAGTTATAGTGCTATGGCAATTGATCTATACAATGAAAATAAAATTGTTGATGGTGATAAAGTTCTCAAGGAAATGCAAGATAGAGGCTTTAGGCCAACACATGCGGTTTACGGAGCGAAGTTGGCCAAATTGTGCAGAAAAGGAGAAGTAGATGAAGCAGTGAAGGTTATTGAAGTGGAGATGGTCGAGGCAAACTGTGTCCCGACTGTTAAACTGTATAGTATTGTGGTGAGAGGCCTATGCGAGGGAGGCAAATCGACATGTGCAGTTGGGTACTTAAAGAAGATGGCTAAGCAAGTGGGTTGTGTTGCTGATGAGGAAACTTACGGCGTTTTAGTTGATGGGCTATGTTGTGAGGGAAAATTTCTTGAAGCAAGTAGAGTTTTGGAGGAGATGCTGGTCAAGTCTTATTGGCCTTGTGTTGAGATCTACAATGAACTTATCAAAGGTCTTTGCTCTGTAGGGAGGCAATTTGAAGCAGTGATGTGGCTCGAGGAGATGATTAGCCAGGGTAAGTTACCGGAACATTCTGTGTGGAACTCTTTGGTGGCGTGTGTGTGTCACAACATGGCTAATTTTGAGATATGCTATAAAGCCGATAATCAGCTCGGGAGCTCATAAATTATTTATGTTGTAGAAACGTGGTCATCAAAGAAAGAAATAGGATATTCGTTCGAGTTTATTGCACATTATGTTGCAAGTGGAAGAGCTAATTTATGAAAAAGAGTCCTTGGCCAGACTTTCGTGTATTTTATGTCAGACGATTTTCTATTGAGTGCTTCTGAAAAATTGCAAAAAGAAGAGAGAAGCACTTCCTTGTGGGATGCTTATGTGTTATGGCTATGTGAGAAATCACGTTTCTACCAGGAATGTATACTCTTCTGATGTTGTCTCGGACTTGTTTCTAGGATTACAGACTTGTTGTTCCAGACACACACACTATCAGTATTATTGTCAATTTTTCGGTTTGTGGCGTAATACAACAAAGCATCAATTTCTTGCTTCTTTGGATAACTACATGGAAGATGTAGGTGAACCCATTCGAGTGTGATGTTTTGGAGACTGGTGCATCGTATCGAGTTTTGGCTTATCTTCTGGACCCTCTGCAGCCTAACAAGAAATCACAGAGGTCGATAAATAAATAAATCCTTGCGGATAACGATCTGGTAAAGAAGTTTCCGTCAAGATCCCAGCAAACTCATGGGACAACTGTTTTCCCACATGACACTGATGCCTCGGACTGTGCCTATGGGCTTCAGCAAGTTTCGCGAGTAAGAAGCGACCTTTATCTTATTACTATTCGTATTATCTTTTCAAGCTTTGCTACTAATCAAATCTGCAATATCGGATGCTGCGGTTTCAGATGTCGAGCATGTTGCAGAAAGAATATGTCCAGGTGGAACGCATGCCTCGGTTGAAGCTTGCCCCACTGGCTGTTTATCATGAGAAGGTAAGGAGCGGAACGGATCTTCTTACGGGAGAAAATAGTAGTAATATGGCAAGAACAGTGAAACAGAGTAGAAACAAGCAACTCTCTAGGACCTTAAAGTAAAAGGATTATCTCTTCAATTTCCTTCAAATTCGAAAATATTTGGCGAGTTCTTTTTTTTCTCTTGTCATTTGTTTTTGTTTCCTGGCATTTGTAGCGTTTTCCAATCGTGACGCATTATGTCCTTTGTGTATGCAAGGAGAAGAACAACAAGAGGTGACGCCATTTTCATGTACAAAATACCGTGAAACTCGTATCGAAATTATACAGAAAGACTAGCAATATCTACTACTGTTGTAAACGTTTTTTTTTTAGTAAGTTTTTTTAGGTATACACAAGCCAGCACAAACACGCATCTTATGGGCAGATCGACCATGAGGGCATTTTTTTTTTTTTTTTTTTTTCAAGTTGTCTGTATGGTAACCTTGGTGGAGTTTATGAAGAAAACCAATCATTCAATGCCATTCAATGAATAAACATGTGAACGAGTGACATTTAAAATTTTGTGTGATGCGATGATAGAAGTGTCACTTTGTTAATTAAAACTTCTAACAAGATATTTTGCTACTAGAGCTTCTATTAAGGTTATTTTACAAGTATCCACATCTTTCGGAATTTGAGCATATGTTTGAGTTTGAGTTGGTGCAAGAAATCCTTCTTCTTCTTCTTTTTTTTTTTTTTTTTTTGGTATGTTTTTGAATAGAAATGTGGTGTTCTTATGTTATCTTTTACTATCGTTACCATTTAACGGAAAGACTGCAAAATAATGAGAACGTGAATAACATAACGTAATATTATTTTTAAAAAAATAATAATAATAACATAACGTAATTTTATATGGTCTAAAAGATGAGTGGATATTGCAAAGGATTAAGAATTGAAATTTTAATGGAATTTTGGAGAGATAATTACAATTTTATGGAAATTTGATTAAATAAATAAAAACATAGGAGTTAAATGCATTAAAATCATGAATAATATGTCTCATAACTATCTACTAAGCAACGACCAAATAGATTATCAGAAAAACCAATATATAAGCGGGGTCTACTATCCGCCACTAGATATGGTGAGGCTCAGACGTGGAGGTCTAAGTGTATCAGAGGTCAGTGCTGTAAATGACAGATGTCGAAAGCTTAGAAAGGAACAATGGCCGGTTTGTTGTCTAAAGTCGTTGACACAGTGAAACATGTTAGGGATTGAGATTGTTTAGGCCATCTCCGACTCATAATTCTATTTTAATGTTGTTTTTGTATCAAAATGATATAATTTTGACCTTAAATTTAAAGACCATCTTCAATCCATTTACTTCAAAACTTTATTCTAAAGGAAATACTCTTTTATATCCCTTTTTATTTCGTTTAATAATCAATGTTTTATTATTAAACAAAAAATTTAAAAAGGAGATACCATGTTTGTGCTATCACCACAATATTGCGCCAGATTTAATGTCCATTTTGGAGATGTGCTTTGGCGTTCGGTTGGAAGTGCATTGTTGTGCCATTTTGGGTCCAACTCCAACACGGAGTTGGAGATGTCGTAATAAACAAAGTAAGGGGTCTGATGGTAAATGCATATAAATGAAAAAGAAAAAAAAAAAAAGAGTGACAAGTACTATGAGATAAAACACAATGAGGATACTACTACTAATATGCAATCTTTATCCCCAAAAAAAAAAAAATACTAATATATAAATTTATAGAAGGACATTGGTGGTGTGTTGAATTTATTATGAGAGGGTACGACTGTAATTGAAACCAGTTATATATAGACCGATATATTCTCTAACAAGACTCTCCTCTAGAAATACCTCCTCTACAACAACGCCGATGCCGATGCCGATGCCGATGCCGATGTCGAAATATGAGTTTGAATCTCTTATCGAATTTTTTTTAAGGATATGAAATAAATAAATAATAAATGAAGAGGTAGAGATTTGAATTATAAAAGATTTCAGGTAGGATTGTGTAATTTTTTGCTAAATATGGGTAAGATTGTGTAATAACTTAAAACTTATTTCCCTTCGTCTTCCTCTTCCTCTTCCTCTCCCTCCCATGCCATTTTCCACCTCTTCCTTTTGTTTTCACGCAGAAAGCAAAAGGCCAGACAATTCAATTCCCTCCATAGCCATTTCCCCTCTAGTAGTTCAACCTTCGACCACCGCGGATCACGGCAATGGGGCCCACCACCCCAAAAGGATCGATCGCCGCCGCCGTCGCCGTCGACGCCGACCACCACCGCCAGCACCAGGACCTCCTTTCGTCGTCGTCGATCCAATTCGGAACGGAGGAGGGTCTGGAGCAAGTCCGAGCCCTAACGGACGTCGGAGCCATGACCAGGCTGCTCCACGAGTGCATAGCCTACCAGAGAGCCCTAGATCTGGAGCTCGATAGCCTCCTCTCTCAGCGTTCCGACCTCGACAAGCAACTCCTCGGCCTCCAGAGATCCGCCGAAGTTCTCGACATCGTCAAGGCGGAATCCGACCACATGCTCTCCAACGTCAGCTCCACGGCGGACCTCGCCGACCACGTCAGCGGCAAGGTCCGCGAGCTCGACTTCGCTCAGTCACGCGTCAGGTCCACGCTCCAGCGCCTCGACGCCATCGTTGAGAGGGGAAACTGCATCGACGGCGTGAAGAAGGCGCTCGAGAGTGAGGACTACGAGGCGGCGGCGAATTACGTCCAGACGTTCCTTCAGATCGACGAGAAGTACAAGGATTCTGGTTCCGACCAGATGGAGCAGCTCAACGAGTCGAAGAAGAAGCTCGAGGCGATCGTCAAGAAGCGCCTCACGGCGGCCGTGGATCAGAGAGATCATCCGACGATTCTGAGGTTCGTCCGGTTGTACACGCCGCTAGGCTTGGCGGTCGAGGGTTTGCAGGTGTACGTAGGGTATTTGAGGAAGGTGATTGGGATGAGATCTCGGCTTGAGTACGAGAATTTGGTGGAATTGATGGAGCAGAACACTCAATCGCAGGTGAATTTCGTTGGTTGCTTGACAAATTTATTCAAAGACATTGTCTTGGCAATCGAAGAGAATGATCAGATCTTGCGCGGTCTTTGCGGCGAGGACGGCATTGTTTACGCCATTTTCGAACTTCAAGAGGAGTGTGATTCGCGAGGTTCTTTGATCTTGAAGAAGTATATGGAGTACAGGAAATTGCCGAAGCTCTCGTCCGAGATCAATGCACAGAACAAGAATTTGCTCACTGTCGGGGTGGTCTCCGAGGGACCTGACCCTAGAGAGGTTGAATTGTACTTGGAAGAAATTCTTTCTCTGATGCAATTGGGAGAGGACTACACAGAATTCATGCTTTCGAAGATCGAGGGATTGACTTCCATGGATCCGGAGTTGGTGCCGCGATCCACCAAGGTGTTCAGAAATGGAAGCTTCAGCAAAGTTGCTCAGGACATTACTGGGTTTTACGTCATTCTGGAGGGATTCTACATGGTGGAAAGCGTGAGAAAGGCGATTAATATTGACGAGCATGTGCCTGATAGTCTCACGACTTCAATGGTGGATGATGTGTTCTATGTTCTGCAGAGTTGCTTGCGAAGGGCGATTTCGACTTCGAATATCAGCTCGGTGATCGCTGTTCTTAGTGGTGCGAGTAGCTTGTTGAGCAATGAGTACCATGAGGCGTTGCAACAGAAGATGAGAGAGCCTAATCTTGGTGCAAAGCTGTTCTTGGGTGGTGTTGGGGTACAGAAAACCGGAACGGAGATCGCAACAGCTTTGAATAACATGGATGTGAGTAGCGAATATGTCCTGAAACTGAAACACGAGATTGAAGAGCAATGTGTGGAGGTAAGTGATTCTTCTTTTCATATATGGCTTGTATTTCGATTTGCATTCAGTTTTAGTCTCAAGTTCAAAATTTATGTTTGTATGAGATTTTCTGAGGTTCAGTTTCTAATAGCTTAGTTTAAATGGAAATGAAGGCTAGAATGTTGTGGAATCTACGAAAATAATGTCTGAACTTTATGTTATGGATATGTGCACTTTTATCCTTGGAAATTGCTCTAAAATACAAAGTAAAGAATGGCTTTTGTGTTTTGAAATATTGTGGTATAACTTGAGATTAGTCATTTCATTTTAAATTGGTCAATTTCCTACAATGTAAATCTAGTAATAGCATTTGAGTCACTAAATACCTATTTATATGTGTATCATTTGGTTCACACTTCATTGTTCATTCAAGTCTGCTTTTGTAAGATTTTCTCATCCAAATCCCAGGAAGTTGCATGATTACCAAAAGAACATTGTGAACGCGGCAGCCAATTGTTTGTAGCTTTTTCTTTATAAATTTCTTTTAATGCATTCTAGTAATTTATTTTACTTATAAATGGTTTATACTTAGAAAAGATTCATCATACGAAAACAAAACCGCGGTCCCTTTTACTAGTTTAGGCAGTTCCATATGCACGTATCTGATGCAGGTCATCTTGGTTTTCCTATAAACTTGCTATTTAAAGAGTAGAATGACACGTTTCTTCAGTTGGAGAGCACATTAAAATGTTTGAAACGTAGTTTAACCTATAGTATGCTTTATAGATGCTAGAAAAGACACTCTTTTATTCTTCATTTTTTATTATCCCAAATACATTGGAGACTTGTCATAAAGTTTCTCCTTGAGATTTGTATGTATTGTTTTACGCTGATAGTAGGGGTTCTTTGTTGGATTGAGTCCGCATTTACTAATTAACATGCTCATATATTTCCTTTTCAGGTATTTCCTGCACCAGCCGATAGAGAAAGAGTGAAATCTTGTTTGTCCGAAATGGGGGACATGAGCAACACATTCAAGCAAGCTTTGTCAGCTGGTATGGAGCAACTTGTGGCAACGGTAACACCCCGGATTCGTCCATTGTTGGACAGTGTAGCAACCATCAGCTACGAGCTATCGGAGGCTGAATATGCAGATAACGAGGTTAATGATCCATGGGTCCAGAGGCTCCTCCATGCGGTTGAAACAAACATAGCGTGGCTCCAACCTTTAATGACCGCTAGCAATTACGACTCGTTTGTGCATTTGGTCATCGACTTCATTGTCAAGAGGCTTGAAGTGATTATGATGCAGAAAAGATTCAGCCAGCTCGGAGGCCTGCAACTCGATAGAGATGCAAGGGCATTGGTGAGCCACTTCTCTGGCATGACCCAGAGGACTGTAAGAGATAAGTTTGCCCGTCTTACTCAAATGGCGACAATCCTTAACTTAGAGAAGGTCTCTGAGATTCTCGATTTCTGGGGCGAGAACTCTGGGCCTATGACTTGGAGACTAACCCCGGCTGAAGTTAGGCGAGTTCTCAGTATGAGAGTTGATTTTAAACCTGAAGCAATTGCGGCTCTTAAATTGTAAATGAGTCCTATAGTCTTGTTCTTTTTTTTTTTTTTTTTTTTGGCTCACATACATATCTTTATTCTTGTTGCTACTGAAAGTTCTTCTCTAAAGATTAATAATTTGAGTTCTTAATACATCCAATGAAGCATGTAGTGATTTATAGTGACCTGAAGCAGTGTACTGGAGTACTTTTATTGTGGGACAAAAGGGGGACATTTGAATTTTAGAATAAATTTTATTTTATTATTATTTTATTTTTTGGGTGTAGATACCACCCTCGAACTTTTTGAATTTAACAATTTAGTCCCTAATTGTTTTTTTTTCCTTGCTCAAGTATGTTAAAATTTGGATGGTTTTTTGCACATGACTGGCACGAGATAGTTCAATAAGTGCAATGCTGGTGATTTTTATTTAATTTCAGTACAAATTCATTTAGAAACTTGAACTTTAGTCAGTTATAATTCAAACTTACTTTACAAGAAATTGATTGGACTGGTTAGTTAGTTAGTATGGGTTAGTTAGTTAGGGGATTGGACTATAAAAAGGGGAAGTGTGAGAGAATTAGGTGGGAAGAAATTGTATTGGGTTTTCGTAGTGTAGTTCAGTAGAGTAGTTGTTAGGAAAGTATTGGTTAAACCAAGCGGGGAGAAGTAGCAGAGTCTCGAAAATCCGCATAGTTCTAGGGCTGTAAATCTCCCTAATTCAACTAATTAAGCTATTGTTTTGTGTTGTGTGCCTATTCCGAGTATTCTTCTTCTTGGTTCTTGTCAGAAATTTACATTGAATGCAAAAAATCGTCTAA
Organism: Ficus hirta; assembly: GCA_038430175.1. Taxonomy (NCBI): domain Eukaryota; kingdom Viridiplantae; phylum Streptophyta; class Magnoliopsida; order Rosales; family Moraceae; genus Ficus; species Ficus hirta. The sequence goes on from CM076588.1 coordinate 13,636,881, forward strand.
AATTTAATGGATGTTATAAGAAGCATCTACGATGTCAAAAATTGTAAGTTTTAATGGCCAAGAAAAACTTTTATTTGATTCAATTATAATTCAAACTTACTTTAAAAGAAATTTGTATTGAAATTAAGTAAAAATGATCATTAATGTCTTTATTGGGTTGTCACATGTCACGTGTGCAAAAAACCCATCCAAAATTTAACAGACTTGAGCAAAAGGATCGACGATGTCAAAATTTGTAAATTTAAGGGGTTAATTACTAAGAAAAATAGTTTAGGTACTAAATTATTAAATTTAAGAAATTCAAGGGATGTATGTACAAATAGCATAAATATTTTACTATTTGCTTCCGATTTAGTAAATTAAGAGGTCACAGCGTTGTTATTTTTCTCTCTCTAAAGTCCAAACCATAATTCTCATCTCAATATTAGGTGAGAATGTGACAGAAAACTTTCATTATCAAGATTTGATGTAATGAGCCTTTGATATGGTTGGAGATTTATTTATATCTCTTGACCGTTGCCTATGCAAAAATATTGAAAATAACGTCAGTAGCAGCTTAAAGTTGTTGTTGTTGGGTTTTTTTTTTTTTTTAAATGTTTCTCGTGAAGCATAAAACAACTTTATATTGCATCCCAAAACATACCAGTGAAGGAACAGATTAACCAGATTGGAATGCGATATTGTCATCTTCAACTTCTCCTAGAATCTTTTCTGGTTTGCATCAACAAGTAGAAGTAAAAGCCGAATCCGACGTTTATCAAAAGAGACCGTGATGAATGTCATATTTAAGGGTCATCACGCATAAAAATAACGGAAAGAACAGACTGAATCTTTTGGAAACAAAAGTTGGACAAGTCATAGTAAACGATTTTTTTCTCATTTAATTCATAAGTTTTTAAATGAAACAAATGGTATTTAGAAAGATGAGGATAGCCAAAATTGAAACTAAAGAAGCCACTTTGACAACAAAACATACCCTACTTACAATAGAAAGGCTAATACAACTTCGAGTGACAGGAAAAACTACCAAGTAAAACCATACATCCAAGAACTACAAACCAACATTATCAAGAGACATCCGATTTTGAGAAATTAGACCTGGGCGGTGCCTTCGGTGAATTTGGGGTCCTCGCATCTGTACCGCCCATCAGGCCCGATTCCAAAACCTTTCGGGTCTGCAAACACATTCTCCAGTAGCTGGTTGCGAGCCGGATGAGGGCTTGCATCTGCAAACTCAACAGCATCCTCCACCAACTCATCTACTTTCTTCTCTATGGCCTTCAACTCTTGTTCGCTAGCTAATTTGTTCTCGAGTAAGTACTTCTTCAAGGCTGTGATAGGATCTCTGGCAGCATAACGTGCCTTTTCAGCTGCAACAACGCACGAATCAAAAACGGTGGTTAGCAATAGCAACTTGCAGGCTCACACAATTCGACTACTTGGGACAGACAATATGTTACGAGGCAGACAACCACATTGGTCGCTAAAACTGATAATTAATTGCCAAACTCCATCAAATTGTATCAGATTATCGGGAATACTTCTTTCCCTGTCATTCTTTTTTCAGATATCTTATACTTATACAGTTAAGAAGCAATTTTTTATTTTGTATACACATCGCTAGAAGACGTTCGAAGAACTAACTAGGCCATAGTCCAATACATACGGGTACGACTAGACAATTCACAAGAACAAAATTTGAACATCCAGAAGAAGGAAAGTGAATAACTACTAACCAGGGTCACGGAGCTCATCTGGATCAGCCAACGAGTGTCCTCTAAATCTGTATGTCTCACACTCAACCAAAGTCGGCCCTTCTCCTCTTCTCGCCCTTGAAATTGCCTCCTTAGCAACCTCCCTGACCTTCAAAACATCCATTCCATCAACATGAACACCCGGCATACCAAATGCAGGTCCTTTCTTCCAGATCTCGGGATCTGAAGTAGCCCTCAAATGGGACATCCCAATTGCCCACAAATTGTTCTCCACAACGAACACGATGGGCAATTTCCACAATGCCGCCATGTTCAAGCACTCGAAGAACTGGCCATTGTTACAAGTCCCGTCTCCGAAAAATGCCAAAGTCACATCATCAGCATTGGCCTCTTTCAACACCTCCCGCCTGTATTTGGCAGAGAATGCAGCACCGGTCGCCACCGGAATCCCTTCACCGATGAAAGCAAATCCGCCGATCAAATTGTGCTCTTTGGAGAACATGTGCATAGAACCACCTTGGCCTCGACAGCATCCGGTGGTCCTGCCGAAGAGCTCGCTCATCACCGCACGAGCAGGGACGCCCTTACTCAGCGCGTGTACGTGATCTCGGTAAGTGCTCACCACACAATCTTCCTTCTTCAGAAACTTAATGAACCCAGTAGATACAGCTTCTTGGCCATTGTAGAGATGAACAAAACCAAACATTTTTCCCCTATAATACATCTGGGCACACATATCCTCAAAAGCTCTACCCAAATACATGTCTTCAAATACCTCCAATCCTTCCTCTTTCGTCAGCTGAATCCAAAAAAATAATAATAATAATAAATAAATAATTTCAAAATCAGCTAATCTTAGACCCTGTTTGTTTCACGAGAAATTCTTGCATGGAAAATTTCTGAAACAATACATTCCCAACTGAAACTTGAATCTTTTGATTTCTTTATATGAGATCCAAAATCAAGAATCAAAACAATTCCAGCTGATTGAAGCTAAGATTGATCTCTAACAAATCTCAAGAACGCAATACGCGAAACTTACAATTACAAAAAAATATGAGCTAAAGATTGGAAGAGAAATGGGTATACCAGGTTGGTGGAGGCCTGACGCTTCTTCTCCTTGACGACGTCGGAGACGGCGACTACGGTGGCGGCGGAGGAGGATCGTCGGTGAACAGCGGAGGAAGGAAGAGGATGGAGGCGGAGCTTGTGGGTGGATCCGAGGAAAGAGGAGGTCCGGAATAGAGATGGGCAGTCATTGGATCTGGGAGTGGAGGAGGTGAAGTGGACGGAGGAGACGGGACAGACAAGCTTGACGACGGAGGACGACATTGTTGTGGTGGTGGAGGTTTCAGAGCTTGGAGGGGTGTTTGGGAAACCAGAAAATGGGAAATTTGAAGAGAGAAAGAGTGGAAAAGGGGGGTCGGGAAAATGAGGTAAAGAGCGAGAAAATATTAATGGGAAATAGAGGAAGTGAAGAGAAGAGGCGGAGGAAACGAGGGAAAGCAGTTTGGAAATGCCCGCCTGACAAAGCGAAAGCCACCCAAACCCAACTAATTCCTACTGCTATTTACAATTTCCTAATTTTTTCCACCAATATTATTATTATTACATTTTTTTTTGCCTTTTTCTCTTACATATATTACTAAATAAATACTAATAAACATGGCCTTGTAATTTCAGATTTCTACACAAAAAAAGAATAATAGTTAAATAAATAAATAAAACTTTTTGTGAATCAATTATTAATGTGAGCTTTACAGTTGGTTGTTTCTTGCTCATTTATTATGATTTTTATTTTAATTATTTTGAAGTGAAGAGAGGACCAAGAGAGTGGGGGAAAAAAAAAAAGAGGAATTTTGAGTAGCAAACTTGTAACTAACAACTGTACAAATCTCAATTTGGGCATAGTTTTTATTTTTGTTTTGTTTTGTTTTGTTTTGTTTTGTTTTATAAAGGAAATTGGTCTTTGTTACCTAGATCTAGGAGAAGAAATTAGTAGCACTTTCATGCATGTCAATTTGTCTGTATCGTTTCTTGTAAGAAAAAGAACTTTTTTTTTTTTTTTTTTTTTTTTTGGGAATTAGGGCATGGTGATGAACTCAACATATTTTCTTCTTCTTCTTCTTCTTCTTCTTGGAAAATTAAATAAACATGTTTTCCTATGAGAAGAATTTTTAGATGGTTGTGTGGTGAGCATGAGGTCAACATAAACCGAAGGATGTGACATGTGGAGGGGATGAGTTTCCAACGTGTTCATGGATGAGAACGAAGGTCCAAAAAGTTTTCTTTATGTCATTTTATACGATAAATTAGTAATACGTTTGTTAAAACGACAACGTAAGGGTCCATAGCTCAGTGGTAGAGCATTTGACTGCAGATCAAGAGGTCACCGGTTCGAACCCGGTTGGGCCCTTCTTTTTTTTTTTTTTTCGCCCCCCCCCTCTCTTATTCAAAACTATTATTTATCTCTCTCACAAAGTTTTTTATTTTTTGTTTTTTAAATTATTGGTATCTCTCTCACAAAGCATTAAAACTTTCATAAAGTCGTTCTCTCAAAAATAAAAATAAAACGAAACAAAACGACATATTTCTTCGTTGAATTTTTTGTTTGAAGTTACACATAATTTTTCAATTTAAATTGCCTGTCTTTTCTGTCTTTCTTTCTTTCTTTTTTTTTTCACAGTGTATAATGAATGAATTTGAAACAAGTTTTTTTTTTTAATTTAAAGTATCCTTTTAGGGTTTCTAAAATGAAGCAACAAATTACGAATTAATTAAATTAAAACGTATAGTTTTGTCATAAATCCTTTAAAAATTTCCACAAAATCCTTATTTCCTCCTTTTTTTTAATCTATTTAAAAAAAATTAAACACACCTATCTTCTTTGAATGTTTGGTTTTGTCCAACTTCAAAAAAAAAATGATTGGTTTTTGTTCATATTTTTCACCAAACTTCTTTTTTTTTTTTTTTTTTTTTCTAAATTTTTCGCCAGCCCGGTTTAATTAAGAAAGTGATAGCCATCAAAATTCCTATTTGAACATACATAGAAATTTAAAATTTAAAAAATAGTATACACGCATTGTAGAAATTACTAATTTAATACAGATTCTTTCTGTTTCATTTCCTTTGTGAAAATACATGCAATTATTTCTATTGTTTACACTAGTCCATCTCGAACTTATTAAAGCTATGTACTTAAACAGAACGTTTTTGAAGATACACCTAGGTTAAAACTCATGATTTCATTTATTTCCTTGATACAAAACTAAAATTGACAAACTAAAATCTAAGTACTCAGTAAGTGATCTAAAGACTACAAAAATAATTTATTATATATATATATATATATACAAAGACTTCTTAACCGCATAAATTGTAAATATATATAAATATAGTTAAAACTAATTACGCCAAAAAAAAAAAAAAAAAGGATCACTTTAACAAAAACATAATGTAGAGAAATGGTCAAAATTGTAGCACTAAAAGCATGTATTCAGACTGTGTCGCAACTGACTAAAAAAGAAAAAAAAGAAAGGAAAAAGAAATGCTGATCAACCAAAACTTGTCCCCGTAGTTAGGTGGTGCATTAGCATAGTACCATAAAAACTTGTAAGCAGACATGAAAAATTGTATCAATACAAACAGCTAATTGGGATTCAGTTTATAAGTTCTTCTAACTCTTTTTGTGTCACTCCAATAATACATAACGTATGTTTAATTAACATGACCTCTTGACTGATGTAGTATGATATGTTAATTAAAATAAAAATTTTGATTCATTTGTCATAAACTTATTAGAAGGGCATGAAAGGGATGCGAATAAAGGAATGTAGAAGTCGAATCCCTAATAGTCATCAGTTTTTTGTGATTCGAATTTCGAATCAAAAAGCTTATGAATGAAAACATGAAATGTTAATTGCCCATGACTTGTGGAAAACAAATCATGCATTTAATAGCCCCCTTTTTAAAGACGTTATTATAGTTAACTAACAATGAAGAACATGCCAAAATTTGAACCAAAACATGCCATTTATTATTCACTATACAGGTGTCATCAAAATGGGCAGAATGTGTAATTTCTTAAGAAGCATTCCAATAAGTCTGAGGCACTGTCCTTGGGAAGGCAATGACCTGCTCATCTTCTTTTTTCAGATTATGGTATGTTTGACATGCAGCATAACGGTGCGATAAACGCAAATAAAAATCTTACGTCTTTCTGTGATGGCCCTTCTTCTACAACACTCAGTGTAAGAGCTCCTCAGCTGATTATTGGCCTCATCTCGTAGCATATCTCAAAATTAGCCATGTTGGCGACACATACACGCCACGAAAGAGTTTCACGCAGAATGTTCGGGTAACTTACCCTGGCTTACCATCTCCTTCAGCCACATCGTACAGCTTCATATTACCTCCTCACGGAGCAAAGACATTTCGATAAGTCCATTGTAGGTCTCGGCACAAGGCCAACAAGACTTGACCAACATCTTCTCCAAAACTCTACTTGCTTCAAGAAATTTTCCCTCACTGACACAGGCCGTCAACTAAAACGCCACAAGTCTCCTTGTCAGCAACACAACCCACTTGCTTAGCCATATTCTTTAAGAACCCAACTGCACATGCCGATTTGCCTCCATCACATAGGCCTCTCACCACAACATTGGACAGTTTAAAAGTTCGCATTTCCTTGAGAACTTTTATCACCATCAACAATCTTATTTCCATTGTATAGATCAATTGTCATGGCACTATAACTAGCCAACCCCGCCTTTGATCACCGCTTTATTAATCAGTCGCTTAACGCGGTCCACGTCTTCAGCATTGCTGCACTGACCGAGATCAATGTGGATATGAAATCGCTTAGGGGCCTTAAGCCCTTTCCTGAATATCTTCTCGAGAATCTCCACTGTTTCTTCAACCTTCCCATCATCACATAAAGCATCTAACAAAGTTCAAGAGATCAGAACATCCTCGCCACTGCCCTTCTGAGAAATCCTGCAAAACATTGAGTACAACAAATGATTCCCTTCATCAGAATCCGATATCTTTCCCTATCAGGGTAAATTCCCTTATAATCCATCTTGGAATGCAACATCCGAACGACCCTTTTCACGCAGAGTATGCATAAACAAATTCAAGGACCGAATGCGAGAGCTCACCTTCCATCGAGGAGAATTCTCCAAGAAAAGATGTGGAGCGCCATTAAACCTCAACTCATTGACCATTATTTAGTATAGACTCTGTCCAATTCACACAGTTGAACACGGGAATATTTTTAAACAGATAGAATGCTTCATCAGGCGAGATCCAGCTTTAGCGTAGGTCTTTATCGCAAGCTACAAAAACTGCATCTTTACATTCACAAGAGTCATTTTTATCTGATCAATCACCTCTTTCATCTCAGTTATTATACCAGAATTGCCAAGGACACCAATCATGGCGGCGTATACTAGACCATCACGACGGTAACTTGGGTACATATTCATTGAAGAAATGGAGAGTTGTTTATGGGTTTTTCTGCTTTCGTATAATCTAAGAGAGGCGAGTGGCCGGTGGGCATTAAAATCCTCGGCCACCTTAAACTCATGGTGTTTCAGCGAACAAACTAATTACGCCACTACAAAAAGCTCACACTTATGTCCCACAAGCGAAACTGAGATGAGATTCGACTGTGGGAAGCTATTTAAGTTACGGTTCCAAATAATCTGAAACAGTTGGCGGCCATGACAATCTCAAGCATGGAATATTAAATGATTTGTAGTCACGATCATAGGTGAAGCGCAGCCTGAGACATCAAATTCAAATGTGTATAGACACCCAAAAAAAACGACGACCTCCTCGAAGAAAGTAACTCCAAAACAAGAAACGACAATGAAGCTCAAATGACAAAGACGATTTCGGGAAGAACGAAGAAGAATAATGACATGAATTTTAGATGATTATGAATAATAATGAAGGAAAGACCAAGAGACAAAATTTTTTTTTTGGTGTTTTTTTTTAACCGAAAATTCAATAAATGCCTTTTTAAATGATTCTTTCGTATAAAAAAATACCATCAATTTTCTAGAAGACAAAAATGTTAGATACCCTAATTCACAAAAATTAATATAAAAAGATAAATTGCTCATTAGTCCCTAAATTTTTTTACAAAATTATGATTTGGTCCCTAAATTTTTTTTATGGCTAAAAGCACCTTACATTCTTAAAAAAAAAAAAAAAAAAAAAAAAAACATAAATGGTTCTTTTTGTTAAAAGATGTTAAAAATTTAGCAGAAAATATCACTTGAGTCCTATATGATTTAATATTAAGGGTAATAAAAAATTAATATTTTGATTATGGCTATGTAGTTTTTTTTTTTAATAGAAGAAATGATTTTGAAAAATGTTTTTATTTAGGTTGTTCCATTTGATGTAGTATGATTGGACTTCTTCTTAAAGTAATTAGGGTTTTTCTTTTTCTTTTTCTTTTTTCATTTAAGTAGATGGAATGTAGTTTAATTAGTATAGATTTGGTGAGGGTATACATATAATTTTCATAATTAATGGGGCATGAATTTGTGTTTTAAAAAAAGAGTATTTACATTTTTATACTCTATATTTTGTTTTCATTTAAAAAGGATATATTATATTTTGAACTTTTATATTTTTATATCATCACATACATTTTATATACAAATTTATATTTTTTCTCGATCAAAATTCTGTATCTTTACTGTTATTGACTAAAAAATACCAAAAATACACTCAAATATAATATTATAGTTTAGATTATTTATCTTTTTATACCACATATTTTGTTTTTATTCATAAAGTATATCATACATTCAAATTCATGTATTTTATATCACTATATTATATTTATTATAAAAAATCCATATTTTTTCTCGATCAATACTTTTTTTTGACCTAAAAATACCCAAAATATCCTTAAAAAGAAAAAGTGTAAAAGGACTAAACCTTTAATTTTTTTCAATAAAAAATTCAGATTTCTCAATCCCACCCTCATAACCACCCAGTCCTTTTCCACCCCACGGTCACTCACGCACCCATTCCGACTCTGCCTCAGCCCTTTTTATTTAGCTTTTAATTTGAATTTGAATTTTTTTAGTTTTTTTTTTAAATTTCAACAAGGGCATTTTGAATATTTTTAATGTTAAAATTTAGTTCTGATCAAGAAATGTGTAGATTTATATAATAAATATAATCTAACGATATAAAAAATGTAAAACTTTAAAATGTACGGTATGTTTTCTGAATAAAAGTAAAATAAATAGTATGAAAATGTTCTTAATTTTTCTTTTTAAGGACAATTTAAGCTTTTTAAAGTCAAAATTAATGTTGACATAAATTTGTACACCAATATATCAGAAACCTGTAAATTACCCTTTGAAAATTACATATACATAAATATACACACACAAAATGAAAAGAAATGTTTTTTTATATTAAAAAAACCCAAATAACATATTGTGGGCTTATGGAGCTCCGAATGGGAGCCAAGACTCTGCTCCGGGGTGGTGCTCAGTCGACTGTTGTAATCGAAAAACCTTATCCATTCCCATCCAAAAAAAACTTTCAGCTTTTTACTGGCTCTCTTAGCTCACTCTGGTCTTTGCAAATTCTATTCGGGTCGGGTTAGCCCGAGACATGGCGGCCTCTTGCTTAAGCACGAGACCCTCTTCGTCTTCCTCTTTCATCCCCACCCTCCCCAGAGCTTCACCACCTTCTTCGAAACCACTCGTTTCATGGCCGTACCAAAGCTGCTTTTCTCAGCCAATCCGGCTTCGCCGCCGAGACCACACGGCTCCTACGCCGGCGGTTTTGGACGGAGAAGCGGCGGTGGCTGAGGAGGAGGAGGAGGAGGAGGAAGATATCGGTGACAACGGCTACAGTTACGAGTTCTACGACGGCGGAGACGACGTCGTTTCGGACCCGGAGACGAAGAGACTGCCGAGACTGTGCGAGCTGTACGTCTGTAATCTTCCCCGGAGCTACGACATCCCTGAACTCGCTCAGATGTTTAAGCCTTTTGGAACTGTTTTCTCTATTGAGGTATTCTTTTTATCTTTTATCTCTTCTTTCGTTTTATTTATTTCTCATTCAAGGTCTTGAAATGAAAATTTTTATTTTGAAATAATATTATAAAATGAATGTCGTTTGGAAGAAAGAAAAATGAGTGAGCAATGGATTTTAAAAAAGTGGAAAAAAGTGGATTTAGATTCGAATGAGATGGATTTTCTAACATGCATTTGGGGTGTTTGCTTGAATTAAACATGCGTTTGGCTGATTAAAGTTAAAAAGTGTTAAAAAAAATTATAATTTTTTCTGAAAAAAAAGTTGGTATGGATCATATTTTGTACATCTCCAAATTTTAAACATTTTTTTTTTAATTTATAGTTAGAAACTGGAAATAGTAAAACTGAATTGACTTTTTAGAAGAGGATATAAATTGAGTTGAGTTTTTTCAACTCAAATTGGTGAATCAAACATCAGAGATTTGAAATAGTGTGACAAACTCACCAAAATGGAATTTATGCCTTTGAATTCTGATTTTTTTTTTTTTTTGGTTAATTGGGTTTTCAGATTTCTAGGAATCCAGAGACGGGGATAAGCAGAGGAAGTGGGTATGTTACACTTGATTCAGTCCAAGCAGCTAAAGCAGCCATTGTTGCACTTGATGGATCTGTAAGTGTGAAAACTTATCCATTCTTTAGTGAAAAATCACTAGTTTTCTATAAAATGTAGTTGATAAATTGAGATCCTTTAAACAATCAAGGATGTTGGTGGGAGGGAAATGCGGGTCAAATACTCGGTTCACATGAACCCGAAAAGGCGGACTAATTCGGATGCATTGGCTTCAACTCCGTTGAAGACCTTGATATACGAAAGCCCTCATAAGCTCTACGTCGGCAACCTTGCGTGGTCTGTCCAACCTGAAGAGTTGAGAAACAAGTTTAGCAAATTCGGGAATGTGACCAGCGCTAGAGTTCTGCATGACCGAAAAGCGGGGAAAAATCGAGCTTATGGCTTTCTCTCCTTTGCTTCAGCCGCTGACCGCAACGCGGCGAGGGCTTTGCATGGAAAGGCAAGTGCCATTTACTTCTCAAATGTACAAGAAATTTCTAATCATGTCATGTTAACCATTGACCGTAATGGTACGATTTAAATTAACAGACAATTGTAGTTAATAGCATCATGAGTAGAGTGTCAATACTTCAGAAATTCCGACATATAAGAAATCTCTTTCTTTTGTTTTGTTATTTCAATTGCAGGAGTTTCAAGGTCGGATGTTGGTGGTACGAGATGGTACGGAAAGATAATGATCCTCTGTTCGAGTTCTAGGTTATCTACTGAAATATTGTTATTTGTTTCTTTATATAAGATTGTTCAGAACAGAAATCAATAGATGTACCGAGACATCCCAATTAGATTGGCACCTTCATATGAAGTCTAAGATATGGGCGTGATGAGTAAGTAAAAGTATCACCATTTTTGTCCTAGTCTGGCAATTTAGTGATCTGCACTTAGGCTACTTGTTAACTATATTCTTGACTGAGGAGCTATTCCACTGTTGTATTGTAATTTTGCTGGAATTAGGATCGGTTTGTTGTTATGTTTACCATTATGTGGGGGAAGAATTGAGACGGTAGCTGATTGATATATCGACGTATATATGTTTTTTTGCTTTATATATGTATTTTTTTAAAGCAAAAAAACATCTATATGTACTTTTTTTTTTTATTCAATTGTTATTTCATAACCTGACCAACTATTGTTGTTTTCCCTTCGAGGACCGACGGCATCATTTGAAACTTTTTCATTTGTTGTCTAATGCTTTGTTTGGCAGAAGTGAAAAGTGGGTGGAAAGAAAAGAGTTGAGGGATTTTTGAAGAGAAAATAGGTTTTTTTTTTAAGTTGTTTCGTAGGAGAGAGGACGAGAAAAGTGTCTAAAAATAACTTTACGTCCTACCATTTTTTATCCATCGAGACGTGAAGAGATTAAATTACTCTTTTATTGTTATTTTTAAATTAAATTAATGTTATATAATCGACAAAATAATTTACTTTATTATATGTTTTCTTTCCTCTTATCACGTCAAACAACATATTTTCTCTCCTTAATATGTTTTTTTCTTCCTTCCTCACCAAACGGATTTTTTAAAAAAATATAAAAAGAAGATAAATTTGGAGCAAAATTTCAACTAAAGAACAATATATGAACACCTTGTCGAACGCTACTCTACGAAAAGATAGAAAGCTAGGGATGCTCGTGACTCGGATGACCGAAGCTAGAGGTTAATTCAGAGTTGAATTTATAATATTAAATTGGAAATATCCCGATCCATTACAAATCTAATAGTCCCCTAATTCAGTTCAAAAACATCGGATTTTACATATTTGTGGATTTAGCATATAAAATTATATAAAATTATAATTAACAAGCCATCAATAAGATATATTTAATATAACACATTCAAGTTCAGGTCTTTGATAATAAGTCAAATTTGAGAATTACATTCATGGAAGTAGAGAAAATTAAAAGAAAAGAGTTAGGTTCCCTTTAACAGTAACAACGCCTCCAGCATTCTAACGAACAAACTTTAATTAAATTCAAAGCAATATTTTCATCATTCATCAACATTATTTTAAAGTAATTTAATGTTCACATCTTCTAAAGTAATGCTAGATTTATCTGTAAAAAGTGAGAAATAACATACAAGTCATGAAAGATATTTGTAAGTGTTAATAATTCTACAGATCTTATGAACAGAGAAATTTTCAATATGAAACATAATTTATCACCTTTAAATTAAAAAAATTTCAATCAATTATCAATTCCAAATCCTCCCAATGTGGACTAGATGATTCACATATTTGATAGATGCCCCAAATAAGAACTGGGCATCGATAGGCAGGGCAAATGGCAATCCAATTCTTAAGTCAAGCAAACTTTTCAATAGAATTAAATGGAGCTTTAGCATTGCAAAAAATACTGCTATTTCTAAAATTCAATCACTATAGAGGGTATTTTGTTAATGATTTTACAAGTAAATGGGGGTGTTTTGGATGTGTTATGAATGGTCGGTTTTTAAGTTTTTGGGTCCCCTCCTCTTGTAAGTCGGTTTTGTAAGGTTAATTCTACCTATAGGATTCTTAATAATTGGTATCAGAACTAATCCACCACAAGTCTAAGTCTAAGCGGTTGCATTATAGGCTGGATTAAGATGTATTGATAGAGTCATCAATCCATCGAATACTGATAATCAAGTGATGCCGTTGAATGGAGGAAAGGGCTACCGCTAGGTCAGTGTCGACAATGTGGACCATTGATTTGGACCCAAGCATAATAGATTATTACACACCACCATGTCGAGTATGGGATTGGACACAGTATGTGCTATGGTTGTGTGGTTGTCATTGCGGATGGCACAATCTAGGAAGGGCTGTACCCAATTGAAGGCGGGGTCTGCAAAGTCACTTTGCTGGGAAGATGGGTCACTGTGGACGGCGGTCGCAGAGTATGGTGGAATGTTAGATACCAATTGTCACACATGAAAAGACTATAAGATAAATAATAATTTATAAACCTTTGGGTCCCCTTCCCTTGCAAGCTGGTTTTGTAAAAATGAGTTTAACTTAGTGGGTTTTTAGACCATCTCCAATGTATTTGTATATGCTAATGCTATATTTTTTTTTTTACAAAATAGTGTGAAAAATAGCATTTTCTCACCTTATGCACCAATGTATTATGCTATTTCTATTTTTTTTTTACTTTTACTTTTGTTATTATTATTATACTTTGAAAGTTGTAAAAGTGAACTTTTAGTAATTAAATAAATGAAAAATAAAAATGTTGTATGTTAATGGTGTGGTCAGGACTAGTCAGCCTTAGGGCGGATCTCGTTCCTTTTTCGAACACATGTCCTTGGGAGCCAGACGAGGCCGCCTCGCTGGGAAGCAGGAGTGGATCAAGTCAAGGTCGAGAACATCCGAATACTTTCTCAGATTATAGTGATTGACCGTGCCGACCACTCGAAGCTGAGCCTGCGTCCTAGTGGGAACTTGGTGGCCGGTGATATCCTATGTTCTATAAGACGAGTCTCAGGGACCAGTGAACTACTCCCGACCAGGGGATGAGCATTCAGGTTCCGAACAGACCCGAACCCTTCCTGAGTAGGTCAGTCCACGGGGACATTGACCTGTCGTTCCGTATCGGCTAACAACAATACCATGGCAGGGTATACACACCATCACCCTGACCCCTGACATCGGACATTGGTACTTGTCCTTGCTCCCATGCCGGCATTATCTTCCTCCCCTACTTTTCCTCGTTGACAAAAGCATCTGCAACCTGCACCCATGTCCTACTTGCACCCATGTCCCTTAATGACCAAGTAGAGAGAAACATGGCACTCGCCTAGTGGACAATGAGTATATGTGCACCAAATACAGGTCTGCTCACCGGGACCACTCAAAACATAGCCCACCAGGGTTAATCGGGACACTCGAATCTGTAAGAACACCTATAAATAAGGGAGTGCCTCACTTTCCCAGGTATGGCTATTTTTTTTTTTGGGCCAAAATTCTACTCCTCCGCTTGCTTTTTAGTTCTCTTCGATGACTTAAGTATTGAAGTGTCTTTAACAGACACCCCACTGGTGTCCTCTTTTCTCTGAGGTGCTTCTTTTTTTGCAGGCGATTAGACAGAACGGCATAGGATCAACTCAACCAACCAACCACATTTGGTGTTGTATCAAGGATTTTTGGCATCAACATTGTAATTATTGCTTGAGATAACAACCAATAAAAATTCAAAGTGAAATTTGACATTTGCTATATCTTATTGCGAATTTGTCATAAAATTTAACATATGATAAAATTGGCATAAAATATAGCACTAAATTAAACAGCACCTTATATATATATATATATATATATATATCTAAATGTCAAAATTTTACATTGACATGTTAATTGTATTGGAGATGCTGGTAACATGACTTTTACATAATAAGATAAAGAAGATGGACAAAAATAATATTTAGACTCACAATAAGGCTATTTTAGGCATTAAAGGAAAAAAAAAAAAAAAGAAAACTTATCCATTTCATGAAGTTGCAGTCCGTGGACATAAGTTGAAAGGTTTAAAACTAGCTTGCTTGCTGCCTCCGGTTTTCTGAAAAGCCAAACGGGTCGGGTTAGCCCGAAGTATGGCGGCCATTTGCTTAAACATAGGACACTCTTCGCCTTCCTTCTCCATCGCCGCACACCACAACAACCACCCCAGAGCTTCATCAACTCCTTCACATTCACAACGACTCCTTTCATGGCCGTCCCATTCCCTCTCCTCCTTTTCTCACCATTTCGGAACTGTTTTCTCTTTTGAGGTAAATCTTATCATTTTTTTTTATCATCCATTCATTCATTTATTTGTTCGTTTCTAATTCAATGCTGAATATTTCCAAATTATATACTTTTGAATCTTGAATTTGGATTTTTTTTTTTTTTTTTTTTGGGACGACTCAAATTCAGGCAACAAAGCCTCCCATTCATAGAACCATGGTGGCGGGTATACTCGGACTCGGGGCAGGTTTGGCACTGACCCTTGTGGGACCCGCTTCAGCCGCCGAGTTGCCCATTTTGGGTTCTCTGCAACTCACTGAGCCTTCCAACGCGCTCTCTCTTCCCACCTGGGCCGTACATGTTTCCAGTGTGGCCGAATGGTAAGCCAAACAATTTTCCTATGATACTCTTGGTGTTTTCTCTGATTTATGATAATTTTTGTTTATTTATTTATTTATTTCATTATTTTTTTTTTTCTATTTGAAGGATAACAGCTATGGCTTTGGTGTGGCAATATGGGGAGAAATCTGGGAATGAGTCTTGGAAGGGGCTTTCTTGGGGTATGGTGAGTTTTTCTCTATCTCTAGTTTTTTATTTTTAAAATAAAATAAGCTTCACTATTTATTTCCACATGATTATTTATGCTTGATTAATGTGCCAGGAAATTTCCTATTCCTAAGAAATATGAAAAGAGAAGCTTTCATCATTTTTTTCTTAAGAGCAAAAAATATATCCTCCTTTTTAAAATAGCTTTTTTTTTTTTTTAATTGGTTGTGTAGTTGTTTCAGTAATGTTATTTTGCCTTTTCTTCTCTCAAATACTAATAGTGGGTAAAATGGTTTAGGTACCCCTTCTAGGTGGAGCATTTTGTGCATGTACATGGCATTTCTTTTATAACTCTGAGTCTCTTGAGGTAAGCTTAAAAAAGCTCAATTTTCCTTCCACAATTACATTTGCCCCTTTTTTTTTTTTTTTCGCCGTGTTCATTCACCCAAGTAAGAAATGCTTGCAAAAATGTTTGCAAAATCTGAATGAGTACCATAAAAGAATGACAAACTTTTCATATGGTCGTTAACCCGATGGATCCGTTTTGGTAATTGATGAATTGGTGATGTTCTTGAGTTGCAGGTATTGGTTGCTCTTCAAGCAGCGTTAACGGCTATAGGCAACGCCACAATGTGCTATGCTGCATTCCGCATACGCAAAGCATCGGAAGAGAGATCCAAGAACAATCTATGAAATTTCTGCATTTGTATGTCTACCAAAAGAAAAAGAATTGAATGGATGAATTTCAATCTTCCACTGCTTTCTTTCAGTTGAATGTGTAAGTAGCTCCTTGGTAGAAGACCTAATCTCTTGAGGAAAAAACACAGGTTCACAAAAACAGTTAGGCTCGGCAGTAATGATTCTGCCTGTGTTTTTCGAGCCCTTGCAGGAGTAAGCTTCATCACAAGGATGTGAACACTGAACCGGCTGGCGTGGAGATTGAGAGCGACGGCTTTCATGATCTCCTTTCGAAGGAGATCCCTTTCTTTTCGTTTTGCTGCATGTGAAATGTTTGAAGAACTTGTCTAGTCTTATAATAGCACTTATGGAGCTTTTTCCAATTTCTTTAGTACTTATTTATTTAGTTATTCATTTTTAAATTTTCCTTCTGTCCCAGGTAGCTTTCCAAGCAAGAGGATTGATATGAACCTCTCTAGTTGGATTAACATGCAACATTGTATTGATATGAACCTCTCTAGTTGGATTAACATGCAACATTGTTTTATTTATACTTTAATTAAAGATAATATGTAGCTTCTTGAAAAGATATCATGAAATTTAAAATCTCCAATATGTCATCGTTGTTTTTGTAAGTTCATTGGCCATGTTTTAATGTTACATATATCTATGAGCATGGATTTGTAAATGTCGACAAAATCTATCTACAACTTATCAACTTAAAAAATAAAATAGATAATTAAAAAAAAAAAAAAAAGTGATGAAAGGCTTAAGCTACCTTTTTAGTTTCTATTGAGTGAAGGAATAGGTGAGATGATAAGGGCCCGTATGGCTTGACTATACGCTGAAGAAAACTTCTTTTTGGCCAAGTAAAGCCTACTTTTATCAGAAACGGTAGCTGTTTCAAATCATCTTTCCAAGCATAAACTGCTTCCTTGAAGGCTTGAGCTAGTAGGAGAGAACCAACTGGCAATCCCGTAGTTTTGAAACCTCTTGGAGTGATAGAAATGGACCAGCTCCACCATTTTATCCCATGTTGCAGAGAGTTTGAACAAACCAGTCGTCCACATGCCAGGAAAATCACTAGAACTTCTTCTTGGCATACTTCTTTCCCATTTTCATCAAGGAGTCCTCCAAACAAGAACGTGGTTCGCGTGTTCTTGTATCTCGCTTTGTTTGATTTGTCTCCAAAACCCCTTTCAGAATTTCATCCAAACTTTCAATCCCATTCTCTTCACATATCGCATGAAGAATTGTGATCCAAGTCTCCACATGAGGAACTTCCCCATGCCTTACACTCTCAGCTAGAACCCCGCAAGCTTCGTCAACCCTACCAACATTACAGAAACCTCTAACCAATGCATGAACAACCGAGAAATGCGGAGACAGCCCCTCAGACAACATTTCCTCCATATATCTTTTTGCCTCATCAAGACTTCCTTGGTGACACAATCCACTAACCAAAGTCCGGTACGACACCACATTCGGCAAGCACCCATTTTCCGCCATATCCTCAAGAACCTTACAAGCATCCAAGGCACGCCCTTCCCTACAAAATCCCACTATGACTGTATTGTAATGCACAATATCAGGATTACACCCTTTAACCTTCATCCTACACAGAAGCTTGTAAGCCTCTCTCAGCTGCTTCTTTCGACACAAACTATTCAACAATGTCGTATAGCTCAAGGTATCCGGAGTAAACCCTTTGTTCAGCATATCCTCCAAAAAGTCAACGGCCGTGTTAACCTGACCCTTCCTACACAAACCCTGCATCAAAAGACGATACGACTCGTCGTTCGGAACAAGGTCTCTCTCATACATTTTGTTGAACAATTGGTATGCAATGCTTAGATCACCATTTAAACAGAAGGACCTCATCAAAATATTGTAAGATTCAGTGTTGGGCAACACTCCATGTTTGTGGGCACACTTGAAAAGATCAAAAGCCGATCGGACATGACTCCGGTGAGAAACCAGAATCTCGAGAATCCGGTTCAAGTGTTTGGGCAGAGGCTGGAAACCAAACTCAATCATCGTATAGAACGTCCGATGGGCCTTGTCGGGCAAACCAGCCTCGCCGTAGATCTGTATAAGGTACGAGAAGAGTGTCGGGGTTAGTGGGTAACGCTCGGTTTTGAGGCGGACGAGGAGTTTGTCGACGTGGGAGAAGTGTCGGGAACGGCCAAGCTTGAGAAGGAGGACGAGAAAGGAAGAGTAAGAGTGGCGGAAGTTGGGCTGACGAGAGGCGTAGTCGAAGATGTCTTGGGCGAGGAGAGGGTCTGGTTGGGAGGCGATGAGCTTCTGGACTCTTAAAGGTGAAACAAATTCGTGCTGTTTATCATGCGGCTGCGGCTGCGGCTGCTGCTGCTTCTGGTTTGGGTCTGGTTGGGGTTGCGAGGAATAGAGGGAAAATAATGGGATTCTTGTCGGAAGAAAGATGAGAGAGCGGTTGATGATTGTTGGTGCAGATTTGGATGATCTGATTCGAAGCATTTTGCGGATGTATCCGCTCACCGGATGAAGACCTGCACTATATATATCTACATATGTGTGTGTGTGTGTGTGTGTGTATGTGTGATTTTGTGTGTTTCTGGTTATTGGTCTGTGGTAATTTGAAAACTAGCGAGTCATGAAATTGTGATCACAAGTAATTATATTATTAGGTCAATAAATCTTGACAAGGCAATCTTAGTTTTTGTTATTTGATCTGATCTCGACATGTCCACTGGAATGGTTGGAGCAACTGAAGCTGCTACTATCCCTAGAAGTTGTGGGGATCAGTCTGTCCCTAGATGTAGTAGTTAATCAGTGGACATTCGAAGAAGCCTAACCTGCAGGAGTTCCGGTACTGGAGGGTCAATAGGGCGATGCCCCATTCTTTCTTTTTAGTCCCTCCATTGAACCAGAGCAACTTCATTAGCTTTGGCTGCGACAACTCTTGGTATTCTCATAGGCATATAGTTTATTTACAAAATGAATGAAAAAAAAAAAAAAAACCAAGATTTCAGTGGGTAAATTAGATGATAACTTATTTAGGGAGAACACATGAGAAATATTATTTGAGAGGGTTATAAAATGTACTGAAAACATATTAAAGAAAAAGTAATTTAGCATGCAATTAGGGAAAAAGAAAAAAAAAATATATATATATATATATATATATATATGGGCCATATTTGAAAATTTTTAATTTTTTGAAGACAACGTAAAAAAAATTAGTTTGTTAAAAAAAAAAAATAAAGTCCTTATTGTTTCCCTGAAAAATCTGTAATCCTTTACGAGGAAAATGATATGTCTCTCTTAGCCTCAAACAAAAACGACATGTCGGGTGGGTCTTCGTGCCTTTTGTTGTCGTTTTAAATTGAAACTTACACCTGATATACGTCATGTCGTGCTTACATACAAATTTTGTATTTGGCTTGTTTGTCGTTTCAAGCTTCCAAAATCTACTATCGCTTTACCCTATTATACGACATGTGGGTTTAGTTATAATTTTGCTCTCGTCCGTGACAGCTATATCGTTTCTTTTTCTAATAAAACGACTAATGAAGCTGTCGTTTGTCTATGCCAACAATGTATAATACATGTATCTCTACATTATACCCGTATGCCTAATATACGGACGATGCAAAGTAATATAGACTTCTTCTTCTTTTTTTTTTTTTTTTTTTTTTGTATGACAATAATAATACAAACTTTTATGCAAACAAAAAGGTTATTTTATTCGCTTTTTAAAAATTATGATCACATAAAATTACATCAAAATAAAATAGTAAATAAACCTAACAAAATCTTGATTTTTATGCTTCCGTCTCTCAGCACCAACAAGGGGTAGTATAAAAATACTCATCACAATAGAATAGTATATAAATTTGATTAAAATAAAAAAAACAAAACAAAACAAAAACAAAAACAAACAAACAAATCAATGCAGACTTGAAAAAATGATAATTTTACATCCAATTTAAATTGAGGTTTGAGTTTGAATTCCTGCTCCATTTTATTTTTTTATTTTAATTTTTTAACAATACTTGGAATTCCCTAGTTTTTAATACAAACGACTTTATTATTTTTATTTTTATGTTATGTTTCTGTTTTTAACGAAGAGCCCTCCCAAGTTTAAGGTGACATATTAGGTTTTTTTTTTTTTTTTTTTTAATTTAACGAAGAGCCCTCCCATGTTATGTTTCTTAAGCTGACATATTAAGTTTTCCTATTAAAAAAATAGACAAATTAGATTTTTAATCAAAATATTATATGAGTGCTACAGAATGTGGTGCAAAAACGTCAATATCAAGCATCAACTATGGTATTCTCTCTTATTTACCAAAAAAAAAAAACTATGATATTCTCTCTTATCCAAAAAAAAAAAAAAAAGTATCAACTGTGTAAAAATTTTCTCTTCCTTTCAAATTAGACTTATTTGTGGAAATAACGCAAAATACGTAAGATATTTTAAGGTGCGAAAGGCTACTATCGTTTCTCGCTAATTTTGGGAATTCAGAAAAAAAATATATATATATATATATATATATATCTCACCTCCAGCACGTGAAAAGAGAAAATGTTTTCCTTTAAAAAAAATAAAAATTAAATAGATATTTTTTTTAAAAAAAATTTAAAAATGGTTGGAGTAGAAATAAAGAGAAGTAAGGTGGGGAGAGGGAATTTGTTGGCCAAAAACTCTGCAAAACAGCACGTGTCCCCACCCACTCACGAGGAATTCGACCGTCCACTTCACCTTAGCCAGTAACACAGAAAGAGAAAATTCCCAAAAAAAACAAAAAACATAGAAAGAGAAAAACGACAAAGAACATAACATGTGGTCAGATATTAGAGTATTACAATGATAGAAAGAAGATACTCCTGACACACACACAAAAAAAAAAAAAAAAAAAGCAAAAAAAAAAAAGAGTGATCACTCACGGAGATTAAAAAGAAATAACCTTCAAAAACTCAAATGGTCCATCTTAGACATGTGATTGGGCAGTCCGCTTAAGTTAAAAAAATTGAGTTAGAGTTGAGTTGTATATTTGGTTATAAGTTTGACTGTTCATTTTATTCGTTTTAAAATTATATATATTTAAAAATATATATTTTATTTAAATTTATACATACATCGTTATAGACATTTTAAATTTGGATTTTTAAATTCTAGTTAAAACTGTAAATAATAATATTGAATTGACTTTGAAAAGATAACAAAAATTGAGTTGAGTTTTTCCAACTCTAATTGATAAATTAAACATAGGCTAAAACAAAACAATACATAGAATGCCTTGGGATGCTAAAGTGTAGTTTTGCAATTGAGATTTTTTAGTAGCCTACTGAATTTCTATCTTTCCAGGGGTAAAGATATACTTAATTGTTAAAGATTATAGACTAGACTTATCATGATTTTTAAACTTAAACTTATCTTTAATAGTTAATCTTGTCGACAATCTTTATCTTCAACTTGATTTTTTTTAGAAAGAAATGAAAGCACATGATATAAAACAGATACAATCACTAGTGGAAGATGATCCAATTATTAGTAGTTCGTTTGGTAAAACGGTTTGAGTTGAAATTTTTAAGTTTGAGTTGGTTGACTTTTTAAAAATTAGTTATAATTTTTGTTGACTTTTCAGAAAAAGATAAAAACTGAGATGAAAAAATACAGTTTAATTTAAGTTAAATGGGTATGCCAAACAAACTCTAGATTTTTTTTTTAATCTAAGAAACATGTTAAGTTAGATCAGGAACCGCAAAAGATAGCTTGAATTAATGAGTGAAAACAATCCTGAGAGCGGAATAAAAAATTAAGAAAATAAGAGTCTTGAAGAAAATATCGTCATCAATAGAATCTGGTTGGAAAAAAAAAAAAAAAAAAAAACCTAAGCAACATAAATAAATAAAAAAACTTATAGTTAGATGAAAAAACTTAAATCTTACACCTTATAATAATGTTATACATAAAATTATAATTAGATCAAACTTGCAATAAATATAGAGTAAACAGAGTTTTTTACTGAACACATTTTATTTGTTTGTTTATTTTGACTAAATTTACTATTATTATTGTTGTTTTGAAATCTAGATATTTTTTTATGTCCGATCAAAGGTAGGAGAGAGAAAGGTTTAATAAATATCATATGGCCAAAGTTGAGAGCCACAAAAAAAGAAGATGTGGGAATAACTGTCCACGTGTGATGCTCCCAACCACTAGAAACAATTGCGTGCTGTCTCGAGGCAGCCAATCTTCTCCCTCAAAAAATATCCCAAACAGTGTCTCTCTATCTCTCTCTCTCTCTCCTCTCAAAGTGGGTCCCTCACCAAACCTTGGACGATCACCACCCACCACCAGTCCCCCAATTCCAATAAAAATCTTCACGACACTGGCTCACAGTTCGCCACGTGTTCCCCCCAAACCCCCCTCGCCCAATCACCCCGCTCCTTTTGATCGACCCCAAAGTCTCCCTCCCCCCAGATATTTTTCTCTCCATTTTTCTCGAGAAAACAAAAAAAAAAAAAAAAAAATTCAAATTCTCTTTTTGTGGGTTGGTTTTGAGTTCGGTTTCTTAACAAATCACAGCCCAGAAGATTTCAGATCTTGTTTTGTTTGTGTTTTTCCTTCATTTTTCCTGATTGAGTAAGAAAACGACGATAAGATAACGATTTCGGTATTTTTCTTTCCTTCTCTCTTTTTCCTTTCCTTTATTTACTGTCGTTTGGGGTTCCTCGGAATTCTGAGGAGTTTTTTCTTTCTGGGTTTTTTTAATTTTTTAAATTTTTTTTTAGGTAGGCTGTTTGAGAATGGGTGAAGAAACGGCGGTGGTGGTGAGTAGCTCCGAGGAGAGTATGGAGGTAGGAAAAACAGAGAAACGACGACGTAGTGGTGATAGGCAGAGAAACGACGAAGAGAGAGAAGATGAGAAGGAGTTTGTTCCGAAGATGGTTCTTAGGGTTTTGTTGGTTGAAGACGACGATTCCACTCGTCAGATTGTCGCTGCCCTTCTCCGCAAATGCGGTTATACAGGTCATTTCTCGTTCCTTTCATCAATTTTTGGTGTCGTTTTTGTTTTTGTTTTTTTTGTTCTTTTTTTCTGTGTTTAATTTATATGAAGGCTTCATTTTCTTTACTGTTTGCTTGGATTTTGTTTTTCTTCTGTTTGTGGCATTTTTTTCTCTGTTCTTTTGGTTATTTGAGTTTCTGGGTCGTTTTTTTTTTTTTCTTTAATCTGATTTTAATCTTGTCTGTTTATTTAAACTGGTAGTGGATGGAAAATGGTAGACATCTTAATATTTTTAGGATATCTTTGTAACTGTTTAACTTGAGTTTTATTGTTCTGTCAGAAAAAAAAAAAAAGGCTTTAATTTTATTGTAATGTGAAGTTTAGGAGTGATTTAGTGATTTATGTTTACCTAATCTAGATCTAATTATTTGCATTCAAATGCAAAAACTGGATCTTTTCTTACGAGCTTGGAGTTCATTTCGAAATCTTTACTTAATAAACTGTTAATGAATATTGAAAATTTTCAACATTGTGAAGATCATTGGCTTTCTCTTGATAAATGATGGTTTGGAAATGAAAAGTTAATACTTTGTTTGCTCAACCAGTTTCTGCAGTAGCTGACGGATTAAAGGCGTGGGAGACTTTAAAGGACAAGGCTCGAAACATTGACCTCATTCTGACTGAAGTGGAGTTGCCGCTGATATCTGGATTTGCGCTTCTTTCTTTAGTCATGGAACATGAAGTTTGCAAACATATACCTGTCATAAGTACGTCACCTCGCAAACCTCTTCTTCTTCCTTGATGTTTAGGTGTTTAACAATGGACATGAACCTAAACGTGAAAGGTTTGATTTTTTGACAGTGATGTCCTCTCAAGATTCGATTAGCATGGTTTTCAAATGCATGTTAAAAGGAGCGGCCGACTATCTAATAAAGCCTCTTCGGACAAATGAGCTAAGGAACCTTTGGCAGCATGCGTGGAGAAGGCACACTGTATGAATTTTTTTCTTTCCGTTTGTCCTTTACTATTTTCGGATTTGTTCAGTTTTCGATATTTCTTTTCTTTGCCCATAAATGATATATTTTTCCTTCTCTGGGGGGTCTTGTTCTGTCAGTTGCTTCACAAACAGGTTCACTCAACTGCTCCACCATGGAGAGCGGAACCTGCTTATGAAAAGAATGCGGCAAGCAATCCTTCATGTGATTATGTGGCTTCTTCCCAGAACACTAAGGAATGCAGCGAGAAAGGGAGCGTTGCCCAAGTAAGTATATTCAGTTATCTATCATCTTGTCGTCCTTTCAAAAGATCAAACGCTTGATCTCTTTTTAAATCAATCAAACACAATTGTTGTGTAGATCTCGTTTTCTGAATTAATGTTGAGCATGTTCTTGTTCCCCTAATGTTTACATAGCGACTGCATGTTTTTCTGCCTGTTGTGCAGAGCTCTTGTACGACGCCTTACTTGGAAGCTGAGAGTGAGCAAGTCCAAAATATGCAGGAGGTTTCACAGCTAAAGTGCGGGATTGCTAATTTGAGTAAAAACAATGTGGGGAGGCACGGTGATTGTGCTAAATTGAATGAAGAATTGGTTATAGATGCCAGTGAGACAGGAGGTACGTCATATGTTCTTATTTCCCTCTATAAATTTATTTGGACATTTCTTCGCTTAGAATCTAATTAGCTATTTGTTGCAGGCAATTCAAACCTATTCAAACCAGAGGTTGTTTCCTGCAACAGAGCTTTTAAGTCGACTGTTTTGAGTTTGAAGGAAGACCACATTCGTATTAAGAGACTGAAGCGAGATGAAAGTGTCCAACTGGAAAGTTTTGAAGCTAATAATGCCGATGTTACTACTGAGAGTCAGAGCTGCTGTGATGAACTGGCTAATCCATCTTCTGGAGCTATTGACTTGATTGGCACGTTTGATGTTCGTCCGAGGTGTACTAGTGGTCCCTCCATTCTCGATGTTGATGGTGCAAACAACTCTATACATGCTTCGCAGTTGGAACTTTCTCTGAGAAGAATTTGTCCAAAGGGCTCAAAGGGCCAAGGTACTGGTGAAAGGCCTAAATTGAACCATTCTAATGCGTCTGCATTTTCATGGTGAGCTCTTTGTCACATTACAATACAATGTTGCTTACTTTCTCAATCAATCATGATGTTTAGACACATGCTTTATTCATCATTTTCCATGGATGAATCTCAGAATCTAACTATTATTGTTTGTTCAAGTCTTGTGTTTAGAAATGATTTCCCCACCTTTATCAACTTAGAGAGAATGAACCAAGATAGATACAATTTCACAATCCCGTGTTAAAGAAAGGAATATATATATATATATATATAGGAAGTGGTTGCCTGTTGTTCCATGCGGAATGACTGATGATCATTTCAAATTCCTATCTTGCAGGTACAATAACAGTTCTTCATTGCAATCACTTTTTGCCTCACTTCCCAGTGGACGTGCTGAATCAGAGGATGGTCCAAAGAAATCCGAAGAACCGTTGATCAATCAATCATCTGACAATTTCACCTGTTCTGCTCAACAGCATGATTCCACAACGACCAACTCTCGAGAAAATGCTTTGGTTGCAGGCCAATCTGCCCACCCTGAGGTATCCTTCCTTAGCCCCCAGCTTGGTTTGATTCCAGTAACGGGCGTAAATCATGACGATAAGTGTTCTGGATATGGTCAGTTTCTCCCATCCTTGTTCTATGTGCAATCAAGTTTGTCCCCTCTGTGGAGTGCTGTTCCCGAAAGCCAACGAGGAAAGTCCCCCTTTGTTGCGAATAATGCCTCGGATCATTCTGGCATTCACCACTCTGAAGAAGCTAGTAATAAGTCTATTGGCCAAACCAAGCAGGTGCAGAACAATATGGAACTTGAAGAGGATCTGAAACCAAGCTCTCTTACTGCTGATCCGAGCAATGGTGCCGCGGATCATGTTAATAGTTATGCACATGGCAGAAGCGACGAAAGTGCTATTACTGTTGAGGCAGATGAGAAGGATAGTTCTGCTCTGCAGAGCCTGAACGACAATGGTCATCTTGTTCAGGAGAGGTTTAGAGGGATGGATTCTGTCCGCATCAGCGAGAGGGAAGCTGCTCTAGCCAAGTTCCGAATGAAACGAAAAGATCGTTGCTTCGAGAAAAAGGTATCACCAATACTACTATCATCATCATCATCATCGGTTCTATTATCAATCTAACATTCATTTGTATCAAGTACTACTAGTATCAGTGTCTTTGGAATGGCTGTTCTTATAGTTTTCGGTCCTCTGGCATGTCCCATTACCAAATGAACAAACACAAAACCATGTGAAAAGGGTCTTTCTGAATCTTAAATATGCCGGCTCATTCTTTACGCAGGTCCGGTACCATAGCAGGAAAAGACTGGCAGAGCAAAGGCCGCGAGTGAAAGGACAGTTCGTGCGTCAAGTGCAAACGGACCACCCTCCAATTGCAAACGTTTTGTGAAAATCGTTACTTCCTCTTTGCTATAAGCGATAACAGCCTGTGTTCTAAAGGCTTTTGGTAACTAAGAGTAGGACGGTAGAGTGACTCAATTACTGCTGAAGATGGTTGCAGACTTTGCCGGTGTCTTCAGCAAAATGACTCAATTATTTTATTTTATTTTTTTCTTTGGGGCTTGGCAATGTAGTAGTAATTGTTCGAGTAAAATCATAAGTTAAATATGTTTTCCGTCGCACAGTAGATAACCCAAGGTAAGCTATTAGATTACTGCTTTGATTGTAAGATGAATGATGGTTTTGTACGCTTCAAATTTGTGGATACGAGAGTGAATATGATATCTTAGAAGCATATCAAGGTCTCCTTGCACAATATTGCTCAATTACTCTGTCGTTTAACTCTACACACACACACACACGTACGCTTTGCTATTTTACCAAATGATGTTTGTAACCTTCACCTTTTTGGTGGAATCATTATATCTGCAATCATAACTGATGAGTCGTGAAATTACTGTTAGATTATATCTGCAATTCCAACTGATATTTGAAACCTAGACTATCAAAAGGGGGAAATATGTTTGTAATGTTTGTTATTTTTGGTTTGGAAGATTTGGATTTTTTTTTTTTCCTTTTTTTCCCCAAAAAAAAAAAGCATCAATTTCGGGGGTATGGTTTGGTGTGATGGTACATAAAAATACGAAATTATGTTATAGTTAATTATTGAGCAAAAAAAAAAAACGATTAACTTAGTTTAATTCCAACGTGTGGTTAATTATTGAAATTGACACTGAAAAGAATCTTTAAAAAAGAAAAAAGCGATTAACTTATTTTAATTCCAACGCTTACTTAATTCTTGAAATTGACACTGAAATTATATCTACAAAACTGATAGGCTATCAAAATGTTAATGTGTTGGTTAATCAAATACTGTCAATTAATGATTAAGTATAATCAATTAATGATTTTTTTTTTCATTGACTATAATAAATTAATAAATGACTATCAGATCATAGATATTATCATATCAATCTATCACTAATTGATTATCAGGTCATTAACATCATTTTTTAAAAAAGTTATTTTCCTATTTTAATAAAAGTTGAGACATTTGTTTAAAAAATGCTTTAACAAATATCATATTTCCACATATTCCTAAAAATATACATATTTATTGCTGCATGGTATTGCAATCACATTTGTTATTTTCGAATAGTTACTAAAATGGATTGAAAGCATAATTGTTTTAGAAAATAAAAGTAAGATAACAAAATCTTTCATATAAGATCATACCTTTTATTTTTTTATTAGTTTTTTTTTTTTTTTTTTTCAAGGAACTTCTATGGTAGAAGTTCTCTTTTTTAAATATCGATTAAAATTGTTGTTTTCACAATTAGATTAATTTTTAGAAAAACTTACAGTCATAAATTAGACTGTTGCAAAATTAACCTAGCTAGTAGCTAATGCGATAATATAGTAAAAAAGAATCAATTCATCCTATTTAATTTCTCTTATTTTTCCTTAAAAAAAAATTCTCTAATTTATGGGCAATAGAAAACAATGGCACAAGCTCTTATATTTAAGTTGTCATTTCAAGTTTACAATAATAATAATAAAAACGAAATAGTTAAAAACTTAATTCAGTAAATAATTAAAACAACTGTTTTAATGGATAGTATAAAATAAAATATATACTATCATAAAAATCTGTTAAAAATAAGATACAAATTTATTTCTGAAAATTTAAAAGTCAATCCATGGACCCAAATCCATGAAAACAGCTGGGAATGAAACATCAAAACGGAAGAAGCAAAGTAAAAAAGTAGTTCTTTTATAAGGCCGAAAGAAAGGCCTCAGGAAATGCATGCAAATTGCCACGTGTGCTTTTTCAGCCGCCGAAACCGAAAGGAAATTAAATGAAAAACGCTTTTCACATGACACGTACGATTCAACAAGGCAATGACCCCACAAAAGCTTCTGACACTCTGAAACGTGTCCTATATCAGAGACACTTTGCTTTATTCGTCGGTTATCTAATTTTTTTTTAAACTAAAAAGAAATTCGAGAGGAATACGACAGAAATAACTGTTCCACAAAATGTATTTCTAAATAATTACTCTATATATCCTATATCTATCTATACAAAAAAAAATCATGTAATGAAGGGGATTCTTATTTATACGAATGATACTTCAAATTTGGAGTGAGCATGAAGAAATTAACGATATTTCTTTATCTTTTAAATTATTTTGTAGGATCGGTCGCTCAAGACCTTTGATCTTTATTCAAACTTGATGAAAAAAATAAACACTTTTTATGAACTCGTTGAGAATAATTATATCTCCTAAATATTAACTAAAAACTTTCACCATAAACTAATTAGAATGTTTATTAAAAATCTTATCACTTTAATCCTATCAAATTTACTAACAATAAAAATAATAAATGTATAATTTCTAGTACTTTCCATCAAATATTTAACTGATATAAAATAAATTTTCACATTTAAAAATCCGCTGAGTAATTGTCGGTTACGTAACTTATTTTGTAGTGTATCCACAGCCATTACTAATCGAAACTTATCCATTATCCACTACTTGTCGGCAAGTTCAAACAAACTTTTGCCTTTACTACTCTTTCTAAAACGTGCTTTTTAAAACTCATTCATCCTAATTAATAAAATTGTCATATGTTCAGTGATCTGATTTTTTAAGCGTGTCGTTTGAACCTTTATTAATATAGTGATGACGATTCAAAATTCAAATATTTAATAAAAAATAATAAGTGTTCTATTAATTCACTTAAGAGATGTTGACGGTCGATATTTTCTAAATAATTAATAAATTAATTGATTTTGTAGTAGTATTTTCAAAGTTTTCGTGGAATCATGTAATAAATTTTGGATTTCCGTACCAAAAGGAGTCGTTCATTTAAAGTTGGGAGACACGGCTAGATAACTTTAGTATTTTCTTATTATTAAGGTTTTTAATCATCACATGCTTAGAGTGGACTTTTGCCTTCATGTTTATGATCCGCCTTGGATTTGGGATCATGAGTGCACAGAACAATGAAAAGGGATTTATAAGAAACTTTTCGAAACAAGAGTTCAACTTAATTACTGAAAGGATGAATTCAACTTTTCGAAACTTTTCATGTTTAAAATAATGTTTGCGATGAGTTCTTGAATCTGATTTTCTTTATATATATATATATTTATATTTATATATATATATATAAAGGATTTATCATTATTTTTTTTAGAGAGAAAATGCAACATAGCATAATAGAATATATGATTTTAAAATTGTAGTAGAATTTAAAACATTATAACTAAATAACATAATTAGGATAATAGTAAAAGTAAAAACTCAAATATACCCTTGAGTGTCTCTCTTCTCTCCTGAAATCACGACAACGATATCGACGGCGCGGGGAACAGGACGGCGACATGAACCAGGATTGTGTTGGCGTCGCGATCTTCAGCATCGACGTTGCAACGGATCTCGCAGTGGCGATCGCAATCATGAAGAGGCCGTGACGAATCTTGCCGGGGAGATCGCCATCTCGAGGTCGTTGCTGTCGAAGTCCTCGCTGTTTTGTCTGTTTGATCATCGTCGCAGGAATTGCAAGGAAAATCGTGAGCCCTTGCTTCAATCGTGAGGAAAATTGCCGGAAATTGCGACCTTCCGCCGTGCAAGCCGTCCTCGTTTTGTCGAGACCGGATCTCCAGCCACCTCCCAGTGGTTTCTTTGATGGCCGCCGAATCTGTTGTCTTCTCCGGTAGCCATGGTTTTGTTTGGGTGAATTTATAAATTTTAATAAAATATGGGGTTATCATTAATTAATAACAATGTATGATTCTTTAAAAAGGAAAGAATCCATAAATCAATTTATTTTCAAATTAAGTATCGGTAGCACTCCCTTAAGTTAAATTTAAGTTATTTCCTTTTTTGTTTTCCTTTATATAGTGGAGAATATATAGAAATGCAGATTTACTATATTTACAAAGTAAAAAGTAGTAAAGAAATTTATTTTTACATAAATATATGTATTATATGAATGGTAAATCTTCATATTTACTAATAAATCGGTAACATTTTCTTTAGCAAGCTAAATTAAAGTTTTTTTTTTTTTTAGTGAGGAGAATAGAAAAGGCAAAAGTAAAAAACAGTAAATAAATTTCTTTCCACATAAATATATGTATTATATTAATAGTAAATCTTAATATTTACTAGGAAATTGGTAGCATTCTCTTTAGCAAGCTAAATTTAAGTTTTTTTTTTTTTCTATTGTGGAGAATAGAAAAGGTAGATTTACTATTTACAAAGTTAAAAACAGTAAATAAATTTATTTTCACAGAAATATATGTATTATATGAATAGTAAACTAAATCTTAAAAGTTATTAATAAATCTTAGAATTTACCAATATCTACATCGTTTTAAAATTGTCAATTCATCAAGTAAATCAAATATTAATTAATAAATCTTATTATTTACTAACAAATCTTGATATTTACTAATAAGTATAGTATTTATCAGTATTTATGTAATTTTAAAAGTTATCAATTTATTAGTAAATATTTTTTATTTACTAGTAAATCTTAATATTTATCAATATTTTCATCATTTTAAAATTATAAATTTATCAAGTAAATTAAATATTAATTAGTAATATTTTTTTGTGAATATTAATTAGAAAATCTTGATATTGATTAGTTAATTTAGTATTTACATTATTTTAAAATTTATCAATTAATCAAGTAAATCAAAATATTTACTATTAAATCTTAATATTTTTAATAAATATATTCATACTTAACTAGTAAAACTTTTCTAGATAAATTCTTGGATTTACTCGTAAATCCTTAGATTTACCAAATATTTTTAATAAATATATTAATACTTAACTAATAAAACTTTTCTTTGGTAAATATTTAGATTTACTGGTAAATCATTTAGATTTACCAGTATAAATCAAAATATTTACTTCATTTTCAGTTTCTTCATAAAATAAAAATAATATTTTCTAGTAAATCTAATTATTTATCTTTTTTGTAAGGGACAAAAACCCTAACCGTAACCCCAACCCAAACCTAGCCCGTCGACCAACCTCACCGCCCCATCACCCACCCTCGCCGCCTGACAGAGCAACACCTACGATAGAGCCGCCCACCCCCAGCCCTCAGTGAAGAACCTGCAAAACAAAACACAAAAGCATCTCGCAACCACAAAGATAACAAAAAATGATCTCACAACTCCCCGGAGAATGGAGAATGGAGAATGGAGAAAGAGAGAGCCGTCACTCGTCATCTCGACACCTTCACAGCTCGTGCCGGATCTCGACCTCGCCGGAAACGGAAAGACTCGTAAGAGATTACGATTACAATTTCACTGCGATTCTGACGATTAATTTTGCCATGATTCATGGCCAGCGATCCCGCAGGGGAGGGAGGAGGTCGCTTCTCGTCACTCGGGAAACTCCGGTGATTGCGACGTTGCAACAATTTCACGACAGTTTCCGGTCATCGAGGAGAGAGAAAGAGACAGAGGAGGGAGAGAGATAAAAGGAGAGCAAGAGAGAGGGGAAATAGAGAAAGAAGTGAGAGAGACCCAGAGGAGAGAGAGAGAGAAAGAGAGAGAATGAGAGAGTAAACATTAGGGATAAAAAAGAAATTTAATATCGTTAAAAATGAGAATATGCTATAATTTAACAAAAATTCTAAAATATGCTATATATTTAAAATAGGTAACACGATTATGCTATTTAGTATGATCTCTCTTTTTTTTTTTTTTTTTTGTTATAATTATTGAGAAAAATAATTGCATAAATTTTTTTTTTTTTTTTTTTTCGTGATTATGAAAGGGTTGAAGTTATTGACGAATTGGATACCAGATAGAGTCCAAAGTGAGTGAAGTGGAGCCTTCAGTTTCAGCCTACGGAAAAACAAACAAAAAGAGAAAAGGGCATCTTTTAAAGATTTACTTTAGATATATATTTGAAAACTTTGGAAGTCATTTTTTGAGGAATGCTTAACCCCAAAGCAATAATATATAATTGACACCAGTACTGATCAAAAGTAGAATTCAAGAAGCCAGAAAAGCCAAATGCTTTCATTATCATAGACCAAAAATAATAATACTTCAATCCAATCTATATATATATCATTTCTTTTAATTATGTCCTCTAAATATTGTTTGTTCTTTAATTATGCAGTTCAATTCTGTGCGTACCCTAGCTAAAAATGAAACTACAGTTTTAATTTACCAGGATAGGGGTGCATAAAAAATCTGTCAAACTATTTCAATCAGTTATTTTTATGTCATGTCATTAATCGATCAAATTTCTTGTCCTGTCTTACTTAATAGAAGGTTTTGGTTTAGATTTTTCCCAAATCGTCATTTTATAAAATTGAACCGCACGTCCGTTCAACTTAAATAGCTGGTCCTACCATGCATTATTTTTTTTCATGTTAAATATAAGTGGTTGTTTGATATTTGATGACCTTTTAACATAGAAAGTTAGTTAACTATATTTAAAACAAAATTACATGCTACAAAATTAACTCTTAACAATTTTCATTTATAAAAAGTTTATAGCTTTTTTCATGTATATATATTTTTTCTAAAACAAAGTCCAATAAATCTAAACCGTCGCCTTCAAACTATCTTAATCTTTGATCTTAGTTTGAGTTTTACTTGAATTTTTACAAAACCAAACCATCTCATTCACAGACCGTTAAACCGTCTGTATGTATACCCCTAATCCAAGGGTATCAATCTCTTGATGCCACAAAAGTTTTGACTAATACTATATGTCACAATTTACAATTGTAAGTACTGTATATAAATAAATATCTTAACCTATCATAGAACTTCAATCTCGAGTAAGATTCGAGCTCTAAATTAATCTAATCAAATAACAAATTCTATGTCAGAGAAAAATTTAAAAATAAAAAAAGAAGAGAACTAGTTTTTATTTATTATTCTCGTCACGTGAATTTTAAAGTCTCTTATACTTTATTTTCTGAACTTTAAAAATTCTTACTTTACCTCTTAAATTTTGTATTTAATTCCAATTTACCTCTTCTATCATAATTAAAAACATATGAAAATGAACGAGATAAGTGCAGTCATATTATTATTATAATTTTTTTGTTTTTAGTAAAAATCCTAACAGATTACGTTTATTAAGCCTAAGGGTTCGTTTGGTGTTTGAGTTGAGTTTGAGATGAGATGAAATTTTTAAGTTTGAGTTAGTTGACTTTTTAAAAATTAGTTATAAATTTTGTTAACTTTTCAGAAAAAGACAAAAATTGAGATGAAAAAGTATAGTTTAATTTGAGTTAAACTTTGTTACCAAATGTAGGTTAATTTTTTTAAAAAAATCTATTTTTAACTGAAATTTAGATAGAAAAGATAAAATAAGATTAAGGGGGTGTTTGACTCGTTAGTTTAACTCAAATTAAACTGTACTTTTTCATCTTAATTTTTATCTTTTTCTGAAAAGTCAACAAAATTTATAACTAATTTTTAAAAAGTCAACCAATTCAAACTTAAAAATTTCAACTCAAACCGTTTTACTAAATGCACCATAAATTTAAAATTTATTAAATAATTGAAAGTTTTTAAAATTTATAGAAAAAAAAAACCCTTAAAATTTAGATGAAAATAATCCACATTCATATCTTTTGGTGATAGAAGAGAACACGACTTTAGCATTAAAGTAAGCCAACTGAGCCTCTTTTTCCATCCTTTTCTGCTCCATTTGTCCCATTAGATTCTTCCTTCTTCTTCTACCTCTCAAACTTTTTCCTCACTCCTCACCCCCACTCACCACCACCACCACCACCCCCTACTTTACTATCTTTTCCACTTTTACCCTTATTCCTTTTTCCTCCCAAACTCACACACATATATATATACATATATCCTCTTTCCATGGCAGAGGATCAACACCACTCCCCATCACACTCACCCCACCACCACCTTGGCAAAATGGACAAAGCCCAAACCGGCGACGCCCGCCGCGCCGTCTGCACGTGCCTGGTCGTCTTCCTCCTCCTCGCCGGCGTCACCGTCCTCGTCCTCTGGCTCGTCTACCGCCCCCACAAGCCGCGGTTCACAGTCGTCGGAGCCGCCGTGTACAACTTCAACGTCTCGCCGTCGCTGCCGCCGCTCGTCTCGGCCACCGTGCAGTTCACCGTGGTGACGCGCAACCCCAACCGGCGGGTGACCATCTACTACGACCGGCTTGCCGCATTTCTGGCGTACCGGAACCAGGCGATAACGCCGCAGGTGATGCTGCCGCCGCTGGTCCACGGGCGGCGGAGTACGGTGGCGATGTCGCCGGTGCTCGGAGGAGGGCAGCCGGTGCCGGTGTCGGTGGAGGTGGTGAACGGGCTGGCGGTGGACGAGGCGTACGGCGTGGTGGGGCTGAGGCTGGTGCTGCTGGGGCGGCTGAGATGGAAGGCAGGGGTGGTGAAGACAGGGCATTATGGTGTGTATGTGAAGTGTGATGTTGTGGTGGGCTTGAAGAAAGGTGTTGTCGGTCAAGTCCCGTTGCTTGGATCTCCTGGCTGTGAAGTTGATATTTGAGAATTTGTTTAATTAGGTGCGACTTACAAGTTTTTTTTTTTTTTTTTTTAGATTTTTGTTAATAAGTATTTATGTTCTTTTGTTTTGGTTATATATATGTGTGTGTGTGTGTGTGTGTGTGTTTAACTGCTTGATGTTTAATATGTAAAATTGATCAAGTGGTAGAGAATATATATAGTAAGTTTAGAGTTGAGAATCTTAGGTCAATTATTGTGCTAAGGTCAAGAAGAGCTTAGCTGAACAAAGATAACATGAAGACTTGTATTTTTTTTTCTTCTTCCTCCTCCTCTATGATCAGAACTGCCGTTTTCTTTAAAGCTTTTTTTTTTTTTTTTTTTTTTTATTTGGGTGGTTTTTGAACTTATTTAGGGTCCGGGAAAGTTTTGAAGATAGTGTTTTTGGAGATATTTGAATTGAAGTTTTGAAAATGGGTATATTGGTTGAATAGTAATTGTTTGAAATAACCAAATAGTAATTTTTTGAAATAAAAAGGAGGTAAAAATTTAAAATATTTTTGGAAAAAAAATCAATAATTGAGGTAAAAAGACAAATATATACATATATAGAATCAGAGGTCCACACCGTTATGGTATTTGGGATAAACTTTAGATTGTTGACACTGAGGCCCTAAAGTTGAGATAGATACGAGACACATGGCCATTGCATGCGACCAATAAGACACGGTTCTTATCCATTATTAGAGAATTTTTTTGCAAAATTTAATTAGTCCGATTCACAGCTTGGTTTAGCAGTAGTATTAGCTTTTAATAATATTAGTGCTCGCACTGTCTTGAAAATAAACAAATTTATAAGACTGATCTGATTTCACTAATATTCAGTCTAACTTAAGCCAGTGATGAGTTTTAAAATAGTGAAGAACTTGTAAATTCCATCTGTATTATAAGTGATTATTATCAATTGTAGGAAATTAAGATGCCGGTGGTGGTGGTGGTGGTCAATGGTCATTAATGATATTAGTGATTCACTATTGACAGTGGGAACCGCATTGAATTCGGAGACACAGAGAGTTAGGATCCAGGGGGATTTAAGTCCCCCTCAATTTTTGCTCTTTTTTTTTTTTTTTTTAATACCATATAATTTTGAATAAATTTTTCAATAAGCTCTCTCTAAAAAGAAAAATTTTTATCATAGTAATCCATAATTACTCATTTTATAGTTATTAATCCCATGATAAAGTGTTCTGGTTTTGTCACTGATTGAATTAATTGAGGTAAACGTTTGTGATTATATCCACGACGATGTCAACATGCATCACTAATGGCGGAATCTCATTATTAGTACTGGTGACGAAGTATATCTTAGGTTCCGTTTGGTTGTGGTTGGAGAGAAGGAGAAAGAAGAAGAACGAAGAGAGTTAATTTGATAAATTAAAGAGATTAAAAGAATGTAAAGTTGAAATGGTTAATGACAAGTATTTGTCTAATCAATATATAGTCTATCTATAAAATTCGTCAAGAAGTACTTTTTTTTTTTTTTTTTATGTCAAATAACTTTTTAATAGGATGCAATTTAGTTGACTTGAAGGGGATGCTTGCTCCCTCTACCTTCATCTCTCCCTCTTCTGCCTTTCAATCAAACACTAGACGAGTCATCTGTTTGGGGGCAACCATTCAATTCTATTCGAGTAATTCCATTTCAACTTAACATTTGAATTGGTGTTTGGCTTGTGAAATTTAAATGGACAATTGAAATGGGGTCATTCGAAAATTAAACATGAATGGCAAAACGCAACTCCCTAACATTTGAGTCATTCCAATCCGATATGTACAGTAAAAAGTGAAAAAAAAAAAATCAAAATCATTCATTCAGCCATTTCCTATTCTAATTCCAAATGCATATTCAAATATTTATATATAATTGTTAAAATGATAGTTCAAATGATTATGTCTAAATTTTTCTATTTAAATATTTTCATCCCAAATATTTCTATTCAGATGCTTCCCTAAACGGACTCTAGGTCTCTCTTTTTACTTTTGTCCCTTTCATCATTCTCCTTTCTTCCATCTCTCCTTCCAACCAAACACATCATAGTTTAGTGCCTTTGTTATTAGGGACGATAATTGACACGTTGTGACATTCAAAATTGAAGGAAAAAAAAAGTTATTAAAAAAAAAAAAAAAAAAGAGAGAGAGCAACAAATACGTCATACTTTAGTTATGAATACTTTCATATTTTATATTTATTAGCATGGAAGTGTTATATCCAAAAGGGTGCCTCGTATTTTTAACTTCTTATGCTACACTTGAAAAGTAGGCCAGTATATTATAGTATACAGAATTTTAATTTTGAGGAATCATTTGAGTTTCCTGTATTTTAGACTGCAGAGCTTGGAACTTGGAAGTGCCTTGTTTCTTAATGATCTGATCAATTTAAGCGTGTCGCATAAGATTTAAAAAAAAAAAAAGGGGT
The DNA here is from genome assembly GCA_038430175.1 of Ficus hirta. Classification (NCBI taxonomy): domain Eukaryota; kingdom Viridiplantae; phylum Streptophyta; class Magnoliopsida; order Rosales; family Moraceae; genus Ficus; species Ficus hirta. Next base: position 13,674,655 of record CM076588.1, read on the forward strand.
TTTGGTTTCTGTCCACAAGCTCAAAAAATAAAGGGGGAATCCCAATTATGGGCATCGCATATATCTCTCATGCAATCAATGCAAGGGATTCTTAATATCTATGGTGGATGTATATAATAAGGAATCAGATTCATTTCTCAAAATATAGATAAGAAATCAACTCATGGGAGAATCTGCCTTTTTACAATAAAAAAAAATTAGTTTTGGGCAATCAAGTAAGAATCGTGTAAATCAACGGTTTTGAGAGCCTAAACAATAATCGAACAAGCTTAGAGGCAAAGTTTTAGGCCCTTTTTTTTTTTTTTTTTTTTTCCCCACAAGTAAGAACACAAACAATCCTACAAAACAATTTGACTATAAGGACTTTTAGAAGAAGGAATTTAGTGGATCCTATTAAGAAGAAGGAATTTAGTGGATCCTATTAACTTATAACTTTCAGATAATTGATGACAGAAAGAAAAATTATAATGTTTAGAAGTGACTCAAAGTTTTGGATATCTTGCATGTAAATGACGAGGTGGGGCTACAAATATTTTTTATTTCTTATTTTTATTGAAGGCTATGCAAATAAAGAGAATGAGAAAACAGAAAAGAGAGAGGACAGAGAATTGCTTTTCATTCAAAAACTTCCTTTTTTTTTTTTTTTTTTAAATGTGATAGGGGCAAACTCCTTGGAGGTTAACTTTTCAGTTGAACAATATACACGTACACATATCAATAGCAACGGGATGGGACGAGATAGGGAGTGCTTTTTCCGTCCCGTCCTACTAATCTTCGGAGATAAGATTTTATTCCTCTCCCCCGACTTTTATCCCGGTGGATTGCCATCCCCACGTACACACACGATTGCACAATTAATTGCCACGATGATGTTAATAGCACTGATGAGAAATAATTATGTATGTACATGAGGTGATGATCTCAACATCTTACAAATCTTATTAAGCATTTAAATTATCCTCAAAGAGTTATACCATTAAAAACTGTCGAAATTTTATAGATTTAAAAGCATTACTTTATTATTTTGTATAGACACTCTTTGGAATTCTTGAATTTAGCAATTTAGTCCATAAACTTATGTTCTTGGCAATCAACCTCCTATATTTTTACTTTTTGACAATTCAATCCTTTTTTTTCTCACATCTGTTAAAATATCGGTAATTTTTACATTTGAATTGCATTGATAGCCTAAAAAGGGCGTTGTTGGTCATTTTTACTTAATTTTATTTTTACTTAATTTAAAGGTAAATTATATATTTAGTCCTTAAATTTTTAATCTTGTACAACATTGGTCTCTGATCTTTTTTTTTTTTTTTTCCATAGTTGAAATGTTCCTAAACTATTAAAATATTATACCAATAGTCACTTTTATTAATTTTTTGATGGAATCCAAATTTTAATACAAATTCCTAACCTAACAATTTAATACAATGTTAAAAGTTCAGAAATCAACCTAATAATTTACCCTAATTTTAATACAAATTTCTTATAAATTTTATGTTCATATTTGAGTTATAATAGAATTAGATTTAAGTTTTTAAATGAGAAATCACTTTTCCACTATTCTAAATGAATCAAATGAGAAATCTCTTTTCTGAAAAAGTGAATTAGGTTGAAATTTGAGTTATAATTGAATTAGATTCAACTAACGAAAGTTTATACAAGATATCGAGATCAAATATAATCTCCCTAAAACGACAAAACGACAACATTAAAAATCGCAATATAAAGTTTGTCCCGAACGACAAACAACTTCAGGTTCAAACTTCAAGCATGGTAATAGGCCCAGGCTTCTTTAGAAACCACATAAGGGCGGATTCGTTAAAAGAATGTAATGAGATATGTGATAGGATTGAAATTGTAGTAAATAAGTTTATCACCCAAAAAAAAAAAAAACATTTTTTAAAAAACTAAAGACACTAAATAGCATGATTTTAAAATATTTAAAATATTTCAACTCAGTTTTTGTTTTTTTCCCAAAAAGTTTTTGTCTTTTCCCAAAAAGTTTTTTGTCTTTTCTGAAAATTCAAAAAAATTTACTATTGAAACTTAAAAATTTCAACTCAAACTAACTAACCAAACTCCCCCTAAATTAAATTTGTTATTTACTCTAAATATGTTTTAAATCTATTATTTACTTTAATTACGGATTATACTTCTTTCTTTCTTTATTTACTTTTTACTGTTTACTTGTTAAATGGTGTAATGAGAAATAATCTAATTCCCTTTTTAATATTTTCTAAATTTAGCAACAGTGATCTCATCGATATAATTACTAAAATATTTTTTTTCTACAATCAAACAATCATTGGCACATAAGGATTTATTAAGAATATAGGTAAAATTGGCATTCATTTCTTTTGTAAGAATCAATACTAAAAGAGATGTAAGGATTGACGTTCTTTTTTCTCATTTCCAATATTGTATGGGGCTTACTAATACTCATTTCCTATTTTGTAAGTAAACACATGATTTAATAAAAAAGTGAATAACTCTTATTTTCCCTTTTCTTTTCATACAAAGTAAACGCACTCTAAGAGTGTGTTTGGCATGAAAAAAAAGTGAAAGAAAGGATAAAGATAAAGGGGTTAATGGAAGGATTTTGGAATTTATAATTGTATGGTAGGAGAGTGATTAGTATACAACAGTGCATTTTGTATGATGCTTATTATTGAATAAATGCTAAAATATTTGAGTTTTAATTAAACATTTTCATGATTTTTATTCAAAATATTTTAATTGAAAAATGTCTAGTTTTAGTTTAATTATTTATAGTTTTAAAAGAAGTGTAAAAATAATAAACAAAAAACTATATAATTGAGCCATAGAAACCATTAATTCATTGTAATCAAACTGAGTTGAACCAAATCAACTGTCCAGCCAATTCACATATGCTACACACTCAACCGTACAATTAGTAGACCTCATCACATTACTAGCTCATCAAGACATCAAGTGCGCCGCCAGCACATGCAACCCTAGCTAATCAGAGCACGAGTTTCGTATGATTTCCATGCACCAATCAGAAACCTAGCAGGTGTGGATCCGAGTTGTCCCCATAATGTCTCCAACGACAGCAGCATCCGCCCACTTTGTGTGCACCATGTGGTCCTCTAATCCGCAACAACTAATCCGCTCATGCCATTTGGCATTACGTGCACAACAACCCCTCCTCTCTCTCGGAATTCTCCTCCGTAGCAGCTTCCAAATTTTAAAATGTTGTGAAATATAGATAAAGAATTGAAGAGCAATTTTAAAATGCTTCACTGAAATATTTTTATATTGGGACACTTGAGTTCAAAAGAATAGAGAATGGGTCTATTTGTAATGGGCGGAAAACCTATGCTCTTACTTTCCACTGATGTGGGACGAGACTAATGCGAAAACAATTCTATTAGATATGAACAATGCCTTCAAATGCACTCACATACATCAAACTTGATCTCTATCACTAATTACTCAGTCATGAAATGATATCTATCAATCTTCTCAATAAGCAAATTCATTAAACAATTATACACAGTAATTTCCTACACACGTCCTCATAATATGACAGCCTAGACATGTCATTAACTAAGTCACTCACTACTTTGATCCTGATTAAGAACTAACTCAACATCTAATTAAACTGATAGCAAACACTAACTAGAGTGTCTATCTCCTCAACATTTGATTGCTTTGCCAACTTGCATAACAAATCATGATATGTATTGAGGATCAATTTAAGTGCAAATTTGTTTTTTTTTTTTTCCCTCTATTTTGTAAATTAATATCATGTTTGTTTTAGTATGATAATCTGTGAAAGTTTTGATAAATTATGTGATACCGTTCATGTGGGACTTGGTAAGGGTATTCTAGAATTGTAAGGTTTAAGGACGTTATTGGATCACTCCCATGCAGCCAATGTACAAGCAAATCACTTCAATGGTCATCATTATGATAGATATGTATTTAGAAGTGTTTTAAGTTTTATGAGATCAATTTTGCAAGTCCAAGGCCATTTCAGCATATAGATTAACAGTACCATATCATGATGAATTTCTTCTCATTTATCATGCGGATGAACTCTTAAATTTTCAAATTTATGCCTAGTTTTTGGTTTTGGCCTTTAATTTTGATATCAACTTTTAATCGTTCCCACCGGGTAAGAGGACGAAAAAATGGGAAAAAAAGAAAATGACAAAAAAATAATAAAAATATACTGCTCATTCTTTTCCAATAGAGAAACAGACAACAGTCACATTTATGCATTGCTGGAAAATGCGTCACATTTAATAACCAATCAATTAACTATTAATAAGGCCGAAAATATTATGACACAGTTGACTAACTAAGCTTAAACAAAACAGAAGGTATATTGATAATTCTTATTTTACTTTTTTCACTCTTTTTTTATAAATTATTTATCATTATATTATCCATCGATAAAATTACTTATAAGTACAACAATGATTACAAAAACTACTCGTTACACCTACCCTTTCAAAAAAAATAATAAAAAAAGGTGCGCTATTTATTTCAGTTTTTACTTTTAAAAAAAAAAATCTTGCTCCCTAATTGTTCAGAAGATTACAAGATGGGCATGAATAGTGATTTTTTTCCCCCTTGACAATTTTTAATTGTATTCTCTATATGAATTGTTTTCTTTTTTATTGTTCTTATTCTGGAGTGAATTCTTTCTATCTTTCTTTTTTCTTTTTTCTTTTTTTTTTTTTGAGTTTGTTTACTATTTTTTCATGAACTTTTTCTTATTTTTGGAATTCGTTTAATATGTTTTGATCTTTTTTTAGTAGAATACAACAATATTTACCTTTTTTGTTAGGTATGTGTCGCTTTTTCATGTTGTTAATCATCGAGCCGTTGTTGGTTTTTTTTTTTTTTTTTTGATAAATGCTATAGTTGTTTTATGTTTGTAGTTTTGTTCCAATATATCTTTGTCAATATTCATGCTGCTTTATATATATATATATATATATATAGTATATGTCCTTGCCGTAATTTTTGCAAGGGAATACAAAAAAAAAAAAAACAAACAAACAAACAAAAAACAAAACAAAACAAAAGATGATGGACAACAACGTGGGATATTTGAAAAGAGAGAGAGAGAGAGAGAGAGAGAGAGAGAGAGAGAAATAACGTCGGATTTGATTAGTGAATGAGAAAATGTTGGAGAAAAAAAACGAAGCATTGGTTGTGGTTTGGTGGGTGAAAAAAGGATTAATATTTAAAATTTGATTCTAGGGGTTTTTTGGAATAAAAAAGGAGTGTAATAAGTAATAATTAAAATTTTATAAATATATATGTAGCAATTTGTATCCAATGAATAATAATATTAATTTTTTGATGGAAATTGATATGTGATTTGTATATGAGTTATTAATTCATGACATAAATAATCATTTTTATTTTTATTAATTAACAATCTATAAGTATTATTTTCATTAAAAAATTAATATTTTTTATCAATGGGGTGTGAATCACTACAGATTTATAAATTTAAGATATAAATTATTAAAATTAAAAATTTTAAATGTAAATTATAACTCTATAATAAATTTATGATGCAATTTGTCACCTTCATTTGGAATTTTTGCCCAACTCCTTTTCAATTCTTTCTTTTTTCTTGAGAAGTGTTGGGTTACGACTCAGACCTCAAGACTCAGAAAATACCCAATTTATATGTTTAATATTTGAGAATGAAGTCATTTGACAGCTCTACTACAACTACCGTCCAAAGGTTAGATTTGACTATGTCTTTAGAGTTGGGTTAGACTAAGGCCCCGTTTGGTTGCACTGAAAGAATGGCAATGGTAACGGGAATGGAATGGAATAGGAATGTAATAGAAAGGAAAAATTATTCTTTTGTTTGTTTGGAGTCATGGAATGACTATGAATTGAATGATAATTATTTGTATCTTGACAAAAATACCCTTAATTTTTAAATACTTATTTAATAAATTAAAAAAAAATAAGGGGAAAAACAACCTGCTGAGATTTACTTTAAACAAGGATAAGAATTAACATGATGTGTAACCAATTTTTTTTTTCTATTTTTTTTTCTCTCATGAATGTCCTCAGATGTTTAACTTTTTTTCTAATTCTATTTCATGATTAACCAAAGTCTTTTTAAAACATATTTATGAATAACCATGAACAACTTCATATATGAAAATGGCCGAAGTTTACCCCAAATCTGCTTCCCAAAAAAAAAAAAAAAAAAAAAGCCAAATATGAAAAAATATATATATATATATATCTAAAACCAATTACGAACCAGAAAACCATCAGAGCAACCTCAGATCTACAATCCTTAACATTCCTATTGAAGAAAGAAACCCAGATCTGAAAGAGAAAACCCATTAGTTTCAGTTGAAGGGGTGGAGCGCCGGCGTCGGTGGTAGCATGGTTGTGGTGGAGCGGCAACAATGGAGTTTGGAGCTGCGATTTTATTTTACTGTTTTTCTTCACTCAATCATGTAAAGCGAAGGGAAATTGAAATTAAAACATTCCGGTGATGACCGGCGATGAAGACTGAAGGAGATTGATGCAAGCTCCGGAGGTGGAGTTTCGACGTCGACTTTTGTTGGATCCCGTATGGCAAAGGAGGCCTTCTTGGCTTTTTGATTTGGGTGCACTGTCATTAGAAGATGCATAGGGGTAGTATGGGAAAAAAATTTCCATAAACTTCAGAATGACAATTCCACTCTACCTTTGGATGAATGGCCTTTCCACCAAAATGGGGGAATTGGCTTTCCGTCGGAATGGGGAAAGGCCATTCTGGTCCGAATTTCCCAACCAAACAAAGAGATTTGGGCGTTGACAGGGGAATTGTCTTTCCTTTCCTTTCCATTACCCCCAACCAAACGGGGCCTTTGAGCTTTGAAGATCCGGTGCAACTGAGGATTATTTATAGGCCGCTCAACTCACCCATCTGTACACTATTTAAAAAAAAAAAAAAAAATCCGAATCTCTCTCTCTCTCTCTCGATAGCACCACAAAATAGGAAAATTACTTGTGGGAAAACAGAAGTAGAGATCAGCATATAAGGCAGAGAATAAGTACTTTGTTGTTCCTGCTGACATCGAGTTCTTAAAAGGTAAATTTCTTTGTTGTTACTCTAATCATTGACTCGATCTTTTTCCTAAAAGCCATGAATTTTCCTAAATTTTGTGCCATGTTTTTATCTCCTTATTTCTGGGTCTTTCCTTTTAATTCTCAAGTTTCCCAGGTCAGATCTATTTTTTTCCGTGATGGTTTCCAAACTCAGAGTGCTATGCATTCATTTATTCTGTTCTATTTGTTATCTATGTGATGTGTGTGTGTGTGTGTGTGTATATATATAAAACATTTCAGATGGAAGTGCCAAATTCTCCACATGGGCAGATTATTGAGATCAGAGGGGATGTCTCTTATGAAGAAGGGAGTAGTGGAGGAGGGACTCTTAAAATTTGTGGAGAAGCTCCGTGTGGACTGTCAGATTCTGAATCCAACTCCAAAGATGCAAAAGAGCGATCGGTTTCGATGCGCAAGCTCTTGATCGCGGTGGTGCTTTGCCTTGTGTTCATGAGTGTTGAAGTAGTTGGTGGCATCAAGGCCAATAGTCTAGCAATCTTAACAGATGCAGCCCATTTGCTATCGGATGTTGCAGCTTTCGCCATCTCACTGTTCTCCTTGTGGGCTGCTGGCTGGGACGCCACTCCTCGCCAGTCTTACGGGTTCTTTAGGGTTGAAATTCTCGGCGCACTCATCTCCATCCAGCTCATATGGCTGCTTGCCGGGATATTGGTTTATGAAGCCATTTTGAGGCTCATTTACGAGAATGGTGAAGTGAATGGCTTCTTGATGTTCATAGTTGCTGCATTTGGACTGGTTGTGAACATCGTTATGGCGGTGTTGCTGGGCCATGATCATGGCCACGGACACGGCGAACATGATCATAGTGTTGGTCATAGTCACGGATTGACAGTATCGTCTCATCCCCACCACCATCATCATCGTCAAGACGAACGCTCAAAACACGAGCCTGATGATCATGCTCATGGTGGTCATTCAGAGCATGATCATTGTGAAGAATATCATGGTGAGCCATTGTTGGACAAACCCGAAGATCAACACAAGCCTAAGCGGAGGAACATAAATGTCCAAGGAGCTTATCTTCATGTACTAGGGGATTCGATCCAGAGCATCGGCGTAATGATCGGCGGGGGAATCATATGGTATAAGCCCCAGTGGAAGATAGTTGACTTGATATGCACGCTTGTTTTTTCAGTCATAGTTTTGGGGACAACAATCAAAATGCTGAGAAGCATACTAGAAGTCCTGATGGAGAGCACGCCTAGGGAGATCGACGCCACGAAACTCGAACGAGGGCTGTTGGAGATGGAACAAGTTGTGGCGATTCATGAGCTGCACATATGGGCCATAACAGTGGGGAAGATCCTGCTTGCTTGCCATGTCAAGATCAGACCAGAAGCTAATGCAGACGTGGTGCTGGACAATGTGATAAACTATATCAGAAGGGAGTATAACATCAGTCATGTCACTATACAAATTGAGCGTTAGAGGGCTCTCTTCTGATTATAGTTCTAGGTGTCACAATTTGATGTGTTTTAAGTCTAATTATTCACCGCATTTTGTACTTTCTGTTAGAATATAAAACTATTATTAGATCACTTTCTAATGGCTTAAGTTTTTGGGATTGATTGATTAGTTAACTTGATATCAAAACGGGAGATACTAAATTCAAACCCTTGCAGTTACACTTTTTAGTCCCTTTATTATTATTCGAGTATTGGGCTTTTAATATGTTCCAGGTTTCTTAAATATTTGCTTCATGTGAGAGGAGGGGTGTTAGAATATAAAATTATTATTGACTCACCTCCTAGTAACTTAAGTTTTTTGGATTGATTGGTAAACTAACAAAATCTCTAAGCAAGGGAATGCATATTTCGAGCCAACTAGTAGATAAGCTGAACATAGAAACACAATACCAATCTTAGGTTAAAAATCACACACAAGACCTTACTGATATAATACATGCATTTCGAACAACAGATCACATAGAAATCATATCATATCAAACAATACACAAATTAATACGACAGATTATGAGAGAAATCTACCGACTAAAAAATGCACAATGTCAACCAGATAATTTTTTCCCTCTTAAGTCCCACTTTATTTTTGGTGCCAAATTGGATCGAAAAAAATGGATAAATCAGAATATGGATCGGACATACTAGGCTTTATGGGCACCTAATTTGAAACAAAACATCTTAACTTTCGACAATGAGACTTAAGATTCTAAATCCATTTTCTTGCCCGACTCGACTAGTCACATCAGGATAATGTAAAGGGCTTCAATAGTTGGCCCAAAGATAGTTACTAACTTCAAATTCCTAAATGGGCCAAAGGAAGGCCTAGTCATGCATAATTAGGTTGTATATCACAAAAAAGAATGATGGATTGATTTTTATCATAACTTAAAAAGTTTTTGTAAAAAAATATCAATTCGATGATGTCATAATTAATTAAAATTTATTTTAAAATTTTAATTTTCTCTCTCAACCGTCCTCTCTCTCTCTCTCTCTCTCTCTCTCTCTCTCTCTCTCTCTCCTTTCATGCAACAATTTTTCTCTTTCCTCCCCACTCCTCCTTTCTCTCGCTATCTCTCTCTTCCCCCTTTTTCTCTCTCCCCTTTCACACGACAAACCACCCCTTCCCTCTCTTTCTTCCCTTCCCTTTCTCTCCCCTATCTGCCGTCACACCAATCCGTCGATCCACCATCACGCCACCAGACTGTCACGCCGCCACAAGCTCCGACAAGGCTGCCGTGGTTCCACCGTCACGATCTGTCTCCACCAGCTCCAACAAGGTGCCGCGCTACCTCGTAGCTCCGATCGAGGTCCTCGCGTAGGAGATCCAGCTGCCGGAATTTCTATTTTGCCCGATCCCAAGCCAACTCGTGCCTCCACCTTCACCGGCCTCTAAAGCTCCGATCGCAACCTCGTACCTCCAATCATGCCCTTGCATCAGATATATGGCAATCGAAGGTTCTCTTTAGCCCAATCCCGAGCCAAAACCTCGCGCCTCCACCTTCGCCGGATTCCGAAGCTCCGATCGAGCTCGCGTGGAGGAGAACCTGTGACTGTAAGCAAGGAGATCTAAATCTCCTCCACTCACGTTCTCTCGCCCCAACCGTGGAGAGGAGATCGACTATGACGTCCTCTGCGCAATCTTCCTCCGGAGTCGGACATCGAATCTCTGCTCGTGATTGCATGGAGCAGTAGATCCATTCCAATCTAGTCCGCCGTTTTCAAATTATATAAATTATTTTTTTGTGAAATTTGGTTGAATTTTTAATGATTATAACGATGGATTTTAATATTTTTTTTAATATTCTGATGATAAAATCTAGTCCGGTATTTTTGTGAATTTTATTGAAATTTGGTGTTTTATGGTTTATGATTTTTATAGAATTTGGATGATATTTGTTAAAAATATAGTGGCTGTTTAAATATTTCGGTAGCAGAAGCCAAAAAATTCGATGAAATCAAAAGTTTTTGACCAGTAATCACTTAGTTACTAGTTGATTATCATGTTTTCGGTTGGTAACCAGTTGGTAACCACCTGGTAAGCCACCGACGGCGGTAGTTACCAATCAAAAATCCACTGGCGGTCATTAATGGTGACCAACTGATAATCAGGCAATTATAATATAGATATCAATTAAAAGTATTTTAAAATAAATAGATAAATAAGTATTTATAATGTCATATATAACATTTTTTATAATAATTTTTTCATATGTGGAAAAAATCAATCCAAACCATAATTTTGTAACATTTGTCAAAACTTCCCAAACAAAAAAGCATGGTTCTGGTCCAAACACATGCATAGAAGAGCAAAAGCTGTTCACAATTAGCCTTACCATGCAATGTATATATAATACAGACTCTCTGCAACACCAAATGGGCTATATATACATATATTCATGTATACATGCAGAGTATATATGCAATAAATATTGGATTGTTTACATAAATGTTTGAATTGAAGACCATAATTTTAAAAATATCAACTTTTATTTTATTTACATAAATGTCTAAATTGAATATTATGATTTAAAAAATGTATATTTTTTCTTTTATTTACCTAAATGTTTAAATTGATACTTACAAATGCCATATTATCCTTTCATCAAGAATTGAAACTAAACAAACAAAAAATTGATTAAAAAACGAAAGAAAAAATCTCTAAAAAAAATACAAAACTAAACAAATTTTTTATAAAAGGAAAAAAGACCATTTTACTTGCTTCATTATATAAAAAAAAAAAAAAGGATCATAACTAATATTAGTTGTATGATATATGAAAAACAATCATTATAATAAATAATTAACCATTAAAATAAAATTCACAACGAATATATAAAAAATTAAATAGATATTATAAAGAAATATGAAATACTTTAAAACCTTAAAAATTATATATCATAATGATATAGTAATTATCATAAAGAAAAAGATATCATAATGATATAGTACTACCATAAATTAAAAAAAGCATAACACATTTTAAAAAAACATAATAATGATATAGTAATTATCATAAAAAAAATAAACAATTTCTTCACACATTTAAACTTTAGAAACTAACTATTAAAACAATACCAATAATAATAAAACATAAATAAATTATTACAATAGCGTTATAATTATCATAAAAAGTCAAAATTATACTAGAAAAATAGGTTTCTAAGAAATCTAATCATACTTAAGAAATATGTTTACAAAAAAATCTTAATTATACTAATAAGTCATCACTATAATAAAGAATTATTCATTAAGATAAAGATACAATAATGATGAATAAATAAAGAAAAAAAAATATGAATCATAACGAAAGAAAATGATGTTAAATATAATAAAAGGACAAAAAATATACTACAAACAATTATATTTTTAAAAATGAACATTTACTTAATATTATCTAAAAATAAACGTGTCTTAAAATGAGATTCTAAACATAAATTTTTTATATAATTATTTCATAAATATTGTAACAGCACAGCACGTGGGTGTGGGTTCCATGTTGCGGTACGTGAAAGTGAGAGAATCTAAACTATTTTTTACAAAGATTAAAAAAAAAAAAAAAAAGTAGAAGTGGTTGGGATTTTCTTCCCTTTTTTTGTGCTTCTCTCAAGTCTCACTCTCAATATCCTTGGTGGCCCGGAGGGAGGTTAAAAAGTTGTTTTTAATTCCTTCATTTAACCATCTTAGTTCTGTAATATTTAAAGCAAAGAAAGACATCAACAATCATAATTAATATTTGAGATTAGACAAATAATCCTTGTCTTGTTTGTCATAACTTCCAAAACCTTGTTTGACACTTCGAATATATATATATATATATATATATACATATATTTTCTTTAAACTATCTGGAAACAGTTTTCAGATAAGTTACTAAAGTTAGCTAGCCGTGAACATGTTGCAGGTTATGATAACGAGGAGGATTAAGAGCATTTGCCACGTTTAAGACGAGGGCTTACACTTGGAATATACACTAGACATTACTCACCTGGATATTGTCGTTTTTTGTTTTTTGTTCATCTTTGAGAGGTTTAATTGAAAGCCAAACGGCAGTCATATATGGAGACGAGTCTTGTCGCTGCACTGCATGAAACCTGCGAGCAGAAGCTCAGTACTTGTCATACGTTTCAGAATATCTAAAACTGCTATTTATCTTTATACTAATTGAAACGCACATAGACAAACAAACCAAAGAAAAACAAAACCAAAAATTAATTTCTTAAATTTTTTTTTTAATTTTAAAAGATTGGGTTTAAAACACGTGCGAAATAGATAAACAAAATAAAGTAAAGCAAAACAAAAAATTAAAAGATTAAATTTTTTATTTTTAAAAATTAATTTTTTTATTTAAAAATATCAAGTGACAGGCTTAAGACCCGTCACGTGATGAGAAAGTAATAATAGATAGATAAGAGTACAAAACAAAGTAAAGCAAAACAAAAATACAAAATTAATTAAAAATTAAAAAAATTTATAATTTTTAAAAATTAATTTTTAAGGTAAGAGGAAAAAAAAAAAAAAAAGAGGAAGAAGTTAAGGCAAGAAAAAGAGAGAGAGAGAAAAGAAAAGGACAAAATAGATAGACCAAGTTTTTGAATAGTGAAAAAGTGCAATTTTTCTTTATAAGATAGTTATAGACTAATATACTTTAATTTGGTTTTGAGCCAGAAAAAAAAAAAAGAAGAACTTTAATTTGGCTTCTTTCTTTTGATAACTATTTCTGGTCATTTAATTACTTTAATTATAGGAAGAGATTAAGCCTGTATTTGTAACATAGATCTGAATTTTTTCCAATAAAAATTCTAATTAAAAAGATTTAAATTCAAGTTAAAAAGTTTTTATTGTTTCAAAATTCACACTGAAAAAAATTTTGTATTGTTTCAAAATCCACACACTTAATTCTTTCTCTTCTAAATACGAATTTAAAAAGAAATCTCAATTTGAGTTGAAATATTTTTAAAAGAACTTTTCAAACCTATACTCAAAAAACAAACTAAGATTTATACAGTCAATATACATACGATTGTCTAACCAAGATCTATGTGTTCAAGTTCTAAGATATATGAGAGGGAAAAAAAACCCACTAAACTTATATAGAAATAGATAGTTTTGGGGCTACATATGTACTCGCATACTACAATAATGAAAGCTCTACATATACTTTTTAGGCAAAACCTTATGGCTTGTTCTACAATTACGCAGATATTATAGTAAATTTATAGTGTATGATAGTGATTATGACAATAATTTGTTATATTATAAATTGGTGTCCAAAGTTTGTTATTATATAGAATGAATATTACATTAATAAAATCAATCGTTACTTTAGCACCGAGACAAACCCAAAAATTTTTATAGTATAAAGGAATCTATCTTTCGCATACGGTTTATTGAGTTTACCATCTTAGTAATTTGATGGATTTATTCTAGTCGAGCAAAAAGAAAATCATCGACAACCAATAAAAAATGCATAAAATTTTGTACCACCTTTAGGTGTACAGCAAAAAACTGACATCGAGATTTGGGGTCTACCGAATTCAGTTCCCAGGGTGTTAAGTCACAAGCTAAACCATAAGTGATATTTGATGGTTTCAACTTCAATCTCTCTCTCTCTCTCTCTCTCTCTATATATATATATGTATATATATATAGCTATCTCTTTCTCTCTCCGTTTACCTGTTTTAAGTTTTCTAATCACAAACTAGAACCCAAAAGTGGGATATGTTGGGGCAGTTTCGTCATGATCCAATTCAGTCGGTGAAAGTCATCGTGTTGTATATATTTTTGGGTTGGTGAAGTGAATCAAAACTACGTATGGAAGCAACCTTAGTACAATAATAATTGATGAGGTAAAAAAAATATATATATATATATTTATAAAGAGAGAGAAAGAAAGAAAGAAAGAGAGAGAGAGAGAGAGAGAAATGGGCCAAAACTCACCGATTTGGAACTTCATGACGAGCAAATATAATTATAAATATATATGTATATATATATAATGTAAGGTAAGGATAGAAATGAGATAGAATGGTTTCTAAGTGTTCCCAATGAGATTCTACCACGTATAGTATACGGCAGTATAACTCTCAACCACATGAGCCAGTTTCTCTATGGATATGGCTAAAGAGAAGAGAGTTGGAGACCTTATTGTCCTGTGTTGTCTTGTTAATCTTCTTCCCCATGTGGACTCGAATAATGCACAATTGGAAGCACTTGAAATTGTACAACTTTAATGTTTGTATCTTTTGATAGTTTACTTTGTATCTTTAGAAAACTCAAAATGACAATGGTTTTAATTACTTGCCTAAGAAATGCAACTACTAATTAGAATTGCCGAATAATATTTTCACACAATGTTATGCCCTATTTGTATTTGTTAGGTAGAAGGCTATTAAGGGTAATACTAAACCTTTACTTAAGCCCATGAAAAGAACAGTCATTTTATGGCTCTCTTTCTTATTTGTTATGGGGTGGTTTGATATTATTGACATCTAAAATAATAATTAAATTTGTTTGTTTGACGTGTGTGAACTGATTGATCAGAGAATACACTGATTCTCTCTTTGTTGAGAATTAAATGTCCTAATTTAATATGATATGTAATGTATAATTTGACTTTTATGACACATTGGGACCAACCCAAGACCTAATGAGGCTATTTTATTTAGAGGTCTTGATTAATCGAAGTAGCAATTTTCCAATCAAGAAAGTTTCTTTCTAATAATTTGATATAAGAAAGTTAAATTCAATTTTGACTTAATTTTTTGGTGAAAAAAATAAGTTAGTTTCCTATTTTAGTTTTAGTTTTAGCTTTAATTTATGAAATTATTTATCTCCTAATTTTATTCATAGTTTCCCTTTTATTTTTGGGTCAATGAAGCCTATAAATATTTTAGTACCATCATATTTAAGGGAGATTGAACTTTTCTTAATGAAATTAGAGTGTTTACTCATTCTTATTTTTCAATTTTCAGTATTATATGTGAATCAACGAAATTTAAATACATTTTCATGAATTATATGTGAATTAACAAGTTAATAAATGTCTTGTTGTCCGTATTTTGAGTAAATTAACGGATTTTAAAAAGATTTTATTCGAATAGATATATCATTTACTCTTTTTTACCTATCCCTTTTTTTTAATCTTTTTATTTATATTTTTATTTGTTCTCATAATGTTTCCACTACATCATGATAAAAGAAAATGCAAAAGAAAAACAAACAAGCACAAACACAAAATTTGTAGAGATGGATCTCAATGTGAGACTACATCCTCTTTTAGTCACTACACCATTTTCACTATTATGATAATAAAAAATTTTCATGATAATATCACACTCCCTCAAGCTCTCTCTATTTTTCTCTAATCTCTCTTTGATGATTCCTAATGACAGCACCCCTATATATTTAAAAAAAAAAAAAAAAACCCCTAGGTCAAATTGAAATAACAAATGTGGATTTTTAAACTACCTTTAATTAAACTACACTTAATGAAATTCAGGTTTCGGGGGTCCCACCATTGACCTCTAAAAAGGAGGATCCACACCCCCTTTCGATCTCCACGATGATATCTTACTGTAAAAGTCGATCTGTGTATTATTTCTATACAAGGACATCAATTAAATTCCACACTTTTAACATTATTTTCATTTACAGAAATGAAAAAAGAAACTAAACCTTACTATTTCTTACTAAAACTACACTAATCTTTATATTTGATAATTTGTTGTTACTTATACGATTAGTTTTCAATGGAAAGCTCTTCCAAAAAAGGAAATTAAGGAAGATATTTAAACGGTTAATGTTATATAAAGTCAATTTATGTCACGCTCCAGAAGTATTTTAATTAAAATATCATTGGGTCGTGAGCTATATATATAAAGGACATGCCATAGGATATTCATGAAGATAATCGAGGCCAATGTTGGATAAGATGCTTGGCGCAAGTTCCATCGAACCTTTTTTTGGTTCTTGGTGTTCACAAAAAGGATACAATTATTGGGTTGTTTTTGTCTATTACACACACACACACATATGGGCGTGTTTGGTATATGAGTTTGAGTTAAGATTTGTAAGTTTAAATAGTAATTTTGGTTGAATTTTTCAGAAAAGATAAAAAATTTTTGAGGAAAAAGACAAAAAACATGATGAAAAAAGTACAGTTTAGTTTAAACGGAGTCAATTACGAAACAAAGCCTATATATATATATATATATATATATCTTTTGCGTATATATGATGATCTGCATGCAGTAGTTCGGTGAGAATTAGCAGAAGATGAAAACGGTTATGTGAAGTATAATGTTAAAACTGAGGTGCTAGTTGATGAATAATAGAGAGAGAAGTCAGGTAGGCACATGATAGATGGTTACCCAGAAAACAAAGTTGTGAGGCAAATTTGGAAAGGGAAAAGAGATAAAAACTCGCCTTCTAAGACAGAATACATGCTTAGAAAGCACGTGGCAGTATGAGTGGCCCCCCAAGAAAATGATAAAATGGGTTTTTGGCCCTCTGTAAGTTTGTCATTGTTGATAGCCGCGAGAGAGAGATCTAGAGAGAGAGTGAGCGTGTGTGTGCTTTTTAATTTCCAGCTCATTGCCTTGATAATCAGGTTTCTTGAAAAGGATCATAACCTCCAATAATTGCTCATATATATATATATACACACACACATATATATTCCATATATATGGGTTTTTCCACTTATATATATATATGTGGGTCTTTCCACTTATATATATACATGTATATATTCCATATAGAGATGATCCTTTAAATGTAACTTTCTTCTATATAACTTGTAACAGTTGACTTACTTATAAATTATAATTTTATATAAAATTATGTATAATATGATACTATTAATTTATCACTCTAGAAATGGTAGAACATCCCTATATGTATGTATACTCTAATTTAGAAGACCTGTTATCATTATTATTTAGGGGAAGAGTGAAGTAAATCGTATTTTTACAGTAAATAAATATTTAAAATAAAATAAAAAAGAACTTGAAATCATTTAGAGTAAATAGTCGTTATAATAGTAAATTTATTAAGTAAATAATTTATTTATCTTTAGTTAATAATCTATCTAATAAATTTGTTATTTATTGTTAATTAATTCATTTAGTTTTGTATAAAAAATATTATTTTACTATAATTTATGTTAATTAAACCATTATGTTCTCATAAAGTTTAAAGAAAATACAATTTTTTGGCTCATATAAAAAGGGAGATAATTGGTGTCATCATATCGATAATTTTTATCATCTAATTTAGAAGAAATCCAAGCGTCTATTAATAAAATAGAATTACGAAAAGAGTATGATTTATCAATTTTACTTTAAAAATGAATCTAATTTTTTTGATAAACACAATTAAGCATGCATGCATTTCCCACAAAGTAGATCGATCATAAATGCCTTTAGGAGGAGGACCCATAAATGGACACCTATTAAGTTATAATTTTCAAATAATTACTGATTGGAATAGAATTTATAAACACATATATGCCACTCAAGGTCTTTATTCCCTTCCGATATGAGACTTATCAAAGTGGCTATCAGTTTTTTTGGTAAACGTAAGAAAGTAAATACATATATCTATGAGGCAGATCAACCACATGAACTTTCAAGATGAAAAATCAAGTGGATTCATAATTGAATTTCATTAAATTATAATTTTTAAACAATTACATATTGAAAGAGAAGTACTAATGAATATTTATATGGCAATCCGACTTGCAATTATCGACATGTTGTCATTGGTTTGGTCATTTTCTAAGACATGGAAAATGTAAGTACAGCCATATATATTATTATTTAGGAGATATTAGGCTACATAGTACCCATGAGTGATCAATCATTATATACCAAAAGATTGGAAGTAAAGGCAATAATGGGGGGAATATGTTGTGGAGCTTTCTATTTTGTGGAATAAAGCCAAGTGCCTTTTTCTAATTGAGCGAAAGCCTAGTTACTCGCAGCCACGGCCGTTTAGATATGGTCCTTTTTTAAGCCATCATCATATGTGTGTCTTTGTGAAAAATGTTTCCTTGTGGGGGAGAGAGAACCACAATCTTTTTTTTTTCTTTTTTTTTAAATATTTAAAGAAAAGATAGACTAAATTATATATAATAATCCAATGGAGGGAATTTAATTGGAAATTATATACCCACTGTATTTAGGATTCAGTCCCATCATGTATTCCCAGTGGAGACAAAATTCTTTCCCGACATAATTAATGCAAACATGCCCACAGCTAGCGGGCCAAACAAAAATTTCTTAATTACACTTTTTTTTTTTCCCTTCTTTTTTTAAAGGTTGAAAACTAACTAGAAAAAGAAGAAGAAACATATCTTTATAATTATCCTTGTTAGAATGCTAGATACTTAATTCTATCTACTTTTTTTTTTTTTTTTTTTTTTGGGTTGAATCTATTGCCCTACAACATGATTGGCCTAATACTTTTATAAAAGTAATATTTGCAGGGGATAATGTTATTCTTTATATATTTTTTTAATGAAACAAAATTTACACTTGTATTTTTCTAATCACATAGAACACTCTTAATGCTAAATTCAGTTACGTGAAAATAATCAATTTTGTTTACTATCACAAAAAAAAAAAAAAAAACTTTGCAAAAGAAAATCAAAATTGGTCTCTCTCAAATATTGAGAAAATTGAAGAGTTTTACTTTTGGAGAAAACGATTTGTCAAGGATAATTGTGTCTTATTATATGTAATTAAATTTGGCTAAATATAATATCGGGGTAGATTTTGTTATATTTTAAAATTAAAATTTAAAAATTAGAGTTGAAAATCAAATTGTTCGTATCCTCATTTATACTTCAAAGTTGACATGTGTGCATGGAACTTAATTTAAAAAAAAGAAAATTGAATAACATTTTAATTTACAATAAAGTATTGGCACATCTACACAAAATAAAAATCATTTGAGATAATTAAGAGGTCTCTTTTTTAACAACACGAATATTCTTAACTTCAACTAAACATACGTGAAGTTTTATTTTATTTTTACTCTCCATACATAGGATAAAAAAATTTGAAGCTTTACTAAATACTAGGTACTTAACCCCTGCGAAATTTCCAGCCAACAAAAAAAAAAAAAAAACGAAAAAACAAAAAACAAAAAAAAACAAAACAAAAAGAAGGGGGAAATGGAACTACAGTATACATCAATCTGTTCTATTACACAAATTTTTTTTAAAGTATCCTAAAGGAATTTCGTCTTGATTTTTTAATTTGATTAAAAAAGATTTTGTCTAAAGTTTGTTTTGGAGTCCAATAGATGAGTTTCGAGGTTTTTTTTTTCTTTTTTTTTTTTCACTAGAGAGTTTTGATCTTTTAATTTTAATTTTGTTTTGTCGTTTAGTGTTTCTTCTTTTTTATTTATTTTTTTCTTTAAATTTTATGTCATTTAGACGATATAATTTCTACATAATTCATCAACTACAACAAAAAAGAGGAAAAAAACTGTGAAAAGTTTTCTTCAAGTCTCTAGTCCATGACATGACTAACAACTCACCTACATTTCCTCAAAAAAATCAAAAAAAATTTTTTTGCCAGAAGGAAAAAAACAAAATAAAGGAAACTTTCTTCGTAATTGCATATGTATCAGTACTTCTGTTGAAGAAATAAAAATTGAAACTTTACTAAATACAAGGTACTTATAATTAGTTAAATCCTGGCACACCCCATGTGCATTAAATTTCAGACAGAGAGCTTCGAGCTTCATCGAGTGGGAAGAAAATACCCACATTCACATTCACATTCACATTTACATTTGAGTAAAACAGAAAGAAAAAAAGAAAAGAAAAAAAAAAAAAAAAAGGTTTTTGGGCTGAAAGATTTGGGAAACAGGGAAGACTAATATATGACACAATCCATAGGAGGACTTTCCAAAGCTTTTTCCCCTTTCTTTTCTGTACAATCAGAAAGGAAAGAGAGAGAAAGGATGAGAGAGAAACAGAAGAGAGAGAGAGCTAGAGAGTCCCCACTACCCTCTGTCCCCGCTGCCGGACAAAACTGCCACCGCCAATAATGCTTGGGTCCTTGTAAACCAGACAACTCTCGCTCTCCTCTCTCCTCTCTCTCTCCCGCAGACTTCTCACCAAACTCTCTCTCTCTCTCTCTCTCTCTGAGTTCTTAAATGTCTGTCTGGTTTACTAATAATACTTCATAAACCCAAAAGTTTTTCAGGAAAGAAATTTCCCACCCTCCATTTCTTACCACATCCCTTTTATTAAAATCTCTCTCTCTCTCTCTCCATCACTGTTTGTTTAACCTCCATTTCCATATCGACCCCTCTTGACTCTTGTCGTTCTCTCTCTCTCTCTCTCTCTCTCTCTCTCTCTCTCTCTCTCTTAGTCTCATTTCTTCTTCGCGGGTTCTTCAAGAAACAGGAACATCATTTAATATATTCCTATTTAAGGTGATCAAAAGCTATCAGAAACACACACAAAGGAATATTGTAAGGAAGGGTTTGGATATGGATGTGCAAATGGGGTCTCCTTTCTCTACTTCTCTTGGGGGGTCTAACATTTATTGCCCACATTGTTCTGTTAGCATCACGATGGAATGTTGGTAATCGATAGGAGTGAGAAAGAGATATAATCTAGAGAGAGAGAGAGAGTAGAGAGAGAAAGAGAGAATTTAATTGAAGGCACTGCTTCAACAACTTCTCCTACTCTCAGCTTGTAAATGGAGAGGCTACAAGGACCCAAAAACCCCTGTGTATGTTGTTTTTTATTTACTTTTCTCTCAGTTTGTACATTTTTTGTTTTCCCATTTCTTGAAAAAAAACCCATTTCCTAGTATCAAGAAATGGACTGCTTTTACTCCTTCCTCTTATAATGCTTGCATTCATTCAATGCAATGTGTGTTGTGATGGTTGTGGTTATTATTATCATATTTTTTTACTTGAAACACCAACACCTGCAAACGCTGCTTCTTTCTCCTTAAACATTTTCTCATTCCATTTTTATGTTTTCTTTCTGTTTCAAACTGAACTTCTCTCGCCGTTCCACCCCCACCCCATTAATCCCTGTCATCACTTGTTCATTATCACTTCCTTTTCCACAAAAGAAACAAAAGGAATTGGGTTTCAAACCCAGTAAAGAAATTCCTCATTTTTCCCTTCTTTCTTGATACCCACTTTTTTATTTTATTTTTTATTTTTATTGT
Organism: Ficus hirta; assembly: GCA_038430175.1. NCBI lineage: Eukaryota > Viridiplantae > Streptophyta > Magnoliopsida > Rosales > Moraceae > Ficus > Ficus hirta. Next base: position 13,696,454 of record CM076588.1, read on the forward strand.
TCCTTCATTTTCATGGGGGGGTTTTTTTTTTTTTTTTTTCCTCAGTTCTTTGGTGAGCATTTGGAATTGGAGTGCCTAGACCAAGGACTAACAAGCACAGGAAGTTTTAGATTTGAGGAAGACTTGGAGGATAACAGAATCCCATTCCTTGAAATGCTGCAAAGCGTGGAAACATCATCTTCACCGTCTTTTCTTCCTTTAAAAGAGCCAAGCTTTCAGACACTGCTGAAGCTCCAACACCTGAAGAAACACCAGCCATGGGAAGAAGGCCATATAACCGGCTACAACATAAGCAACATTTTGGAAATGGAGACCCAAATTCAGGCTCTAGAGTTTGATCAGAGCTGCGTCACACACGATATAGTCGAAATGCATGAGTCATCACCAATTAAATCAGAAACCAAAGACGGCCAGTATCTTCACCAATACCCACTTTCAACTTCAGAATGTATTAACCAAGAAGAACAGCCCAGCTCCGTGGAGAATTGCTGCAAGGAATTAGGTACTACTGACTCTAAAACTATCTGGGTTCAGCCTCAACCCGCGTTGAAACAGACCCAGAATTCCAAATCCAATCCGGTGACTAGAGAGAGACGAAAGCGGAAGAGAACAAGGCCGACCAAGAACAAGGAAGAGGTTGAAACCCAGCGAATGACCCACATTGCCGTCGAGCGCAACCGGAGACGCCAAATGAACGACCATCTCAACGTCCTCCGCTCTCTCATGCCCACTGCGTACATTCAAAGGGTATAATTGCTTTCGGAATTATCTTCAATCGATTTTATTGCTTGGTTTATAATTTTCAACATGTTTAGAGATATTCGTCGTTCTGAAGTTTCTCTCTTGAAAGGGTGACCAAGCGTCCATAGTGGGAGGTGCAATAGACTTCGTGAAGGAATTGGAGCAGCTTCTTCAATCTCTTGAGGCCCAAAAGAGAATGAGAAAAGCGGAGGACAACAACCCGGTTTGTTCGTCGACGACCTCTTCATCTTCTTCTTCAGCCGCCGCTGCAACTATGCCGTCTTTCAATGGCTTGTTCATGTCTCTCTCCCAATACAGAATTGGGCGTGAGGAAGACGTCAAAAACAATAGCAGCAGCAGCAACAACAACAACAACAGCCACCTTAACAACAACAACGTTAGCAACCTTGGAGAAGAATTGAGGGCTGAGAACAAGTCGGAAGCGGCGGACATAGAGGTGACGGTTATACAAACGCATGTGAACTTGAAGATCCAGTGCCCGAGAAGGCCTGGCCAGCTGTTGACAGCCATTATTGCACTTGAGGATCTCAGACTTTCCGTTTTGCACCTCAACATCACCTCCTCACAGGACACGGTTCTCTACTCCTTCAATCTCAAGGTAAAAATATTGTAGCACTATAAAATATTTGTTTTTTCCTTTGTTTTTTATTGTTTGGACTTCAGCCCACTTTAGCATCTCTAGTTAGAATTCAGAATTTGCCTTTTCATTTGTTATTATATATGTATATATAATAATAATAATAATAATAATAATAATAATACGTTTCTTTTGAGAACATCATTTCTTGGTGTTCGTGTAATGCTAGAATATATATATATGTGTGTGTGTGTATTATATTTGTTGTAGTGATGTCTTGTGTTTGAATGTGTGGTGATGCAGATAGAGGATGGATGTAAGTTAGGAACCGCAGATGAGATTGCTGGAGCGGTGCATCAGATATTCAGATTCATAGATCATGGCAGCTAATGAATCTGATGAATAGCCATTAGAGGATGTTGTTTGTAGAAGATTTTAGTTTGAAATGGAATTTTTATGCTTTTGTATGGACATGTATGATTGAAAATAGCATTACAATCTCCATATCTTGAAGGTGCAGTTTAAACAACAGTAGTAGAAAGTGGTAGATGATGTTCTTTCCTGCATAAATTGAAAAAAAAAAAAAAAAATCTTGAAAATGATCTCTCTTTGAGTTCTCATTTTCTTAGCAAGCTTTTAGCTTTTCCTTCTTTGGGTCCGTTTATATGGTTAGATATCTTATTTTATATTAAATTTCTTTTTAATTGTAAAATTATTTATATAACCTTCTAATTTATGAATATTAAAAATTTACAATACACACGATACAATATCACCCTAATTATATATCATATTTTTTCTTTCAAAAAAAAGTATATATCATTTTGTAAAAAATACAAAATAAAAATTATGAAACGGCTAAAACAACTTTCTTTCTTTATTATTATTAATTTTTTTTTTGTGGGTAATTTGAGACGGTGGGTTTAGGGGCCCAGCATGCCTGGCAGAGTTAGGCTGTTATCAGATCCTCATCATTACGTATTGCCAAAGGATATGTGCTGCTCTTTCCATATTTGACTTTTGGCAAAGGCGATTTCCGTATACTAAAAGAGAAAAGAGATGTTTCATTATTGTAAGATGCCTTGTGCATGTCCTGCCCACTGCACTTTTCCCCCACTTCCCTCCCTACGCTTTTTTAAATGCATGTTAGTTTTGGTTATATTACATTTTATTTTCAATTTGGTGCGCACTTCTCAAGCCTACTACTCCTTTTCTTGGATCCCAAGCAAAATCTTCTAAACATAAGGTCTCACTAGCTAACATGATTTAGTGCTATTTTTATATATATATATATATATACACCTTTTTTTTTTTTTTTGGTGTCTAAATGTTAAATAAATGTGTAACATGGAGACCATAGTACTTTCGTAAAATCTCTGAAAACTTTTCTGGTGGTTTCTTTTTTAACTTTGTCTTTCTTCACCAGTTCTCGTCTTTGGAAGCCAGCGCTTGTGTACGTTTTGTTTTGCTTGGTAATAGGACACGGTATATAGATGGAGGAGGGTAGGCTACAGAAACTTGAAATGTGAACCTAAGTTGGCATTTTCTGTCTCTCAACTTTTGGCGTCCTTCAACCTGCCCTACATAAAATATATCTATATATATATATTTTACAGTTTCACCAAACTGAACAATTAGAGTTATCTCGCATGGTATTTTCCTGTTATTTGTCAAATCAAATATAACGTTTAGAAACTTGTATAAATTGTGAAATATTTTAAATAGAAACATGCATTTAGCAGGGTATTTTTCCTATCACATATTAGATCAGATATAACGTTCAGAAACGTATGTCTAACTTATTTACTTCAAAAACTATTTCGCTCTCCACAATTCAATACCAACCCACCTTGTTTGTGACTAATAGTTGTTTTTGCTCAATAAAAAAAGGGAATTAGATGGTGCCCATCCTATTTCCATGCTCCTTCGACTTAATAGCAATCCCGGAGATCACCGAGCAGTGACTGGTGCTTAATACCTAGTCTCACCAAGCTTTTCACCGAAGGTCACTACTGCTTATCTCCTAGTTCAGTGCATCCATAGCCGAAGTTGAAATAAGGTTCAAAGCAGAGGCTACGGGATTTGATCCTTGGTCCAAAGCTTGAATGTGACTAATAGTTTAAGAGCCTGCTTATTATACTGAAACATATAAAGTTTAGGTTATATGTATATATGTATATGAAACAAATCCCTAGTAAGGTGTGACGTTTGGCACTATATAACTAGTCTCTTCCGACGCAAATGCATGGCTTAAAACAGACTTTTATTGTCACAACTGATGAGGAAAAAAAGAAAAAAAAAAAAAAGTGAAGGAAAGTGGCATTGTAGAAGACTGCAGGTCAAATGGTGTGGTAGAGAAGAGAAGAAAAAGTTTGCATAGAGATTAGAGGTCTCAGATTGCCTTGAGTATGAGAGAGAGAGAGAGAGAGAGAGAGAGAGAGAGAGATGGCGCTTCTGAGATAGCAGCAAAGCACAGCACATATCCCTATGGCAAAGCCAACGTCGTAGTCGTTTTGGGTCTTCACGTTTTGTTTTTCCCTTTATACAGCTTTTTGGCAAAGGAGAAAGAGGTCAGTCTCATATATATGTGTGTGTGTGTGTGTGTGTGTATATATATATATCCATATGTTTTGTTGCATCGTATTCAAATGGGGGGTTTTAGGCTCTACCACTCCATGATTGCCCTCCCTTCCTCCCATCACCACAGAATCAGATGGCCTTTCTCTGTAACCCCACCACCACCCTCATACTCACTCTCTCTCTCTCTCTCTCTCTCTCTCTCTCTTTCTAGATCTCTCTCTCTCTCTCCCCCCTCCCCACTTGCCCTTTTCTCTCAAAAGTCAAAGTCCAAACAACTGTTCTTGCAGTTTATTATACGTTCTTGCCTCAAAAAAAAAAAAAAAAAAAAAATCTTACCATGAAAAATGTGTATAAATTGAGATGATACCAATGTATAAATATGAAAATCACTATGTATAGATTGAGGAGAAAATTGCACTCGTAGTGAATGTCCAAGGGTTTTGTACGTGGTGTATATATATAAATATAATGGACAAGCAGGCTATTACTCGATGGTTTCTATTGGAATATTCTGTATTTTAATCATAATATATATATAGCTTTCTGAGTTAAACACATTTTTTGTCAAACCAATATCTATAATTTAGAAATTTATCACTCAGTTCTCTCACAAGGCATTGTAGTGCCTTACATTAAACGACACTAAAATGCTTTTTTATTTATTTATTTATTTATTTTAGGGAGGGGTAAGCTTTTGAAGTCTCAATGTAGAAATAGTGGTGTACATAAAATAAGGGTTTTTTTTTTTTTTTGTTCGATGATTAAAAAAAAAAAATAATAATAATAATAATAACGCCGTCAGCTGTATTATTTAGGTGTGGGTAGACTTGGTTATAGGACTAGCAAAAAGCAAAGCACGCATATCACTTTAATCGAAAGATAAATAGTTCTCTAGTTTTCCCTTTTCGGGCTTTCCTTTCAGCTCCATCTTCAGCTTTTCTTCTGCAATTCTCTCTTGTTTGAGGAGAGACGATCCACATGATCTTTTTACAATATTCTTTATTGATTTTTTTCCCCCCTTTCTTTGTTGATAAATTTTGAGCTTTTAGTATGATCTTTTTTATTTCTCTCCCGAAAAAGAATATAGGATATATAAAAACTTGCTTTTATGACAACACTTCCTATTTTATACCATTTAAAGGAATGATCTTTTATTATTACTAAAATAATTTTTTATTGCTCTGATTTATAATATATTTATGTTAAAATTTACAGGATAAAACTACTTCAATTATATAACATATCATAAAATTAATTTATTAATAATTAAAATAATATTTTTATCGATAATAAAAAAATAAGAGATCCTATTATAACAAATAGTATTTTATGTGATAGAAGTTTATATCACATTAATCATTGAATCTAATTAGAATCATATCAAATAAAAAATATATAAAACACAGTTTTTTAAATTCGACAGCCTCTTTTTTCATGCCCTGGGTAAAATTAAAAATAATTAAAAAAAAAAAGAGACTAAAGATAATACAAATCCTTGTTATTTCCCATAAAGATAAGCTTGAAAACTTTGACTTCCCTTTCATATTGGTGGGAACTACCACGTGTTCTTTTAGCTAACAAAAACAGATAGAATCCAAAACCTTTGATAAAAGGCTTTTTACATTGGTAATGTGTATTCGTTTTTGATTTTGATGGACAGAAATCTCCCACTAATATATTCTCAATTTCCAAAGTAACAAAATGAAAGGCGTGTAATTCGGGCAGTTGTATAGTACTACTACTACTAGTAGTGACTAGTAAATAGTATCCTCAGAGCAAAAAATAAAAATAAAAATAAAAAATAAATTTGAAAACTAGTACCATTACAGTTCTTACACTTCAGATTCCAAAGAGAACCTCAGGGGTCTAAAATCTGACTCTCCTTTACCCCCTCCAAAATGCACATCAAATGAAAACAAAACAAAAAAAAATGATAAACCATAATCCCTAATTAAGCGACCAAACATTACACGTCCGTTTAGATTGCCGGTTGAAGTTGAAATTTTTAAGTTCGAGTTATTTAACTTTTCAAAAACTAGTTATAATTTTTATTGATTTTTCAGAAAGAGATAAAAATCCAACAACAAAAGTACAGTTTAGTTGGAGTTGAACTTATAAACCAGCAAAGCAGACACATTTCTTCTTATAACGCGAGTTTCTCTTTTGTAACTTCATTGCTTTGTGCATTTATGATAAGAAAAATTTACGGTAAGGAAAGCTCTTTTTAATCAATTAGAGTGAAGACTCATTTAACTTTTCAAAGATATAGTATATAAATAACGTCTTTATATTGTACGTTGCATAATTTAATATTGACCGTGTATTAAAAATTATATTGTGTTTGAAAAACATATTAATTTCATATCACATTCAATCTGATCCAATATGTATTTGGACATCTTATATATTCTATTCCAATATAAACATAGTTAAACAATAAACCCACTTATTTGTATTCAACCATTCATTTTCTTTTATTATATATTTTTACCAATCACATCACAAACTTTTTCTCTTTCCCTCTCACCAATACTCATTAAAATGATTATTTAAATATAAACAACTCAAACACACATTATATTTAAATACAATATATAAAAAGAACATCTAAATGTATATTACATTTCATGTATTACATTTAAATATAATATAAACTGAATGGATGGTCCAAACAAACTGTTAGCCCAACGAAATTTCCATATATTATATAGGTTGACATCTACTTTTTTTTTTTTTTTTTTTTATAAATAAACAAAGGGTTATTTTCACAAATGGCCATGAATTATATTTTTAGTCTAAAGTTGGTATCTAATTTTTAGTTTTATACATCCATCATTATACATCGAACTTTTGTATTGTTATGAAAAATACTCCTATATTGGTATTTTATCAAAAACTGAATAAAAATTAAATATTTTTAGATCACATGAGTTTTAATAAAAGTTGAAATTATAATTAAAAAAAATTTATAAAGAAATTGTACAATCAAAATAACTCTATTACGTAAACTTTATGTTATATATATTTGATTAAAATATAGTTTACTTTTAAAATATCTATGTTATATATATTTGATTAAAATATAATTTATTTTTAAAATATCTTTGATTCATGTATAATTTTATTTCAAAATATATTTGATTATAACACCATATATAAATAAAGTTTATATGATCATAACGTATTTGATTTTTGTAAAATGTTGTATAGAATATTAACTGAGAGATCCTTAAGGTAAAAATAGAAATTTTTTAAGGAAATATGATGTATAAAATTAAAAGTGAATGACTGATATAACACATGATGTATAATTTAGGATTTATTTATGAAATTATTCTGTTGTATTGGATTGAGCTGATGAGTGGGTCTAGTGGGGTGTGGATGGAGTGGGGACAGAAATACAGTGGCTCAGAGATTCCCAATTCTGGACTTCAGAGCAGCCCAGATGATCTTGACAGGAAAAAAAAAAATCAAAAAAGAAAAAAAGAAAGTAAAAAAAAAAAAGAAGTCGTCAGAGATCTCTTTGGAGAGACGGATACTGGTGTGTGTAAAGAAGGCCTAATTTTTTCTGTGGGACCAAAAGACACTCGGATATGAAAGGACAACCCCCCCCCCCCCCCCCCCCAACATTTTTTCCTATAGCTAGAAATAAGTCCCTCCCAATCTCACCGTACATTTATCAATCTGATCAGAGACTTGAAATATTAAAATAAATTAATTAATTAAAAAAAAATCCCAACTCCTAAAACCAGAGAAAACTCACCTTTTCCCATTTCACAGATTCAACGTCCTCACAATTGTTTGGTTTTGACTGATAATATTTTTGCCCCTCAAAAATCAGCACCTGCCCTGGCAACGTACGGTCACACTCTTTCCTTTGGGTTTTCCAACTTTTCTCTTGTGTCTTTAAGGACTTGTTTGGTTGGTAAGTTTGGTTTAAATTAAATTATATTTTTTTTATCATATTTTTTATCTTTTTTTCTAAAATTTTTTTATCTTTTCTAAAAAAATCAACAAAAATTATTATTTAAATTTAAAAATCTCAACTCAACTCAAACTCAACTTATACACCAAATACCCCCTAAACAACTTTTGAGAATTATTTGGTAAGATAAGACACATTCAAAAGAAAATAAGGAAAAAAAAAAAAAAAAAAAAACCTTCTGGGCATAGCCCTCAGGAATATGGCTTTAAGACCCTCTTTAACGGAAAATGATGTCTATCTCACGTATAAATATTATAATAGTTCAACAACTTGATGGTAAAAAGATTAATTTAACTTCTAACATAATTAATAGTTAACTAATAAACCTATAATTACTTGATCAAATCTATTATTTAAAAAAGATTTATAAGACATATATTTTGCAAAGCTTCAACAGCTTCCGTGGTTCAACATTTTTAACTCAAAATGTTAATATCAGTTTTTATTTTTTATTTTTTAAATTTAATAAAAATTATAATTAATTTTTAAAAAATCAACAAACTCTAACTGAAATATTTCTCCTTATATTTAGATGACATATCCAATTTCCAAAATTAGAAAATTTTTACAGTGTTTTTCTCATAATTTTTCATCATTCTTTTATTTTAAAAAAGAAAAACTATCTCATTTTAAAATTTACTTTGTATAGTACTCTTTTGAAAAAAGAACATAATACTTTTGAAATATTCTCATAATGTATTATTCTCAACATTATTTTTTCTCATTTTAAATAACTTTTTATTTTCAAAAAGAAAATATTTTACACATTTAAACACTATCTTATTCTCAAGATAGAAAATGCTTTCTCATTTAAAACAAAAAAGATTTTTCTTTTTAAAAATAATTACGTGATCCAAACAGATCCCCAACCTGACGATCTCTTTTTAAGTTTTATATTTATGTATTTTTTTAAAGGGAGAGTATATGATAGTGACTCTTTGCGGCTAAGTATTAAATTAAATGTAAATTGGGTTTCACCAAAACAACTCCCAACTAGGGCTGGCAATTTCGGACACGACACGGTGACACGACACGAGAACGGCACGTAATAAATAGGTTTGGACCGCACGTTTAATAATTGGGTCGAAATTGGGTCGACACGTTTAACACGAAAATAAACGGGCCGGAAACGGGCTAACACGGTTAACACGTTTATGTTAGAATTTTCAAACTATTCTAAAACTCTTTTATAACAAGTATAGACCCATTTGTGTGTTTGATATTAGACCAGAAAATAACTATTGAAGAATTTTTACTACTGAAATAACATAAATCAGAAGTTACGGAGATGTTGCTTCTGATATAAAATAATAATCTTATAATTAACTAGTTAATAATATAAAATAGTAAACAAATAATATAAAATATAAAATTATTGAAGATGTGCTCAGTTTGGAACTCAATGAGTCCAGCTCTATATCTGCTCAAAGTTCCCACAACCCCAGCTCCTCAAATGCAGAGGTCCCAATGGAAGGTAATTTAGACATAGTGACATTTTTTTTAATATTTAAATAGTTTTTAAATATGTTTTAATTTTATTCTCATAAATTTCTTAAATAGGTTGAAATATTTGGGAACTTTTGAAGATTTGTGGAGTTGGAACCAATGATGCTATCATTCTCAAGTAAGAAAGTATTTCATTTTGCTTTAATATTTTGGATCTTTATTATGTGACAATTTGAGACTTATTTGGGCGGTGATTTATATATGGACACAAACTACAACTTAAACTTATGTTTTATTCTAAGAAATGTTTGTCTTAATCAATATGCATATTTGATAATTCTAGTTGTTAGTTTTATATTTTATATGAATATGATTAGTTTATTGTGTTAGTGAATTTAGAATTTTAAGTGATTTTTTATCCATAATTTATGTTAAATGGGTTAGGAAGCCGTTTCGTGTTAAATGGGCCGTAAACGGATTTTTCGTGTTAAATGGGTCATAAACGTGTTTGTTTTCGTACCAACCCGTCGTGACCCGTTTAATAATCGTGTTCGCGCGTCGTGTCGTGTTACCCGTTTAATAGTCGTGTCGTGTTCGTGTTTAGGTTCCTGGCCCGTTTATTAATCGTGTCGTGTTCGGGTTGAAGCTAATCGTGTCGTGCCGTAATCGGACCGGCCCGAACACGGTCCGCGAACATGAATTGCCAGGTCTACTCCCAACAAGTTAAAATATCAGAGATTTAAGGCTAATTTCGTCTTTTTACAGCCAACTCTTTTTAATTGTTATTTTGTTGAAAACCCAATGAAGTGCGTTAAGCTATTTATGACCATTAATGGTTTTTTTTTTTTTTTTTTTGTCTATAAGCTACATACTATATATATTTTTTTATTTATGTGGTATACGTCCATTATATATCATAGGATTCAAAATGAATGGTTATTACTGGTAGTTACTCTCAAGAGACTATCACGTCTTGCTCTTTATATTAAAGGTATGTTTGAAAATTAAGTTTAAATTTAATTTTCAACACTTAAGTTTTATTTTCTTTTTCAAAAGTCTTTATCTTTTTCTTAAAATTTTTTTTATCTTTTTTAAAAAATCAATAAAATTTATTATTTAAACTTCAAAAACTCAACTCAAACTCAGAAACCAAACCAACCATATAAATTCTCTAGTAATCAGAAGGTTAAAGTTGTTTAGCAAATTTGTCTAGTCAATCACGCTTTCACAGACACTGCGGTTGTGCTATTTGGTGTACATACACACACATACTGTACTTGATTTACTCCCCGAGAATCAGGTGCCGAAGATGCTAATTATTATGTAATTAATTAAATCTGTCATGTGATACTAATGAACCGTTAATTAATGTATGAGAGTGTGGATTTACTTCTTTATTGCCTGTGATTACCAGTAAATTAATTATGGTGCTTAATTTCACTAACTGAGAGAGAGAAAGACTGCGTGTGTGGAAGAGAGAGAGAAGATTAAAAAGGTAAAATATTGAAGTTAGCTTTCGGCGTTTTCACTTGTCCCGATGCATACTCTGCTCGTATGGTCATTTCCATGAAAGTGAAACAAAGGCCTTTTTCCTTAAAACTCCTAAAAATTAAAAACTTCAATATCATGAAGAAACGGGAATCTCCCCCTATTGGGAAAATTACTATAAATTAGTCCGTTCTAATCCAATCAACCATGAACAAACTTTTGCAGTGTAAATGAAGAAGTCAAAAAATAGAGAGGGATTTTTATGATTATTATTTTCCTAAGAAAAGAAGGATTATAAATATAGATAATGACGGTATTTAGAATCATCATGAACGTGAGAATTTGAATACAAAATCTCTAATTAAGAGAACAAACATATTACTCTCACTTAATTATTCGGTGATGAGAGGGAGATTTCTACCTTAGAACTTTGGAAGTAATATCTTAATTAGTAGGATTTTAATTTAGATTGTTATATTTGTATACAAAACAGTCTGTTTTATACATCATTGATGTGAAGTCGCGAAGTTTAGAAAAAAAAAAAAAAAGTGTTTTTAAGCGATATTCCACGTGGTTTGACCTTTGAGGCATGTGAAGGGTGGAAGGGCATGTAATTATTTATAAATGTTGCCATAGAAAGGTGTCTGTAAAAAAGATTAAAGGCAAATCTTGGGATCGGTTAAAAGAAAGGAGAATATATATATATATATATATGTGGGGGACATGCAAGTGAATGAGTAATAATGGAGAAGAAGAACATTAATATGGGTGAAGTTAGGTAACAAGACAAATTCACCTGTAGTGTGGGGCCATGCAGCCTTTCTTTCTCTATCATATTCGATGCGTATGGGAACTAGGGGGGGCTACAACTGTGGTTTTTTTTTTTTTTTTTTTTTTTGAATTTCGATCCTAAAAATAAAACATTTCTTTCACTATGGTTGTCCCTCCTCCTCGTTTATTTTTTTGGGTTTAAATTAAAATTCTATATATATATATATATATTTTTTACCGCAGTAGATGAGTTCGAATTGCGAAGAGTAAAAAAATTTGCAATTTAAACTGGATTTTTAAAATCTCCATACAGTTTGTATATATATATATATATATATATTTTTTTTTTTGCAAATGAAAGTTTGAATTGCGAGCTTAATTCAAAATGAAAAAAATCGACTTATTAAAAGATACAAACCAAACACTGTTGAAAACAAATCAATCAACACAAATGACTGGAGTATTAAATATTTTTCCTTATGCTAAGCATATAAATGAAATGTAGGTACAAGCAACAATGTGTCACTTGTAGAATGGATGTGTTATATGTCTTGCCACCCCTGTAACCTATTAAAATTGGCAGTGTATAAGATATTTGACCTTAATTAAATTACTCTTTTGTGAAAATGATGGTACATTCCATAAACATAATCTAAATCTCACATACTAAATGATGGGGAAAAAAAAAAAAAAAAAATCTCAACAGAAAAAATTTCGGCAGTTTTTAGTTGCAAAAAAACTTAATGCCACAAATGAATTATTTCTATCGTCCAACGGTTGAAATTAGGCTGCATGATAAGAAACATAACTTGTTCCTAAACTTGTAGGACAACATTGCAGAACTGAAAGGAGACAAATGGTATATTGTTCCTACAGAAGAGTGTAGATACTGGTATACTGACTTTTTTTTTTGTTTTTGTTTTTTTTTTTCAAAATATGATGTTGACTCCATAAATGAAAATCTGCCATGACTGCAGCTAGGGGAGGTGATGGTGCAGTGAAGTACAGATACAATTGGAGCACTTCAGGCAAAGCCCGTGAGAGAAAATGTCAGTGAGTGGCAAAGCTGTGGGCCTCCACTGTTGGACAGTCCCTGGCCCATCTATTTGAGAGACAGTTGGAAGGGCTGTCAAGTGGGACAACTTGGTCTTGTAGCCCAACCAAATTAGTTTTTGGGCTAAAATATTTGGATAGCGGCCCATCTTTTCTCCAAAGAGTATGTTAGCTCCGTTTTCATCGACCATCGATTATCAAATGTAATTAAATTACCAATTAAATTAAATTACTGAAAGTGTAATAAAATAAATAACACATGTAATTTATACGAGGTTCGATCACACCTACTCTTGAGGGCCATGTTCAATTATCAAACACTCCACTAATCTCAAAATGATTACAATTACACTCGGACTTAAACAACTTAAAAAATACCTCTTCCTATTGCCTCCGATCGTCTTGAACCTATTAACCGGATGTGTTTGGTGAGCACCACTCATCTTGACGTTGAACTCCCTTCAACTGAAAATGCCTTCTCCTGAAAGCTTTTAGTTCCTCTCCCGAATAACAATATCGTCTCCTCCCAAAGACTCCAAATTCTTCTCCCGAAGAACAAAAATCACGTCAAAAGACTAAGTCTCAAAATATGCTGTAAAACTCTCTCTGTGCTTGTGCTCCACAATCTCTTTTTGAGACTATAAATAAGCATCCACACACCCTTCACAAAATCTCGGATTAAAAAAATTATTTAAATTTCAAAGTGTTTCATGATCTGTTGTAACACTTCCAGAAATACTCTGAAATTCAAATATGAAAATTTTCTTCATAATCCGAATTTACTTTCCTTCATAATAACTGTTGATAAATCATGAAAAACCTTCAAAAAACTCTAAAAATAAAACCTTCCAACATTCCAGATTTCAAATGTAAGAATTGTCTCTTTTTGGGATAGTTTGGGAAAAGAAAACCTATTCAATTTAGAAATCTCTTTTAAATGAAATTCCAAAATAATCTCCTATTCAATGTACACAATCATACTTGATTTTTACCAATAGAAACTGCCAATTTATAGATTATGTAGACTAAATCAAATACACCATGCCACGTCAGCTTCCAGAACAAGTAACTTACCCAACTTCCAAAACAAGCAGCTAGACATATCTTCAAAACAAGTAAGTTACCCAACTTCTTAAAGCTAGCTAACAAAATATTGTTTTTTGATTTTTCTAACAAAGTTGCCATAAAATGCCAACATATAAAAATCCTAACAGAGTAAAAACAAGTAACTCTCTCCTTTCATTTTAAATTCTTGAATTTGATAAAATGCATATGGTTGATAAATCTTTCTACAATTAACCATTTTGGAATGGATAACCCTTTCGTGTGGAGCCTCATGGCCTAACATGTGGTATTAAAGACAGATTCCATATATAGTCATGTATACATACAAAATTAATCTTGAAGAAAAATCGGATCACAATTGGTTGGCTTACAATGGACGAAAAATACTGACATGGTGGAGGATCATGATGGAGTTGTGATCCTTCCTGGTTTGGTCGCTTGAGAACGATGAACGAATAGATCATCATTTGGAGTTTGGAGTTTGGAGAGAGGAGGGTTGCGATGACTGTGGGCTATGTTCAAGGGGGGATAGCTTTGAGTGCTTGAACAACTGTCCCACATTTTATTTTATTTTATTTTAGGTTGTGTGAATTTATTTTATTTCTAAATAAAAAAAAATAAAATTTTTTTTTTCATTTTGAGCATTAATTTTAGTTTGAATCGTAGGAGGCCGATGCTATGAACTTGATTAAAATTGGACATGGTTCTGAGAAGATGAAAACTGTTGCCTTTGTGTGTGTGCTTGGTTCTTGTGTGGTTTTGCTATGCCCTGAATTTTTTGACACTTTTGAGTACCCGAACTATAATCACTTAGATTATTTGTTATTTAGACGAAGTTTATGTTGGTTGAGTAATTTCTTAATTTCAAAACGAACTCTAGAATCTATTTGATATTCACTTGAGGCGAAATCCCAGACTACACTTTGTCAAGGACATGATTTAGGCCATCTTTGAATCGTTTGAGCCTTTCTAGCTGACCCTTTTACATATGCATATCCCTAGTCACCCATTTGAATTTAATTTTTATCTTTTCTTTGTTACCCATATCTTTAAGCCTAGCTTTTTAATAATTCCAACCTTTTAACCCTTAATCTTAAGCATGCTGACCATTCTATGACTTATCTTGAGCTATGTTAAAGTTTGGGAGGATGGGTGGAGTTAAGAAAAAGCTTACAGTTGTTTGTTAGTTTATTCAAAAAAAAAAAAAAAAAAAAAGAAACGAAAAAATATATATATATATATAAAATAAATAATAATAATAATAAAAAGATGACAAAGTAAGTTGAAATCAAGTTGTGGGTGTTATTGGGAGTGTTAAGAAAGCTCCACAAAAGATCTTAGAATGGTTACATGTTTAGGGTGATTTGAGCCTCATTATTATCCATATCATACCGTTACCTTAGCCTAACACTACAAGCTTAAAAAGTCCTAATGATCCTTGATAATGTGTTTGTCGACATTAGTGGAGAGTGAGTTGAAAAATAGGCTTATGGAGTTCGAAATTTTTCTTTATCTTGAGATCTTCTCAAAAAGTCATTGGCTGACATAAACCAATCTAAAGACAGATGAGTAAATGTTAAAAGCTTTGCACACACACACTCAAGGAATTCGGGTATGGTAAGGTCATCATTTGAATTGAAATTCTACATGATTGTGATGGTTAGAGTTTCCTTTGAATCATATACTTTATGCAATCTTTGAGGCCATTATGATGAAAAACTAAAATTTGATGCTCAATTCTTTGTTAATGTCTGTCCTTGTATGTCTTTCTTTTTTTTTTTTGCTCGAGGACTAGCAAAGTCTCAAGTTTGGGAGTATTTGATAAGTTAGTTTTAGACTAATTAATTGGGTACTTTTAACTTATTATTTTGTTGGTTTTCAATTGGTTTCTAGGTTTTTTCACTTCGTTTTATTCTCTTTTGTAGGATTTAGGTAAAAGGTGGATTCGTTGTTTTTCGGCGCGATTGGAGCTAAAATGGAGCATTTGGTATGTTTTGGTGTGACGATTATATTTTGAAGAGTATTGGGCGCCTACGCATCAATTTTATAGGGCCTAGGTGCTTGAATTGAGTTTTTCAGTACAAAAACCCGAGAGCTTAGGGCCTAGGCATTGTTTCAGTAGCACCTAGGGGCCAAAAGAGATTTCCATCTACGTAATTTAGGGCCTAGGCGCAGAAAAAGAGGGCCTAGGCGCCAATGCGGGATTCGTTTTGATTCTTCGAATTTGAAATTCAAAAATCAAATCTTTCGGTCCATGGATATAAATAGAATCTTTTTAAGGTTCCAAAGGGAGAATTTTTCGGAGAAAAAGAGAGGAGTAAAGGAGAGGAGAGCAATTGGTAAATTGGAGAAGAAGAATAGCAATTCCGGAGACGGAGCGCGGTAATTCCGATTCATAAATCAGTTCTTTTCCTTTTCTCATCATGTTTAGAATATTATTTAGGATTTTGTTTAGTTTCAATATGAACTAAATTTCTTTTTATAGGGCTACAATGTAGCCGGATTATGATTGTTCAAATTTATTATGGTTTAATTCAAGTTTGATGTTTATTCATATCTATGCCGAGTGTTTAATCTAATCTTAATGCTTGTGAAAGTGTGCGCGCCCTTTCCCATTGATTTGTGATTCAATTTGAGACTGAGAAGTGATAGTTGAATTAGACTTTGATTAAATACCATGAGATTGTCGTAGGATAGAGATATCTATGAGGCTTGTGTGATACTATGAATTTCTTGTTCTTAATAAATCATGATAGGTTTGGAGTTTGAGACCGAGAGGTGAAAACTGACTTGTTATGGTAGTTTGCTAATGCTTGAGAAAGATTAGTGATTACATTAGGAAAGTTTGTCATCAGCATAGGAATAAACAGTGGTTGATTAAATTTGGTGTTTTGAGCAGGATTAATCTGGTGAAATCGGAAACCCTAGATATCCTAATATATTGAATTTCTCCTTGTTAAATTCGTGCGTTGTGTTTAATTTAATTTCCTTTTATTTTATTGCATCTCAAAAATTTATGGTTCAAATAGAATTGAGATTAAAGTAATTCAGTAATTAGTAGTAAATAGTCCTCGTTGGGAACGATATCTTTTCATCACTTTATTACTTGAACCGGCTTGTGCACTTGTGAAAAATTACCTATCAAGTTTTTGGAAAATCAAAACGAATCCCACATAATCCCGCATTGGCGCCTAGGCCCTCTTTTTCTGCGCCTAGACCCTAAATTACGTAGACGGAAATCTCTTTTGGCGCCTAGACGCTACTGAAACAACGCCTAGGCCCTAAGCTCTCGGGTTTTTATACTGAAAAACTCAATTCAAGCACCTAGGCCCTATAAAATTGATGCGTAGGCGCCCAATACTCTTCAAAATATAATCTTCACACCAAAGCATGCTAAATGCTCCATTTTAGCTCCAATCGCACCAAAAAACAACGAATCCACCTTTTTACCTAAATCCTACAAAAAAGAATAAAACGAAGTGAAAGAACCTAGAAATCAATTGAAAACCAACAAAATAATAAGTTAAAAATATCCAATTAATTAGTCTAAAACTAACTTATCAAGTTTAAAAGAATTTTGACCATAACTTCTAACAGATTAACTTTTTGAGTTGAAACTCCAAGACCTGACAAGATAAGATGCCGTGAAATGGGAAATGTGCAATGTAGTTTGGAAATGGGGTGGTCCTGATCTCCGTATTACACATCATGCCTCAAGTAGGTGTGTGCGTTTTTTTTTATTTTTTTTTTATTTTTTTAAATTAAAAAACTAACCACATTATCATCTTTGATGTCCTATAGTAAAATGTACATTTAAGGTCCGTCCCCACTATCATTCTCCTGTGAATGAAAGCAAGAGAGGCAAAAACTAGATATTTGGCGATTATGAGGAAGATAACACACCCAAGTGTTTTTAGTACAAAAAAGGGTCCAACCTAGAACCTTCCATCCAATCAAAAACCATAAAATTCCTATCCAATGGCAATGTCATCACACTATCCAGATGAAAGTAGAATGAGTGGTTGTGCATCCCCAAACTCTGAAGAACAAGCATTACAATATTTCAAAGATTATCATATTCCTCCAAAAAAAAAAAAAAGGGCCCAGAAAGTAAAAAAAATAAGGAATAAAATAAGAAAAAAAGGGAAAACCCCAGAAATATATTAAAAACTCTATCTCATCTAAATTCAATTCCCATACTGGTGGCCTTAGAATCTCTCACAAAAGACAGCAAAATAAAAATAAAAAAAAAGAAGCAGAAAAATTAGAGCCTTGTTGAGATTCAGTGACATCATGGCTTCTACATCCTCCTCTGCTCTCACCATCTCTTCCTCATCCAGCCTTGTTGACACCAAGGCTCTCCGCCAGTCGGCCGGAGCGTCGTCGCAATGCGTGTCACTTCCGACACTCCCTCCGCCACCTGTGCAGTCCCAGAAGCGTCCTTGGAAGAGCACTGCCTACTGTGAGAGCCATACTTGATATATATATATATATATATATAGCACAATCACCTTAGTTGTACTAGTAAATTCAGATAATAATGCTGGTTCTGTTTGTTTATGATGTTTCGGTTTTAGGCCGTAAGATTGCTCGCAATGTCATCGCCATGGCCACCGGAGAAGCGCCTGCTGAAGTTGCAACAGTTGAGACGCCAGAGATTGTCAAGACTATTCAAGAAGCTGTATGTATTCTTTTATTACAATTAAAATTTTTTTTTAAACCAAGAAGAAAATTTATTTTTTGGAGTAAATAAGAAAATGTTCAAGTAGTTATAACAAAAAATATCACTTGGCTTGGTTTGTCAGTGGGACAAAGTTGAAGACAAGTATGCAGTGAGTTCACTTGCCGTGGCCGGTGTCGTTGCGCTTTGGGGCTCCACCGGGCTGATCTCGGTACCGATCAACTCCTAGTAATTACTTTACATTCTATTTCAGCTGATTCTAGTTTTTTTTTTTCAATAACTTTTCAAAATTTTTTAACTGCCTCATAGTGTGAATAATGAGACTAGTGAAGGGTTTCTGAGAGATGAATATACAATCTGTAACAGGCAATTGACAGGCTTCCTTTAATTCCTGGCGTTCTTGAGCTTGTAGGCATTGGATATTCCGGGGTAAGTGGGGTTTGTTTTATAGTATACGCGGATTTGAAATCTATGTCCTGTTGTTCTTTGATCATGTGTAAAAACTTGAAATTGGTGGTTTTTCACCTCATATTTCTTGTCCATTTTGCAGTGGTTTGCATACAAGAACCTGGTTTTCCAGCCAGACAGGTAACCATTGTTTTCGGTTATTTTCATCTTATAAAAAATCTAAAAACAAAAAAAACAAAAAAACGTATTTTAAAGCAAACACAATTTTTTTAACACATGGTGAATGGAATTTCAGGGAGGTCTTCATACAGAAAATAAAAGACACATACAAGGAAATTATTGGGAGCAGCTAGAGAAACCTTTGAACAGAAAATGCGGCTGAGATGAGTTGAAAAATTTCCGGTTTTTGAACCAAAATAATCTCAGAGCATTGTGCATAAAATTTGTGACTATATGTTTTTGTTTTGTTCTTATCATCAGATTTCTGACCAGAGTAAGTCCATGTACTTTAATTTGCTCTTTGCGAGATACTTGTAACTATTTATGATCTCTTATTTCCCTTTAAGCTTCATGTAATCGGAATAATAGGATTTGTTATGTCCTTGGAAGGAAAAGATTCGTCAAGTGAAATTGGTAAGCAATCTGCAGATTTTGATAGTGTCTACGAACTAGTCCACTTAAGAAAATACTCCATATTGCCACTAAAGGCTGTTTTACAGAGCTTTCTAAAAGCTATTTTTTGTTTTCTGAGTTCAAAAGCTGTCTTTGAAAGTGTTTGAATGATATATCAGAAAAGCTTTAGCTCTCCATGCAGAAAAGTCGCCACTCTTCGTAAAAGTTCTGTTGAGTAGGCTTTTGAACTTGTGCCAACTTTATTCTAACAATTTTATTGCATCAGAAAATTTGAAAATCATTTTAACCCATTTAATTCTTTTAAAAATGTGATTCAAAACACTTATTGAAAAGTCACAGTTTTTACTTTTCTAGTTCTATTATAGAAAAGCAAACGTTCTGCCATTGTGTCCTAAATCCTGCCCCAATTGCCTAAGGGCTTTTTAACAGATTTTCACTAGCTTAAAAAGGGTACAATCATTAAGTATCTACTAGAAGAACAAACCATTGATATTGCTTCTGGAACAAACAGCTTGTTCATATCTTCTTTAGTCTTCAATCTTTCCTTTTATTGTTATTTTAATTTTTCTTTTGGCTAATGAACAAAAAATACACTTATCCAAGGAGGTTTAAAATAAAGCAAAATTTAGTTGACAAAGGACAGTCAATATTCATAGACGATAGTAATATTGTATATCCAACGACATGTATACTGAACTTCAATACTTTAATAGAAAGGGTGACATATCTTATTCTTACACACACGACCCAAAAATCTAAGGCACATGTAAATGACATGTTGTTTTACTTGTAGAACTCCATAATCCAATGGTTACAAACACAACACACAAACTTGATGCCACTAAATCCCGCACCAGTTGCCAAGGCTAAGAACTCTTGTTGGTTCCGCTCCTTTCCCCCCGGGTTCTGAGTCATCATAGTGACATCAAATGTGAAGGTGCTCCTCGCGGATGGGAAGAATTGCCTCCACAACTATAACATTTCCATGGTCTGGAATAGCTTTGTAACAATTCCTCAATATCTTTAAGCAGTGTCCATCACTCCGATCGTGAAGGATCCCCTACCAAATCACCATTTAAATTGCATTAATATTCCCAAATATACATTAAAGAGTTGAGGCAAGCATTAAAGTTTCGGAATTCACCTTCATGAGAATGGCATCCCCGTGTGGAACACTTTCAAACATGTCACCCCCAACATGTTCAACACCCTGCAACGTCAATATTAAGAAACTTTTCCTTAACAACTTGAGAAAATATATATAGTTTGTTTGTTGGTATTGTGATATATAAATTAATAGAAAAATGAAAATTATAAGATTATACCAGGATAAGAAGGGGCATTCTCTACAACATGAGGCAAGTCAAAGTTAACCCCCTTAATGTGTGGGTATTTGGAAGTGATTTGATTGAGGGTCAGTCCCAGACCATCACCAACATCAACCAGTTGCGTTAGGTGGTTAAAACCTTTGTAAAATTTGAGGATGTTCTTGACAACAATAGTAGTGTGGCTGCACATTGCTGTGTGAAAAACATGATTGAACTTTTGGTTCGAGCGTGAATACACGAAGGCATTCATTCCTTGGGCCTTTTCAACTGCAACTCTTCCTTCAAGAATTGAAGCTTTCAGATGGGGCCTGTAAATTAAGTTTTTGTGAGAGAAAATACTATTGAAAGCTTTATAAACATAATAGTTTCTAAAAACAGTTTCAAAACGATGATCTAAGCGAGCTTATAAGACGTTAAATAACATAGCAAACTGGAAATTGCATTTGATTCAAAAGAAAGCAAAACACACACACACACACTATTAAGAAATATTGTTATAATATATGTAATTGATTTCCTTAGTTGACTTTCCTAAGTTAGTATAGGTCAGATCCCACTATAGGTGGATCACAGTTTCTTAGCCTTAGAAAGAGCAGTGATTGATTCTTGTATTTGGCTATATATTCTGTACACTATTCTTTGATTAAACATACAGAAAACAATTCAACCATAATCCTCTATTCCTTCTCTAGACATACCTTTGTTCTTTTTCTACACATACTATTCTTTACATGGTATCAGAACACGGTTCTGGTGCCTAATTCTTTTCACACCACACTTACAAACACCATGTCAAACGAAAACCAAACATCATCAGAAAAATCCCTTTCCAAACACTCAAACACCAGTAACAATAATCCTAGTATGGATCTATCAAACCCATATTTTGTTCATCATTTAGACCAACCTGGGCATATGCTCGTTCCAACAAAATTGAATGGAGCCAATTATCTGTCATGGAGAAAAGCTATGATTCATGCTCTCATGGCCAAGAACAAAATTGGATTCATCAATGGATCAATTCAGCCGCCTTCAGAAGCCGAACAACCAGTAGAGTTCGCTCTATGGGATCAGTGCAACAGCATGATTTTATCGTGGCTAACTCACTCGGTCGAACTCGATCTCGCCAAAGGGGTAGTTCATGCAAAGACTACTCAACAAGTCTGGGAGGATCTCAAAGAGCAATTTTCACAGAAAAATGCACCAGCAATCTATCAAATTCAGAAATCTTTAGCATCCCTCTCACAAGGTACAATGGCAGTCTCATCACACTTCACAAAGATCAAAGGTCTTTGGGATGAATTAGAAACATATCGAACGCTTCCGACTTGCAATCAGATGAAAGCGCATTATGATCAGAGAGAAGAAGATCGATTGATGCAATTTCTTATGGGCCTCAATGACACCTACAATGTCGTCCGCACCAATATCCTAATGATATCGCCACTGCCTAATGTACGACAAGCCTACTCTCTCGTCATTGAAGAAGAAACGCGGCAACAAATGACATCCGAATCAACCGAAAACTTTTCGATTGCTGCTGCAATACATGGCCGAACAAACAACTCCTCAAACAATTCCAAAGATAAGTATTGTGATCACTGTAATAGAGTAGGTCATATAATTGAAAATTGTCGAACTCTAAAGTTTCATTGTAAGTTTTGTGACAAAAAAGGCCATACTGAGGATAGGTGTAAATATAAAAATGGCACATGGGTGGTTCTTAACAACATAGGAACTCAAAGCAATCGACACAATCAACCACAACAACAATAGCGTGGTTCTCGGGGAAGTGGACACAACTTCTTCCCTGCTGTTAATGGAACAGATTCTTCACAATCTACACATAAGGGATATCTTCGAGACACCAATACATCTGTTCATTTCTCCAATTTAGCAGATCCTTCACACAACACACAGCAGATCAACCACAATAACTACAACTCCTCCAAATCATTGCATGGTCTTTCCACAGAACAACTCCAACAACTTGCTCATGCCATATCTATGATGAATCAAAATCATGCTTCTGGTAATAGCAATGCTTATGCAAATGTTGCAGGTCTGTTTACCTTTTCTAATGCTTCAATCAATTCTGTATTCACAAAACCTTGGATTTTGGATAGCGGAGCTACTAATCATATCATTTCTAATTCTGCACTTCTTACTCAAACAAAACCCTCATCAGTATCCATTGTTAATTTACCTACTGGGTCTTCAGCACCAATCACTTCAACAGGCACCGTACCATTCAATACATACATAATGTTAGACAATGTTTTATGTGTTCTTTCTTTTCATTTAAACTTGATGTCTGTAAGCAAACTCACCTCTGCTCTAAACTGTTGTGTCATCCTATTTCCAACTTTTTGTGCTTTGCAGGACTTGGCTACGGGGAAGATGATTGGCTCGGGTAAATAGCACGGCGGTCTTTATTACATGTCTCTGTTGCAAAGGACACCTACCTCTCATCAAGTGTCTCACACCCCAAATCTATGGCATATGCGTCTTGGACATCCGTCACCATCTCGACTCAAACTGGTTTCTTCATTGGCATCTTTCAATAAAATCTCCTATGATAATAATTGTACCATTTGTCCCATGGCTAAACAAACAAGACTTCCATTTCCATTGAGCTCAATATCAACTCATGCTCCATTTGATTTGTTACATTGTGATATTTGAGGACTACATAAAGTTTCCACTCATTCAGGTGCATGTTTTTTTCTTACTATTGTGGATGATTTTACTAGATGCACATGGACATTTCTTATGCAAAATAAGTCCGAGACACAAAACATTCTAAAGTCCTTTATTGATTTTGCTTATATACAATTCCATGCCCATGTCAAAGCTGTAAGAGTAGACAATGGTTCTGAATTCCTATCCATGAGAAATTTCTTTCAATATCACGGGATTGAATACCAACGCACTTGTGTTTACACTCCACAACAAAATGGGGTAGTGGAACGAAAACATCGCCATCTTCTCACCACAGCACGTGCATTGCTTTTTCAATCTCACTTACCTCTTGTCTTTTGGGGAGAATGTGTTTTAACCGCTGTCTCTCTTATCAACTGTCTACCATCACCATTGTTGTCAAATAAATCTCCTTTTGAGTTACTGTACAATCGTCCACCATCACTTGATCATTTAAAAGTTTTTGGTTGTCTATGTTATGCAACTATTGTTCATCCTACTCAAAAATTTGATCCAAGTGCCAAAAATTGCATATTTGTTGGATACCCCACCGGTCAAAAAGGTTACAAACTTTATGATATGGAAACAGAGAAATTCTTTGTAAGCCGTGATGTCAGGTTTTGTGAAACCATTTTTCCATTCTCCAATATTTCCTCTCCACCCAATCAAGTCTATATATTGCCAAATCTTTCCTTTGACATTCCAGATAACAATTCTTTTAAACAACCTTTCACCACAAACATTCCATCTACTAAAACCCAACAAGCCGAGCCACCAGAGTATCATGAGATTGAATCCACAATTCATGAACCAATTTCCATATCAACACCAATCGAATCCACTCCATCTTCATCACAAACCGAACCAAAAGCACCAACTACAGTCACTTCAGATCACCATACACCTCTCATTCCTTCTATGAGACATTCCACTCGTCCTAAGCAACCTCCGGCATAGCATAAAGACTACGTAATGTCATCTCAAGCCAATCATTCAACTTCGGGCTCAAGTCCTACATCAAGAACCCGGTATCCTCTCTCTCATTTTCTCTCATATTCCCGTATTTCTTCTGCCCACCAAACTTTTTTAGCTAACATTACAGGTCGAACAGAGCCTAAATCCTATGCTCAAGCTATCCTTGATCCACATTGGCAACAAGCCATGAATGCAGAATTGGAAGCATTACAGCAAAATAACACATGGAGTCTAGTTCCTCTTCCCATTGGACAAAAACCAATCGGATGCAAATGGGTTTACAAAATCAAGTACAAAGCCGACGGGACCATTGAACGCTACAAAGCTCGTCTTGTTGCTAAAGGATACAATCAAGTTGCAGGCGTTGATTACCGGGAAACATTTTCTCCTACAGCCAAACTCACTACACTTCGCTGCCTTCTCACTATTATCGCTGCCCGGAATTGGTTCACACACCAACTAGACGTACATAATGCTTTTCTTCATGGGGACTTGCATGAAGTTGTATATATGGATCCTCCACCTGGACTTCGCCGACAGGGGGAGAACATTGTATGTCAGCTTAACAAGTCCCTCTATGGGCTAAAACAGGCCTCAAGGCACTGGTTCTCTACCTTCTCAGATACCATTCAAAAGGCTGGTTATCAATAGTCAAAAGCTGATTATTCTCTCTTCACAAAGGCTCAAGGTGCTTGTTTACTGCAGTTCTCATCTATGTTGATGACATTCTTCTAACAGGCAATGATCTTCAAGAAATCAAACACCTCAAAGAATTCTTTCTCAAGCATTTCCGTATCAAAGATCTTAGAGATTTGAAATATTTTTTGGGGATTGAATTTTCCCGTTCCAAGAAAGGTATCTTCATGTCTCAGAGAAAATATGTGCTGGACATTTGATTACGCCCAAACGTGTACAAAAACAAGCGGTTGATTGTAGCACAATTAGGATGGTCGATCCCACGAGGAGGTGATAAAAACAAACAAGAAGAGATTAGCGGAACAAAAACGTTAGAGAAATAAGTAATCAAGAGAAAGAAGAAGAAGAAATATTTTTGTGATTTTGAAACAAATTTAAAGACAACGTAATTCAAAATAGAGAAAAATTCAATAATCAAAAGGTGGTAAAGCATTAAGAATCCCTCATGTGTATTGTTTTCCAATTTTAGTTTGGATTCAACAAAAGTATTCAAATGAATTAGACTTCTCACGTTAAAATCAAAAAGATTATTATTATAAATTATCTAAAATCGATAATATATCAAATTGACAATATTACAGTGAAAGATCAATTTATAAAATAATTCTAGTTACAAAACATTACATGACAAAATTTACATAGAAAAAGCATGACTGAATCTATATAGAAACTTAGCACATAATATTTAGCATTCAAAGAAAATTAGAAAATGGAGAAGAATATTTCACTCAAATATATATGCATTATAGAATCAAACAAACAAAACCTCAATTGGAATACTCTACACATGAGTTCATCTCTAGCTTCACCAAGAGAAATTTAGCCAAATAAGCTCAACATTCTCAAAAAGACTCTAGAGAAAAGTATGAGAAGAAAAGATAAAAAAATGAATATATTTTGGCTCTAGACTTAACCAAAAATTGGTTAAAAATACAACAATTTCGCTCTCTTGAGGAACCCTCATTTTATAGCCACTAGAGAGGATTTTTCGCCCAACAAATCCACCACCCAGGCTGGTAAATCAACCGGAAACTCGCGGTAAGCCGGCTGGAGCTGAATATCAGGGAAGCTAGAATTTAGCCCGAGATTCGCACGGGCTTGACTGAGGGACTGGTGGCTTAAGCAGCCCATAATTCTCGTGGGCTTGGATCACGGGCTGGACTGGCATGGCAACTGCAGTCAGGGACTGGGATCACGGGCTGGGCTGGAGCTGGAGGCTTGGATCTCGGGCCTGGGCTGGCAGCTGGAGCTGGAATTACGGGCTGGCAGGCCTGGGCTGGTTTCACGCGGGCTGGAGTGGCGCACGCAGGATTGAGCCACGCAATGGCTATGCCTGCAGAAGAAAGGAGAGAAAAAAAAGGAAAAGAAAGGAAAAAGAGGAGGAGGAAAGGAAAACAACATAAAATCAGTCAAAATAAATAAAATATTAAATATTTCTAAAATAAAATATTATGAATTAATATTATGGAAATACACATTAAAAACATAAATTATCTAATAAATTAGATGAACAAAAATGTGTTTTTGTGCATTTATCACAACCCCCAACCAGCTTATTGCTAGTCCGTAGCAATTCAAGCGTAAGAAAAATCAAGTCAAGCTGAAAATTCAAATCGAAACCTGCCAAATCATCTAAGCACTCAAACAAAACATCCGCAAGAAATCAGAAAATGCTATCAAAACTACTTCAGTCATTACTCCAGAGTTGTGTGTGTGTGCACCAAACCATACCTTCTTACCACAGTCCATAACACAAATAGTATCGAAAAATTCACCAAGAGAAAGTCTCAACTCCATTACCTCACGGGTGTTGGAAATATTTTAGTGCAGAGGTTTCCACTCATGGAGTTGGAAAGAAATCAATCAACACTCAAATGAGAGAAGACATTTTAAGGACAAGCTAATAAACAACCATTGATCAAATGATAGGCGAATCAAATATTCAGAACATTATACCACTTATATCATAAACCAGCTTTTGGGATTTTATTCAGATCAAATAGAAAATTACATAAACAAAGAGCCGTAAAATACAAACAAATAAATATACAACATTTTTTTTTCACATTTTTTTTTAACAAGAGACATCATGCTTAATAGAACAAAGTAGTAAGGAATTCTTTTGACTGCTATGCAGCACCAGATGAGATTATAACCGAACTACATGAATGATGAAATGAATGCTCTTGCTTTTTCTTCTTCTTCTTCCTTTTTTTTTTTTTTTTTTTTTTTGAGACAATACAAAAGAATAAGGCTTTATTACAAAAGATCAATTCTATCTAACCAAAAATCATCCCTCAAGCAAAAGTACAAGTTAAGTAGTGGTGTTCCAAATAGTGATTGTACCAACTCGAAAGATCAATAAAAGTTCAAAAGCTGTTTTCTCAACTCTCACAACTCACCAAAAATGAAACACTTAAACTCGAGAATTTTTCTCAACTAAATGTGTTGGCAACCATCTTACCACAAGGTTTGGCATATGCACAAAAAGAACTCTGGAAATCATTTCTTAATAGTCAAGATAACAAAAACTGACTCAAACCGAACATTTTGAAATCACACTTAGGTAACTTTGCAAAAATTTTGATCCAAATTCCAACATGACAAAAATTAAACTCACGAATGAATATGCTCACTACCCCCAACCAAAAATTAGTCAGTGTCCTCAATGTCTAAAAATGTACAAATGTGAAGAAGACAGGGAAAGAGAACACCTAGATGATGATGGTAGGAACATAGATGAGCTACCTGATCTGATTTTCCAAAACACACAAACAAATATAAAAGCACATAACAACAAACCGAAAATAAAAGTACACAAAACACACAAAAACAAGCTAAACAAATAAACAAAAATATGATACAAAAAGGGTTGGAAGCAAACTATTCATAAACCGGGGCCTCAAGAATGATTTCTTCAGCCTGGCTCACTCGCTCAATGTAATGCTTCAGTCTCTGACCATTGACTCTGAAAATTCTCCCATCGCTTGGGTCCTCGACCTCGACAGCACCATTGGGAAAGAGTATTTGTTTCACCACAAATGGACCAGTCCACCGCGACCTCAACTTACCTAGGTGGAGATGCAGACGGGAGTCATAAAGATGCACCCTCTGATTTGGCTCGAAGTTCTTCCTCAAAATCTGCTTGTCATGAGCCACCTTCATTCTAACCTTGTAAATCTTGGAGTTATTATATGCATCATTTCTCAACTCCTCAATTTCCGACAGCTGGAGCTTGCGATGTATACCTGCAACACTGAGATCAAAGTTAAGGGCTTTATAGCCCAATAAGCCTTATGTTCAAGCTCTACAGGTAAATGACAGGCTTTTCCAAAGACAAGCCTATAAGGAGACATCCCAAGGGTGGTTTTGTAAGCAGTGCGATATGCCCAAAGTGCATCGGAAAGGCGCAAAGACCAATCTTTACGATCGGGGTTTACCGTTTTCTCCAAGATTTGCTTGATCTCTCGGTTTGCCAGCTCAGCTTGGCCGTTCGTTTGTGGGTGATAAGCGGTTGAAACTTTGTGGATCACACCGTATTTGCGCATCAGGGCCTCGAAAGAACGATTGCAAAAATGTGTACCTTGATCACTGATGATAGCGCGGGGCGTACCAAACCGAGATAACACATTCTCTTTCAAGAACTTCACTACTGTTGCATTATCATTGGTTCGATACGGCACGGCTTCTACCCATTTAGAAACGTAATCCACAGCGAGGAGAATGTAGAGGTAACCAAAAGAAGATGGAAAAGGTCCCATAAAATCTATCCCCCAACAATCAAATATCTCTATCACAATAATTGGGTTCAAGGGCATCATATGGTGACGGGACAAAGCACCTAACTTTTGGCACCTCAGACAAGAATGACAAAACTCATTAGTGTCTTTAAACAAAGTGGGCCACTAAAGACCACACTGCAAGATTTTTGTAGCAGTCTTTTTCATGGAGAAGTGACCACCACATGCATCATTATGGCAAAAGTTCAGAACACTATGAATCTTGTCATCGGAAATGCATCGCCTCATGATTTGGTCAAGGCAGTACTTGAACATATACGGATCATCCCAATAGAAATTACGCACCTCGACCAAAAATTTGCGCTTATCTTGAGCATTCCAATCAGCAGGAAGTTCGTCGGTCACCAAGTAATTGACGATGTGAGCGTACCAAGGTAGCTTGGTGACAGCGAACAGATGTTCATCGGGAAAATCATCTCGGATGGCAGGATCGTAGGCGGGGTCACTAAGTTCGAGTCGAGAGAGGTTGTCCGCCACAATGTTTTCGACTCCTTTCTTGTCCTTGATTGTGATGTCAAATTCCTGCAACAAGAGGATCCACCTAATCAATCGCGCCTTGGCATCCTTTTTGGAAAGAAGATACTTAAGGGCTGCATGATCTGTGAAGATGGTGATGGGTGAACCAATCAGATATGCACGGAACTTGTCAAGTGCAAACACAACAGTGAGCAACTCTTTCTCAGTAGTTGAGTAGTTCAATTGAGCACTATTCAGAGTGCGGCTTGCGTAATATACTACAAAGGACTTCCCCTCTCTTCTTTGACCACGGACTGCCCCAACAGCATGGTTACTTATGTCATACATAATCTCGAATGGTAAGCTCCAATCCGGTGACTGAATGATGGGGGCAGAAGTCAACTTCACCACAAGCATTCGGAAGGCATCATCACACTCTTGCGTCCACTCAAAAACGGCATCTTTGGCTAGGAGATTACATAACGGACGAGAAATCACATAAAAGTTATGTATGAACCTCCTATAGAAACCAGCATGCCCGAGAAATGACCGAACTTCTTTCATTGACTTGGGGGTGGGCAATTTAGAGATAAGTTCAATCTTAGACTGATCGACCTCAATCCCTTTCTCAGAAACAATATGCCCCAAGACTATGCCAGATGGTACCATGAAATGGCACTTCTCCCAGTTGAGCACAAGACCTTTCTGTTCACATCTTGTCAGAACAGCTTCCAAGTTGAGAAGGCACGAGTCAAAGGAATCGCCGGAGACGGTCAAGTCGTCCATGAACACTTCCATACATTTCTCGACCATGTCGCTGAAAATGCTCATCATGCACCTCTGAAAAGTGGCCGGTGCATTACACAGTCCGAATGGCATACGTCGGAAGGCATAAGTACCAAAAGGACAAGTAAAAGTAGTCTTATCTTGATCCTCCAATGCAATCTCGGTCTGATAATATCCTGAGTAGCCATCAAGAAAGCAGTAGAAAGGATGACCAGCCACACGTTCTAGGATTTGGTCGATGAACGGAAGCGGAAAATGATCCTTACGGGTGATGGCGTTCAGCTTTCGGTAGTTAATGCACATGTGCCAACCCGTAACTGTCCTTATGGGGACAAGAGCCCTTTTCTCATTCTCCACCACTGTCACCCCTGATTTCTTGGGCACTACCTTAGTTGGACTGACCCACTTGCTATTGGCGACCGGATAGATGATACCTGCATCCAGAAGCTTCAAGACCTCACTCTTCACCGCTTCTTTCATCGTTGGGTTTAGTCTCCTTTGGGGATCCCATCGTGGAACAGCCCCGTCTTCCAATTTGATGTGATGGGAGCAAATTAAGGGGCTAATACCCTTAATGTCAGCAATCGTCCAACCTAATGCAGCTTTGTGCTCTCGCAGCATGTCGACTAACCGCTGTTCTTGTGATGCGTCAAGTTTAGATGAAATGATAATAGGAAAGGTATCACCAGCTCCCAAGAAGACATGTTTTAGACCCTCAGGCAATTGAGCCAGCTTAAGTGTTGGGATCTCTTCGGTGGATGGTTTTGGCTTTTCTTTCTCTCGAGGAAGCTCTTCAAAACATGGTTGCCAAAACTTGGTTCTTCTGCCTTGTGAGTCTTTATAGATGGCAGCATTGTTGGTGAACTCACAAGGACCGAAACTCTCAGATTCAGAATTGTGGAGGAGATCATCAAGATCATCAGAATTGCTATACAGTTGAACCTCCTCCGAGACAAGTGTGTAGATCAGAAAAGTTTGGTGACACTTGTCATCATCATGCGCCTGCTTCGCAATGTGGAAAACATTCACCTCCAAGGTCATGTTTCCGAAAGATATCTTCATGAGACCATTCCTACAGTTGATCAAAGCATTGGCTGTAGCAAGGAAAGGTCTACCGAGGATGATGGGAATCTTGGATTCCATGCTCACCACAGATTGTGTATCCAGGACAAGGAAATCAACGGGGTAATAAAACTTCTCAACTTGAACCAGAACATCCTCAACTATACCCCGAGGCTTCTTGATCGAACGATCGGCCAGCTGCAAAACCACAGATGTGGGCTTAATCTCTCCAAGACCAAGATGCGAGTAGATAGAGTAAGGCATGAGATTGACACTAGCTCCAAGGTCGAGTAAAGCTTGGCCGAATTCCTGAGTCCCAATTTGGCACGAGATGGTGGGACAACCAGGATCTTTGTACTTTGGCGGTGCCTTCTGCTCGATCACTGCACTCACTTGTTCCGTCAAGAAGGCAGTCTTCTTGACGTGGTGCTTCCTTTTG
The DNA here is from genome assembly GCA_038430175.1 of Ficus hirta. NCBI lineage: Eukaryota > Viridiplantae > Streptophyta > Magnoliopsida > Rosales > Moraceae > Ficus > Ficus hirta. The sequence continues at coordinate 13,728,145 of CM076588.1, forward strand.
ACGGTGCACAGATCCTTGATAACTTTGGCATAAGCCGGCACTTGCTTGATCACATGAAGCAAAGATAGATTAATCTTCACTTGAGTCAAATGCTCTAGGTTCTCACTTTGACTATCCAGCACTTTCCCAGCAGGTCGCAGAGCTTGGGGGAAATGCACCTTTACTGGAAGTTCAGTTGGCTCATCTTTCTTGGGGGCGACTTCTTGACTACTTGAAGTGACGTTAGTTCTTGATGGTTCATCCATTATCTTGCCACTACGAGTGGTGATGGCACTGACCTCCTTGATGTTTTGACCTGCAGAGTTGGAGGTTTGTGCCATGTGTTGCCCTGTGAGGTTGGATTGAGCTTGGGAAGGAAACTTGCCTCGTTCTTGAATAGCCAAGGCACCAGTCAGCTTTGTGATCTGGCTCTTCATCTATTTACTTTCTTCCACCATTTGCGTGAAAAGTGATTCGAACTTTTGGTTCATCCTAGTCTGTGCCTCCATGAAAGATTGCAAGGTATTCTCAAGAGAACTCCTCAGCGGTTGTGCATGATACTGAGGTGTAGAATTCGCCTTTGGTGGTTGTGGCTGTTGCTCCGTTCTCCATTGTCCACCTGCTGGTTGTGTTTGATTGGAATCTCTCTAACTGAAGTTTGGATGGTTCCTCCAGCCAGGATTGTATGTGTTAGAGAAAGGCTTGTTGTATGCCCCTAAGGCATTACATTGCTCCTCATAACTCCCTCTCATTTCACTATAAACAAGGCAATCCTTAGCAAAATGTTCCACCCCTCCAAACGAAGCATGGCTCTTGTGACTCTGCCCTTGCGACCATGTGGATTCCTCTACCTTCCTTGGTTTTGAGGGCCTCAATCTGTCATGTCAAAGACTCGATTTGGGCCTTGACGGTATCCTCTTCCCTTAGTTGGTAGATTCCAGTAGGTCGGGATCGACTGGTGCTGTCAGTAGCACTTGGTCCAGTCCATGTGTGGGCTTTCTCGGCTAGCTCGTTGAGATACTCGAAAGCCTCTTCGGGGTCCTTTTGGAGAAACTCACCATTGCACATTATCTCTACAAATTGACGCTCTCGAATTATGAGTCCTTCGTAGAAATAACTAACGAGGCGCCAACTCTCATAACCATGGTGGGGACATTGATTCAACAAATCTTTAAACCGCTCCCAGACTTGATAAAGAGTTTCATTATCCTTCTGAGTAAAGGTCGAGATCTGTCGTTTAAGACCATTAGTCTTATGGTGTGGGAAATACTTGTTGAAAAATGCAGTTGTCATCTCTTCCCATGTTCCAATAGACCTAGGTCGCAAAGAATACAACCAACTTTTGGCTTTGTCCTTTAGAGAGAAGAGGAAAAACTTTAGTCGCACAGAATCTGCAACCTCAGCTCGATTGTGGAAAGTGGCCACCACCTCTTCAAACTCCCGAATATGCATATACGGATTCTCGTTCTCTAACCCGTGAAAGGTCGGCAAAAGTTGGATCATGCCTGGCTTGAAATCCAAATTCGACATATTGGGGGGAAACATTATGCATGACGGTGTGGCAGTACACATAGGGTGAAGGTAGTCGTTCAACGTCTTTTGCTGGACCTCCTCGTGTTGAACCATCGCAAATGGATTTGGAATTGCTAAAGTGTTTGGAGATGGAGGAAGGCTAGACGTAGCAGAAGAAATTTCACTAGGGTCTTCAGGTCTCCTTGCAAATCTCCCTAGTTCGTTTCTATAACGATTGATTCACCTTGAGCGTTTTTTTTTATTTTTTTATTTTTTATTTTTGAACAAAGAAAACTTTTACAAAAACAACAATAGTGTAAAACTGCGAATCACAATCCCTAAGAGTACTCCCAGGAAAGATTGGTGGGGCGAGACCTCCTTAAAAACCAACCTCCTAGACAGAACAATGTTCCCAGGAAAAACTGGTTGCGTATAACGCTAATAGAACCCAGCCTCCTAGACAAAACTCCCTTAGTTCGTACTTTCCAACGTTTCCACACAATTGCTTGCAAAATTTATTAAATTTTATGGCGTATTTTATGAAATGTTAGATGTTAGATATTAGTATCCTAAGTTAATGCTAAACTAGAACCTAAGGTTACATAAATTATGAGCCCTATTTTATTAACACTAAATTAGTAACCTAAAATGTTAAAACCTAAAAATTAATACAGATTATGAATGGAAAATTAATTAGACAATTCTAAACAATAAAGAAAAATGATAAATGATAAACAAAACTGAAAGTATAAAATTAAAGTCCTAATATATATAACCTACGAATAATAACAACAAGGAAGTAATTAAATCTATTAACTGAAATAGAAAGAACAAAAGCTATATTTTCAAAACAAAACTAATATTAAAAACAAATGAAACTGGAAAAAAAAAAAAATAATAATAATAATAATAAATAAAATAAAATAAACAAAAGATAAACCTAATGCAATTGACACTAACGGAATGATAACAAAAATTTACTACTAAAAAAAAAATTAAAAAAAAAAACTGACAAATGGTCAAAAATAAAAACAATGAACAGTTTTTTTCTTTTTTTAATTTTTTTAATACGTAAAAAAAAAATAAAAATGGAAACTAATGAAAACACTAACAGTAAGTTTTTTTTTTAATTTTAAATAAAGACAAACAAAACGACAAAATAAATAATCGTAATCTAAAAAGGAAGAAAAAGACAAACAAACAATTCAAACTTACTGGAAATGAGAAAAGTGTATGTTGGAATATTAAGAACGAATCCTACTCACTGAATGTTAATGTAGGCTGACGGATTTGACCGTTTGAGGTAGTGTGTGCGGATTTTTAAACTAAGAATCCACAAAATATAAACTGTCAGTTTTTGAAAAATAATCTGGATAGTTTCCTGGAAACCTAGTTTTGAGCCCCTTAAATGCCGAATTTGGAAAAAGTTATAACTGTAAAATTGTAGAAAATAAAAAACCCTAGGGGGATACATTGGACATTTTTTGAAAAAAGGGCTCTAAAAGCCTCTGTTTTTATTAGTTTTCAAAACTAGCCGGTCTAGGTACTGTACACGACCAGTATCTTTCAAAAGGAAAAACGGATAAGTTAAAGGTAGATTTAAGCTTCACGCAAAAGTTGTAGATTTCGATGAGATCTACAACTTCTATGAAGAAAAATTTTTCAAATTCTAAACCAATTTAAAGATAAAACTGGATTTTCAAAATTATATATGGTATAGGAAATTTCCTACACAGATACATTCAAGCAAATTAAATTTCAAAAGAGGTTTTAAATTCATTAAAATTTGACAAGTAATTTTTAAAAAAGCAATTTCAAGTATTAAATCAGGATAATACTTGATATATGGAATTAAGATATTTTCCAAGAAAATAAGGTATTTTTAAGAAAAAGGGAATTTTAAACCAAAGTTACTTATAAATATAAGTAACAATTCTATGACGGATAGTAATTGGATTGGATACCAATTTATTATATCAGGATTTGTATCTATGATTACCAATGGTAATTGTTGATGCTCGAAATGGTTCCGGCAACAACACCAAAATGTGATCGGGTAGTCCGATGGGAACTCGCCAGTCACTTTGCCGTCGATCTCCTGCAAAATGGAAGAACCTCGGAATGATGGGGACACCGGTGTGGTGTCTGCCGTGGGCACTCCGATGCTTAAGTCAGTAAGGAAACTGATGAGCAAGAGGAGGGGCAGAGCTTTGGCAAGGTAAGAGTATGCGTACCTGAATCGGGGATTTATTCTCTTATTTATAGACGCCTCCCGCGGGTCCGGGTGCTCGGGGCAACCCGGTCGGGTCGGCTACCTAGGGTACCCGGTGGGTAAGTAGGTCTGCATGAGCTATTGATCCACTGAACCGATGACACGTGTCCCTAGGGGGATGTGACTGGTGTCAGACATCATCATTAAGGGGGCTACAGTGGACGGTTATGATTTGATGTCTGACAGAAGTAGGTGTGCGGCGCCAGCAGCTAATAGGGCGGGGATGTGACTGGTGTCACATCCCCCATTACTGACGTCGCCATGGTGGAGGTCTGGGCCGAGATACATATCAAGGCCGATCAGGGTGCTCGGCAAGACAGTGATCCGAGCATCCGACTATCCGACCGTACCCGCTCCCGGGTATGCTCGGCAAGAGACTTCACGGAATGCTACGGTCAGAGTAGGCCCCTCATGTCTTCGGCTGAGGATACCGTCTGACTATCCGAGTTCGCCGAAGCAGCAGTCGGCGTGTAGTCGGCAAGTGTCAGAAGTGGTCGGATTTGGTCGGTCATCAACAGAAGCCCCCTAGCATCTCTGGTCGGGTCTAGGCCAGGGGTGCTTCACGCTTGGGCATAGTGGTCAAGTACGTCAGTAGTCGGATGGTCGGACGATCTGGGGCTCTCGGACAGGTGCGGTGATTTTCGGGAGCCATGTGTCGTACCACGTGTCACGCCACGTGGCAAGATGGCCACGTGTCCGGTCAACCACGTGGTGGGTCGGCCACGTGGCGACCCGCCACGCATCGACTAACGATTGGTAGGGAGATGAACAGGCGACTGGTAGTTTGAAATTTGAACTTTCGTTTAGGCGGGAAGTCCAATCGTCGCCTGGGAATCCGCGCCAACCGTCATCAGTCGCCTATAAATAGAGGGGGGGGGGGGGGGTTGCCTCATTTGCCATCACTCGCGAAGGAAATTATCTGCCGAGAGCTGCCGAAGTCTGCCGAAAACTGCAAGCTGTTGCATTCCGAATACGAGTAGACCATCAACAGCCGAGAACATCCGCAAAGGTAATAATCTTCCTTCTACTTTCATCATGAGCAGCGTGTCTGATTCCGAGAACGAGGCCCTTTCGGGGTCAGTTGACATTGTCGGAAGCCCGAGCACAATGAGTCCGAGTACGTCTGTGTCGACGAGCGAGTCCGCTACGCCGACCAGCCGAGGCCAGGGGGCGGCCCGGTTAGAAGAGATTCTGCAAGTCGGACCGGATCGCCAGTTTGTACAAGAGCTGGGCGGGGCTGCAGCCGAGCAGGCCGTTCGAGCGCGTTCGGTTGCCGAGGGGGCAATGCCAGAGAGGTCGGCCGGGGAGGCGAGCACGTCAGGGCGAGATGACGACGAGAGCTCGAACAGCACGGTCCCCGCGGTGAGCAATTGGAGGACCGCAACAGGCCAGCCAGCCACGCCATGCGGATCAATGACCAGCGGGTGCACCGCCGATCCGACCAATTAATGCTGGAGCTCGCAGGAGGTTTTCCAGTGTACTCGGCGGATTTCTTCACATCTGCCGTGATGCCGAGGTACCTTGCCGCCCTTAGGCAGGAGTTCCAGATTCCGACCGACGTGGACTTGAGGGCCCCCGGTCAGAACGATCTGCCGTCTCGGCCACCACCTGGCTACGTGACCCTTTATGCCGAGTACTTCCGAGCCGGCTTGCGCCTGCCCTTCCATCAGTTCTTTAGGCGAGCTCTTACGTCTTTGAACGTGGCTCCGATCCAGCTAAACGCGAACGCCTTCCGGATCCTGATCAGTTGCTTCATTCTCTGGTCCAAGAACTACGCGGCTGGTCTGCCATTCCGGACATTTCAGAACTTATACCGGATGAAGACCGCACCTGTGTCAACGGGCTCCTATTACTTCCAGGCGTTCAAGGGAACGTTCGTGACGAAGTGTCCCGACTCCGACAAGCAGTTCAGACACCTGTGGTTTTACGCAGGTGGCCGGTGGCTGCACGGGCACTTGGCCCGAAACGAGCTCCCCCGCACGGAGCGGGTGCCAGTGGTCTTCCGGAGGGGGTTTGCGTGGACCAGGGTGCCGTTTGTGCCGGAGAGGACCTTGGACATGTTGGAAGGCCTCCAAAATCTGCCCGAGCACGAGCGGGACCAGCGCTCACTCCTAAGCCAGGCGAGCCTAACCGAGTACGGTTGGCTTGGCTCCTCATCATCAGCCCCCCGACCAGACAGTCGGTTGCCGGACCAAGTTACTGTTGCCAGGGTGCCGGAGCCGGTTCATCACTACCGGTCCCGGGTAATTGTGGTCGAAGACAAGGCTTCTCCCGACCATTCTCCTGTTTCCTCTCCCAGATCTTGGGGTCCACGCATCGCCGACGAGGATCTAGATCTGGTGATCAAGAGCCTAAGTCCTGCTCGGGGCCAGCCTCCTGCTCGGGGGTTGAGAATAGAAGGTCGGCAGCAGAGCAATGCCGAGTACTCACAGCGGCTACTGGTATGTTGCGGCCGATAACTAACTCCATTTTCTTTTTGTTGGCAGAACCGATGGCTGATCGTCGCGGGACTAGGAGGCCGAACGAGGACGAGAGGAGGGAGGGGCTGACGAAGATGGCCATGCTCGGCAAGGGGAAGGGCAAGGCCGGGGCTTCCGCCCCATCTAGCCGGGCAGTGGCGCCCCCGGCTACCCTGGCCACAAGGATTGTGCCCCCGCCGGCCCCGGCTCCAGTTCCAGTCGCGCCCCCAGCTCCCCAGGCCAGTCTCCCGGCTGTTCGCCAGGATACTCGGTCGAACCGTCCAAGGGAGGAAAGGCCAGCCCCAGTGCTGACTTCTCGAAGCAGCCGGGAGGAATCGAGGCCGGGCTCCACGTCCACTCCTCCGGGCCAAGTTGCGGAGTCCTCGGCTCACCGAGCACTGGTGACGAAGTTCGGAGACCGACTCAGCGTCAGGGTTGCCTAGTCCTCCAAGTGCTCGGATCCGGTGAAGGCCATTGACGACTGCGCCGACAAGCTTGTCGAGGCAATGTGCCTTGCTTTCTCGGGGGCTGCAGCCGCCAAGGGATATGCCAACCGGGCTGCTGACTAGGTGAAGGCGGCCGAGGCCGACTCCCGACGTGCCAGACGGGCCGAGAAGGAGGCCAAACTTGCTAAGGACGCGGCGGATGAGGCAAGGAAAGAGGCCGAGGACAAGGCCAAAGCCGCCGAGGACAAGGCTAAGAAGGCCGAGGACGGGCGCCGACAGGCGGAGGAGTGGGCTCATAAGGCGGAGCGGGATCTCGAGGAGATGGAGACTTCGAAGCTCGAACTGGGCCGAGCTTTCCAAAGGGTTGAAGAAGATCTCGCTGCTGCACGGGCCGAGCACGAGAGATATCTTCAGGTCGCCCTGCCCGCCGCGCTCGAAGAGGCTAAGGCTCGAGCCGTGGCCGACTTCCTCGAATCCGAGGACTACAACGACCGCATCGTCCAAATGTACCAGGAAGGGATGCGGGACATGAAGGCCGGTTTCACCGCGGCCAACCCATCACTGGTCGGGGTGGATTGGTCCTTCGTGCCGGCTGAGTCCGAGGAGATGGGCGACGAGGAAGCAGCCGAGGAAGGCGAGGTTATCGGTGCTGCTAGGGTGCCCGGGGATGTCATTGTACTGGTAGAACCCGAGCATCCGGCGGAGCCGGAGCAGACAGCACCCGCCCCCGCAGAGCCCCAGCAACCAGCCCAGTTGCCGCCTACTGAATAACTTGGTTTTTGGTTTTTGTTTGATTTTGACTGATTTTTTTTTTTGGTTCGGGGGTGCCCAACTTGTACCTCCCTCCAACTGTATATTAATGAACATCTTTTTTCTTCTCTCTCTTTTTTTTTTTTTTTTTTTTTTTTTTTTTTTTTTGTGACTTGGTATGGCCGACCCTAGCCCCCCTAGTTGGTTTGGGCGTTTCGCCCAACTCCAATCTTGGTCGGGGGACTTTTCTCCTAACACAAGGTAGACGTTGGGTCCTGATCGGGTAGCCCCCTTGGGGTAGCCGGTCATGGGACCTGACCTGTGGTCCGGGAACCACAGGAGTTTGTCTGCAAAGGCAGATGTTGGGTCCTGGTCGGGTAGCCCCCTTGGGGTAGCCGGTCATGGGACCTGACCTGTGGTCCGGGAACCACAGGAGTTTCTGGGAAGGTACTCGTGTTGTCTGATGAAATCAAATATTTTATTGAATGAATAAATCTTTACAAAAGAATGGGTAGCCACAATTACTGGTAAAAACGCTTCAGGTGGTTGACATTCCACGGGTTCCCCAGGTTCCTGCCGTCCTTGTCTTGTAGTCGGTATGTTCCCGGGCGTACAACGCCAGTTATTGTGTATGGTCCGTTCCACTTAGGGCCGAACGAGCCGAGCCCAGGCTCTTGAACGATTACCCTCTTCATCACTAAGTCTCTTACTCGGAAGACTCTTGGCCGAAACCTCTTGTTATAATACTTAGCAACGACCTGGTTGCGGGCGGCTGTCTGAATCAGGGCTTGTTCTCGCCTCTCTTCAATCAGGTCGAGCTCGGGCAAAGTCCGACTAGTGTTGTCTTCTTCAGCGTAGTTCTCGACCCGTAGGCTAGGCAGCCCGACTTCCACAGGTATGACGGCTTCAACACCGAAGGCCATGGCAAAGGGAGTTTCCCCGGTTGCTGTTCGCTTAGTTGTCCGGTAAGCTCATAGTACTCGGGGAAGCTCGTCAATCCAAGCCCCTTTGTGCCTCTCAAGGTTCTTTTTCAAGTTTTCCTTGATTGTTTTATTGGTGGCCTCTACCTGTCCGTTGCTCTGAGGGTGCCCGGGGGAGGAGAACACTTTCTTTATCCCGAACTGCTCACATAATGCGAGGAACTTGTCCCCGAACTGTTTCCCATTGTCCGTGACTACAGTGTGGGGAAGGCCAAACCGACAGATGATGCTCTTCCAGAGAAAGTTCGTGCATTTTGCTTCGGTTTGCTGGGCCAAGGGTTCCACTTCGACCCATTTAGTGAGATAGTCTATGGCGACCAAGCAATACCGAAGCTGCGACCGGGCCATCGAAAGTGGTCCGATTATGTCGATGGCCCATTTCGCGAATGGCCACGCAGATACTACTGAGGTGAGCCTCTCAGGATGAGACTTAATAGCCTTGGCGAACTGCTGGCATTTCATGCACTTCAGAGCGAAATCTATGGCATCCTTGCTCATGGTCGGCCAGTAATACCCCTGACGGAGACATTTGAAGGACAGGGCTTTCCCCCCCGAGTGATTTCCGCAAACCCCACTGTGGATTTCTTTCATGACGTACTCGGCCTCGGCCGGTCCAATGCAGCGCTGGTAGGGAGCTGAGAATCCTCGACGGTACAATTTGCCATTGACTATGGTATACCTGGCTGAAGTGTTCTTGATCCTCCGGGCTTCTTCTCGGTTCGACGGCAACTGAGAGTCGGCGAGATATTGGACAATCGGGTCCATCCAAGTCGACGCGTTCTCGGCCAAGAGGACTACTTCTTCTTGGTCGATGCTCGGATGGTCCAGATTTTCGATTGGGAAGGAGACGAGACCCTCCAGATCATTTCCCGAAGCCAACCGGGCTAGGGCATCTGCCTCGGCGTTCTCGGACTGAGGTATCCGAGTAACGACTTGGCTACTGAACTGGCCGAGAAGAGTCTTCACCCTGTCCAGGTACTTCGCTATTCGCGCTTCCCTAGCCTGGAATTCGCCGGAAACCTGCTTAACGATCAGCATAGAGTCGCTAAATATCTCAATGTCCTGTACTCCGAGTTCTCGGGCCAATCCAAGTCCGGCAATCATAGCCTCGTATTCTGCCTCATTGTTCGAAGCCTTAAAATTGAAGCGCAGAGCTTGGCTGGTCTTGAACTGGTCCGGGCTTACTAGGACAAGTCCCGCTCCGGAGCCCCCCGAGCCGGAGGACCCGTCGACGAATAATTTCCAACATTCTGCCCTCGGTCGACTCACAGAAGGGGAGTTGGCAATCTTCTCTGGCTACTCGGGGTCTGGTCCGGGTGCCCCTGTGAATTCGGCGATGAAGTCAGCCAGGGCCTGAGCCTTGATCGCGGGACGGGGGATGTACTCGATGTCGAATTCCCCGAGTTCTATTGCCCACTTCGCGATCCGCCCTGATAGCTCAGGATTTTGCAACACTTGGCGGAGTGGGTAACTGGTCGGGACTCGGATTGGGTGACCCTGAAAGTAAGGCCTCAACTTGCGGGCTGACGAGACCAACGCAAGGGCCAATTTCTCCAACGGGGTGTACCTCGCCTCTGCTCCCTGGAACGCTTTGCTGCTGTAGTAGACCGGGTGCTGAACCCTGTCCTCTTCTCGGATCAAGACAGAACTCACGGCCTTCTCCGAGACGGCGAGGTAGACATAGAGCGTTTCCCCAGGAAGCGGTTTTAACAACTGCGGTGGGCAGGCGAGGTACCCCTTAAGACCTTCGAAGGCTTCTTCACACCTGCTGTCCCAGTTTACTCTTCCCCTGGTCTTGAGAGCCTGGAAGAACGGGAAGCATTTGTCGGTGGATCTTGATACGAACCGGGATAGGGCCGCGATCATCCCGGTTAGCCTTTGCACCTCCTTGATCGTTCTCGGGGGTTGCAAGTCTACAACGGCCTGGGCCTTCGTGGGGTTAATCTCTATTCCTCGGTGGTTTACCATGAACCCCAGTAATTTCCCAGATTCAACTCCGAATGCACACTTGGCCGGATTAAGTTTCATCCTGTACTGGCGCAGGATGTTGAAGCAATCTTGGAGGTCTCGGATGTGGTCGGCTCGGTGTCGGCTCTTCACCAGCATGTCGTCCACGTACACCTCCATGGATCTGCCGATGAGTGGGGTGAACATTTTGTTCATTAGCCGCTGATAGGTTGCTCCAGCGTTCTTGAGACCGAACGGCATGACCTTGTAGCAATACAGCCCTTGGTCTGTGGTAAACGCGGTCTTAGCCTGGTCGGCTCGGCTCAGGGGTATCTGGTTGTACCCGGAGTAGGCGTCCATGAAGCTGAGCAGCTCGTGCCCGGCCGTCGCGTCGACGACGGCCGTCGCGGGAGAGGGAAGCAGTCCTTCGGGCACGCCTTGTTCAGATCGGTATAGTCAATGCAGACGCGCCACTTCCCGGAGGACTTCTTGACCAGGACGACATTGGCCAGCCATTCCGGGTAGGTTACTTCCCGGATGAAGCCAGCGGCGAGTAGTTTCTTCACCTCCGCGTTGATGGCCTCGTACCTCTCCGGGTTGAAGGCCCTTCTCCTCTGGATCACTGGCCGGTGCTTCGGGTTGATATTCAGCTGGTGGCACATCACCGCTGGGTCGATCCCCGGCATGTCCTCATGAGACCAAGCGAAAACGTCTTTATGTTCCCGGATGGTCTTCTCCAGCTCTGCTCGGGTGTCCGGGGCTAGCCGGGAGCCGAGTAGCACCGTCCGCTCCGGGTGCTCCGGGTCCAACTGGTAAGGGACCAGGTCTTCAACAGAAAGTGCTCGGACCTCCTCCTCTGGCATCCGGGGGTCTAGGTCGCTCAGTGGTTTGACCCCCTCGCTGAGGACTTCGGCTTCGTCCACCATGAGGATGGTGAACAAGGTGGCATGGGCGGGGGCCTTCGACACACTTTGTTTACCGCCTCCATGTAGCACTTGCGGGCCCCTTCCTGGTTTCCCCGGAAGACTCCGATCCCTCCGCTGGTGGGGAACTTCATGGATAGATGGTAGGTGGAGACTACCGCCTTCAGCGCGTTGAGGGTTGGCCTCCCCAAGATGACGTTGTAGACGGACGGTCGGTCTATAACGATGAACTCCACCATCCTGGTAGCCTTCTCCGGGCCGTCTCCGATCGTAACCGGGAGACAGACGGTGCCGGCTGCGTGGACACAGTCCCCGGCAAATCCGTATAATGGTGTCCGGGTTGGCGTCAACACGGCTCTCTCAATCCGCAACCTTAAAAATGCGTCCATGAACATTACGTCCGCGGAGCTCCCGTTGTCGATGAGGACGCATCAGACGACATTGTTTGCCACCCTGATCTCACCGACCAGGGCGTTGTTGTGCGGGTGGAGTAACCGATCTGCCTCGTCGTCCGTGAAGGTGATCAGGGTGCTGTCTTGGCGACATATCTTCGAGATATGCTCCGCCATGTTGATGTGTTCTCCGCGGGCGACTAGCTTGGCCTCGTGGGCATAACTCCTCCGGCTACTGGCGGTGTCCCCAGTAGCTGTCCCACCAAAGATCGTGTGGACAATGTGCTCGGGCGCCTGCTCGTCTGGCTTGTCGTCCAAAGCTTTGTTCTGACGACGACTCGGCCCTGCCGGGGTTATGATCCTCTCGACAAATTCCCGCAGGTGACCCTCCCTGATCAGCATTTCGATCTGATCTCGAAGCTGGATGCAGTTCTTCGTATCGTGGCCGACGTCCTTGTGAAAGTGACAGTATTTGTTCTGGTTCCTCTGAGCGCGGTCCGACCGGATGGGCAGTGGGTCCCGAAGCAGCCCCTTACTAGACACCTGGTTCAAGACATGGTCAATCGTCGTGACCAGGGGGGTACACTGGCGGAACCTCCCTGTTCGTGCTCTCGGGCCTGGGTTGGCCTCGGCTCTGGTGTCCACGGCTGGGGCCTTCCCTTTGTCCGACCGGCCCTGGTCGGCAGTCTTTGGATGCCCTCGTTCGGGTCTCCTGTCAGATGGCTGGGACTGACCCTGGACCTGTAGCCCTCGGCTTCTGACGTACTCATCCGCCTCTGCATGCCTCCATGCGATCCCCCTCAGGTGCGCAAAGGTGGGCGGTCGGTCGAAGGCGAGGGTCCAGACGAGGCGAGGGTCCTGAATGCCTTCTCTGAATGCTTGAATCAAGGTCTGATCAGTGCAGCCTTCCACCTGCACGACAGCCTTATCGAAACGCTCCAGGTACCTCTTCAGCGTCTCGTTGTCACCTTGTTTGATGCCGAACAGGTGGGAAGCCCCCAGCTTCCTCGTTCTGGAGCCCAGGAAGGCGGTCGAGAACAAGTCTCCCAACTGCCGGAAACTACTGATGGTGCCCGGCTCGAGCCTTCTGTACCACTGTCGAGCAGCTCCGGTCAGGGTCAGGCAGAACGACTTGCAAAGAGCGGCCTTGTTAGCGCTCTGAATCAGTATGTGCGCCCGGTAGTTCTCGAGGTGCTCATCTGCGTCCGCAGACCCGTCGTAAGAAGGTATTGTCGGCATCTTGAATCTGGGGTGAACGGTGGGTCGGCCGACCCAGCGGGCTCCATCCCGTATTACTGCCCTACCAGCCGATCAAGCTGGCGCTGTAAGTGGTCTAGTCGGCTTTGATCGCTCCTTTCCCTCTCGGCTGGCTTGTCCACTGAGGGTTCTCGGCCTAATCGGCGGTATATTGCCGGCCCCCCTAATCGGTCAAAGACCGACATGGTGTTTCGCCTGACGTTGAATGCCTCTAGGTAGTCGTCATCAGGGCGCTCCTTGGCCAGGGCCTGTTGTTCAGCCTCCGAGGGGGTGTTCCTAGTACGGCGGCTCCTGGAGCGCAGCCTGACGGGCTCGGCTTCCTGCTGCTGTCACTCGGCGCTCCCCCGGTGGGCACGTCCGCTGCGGTCGGCTGTAGGTGAGGGGTCGCGGGGCCTGCTCGCTGACCTAGGCGGCCTGGACTGCGTCGACTCAGCGGCTTCTGGTTGCTGCTGGGGCAGCTGGGCGTTATGGGTGTCGCGGAAGGCCTCCATGAATCCTTGTACGGTTTGGGTCAGAGCTTGGACGCTGCCGGCAAGGATCTCCGCCTGAGTGGGCCTCCGCGGCCCGCGACCACCACGGCGTCGCGGTGGTCTGGTACTCTGCGTCCCTGTGGGGGCAGGGTTGTCGTACTCCTGAGTGTCTTGGTTGGTGTACTCGTCCATGGTGTATGAATGAGGTGAGGAAAGATGTGGGTTGCTAGAAAGGCGGGTGCCCTCCTTCTAGCGCCAAAATGTTGATGCTCGAAATGGTTCCGGCAACAACACCCAAATGTGATCGGGTAGTTCGATGGGAACTCGCCAGTCACTTTGCCGTCGATCTCCTGCAAAATGGAAGAACCTCGGAATGATGGGGACACCGGTGTGGTGTCTGCCGTGGGCACTCCGATGCTTAAGTCAGTAAGAAAACTGATGAGCAAGAGGAGGGGCAGAACTTTGGCAAGGTAAGAGTATGCGTACCTGAATCGGGGATTTATTCGCTTATTTATAGGCGCCTCCCGCGGGTTCGGGTGCTCGGGGTAACCCGGCCGGGTCGGCTACCTAGGGTACCCGGTGGGTAAGTAGGTCTACATGAGCTATTGATCCACTGAACCGATGACACGTGTCCCTAGGGGGATGTGACTGGTGTCAGACGTCATCATTAAAGGGGCTACAGTGGACGGTTATGATTTGATGTCTGACAGAAGTAGGTGTGCGGCGCCAGCAGCTAATAGGGCGGGGATGTGACTGGTGTCACATCCCCCATTACTGACGTCGCCATGGTGGAGGTCTGGGCCGAGATACATATCAAGGCCGATCAGGGTGCTCGGCAAGACAGTGATCGGAGCATCCGACTATCCGACTGTACCCGCTCCCGGGTACGCTCGGCAAGAGACTTCGCGGAATGCTACGGTCAGAGTAGGCCCCTCATGTCTTCGGCTGAGGATACCGTCCGACTATCCGAGTTCGCCGAAGCAGCAGTCGGCGTGTAGTCGGCAAGTGTCAGAAGTGGTCGGATTTGGTCGGTCATCAACAGTAATCGGATTGGATACCGATCTAGTATGTTATGGTTTGTAGTAAGATAGAACGATTCTTATCTTATGCCCTGTTTGAAAACAGGAATATAACCTATTGTCGTGCCTTGTTGGAATGATAGATCAAGAGTATAGGACAATTTATAAGTACAACTCTGCCTACAGTATGGGCAAAATATTTTTATTGCATTGCATGTTTTCCAAAAATCATGTATTGATTTACATGAGGTACATATGCTTATGTTTTATTCTTGTGGTATCATGTAAGCATGCTCACTAATAATAAATCACACGATAAGAACAAGATCAAGTTTTCAAGTAAGAAATAATAAAGATTTAAGTTTTCAAGTATGATTAAAGTAAGAATAAGTTTTCAAGAATAAAGGCAAGCAAGTTGCCTTATGTCGTACCGACCTGCCACAAGGGCGGGTTTATGTTTAATCTATGGCTGCGTGCCACAGTACGTACACTCATGCTCATGATACGTAAGGGGCCCAAAACTAAGTTTACATAAGAAAGCATAATTGATTCATAAGAAAGCATAATTGGTTCATACATTATCAATTCATACATTCTTTTACCGAAATTATTTTGCGGACTAGAAAGTTATACTTACTGAGCATAAGCTCATAACTTACGTTCATACTATAGGTAAGCAACCTACCAGACAAGCTTGATGTAAGACTGTGGGGAGATGGTATTGCAAACTATGAAATTTGGGTTAGACACCACCACGTGTTTTGTAAAATAGGTTTATGTTATGGTATGATAATATAATGGAATTGGTACCTAAAATATTTAGTACTGGGACAGTATTTAAAGTTTATTACAACGGTAATTAGTATAGTTTATCAAATGTGTGAAAATGGTTTTATTCTGTACTCGATTGAATACATATAAATAAGTATGAGAATAAAATATGTTTTAAATTTGAGTTTAAAAAGGAAAAAAAATATTTCCGTATTTTTACGAAGTAAAAGAGTATGTTTAAGTAAGTTAAGTATTTAAGTTAAGTAAACATCGTATGTAAGCATGGTAACGGCCTTATGTAGTCGGGTCACTACAACATACATATAATAGTATTATAAGATTATACTCAAATGAGCATCTGATCCTCCATGTACTCCTAGCGCCTTACCTTGATGATTGCTTATCGCGTGCCCATGCGATCTCCCTCGAAGATTGTCATCTTGACACCTATGCACCATCTTTTGACAATTGTTGTCCCTGCACTAATGTGCTTCTCTTACAGTTGTCGTTCATGTACCCTTGCACCCTACTTTGACGATTGTCGTCCTTACGCTTTTGCACTCTCCATCGACAATTGTCATCATGCACTTAAGCACCCTTTCTCAGTGATTGTTGTCCATGCACCTCGTGCTCTCTCTCGACGATTATTGTCCCTTCGATTATGGACAGGAATAAGAGGCACATGAGTTGGATCTATGGTCCAAAACTGGGATTTCCTATCGATACTCTATTGCAAGTACATAATAGAGAGAGTAATTGAGTTTTATATTCAATTGTATTTATTTCAATTTTAGAAAATTTCTTCAATTCAAGTGATTTGATAGTAGTACATAACTTTACCCAATTTTATGTATTAATTTGTATTTTTATGAAGTCCATTTATATATTATGGACATTACTGATGAATCTTCTCTCTCTCTCTCCCTTTTTTTTTTTTTTTTTTTTTTTTTTTTCATATTCCGTGATCATGGACACATTCTCTAACCAGGTTAAATCCTTTTTTTTTTCCTTTTATATTCTTATTTGATATGCATTAATTTTGTTTGAATGGATTAAAATTTTCCATTGAGATATGTTGAACATATCAAGTATAATATGATATGGGCTTTGAATTTTCCACTTGGAAATAATGTCGTGGGAAAGCACTTGAATGACACAAATTTAAAAATTAATACACCAATATGACAAAAAAAAAATAATATTGGATTATTATGACACAAAATTAAACTAAAGTTAACTAAAATTTATATCATGTTAGTCAAGAATAAGAAATTTGTGTCATGTTGATCAATAGATGGAAAAAAAAAAAAAAAGATGGTCCTTTAGGCAATTTTCTCTAATGGGTGTCAAAGAATGTGAGGCTTGTGTGATTATTAATGACTATTAGACCCTCTCTAATTTGAGCAGAGACTATAATGAACGAATAAGAAATTAGAATAATTACTCTAGATTGTGAATATAAGCAATCATCAAAGAAATATGCCTATGACATATTGTTATTTCAGAGTAGATTTAATAATTGCTCGAGTAACAGTACAAATATGCACATAGGTCATCCTCATCCATAAACTTGCGTTTAAATGTCTGCCTACCTTTACAACGTTTGACTATTCTCCTAAGTAACACATGGTACGCCATTGTGTGATGCATACTTCGTCGCATGATTGAAAGATCAACTTATTGACTCAAGTAAAGGGAATAATAAATAAGAAAATAATAAAGTAAGAAGGGAGAAGATGAACACGGAAGTATTTAATATATATAAACTTATGTTCATGGATTAAGAATAAAAAATTCATTTGTAAGCAAAAGTATGAATGAGCTCATATATAAATACAAGTTATAATATACAAAATTAGGTAAGTTGCTTAATACTAACAAATCTACAAAATCAAGACATGTTCTAAATTATAATAATTATAAATAAATCAAAAATACTTAATAAATATAATTACATACAAAATAGTAACTTTCCCTATATTAATACTAACTTTCTTAATATCAAGGTGTTTCTTCAATCTTTATTAGGATTTAGACAAGTTAAAAGAATAACGAATGTATTGTAATACTAGTTGAAATAATGTGCATATGAAGGGCATACATACTAAAATCATTGAAAAGTGTCAAAATTTTCAAAGATATAATATTTTTTGAATTGGTTAACATTTTTTTTGACACATATGTTAGGCTATGAAAAAAATTTGAAAGTAAATACATATTTAGAAATAAATTTTTATTGGGACAAAAGATTTTTATGGAAAAAAATAAGAGAATTAAAAAAGGACAAATTTAGAAGAAGTTATTAAAAGAAAAAAAAAGAAGCGAAATCAAGGAAAAATAAAAAAAGAAGAAGATATCATTACAAAAAGACAAAATAACTTAACCAAATTTTTGAATAATATTTTTATGGAACTTCACTTTTTCAATATAGTTATAGAAAATTTGATTAAGAAAGTAAATCCATAAAAAAAATTGTTATGGAAATAAACAAAAAATTGTTATGGAAATTAAAAAAAAAGAGAATAAAAAAGACAAATTTAGAAGAAGTTATTAAAGGTAAACAAAAAAAAAAAGTGAATTCAAGAATAAGGGAAGGGAAAAAAAAGACATCATCATCAAAAAACAAAATAACTTAAGCATATTTTTTATTAGCGTTTTTAGAAAACTTCACTCCTTTAAATAGTTATAGATACATGCCTTAAAGAAATAATGCAATGGATATAGACTTAAGAAAGACAACGAACTTGTCAATAATGGCAATTATGTGATTAAGATGTGGAAATTAAGTAAAACAATTGCAAATTCTTAAATAATTCATGGTTGAGTAAAAGACTAACACTCTAGCACTCGGCTAAAATTCAAAGTGCCTTGTATATCATGTATTCATGTAGGCCAAATAGTCTCCTTGATTCGAGGAAAGATCAGAATTTCAAAGTATATATATACAAAAATGCTTTCTAGCATGAATAGTAGATTCACGATCCTACGAGTGGTGGGCCCCACGTTATAATTTTTTTTAAAATTTTATTTTAGGAAATATTGGAAAGGTAAGGTTAGATGAAGAGTCAAAGCCCTTTCTTGCTGAAGATTCAAGAATTTGGCAGCATCACTAGCAGCCCATCGTCCGGCGAAACTAAGAACAGGGCCGGAAATCAATATTTAAACAAATCCAAATAAAGTTATCTTTGGTGTTAGTGGTGATCACTGTGGACAAAAACCTCAGTTTGGGTGAGGAAAGGCAGTGTGGAACGATAAATAGGAGATTGACGACAGTGAGGAAGAAGGTGATGGCCATGTCGAAGCCGACGTCGGTGGAGAGTTAAGAGAGGGTCGATCATGATGTTATTGGTTGATAAAAGATGGAGATCCGTTTAAAGATGATAATACACCATGCAATCAAAATGGCGTCATTCTTTGATACAAACAATATTGTTGTGAAATGTTTAGTGTTTATTGGATCGACATATTATTTTTCCAAATAAAAGTAGGGAAAACTTTATTCCAACGACAGCAATATTATATATCTAACGACATATAGCTTTTTTTTTTTTTGTAACTACGAATGTTTAATCGAAAGCGTGATACATCACACTCATTCAAATGACACAAAAATTCACCCAAAAAGAAAAATGACACAAAAATCTAAGCAATAAACGACATGTCGTTTTACTTGTAGAACTCCATAATCCAATGGTTGCAAACACAACACACAAATCTAATGCCACCAAACTCAGCACCAGTTGCTAAGGCTAAGAACTCTTGTTGGCTCCGTTCCTTTCCCCCACGGTTTTGAGTCATCATTCCGACGTCATATGCGAACGTGCTCCTCGCAGCAAAACTGTTCTCCGGCATGACCGGAAGAATTGCCTCCACAACTATAACTTTTCCATGGTCTGGAATTGCTTTGTAACAATTTTTCAATATCTTTAAGCATTGTTCGTCACTCCAATCATGAAGGATCCACTACAATATCATCATTTATAATATATCAATATTCACAAAATATACTTACTTGAAAAGGTAATTGGGTTGAATGGTGGTGCTAAAACAATATTACCCCTAAGTATACATTAGTTGATGAATTGAAGTTTCAGAATTCACCTTCATAAAAATGGCATCCCCGTGCGGAACACTTTCAAACATGTTACCGCCGACATGTTCAACGCCTGCAATGTCAATGTTACTAAACTGTTACTTTTAGTATGCAAATTTCAAATTATATCGTGCGAAGTAGCCATGTTTGTTGGTATCGTGATATACATACATATATATATATATATATATATATATATGTGTGTTGGGGAATTAGTTCGCAACCTAATTCAACGAATAATAATCGAAAAAGTAAATCGCATATAAAAGACACACGAATTTTTATATAGATGTCTAATTGATGATTACGTCATATTTCTGTTGTCGCCATAGATTCTACTTTGACGATGATTGATGAATTACAAGAGCTTCTCAAACATTCTCTCACCAATTGTGTTTTCACTCTCTCTCAATGGTGTTTCCCAGCCCTCAATTATGATCTCTCATCATACAGATAAAATCCTAGCAACCCTTTATATAGGTGTACGAGAAAAAAGCATTAAAAATTCCGTCAGCCATGTTGTAGCACCACGGCGCCCTTCCCTGGCGCTGCGGCGCTGTGTACCTCCATTCTGGGGCGCTGCGGCGCTCCAGAAAACTCTCCGTAGCGATGCGGCGCCCTTGACCTTCCGCTGCAGTGCTGCTGCCCTTTTTTTTTTTTGTTTTTTGCTAGATTTGGCTACAAACACCTCAACAAATATATATATATATATATATAAATAGAAAATGAAATCTGTAAGATTATACCTGGATAAGAAGAGGCATTCTGTACAACATGAGGCAAGTCATAATTAATACCCTTAATATGTGGGTATTTTGAAGTGATTTGATTAAGGATCACTCCCAGACCGCCACCAACATCTACCAGTTGCTTAAGGTCGTCAAAACCTTCGTAAAACTTGAGGATGTTCTTGACAACAATAGTAGTTTGGCTGTACATTGCTGTGTTGAAAACATGATTGAACTTTTGGTCAGAGCGTGAATACTCGAAGGCATTCATTCCATGGGCCTTTTCGAAAGCAACTCCTCCTTCAAGAATTGAAGCTTTCAGATAGGGCCTGTAAATTCATTGCCAATCTAGTTTCAGATCACGCAGAGTGCCAGGCTAAATTAAGCCCCCCATTTGAATCATAAGTTTGAAAAGTAAATTCTAATTTTTTGTGAGAGAAAATATGGTAGAAAACTTTTTAAATATTACGCAAAAACAGTCTTCAAATAATAATCCAAACAGGCTATAAGATGTTAAATAGCATGCAAACTGGCAAATATTGCATTTGATTCAAAAGAAAGCAAAATGTATCTATAAATATACCAGCTATCCATGAAGACTTTGTCTTGTCCCAAAGCTATCACGGGTCCCAATGAAACACCATCTTCATTAGTGAGAAAGTACTTGGACACAGGACAAAGGCTGTAGAGCCTGCGGGCATTAGACCTTGCACTTTCATCACCAACCACAGAGCAACTAAGCACCGAGTGGCTCGCTAGAAGCCTGAGCATACGGTCCACCATGATGGGTGCGTCGGGGTTGTTTGTTGGCATCTGAGCTACAATCTCGGCCGACGAGAGCTTAGCTCCTTCACCGGCTTTTGCAATGATGTCGAAAGCTCCGAGCTCAATCGCAGTCTGTAAGCTCATGGACATCACAGTGGACGTCACTAGCTGCATGGCGTGGGAGAATTCTTCCTCTTCTTCTTTCCTGTCATGGCCAAGGACTTTTGGAGCACCATTTCTAAGTTCCGATGAGGAAGCCATATTTGGGGAAGGTTTTTTCTTTTTTTTGCTAATATATTGGGGGAAGTTGCAAAGGGAAATAATTAATTTCGGGTATGCTTCTACGTTGAAGAATGGATTCGTTTATATAGACAAACTAAATGATTGTATTACCTTTATGCCTGCATATTGGTCAAAATAAATATTTAAAGTATGTTAGCGTGATCTGCATGGTGATTAACATATCAATTTTTCTTCATCAGGAATTGCACGAACTTTCACCATATTCTAAACCACCACACATGTTCAATGGGCCACTAGATGTTTGGCTGAGAGTAAACGGTACTTGCGAGAAAATTACCAAAACAATGACGTTTTTTTTTTTTATTCATTGATCAGCGTGACACTAATTCCCCCATCTTTACTAATATAACACAAATTTTTTTTTTCTTTTGTTTGTTTCGATTATTTTTAATTTTCTGATATTATAATTGTGTTTGTTACCCTGAGTTAGTGTTAAGTTGTGCGTTAGATTGATTGGAGTTATAAAGTATAAAAACTTAAATTGCTTACAGAAAAATTATCATTACAAATTTTGTTTCAGGTATATGCAACTACTTTGAAGAATGGATAGACTTATAGAGATAAACTAATGGTTTGTTTGATGTTTTAGTTTAACTCAAATTAAACTGTATTTTTTCATCTCATTTTTTGTCTTTTTCTAAAAAGTCAACAAAAATTATAATTAGTTTTTGAAAAGTCAACCAACTCTAATTTAAAAATTTCATATTTAACTGACGAACCAAATGCAAGCTAAATGATGGATTACGTACCGTACTTATGCTTGCATAATGGTCAAACGAAATAAAAGTTCTACAAGAAAACAATTAGACATAAATATTTTCAAATATGTCAGCATGGTCTTAATGGTGATTAAGTTGTCAAAATTTCAGCATCTTTTTTATAAGAACAAATAGATTTTCAAATTCTATAATCAAGTGTGTTTTCTTTATCATGGGCTTCCACACTTGTTGAATAGGCCACACGCTGATCTCCAAATTTTTAACCGGGACCAAATTGCAGATTAGTTTAAGCTGCTAGCTAGTTCCTAACATAACACCTTCAGTGTTTAATTGACGACCATTTTTAGGTGAATGGTGATCAAGAACAACTAGTATTATAATGATTAAGGACATTCTAATTAGATTGATACCCTTTTAGGATCACTCATCCTTTGTCAAACTTCTTACTTGAATTTATTTTAAAGAAAATAAAGTAACAAGGAAGTTTCAACAAAGGTGGAAAGGAAAAATAAAGAAGCAAGCGTCAAAAAAATTCAATCTTGCACGAAAGCATGATAAAACAAAAAATAAAGGATTATTTACATAGATATTTAAAGAAGAGTCGTAGTTGTTAAAAATTTACAAAAACAAACGTATTTGTAAAATTGAACAAAAAACAAAACTGATCAGTTTGTGTTGATATTACATCTAATTTTAGAAAAGAAATAAAGAAATCAAACTCCCTCCAAAAATATAGACTCAGCAATTTGACATATACAAAATTCCGTATACCAACCACCTGTTTTCTCCTATTTGGAGAGGGGGAGAAAAAAAAAAACTACAAAATAAATACCAAGTTTCGTTCTCTCATTTTCACAATTTTCTTCCCTCTCTTCTACTCTCCTACGTGACATTGAACAACAGATAATCTTCTGGTCCTTTATGGTAATAGCATAGGTGTTCATTAGGTGCAAATTTGTTTGTTTGTTTCTTTTTTTTTTTTCTTTTTTTTTTTTAAATATAACAAATTTGCTAGTATTTGGACCTTATGGTATGGTATTGAATATTTTGGTCCTTACGGTACCGATATAGGTGTTAATTTGGTGTCCATTTGGACATTGGCTCACAACAATATGTTTTTTTTGTTGGGTTTAACTTCTCTTTTTTTAGAACTTTTATGTTGAGATTTTCTTATGACATTGAATTCGGGTCCTTATAGTATTGAAATCCTCCTTGTTGCATTATAAATATGAATGTGGTGTTATTTTTAGTTGATCAATATTGCATATATAAACGTTTCTGTTTGTAATCTGGTATGTTTTGACTCTTCTTGCTCCCTTTCTTTCTTGAATGTGTGTGTGTGTTTTTATTTTATTTTATTTTATTTTTGCGTCATATGACAAAAAGTTTCCTCATTTATTTTTTGGGTCTAAATATTAAAAAGTCCAACCATTGTGAATCATTTTCCCTTGAGTTCCTGTTATTTTGTTTGTTCACGTTCACTTTGTTTTTTGTTTTTTTTTTTTTTGTTTTTTTTTTTTCCCTTGGTTTAGTTATGGACGTTTAAAAGAAAAAAATAGTTGTTGTTGTTGTTTTTTTTCCCCTTCGTTTTGAACGTGCCCTTGTGCTTCCTTGTGATCTGTTTGTTTGCATTCACCTTTTTTTTTTTTTAAACTTCTATATGGTAATTCCAATGTTATTACGATTATGCTTCCCCCCCCACCCCCCAAAAAAAACTATTTTTGGTTTTGATTTAAAAGCTAGTTTTTAAATTTTGGATGTTGTACAAAATTGTTTTTTTCTTGAAAAAATGTCATAAATTCCTTCCGAACTATGTTACTAGTATCAATATGTCCCCCTAAACTATGAAATGTACCTGTTGTATCCTATGAACTTTAACATGTGTATCAAGTTGTCCCCTCAGTTAGCTTCCGTTATTTTTTCCTTTTGTTTTTGTGTCAAAATGCCCCATGATCTTTGCTTTTGTGTCAAAATACCCTATGATCTTTAATATTTGTGTCAAACTACCCAATCTATCTTATTTTATTTATCTAACATCATATAATTATTACTTCCTTTTATTCTTATTTAATATATACACAAATTCAGTATGAAGAGATTTATATATTTGTCAATTAAGTTAGGTAGGAAACATCAAGTATCTAAGATGGACTTTAAATTTTGCACTTGAAAGTAGTGTCATGAGATGTGACGTTGTGTGATTTGGCACAACAATGACTATTAGTCAGTCTAATTTATATACTATAATGAAAGATGCCCAAGAATCAAGATAATAAACTTATTAATGTGAATAGTTTTTTTTTTTTTTTGTTGTTGTTGTTGTTGTTGTTGTTGTTGTTGGAAATCAATGTGAATGGTTGAATAATCAAAGAAATGTATCTATGAGGCATTCTTTCAAGTTAGATTTAATGATTCCTTTAAAAACATACAAATATGCATATTTTTCAACCAATCTTTGTAACTTGCTTTCGTACCTTTAAAATATTTGACAAATGGTATGCCTTTGTGTGATACATATACTTCGTTGCAAGTTTAAAAAATCAACTTCTTGCACATGATTAATAGAATTAGAAAATTCTTGTCTTTATCAATAGAATTAGAAAATTGTTAGAAGACTACCAAAGTTTTATACTTCTTGCACATGATTAAAAATAAACATATTGACCTTTCAAAAAAAAAAAAAAAAGCATATTGACTGAAGGTTTTTCTTTGACCTTTAACATATTGGGTAAAGAAATTGAAAAACATCACCCACACTTCGGTACGTATTTGTATGCATGTACATAATATATATATATATATATATATATATATACAAAATCTTGAAATAAATTGATGGGACTCAAAAACATACAAAGAAACATAATTGCTGATTTGGAAAAGAAAAAGTGCATACAAACTTCAAGTTTGAAAGAGAAAAAGTTCTAAGATATATAGAGGAATCCAATTTTAGTTTGTATTTGTTTGCCTTTGGGGAATATTTATTTCTTATTTTTAGTTTATTTTACTTTTTGTTTAATTTATCATGGAGGCTTGATTTTGATTTTTCTATTTTATTTCCTTTCTTTTATATAAAT
Organism: Ficus hirta; assembly: GCA_038430175.1. Taxonomy (NCBI): domain Eukaryota; kingdom Viridiplantae; phylum Streptophyta; class Magnoliopsida; order Rosales; family Moraceae; genus Ficus; species Ficus hirta. The sequence goes on from CM076588.1 coordinate 13,753,007, forward strand.
TTGAGTAACTATAATTTCTCGTTTCCTTTTATTAATGTTATATATATATATATATATATATATATGAATGGCGTTGTAGAATCCATATTTCTTATCTGATTTAGTCCAAAACGTGATGCTAGCACAGGATTATTGAAGATCATACGAAGTACCAAAAATTTATCTTTCCTCGGATTACTTTAATGAGAGAACGGGTGATATGGTGGTCCCTTACGACAACGACGGCGGGTGAAATGTTGGAAAACTGGATTTTTCACGTTGAATTTCTCACAAAAGAAGAAGAAAGATTGTTTAAGTGGAAAAAAAAAAAGGCAAAAACGAAAAAAAAAATTTTAAGAAAAGGGGGTTTTTTTTTATGGAGTGGTGGGTGAAATAAGGATTAAATTTATAATTTAATTAGAGGGACTTTGTTGGAATAATAAAGGGGTGTAATTTAAGAAAAGATGTGGAAAAAGTAAACTGAGAGGTGTTTAACCTCCTGCAGCTACAATTCAGGAAGAAGACAACCATGGCTGGGTGTAAAACAGGAATTCTACCTTAAGAAAATAGTCAATGAAAAATGAGACACTAACTCTAATCCCAATTTTTAAATACCAAGCTATATTGTATATGAATTGTCATTTTTTTAGTGTTAAATATTTAAAAAATTATCACATCAATTGATTATATTTATAAAAAAAAGTATAACTCATGAGTTGATATTTAAAATATTAGGATTGGAACTGCGCGATCCTTCACCATCTCCTGGACCACCACATATGTTCAATGGGCCACTAGATGTTTGCAACTGGGAGCAAACAGTTGCAGATTCAAGTTGTAAACTAGTTCATAACATAACACCTCAAGTTTAAGTATGCATTTGGGACGTTTGTTTATGTTGAAAATTTTGAGTTAGAGTCAAGTTGTAATTGGAGTTAAAATATGCATTTGATTGATTGGAGTTAAAAAAATGTAAAAACTTAAAATGTTTTTGGAAAAAAAAATATCAATATAGAGCTTGTTTTGTTCATCTCGAAATTCCGTGCAATTTAAAAAAAAAAAATCATCTCATTTGGACTTGTATATGCAAAGTTATGAATCACTCCCACACTTGTTGAATAGGCCACACGATGATCTCCAAATGTTTAACCGGGACCAAATTGCAGATTAATTTAAGCTGCTAGCTAGTTCCTAACATAACACCTTCAGTGTTTAATTAACGATCTTTTTAGGTGAATGGTGATCAAGAACAACTGGTATTATAATAATTAAGAACATTCTAATTAGATTGATACCCTTTTAGGATCACTCATCCTGTGTAAAACTTCTTACTCGAATTTATTTTAAATAAAATAAAGTAATAAGGAAGTTTTAACAAAGGTTGAAAGGAAAAATAAAGAAGCAGGCGCCGAAAAAATTCAATCTTGCACGAAAGCATGATAAAACAAAAAATAAAGGATTATTTACATAGATATTGTCGTAGTTGTTAAAAATTTACAGAAACAAACGTATATATAAAATTGAACAAAAAACAAAACTGATCAGTTTGTGTTGATATTACGTCTAAATTTAGAAAAAAAAATAAAGAAATCAAACTCCCTCCAAAAATATAGACTCAGTAATTTGACATATACAAAATTCCGTATACCAACCACCTGTTTGCTTCTATTTGGAGAGAGGAAAAAAAAAAAAAAAAAAAAAACTTCTAAACTAAAAATACCAAATTTCATTCCCTCATTTTCTCAATTTTCTTCCCTCTCTTCTACTCTCCTACGTTACATTGAGCAACAGATAATCTTCTGGTCCTTATGGTAATGGCATAGGTGTTAATTAGGTGCAAACTTGTTTGTTTGTTTGTTTGTTTGTTTTTTTATTTTTTTATTTTTATATATAACAAATTTGCTATTATTTGGACCATATGGCATGGTATTGAATATTTTGGTCCTTACGTGTTGATATAGGTGTTAATTTGGACATTGGCTCACAACAATATGTTTTTTTGTTGGGTTTAACTTCTCTTTTTTTAGAACTTTAATGTTGAGATTTTCTTAATTGAATTCGGGTCCTTATAGTATTGAAATCCTCCTTGTTGCATATATAAATTTGAATGTGGTGTTATTTTTAGTTGATCAATATTGCATATATAAACGTTTCTGTTTGTAATCTGGTATGTTTTGACTCTTCATGCTCCCTTTCCTTTCTTGAATGTGTGTGTGCGTTTTTTTTTTTTTTTTTTTTTTTTGGCGTCATATCACAAAAAGTTTCATTCATTTATTTTTTGGGTCTAAATATTAAAAAGTCCAGCCATTGTGAATCGTTTTCCCTTGAGTTCCTGTTATTTTGTTTGTTCACGTTCACTTTGTTTTTTTGTTTTGTCCCTTGGTTTAGTTATGGACGTTTAAAGAGGGGGGGGGGGGGGGGGGGGGGGGGTGGGGGGGGGGGGGGGGTGGGGGTGGTTGGGGAAGTTGTTGTTGTTTCCCTTGTGCTTCCTTGTGATCTATTTGTTCGCATTTACCCTTTTTTTTTTTTTAATGGTAATTCCAATGTTATTATGATTATGCTCCCCCCCCCCCCCCCCCCCCCCCCCAAAAAAAAAAAACACTATTTTTGGTTTTGTTCTAAAAGCTAGTTTCTAAATTTTGGATGTTGTACGAAATTGTTTTTTTCTTGGAAAAATATCATAAATTCCCTCTGAATTATGTCACTAGTATCAATATGTCCCTACATTATGAAATGTACTTGTTGTACTCCATGAACTTTAACATGTGTGTCAAGTTATCCCCTTAGTTAGCTTCCATTAGTTTTTCCTTTTGCTTTTGTGTCAAAATACCCCATGATCTTTACTTTTATGTTAAAATACTCCCTTATATTTAATATTTGTGTCAAACTGCCCAATGTATCTTATTTTATTTATCTAACATCATATAATTACCTAATAATTATTAAGTTTTTTAGAATAGGTAAAAAAAATTTTCCTAATAAAATAATATGCATTTGTTTTTAACACACTATTTTTTTAATTTTACTTATTGTAATTCAAGTTCATAATACTTGTAAATTTCTTAAACAAAAACAAGTACTCAACTTATGTTACTATTTTATTGTCATAATATTCCAATTTTTAGTTTAATTTTGATTGATAACATTGTAATAAATATATGCAAATCAATCATATTTTAAATTTAAATATATAATTAGGAATGTGTATAAAATAAATTTACAATGGCTTATTCTTATTATAGGTTTAAGTAAACGCATGAATAAGATTCATAATAACCATGATTTCAAATTATGTATGTCAAGTAACTTATTCGAAATCCAAATACTTCTTATGAGTTCTACCAATTATGGTTACGCATAAATAAACTCATAACTCGAATAAAGTTAAATTAAAATAAGTAAAATGAAAAATAGTGTGTTAAAAACTATACATCTTATTTTATCATAAAAAATAAATTGTTTTACCTATTCTAAAAAAGTTAACAATTATTAAGTAATTATATGATGTTAGATAAATAAAATAAGATAGATGGGGCAGTTTGACACAAATATTAAAGATCATGGGGTATTTTGACATAAAAGCAAACATCATGGGGCATTTTGATATAAAAAGCAAAGATCATAGGGCATTTTAACACAAAAGCAAACGGAAAAACTAACAAAAGCTAACTAATGAGGTAACTTGATACACATGTCAAAATTCAAGAATACAACAGATAAATTTAATAGTTTATGAGGTATATTAACACTAATGATGGAAGAATTTATGATATTTTTCCTATTTTCTTTACAAAAATAACAATGTCATCATGATAATGCCTATCTTATTTTGTTTTAACTTCTTTACGTTAATTCTTCGCCATTATGGTGATGTCTCTTTTCCCACTTTTTGTCTTCTTTTTTCTCTAAAATTAGATGTCATATGAAATTGCATCTTCCTTTAAGATGATAACAATGTTATAATGACTATATCTTATTTCGTTTCAACTTCTTTGTGATAATTCCGACGTGATTACGATTTTGGGGTAAGATAAAGCATTGGAACCGAAAAAAAATGAAAAAGTGTTGGAACCCGTAATTCTTTAAAGTTCATATTAATGTCGTTTTTTGAATATTTTAATTTAATCTTTTAATATCAATCAAATTTCGTTTTTTTAAGGATTTATTACTTCTTTAAAAACACTTTCGATCTTTGGGTTAACTTTTCTATATTTGTAATTATGAAAATTTTTGGACCGTTTCTAAAGATTATCGATTCATTTTTTAACATTTATTTATTTATTTTATTTCAATTTATTATAAAAGGATAATAGCTTTTTATAGATTCTGTTTTATACATTTCTACAAATAAAAAACTGTAGACCATTTTAAAAAATATTGACTTCTAAATAGACATTGATAATTACGAGAAATTGAGAAATTGATCCTGGCAATATATTCCAAAGTGTTCAACCTTACAATTAATGTCTAAAGTAAAATTGAACAGGGTAATTGAGTAAAACAAACAGTGGTGACGTCAACAAATAATTTTTTTTTTAAAAGGGCATAATAAAAAAAGAAAGAGAAAGAGAGAGATGATTTATTGTAGATAAGACAAAGTTCCTCAAAAAATAAAAAAAATAAAAAAAAAGATAAGACGTAGTTACTCGTATTAAAGTTGCCATTTATATTTGATTGGATTTCCTTAAAATTTAAATTTTAAATTTTAAGTGATTTAATAGTATTAGATAACTTATTGATATAGTAATTTATGTTATATAAAGTCTATTCATAGTACTCATTACTATTGAGTTTTCTCTATTACCTAATTTGTGATCGTAGATATATTAACTAATTACGTTAAATCTTTTTGTTCCCTATGTATATTTGTATTACATATGTAACAACCGAATTTTTTTACAAACTTGTGATTTTCTTAGGTGTAAAGGAAATCTGAGTCTGTACTATTTATGTCAATATGAAGCTCATGATCTGATTTAATTATCAGAATATGTTCGAGTTCTTATAGTGTTATAAGACTCAATGATAATCTATTAAGTCAAGGATGAGGTCTTATGGTGATAAAGGCAGAACCATGATTTATAGTTTTGTTCTGGCCAATGAATAACCAGGATAATTTACGACATGATTAAGACAGTATTGCCATATAATAAGCAGTATTGAAATTATATTATAGCCAACTGTCATTACGGATGTAGAATTGAGAATAAGGATTGGGAATGCTCTAAAATAATCAGGAATAATATTTGGAGCAAGGAGGACTAAGTAGTTTCAAGTCCTAAGAAAAACCTATAAGTGGTCAAATTAAGTGCAGATAAATTTTGGACTGCAGTTCAGCAATAATATACTGTTGATAGTTAAAACAGTAAGCCAAGTAATTGTAGATAAGTATGAAAGGATATTTTGGCCCTAACACTCCACATGGCTGGCCATTTTGAGGGAATTGGAAGGTAAAAAAATTGTCTTTAAGGACCAATATGCAATTCAAGGAGAATTTAAGAAAAAAAAATAATTGTGGAAAATTCATAAATAGAGGTGGGTTGTGAGAATTGAACAATTTTAGTTAGTCACTCAACTTCTAGTTCTTTCTCGACTATTCCTCTCTAGCCTTAGAAAAGAGAGAGAGAGAGAGAGAGAAGAGAGAGGGGGTGATGGCCGGTTGGTATGGTTGAGGTGGTGAAGCAAATTTCTCTTATCCCAAGGTCTAGAGCAACCTTTCCAAGCTTAAAGGTATTACTCTTGATCCTCTAACTAAGAATTTTATTAGGTTTTGGTTTGAGAATTTATGTATATTTCAAGTTATGGGTTATAAGAGCATAAGCTCATGTTTCTTATTTTTCCCATATTATGCTCCTTTATGGTTGGTTTATGCTATATCTATGCTTAGGTTATCTTGTTTGCTAGCTCTAAGCATGAGTTTGATTCTATGCTATAGAATGAGTTTTAAGATTATGTGTGCTCACCATGTGTTTATAAATATGCTTTCACATGTTTAAGTAGGGAAATTTTATGAATGATGATGTGAATATTATGGGTATGTTGGTTAAGAAATTAACCTAAAGACACAATTTGGTAAACAAGTAAGTTATCAATATTGTGTTTATCAAGAACATGAGATAAGTGTATGTTGGAATATTAAGAACGAATCCTACTCACTGAATGTTAATGTAGGCTGATGGATTCGACCGTTTGAGGTAGTGTTTGCGGATTTTTAAGCTAAGAATCCACAAAATACAAACTGCCAGTTTTTGAAAAATTATCTGGATAGTTTCCTGGAAACCTAGTTTTGAGCTCCTTGAATGCCGAATTTGGAAAAAGTTATAACTGTAAAATTGTAGAAAATAAAAACCCTAGGGGGTTACATTGGACATTTTTTGAAAAAAGGGTCCTAAAAGCCTATGTTTTTATTAGATTTCAAAACTAGCCGGTCTAGGTACAGTACACGACCAGTATCTTTCAAAAGGAAAAATGGATAAGTTAAAGGCAGATTTAAGCTTCAAAAAACACAAAAATTGTAGATTTCGATGAGATCTACAACTTCTGTGAAGAAAACTTTTTCAAATTCTAAACCAATTTGAAGATAAAACTGGATTTTCAAAATTATTAATGGAATAGGAAATTTCCTACATAGATACATTCAAGCAAATTAAATTTCAAAAGAGGTTTTAAATTCATTTAAAATTTGACAAGTAATTTTTAAAAAGGAAATTTCAAGTATTAAATCAGGATAATACTTGATATATGGAATTAATATATATTTTCCAAGAAAATAAGGTATTTTTAAGAAAAATGGAATTTTAAACCAAGGTTACTTATGAATATAAGTAACAATTCTATGACGGATAGTAATTGGATTGGATACCAATTTATTATATCAGGATTTGTATCTATGATTACCAATGGCAATCAGATTGGATACCGATCTAGTATGTTATGGTTTGTAATAAGATAGAACGATTCTTATCTTATGCCCTGTTTGAAAACAGGAATATAACCTGTTGTCGTGCCTTATTGGAATGATAGATCAAGAGTATAGGACAATTTATAAGTACAACTCCGCCTACAGCATGGGCAAAATATTTTTATTGCATTGCATGTTTTCCAAAAATCATGCATTGATTTACATGAGGTACATATGCTTATGTTTTATTATTGTGGTATCATGTAAGTATGCTCACTAATAATAAATCACACGATAAGAACAAGATCAAGTTTTCAAGTAAGAAATAATAAAGATTTAAATTTTCAAGTATGATTAAAGTAAGAACAAGTTTTCAAGAATAAAGGCAAGCAAGTTGCCTTATGTCATACCGACCTGCCACAAGGGCGGGTTTATGTTGTAATACCTAGATTTTTCCGATATTACTATTTCCTTCCAAAGGAATTAAATGTATACCATAGAGGTGTTATTGAAAGAGAAGCTCGATTAAGAGTTTCTTATATTTTATGAGTTTTTCAGGTTTAATAAAACTCAAAATGGATTATGTAGATTAGCAACGGACCTTTTGAGTCAAAAGGGACGAAAAAGTACATGATTTAAAGAAAGTCAAAGTTTGATCAAGAACGGTCAAAGGATTGACTTTGCAGTATTGTGAAATAAAGTATACTGCGAAAACCATCTTTATGGTTGAGATAGCATGAATAGGCTTTAAAAACCACCTTAGAAAATCAAGCACACCTAGTAGGAATTAAAGACAAAAAGGGCTCGGAAAAATAAGAAAAATTTTATACTGTCCATTTTTACACAGATAAATTTTGGACTGTAGAACAGTATAAAAAAATACTGGGTATAAGTGAACACAGTATTGAAAATATCTGTGTAGCTTAAAAATGGACTGGTTATTGAAGAAAAGAGCCAAACAAGGCTTAAGGTGAATGACATCACCTTATCCTTTAATTATGACATCATAATTAATTAACAAAGCTTGGAAAGTAATATTTTGCTTGATCACCAAGCTTATGGCCGGCCACCTCACCCCCCCTAGAAGCAAATTCTGATTTTTTTCAAGGACCAATTGTGCAATTTGAGGAAGTTTCCAACCTCTATAAATAGGGGTGCCATTTGTTCACAAAAAATTAGAAATCCTAGCCAAACTCTTGCCTTTTTTCTTCACCAAAAACCGACCACTAGGGAGAGGAAAGGGAGAAGAGAAAAACCAAAATTTCAAAAGGGGTTTTGCTTAGAGGGAATTCGGATTTTCATCTAGAAAGCCAAGGAAAGGTTTGAGAAGTTTTGAACCACTTTGGCTAAGGTTGCCGTGTGTGGGGGGGGAGGTGAAAAGGAAGAGAAAAATTTGAGGTAGGAAGCCTTGGAGGTGTGGCCGGATTTGTGGTGAACCAACCAAGTGACCAAAGGAATTTTGGTGCCTCTAGGTGAGTGGTGAGGCCGGTTGTGTTGACCTAGGAGGAAGGAGAAATTTTGGTGCCCAAACCCTAGTCTTGGACCAAGGTATTTTCTTTAAGCCCTAAGCTCTTCAATTTAAATTTCAATTTGGAAATTTAAATGTATTTCAAGTAAGTTTGTATGAGCATAAGCTCAATTTAGTTTAATGCTCTAAGTTAGATTTAGGGTTTGTGCTTGATTTAGGCTTTAAGGGTGGTTTGATGTTTAATTTGGTTATGAGCTTTAATTTTATGCTTATGTTTGATTTAATGCTAGGGTGCATGCTAGATGAATGATGAATTGTATGTCCCCTATTTTTATGTGCAAATCAGTTCTAGAAGTGCATGCTAGGTTATTAGTTTTGTTTATAGAATGGTATGTGATTGTATGGTTGATTAAGACAACTTAGAATCATGCAAACCTAGGCTAAAAACAGTTTGGTTTTTGGTTTGCATGGGCGCGTTTGAGTTGCATGTTTGTTCATGTGGGACGTTAGAAAACGCTGCATGTGTGCTATCTAGGCTCCCGCGTGTTCGGTTGAGGTAGTTTGCGCGAAATAGGACGTAAACCGGACTTAACAACCGAAACTGCCAATTCGGATTCCAAACTGGCCAGTTTCGGGAAAGTGGAAATTTAAGGCTTTTAGAGGCCGAACTGGGTGAAACGTAAAACATGAAAGTTGTTCAGAAGGGTTTTTCCTAGGGGACAACGCGGACCGTTTCCCAAATTGAGGCTCCAATGGCCTCCGTTTTACAGAAAACCGAGACTGGTCTGCCCAGACCTAGTTTACACGACCAGCCAGTTTCAAATTAAAACTGACAAGAATACAAGCAGAACTGGATTTTTCTCAAAACACGAAAGTTTTAGGATTTTTCTAGAGCTAGAACTTTCATGAAGACAACTTTTTCAAAATCGGAATGGATCTTTAAACTGACACAGTTTTATAAAGACTGTGCAGGGAACAGGAAATTCCTGCACAGGATTTTCTAAAAAACAGTTTGGAAAAAATTGTATCTTTCCCAAAACCACTGTTTTAACTAAGGAAACTGTTCCAAAGGCAGTTTCCAGCCTTAAATGATTTTTACAAAGACCTATTTCAAGAATATGAATTTTTATGAGTTAAGTAAAAGATTTTCAAGTTAAATTACCCAAGTTTCCAAAGAAATGGAAAATGGATATTTTTAAACCAAATTAGGTAAGTAAGATGATTACGGGTAATAACCGGACGTGATATCCGAGTTATCAAGCCAAAGCCTAAAGCTCAAGTTTGACTACAAATAACCTTAAGGGTTAGTTAAGATAACCCTAAAGGATATTAAGATTAATAAATTGGATTAATTGAAGTAACCAAATGATTTATGAATTAAGATAAGCCCAAGGTTAGGAAAGTAACCTAACCCTAACAGTATATATATAATGATTTAGCACATAAGGTTACTATTTGTAACCCAGTAAGACGCCTAGTATTGGGGACATACAATTAGGATTATGTAGGCATGTTGGTTAGATTACCAACATTCCACTATACTAATTAGACCCTCACCTATGTCCTTCAACCAGCAGGAGGAAACCTGCAGCTGTACTCAGAGAAGGGGCAGTACTACGCAGGACATAGCAAGAGAGGTAAGTACAACCACCGCCTACAGCATAGGCTTTGTTGTGGTACTTGCCTAAGTATGTTATTGTTAGATGTATGTTAGGGGTGTATGCCTTATTGTATGATATGTTGTTGTTGCTATGTTATGTTGTTATTGCTATGTTATGTTGTTATTGCTATGTTATGTTATTGTTATTATGTTAGGTTATTGTTATGCCATGTTATATGCCATGTTAATGCTATGTTGTATGCTAGGTTATGAAGTATGATTATTAAGATATGAAGCATGTATGTATGAGAACACGAGGCATGTTCACGCAATCTTATAAGAATAATAAGATCAAGTATGACACGATAAGATGAAAAGAAGTAAGATGGCGAGCAAGGTCGCCTGTGTTGTACCGACCCGCGTTAGGTCGGGTTGGACTATGGATTGAGTTGGAAATGGTTTGGCCGCCCCAACCACTCCGTAGTCGCGCGCCCGGTACATACACTCAAGTAAGGGGCCCATAAGTAAGATAAGTAATGAAAGTAAGTTAAGAATGAATTGAGCATAATACGAGCATAAATGGACCATGCATTATGATGTGTATGCTATGCTATGATGAATGAAGTTAAGAAGTGTTACGATATGTATGATAAGTTAAGTTAGAATATGTAAGGTTAGGCTATGTTTATTTATGTCGCGGTATAGGAAGTTGTACTTGCTGAGCGAAAGCTCACTGTCTTACGTCTATGCTGTAGGTAAACAACCTGTCAGCAATGGTTGATGCAAGATGGAAGGGCGTGGCAGGGCAAACTGTGAAATGTGGGAAATCTAGCCGCTACGCGTTTTGTTTACTTATGTATTTATCTTATGTTTAAAATCCTTATTACAGACACGTTTATATAATGCACGCGTTATACGCCTTTATGTCTGTAAAAAAAAAAAAAAAAATATTTCCGCTGTTTTTTCGTAAGTATGTATGTATGTATGTATGTATAAGAAGTATGTATGTATGTATGGTAACGGCCTGTGCTAGGCGGGTCGTGACAGAGTTGGTATCAGAGCGGTTCCCTGCGATACGATTTCACAGTCTGCATGTCATCGCCACCATCATTGTAAGTTAATTTATGTTTTATGTATATGCGTAAGTAATGATGATGGGATTATGCTATGATAGACGCATGGATTTGGATCCTGCACGGATCGAGGCGGATCGCGCGACAGTTACGGCTTTTTATGGATCACGTCCTCTTTTATATGACGGTACGGGACGATCGGTCACGATATCAGCTTGGTTATACGACATGGAGATGATTTTCTACACCTGCCACATCGAGGACCGTTTACAGGTCTCGTTAGCTGGTCGCTGCCTGATCGCGGACGCTAGGCTATGGTGGATGACCTACGGAGAGCAGCAGATGCCCAGTCGGACGTGGGCACATTTCCGCGCTGTAATACTTGCACGATACGGGCCGATTCCTATGGAAGGGCCTGGTGACGATGAGCTGTATCGAAATCCCGAGATCTATCGGGACATGCATTATAGGCGATACCAGAGTTTCGTAGCAGATTGGCACGCGTACCCACAGGAGTCTATGGGCCATTACTGCTGCAGATTCCAGGAGGCTATGCTGCCCTATATTCCTCAGGATATGCCTCACCCCCAGCTGCAGGCATTGGTGATATTGCGAAACGGGGTACCACCTCGTATCCGACGGTTCGTCATGGAGCCCATGCTAGAGAGGACAGTTGGGGATATGATGGATGACATCTTGCAGGCTGAGGTTACAGCACATATGGCGCAGGCTGACGCCTATATGGATGAGTATCAGGTCCCAGTCGATGATGCCGGGATAGGAGAGCCTCAGTATGAGGTAGGTCCGATATTTCCCGAGGACCCAATTCCCGCCATGCCCGTACAGGAGATCCCAGCCCAGGAGGCTGAGGACCAGATGGACGCCGAGGGCGCTGCTGATGATTTGATTGATCCAGTGGACCCACCGGAAGACCCTCCCGTTATTATCATCTCTAGTGATGACGAGGACGAGGAGGATAATATGGAGCCCGAGGCCGAGCAGGGTGACTGGGAAGAGGACATTGACGACGCCAAAGGCGATCCCGAGGAGACACTATCCCACGATGGAGATTGGGACGTAGACTCTGACGCAGAGTCCGATATTTCGATGATCATGCTTGAGATTATAGTTTAGTTAGGATTGATGTGTGTATGTATTTTTGACCTTAGGATTGTATGTACTAATTTATTATTTTTGGATATGGGTTTGTACTTTTGTACGATGGTAAAGTGTTAGACACTTCCGTCATATTTTGATCATGTATATAAAGATATGTATGTACAGTATAATGTAATCAATTTGTAATTACAGTATTGTAAATTACGATGTACAGAGTATGTACTAAATGTATTTTTGAAATGTACAAAAAGACCGTGTAGACACGGGATATATAACAAGAGTATGTTATATATTATGAAAGTTATGTTATGATAAGTATCTGATATGATACAATGATGCCTTTTATGTTATGATGTGAAATGTATGATATTACGATATGATGTGTTAATTCATGATACGATAAATCCTGTATGAAAGAAAGGATATTAATAGTACGATGATATCTTTTCTTGTGATAGGATTTAGAAGATGGTACGTCCACGTAGAACGGTACCACTCAACCCGCCCGAGCCAGATCTCGCAACCATCGTAGCTAATCTACAACGGCAGCTGCTAGAGCAGCAGCAGGAGACGAACAGACTTCGAGCTCAGATAGCTCAGATGAACCAGGGACCCCGGATTAATGAGGTTCCACCCCGAGCTCAACCAGTACCCCCGGTACCTGAGGCTCAACCGGAAGTTCAACCTGAGGTTCAGCCAGAAATTCCTCAGAATGCTAACATTCCGATGGCACCCGCTGGAGGGCAAGTGAACCTACAGCCAGTGAGGGAGGACCTACTGTACGAGCGATTCAGGCGAATGAAGGCGCCTGAGTTCGAAGGCCCGACGGACCCGATTGCCGCGGATAATTGGTTGATTGATATCCAAGTTATCTTGGATTTCATGCGACTAACGGAACAAGAGAAAGTTCTCTGCGCTTCTTTTGCCCTGAAAAAGGATGCGCGACATTGGTGGATGACCGTACAAATGCGCCGTGATGTTACGGCCATGAGCTGGCAAGATTTTGTGACTGAGTTCCGCGCAATGTACTACAATAGAGAGATCCTTGCTGCTCAACAAGATGAATTCACAAGCTTTAAACAGGGTTCGATGACGGTAATGGAGGCCATAAAGAAGTTTGAACAGTTAGCTCGGTTATGTCCAGATTTGGTACCGAGTGAAACGGAAAAGGTACGAAGGATGATGAAGATGTTTCGAACCGACATTGCTAAACAAGTGAGCGCTGGCAGCAGCCCGCCTACCTTGGTGTCTGACTGCATAAGTCGGGCGATAAGAGCCGAATACTGGATTAACCAGGATAAGGAAGCTAGGGCTCAAATTTTCAAGGCAAAAAGGGAGGAAAAGGCGGCAGCAAAACCAACACAGCCTCGACAAGACTCGGAGTCGCACCCGAAAAGCCAAGCTAGCAACCCTATACAAGGTTCCAAACAATCTGGGAGGAACAAGAGAAAAGGAAATTTCTCGGGCCAGAATCAACAAGGAAATTTTTCTCAAAAGAAAAATAATCAAGGAAATGAGGATACTGACAATTACTACCCGGTGTGCGCAACGTGTGGGAAGAAACATCAGGGAGTATGCAGAATGGGGACAAATGCTTGCTACCTTTGTGGCAAAGAAGGGCATTATGCACGGAGCTGTCCCCAGAACAACCAGAACCAGAACCAGAACTCCTCTTATGCAACCCGGAATGCAAGCAGCCAGTTACATGCAGTTCAAGCAAGGCTCGAAGGACCCTCAATTTCGCAAGGAAGATTAGAGGCTCCTGAACCCCAAGTTAGGATTTATGCCTACACTAATGGAGAGGCCGAAGCTGGAACTTCGCATGAAGTGACAAGATAAATCCTTATCGCCACATAAGACATTATTGCATTATCTAATTCTGGTGCCACTCACTTGTTTGTATTTATAGAGTTTGCCCAGAAATTAGAAAATAGTATAGATAGTTTAAAACAGTTTTTTTTAAAATTTCTTTGCCGTTTTGGAGAGATATTGTGATATGAATATTTTAATGCAAAATACTTTTGTAGTTATAATAGCAGAGAATTGCTTGTAGATCTCATCGCAATCAAGTTTTAGGATTTCGATGTGATTTTAGAAACGAATTTCTTAAGTTATTACAATGCTAAATTTGACTACCAAAAGCGTTGAGAGACGTTTAGCTCTTACGGCAAGGAAAAGTTTAACCGTTACGGACAGTTGCGGAGCTCAACAACCGGATTAGTTTTGGCAATGAAGGATCAGATAATGTCAGAAGCCCATAAAACGCCATATTCGGTACTTCTAGGAGCTTTTAAGATGTACCAAGACTTCTGAGAGAATTATTGGTGGCCAAACATGAAGAATAAAGCGACGGAATTCGTGTCAAATGCCTAACTTGTTAGAAAGTTAAGGCCGAAAACAGACATCCTGAAGGAGACTTGCAGAAAATAGAGCTTCCAGAATGGAAATGGGAGCAAACTACTGTGAATTTTGTAGTAGGATTACCCAGAACTACAAGTGGAAATGGCACGATTTGAGTTATCATGGATAGATTAACCAAATCAGCCCACTTTATCGTGATAAAAATCACCTTTTCGGTGAAAAGATTAGTAAAAATCTACGTAGCCAGATCATTAAACTGCATGGAGTGCCAAAATCAATCATCTCAGACCGGGATGGACGTTTCATTTCTCGATGTTGGACGAATGTTCATACTGCCATGGGGTCGAAATTGAAGTTCAATACGGTTTTTCACCCCAAACTATTAGAACTACCCCGAATTATTCTGATTTTCGAGGACGAAAATTTTTAAGGGGGGTAGATTGTAATACCTAGATTTTTCCGATATTACTATTTCCTTCCAAAGGAATTAAATGTATACCATAGAGGTGTTATTGAAAGAGAAGCTCGATTAAGAGTTTCTTATATTTTATGAGTTTTTCAGGTTTAATAAAACTCAAAATGGATTATGTAGATTAGCAACGGACCTTTTGAGTCAAAAGGGACGAAAAAGTACATGATTTAAAGAAAGTCAAAGTTTGATCAAGAACGGTCAAAGGATTGACTTTGCAGTATTGTGAAATAAAGTATACTGCGAAAACCATCTTTATGGTTGAGATAGCATGAATAGGCTTTAAAAACCACCTTAGAAAATCAAGCACACCTAGTAGGAATTAAAGACAAAAAGGGCTCGGAAAAATAAGAAAAATTTTATACTGTCCATTTTTACACAGATAAATTTTGGACTGTAGAACAGTATAAAAAAATACTGGGTATAAGTGAACACAGTATTGAAAATATCTGTGTAGCTTAAAAATGGACTGGTTATTGAAGAAAAGAGCCAAACAAGGCTTAAGGTGAATGACATCACCTTATCCTTTAATTATGACATCATAATTAATTAACAAAGCTTGGAAAGTAATATTTTGCTTGATCACCAAGCTTATGGCCGGCCACCTCACCCCCCCTAGAAGCAAATTCTGATTTTTTTCAAGGACCAATTGTGCAATTTGAGGAAGTTTCCAACCTCTATAAATAGGGGTGCCATTTGTTCACAAAAAATTAGAAATCCTAGCCAAACTCTTGCCTTTTTTCTTCACCAAAAACCGACCACTAGGGAGAGGAAAGGGAGAAGAGAAAAACCAAAATTTCAAAAGGGGTTTTGCTTAGAGGGAATTCGGATTTTCATCTAGAAAGCCAAGGAAAGGTTTGAGAAGTTTTGAACCACTTTGGCTAAGGTTGCCGTGTGTGGGGGGGGAGGTGAAAAGGAAGAGAAAAATTTGAGGTAGGAAGCCTTGGAGGTGTGGCCGGATTTGTGGTGAACCAACCAAGTGACCAAAGGAATTTTGGTGCCTCTAGGTGAGTGGTGAGGCCGGTTGTGTTGACCTAGGAGGAAGGAGAAATTTTGGTGCCCAAACCCTAGTCTTGGACCAAGGTATTTTCTTTAAGCCCTAAGCTCTTCAATTTAAATTTCAATTTGGAAATTTAAATGTATTTCAAGTAAGTTTGTATGAGCATAAGCTCAATTTAGTTTAATGCTCTAAGTTAGATTTAGGGTTTGTGCTTGATTTAGGCTTTAAGGGTGGTTTGATGTTTAATTTGGTTATGAGCTTTAATTTTATGCTTATGTTTGATTTAATGCTAGGGTGCATGCTAGATGAATGATGAATTGTATGTCCCCTATTTTTATGTGCAAATCAGTTCTAGAAGTGCATGCTAGGTTATTAGTTTTGTTTATAGAATGGTATGTGATTGTATGGTTGATTAAGACAACTTAGAATCATGCAAACCTAGGCTAAAAACAGTTTGGTTTTTGGTTTGCATGGGCGCGTTTGAGTTGCATGTTTGTTCATGTGGGACGTTAGAAAACGCTGCATGTGTGCTATCTAGGCTCCCGCGTGTTCGGTTGAGGTAGTTTGCGCGAAATAGGACGTAAACCGGACTTAACAACCGAAACTGCCAATTCGGATTCCAAACTGGCCAGTTTCGGGAAAGTGGAAATTTAAGGCTTTTAGAGGCCGAACTGGGTGAAACGTAAAACATGAAAGTTGTTCAGAAGGGTTTTTCCTAGGGGACAACGCGGACCGTTTCCCAAATTGAGGCTCCAATGGCCTCCGTTTTACAGAAAACCGAGACTGGTCTGCCCAGACCTAGTTTACACGACCAGCCAGTTTCAAATTAAAACTGACAAGAATACAAGCAGAACTGGATTTTTCTCAAAACACGAAAGTTTTAGGATTTTTCTAGAGCTAGAACTTTCATGAAGACAACTTTTTCAAAATCGGAATGGATCTTTAAACTGACACAGTTTTATAAAGACTGTGCAGGGAACAGGAAATTCCTGCACAGGATTTTCTAAAAAACAGTTTGGAAAAAATTGTATCTTTCCCAAAACCACTGTTTTAACTAAGGAAACTGTTCCAAAGGCAGTTTCCAGCCTTAAATGATTTTTACAAAGACCTATTTCAAGAATATGAATTTTTATGAGTTAAGTAAAAGATTTTCAAGTTAAATTACCCAAGTTTCCAAAGAAATGGAAAATGGATATTTTTAAACCAAATTAGGTAAGTAAGATGATTACGGGTAATAACCGGACGTGATATCCGAGTTATCAAGCCAAAGCCTAAAGCTCAAGTTTGACTACAAATAACCTTAAGGGTTAGTTAAGATAACCCTAAAGGATATTAAGATTAATAAATTGGATTAATTGAAGTAACCAAATGATTTATGAATTAAGATAAGCCCAAGGTTAGGAAAGTAACCTAACCCTAACAGTATATATATAATGATTTAGCACATAAGGTTACTATTTGTAACCCAGTAAGACGCCTAGTATTGGGGACATACAATTAGGATTATGTAGGCATGTTGGTTAGATTACCAACATTCCACTATACTAATTAGACCCTCACCTATGTCCTTCAACCAGCAGGAGGAAACCTGCAGCTGTACTCAGAGAAGGGGCAGTACTACGCAGGACATAGCAAGAGAGGTAAGTACAACCACCGCCTACAGCATAGGCTTTGTTGTGGTACTTGCCTAAGTATGTTATTGTTAGATGTATGTTAGGGGTGTATGCCTTATTGTATGATATGTTGTTGTTGCTATGTTATGTTGTTATTGCTATGTTATGTTGTTATTGCTATGTTATGTTATTGTTATTATGTTAGGTTATTGTTATGCCATGTTATATGCCATGTTAATGCTATGTTGTATGCTAGGTTATGAAGTATGATTATTAAGATATGAAGCATGTATGTATGAGAACACGAGGCATGTTCACGCAATCTTATAAGAATAATAAGATCAAGTATGACACGATAAGATGAAAAGAAGTAAGATGGCGAGCAAGGTCGCCTGTGTTGTACCGACCCGCGTTAGGTCGGGTTGGACTATGGATTGAGTTGGAAATGGTTTGGCCGCCCCAACCACTCCGTAGTCGCGCGCCCGGTACATACACTCAAGTAAGGGGCCCATAAGTAAGATAAGTAATGAAAGTAAGTTAAGAATGAATTGAGCATAATACGAGCATAAATGGACCATGCATTATGATGTGTATGCTATGCTATGATGAATGAAGTTAAGAAGTGTTACGATATGTATGATAAGTTAAGTTAGAATATGTAAGGTTAGGCTATGTTTATTTATGTCGCGGTATAGGAAGTTGTACTTGCTGAGCGAAAGCTCACTGTCTTACGTCTATGCTGTAGGTAAACAACCTGTCAGCAATGGTTGATGCAAGATGGAAGGGCGTGGCAGGGCAAACTGTGAAATGTGGGAAATCTAGCCGCTACGCGTTTTGTTTACTTATGTATTTATCTTATGTTTAAAATCCTTATTACAGACACGTTTATATAATGCACGCGTTATACGCCTTTATGTCTGTAAAAAAAAAAAAAAAAATATTTCCGCTGTTTTTTCGTAAGTATGTATGTATGTATGTATGTATAAGAAGTATGTATGTATGTATGGTAACGGCCTGTGCTAGGCGGGTCGTGACATATGTTCAATCTATGGCTGCGTGTCACGGTACGTACACTCATGTTCATGATACGTAAGGGGCCCAAAACTAAGTTTACATAAGAAAGCATAATTGATTCATAATAAAGCATAATTGGTTCATGCATTATCAATTCATACATTCTTTTACCGAAATTATTTTGCGGACTAGAAAGTTATACTTACTGAGCATAAGCTCATAACTTACGTTCATGCTATAGGTAAGCAACCTACCGGACAAGCTTGATGCAAGACTGTAGAGAGATGGTATTGCAAACTGTGAAATTTGGTTTAGACACAACCACGTGTTTTGTAAAATATGTTTATGTTATGGTATGATAATATAATGGTATTGGTACTTAAAATATTTAGTACTGGGACAGTATTTAAAGTTTATTACAATGGTAATTAGTATGGTTTATCAAATGTGTGAAAATGATTTTATTCTGTACTCGATTGAATACATATAAATAAGTATGAGAATAAAATAGGTTTTAAATTTGAGTTTAAAAAGGAAAAAAAATATTTCCGTATTTTTACGAAGTACAAGAGTATGTTTAAGTAAGTTAAGTATTTAAGTTAAGTAAACATCGTATGTAAGCATGGTAACGGCCTTATGTAGTCGGGTCATTACAACATACATATAATAGTATTATAAGATTATACTCAAATGAGTATCTGATCCTCCATGTACTCCTAGCACCTTACCTTGATGATTGCCTATCGCGTGCCCATGCGATCTCCCTCGAAGATTGTCATCTTGACACCTATGCACCATCTTTTGACAATTGTTGTCCCTGCACTAATGTGCTTCTCTTACAGTTGTCGTTCATGTACCCTTGCACCCTACTTTGACGATTGTCGTCCTTACGCTTTTGCACTCTCCATCGACAATTGTCATCATGCACTTAAGCACCCTTTCTCAGTGATTGTTGTCCATGCACCTCGTGCTCTCTCTCGACGATTATTGTCCCTTCGATTATGGACAGGAATAAGAGGCACATGAGTTGGATCTATGGTCCAAAACTGGGATTTCCTATCGATACTCTATTGCAAGTACATAATAGAGAGAGTAATTGAGTTTTATATTCAATTGTATTTATTTCAATTTTAGAAAATTTCTTCAATTCAAGTGATTTGATAGTAGTACATAACTTTACCCAATTTTATGTATTAATTTGTATTTTTATGAAGTCCATTTATATATTATGGACATTACTGATGAATCTTCTCTCTCTCTCTCTCCTTTTTTTTTTTTTTTTTTTTTTCATATTCCGTGATCCTGGACACATTCTCTAACCAGGTTAAATCCTTTTTTTTTTTCCTTTTATATTCTTATTTGATGTGCATTAATTTTGTTTGAATGGATTAAAATTTTCCATTGAGATATGTTGAACATATCAAGTATAATATGATATGGGCTTTGAATTTTCCACTTGGAAATAATGTCGTGGGAAAGCACCTGAATGACACAAATTTAAAAATTAATACACCAATATGACAAAAAAAAAAAATAATATTGGATTATTATGACACAAAATTAAACTAAAGTTAACTAAAATTTATATCATGTTAGTCAAGAATAAGGAATTTGTGTCATGTTGATCAATAGATGGAAAAAAAAAAAAAAAAAGATGGTCCTTTAGGCAATTTTCTCTAATGGGTGTCAAAGAATGTGAGGCTTGTGTGATTATTAATGACTATTAGACCCTCTCTAATTTGAGCAGAGACTATAATGAACG
This sequence comes from Ficus hirta, assembly GCA_038430175.1. Classification (NCBI taxonomy): domain Eukaryota; kingdom Viridiplantae; phylum Streptophyta; class Magnoliopsida; order Rosales; family Moraceae; genus Ficus; species Ficus hirta. The sequence continues at coordinate 13,773,366 of CM076588.1, forward strand.
AACAAGAAATTAGAATAATTACTCTAGATTGTGAATATAAGCAATCATCAAAGAAATATGCCTATGACATATTGTTATTTCAGAGTAGATTTAATAATTCCTCGAGTAACAGTACAAATATGCACATAGGTCATCCTCATCCATAAACTTGCGTTCAAATGTCTACCTACCTTTACAACGTTTGACTATTCTCCTAAGTAACACATGGTACGCCATTGTGTGATGCATACTTCGTCGCATGATTGAAAGATCAACTTATTGACTCAAGTAAAGGGAATAATAAATAAGAAAATAATAAAGTAAGAAGGGAGAAGATGAACACGGAAGTATTTAATATATATAAACTTATGTTCATGGACTAAGAATAAAAAAATTCATTTGTAAGCAAAAGTATGAATGAGCTCATATATAAATACAAGTTATAATATACAAAATTAGGTAAGTTGCTTAATACTAACAAATCTATAAAATCAAGATATGTTCTAAATTATAATAATTATAAATAAATCAAAAATACTTAATAAATATAATTAGTAACTTTCCCTATATTAATACTAACTTTCTTAATATCAAGGTGTTTCTTCAATCTTTATTAGGATTTAGACAAGTTAAAAGAATAACGAATGTATTGTAATACTAGTTGAAATAATGTGCATATGAAGGGCATACATACTAAAATCATTGAAAAGTGTCAAAATTTTCAAAGATATAATATTTTTTGACATTGGTTAACATTTTTTTTTTGACACATATGTTAGGCTATGAAAAAAATTTGAAAGTAAATACATATTTAGAAATAAATTTTTATTGGGACAAAAGATTTTTATGGAAAAAAATAAGAGAATTAAAAACGGACAAATTTAGAAGAAGTTATTAAAGGAAAAAAAAAGAAGCGAAATCGAGGAAAAATAAAAAAAGAAGAAGACATCATTACAAAAGGACAAAATAACTTAACCAAATTTTTGAATAATATTTTTATGGGACAAAATAACTTAACCAAATTTTTGAATAATATTTTTATGGAACTTCACTTTTTCAATATAGTTATAGAAAATTTGATTAAGAAAGTAAATCCATAAAAAAAATTGTTATGGAAATAAACAAAAAATTGTTATGGAAATTAAAAAAAAAAAAGAGAATAAAAAAGACAAATTTAGAAGAAGTTATTAAAGGTAAACAAAAAAAAAAAAAAAAAAAAGTGATTTCAAGAAAAAGGGGAGGAAAAAAAAAGACATCATCATCAAAAGACAAAGTAACTTAACCATATTTTTTATTAGCGTTTTTAGAAAACTTCACTCCTTTAAATAGTTATAGATACATGCCTTAAAGAAATAATGCAATGGATATAGACTTAAGAAAGACAACGAACTTGTCAATAATGGCAATTATGTGATTAAGATGTGGAGAATAAGTAAAACAATTGCAAATTCTTAAATAATTCATGGTTGAGTAAAAGACTAACACTCTAGCACTCGGCTAAAATTCAAAGTGCCTTGTATATCATGTAGGCCAAATAGTCTCCTTGATTCGAGGAAAGATCAGAATTTCAAAGTATATATATACAAAAATGCTCTCTAGCATGAATAGTAGATTCACGATCCTACGAGTGGTGGGCCCCACGTTATAATTTTTTTTAAAATTTTATTTTAGGAAATATTGGTAAGGTAAGGTTAGATGAAGAGTCAAAGCCCTTTCTTGCTGAAGATTCAAGAATTTGGCAGCATCACTAGCAGCCCATCGTCCGGCGAAACTAAGAACAGGGCCGGAAATCAATATTTCAACAAATCCAAATAAAGTTATCTTTGGTGTTAGTGGTGATCACTGTGGACAAAAACCTCAGTTTGGGTGAGGAAGGCAGTGTGGAACGATAAATAGGAGATTGACGACAGTGAGGAAGAAGGTGATGGCCATGTCGGAGCAGACGTCGGTGGAGAGTTAAGAGAGGGTCGATCACAGAGGGAGGGAGGTCGACTAAGAGATGGTTCCGGTGGATTCCAATCGTTGTTGTGGGATTGAGGACTCGGTAGCGATGTCGTGGGTTACAAAATTTTGGACCTATTTGACAAAGTTTCTTAGAAGTTTTTAGCTTCCTAGATGTAGAAGGTAGGAAGGTGAAGACAAAGAAGAGAGGAGAGAGAAAATGATATGTTAGCAAGAAATAGAAAAAAAATAAAAAATTAAATAAAAATATAAGGAGTTTGTTAGTAAAATAATTTGATAAAAAAGAGAGCTGAGGTGGTGTATGAGATGGAATGTCACATCATATGTCATGTGGATTAGTATAAAAAATAGAAATCGTAGTTGATATCTCTAACATTATTTTTAAAAAATAATAAAAAACATCACCCGCACTTAGGCATGTAGTTTTTATATCTTTTTTTAATGGAGATATTCAAATTGTACATCTTAAGAGGCTATTCGAAAAACATATAACAATTTTGCTCAATTCAAGAATCTCGCTAGCAGATTAATAGTTTTCGCAGAGTCAATCCCTATGCAAAGTACTTAAATAGCAGTTAAATATCAAGTAGCTAGAGAGAACAGTCTAGCTCAAAATTGCTACTCTAAATCCATAAAATGTAGGAATTGTCCTCTTCCTTTGCAAACCTTTTAATATTATTTCCGTTAGTTCTTTCAGTATATCTAGCTATCAGATATTGGCAGGTGATATATATATATATATATATATATAAATACTTCTATTTGAATCTCATTACATGTACATAAACTAGAGGATTCTCATTTTATTATTTGTATTTTCCTATTAATATGATTCCACTATTATTAATTATATTATTAGATTCTTCACCATGGTCATGATTACTCATACCTAATAACAAGGAAAAGAAATATATATATATATATATATTTAAGAAAAGGGTCTTTTTTTTTAATGGAGTGGTGGTGAAATAAGGATTAAATTTATAATTTAATTTGAAGGAATTTTTTGGAATAATAAAGGGGTGTAACAAGTAATTACTGAAATTTAAAACTTAATTGGTGGGTGGTTTAAGAAAAGATGTAGAAAAAGTAAACTGAGAGGTGTCTAAGCTCTTGCAGCTACAATTCAGGAAGAAGACAACCATGGCTTGGGGTAAAACATGAATTCTACCCTCAGAAAATAGTTAATGAAAAATGGAACATCAACTTTAATCCTAATTTTTGAACACTAAGTTATATCGTATACGAATTGTCATTTTTTCATTATTAAGTGTTTAAAATATTACCATATCAATTGATTGTATTTACCAATGAAAATATGACTGTTGATGACCTGGCCTAGACCCGACCACCTCTGACACTTGCCGACTAAACGCCGACTGCCGCTTCGGCGAACTTGGCTAGTCGGACGGCGTCCTCAGCCGAGGACAGGAGTGGCATACTCTGACCGAAGTGTTCTGCGAAGTCGCTTGCCGAACGTACCAGGGAGCGTGCCTAGTCGGCTAGTCGGATGCTCGGACCACTGTCTCGCCGAGCACTCTGATCGGCCTCGATATGTATCTCGGCCCGGACCCCCACCCTGGCAACGCCAGTAACGGAGGATGTGACACCAGTCACATCCCCGCCCTGTTAGCTGCTGGCGCCGCTCACCTGCTCCTGTCAGACATCAAATCACAACCACCCACTGTAGCCTCCTTACTGGTGACGCCTGAGAAACCTAACCACCCACTGTGCGGGGGGCCTAGGGACACGTGGCCTCGGCTCAGTGGATTAATAGCTCCTGCAAGCCTACTTGCCCACCGGGTATCCTAGATGGCCGACCCGGCCGGGTTGCCCCGAGCACCCGGACCCGCGAAAGGCACCTATAAATAAGCGAATGAATCCCCAATTCAGGTACGAACACTCTTACCTTGCCAAAGCTTTGCCTCTCCCCTTGCTCATCAGTTTCCTTACTGACTTAAGCATCGGAGTGCCCACGGAAGACACCACACCGGTGTCCCCATCATTCCGAGGTGCTTCCATTTTGCAGGAGATCGACGGCAAAGTGACTAGCGAGTTCCCATCGGACTACCCGACCACATTTGGGTGTTGTTGCCAGAGCCATTTCGAGCATCAACAATGACACATGAGTTGATATTTAAAATACTGAGATTGGATGTATCCCTAATAGTATTCATAATCAATTTGCTATTTTTTTAAAATAAGAAGATAGGTTATTTTAGTATACCGCTTAACACATTTTACAATAATAAAAGTAAATTATGCGTACATAATTTACGTGTGTCTCAAATTGACAATTGAAAATTTTTGCATATTATATTGAATTGGCAGTATCGAAAAGAATATGGTACTTTAATTAACTTAGATAACTTGGTTTAAACGCACTAGTTTTGGTTGTCAAAATCTACAATGAAATATGTATATGTAGGAATTTTAGGCTAATAATCACAAATATATATCTACTTTAATTATGTATCTGTGGTAATAAGAGAAAACAAGAACTAAAATGAAGAATTAATACAACAGTTAAATATCAAAAGGGGGGCAGTGCATCTTTAAATTGATACGATATAGATCCCTACGACGAGGAAGTAGTACTCTTTTTGTGCGATCCTTTAACCTTATTCTTATTATTTAGGTTTAATTATTATTTTCACCATGATTTTAATACCTCTAGATCTATCAGGTATAGTGTTAGGTATACTTGAAAAATAAAGCAAAGTCTTTTCTCATTCATGTGTTTATTGAAGAATCTGTACATCATAATGTGTAATCAAATTGACAACTATTACCACACAATTAACAAAACTTAATTGACAAGTATAAAATCTTTATAGATGGAAAGAATCATAAAGATTATATAGAGTCAAGTAACAAATCTCGCCAGGTATCATACTTTTATTTGAATCTCATTACAAGTATGTTTATCATTTTTATTTAACTTTTCTATATATAATAATATTTAAATACAAAACTTAATTATGTAATGCAAGTATTCTCTAATCCTGAAAGTACAAGTAGCATGTGAAACTTGGTTTTGTTTTATTGGTTTTTTTTTTTTTATGCTAGAAAAGAGAATCGATGATGTTCTTACGCCTTCTATCCAACTGTATCTGATTAAGTGCAATACGATAATGTTGACTGGGGTGCCAATAATATGGCTGGACTTTTAACAACTATCAAGGCCATCTTTATAGAGCCTACTAGCAATAAGTAATTGAAAAGGACATACTTTTTGCTTCCAGTATTCCTCGAATATGAGACGTGATAGAAATAAAGACTCTATATGTATATGTCACTACCAATGATCATTTGATTAATGTTATTGATAGATAAGAGATGGAGATCAATTAATGGCTTCATTCTTTGGTACAAATAAGAACCGTTCAGCTTTCACTGGATCGACATATTAAATTTCCAACTTAAAGTAGGGAAAACTTCATTCCAATGATAGCAATATATTGTATATCCAAGGACGTGTAGCCTTTTTAATTGTAACTTCAAACGTTTAATCGGAAGCGTGATACATCATATTCTTATTCAAATGACACAAAAATCCAAGCCATAAAATAACATGTCGTTTTACTTATAGAACTCCATAACCCAAAGGTCACAAACACAACACACAAATCTAATGCCACTAAACCCAGTATCAGTTGCTAAGGCTAAGAACTCTTGTTGGCTCCGTTCCTTTCCCCCACGGTTTTGAGTCATCATTCCCACATCATGTGCGAACGTGTTCCTCGCGGCAAAACTGTTCTCCGGCATGATCGGAAGAATTGCATCGACAATTATAACTTTTCCATGGTCTGGAATTGCTTTGTAACAATTTTTCAATAATTTGAGCATTGTTCGTCACTCCAATCATGAAGGATCCACTACAATATCATCATTTATAATACATCAATATTCACAAAATATACTTACTTGAAATGGTGATTGGGTTGAATGGTGGTGCTAAAACAATATTACCCCTAAATATACATTAGTTGATGAATTGAAGTTTCCGAATTCACCTTCATAAAAATGGCATCCCCATGCGGAACACTTTCAAACATGTTACCGCCAGCATGTTCAACGCCTGCAATGTCAATGTTAATAAACTGTTACTTTTAGTATGCAAATTTCAAATTATATCGTGCGATGTAGCCATGTTTGTTGGTATCGTGATATACATGCGTACATACATATATAAATATATATATATATATATATATGTTGGGGAATTAGTTCGCAACCTAATTCAACCTCTAAGAACGAATAATAATCGAAAAAGTAAATCACACATAAAGGACATGAATTTTTATACAGATTCACCTAATTGATGATTACGTTTTATTTCTGTCGTCGTCGTAGATTCCACTATAATGATGATTGATGAATTACAAGAGCTTCCGAAACACTCTCTCACCAATTGTGTTTTCTCTCTCTCTCAATGGTGTTTCCCCCGCCGTCAATTATGATCTCTCATCATACAGATAAAACCCTAGCAACCCTTTAAAAAAGTGTACAAGAAAAAAACGTTAAAAAAAACCGACAGTCGGAGCTGTACGGACTTGGCCCGCGACCCAGTGCTGCGGCGCCCTCCTCTGGCGCTGCAGCGCCCAAAAACTCCCTCACCCAAGTCGTAGCACCGCGGCACCCTTCCCCGGCGCTACGGTGCTCTGGAAAACTCTCTGTAGCGATGTGGCGCCCTTGACCTGGCGCTGCAGTGCTGCTGCCTTTTTTTTTTTTCCTTGCTAGATTTGGCTCCACACACCTCAACAAATATATATATATATATATATATAATATTTGAGTAGATAGAGAAATGAAATCTATAAGATTATACCTGGATAAGAAAGGGCATTCTCTACAACATGAGGCAAGTCATAATTAATACCCTTAATATGTTGGTATTTTGAAATGATTTGATTAAGGATCACTCCCAGACCGCCACCAATATCTACCAGTTGCTTAAGGTCGTCAAAACCTTCGTAAAACTTGAGGATGTTCTTGACAACAATAGTAGAGTGGCTGTGCATTGCTGTGTGCAAAACATGATTGAACTCTTGGTCAGAGCGTGAATACACGAAGGCGTTCATTCCATGGGCCTTTTCGAATGCAACTCCTCCTTCAAGAATTGAAGCTTTCAGATGGGGCCTGTAAGTTCATTGTAAATCTAGTTTCAGATCACGCAGAGTGCCAGGCTAAATTAAGCCCTCCATTTGAATTATAAGTTTGAAAAGTAAATTCAAATTTTTTGTGAGAGAAAATAAGGTAGAAAACTTTTTAAATAGTACCTAAAAACAGTCTCTAAATAATAATCCAAACAGGCTATAAGATGTTAAATAGCATGCAAACTGGCAAATATTGCATTTAATTCAAAAGAAAACAAAACGTATCTATAAATATACCAGCTATCCATGAAGACTTTGTCTTGTCCCAAAGCTATTATGGGTCCCAATGGAACACCATCTTCATTAGTGACAAAGTACTTGGACACAGGACAAAGGCTGTAGAGCCTGCATTAGACCCTGCACTTTCATCACTAACCACAGAGCCACTAAGCACCGAGTGGCTCGCTAGAAGCCTGAGCATACGGTCCACCATGATGGGTGCGTCGGGGTTGTTGGTGGACATCTGAGCTACAATCTCGGCCGACGAGAGCTTAGCTCCTTCGCCGGCTTTTGCAATGATGTTGAAAACTCCGAGCTCAATCGCAGTCTGTAAGCTCATGGACATCACAGTGGACATCACTAACTGCATGGCGTGGGAGAATTCTTCCTCTTCTTCTTTCCTGTCATGGCCAAGAACTTTTGAAGCACCATTTCTAAGTTCCAATGAGGAAGCCATATTGGGGGAAGGTTTTTTTATTTTTTTATTTTTTATTTTTTTTTTATTTTTTTGTGGCTAATATACTGGGGGAAGGTTTTTTTTTTTTTTTTTTTGGGCTAATATACTGGGGGAAGTTTGCAAAGGGAAATAATTAGTATGCTTCTACGTTGAAGAATGGATTCGTTTATATAGACAAACTAAATGATTGGATTACACTTAAGCCTGCATGTTGGCCAAAACAAATATTTGAAGTACGCTAGCGTGATCTGCACGGTGTTTAAGTTGTCAAAATAAGATATATATTGAATTTTCCACTTGGAAATAATATCAGAAAGCACCTAAACGACATAAATTTAAAGATTAATACATCAACATGATGCAAAAAATTAATACTAGACCATTATGATATAAAATTAAACTAAAGTTAATTAAATTTTATGTCATGTTAGTCAAGAATGAGGAATTTGTATCATGTTGGTCAATAAATGCAAAATAATGATAATAGTAATAATAATAATAAGTGGTTCTTTAGGTAATTTTCTCCTATGGGGGTGTCATAGAATGTGAGGTTTGTGTGATTGGGCACAACAATTATTAATGATTATTAGACCCTCTCCAATTTGAGTAGATACTATAATGAACAATCAAGAAATTAAACTAATTACTCTAGATTGTGAATATAAGCAATCATCAAAGAAATATGTGTATGAGATATTGTTATTTCAGAATAGATTTAATAATTCCTCGAATAAAAGTACAAATATGCGCGTAGGTCATCCTCATCCATAAACTTGTGTTCAAATGTCTACCTATTTCTACAAGGTTTGACTATCTCCTAAGTAACACATGGTACGCCACTGTGTGATGCATCCTTCGTCGCATGATTGAAAAATCAACATATTGACTCAAGTAAAGGGAATAATAAATTAGAAAATAATAAAGTAAGAAGGGAGAAGATGAACACGGAAGTATTTAATGTATACGAACTTGTGTTCACGGATTAAGAATAAAAAATTTATTAATAAATAAAAATATGAATGAGCTCATATATTAATACAAGTTATAATATACAAAATTGAGTAAGTTGTTTAATACTAAAAAATCTACTAAATCAAGACATATTTTAAATTATAATAATTATAAATAAATCAAAAGTTCCTAATAAAAATAATTACATACAAAATAGTAACTTTTATATTAATACTAACTTTCTTAATATCAAGGAGTTTCTTCAATCTTTATTAGAATTTAGACAAGTTAAAAGAATACCGAATGTATTGTAATACTAGTTGAATATTTATTTTATACACATAAGTATCACTAGCAGCCCATCGTCCGGCGAAACTAAAAACATGGCCGGAAATCAATATTTCAACAAATCCAAATGAAGTTATCTTTGGTGTTAGTGGTGATAACTGTGGACAAAAACCTCAGTTTGGGTGAGGAAGGCAGTGCGGAACGATAAATGGGAGATTGATGACAGTGAGGAAGAAGGTGATGGCTATGTCGAAGCCAATACCGAATGTGTTGTAATACTAGTTGAATATTTATTTTATACACATAAGTATCACTAGCAGCCCATCGTCCGGTGAAACTAAAAACATGGCCGGAAATCAATATTTCAAGAAATCCAAATGAAGTTATCTTTGGTGATAGTGGTGATAACTGTGGACAAAAACCTCAGTTTGGGTGAGGAAGGCAGTGCGGAACGATAAATAGGAGATTGACGACAGTGAGGAAGAAGGTGATGGCTATGTCGAAGCCGACGTCGGTGGAGAGGGAAGAGAGGGTCGATGACAGAGGTAGGGAGGGAGGGAGGTCGACTAAGAGATGGTTCCGGTGGATTCCAATCGTTGTTGTGGGATTGAGGACTCGGTAGCGATGTCGTGGGTTACAAAATTTTGGGCCTATGTGACAAAGTTTCATAGAAGCTGTTTTTGGCTTGTTAGGTCTAAAACATAGGAAGGTGAAGACAAAAAAGAGAGGAGAGAGAAAATAATAAGTTAGCAAGAAACAGAAAAAATACAAATACAAATACAAGGAGTTTGTTAGTAAAATAATTTGACATAAAGAGAGTTGAGGTGGTGTATGACATGGAATGCCACATCACATATCATGTGGATTAGTATACAAAAATAAGGATTGTAGTTGATATCTCTAACATTATTTTAAAAAATAATAAAAAACATCACCCACCCTTAAGTATATAGCTTTTTTATTTTTTTAACTGGGATATTCGAACTTTACATCTTAATTCTTCAGCAAGCTGTTCAAAAAACATATAACAACTTTGCTCAATTCAAGAATCTCGTTAGCAGATTAAGAGTTTTCGCAGAGTCAATCTCTATGCAAAGTACTTAAATAACAGTTAAATATCAATTAGCTAGAGAGAACAGTCTAGCTCAATAAAATGTAGGAATTGTCCTCTTCCTTTGCTATCCTTTTTAACATTATTTCCGTTAGTTGTTTTAGTATATATATCTCACCATGATTTTGATATCTCCAGATCTAGCTATCATATTTACGGCGGACGCCGGGGGGGGGGGGGGGGGGGGGGTTGGTGGGGAAAGATCTAGCTATCAGATATTGGCAGGTGATATATATATATATATATATATATATACACTTCAATTTGAATCTCATTACATGTACATAAACTAGAGGATTCTCATTTTATTATTTGTACTTTCCTATGTATATGATTCCACTATTGTTAATTATATTATTAGAATCTTCAACATGGTCATGATTACTCGTACCTAATAACAAGGAAAGGAAATTTATATATATATATATATATGTATATATATGTATAAGACATGTAGTTCTTTAGACAAAGGAAATAAAAGACAATGCGACGGAGTTGGAACTCCTGGCTTGCTACAATAACCGTAACCACTTATTTATCAAATAAAATAAAAAACTACATCATTGCTAAACCTCCGCAATATACATATATATAAATATAATATACATGTTACACATATCATCTCGAATTATAATCTAATAAATTTTAATAAATATTCATTGTCGCTCTTTCATGCAAATTAATTTGAAACACAACTAGATTAATTAAGCTTGGCCGGAAATTATTTCCTGCAAAGCTAATAATTTGCCGAGCTATACTGCTTGAATCTAGAAGGATAAGGTATACCATCTCTCTAACCCGAAAAACAAATGGACGGGATTTTTTTTAGCCTTTTCTAGGAAGGAAAATAAGGAAAAAAAAATCAAAAAACACTTCTTTCTTGTTTAGACAAAGGAAATAATATTGGACAAGCCATGTCACCGAATAAACTAGACATAGAAAACTATTACAATTTGATCAGACAAGCAACCAGAAACAAAGTGTTCTTGTTCATTTGACTCCACGGGAACAAATATTTAAACCAGAAACGACATGTCGTTTTATTTAAAGAACTCTATAACCCACAAGTTACAAATACAACAATCAAAACGGATGCCACTAAACCCTGCACCAGGCACCAAAGCTAGAAACTCTTGTTGGTTCCTCTCCCTCCCTCCTGGATTTTGAGTCATCATTATTACATCTCTTAGGAATGCACACTTCATAGAAGAGCTAGTGTCTGGTACAACCGGAAGAATTGCCTCCACAACTATAACCTTACCGGTATCCGGAATTGCTTTGTAACAATTCTTCAATAGTTTTAAGCACTCCTCATACGACCAATCATGAAGTATCCACTGAAAAATTATACATCATTAATAAGAGATCAATGTTACAAAATGTGTAAGAGAGATTGGAATATATTTTTAAAGCTGAAAAATCTAATAATTTCCATTTCGATCATATATTTCAGGTTATTTTAAATCTAGAATGTTAATCATAAAATGTACAATCCAACCGTCAATATATAAATTTCGGTTAGATCGATAAGAGATATGACTATTGAAACACATTGTTTTAAATATTGTTTTAAATATTGGCTTTGGTCGAAACACATTGTTTTTAAAACACATTGTTTTAAATATGAATATATTCAAAAATTCTTGTTTTAATTACTTGACACGCTGATTCAAAATAGTTGGCTTTGGTCGTGGGTGAGGGTTGGTGGCCGTCAGCTTGGATGAACACATACCAATTTTATTTTTTGAAATGTTTTGTAAATAATTTAATCAGATGTGATATTATTAATTTATGATTATTTGGTACATCTATTTGATCTTAACCATTAAAAAATCATATGATGGTTAAGAATTTTTACTCTATTAATGGGGTCAAGTAAGCTTACCCCATTGTAAAATTCTCCATTTTTTTCTACTTAAAGTAGGGCAAACTTTATTCCCAAGAAAAAGGGGAAAAATTACGTCGGTTTTATAAAATATTCTATCAATAATATTAATTATCTTTTTTTTTTTTAGAGTGGAGGTAAACTTTATGTTTAATGATGACATCGGACGTAAAATTACCGTTAAACTATTCATCGTCGTCATCCTTTATTAAAACAAAGATATTGCTTCTGGAACTAAGAGCTTGTTCATATCTTCTTCAATCTTCAATCCTTTTTATTATGAACAAAATATATACTTTATTCAAGGATGTTAAATACAAAAGCAAATTTTAGTTGACAAAGGACAGCCAACGTTCATAGATGATAGCAATATTGTACATCCAACGACAAGCGTGTAGCTTTTTATTCATAACTTCAATACTTAATAGAAAGCGTGATCTATCTTATTCTTACTCAAACGACACAAAAATCTAAGGCATATATAAATGACATGTCGTTTTACTTGTAGAACTCCATAACCCAATGGTTACAGATACAACACACAAATTTGATGCCACTAAATCCCGCACCAGTTGCTAAGGCTAAGAACTCTTGTTGGCTCCGTTCCTTTCCCCCCTATATTTTGAGTCATCATCGTCACATCAAACGCGAAGGTGCTCGCCGCAGAACTATTCTCCGGCGTGACCGGAAGAGTTGCCTCCACAACTATAACGGTTCCACTGTCTGTAATAGCTTTGTAACGATTCTTCAATATCGCCAAGCATTGATCATCACTCCAAACATGAAGCACAAACTACAAAATCATCATTTACAATAAATTATTGTTCAGAAATATATTTCATAATAACTAGGTTGGATCGGGTTCCCTTACAAAGGTCGGACCCCCCTGTAATTGGGCTGACTGGTGGTGTTAAAAAATTTTGGATAACTTGCTGATTGGTCCATAAATTTTAAAGTTTGCGCAACTTTGATCCTTGTTCTTTTTTTTTTTTTAGCTAAAATTACCTTAAACTATTTAAAATGTAGCTACAGTAGTTCTTTTCATTAATTTTTAGACGGAATTCGTTAGTTAACATCACTTTTTGAACAAATTATTTCCGTCCAAGAATTAATAGAAATGACTATTTTAACAACATTAATAGTTTAGAGGCATTCCAGTTCAAAGACTAAAGTTACATAAATTTAAAAGTTTAAGGATTAGATGAGCAATTTATCCAAAATATTTATTCATAAATAAACATTAAAATTAGTTGAGGCATGCAATAAAGTTTCGGAACTCACCTTCATGAGAATGGCGTCCCCATGTGGAACACTTTCAAACATGTCACCGCCAACATGTTCAACACCTGCAACGTCAATATTAATAAGCTCTTCCTGATTTTAGTATGCAAATTTCAAGTGCTCATGCGAACGATAAGTGCTACTAGTCCAAAATAATGAAGACGAGAGAAATATATTTCGTTTGTTGGTATTGTGATATATATATATATACAGTGGTGGATGCCGGGGTACCAGTGGGGGCTGAAATTTTATGTTATTTTATTTTTACCTTAAAATTTTTCTTATTTTTACAATTTGTTTTCACTGAAATTAAAAAAATTCTCATATAGTTCTTATTTTTTCCTCACTAAAAATAAAAAAAATTTCACATAATTCTCATTAAATTTTATAAAAAAAAAAGTTTATACTTTTACTATTTTGTCCCACTAAAATTAAAAATTCTCTTATAAACCCTCCAAAATTTAAAATTCTCACATAGCCCCCTTAAAAAAATTTTATCTTGAAAAAAAAAGATTTTGGTGTACGCCCCCATTAAAATAGTTTTCTGGCTCCACCCCTATATATATATGTAACTATTGTTGTAATAATGAAAATTATGAGATTATTCCTGGATAAGAAGGGGCATTCTTTACAACATGAGGCAAATCGAAGTTAATCCCTTTAATATGTGGTTATTTTGAAGTGATTAGGTTAAGGGTCACTTCCAGACCACCGCCAACATCTACCAGTTGCTTAAGGTGGTCAAAACCTTTGTAAAATTTGAGGATGTTCTTGACAACAATAGTAGTTTGGCTGTACATTGCCTTGTTGAAAACATGATTGAAATTTTGGTCAGTGCGTGAATACACGAATGCTTTCATTCCGTGCGCCTTTTCAAATGCAACTCCTCCTTCAAGAATCGAAGATTTCAAACTGAGCCTGTGATTCATTCATTACAAATCTAATTTCAGATTATGCAGTAAATAAATTAGTGTGAGGCAAAATATAATTAAAAAATATATATATTTTTAAACGGTGCCAGAAAATAGTCTCAAAATAATAATCCAAACAGATTAATACGACGTAAAACAAAAGAATGCAAAACAGCATACCAGCTATCCAATATTACTTTCTCTTTCCCCAAAGCTACGAGGGGTCCCAATGAAACACCGTCTTCAGTAGTGACAAAGTACTTGGACAAAGGATTAAGGCTGTAGAGCCTGCGGACGCTAGACCCTGCATTGTCATCACTAACCACAGAGCAACTAAGCACAGAGTGGCTGGCTAGAAGCCTGAGGATACGGTCCACCATTGCGGGTGCGTCCGGGTTGTTGGTGGACATCTGAGCTACAATCTAAGCCGACGAGAGCTTAGCTCCCTCGCCGGCTTTTGCAATGATCGATGTCAAAAACTCTGAGCTCAATCGCAATCGGTAAGCTCATGGACATCACAGTGGACATTGCTAGCTGCATGGCTTGGGAGAATTCTTCCTCCTCTTCTTTCCTGTCATGGTCAAGGACTTTTGGAGCAACATTTCTAAGTTCCAACGAGGAGGCCAAGTCGTTGGAAGGTTTGCTGAGGGAAATAACTAATTTGGTTACATATGCTACTACTTTGAAGAATGGATTCGTCTATATAGACAAACTAAATGATGGATTAACGTTAATATTGTTGAAATTTGTCAAACGAATTAAATAAAATTTCTACAACAAAACAATTTGATATGAATATTTTCAAATATGTCAGCGCGGCCGAAATGGTGATTAACTTGTCAAAATAAGCATTTTTTTTTTCTACTAATTAACAAAAAGATATTCAATTTTACATATCAAGTATGTTTAATTCATGGGACACTGTACGACCTTTCACCATATCCTGGGGCCCACACTTGTTGAATATGTCATTCAAATCCCAATATGTTTAACTAGAACAAAATAAGAAATTGGAGACATAATTTAATAGTAGTTTCACACTTGATTTCACTAAAAGATGTAGAGTTTAAAATTTCTCTCCTTAATTTTTTATTTTTTATTTATTTTTACTTTTTTGAAACCTGGACCAAATATAGTTGCAGATTTAAGATGCTAGGTAGTTCCTAACATAACACGTTAAGTTTAAGTGATTAATTAATGACCTTTTTTAGCTGAATGATGAGCTTGAGCAACTAGTATCAGAATAATTAAAGACGTTTTAACTAGGCTGACAACCCTTTACTCCCTCCTCTCATGCATTCCTCTCTCTCTCTCACCCCACCTCTGCTCTGCCTTGTGTCAGCCAACCAGAAGAAAAAAAAAAAAAAAAAAGGACAAAACGCACGTTTCAACCAAAACACACGTTTTGGACGAAAACAGTGCATTTTTTTTTTCTCCTTTCTATATATTGTGTGGATTCAATAATACCTTAATTAAATAACATACAAATATGCACATACGTCATCCATGCATCGAGACTGAATAAAAAAATGTCTCTAGGTATGCCTAATTAATTTGAAACTTATTTCCTTGCGTAAGTAAAAAAAGCAACATATTGACTAAAGGAGTTTCTTTGACCTTTAGTATTGAATTTAGCAAAGTTAGAAGCATGCCCAATACATATTATATGCATTGAAGAAATAATGCAGTGGATAAAGACAACGAACTTGTCAACAATATAGTAATTTTGTAAGACGAGGCTAATTAATATGAATAATAATAATAATAAAATCACAAATTTTTTCTTTTTTTTTTTTGTTTTTTGTTTTTTTGCTCCTTTTTCCTCTTTTTATTCCATCTAATTTACATATTTTTTGGTGATTAAAACTTATAAAATTTTCATTTAATCTCATAGTATCACCATAACTTTAAAAAATGATTCATAGTAACCATCTCTGTTAAAATTGATATCTAGACTGAAAGAAAGAAAAGTTCATGACTCATGACTCTCATGGATATTCATAAATATCCTTGTCTTTTTGCCATGACTATTTGCTATTGGCTAGCTTATGGTTATAACGATAGTTTAAAGAAATTCGGCCTTTACTGATTTTTCAATGTTAAGTAAGAATTGTAAGGTTTATTAATAAGATTTATCAATTTATTGTAGAATAATTGCGTGCTAAAACCACCATTATTTACTTCATCGCTAAACGTTTTGCAGGAGATCCTACACTAATTAAATATAAAAGTTCTAAACTTCTAATTAATTTGAAACGTAAAAATTACTTTATGATTTTAGGTTGATTTTAGGTGGTATATAAAGATACATTCCTAACCAGAGTAATGCTTAGGAGTGATAGTAACCGACGTTTTAGGAAAGGAAAATTTCTTACAGGTCTTCCAAGATTATTAGGAGACAAATTCAGGAAAAAGTCTAAAGAAAACTTTAATGGCTCAATCCCACACGACAAATAGACTTCTGGAAATTTAGATAGTCAAGTCCAGAAAGACGGTTTGCAAATCTGTTTAGATTTCAAACATAAAAATATATTGTATAGATTCAATAATTCCTTAATTAAATAACATACAAATATGCACATACGTCATCCATGCATCGAGACTGAATAAAAAAATGTCTTCCCACCTTTTCAATGTTCAACCATTCAAGTAACTCTAGGTATGCCTAATTAGTTTGAAACTTATTTCCTTGCGTAAGTAAAAAAAAGCAACATTACCTAATATACTAAAAGAATGTCCCCTTTTATTGTTTACTGAATAGTAAGTTACAGTGACTTTTTGGGGTTTTTTTTTTTTTCATTTTTTCGGTATTGCTACAGTAGTAAGCTACAGTGACTTTTTGGTTTTTTTTTTTTCTTTCATTTTTTCGGTATTACTACAGCACAATAATCTACAGTGCCCAAACAGTGAACTGTATAGTAAAATGACGCTTTTACCCTTCAAATTTCCCTACTTTTTATCGGATGCACAGTGACTTACTGGTTTTGCCCTTTTGGCATTTCCGGTCATTAGAGAGAGAGAGAGAGAGAGAAAGAGAAAGAGAAATCCGGTCATTAGAGAGAGAAAGAGAAAGAGAAATAGAGATAGAGAGAGGGAAAGTAAAAGATATCTATATCTACATTAAAATAAATTTTTTAAAAAATAAAGATAGAAAAAAAAATCATAAGATTAAAAATTATATTTTATTAAATTATTTCCAATTATAAAAAATAAAATTATATACGTTAAATAATATTTGAAAATTTTAAATTATTGAATTAATAAAAATTTAGCGAAAAAAACAGAATAATACATTTAAAGAATAAATTAATACAATTAAATTATAATATTCAAAATAAACAAACAAACTAAAAAATTTGAAATTAAATAATAATTTACAGAAATTCCAAAATATAAAAAGGTCTATAAAATTTTATTAAAATTAAAAATCAATAAATAATTATTCTACTGTAATGAAATGTAATTATCAAAAATGTATATTTATAATTATTATAGATAAATTATTATTTATGTTATATATTAATATTATTATTTAAAATTAAAGTTTTAAAAATATTTAATCAATTTCTAGGTTTATTTATTCATTTAATTAATTTTGTTTAAATTTAATAAATTTACTTAAGTTATTAACATTTTTTTGACTATTTAAGTTTAAAAGATTTTAATTTTATTTATTTTTTCTGATTTTTTAATAACAATATATTATTTTATTTTATTTTATTAATAACAATTCTTACACTTAATATTTTATTTTAATATTTGATATTATTTTTTTTCTTTGACTTCTTTTATTTTTTTCTTCTTTTTTTTAAACAAAATGTTCAATAAGTTTCTTTTATATTTATATCTATAATCTTTAGAAATAAATTTTTTAAAATTTCTATTCATTTTTACGTTTATTTGTTAATTTAATTTGTTTTTTTTAATTAAATTTACCCCTCAATTTTGTTATTCCTTTGATATTTCAAATTTTTTTTTAATTTTATTTATTATTTGAACTTTTTTATTTCAAGAAAATTACGCTTATAAATATAAATGTATGTACTTTAATATTATAATAGTAAATATTAAAAAAATATACTTACTGTAATTATAATCTATATCTTAATTAACTGCTTTTATTATATAATACTCAATTTTTTTTCATTTTTGTTTTTTCTTCCTTCCCCGTATAATCTATATCTTAATTAACTACTTTTATTATATAATACTCAAATTTTTTTTTGTTTTTTCTTCCTTCTCCGTGCAACGCACGGGTATTAAACTCGTATTGACTAAAGGAGTTTCTTTGACTTTTAGTATTGAATTTAGCAAAGTTAGAAGCATACCCAATACATATCATATGCATTGAAGAAATAATGCCGTGGATAAAGAGAACGAACTTGTCAACAAAATTGTAATTTTGTAAGAAGAGGCTAATTAATATGAATAACAATAATAATAGCAACAAAAAAAAATCGCAAATTTTTTCTTTTTTGTTTTGTTTTTTTTTTAATTTAATTTTTGCTCCTTTTTGCTCTTTTTATTCCATCTATTTTTTTGTGATTAAAACTTATAAAATTTTCATTTAATCTCGTAGTATCACCATAACTTTAAAAAATGTCTCATAATAACTATCTCTGTTAAAATTGATATATAGACTGTAAGAAAGAAAAGTTCATGACTCATGATTCTCATGGATATTCATAAATATCCTTGTCTTTTTGCCATGACTATTTGCTATTGGCTAGCTGGTGGTTATAACGATGGTTTAAAGAAATTCGGCATGTACTAATTTTTTAATATTGAGTAAGAATTGCGAGGTTTATTAATAATAAGATTTATCAATTAATTGTAGAATAATTGCGTGCTTTTGCTAATAAAGAATTAAAATTGTGATATCAAGATCTTGGGGTAAATTGGAGAAACTCATGATATCAATTTATTTTTTATTTAGTTTATCATTGAGGATGGATTATGATTTTTTCTATTTAATTTCCCATTTTTTCTTTTTAATAAATTTAAGTGAAGGCCTTAATTCCTCTTTTTCTTTGATTAAGATTACTATATTCACCTTTATTTACACCATCGCTAAACGTTTTGCAGGAGATCCTACACTAATAATACACAAAAGTTCTAAACTTCTAATTGATTTGAAACGTGAAAAATACTTTATGATTTTAGGTGGTATAAAGATACATTCCTAACCAGAGTAATGCTTAGGAGTGATAATAATCAACATTTTTGGAAAGGAAAATTTGTTGCAGGTGTTCCATGATTATTAGGAAACAAATTCGGGAAAAAGTTTAAAGAAAACTTTAATGGCTCAATCCCACACGACAAATAGACTCATGGAAATTTAGTTAGTCAAGTCCAGAAAGACGGTTTGCAAATCTGTTTAGATTTCAAACATAAAAAACAATTGAAAAGAGATAGAAAAAAATAAATAAATAAATAAAATGAATTAGGGTCCTTTTGTCAACAATATGTGGCTTTCAAGAAACTAATAAGTGTAAAGGTCTTGTAGTGAATAGTCCAATAAAAATATCTCAAAGGTCTAGAAAATCTTGATCAAAACCAGAAGAAAACAAAAAAGAAGAGAATTTTCAAAAGAATAATCATAAAATGATGAATGCCGTAGTTGTGGGAAATATAGTACTCATCTCAAAAAATGTTGTAGATTCAATAAGAAAATAAACAGTCTATGAGAAGAAACTAAACAAAAACTAAAAAGTTTGATAATTGGTTATGTAGGATAATATATACATATACACAAACATGAACGGCGTTGTAGAATCCATATATTTCATATCTATAGTCAAAGCTATGATGTTACCACAGGATTATTAAAGATCGTATGTACACAAAGTACAAATAATGTACATCTTTACTTGGATTACTTTAATATACCGCCTAACATATTTTAGAATAATAAAAGTAAATTATACATATTATGTCTGTCTCAAATTAACATTTGAAAATGGAATTAGTTGCATATTCTATTATTGAGTTGCTAGTATCTAGCATAAAATGTTACTTTAACTCATATAATCTCGATATGTTAATTCATAAGCTGATTTATATAACGTAATAGTTTTGATTTTATAACTTCAATACGTAATAGAACTCCATAACCCAAACGACACAAACGACACAAAAATATCTTATTATTACTCAAACGACACAAAAATCTAAGGCATATATAAATGACATGTCGTTTTACTTGTAGAACTCCATAACCCAATGGTTACAAACACAGCACACAAATTTGATGCCACTAAATCCCGCACCAGTTGGTAAGGCTAAGAACTCTTCTTGGCTCCGTTCCTTTCCCCCTATATTTTGGGTCATCATCGTCACATCAACTGCGAAGGTGCTCTTCGCCGCAAAACTATTCTCCGGCGTGACCGGAAGAATTGCCTCCACAACTATAACGGTTCCATTGTCTGGAATAGCTTTGTAACAATTCTTCAATATCTTCAAGCATTGTTCATCACTCCAAACATGGAGCACAAGCTACAAAAACCATCATTTACAATAAATTATTGTTCACAAATATATTTCATAACAACTAGGTTGGATCGGGTTTCCTTACAAAGGTCGGACCCCCCTGTAATTGGGTTGAATGGTGGTGTTAAAAAAATTTGGATAAATTACTGATTGGTCCATAAATTTTTAAGTTTGCGCAACTTTAGTTTTTGTTCTTTTTTTTTTTAGCTGAAATGACCTTAAACTATTTAAAATTAGCTACAGTAGTTCTTTTCATTAATTTTTAAACGGAATTCGTTAGTTAATATCACTTTTTGAACAAATTATTGATGGTGATTCCATCAAAAAATTAATAGAAATGACTATTTTTAACAACATTAATAGTTTAGGGGCATTTCAGTTCAGAGATCAAAGTTATATGAATTTAAAAATTTAAGGATTAGATGAGCAATTTATCCAAGATATTTATTCATAAATAAACATTAAAATTAGTTGAGGCACGCATTAAAGTTTCGGAATTCACCTTCATGAGAATGGCGTCCCCGTGTGGAACACTTTCAAACACGTCACCCCGAACATGTTCAACACCCTGCGACGTCAATATGAAGAGACTTTTCCTTAACAACAGCTTGAGAAAATATATATAGTTTGTTTGTTGGTATTGTGATATATAAATTAATAGAAAAATGAAAATTATAAGATTATACCAGGATAAGAAGGGGCATTCTTTACAACATGAGGCAAGTCAAAGTTAACCCCCTTAATGTGTGGGTATTTGGAAGTGATTTGATTGAGGGTCAGTACCAGACCATCACCAACATCAACCAGTTGCGTTAGGTGGTTAAAACCTTTGAAAAATTTGAGGATGTTCTTGACAACAATAGTAGAGTGGCTGCACATTGCTGTGTGAAAAACATGACTGAACTTTTGGTTCGAGCGTGAATACACGAAGGCATTCATTCCTTGGACCTTTTCGAATGCAACTCCTTCAAGAATTGAAGCTTTCAGATGGGGCCTGTAAATTAAGTTTTTGTGAGAGAAAATACTGTATAAAAATTTATAAACATAGTAGTTTCTAAAAACAGTTTCAAAACGATGATCCAAGCGAGCTTATAAGACGTTAAATAACATAGCAAACTGGAAATTGCATTTGATTCAAAAGAAAGCAAAACACACACACACACACACACACATATATGTACCAGGGTATCGGCGTAGACTTTGTCATGTACCAAAGCTATTTAGAGTCCCAATGAAACACTATCTTCATTAGTGATAAAGTACTTGGATACAGGACAAAGGCTGTAGAGCCTGCGGACATTAGACCCTGCACTATCATCACTAACCACAGCGCAACTAAGCACTGAGTGGCTGGCTAGAAGACTGAGGATACGGTCCAACATTGCGTGTGCGTGCGGGTTGTTGGTGGACATTTGATCTACAATCTCGGCCTACGAGAGCTTAGTTCCTTCGCCGGCTTTTGCAACGATGTCGAAAACTCCGAGCTCAATCGCAGTCTGTAAGCTCATGGATATCACAGTTGACATCACTAGCTGCATGGCGTGGGAGAATTCTTCCTCCTCTTCTTTCCTGTCACGGTCAAGGACTTTTGGAGTACCATTTCCAATTTTCAATGAGGACGCCATATATTGTTGGAAATTTGCAAGGGAAACAATGATTTGGGTTATTCTGCTACCATGAAGAATGGATTGATTTATATTGATAAACTAAGTGATGGATTACCGGACTAGCAAAAAAAAGAAAAAAATAATAATAAAATGATTGATTATCGCAATGCGTGCACATTGGTCAAAAAAATAGTATTTCTACAAGAAAACAAATAAATACAAACATGTTAAAATATGTCGCGTCTGCGTGGTCATGATGATCAAGTTGTCCCTACTCGGCTTCAGGAGCGGAAAATCTGTAATTTCCTAAGTAGTTAGGAGCTGACCAAAATAGGGAATAGAGCACCACCAGAAATCCGAATTTAACTTGAACTGCATATATAAATCGACAATTTACCAACAAGATTATAATTTCCTTCATGATCATGAACATGAGAAATTGAAAATGTGATACTGACAAAATATTTCAAATGTGTATTGAGTAATATTCCTACGTGAAAGCCTTGGTTCTTGACAAATAAATTATGGAATTCAAAAGATTTCAAACAAGCTTACATCAACTCATCAAGAGATAATAGCGAATAGAGAAGACTAGAGTGACTATAATACCTAAATAATTATTTCCAAATTAAAAAAATATATTCAAAGTTAGGAATGTCAAAAATGTAATAAGAAGCACTTGAATAAAATGACCCAACTTATGAATACTAAAATTCATCATAGGAATAGTCTACAATGAGACTAAATGGTTTTTTTTTTTTTTTTTTTTTTAACTAAAAGCTAAATATGAATGTCGAGACAACAAAATTAAGTATATACAATGTAATTGAAGATTATATGTTAACATTTAAAAAATTAGAGTTAATTTAAATATTGTTTACTTATTATCTAGCAACTGTTGCATCTTTTAACTAGCTAATTAAATTGAGGGATGAAATCGTCAAAGTAGTACATTACTGAATTTGAAGCATATATGATTCAAAATTATTACTTGCTTAAAATAACATCCAAATATATACACGTAGTGTGATACTATTGTTGATGTCATGATCTGTTCCGACCACAAAGTACCTTTTCCGACTACCCCCGGCAACATGAAAGCGTGTCCATCCGTCCGGATTGAATGCTTGTGACCCGACTACGACCGACCAGATGTTGTTCTCGGAGAACATGGACACCCGACCAAATCTTACCGTCTCACTAGGAGAACGACACCCGGGCCCGCATTGTGCTCCGAGCACCCTATCCCAGGGAATGAACCCAGGACTGACGTAAGTCCCCCGGACCCACACTCCACCTACTACCTCATCTGACACGAGTCCTGTCACTGTACCCATAAGCCATACACGTCATCCACCTACCGCTGCAACACGTCACATCGCCGCCCGCCGCCACCTACTCTGACAGGGACTGTCCCTGCGGGCGCCGGCGACAACACCTTTCTGTCCCCATGCTGGGTCAGAGACACGTGGCACCAGTCCATTGGACCAGTAGCACCTGCAAGCCTAAGGCCTAGTTATCTGCCTCGTGCCCTAGGTAGCCGACCCAGCTGGGTTGCCCCGAGCACCCAGACCCGCGAGAGGGGCCTATAAATAGAAGAAGAACCCACAAATTCAGGTATGGTCATTTTTCCTTGCCAAAGCTCTGCCTCTCCCTTAGCTCATCAGTTCCCTGACTGACTTAAGCATCGGAGTGCCCACGGCAGACACCACACCGGTGTCCCAATCATTCTGTGGTGCTTCCTTTTTGCAGGTGACCGACGGCGGAGCGACTGGCCAGTCCCGACCGGACTACCCTATCACATTGGGTGTTGCTGCTGGAGGCGTTTTCGGCATCAACATTTTGGCGCTAGAAGGAGGGCACCGCGCCTTTCAACAACCTTAACCTCACCACCCGCGCTCCCCGAGCGCCCGATTACTCTAGCCATGGACTAGCAAGGCAACCAAGATTTCTAGGACCATGACAACCCTGCCCCAACCGGTTCGCAGAGCACTCGACGACCTCCATGCCGGAGGGGTGCCCGAGCGCAGCGCAAGCCCATGCAGACGGAGATCCTCACTGAGAACGTTCGAAGCCTGACCGAAGTAGTCAGGGTGCTTGTGAACAGAGAAGCACAAAATGCTCAACTCCCCCCGGTACAGCAGGAGGTCGCCGAGTCGACGCCGACCAGGCCACCCAGGTCGGCCAACCGACCACGGAACCCCTCGCCCACGGGCGACCGAAGGAGCAATCACTCCAACCGGGAGAGCCTCGGACGACAGCATCGAGACGGAAACGAAGACCCGGGTAGAGTGCGCTCGAGAAGCCGCCACACTAGAGCCACTAACTCGGAAGCGGCCGAGCCACCGGCGACGGTTGGAGATGACCCGGACTATCACCAGAGGGAGACCGTGAACATCCGGGGGAGCACCACTTCTGTTTTCGATCGCCTGGGAAGACCAGGGATTTATCGGCGCCTAGGCCGAGAACGTTCCGTGGAAAAGCCAAAGGAGGAGGGTCACGACTGGAGCAGGCTGGATCACCTTCAGCGACAGCTCGACCAGCTTGTGGGCCAACATTACGGGCTGGAGCAGGTCGGAGCAGTTGACCCGCCCTTCACTCCGGCCATCATGGCGTCACCTTACCTGGCCAGGTTCAAGATGCCGTCCGTGGCGTCTTACGACGGGTCCACGGATGCGGACGAGCACCTCGAGAACTACCAAGCACACATGCTGATTCAGAACGCCAACGAGGCTGCCCTTTGCAAGTCCTTATGCCTAACCCTAATCGGAACTGCCCAGCAGTGGTATTGGAGGCTGGCTCCGGGATCGATCGGCTGCTTCAAACAGCTGGCGGACTCCTTCGCAGCTGCGTTCCTGGGTTCAAAGACCAGGAAACTAGGAGCGTCCCACCTGTTCAGCATAAGGCAAGGCAAGGCCGAGACGCTGAAGAAATATCTAGAGCGCTTCGACAGGGCCATCGTGCAAGTCGAGAATTGCACGGACGACACCTTGATACAAGCCTTCCGGGAAGGCGTCAAGGACCCCTGCCTTGTCTGGACGCTCGCTTACGACAGGTCGCCCACCTTTGCACACTTGAGGAGCATCGCTTGGAGACATGCTGAAGCGGATGAGTACGTCAGGGGGCGAGGGCTTGCAACCCGAGAACAACCCCGGCTTCCAGGACTGAGGCCAATCCCGGTCCAAGAACACCGGTGGGAAGATTCCAGCAGTACACCCCGCTGGTAACAACCATCGAGCACGTCCTTAACCAGGTGTCTGGTCGAGGACTGCTCCGAGACCTTTCGCCACTCCGGGCAGATCATGCACAGAGAAATCAGAGCAAGTACTACAACTTCCACAAGGACGTGGGCCACGACACGAAGGACTGCATACAGCTTCGGGACCAGATCGAGCTGTTGATCCAGGATGGCCACCTGCAGGAGTTTGTGGAGAGAATAATTACCCCAGTCGGGCTGAGCAGCAGACCCGCACCGGCCGCTCGACAGAATCTGAGACCAAGCAATTGGACGGACGAGCCGGAGCAGGAGCACATCGTCCACACCATCTTTGGTGAAACGGCTACTGGGGACACCGCAAGTAGCCGGAGAAGTTACACCCGCGAGGCTAGGCGGTTCGCTCGTGGAGAGTATATCAATATGGCGGAGCATATTTCCAAGATATGCCGTCAGGACAGCATCCCGATCACCTTCACGGATGATAAGGCGGACCGGCTACTCCACCCGCACAACGATGCCCTGATCGGGGAGATCTGAGTGGCCGGCAACGTCATCCGCCGTGTCCTGATCGACAACGGGAGCTCAGCGGACATTATGTTTATGGACGCATTCTCGAGGCTGAGGATCGAGGGAGCCGTGCTGACGCCCGCCCAAACACCTATGTACTGGTTCGCCGGGTAGTGCGTCCTCGCAGCCGGCACTGTACGCCTCCCGGTTACGATCGGTGATGGGCCAGAGAGAGTAACCCGGATGGTGGAGTTCATCGCTGTAGACTGGCCATCTATCTACAACGTCATCCTGGGAAGGCGAACCCTCACGCAATAAAGGCGGTAGTCTCCACCTACCATCTGGCGATGAAGTTTCCCGCCGAGGGTGGAGTCGGCGTATTCTGGGGAAACCAGGAGGGGGTAAGAAAATGCTACATGGAGGTGGTGAACAAAGTGTGCCGAAAGGCCCCTACCCCCGTCACGGTGGCAGCCATTTTCACGGTGGACGAGATCGAGGCCCCCGACGGAGAAGTCACGCACTTGAGCGACTTGGATCCCCGGATGCCCGAGGAGGAGATCCGAGCACACCCGGTTGAGGACCTGGTACCCTATCAATTGGACCCCGAGCACCCGGAGAGGACAGTCATGCTCGGCTCGAGACTTAATCCGGGTACTCGAGCAGCACTCGAGGGGTTCCTCCGGGAACACAAAAACGTCTTCGCCTGGTCCCACGAGGACATGCCTGGAATCGACCCGGCAGTGATCTACCACAAGCTGAGCGTCAATCCGAGGCACAAGCCCTTAATCCAGAAGAGGAGAGCCTTCGACCCGGAGAGGTATAAAGCCATCAACGCGGAAGTAAAGAAGCTGCTCGCGACAGGTTTCATCCAGGAAGTAACCTACCCGGAGTGGCTGGCCAACGTGGTTCTGGTCAAGAAGGCCACCGGGAAGTGGCGAGTCTGCATAGACTACACGGACCTCAACAAGGCGTGCCCGAAGGACTGCTTCCCGCTTCCCGCTTCCCGCTTCCCAGAATAGACCAGCTCGTTGACGCGACGGCCGGGCACGAGCTGCTCAGTTTCATGGACGCGTACTCGGGGTACAACCAGATACCCCTGAGCAAATCCGACCAGGTCAAGACGACGTTCACAACCGACCAAGGTCTGTACTGTTACCAGGTCATGCCGTTTGGTCTCAAGAACGCCGGGGTGACCTATCAGCGGCTGATAAACAAGATGTTCGCCCCGCTCATTGGGAGGTCCATGGAGGTGTACGTGGACGACATGTTGGTGAAAAGCCGACATGCGAGCAACCACATCAAGGACCTCCAAGACTGCTTCGACACTCTCCGGCAGTACAGGATGAAGCTCAACCGCGCCAAATGCGCGTTCGGGGTGGAATCTGGAAAATTCCTCGGGTTCATGGTAAACCACCGGGGGATCGAGATCAACCCCACCAAGGCCCAAGCTGTCGTGGACTTACAGCCCCCGCGGACGACCAAGGAGGTACAAAGACTGACTGGGATGATCGTGGCCCTTTCCTGGTTCGTTTCCCGGTCCACCGACAAGTGCTTCCCCTTCTTCCAAGCGCTCAAGGGCAAAGGCAAGATTAACTGGGATGCCGAATGTGGGAAAGCCTTCGAAGGCCTGAAAGTGTACCTGGCAAGCCCGCTGTTGCTGTCAAAACCACTTTCCGGGGAAGTACTGTACGTCTACCTCGCCGTCTCCGAGAAGGCCGTCAGCTCCGTCTTGATCCGAGAAGACGACAAGGTACAGTGTCCCGTATATTACAGCAGCAAGGCGCTCCAAGGAGCGGAGGGGAGGTATACCTCTTTGGAAAAGTTGGCCCTGGCGTTGGTCTCATCGGCCCGCAAGTTGAGGCCCTACTTCCAGGGTCACCCGATCCGCGTCCTAACCAGCTACCCACTCCGCCAGGTTCTCCAGAACCCCGAGTTGTCGAGACGAATCGCTAAGTGGGCTATAGAGCTTGGAGAATTCGACATCGAGTACATTCCCCGCACTACGGTCAAGGAGCAAGCGTTAGCTGATTTTGTGGCCGAATTCACGGGCGCTCCCGAACCGACTCCAGAGTCCTCGGAGAAGGTGGTCGATGCGCCCGGGGAAGACGGCCCGGCAGCTTGTGACCCGAGCAGTGAAAGGTGGAAGCTATTTGTCGACGGATCCTCTAATTCGGGGGGCTCCGGAGCGGGGCTTGTCCTGGTAAGCCCAGACCAGTACAAGACCAGCCAGGTACTATGCTTCAACTTCAGAGCATCCAACAATGAGGCGGAGTACGAGGCTGTTATAGCCGGGCTCGGTTTAGCCCGAGAACTCAGAGTGCAGGACATCGAGGTTTTTAGTGACTTGATGCTAATCGTTAATCAGGTAACCGGGGAATTCCAGGCAAAGGAGGAGTGAATGGCGAAGTACCTGGAGAAGGTGGAAATCCTTCTCGGTCAGTTCAAAAGCCAGCTTGTAAGCCAGATACCGCGTTCCAAAACATCGAGGCGGATGCCCTCGCTCGACTCGCCTCGGGGAATGACATAGACGGTCTTGTATCGTTCCCCATAGAATGGCTTGACCAGCCGAGCATCGAGTGAGAAGAACAGGTCCTCTGTTCCGAGAGCACGATGACTTGAATGGATCCGATTGTCTGTTACCTCACTGAGTCCCGGTTGCCTGAGAACCGATAAGAGGCCCGCAGGATCAAAAACACCCCGGCAAGGTACACGATTATCAATGGGAAGTTGTATCGCCGAGGATACTCAACCCCGTACTAGCGGTATGTCTGTCCAGCTGAAGCTGAGTAGCTGATGAAGGAGATACACAGCGGGGTGTGCGGGAACCATTCCGGGGGGAGAGCCCTATCTTTAAAGTGCCTCCGACAAGGGTACTATTGACCGACCATGGGCAAAGACACGATGGAGTTCACCCAGAAGTGCCTCAAGTGTCAACAGTTTGCCAAAACCATTAAGTCTCACCTTGAGAAGCTCACCTCAGTGATATGCGCATGGCCGTTCGCCAAATGGGCCCTCGACCTGATCGGACCACTACCAATGGCCCGGTCGCAACTCCTTTGGCCCAGCAAACTGAGACAAAATGTACAAACTTCTTGTGGAAGAACATTATATGCCGCTTCAGGCTCCCCCACACTATGGTCACGGACAACGGGAAATAGTTCGACAACCCGAAATTTATTGCGCTCTATGAGTAGTTTGGGATAAAGAAAGTGTTCTCCTCCCCCGGACACCCTCAGAGCAACGGACAAGTTGAAGCTGCCAATAAAACCATCAAGTAGAACCTGAAGAAGAACCTTGAGAGGCATAAGGAGGCTTGGATTGATGAACTGCCCCGAGTACTTTGGGCCTACCGGACGACTAAGCGCACCGCAACCGGAGAAACCCCATTCGCTATGGCATTCGGGGTAGAGGCTGTTATCCTGGTCGAAGTAGGGTTGCCGAGTTTCCGAGTAGAGAACTACGATGAAGAAGACAACGCCAAGCAGATGTTGCCCAAGCTTGACCTGGTTGAGGAGCGACGAGACCAAACTTTGATTCGAACAGTTGCCCGTAACCAGGTCATAGCCAGGTACTATAACAAAAAATTTCGACCGCGAGTCTTCAGAGTAGGGGATTTCGGGCTGAAAAAGGTGTTGGTTCAAGAACCCGGGCTAGGCTCGTTCGGCCCGAAATGGGACGGCCCATACAGGATCACCGAAATAGTGTGACTGGGGACGTACAGGCTAGCCGACCAGGAGGACAGAATCCTCGGTCACCCATGGAATGCCGACCACTTGAAGCGCTTCTACCAGTAATTTTATTTGGGCGATTTTTGTAAAGATTTGATCAATAAAGGAGGATATTCATTCCGGTCAGTTTTGTGTAAAGGATATTTTTTAGGGTCCTTGCAGACAACTCCAGTGGTTCCCGGACCACGGAGTTAGGTCCCACGACCGGTCACTGACCAGAATTGGAGGTGCCCGAGCAGGACCCAACATCTGACCTTGCAGACAACTTCTGTGGCTCCCGGACCATGGAGTTAGGTCCCACGACCGGGCACTGACCAGAATTGGAGGTGCCCGAACAGGACCCAACCGCCCTTGCAGACAACTCCTGTGGTTCTCGGACCACGGCGTTAGGTCCCATGACCGGGCACTGACCAGAATTGGAGGTGTTCGAGCAGGACCCAACATCTGCCTTCGGACTTCGAACTAGACTACACACCCGACCAGGATTGGAGTTGGGTCAATTTCAGATACCCAAACCAACCAAGGGGGTAGGGAGTACTCAGAACAGAATCTAACAGCAAGAAATATTAAATGAATAAAGATAACAAAAAATGCGAAAACAAAGAATATGTATTCATTAAAAAGTTGGATGGGGGTACAATTTGGGCACCCCCGAACCCAAAAAAAAAAATAGAGAAGAGAAGAGGGCGTCAATCCAGCTGGCCTGGAAGGGAGAAGCCCGTCTGACGTCAGGTACGGAAGTGGTCGGCTGCTCTTGGGTCGGCTGCTCCTCTGCCAGCTGCTCGGTGGCGACGGGCTGCTCCGCATCATCGAGCATAACTACTTCCTCGAGAACACGGGCAGTGCCAGAGACTTCCCCCTCCTCTGGGGCTTCTTCGGCGGTAGTTTCCTCGGACTCCTCCGGAACGAAGGACTAGTCTACCCCGACCACCGATGGGTTGGCCCTGGTGAACCCGGCCTTCATGTCCCGCATACCTTCTTTGTATTCGGCTACCAGGCGGGAGGCGAAGTCCTCGGACTGAAGATAGTCCTCCACTGCTTGAGCTCAGGCCTCTTCGAGGGCAGCGGGAAGGGCGACTTGGATGTATCGCTGGTGCTCTGTTCGGGCGGTCGCGGGATCTTCTCGGGCCTTTCTCAGAGCCTCCTCCAGCTCAAACCGAGCAGTCTGGGCTCTTGAGGCATCCTCCTCGGCGTTCCGAGCCCATGCTTCAGAGGACTTCACCCTGTCCTCGACGGAGTTTGCCCTATCCTCAGCCTTCTTCTTGGCCTCCTCCGCTGCGTCCTTGGCGGCCTTTGCCTCATTCTCAGCACGCCTTGCGCTTTCGGCCTCGGCATCCGCCGACTTTACCTCGTCCGCCATACGGTTGGCGTACCCCCTCGCAGCCACGCTCCCAGAGAAGGCGATGCATAAGGCCTGAAGATAGATCGGTTAGACAAAACCGTGAACGACCACTCTGAGAAAACCAGACCAGTTACTAATTACCTCGATAAGCTTGTCGGCACAGTCGCCGAAGGCGACAACGGGGTCCGAGCGCTTGGATGTCTCGGCCACTTTGAGAGATAGCTTGTCCCCAAACTTGGAGACGAGCGCCTTGTGTACCACTCTCTGCCTTGAAAGCTTCGCAGACGGGGGAAGGTCTCGGGGCCTCGGATCCTCCCAGTGGCTCTGAGGAGCGGTAGCCATGGCAATTGTAATAACTGATTTTTTTTAACATTACGATTCTTTTTGTACAAAGAGTTAAGCTGTACCATGAAGGTATTCATGAGAAAGCCCGACTAGGGTTTTTGTTAATTTTGTGAGTTCTTATGATCTTATAAGACTCAGAAATAATTGATTAGCCAAGTATGTAACCTTTTTAGCAAAAAGGGGTAAAAGATTTCATGATTTTATGAGTGGTCAAAGTTTGACCGTAAAAAGTCAAAGTTGACCGAAGAGGTCAAAGGTTGACTAAAAAGGGTCAAAGTATGACAATGTTTAAAGATGGCAAGCAGTATGGAAAATATACTGCGAAAATCGTAATTACGGACAAAATGATATGAATTAGAGTTAAAACCACCCTAGAAAAATCAAGCACACTAAGTAGAATTATAAGGAAAAAGGACTCTAAGAAATAAGAAAAATTTCATACAGTCCATTTTTACGCAGATAAATTTTGGACTGCAGTATAGTATGACAAATACTGTGCATTAGTGAGCACAGTACTAGAAATATCTGTATTGGCACTAAAGTGAGCTGCTTTTTAAGGAAAAAGGGCAAACAAGCCTTAATTGTGCTTACCTCATCATCCTTTTTAATTATGACATCATTATAGGAATTAAGAAAAAAATTAGAAAATCTTGGAGTCTTCTAGGTGATGAGGTGGCCGGCCATTGAAGGGCTAATGGGCAATTAATTTTGCTTCAAGGGTTTTTTAGCAAAGATTGAACCAAAAATAATTCAAAAAGAATTCTTTTTTTTCACCTATAAATAGCCCTTGGGGGGGGGGGGGCGGTTTTTGGCTGCAAAAATTGGAGAAAAGCAGCCAAACTCTGCCATTTTCCTTCCTCAAAAATCCGGACATTCTAGAGTGAGCAAGAGCCAAGAAAAATTTGCAAACCAAAGGAAAAAAGTGTGGAGAAGTGGTGGTCGGTTTTTCCATTCCAACAAGCAAGAGTTTTTGAAAAATTTGGTGCCTTTTCTAGGCTTGAGTGGCCGGCTGTACTAGGAGAAAGTGAGGAAATTTTTGTGTGGTTTGTGGTTGGTTTTGGTGCAAGCAAACACCAAGTGATTCACACCAATTTTGGTGCATTTTGGTGGGTGAAAACCGGTCTAGGAGGGAGAGGATTGGAAGCCAAAAACCCTAGCCCAAATCTTGAGTCAATCAAGGTAATTTTTCCCTAGACCTCAAACTTTTTAAATTAAGCATTCAATTTGAAATTTATTTGTATTTCAAGTTGAAAGTTGTAAGAGCATAAGCTCAATTTCATTTTTGTGCCAAGATTAGGACTTAGGATTATGTGCTTGAATTAGGATAAGGGTGGTTTGGATTATATGTGCATGCTTGCCTTAAATTTTGTGATTTGCATGCTAAATGTTTGATATGTTGTATGTTGAGGCCAAACTTGGGCTCTAACCCTCGGCCCGTAGGCTCGGCGGGGCGCCTATGCCCGGAGGCTTTGCGGCGCGGCCTGTGGGCTCGGCAACAGGGCTGCAGCCCAAGCTCCCCAACCCATCCCAGGGGGCGCGGACGCTCGCACCTGGAGGTTGTTGGTACCAGGGTTGGAACCCTAATACCCTTTGAGGATGCGGACATCCCCATCCACCTAAGCTGCAGCTCGGACGGTATCCATAGCCGCTTGGCTATATGATATGGAGCAGATTTTCCATCTTTGTCATATTGAGGCTCGACTACAAGTTTCCTTGGCCAGCCGGTGTTTTGCGGCAGATGCCCGACTTTGGTGGATGACTCTGGGTGAACGACAGATGCCGAGTCGCACATGGGCGCATTTTCGTACGATTGTGATTGCGCGATTTGGGCCGATTCTGGATGAGGGGGCAGGTGTACCACCTCGTGATCCCGAGATTTATCGGGATATGCGTCACACCCGATACCTCAGTTACGTGGCGGATTGGCACGCTTATCCACAGGAGACGATGAGGCACTACTGTCGTCGATTTCAGGAGGCGATGCTGCCTCACATTCCTCAGGAGTTGCCCATCCCTGAGCTACAGGCTTTGGTGATTCTCCGGAATGGAGTACCCCCGCAGATTCGACAGTATGTTCCTATGCCTATGCTTGCTATAACAGTCGGGAACCTGATCGATGACATCTTAAGAGCTGGGGCCTTCGTTCACCAGATGCAGGCCGGTGATTTACCAGCAGATCATCAGGTACCTGTTGACGACGCGGGGATGGGAGAGCCAGTTTATGAGCCGGGTCCAGTTTTTCCCGAGGACCCGATTCCAGCCGCTCCCATACAGGAGGTGCCGCCACAGGAGGCCGAGGCAGACGCGGGTGCTGATGACTTTGACCCCGCTGATTTTATAGTTGCTCCGGAGGACCAACCGGGAGATCCTCCAATCATCGATATCTCCAGTGACGAGGAGGAGGAGCTTGCCGATGACATGGAGCCGGAGCCAGAGCCAGAGCCAGACCTAGACCCAGAGCTAGAGCATGCAGGCTGGTTAGAGGCTGAGGAGGAGGTTGGTGATGGCCCAGATGATGGGGAGGATTTTGAGGACGACCCGGAGGAGATTTTGTTTGACGACGGAGATTGGGACGTAGACTCCGACGCTTCCTCCGTGGTTACGATCGAGCACTTAGATTAGGTTGGCTGTGTATTTTCTTTTATTTTAGAACTGACTTGTACTAGCTTATTATTTTTGGGACGATAGGCTTGTACTTGTGTATGATGGTAAAATGGTAGACACTTCCATCACGATTTTTGGCCATGTATATACGTCAAATATGTAATTACGATAATGTAAATATGATGTAAAGGAAATGTATTTACAAGTATGGTAAATATGATGTACTTTTTGTAAGTAAACAAAAAGACAGTTCAAGTATGAGAGATATGTAAATGCAATTACAAGCGTTATATTAATGATATTATGATCTATGATAACCATGTATGTGATATAAGTATATGTATGACGCAATTATGTTTCAATATGATAAAATAAGCATAAAAGAAAGGATATTCCTCGTATGATAATATCTTTTCTTATGGTTTATTAGGAATTAAAAGATGGTACGTCCTCGCAAAACAGTACCCGTAAATCCGCCTGAGCCGGACCTTGCAACCGTTGTAGCAAATTTACAACGGTAACTGCTCGAACAACAACAAGAAACTAATAGACTTCGAGAGCAGCTAGCTCGAATGAATCAGAGACCCCAGGTCAACGAGATTCCACCGCCCGTTCATCAAGTTCCTCCAGCACCACCTCCCGTACCAGAAATACCACGGAATGATGAGGTTCCATTGGCACCTGCTGGGGTACCAGTGAACCTGCCTCCAGTACGAGAAGACTTACTTTACGAGCGATTTAGGCGGATGAAAGCGCCTGAATTCGAAGGACCGACAGACCTAATAGCTGCTGATAACTGGCTAATTGATATCCAGGTTATTCTGGATTTTATGCGGCTTACAGAGCAGGAGAAGGTTCTCTGTGCCTCCTTTGCACTCAGGAAAGACGCAAGGCACTGGTGGATGACAGTCCAGATGCGTCGAGATGTCACAACCATGAGCTGGCAGGATTTCGTGACAGAGTTCCGTACTATGTACTACAACAGAGAAGTCCTTGCCGCTCAGCAGGACGAGTTCACGAATCTAAAGCAAGGCTCGATGACAGTAATGGAGGCTGTCAAGAAGTTTGAGCAATTAGCTCGTTTGTGCCCGGAATTAGTACCGAACGAAATGGAAAAAGTTAGAAGAATGATGAAGATGTTCCGGACAGACATCTCCAAACAAGTGAGCGCTGGCAGTAGCCCACCTACCCTGGTATCTGACTGCGTAAGCCGTGCAATAAGAGCTGAGTATTGGATCAACCAGGATAAAGAAGCAAGGGCTCAGATTTTCAAGGCTAGAAAAGAGGAGAAGGCCGTGGTAAAGCAGACGCAGCCCCGTCAGAATTCTGAACTGCAGCAGAAAGGCCCAACCAGCAGCCCTGGCCAGAGTTCCAAACAGTTTGGGAGGAACAAAAGAAAAGGGAATTTTGCTGGTCAGGGGCAACAAAGGAATTTCCCTCAGAAAAAGAATAATAGGGGAAATGAGGGTAATAACTCTGACTACCCAGTGTGTGCGAAGTGCGGAAGAAAACACCCGGGAATTTGCAGAATGGGGACTAATGCATGCTATCTTTGCGGCAAGGAGGGACACTATGCGAGAAATTGCAATTTGAACAACCAAGGCCAGAACCCTCCATACCCAAACCGAAACACCAACAGCCAGCTCCATGCAGTCCAGGCAAGGCTTGAAGGACCTTCAATCGCTCAAGGCAGATTAGAGGCCCCTGAACCTCAAGCCAGAATTTATGCTTATACCAGGGGAGACGCTGAAGCCGGGACTTCGCATGTGGTGACAGGTCAGATTTCTATCGCCACCTATGATGCCATTGCTTTGTTTGATTCTGGAGCCACTCACTCATTTGTGTCCTTGGAGTTTGCCCAGAAGTTAGGAAGAGGTGTGGATAATTTAGAACAGCCTTTCAAAACCTCCTTGCCATCCGGAGAAATTTTGTGGTCCAATTTTTGGATACGAAATACTCCAGTGATTATCTGCGACAGAGAATTGTTTGTAGATCTCATCGCGATCAAGCTTCAGGATTTCGATGTGATCTTAGGGATGGATTTTCTAGTCAAATACAACGCTAAGATTGACTGCCGAAGGCGTTGTGTGACGTTCAATCCTTACGGTGAAGAGGAGTTTGGTTTCTATGGGCATTCACGGAGCTCAGCAACCAGATTAGTTTCGGCAATGAAGGCTTGGAAAATGTTAGCTAATGGCTGTCAAGGATATTTAGCTAACATGGTGGACAAAGATCAGGAAATAGAGCTGACCCCGGAAGATGTACCTATTATCAAGGAATATGTGGATATCTTTCCGGAAGACTTACCAGGACTCCCGCCGGAACGTGAAATTTCCTTTGAAATTGAGTTACTGCCTGGAGCTGCGCCGATATCTAAAGCACCCTACCGTATGGCACCTGCCGAGCTTAGGGAACTCCAAGTACAGTTGCAGGAACTGCTTGACAAAGGATTCATCCGACAGAGTTACTCACCGTGGGGAGCACCTGTCTTATTCGTGAAAAAAAAAGGATGGATCACTACGAATGTGCATCGACTACCGCGAGCTGAACAAGATTACGATCAAGAACAAGTATCCCCTTCCGAGGATTGAGGATCTTTTTGATCAACTCAGAGAAGCGGTAGTATTTTCAAAAGTCGATCTACGATCAGGCTATCATCAGCTCAGAATCAAGGAGTCAGACATCTCCAAAACGGCTTTTCGAACACGTTACGGGCATTATGAATTTCTGGTTATGCCATTTGGACTAACCAATGCCCCAGCTGCTTTCATGGATCTTATGAACCGAGTGTTCAAGGAGTATCTGGACAAGTTTGTTATCGTCTTTATTGACGACATTTTAATTTACTCAAGGTCCGGAGAGGAGCATGAGCATCACCTTAGACTGGTAATGGAAACACTGAGACGGAATCAACTTTATGCCAAATTCACTAAATGCGAATTTTGGCTGGAAAAAGTTCATTTCTTGGGTCATGTGGTGTCTAAGGAAGGAATTTCTGTTGATCCTGCAAAAGTAGAGGCGGTCAGTGCATGGCCAGCACCCAAGAGTGTTACGGAGATTAGAAGTTTCCTTGGGTTAGCTGGATACTATCGACGTTTCGTCGAGGGATTTTCCAAGATTGCTGCACCCTTAACCGCTCTTACCCGAAAGGGGAAGAATTATGAATGGACCCAGAAATGTGAAGAGAATTTCCAGGAGCTTAAGAAAAAGCTGACAAGTGCGCCAGTGCTGATTATTCCGGATGTAGATGCAGGAAATTTCGTGATCTACAGCGATGCTTCTAAAAATGGATTAGGAGCTGTACTGATGCAAAACGGGAAAGTGGTGGCCTACGCATCCCGCCAGCTGAAGATTCACGAAAGGAATTATCCCACGCATGATCTGGAGCTTGCAGCGGTAGTTTTCGCGCTCAAGATTTGGAGGCACTATTTGTACGGAAACAAATGCGAAATCTACACTGACCACCAGAGTCTCAAGTATATTTTCACTCAGAAAGAGCTCAACATGAGACAACGTAGATGGCTAGAACTTGTAAAGGACTACGACTGTGAGATCCTTTACCACCCTAGGAAGGCAAACAGAGTAGCGGATGCTTTGAGTAGGAAATCCATAGGCATGCTGATGTCTATTGACACATTTCCTAAGCCACTACAAAGGGAAATTTCTGAGTATAATCTGGAGATGATAGCAGGA
Source organism: Ficus hirta (assembly GCA_038430175.1). NCBI lineage: Eukaryota > Viridiplantae > Streptophyta > Magnoliopsida > Rosales > Moraceae > Ficus > Ficus hirta. The sequence goes on from CM076588.1 coordinate 13,811,101, forward strand.
AGACTGTCTTCTCTGACTCTCCAGTCAGATCTGCTGGAATCCATTAAGTCGCATCAAGAAAAGGACTCATTTTTGCTAAAGGCGTAACTTTTTAGCAAAAAGAACAAGGAGTTCAAGACCTCCGTTGATGGTGTCGTCTACTTCGAAGAAAGAATTTGTGTTCCCAACTTCGGATTTTTGAAGAAGCAAATAATGTCAGAGGCACATCAGACGCCATACTCAGTGCATCCAGGAGCTTCCAAGATGTACAAGGACCTCCGAGAGAATTATTGGTGGCCCAACATGAAGAATGAAATTGCAAAATACGTGTCAAAATGCCTAACGTGTCAGAAAGTTAAGGCTGAACACCGACATCCTGGAGGAGATTTGCAGAAAATAGAACTTCCTGAATGGAAATGGGAGCAAACCACTATGGATTTTATAGTAGGACTGCCCAGGACTGCAAGTGGAAACGACACGATTTGGGTGATTGTGGACCGATTGACCAAATCAGCCCATTTCATTGCAATTAAAGCCACCTTTTCAGTGGAAAAATTGGCCGAAATCTACGTATCCCAGATCGTTCGACTGCACGGAGTACCAAAATCGATCATCTCGGACCGTGATGGGCGTTTTACCTCTCGATTTTGGACCAGTGTTCACAATGCTATGGGGTCGAAACTGAAGTTCAGTACAGCTTTTCACCCCCAAACTGACGGTCAATCAGAACGAACCATCCAGACACTGGAAGATATGCTGAGATCGTGTGTACTAGATTTCAAGGGAAACTGGGATCAGAAGTTGCCGTTGATCGAATTCTCATATAACAATAGTTATCATGCTTCGATTGGTATGGCTCCATTCGAAGCATTATATGGAAGAAAATGTCGATCTCCTATTCACTGGCAAGAAGTGGGACAGAAGCAGCTTCAGACGACGGATTTCATCAAGAAGACCTCTGAGGATATCAAGAAGATTAAGCAGAGACTCGACATAGCTTTTAGCAGATAGAAAAGCTATGCCGATAGACGCAGGAGGCCCTTAGAATTCCAAGTGGGTGATGCTGTGTTCATCATGATTGCTCCTATGAAAGGGGTAATGCGATTTGGTAAGAAGGGAAAGCTTAGTCCAAGGTATACGGGACCCTTTGAAATCCTTGAAAGGATTGGAAAAGTAGCATATAAGCTTGCCTTACCACTAGAATTAGCATCAATGCACAATGTTTTTCATGTGTCGATGTTGAAGAAGTATGTACCAGATCCTTCCCATGTGCTTAGTCAAGAGCCAGTGGAGGTTCAAACAGACCTGACCTATGAAGAAAAGCCAGTTAGAATTCTGGATCGGGAAGAAAAAGTACTGAGAAGTAAAATCATTCCCATGGTTAAAGTACTGTGGCGAAACCACAAGGTTGAAGAAGCCACTTGGGAATTGGAGGAAGAGATGAGAAAGAACTACCCCAGTTTATTCTAATTTTCGAGGACGAAAATTTTTAAGGGGGGTAGATTGTAATAACTGATTTTTTTTAACATTACGATTCTTTTTGTACAAAGAGTTAAGCTGTACCATGAAGGTATTCATGAGAAAGCCCGACTAGGGTTTTTGTTAATTTTGTGAGTTCTTATGATCTTATAAGACTCAGAAATAATTGATTAGCCAAGTATGTAACCTTTTTAGCAAAAAGGGGTAAAAGATTTCATGATTTTATGAGTGGTCAAAGTTTGACCGTAAAAAGTCAAAGTTGACCGAAGAGGTCAAAGGTTGACTAAAAAGGGTCAAAGTATGACAATGTTTAAAGATGGCAAGCAGTATGGAAAATATACTGCGAAAATCGTAATTACGGACAAAATGATATGAATTAGAGTTAAAACCACCCTAGAAAAATCAAGCACACTAAGTAGAATTATAAGGAAAAAGGACTCTAAGAAATAAGAAAAATTTCATACAGTCCATTTTTACGCAGATAAATTTTGGACTGCAGTATAGTATGATAAATACTGTGCATTAGTGAGCACAGTACTAGAAATATCTGTATTGGCACTAAAGTGAGCTGCTTTTTAAGGAAAAAGGGCAAACAAGCCTTAATTGTGCTTACCTCATCATCCTTTTTAATTATGACATCATTATAGGAATTAAGAAAAAAATTAGAAAATCTTGGAGTCTTCTAGGTGATGAGGTGGCCGGCCATTGAAGGGCTAATGGGCAATTAATTTTGCTTCAAGGGTTTTTTAGCAAAGATTGAACCAAAAATAATTCAAAAAGAATTCTTTTTTTTCACCTATAAATAGCCCTTGGGGGGGGGGCGGTTTTTGGCTGCAAAAATTGGAGAAAAGCAGCCAAACTCTGCCATTTTCCTTCCTCAAAAATCCGGACATTCTAGAGTGAGCAAGAGCCAAGAAAAATTTGCAAACCAAAGGAAAAAAGTGTGGAGAAGTGGTGGTCGGTTTTTCCATTCCAACAAGCAAGAGTTTTTGAAAAATTTGGTGCCTTTTCTAGGCTTGAGTGGCCGGCTGTACTAGGAGAAAGTGAGGAAATTTTTGTGTGGTTTGTGGTTGGTTTTGGTGCAAGCAAACACCAAGTGATTCACACCAATTTTGGTGCATTTTGGTGGGTGAAAACCGGTCTAGGAGGGAGAGGATTGGAAGCCAAAAACCCTAGCCCAAATCTTGAGTCAATCAAGGTAATTTTTCCCTAGACCTCAAACTTTTTAAATTAAGCATTCAATTTGAAATTTATTTGTATTTCAAGTTGAAAGTTGTAAGAGCATAAGCTCAATTTCATTTTTGTGCCAAGATTAGGACTTAGGATTATGTGCTTGAATTAGGATAAGGGTGGTTTGGATTATATGTGCATGCTTGCCTTAAATTTTGTGATTTGCATGCTAAATGTTTGATATGTTGTATGTCCCCAAGCATGATGATGAATATGGTATGTTAGGTTGCTAGAATGAACTAGAATGTTTAATGTGGATTATGCAACCTAAAACCATGCAAACTTTGGTTGATCCAAAGTCAATTAGGGTTTGCATGGAGTTGATGGAAAATGTGTTCAAGGAAAACCTTACGTTAGAAAACGCTGCATGTCTGTTTTCTAGGCTCCCGCGTGTTCGGTTGAGTTAGATTACACGAAATAGGACGTAAAATGAATTTTAAACCAAAACTGCCATTTTCGGATGAAAACTGCCCAGTTTCTGGAAAATCAGTTTTTGAGGCCTTTAGAGGCCGAATTTGGGAAAACACAAAACACGAAAGTTTTAGAGAAGGGTTTTTTCAAGGGGGCAACGCGGACGGATTTCCACAATAAGGCTCCAACGGCCTCGGTATTGACAAAAACCCGAGCCTGACCGTGCCCAGGATTTATGCACGGCCAGGTGAGTTCAAACGAAAATAGGAGTATGTTAAAGTCCGAACTGGGTTTTCCTCAAAACACGAAAGTTGTAGGGTTTTCCGAGATCTAAAACTTTCGTGAAGACAAATTTTTCAGATTCAATATATATTTTAAAATAAAAATTAGATTTCAAAAACTGTACAGGAAATAGGAAATTCCTGTGCAGGATTTTCTAAAACAGTGCAGAAAAAGGGTAACCTTGCACTAACACTGATAAATTAACTATGGAAAGCTGTTCCAAAGGCAGTTTCCAATACTTAATAATATGACTCAAGAATTATAATTTTTATATGATAAACAAAGGAATTCCTAAAGTAAATAATGAGTTTTTCCAAAAGAAAACAAAAAAAAGTGGGTTAAGTTCTAAACCCTAGGGTTACACAATGTAACCAAATAGGTTAGCAAATGGTTTTATCAGGGGGGACATATAACTCAGATTTTGTAAGAATGTTGGTTAAATCACCAACATATCTAATCCTTATCCATGTCCTTTAACAGAAGTTTGAGTACTGTGGTATCCGACTGGACCAGTACAATACCGGATATAGTGAATAAGGTAAGTTCAACTCCGCCTACAGCATAGGCTTTTGTTGATACTTACTCAAGTATGGTTGATATATGCTGTGATGTATGTTGTGATTGTATAATAAATATGTATAGTGTATAATAGGTATGTTATGATATACTAAGTATAGGGCTATGTTATGAGATATGATTATGAATTATGCATGTGTGACATCATGATGCATGTCCACAAATAAGAATAAGAACCAAAGTATAAAAGATGAAAAGATAAGTATGATGGCAAGCAAGCTTGCCTGTGTCGTACCGACCCGTCCAAGGTCGGGTTGGACTATGGTTCGAGTTGGACTGGGCTGGCCGCCCCAACCACTCCATAGTTGCGCGCCCGGTACGAACACTTATGTAAGGGGGCCCATAAGATAAGTAAGTTAAGATAAGTATGAAAGTATGTTGAAAGAATAAACAAGCATAATGAAACATAAATGGCTCATGCATGATTATGATAAGATAAGATATGACATGTAAAAGTAAGTTAAGATTGTATGGTTTATATTAATTAGGTTGCGGATGTTAATGTTGTACTTGCTGAGCGAAAGCTCACGTCTTACGTCTATGCTGTAGGTAAGCAACCTACGGGCACCTGTTGATACAAGATGGCGAGCGTGGCAGGGCGAGCTGTGAAATGTGGGATTTATCACCGCTACACGTTTTGTTCTTTTATGAATTATTTTATTTGATATTTGACTATCGTAATTAATTATTGTTTAAAAAAAAAAAAAAAAATTCCGCTGTATACGCTAAGTAATTATGTAAGATATGTATGTATGTATGTATGGTAACGGCCTGTGCTAGGCGGGTCGTTATAGCAATAGGCCGGTCCTCCCTCAGACGGCTTGAGCGAGACTCCGAGTGGTCGGATGGTCGGGAAGCCGGAGCGGCCGGAGGCCCAAAAGCCTGAGAAGCCGGGGAAGCCAGAGGCCTCGCGACCTGAGGAGCCAAAGCAGTCGTCGGTACCACCGATTGGGTAGCCGGGGCTTTTGGCAATGTCACTCCCCGACTCGGCGGAGTGGCCGTCGAGGTTCCGGCCTTGCTCTTGCCGCGATCACCCAGCTTGATCATCTTCTGTATGGTAGCTCCTCGGCGAAGCTTGCAGCCCACAGAATGAAACAGCCGACCAGGATGCGGTAGGCGTTCGCGTTCAGCTGAGTAGGGGCAACGTTCAACCTGGTTAGTGCCCGCCTCAAGAAAGGGTGGAAGGGCAGGCGGAGTCCAGCTCAGAAGTACTTCGCCGACAACGCTATGTAGCCGAGAGGCGATCGGGAAGGGAGATCGTCTTCTCCGGGCACTACCAAGTCCACCTCGTCGGGGATGAGGAACTCTTGCCGGAGGGCAGCAAGGTACCTCTGGGTAACGGGGGACGTGAAATAGTCCGCCGTGTACACGGGGCGATCATCGGCTAGGTCCACCATCTCCATGTCGGCCCGGCGATACACCTTCTGGTCGTTGATGCGCATGCCCCGGCTACGAGGCCGCTGGCGGGCATGGATTTGCTCCCCGGACGGGTCAGAGCTCTTGGATCCTTGAGCATCTTCTCGGCCAGTCGTACTGGCCTCACTAGCTGTCCTCTCGGACGCATCCCCTCCCTCAGTCGTGAGGTCAACCACTGGAGCCGTCTGTGCCTGAGCAGCCCCGTTCAACTCCTCGATGAACCCACGGTCCGGTCGGGTGCTCGGACCCAGCTGTAAAATCTCCTCCAGCCGGGCGGCTCCCTCTCTTCCTCTGCTCGTTGGCGTAACTGGATCACTCGGGGAAGGGACGTCAGAAATACCTGACAGGTGGTCGGGTGTTCGGCCCCTCGGGGCTGCCTCTCCGGGTGACGACGAACTAAAGCTCGAGGTAGAAACCGAGCTCCCAGTGACGTCCAGGCTCTTGGACAAGTTGTTGCTCTCAGAGTCTAACAGATCACTCATATTGAATACTCGAAAAAGAAAACTTTACCTTCTCGGATGTTCTCGGTGCTAGACTTTAAAGCAACTTCACTTGGTAGTCCTCGGCAGTCTTCGGCAGCTCTCGGCAGATGTTGAGTTTTTTCGCAAGCAGTGGGAAAAATGAGAAACACCCCCCGGTATTTATAGGCGAGTGTCCAGCGAGAAATCCGGGTGCGGTTATCGAGGCGACGATTTGGCTTCCCGCCAATTCCCCCCTAGATTCGAAGTTCAAAAATTGAAAATTTAGAGTGTCGTTCTGCCTTCCCACCAATCACGGGACGACACGTGGCAACTGCGACACGAGGCATCCGAAAGAACATACCTCTCCAAGAACCCAACCAAGTCCGTGCAGCCGACTACATCCCGACCGCGAGGACAAAGACCGAGCAGCGAACGACCAGACGAGGAGTACACTTTTTGCGTCGCGAGTACACGGAGCATCCCTGGCCGAATCCGCCCAGAGATGTTGGGGGGCTTATGTTGATGTCGTGATCTGTTCCGACCACAAAGTACCCTTTCCGACTACCCCCGGCAACGTGAAAGCGTGTCCATTCGTCCGGATTGAATGCTTGTGAACCGACTTCGACCGATCAGATGTTGTTCTCGAAGAACATGGACACCCGACCAAATCTTGCCATCTCACCAGGGATAACGACACCCGGGCCCGCATTGTGCTCCGAGCACCCTATATATCCCAGGGAATGAACCCAGAACTGACGTAAGTCCCCCGGACCCAACTCCACCTACTACCTCATCTGACATGAGTCCTGTCACTGTACCCATCATCCATACACGTCATCCACCTATCGCTGCAACACGTCACATCGCCGCCCACCGCCACCTACTCTGACAGGGACTGTCCCTGCGGGTGCCGGCGACAACACCTTTCTGTCCCCATGCTGGGTCAGAGACACGTGGCACCAGTCCATTGGACCAGTAGCACCTGCAAGCCTAAGGCCTAGTTATCTGCCGGGTGCCCTAGGTAGCCGACCCGGCTGGGTTGCCCCGAGCACCCACACCCGCGAGAGACGCCTATAAATAGAAGAAGAACCCACAAATTCAGGTATGGTCATTTTTCCTTGCCAAAGCTCTGCCTCTCCCTTAGCTCATCAGTTCCCCGACTGACATAAGCATCGGAGTGCTTACGGCAGACACCACATCGGTGTCCCAATCATTCCGAGGTGCTTCCTTTTTGCAGGTGACCGACGGCGGAGTGACTGGCCAGTCCCGACCGGACTACCCTATCACATTGGGTGTTGCTGTCGGAGGCGTTTTCGGGATCAACAACTATATATATGTATTCCTTGCATGGTTAAGAAAAACATCAAATTGACAAAAGGACAGTTTTCTTTAATCGTTATTATAGAGCTTGGAAAAGTAAGAACGATATCTTTAAGCAATTATGCTGTGAAATATGGATTTAAGAAAGAAAATGAACTTGTCAGTGATGGTTATCTTTTATATATAAGAAGAGGACGGCTAATTATTGAAAAATAAGAAGAAAAAAAAAAAGTTAATTCTTAGGCACTTGTCGTTGAATTTGAAGTAAAGTTGAAAATTTTTTTTTCCAAAGTAAATCGCAAAATATTATTACAAATAAAGGAAATAACGTACAAATCTAAGATAGAAAAAAGACAAAGTGAAAACAAATTAAAGATTTGCAGTAAATTAATGTAATTTTACATTAAATAAAATATTTAAATTTGAAAGATTTGCATTAAGATTTGTATTAGATTTGAAAATTTTTGGTTAGGAATGAGGTTTTCCGTTGTCATATGAGACATATACTGGCTTTCTGTGACAAATTTAATGAAAAGTTAACCTATATGGGGTATATTACAACAATTTATAAATTAAATTCAGACAGCTAATTACTAAAATTTGAAATTTATAGGACAAGTTGTAAAAAAAAAAAAGAAAAAAAATTAAGTTTAAATGATATCAGCACTAAATATCCTATCTCGTGGAAATATACACAAATTTATGTAATTTTTCTCTGACTACGTGCTATAATGTTATACACATGCATATTATAAAAAGTTCATCAGCCAAGTCACATTTATATAACTTGCACTTAAATATTTGAGTAAATTGATGTGATTGTTCATGAACTTTTTATGAGGGTGCAAATTGGTCCCTTAACTTTTTTTTTTTTTTTTTGATTGGTTGGTTCCCAAGCTTATTCTAAAAAGGGTGTAAAAGAGGGTAAAACCCTAATGTCCATCTAAAAAGTCACAGTTTTGTCCCACGTGCCATGCACAAGGCTACAGTTAGGGGCGAAAATGGTAAAACAAAAAGTATATATGATTTTGGAGGGAATAAATTGGGGATTTTAGATAAAATTAGGGTTTTGTTTTTCCCTTTTCTCCTTTATACAGAGGCTCATGGAATCAGCTCCAAGGAGATCCTCAATGGCACCAGCGAGCTGCTTTTGTGACAGGCCAAGCAAGTTGATGATGGCGTAGATAGATGCAAACCCAGGGCATAGGTTCTATGTGTCCGAGATGGCTGATGTAAGAATGGGTATTTGATTCTAAGATTTTTTTTTAAAAAAAATTTTAAAAAATTTGAACTGATATTTAATTTTTTTTACAAAGACTGATGGGTGTGTATTTTGGAGGTGGTTTGATCCACCAATATGTCCTAGATCTAGACAAATCATACTTGGTTTGTTGGGAAGGATCAACTAGTTAGAAGCCCAAGTAAGGGGAGACCATGAGAATGTGAAGGGAATCAATATTTGGAAGCTCCTATTTGTATCTCTTGTGGTTTTATTGCTATAAATTATTTTATGTAGCGAAGACAGTGGAAAAGTGTCTGTTGAGTAAGGATGTTTGTATTGTTTGTATCTCTTTAGCCTTTTTTTTGTTTTTTTTGTTTTTTGTTTTGTTTTCCCTTCCTTCCTTATAAGTAAGTGGACTCAAATTTTGGAAGTTGTATGAAGTCCCCAATGCCAATCGTAGTTGCAAAGGATCTCTAATTTGACAATATAAATGAAGAATATCAATTTGGAGAATTACATTATTATTTATTATTTTGCTATAATTGCTTTCATTGTGTTTGGATTATTAGGGATTATATTGTTTGCTTTTTGTTTTGATTTTGAATTTTGGCAATATGTTGTTTGAAAAATATAACAACGAAAAACGCTCATAAACCTGTATGTCGTCAAAGCAATATGTCAAGTAACAATTGTTTGGAAAACAAAAAGCAAAATCTAAAACTTAATCTTTATTTTCATATCTAATATTTCGGTTGGTTGAACTATACAATTATCATGTGTATATAAAATAAAAAAAATTAAAAAAAAAAAAAAAAAGAAGCTGCTGTGATTCTATTTGTATCCATCAACTATGTTATTTCTATGCTTCATGTGATATGTGCAGCTAACAAAATGAGAGTTATGTGCAAACTGTCTGTGCAGCTACCTAAAGAAACCAACCATAAGCAAAAACCATTAATATGGGCAGTCTTAAATATATAATGCAACCACACTTCAGTTATGGCTTCTCCTAACAGTTAACTTGGAACGACGGCCAACTTGAGTTGATGATTGTGGTGCTGGAGTGGGGGTTGGCATGAAACCTTCTGTTGTGGGGCTTGGGTTGATGGCTACTGGGCTGCTTGTTGTGAGGCCTGGTTTGATGTTGCCGTGAGTGTTGGCTGCTGGTGTTGCAGTGGGGATTGGATGCTTGTGGCAGGTTTTCTTGTTGTGTCCCTCACGCCCAAAATGGCTGCATTAAACAACTCACACATATTGTTGAGCAACACGTCACACTTTAGAAACTCACTGAAATGTGATCGGGTCCACTAAGACAGATCAAGTTTCGAGAGCCATTCCCATGCCTCCTTGCTAGTTTCTTTAAATTTGTTCATTTCATCTTCAAACCTGTGACATAAAAAAAGAAAAAAAAAAAAAAAAAAAAAAAAGAGTTACAAATGGCCAAAATGTCAAAGACAAAAAAAGAAAAAAGTATACCTAGGAACTGAAGTGGCACGGGCAGCATTTTGAAACATTTGTTTTAGCAGTAGGCCCTTGTGGTTGGTTTTGTAGTTGTTGTACAAATGGCGCATACAAAAACCGATGTGGAGCTTCATCAAAAGTTGTCTTGGCAGCCTCTATAAGCCCTTTCTGCCGATCAAATATCCAAGTGATCTGATCATTGCATATTATTTCCAAGCCTTCCTTGAGGAACTCCAAAAACCAAGCCCAAGTACTGTAGCAGTCTTGACTCTACAACAGCATAAGCTATGGGATATATTGCATTGTTTGGATCAATGTCAACAGCGGCCAAAAGCTGCCCCTTGTGATGACCCTTGATGAAACAACCATCTAGTCCAACGACTGGCCTGCAGCCACTAAGAAACCCTTTCTTACAAGCATCAAAGCAAACATATATTCTCCCAAATGTGGTGACACCATCAGCTGTTGTATTGCACTTCACTTTCACTGTTGAACCGGCCGGATTTGAAGTCAGTAGCTCTTCACAGTTGTCCCAAAGGTTGGCATATTGTTCTTTTATTGAACCTTCAAAGACTTGCATGGCATATTTCCTAGGCCTGTAATAATGCCATTTCGGGACATCAACCTGGATGTCATCAACAACTTGTTGCTTAAACCTGGATACAGGCCAAGTCGGATTGGCATGCCACTGATTCAAGTACTTCTTTGCCAACCACCATGAACTGATTTTCTTGGTGGAAAAATCTAGACCACAAGTATGTTCATCATTTAGAGTCCTCACCTTGAAAGAAATCCCATCTCTTTCCACCGAGGCATAAACCATCCATGGACAAATAATCCTGACACTTTGCCCTAACCCTACGTTGGTCATTCTTCACCAACCTCACTGCCCTATGTTGCACTAGTGAATATTCCTTAATAGCTCTTTTCAAGCAACCACGTGTTGGAAAAAGCAATCCAATTTTAAACTTTGGATCCCTCATGTCAATAGCCTCATTAAACTCAATATATGGACTCCCTCTCATCTCTCTACCAAGTGGCTCATCCTCATCTTTTGAACTTTCATTGTCGATGAAATCAGAGTCATACTTGTCACTCTCCGCGTGCTCAACAGGAATCTCAGTGAAAGAAGTGTCATGGAAACCTTGCCAACTGATTGTAGGATCATTGATACGATGAAGCATATAGTTTTCCTCCTTGTCTGACTGCTCAAACTCAGAGTCATTCATCTCTTCCTCATTGTGGGGCTCAATTGTAACTTACAGCGGTAGGCTCGGGAAGTGGGAGGAGGATTAGTGTTGTTTTCAATGGAAGGATTAGTGGGAGAGTCAATGTTGTTTTCAATAGGCTCGGGAATTGGATTACTAGGAGGCTCAGTGTCAACAGTATTTAGCTGGGTAAGATCAAACTCAAATGGCCCTTCCTCATACCCATTGAACTCATATACATCTAAATCTGTAACCTCTGGTCGATCAGGGGCTGTGTAAAAAAATTTTAGTTACAAAATGGAAAACACAATTACAAGTTCAAAAACTTAATCTTAAACAACCAACAAGGCATATATATTAAAGCCATTAAAAAACAAAAAAACCCGTGAAACAAGCTCTAGTGACTAAAATAATCAACATTTGGAGTTCAGTAATATGGGGTATTAAAAAAAATAAAACTTTACACATTAGTAAAATATTCCCACTAAAATCATGGATTTCAAACACATAATAAACTAAAAATAAACACCCAAACATAGAAATAAACGCACCTACAATCATAAACAAATAATAAATAATCTAGGAATCAATATAAAAATAAAAATAACGAAAATCAATGTCTCAAAAAAAAAAAAAAAAACACTCCGTCCGATGATTATCTAATCCCTAAGAAATCAGCATGTCTGTAATCTTATGCCTAAAAAAACACAAAATATTATATAACTAATTAATAAAAATATAAGAATATAACATAGATTCCATGACACCAAAACCTTATTATACACTAAACAAACAAAATAAAACCCATAGATCAAAAGAAAAATCAAACATAAGAGATTTTCAAGACAATAAAGTAATCAGCTGTCACTTACAGTGGGAAGGTTGGCCGTCTCCTTTGTAGCAAATAACATGATCATCTTCACCACCAGCAAGATTTGTCCAAGAAATCAATAGAGAAAGTCAAGAAATTGATTCAACAAGGCAAACCCTTGAGAGAAACCCAATGTCTCTCCATTCTAAGAAGTTTTTGTTTTTGTCTTGTCTTGTTTTGTTTTTTGTTTTATTTTGTTTTGTTTTATTTTATTATTATTATTATTATTTTTTGTTCTGAGATTTCTGAGAAATGAAAAGGGGAATATGAAGAACTCCCTCTAATAACCTATTTGTTTTCCCGCATAAATCTAGGGCATTTTGGTATTTTTGCCCCTAACTGAAACCATGTGCAGGGTACATAAGGCAAAACCATGACTTTTGAGATGGACGTTAGGGTTTTACCCTCATTTGTGCCCTTTTTAGAAGTTTAGAGGCCAACCAATAAAAAAAAAAAAAAAGTTGAGGGACCAATCGACACTCACATAAAGAGTTTATGGACTATCATAGCAATTTACCCTAATTTTTTTTTTTTTTTTTTTTTTTTTTTGCAATACCATGAAGCTCTTTCCCATTGTGATATTCATGTGCATTTTATTACAAGAAGTACTGTTGCTTGTCAATTAAGGTTGATTTTTGCTACTATGTATTTTGGGTGTCCCAAACATGATGAAAAGTTGTAGTGATTAATTTGACGTAATAGCGAGGATATATCTGATTAAATTCATGCCGAAATAATAGAATTGGAACTACTCTAGTACCTTGAAAGACTTAATAGTACGTTAAAAAATTCTAAAAATTAAAAGAAAAATGTGTACTGAATTATGTTTTAAATTAATTACATGATGCTAGGCTCACCATGGTTATTGAATAATCCTACGTGAAAGCCTTGGTTCTTGATAATTAATTTATGGGAATTCAAAAGATTTCAAACAAGCTTACATCAACTCATAAAGAGATTTAAAAAAAAAAAAAAAAACTCATAAAGAGACAAGGGCGAATAGAGAAAACTAAAGTGACTATAACAACAAAATAATTATTTCCAAATTTATTCAAAGTCAGCAATGTCAAAAATGTAATAAGAAACACTTGAATAAAATAACCCAGCTTATAAATACTAAAAGTCATCATAGGAAAACAAAATCTGATGCTATTTATATACTTGTTAAAAGAAAGAAAAAAAAAAAAAAACAAAGGTTTCCCATTCTCTATACTCCTTTTTTCTTCAAATTTGTCATATCTAGAGTTTCTCTTTGTGTGGGACTTCCACCGCTGCCACCGTGGCTAGCGAGAGTGATCGGTGGTTCAGTGATTTCAACGGGAATGGAGTCGAAAGGTTCTAGATGGGAGTTTCCCGATCATATCTAGCCCGATGAGCTTCCAATGGTTTGGGATCCAGTGATACCTTGGTAGTCCAATGGTAGGTATATCGATCTCTTATCTTGAGCAGATTGTTTTTCTCTAAGTTGTGGCATGTGACAGAGTGGTTGTTTCATGTGGGGCGAGGATTTTGCAGTCTATGTTGTTTTATATTAATGGTTTGTTTTTGTATTTTAGTTTTAATTTTGTAATAAAGGAGATAGATTCCCTACCTCCGATTTGTTTTTGTGTGTGTTTTCCGTTTGAGTTATTTTTTAGCGGTATATGTCTATTGGTTCCGCTAGTATTAGTGGAGTTTGTTGCAGTCTCTGTGCTGCGAGTGACTATCTCTCGATTGATCTGAATATTTCATCGATTGTAAATGTCTTTTTAAAAAGAGCATTGTACATGCTCAATTTTAGGATTGCCAAGAAATTCGAGAAATTTTCCCATTACCGGGTCTCAGCTTATGTCATTCTCACTAAGTTTCATCAGATTTTACTGACAAAATTGTCTTAGTCGAGTGTTATGTCTTTTGTACCACATGGTTGTTTTATCCTTGTTTTTAATGTTTGTATCCCATTTTATTTTGAATGATAATTTTTATTTCAAATATATATATATATATATATATGGGTAATGAACTTCGTTCAAATACTATCTTTAAAAAAAAAAAAAAAGGAAAAGAAAAGAAAGAAAGAAGATAAGTTTCAAGGGCTCGTATTGTCAAAGTCGAACACACATTCGAAAAGAAAGATTGTGACAGTATATATTTAATAACGATATTCAGATCAAAAAATATAATTACCATGAACATCACACTGGGAAAAAGCTAGCTAATCGGTGAGATCTTACTCTCGAACAAATGTGAGCAATATTATTATTTTTTAAATAAATGGAGGGGGTGTGGCGACCCACCTTACGTGTGGCTGCTACTTAATACTTAAACATATTTAAACTTAAACTTACTTTTATTTTTTTGTAAAAATGTGAAAATATTTTTTTTAAAACTCAAATTTAAAAACCTAACTTGATCTCACACTTTTATATATATATATATATATATATATATATACTTAATTAGGTATTGAGTTCTCAAACTATCTTCATATATTTTACAAACCATATTAACTACTACAGTAGTAATTGCAATTTCCAGTACTAAGTACTGATACCATTATATTATCATAGCATAACATGAATACATTTTACAAAATACGTGGCGGTGTCCGATCCAAATTTCACAATGCACTATGCCGTTTCTCCACAGTCCTCATCAAGTATTACCGGTACGTTGTTAACCTATAGCATGAATATAAATTATGAGTTTTCGCTCAGCAAGTACAACTTCCTAAACCCGTAAAAATGATCTTAGCAGAAGAATACATGAATCAATTTTGTTTTCTTATGTTAACTTAGTTTTGGGCCCCTTACTTAACTTGGGTGTACATACAATGACATGCAGCCATGGAGTGGTTGGGGCAGCCAGCCTAATCCAACTCAAACCATGGACCAAACTCGCTCTTGTCGCAGGTCGGTATGACACAAGAAAACTTGCATGATTTAATACATGAAAACTTATTCTTGATCAGATCATATTTGAATACTTGAATCTTAATTGTTTTTTACTTGCAAACTTGATCTTGTTCTTGTCATATGATTAATTGTTAGTGAGCGTACTTTCATGATGCCACAACAATAAATAAAATCAAAGCATAAAGCATATATGTGTCATATAAATCAATGCATGATTTTTTGGAAAACATGTAAAGCAGTAAAAACATTTTTTGCCCATGCTGTAGGTGAGATTGTACTTACAAGCTGTCTTACGCTCTTGTTCTAGCATTCCAAAAGGTAATGCAATAAGTTATATTCCTGTTTTTAGACAGAGCATAAGAATTATTCTAAATTACTACTTAACAATCCATAATATATTAGTTAAATAATGAATCAGTCTCCAAACCGATTAATTATCTTCTTAGTCACTACTAACTCAAGTCATAGAATTGTTACTATACTCTTAAGTAACTATGGTATAAGAAGAGGGTCAAATAAGTTGTCCTTTATTTAAAACTTAACTTGAATTTTAGTAACTTCGGTCTATTTTTTTTGCTCTAGGTCCATAACCATCGGCTTGATTAATTTTCATAAATGTTCTTCATTTTTTTTTCTTTGCTCAAAAAATGCCTTGTTTACTTAGAAAATATCTTAACTTCAAAAATTAAGTAATTCTTAATACAATAATTAAAATTGTATTTTATAATACATAGTATGTATTTAAGGTTTAAAAATCACTTGTGAAATTCAAATGAATTTAAATATCTTTGAAACTATTTTCATAAAATCATAGTCTCTTTTCAAAGGGGTCACAAAATCTTAAAAATTGATTTTAAAACATCCTTTTAATTTGATTGAATGTATGCGTGCATGAATTTCCTCTGTCATGCACAATTTTGAAAATTCAGTTATATCTTTTAATCGGTTTAGAATTTGAAAAATTTTTCTTACGGAAGTTATAGATCTTGTCGAAACCTACAACTTTCATTTTTTTTTCCTGAAGCTTAAATTTGTATCTAACTTACCCATTTTCCTCTTGAAAGGTTCTCAACATGTACAGTTCCTGGACCTACCAGTTTTAAAAACTTATAAAAAAGGAAGCCTTTGGAGCCTTTTTTTTTAAAATTATCTGCATGTCCCCTAAGATTTTCTATGTTCTACAACTTTGCAGTTATAACTCTATTCAAATTCAATCTCTAATGGGCTCAAAATTGAGTTATCAGAAAATTATCTAAATTATTTAGCCAACTGGCAGTTTATTTATTTATTTTTTTGGTTGGTTCTATTTTAAAAGCCTACACATACTACCTTGAACAATCCAAGCTATTAGCCTAAGTCATCATGTAGTGTGTTTGGTTCTTTCTTAAAATTTAACCATTCATTTGTCTATTTACTTGAAGAACACAGTATTGATAACTCACCAATCTACCAAATTGTGTTTTTATGTTGATCTCTTAGCCAACATGCATATAATCACCACACTGGAACATATAAGAGCATAATCGCATGCACATAATCTTCAAAACTCATCTTAAAGCATAAAATCAAACCTAAGCTTAGAACTAACAAATCAAGTTAATCAAATCATAATAGAAAAGTAAGTGAACACGAGCTTATGCTCTTACATCCCATAACTTAAAATATACTTAAATTTCACAAAACCAAAACTAATTAAAGCTTTAGTTAAGGGATCAAGAAATATACCTCTAAAGCTTGAAGGAGGTGGATTTTAGGTCTTAAATGAGAGACAATCCTTGTCCTACTTTTCCAACAAAAACCAGCCACCCAAGGACACTTGTGTTCTTCTATCTCTTTAAAAAAAAAAAAAAAAAATCTAGAGAGGGAAAGGAGAGAAGAAAACAAAATGACCAAATCTCCACTCTCACACCTATTTATAGGTGAAATTTCCAAATTTTCCTACAATTAATATTTTTTTTTCAACTTTCCTTGGTTTATATAATTGGCCTTAAAACACAATTTTTTTTGACTTCCTTGTTCCCCAAATAGCCAACCATGTGGAGGATTTGAGCCAAAAAATCCTCTCATGCTTATCTCTTTTAATTTTTTCCATAATAGCAATAAATCCAAAAATTGGTGTAATTATCCTCAATTACTTAGCCTCCAAGTAATGCTATGTTTGGCTTTACTTCCTGTTATGCAGTCCTTTTTCTTATTAATCCAAATAATACAAATACTGTTTCAACTATCAACAGTCTGATGCTATTGAATTACAGTCTAGAATTTATCTGCATATAACTGGACTGCGTATAGGTTTTTCTTAGGACTTGAAATCACCTAATTTTTATTACTCCAAATATTATTCCAGATTATTCTAAAATATTCCTAATCCTTATTCTTAATTCTGTATCCGTAATGACAGTCGGTCACATAATAATTTCAATACTGCTTAATAAAATTGTAGTATCGTCCTAACCATGTTAAAAGCTATTCTGGTCATTCATTTATCAGAACAACACCATAAATCATGATTTTGCTTTTTTCACCATGAGGCCTCTTACCTGATTTGATGAACTGTTATCGAATCTTATAGCAATACAAGAACTTAAACATATTCTGATAATAAGATTATGACTTTCACATTGATATACTTAATACAGACTTAAATTTCCTCTATATCTAAGGAAATCATGAGTCGACTAAAAAGTTTGGTTATTATAGGGGGAGAAAGAGATGTAATATAGAGAGAGATTTAAAGAACTATTTGATGAGGGTATTCTGGTAGATTATCATGTTTGTATTCTACAAGAGTACTTTTTTTTTTTATTAGTCAGTGATATTTTTCAAACATTTTTTGTCTTTTTTTTTTTCCTCTAAGTAAACACAATTTTATTATTCACCTCTGATCCAAATCTCTCTTAAAAATTCAAACTCAAAAGTCTATAATTTTGTTATTTTAAATCAAAATAAGATAATTTATTTAAAATTACATAAATAACCAAATGAACAAAACAAGATCTACATCATTTTTTTTTTGAATATTTTCAAATGTTTACACCTTGTAGTTCTAAACAATTTATTTTCAAACAAACACATTTTTTTAAAACTCAACTCATAAAATCTCTTCAAAACTCTAACTGAAGTGGACACACGACGTACATGATAGGTTGTGTTCTTACCCAAAGGACGTTAAATTAAAATCTAAGCCATAAATGACATGTCGCTTTACTTGGAGCTCCATGGCCAAATAGTTATAAACACAACATATAAATTTGATGCCACGTCTAAATGCCGCACCAGTTGGCTGGGAACTCTTGTTTGCTCGCTATTTACCCCCTATTGAAGAGACGTTTGGAACTCCACCTCCCGTTGAAGTTTTGGAGTTCTTGTGATTTTTTTTTCCTTTTTTTGTTGTTATTATTATTATTTTTTTGAATCTAAATTAGTTGTTTTTAGAACTCAATTTCTCTTTTTCTTTCTCTTTCATTTTCAGAAAAAAACAAATTTTAAAAATCTATAATTTTTTTATTTTAAATTAAAATGAGACAATTCTAGATTATAAATTCTCAAAATGACAAAAGTAGATGGTTTAACCCTATTAATAGTAATAGAGATTAGAAAATATCATATACGAATTCATTATTGGATAATAGTAAACCGTACAGTAAAAATGGCGTCACTTTTTGATGCAAACAATGTTTTGAAGTGTTTAGTTAAATTATTGTATTGAACAAATTTCACTTTTCTACTGGAATTTTAGGCCTTGTCACGTCCAAGATTAGGATCTCCTATCGATATCATCTTGCAGGGACATATTAGAGAAAATTGATTTTCTATGTTCACTTGTTTTAATTTTCAGTTTAAGAAGTCTCTTAAATTCATATGATTTCTTAGTATTAAGTAACTTACCTCATTTTATGAATAAAATATGAAGACTTTTCAGAGTACTCATTACTCATAAATCTTCTTTTTTCTAGTCTCTGATTATATATACATTACTCAGTCACTTTGAATCTTTCAATTGTTACTTCCTTTTATTCTTATTTAATATAGACACAAAATCAGTACGAAGAGATTTATATATTTGTCAATTAAGATAGGCAGGAAACATCAAGTATCTAAGATGGACTTTGAATTTTGCACTTGAAAATAGTGTCATAAGATGTGAGGTTGTGTGATTGGGCACAACAATGACCATTAGTCAGTCTAATTTATATCCTATAATGAAAGATGCCCTAGAATCAAGATATTAAACTTATTAATGTGAATAGTTTTTTTTTTTTGGGTTGGAAATCTATTTGAATGGTTGAATAATCAAAGAAATATATCTATGAGGCATTATTTCAAGTTAGATTTAATAATTCCTTAAATATATAACATACAAATATGCATATTTTTCAACTAATCTTTGTCCTTGCTTTCGTACCTTTAAAATTTTTAACAAATGGTAAGCCTTTGCGTGATACATACTTCGTTGCATGTTTAGAAAATAAACTTATTGACCAACGGAGTTTCTTGTCTTTATCAGTAGAATTAGAAAATTATTAGAAGACTACCAAAGTTTCAAACTTCTTGCCCATGATTAAAAATAAACATATTGACCTTTCAAAAAAAAGAAAAAAAAAAAAAAGAGATTATTGACTAAAGGTTTTTCTTGGACCTTTAACATATTGACTACAGAAATTGAAAAGCATTACCCACACTGCGGTCCGTATTTGTATGTATGATCCTTTAACGTTATTCTTATTATTTAGGTTTAATTAGTATTTTCACCATGATTTTAATACCTCTAGATCTATCAGGTATAGTGTTAGGTATACTTGAAAAATAAAGCAAAGTCTTTTCTCATTCATGTTTATTGGAGAATCTGTACATCATAATGTATAATCAAATTGACAACTATTACCACATAATCAACAAAACTTAATTGACAACTATAAAATCTTTATAGATGGAAAGAATCATAAAGATTATATAGAATCAAATAATAAATCTCGACAGGTATCATACTTTTATTTGAATCTCATTATAAGTATGTTTACTATTTTTATTTAACTTTCCTATGTATACTAACATTTAAATACGAAACTTAATTATGTAACGCAAGTATTGTTTAATCCTGAAATTACAAGTAGCATGTAAAACTTGCTTTTGTTTGATTGGTGTTATTTTTTTAATACTAGAAAAGAGAACAAAGACGGAGATCAATTAAAAGATGATTGTACGCCATGTAATGAAAATGGCTTCATTATATATATGATACAAACAATATTGTTGTCAACTGTTCAGCTTTAACTGGATCGACATATTAAATTTCCAACTTAAAGTAGGGAAAACTTCATTCCAATGACAGCAATATTGTATATCCAAGGACGTGTAGCCTTTTTAATTGTAACTTCAAACGTTTCATCGAAAGCGTGATACATCATATTCTTATTCAAATGACACAAAAATCTAAGCCATAAAATAACATGTTGTTTTACTTATAGAACTCCATAACCCAAAGGTTACAAACACAACACACAAATCTAATGCCACAAAAACCAGCACCAGTTGCTAAAGCTAAGAACTCTTGTTGGCTCCGTTCCTTTCCCCCACGGTTTTGAGTCATCAGTCCCACATCAAGTGCGAACGTGTTGCTCGCAGCAAAACTCTTCTCCGGCATGATCGGAAGAATTGCCTCCACAACTATAACTTTTCCATGGTCTGGAATTGCTTTGTAACAATTTTTCAATATCTTTAAGCATTGTTCGTCACTCCAATCATGAAGGATCGACTACAATATCATCATTTATAATATATCAATATTCACAAAATATACTTACTTGAAAAGGTAATTGGGTTGAATGGTGGTGCTAAAACAATATAACCCCTAAATATACATTAGTTGATGAATTGAAGTTTCAGACTTCACCTTCATAAAAATGGCATCCCCTTGCGGAACACTTTCAAACATGTTACCGCCAACATGTTCAACACCTGCAATGTCAATGTTAATAAACTGTTACTTTTAGTATGCAAATTTCAAATTATATCGTGCGATGTAACCATGTTTGTTGGTATCATGATATACATACATATATATATATATATATATGTGTGTGTGTTGGGGAATTAATTCGCAACCTAATTCAACCTCCGAAAACGAATAATAATCAAAAAAGTAAATTGCACACAAAAGATACGAATTTTATACAGGTTTGCCCAATTGATGACTACATCCTATTTCTACCGTTGCTGCAGATTCCACTATGATGATGATTGATGAATTACAAGAGCTTCCCAAACACTCTCTCACCAATCGTGTTTTCTCTCTGTCTCTCAATGGTGTTTCCCAGTCCTCAATTATGATCTCCCATGATACAGTTAAAGCCCTAGCAACCGTTTATATATGTGTACAAGAAAAAAGCATTAAAAAAAACCGACAGTCGGAGCCGTACGGACTTGGCCCGCGACCCAGTGCTGCGGCGCCCTCCTCTGGCGCTGCAGAGCCCAAAAAACTCCCTCACCCAAGTCGTAGCGCTGGGTGCCCTTCCCCGGCGCTGCGGTGCTGCATACCTCCATTCAGGGGTGCTGCGGCGCTCCGGAAAACTCTCCGTGGCGATGCCGCGCCCTGGACCTGGTGCTGCAGTGCTGCCGCCTCTCTCTCTTTTTTTTTCTTTTTTTCTTGCTAGATTTGGCTCCACACACCTCAACAAATATATATATATATATATATGTATATAATATAATATATTTGAGTAGATAGGGAAATGAAATCTATAAGATTATACCTGGATAAGAAGGGGCATTCTCTACAACATGAGGCAAGTCATAATTAATACCCTTAATATGTGGGTTATTTGAAGTGATTTGATTAAGGATCACTCCCAGACCGCCACCAACATCTACCAGTTGCTTAAGGTCGTCAAAACCTTCGTAAAACTTGAGGATGTTCTTGACAACAATAGTAGTTTGGCTGTACATTGCTGTGTTGAAAACATGATTGAACTTTTGGTCAGAGCGTGAATACACGAATGCATTCATTCCATGGGCCTTTTCGAATGCAACTCCTCCTTCAAGAATTGAAGCTTTCAGATGGGGCCTGTAAATTCATAGCAAATCTAGTTTCAGATCACGCAGAGTGCCAGGCTAAATTAAGCCCCCCATTTGAATCATAAGTTTGAAAAGTAAATTCGAATTTTTTGTGAGAGAAAATATGATAGAAAACTTTTTAAATAGTACCTAGAAACAGTCTCCAAGTAATAATCCAAACAGGCTACAAGATGTTAAATAGAATGCAAACTGGCAAATATTGCATTTGTTTCAAAAGAAAGCAAAACGTATCTATAAATATACCAGCTATCCATGAAGACTTTGCCTTGTTCCAAAGCTATTAGGGGTCCCAATGAAACACCATCTTCATTAGTGACAAAGTACTTGGACACAGGACAAAGGCTGTAGAGCCTGCGGGCATTAGACCCTGCACTTTCATCACTAACCACAGAGCAACTAAGCACCGAGTGGCTCGCTAGAAGACTGAGCATACGGTCCACCATGATGGGTGCGTCGGGGTTGTTCGTGGACATCTGAGCTACAATCTCGGCCGACGAGAGCTTAGCTCCTTCTCCGGCTTTTGCAATGATGTCGAAAACTCCGAGCTCAATTGCAGTCTGTAAGCTCATGGACCTCACAGTGGACATCACTAGCTGCATGGCGTGGGAGAATTCTTCCTCTTCTTCTTTCCTGTCATGGCCAAGAACTTTTGAAGCACCATTTCTAAGTTCCAAAGAGGAAGCCATATTTAGGGAGGGTTTTTATTTTTTTATTTTTTTATTTTTTTATTAATATACTGGGGGAAGTTTTCAAAAGGAAAAGGAAATAATTAATTTCGGGTATGCTTCTACGTTGAAAAATTGATTCGTTTATATAGACAAACTAAATGATTGGATTACTTTTATGCCTGCATGTTGGCCAAAATAAATATTTAAAGTATGTTAGCGTGATCTGCACGGTGATTAAGTTGTCAAAATACGCATATAGATTTTTAAGTTCTTCAACGTTTCTGTTTGTAATCAGGTATGTTTTGACTCTTCATGCTCCCTTTATCTTTCTTGAATGTGCTTATTTTTTATTTTTTATTTTTTATTTTATTTTTTGTGCGCATCATATCACAAAATGTTTCAGTCCTTTTTTTTTTTTTTTTGTCTAAATATTAAAAATTCCAACCATTGTGAATCGTTTTCCCTTGAGTTCCTGTTATTTTGTTTGTTCACGATCACTTTGTTTTTGGTTTTGTTTTGTTTTTGTTTTTTTTTTTTCCTTGGTTTAGTTATGGACGTTCAAAAGAGGAAAAAAAAAAAAAAAAGTTGTTCTTTTTTTCTTCTTTTTGAACGTGTCCTTGTGCTTCCTTGTGATCTGTTTGTTTGCATTCACCTTTTTTTTTTTTTTTTAAAATACTTCTTTATGGTAATTCCAATGTCATTACGATTATGCTTTTTTCCCCCCACTATTTTTGGTTTTGTTTTAAGAGCTAGTTTCTAAATTTTGAATGTTGTATGAAATTGTTTTTTTTTTCTTGGAAAAATGTAACAGTTCCCCCTAAACTATGTCACTAGTATCAATATGTCCCCCTAAATTATGAAATGTATCTTTTGTACCCCATAAACTTTAACATGTATGTCAAGTTATCCACTCAGTTAGCTTCCGTTAGTTTTTCCGTTTGCCTTTGTATCAAAATACTCCTTGATCTTTGTTTTTTGTGTCAAAAGATCTTTGTTTTTTTGTCAAAATACTTCCTGATTTTTAATATTTATGTCAAACTGCACAATCTATCTTATTTTATTTATCTAACATCATATAATTACATAATAATTATTAAGTTTTTTAGAATAGGTAAATTTTTTTTATTTTTTTCTAATAAAATAATATGCATTTGTTTTTAACACACTATTTTTTTTAAAAAAATTTTACTTATTGTAATTCAAGTTTATATTAATTTTAAATTTCTTACACAAAAACAATTAGCTTACTCTTTTATTGTCCTAATACTACAAATTTTAGTTTAATTATGATTGATAAAACCACCCTTATTTACCATCATTTATTCCCCCACCTCCCTCCTCTATTTCCCAGAAAAAAAAAAAAAAAAAAAAACTCTTTCTCTCTCTCACACTCCCTCAAAAAGAGAAGAAAAAACAAAAAATGTCTCCCTTTCTCTCTCGCGTTCTCCCTCTCTCACCATTCCCTCGAAAAAAAGTATATAAAAAAAAATAAACAAATCTTTTTTTTTTTCCTCTCTCCTCTCTCTCACCTCATACTCTCTTTTTCTTATCTCTCTCCCTCCCTCCCTCCCTTCCACTCGCGTTTTGAACGAAAACAGTACTTTATTTTTTTTTCCCTCCTTTCTATATATTGTATAGATTCAATAATTCCTTAATTAAATAACATACAAATATGCACATACGTCATCCATGCATCGAGACTGAATAAAAAAATGTCTTCCCACCTTTTCAATGTTCAACCATTCAAGTAACTCTAGGTATGCCTATTTAGTTTGAAACTTATTTCCTTGCGTAAGTTAAAAAAAGCAACATATTGACTAAAGGAGTTTCTTTGACCTTTAGTATTGAATTTAGCAAAGTTAGAAGCATGCCCAATACATATTACATGCATTGAAGAAATAATGCAGTGGATAAAGACAACGAACTTGTCAACAATATAGTAATTTTGTAAGACGAGGCTAATTAATATGAATAATAATAATAACAAAAAAAAATCGCAAATTTTTTCTGTTTTTTGTTTTTTGTTTTGTTTTTTTGCTCCTTTTTCCTCTTTTTATTCCATCTAATTTACATATTTTTTTGGTCATTAAAACATATAAAATTTTCATTTAATCTCATAGTATCACCATAACTTTAAAAAATAACTCATAATAACCATCTCTGTTAAAATTGATATCTAGACTAAAAGAAAGAAAAGTTCATGACTCATGACTCTTATGGATATTCATAAATATATCCTTGTCTTTTTGCCATGACTATTTACTATTGGCTAGCCGGTGATTATAACGATAATTTAAAGAAATTCGGCCTTTACTGATTTTTCAATGTTAAGTAAGAATTGCAAGGTTTATTAATAAGATTTATCAATTTATTGTAGAATAATTGCGTGCTAAAACCACCCTTATTTACTTCATCGCTAAACGTTTTGCAGGAGATCCTACACTAATTAAATATAAAAGTTCTAAACTTCTAATTAATTTGAAACGTAAAAAATACTTCATGATTTTAGGTTGATTTTAGGTGGTATATAAAGATACATTCCTAACCAGAGTAATGCTTAGGAGTGATAGTAACCAACATTTTAGGAAAGGAAAATTTCTTGCAGGTCTACCAAGATTATTAGGAGACAAATTCAGGAAAAAGTCTAAAGAAAACTTTAATGGCTCAATCCCAGACAACAAATAGACTTCTGGAAATTTAGTTAGTCACGAGTTTAATACTCGTGCTACGCTCGGGAATGCAGGAGAAAAAATAAAAAGAAATAATTAAATATTATACAATAAAAGTAGTTAGTTAAGATAAATAATATAATTATGATGAGTTTATTTTTTTAGCATTAATTATTACAATATTATAATATTTACATTCAAGTTTATATCAAAGTGTTGGGTTTATATATACAGACAAACATATATAGATATATGTTTACAAACAAAGTTGTTGCAAATGGAACATCTTCTGCTGAAAATGTCATCAACTGTGTTTAATTTTTTTTCCTTTCTCCTCTGATGTGTCATGAGAAAAAAAATTAATTATTTTATGCTTATAAATAAAATTGAAATTAGTATAATTATATGATATGTAATTATATATAAAAAATAATTATACCTTGATTCTTTTCGTTTTCTGGATGGGTCAACAGAAGATGTTTGAATTTCTGTTGAGGGAGGATGTTTGAATTTTTAGAACTCAATTTCTCTTTTTTTTTCTCTTTCATTTTCAGAAAAAGCAAACTTTAAAAATCTATAACTTTTTTATTTTAAATTAAAATGAGACGATTCTAGATTATAAATTCTCAAAATGACAAAAGTAGATGGTTTAACCCTATTAATAGTAATAGAGATTAGAAAATATCATATACGAATTCATTATTGGATAATAGTAAACCGTACAGTAAAAATGGCGTCACTTTTTGATGCAAACAATGTTTTGAAGTGTTTAGTTAAATTATTGTATTGAACAAATTTCACTTTTCTACTGGAATTTTAGGCCTGGTCACGTCCAAGATTAGGATCTCCTATCGATATCATCTTGCAGGGACATATTAGAGAAAGTTGATTTTCTATGTTCACTTATTTTAATTTTCAGTTTAAGAAGTCTCTTAAATTCATATGATTTCTTAGTATTAAGTAACTTACCTCATTTTATGAATAAAATATGAAGACTTTTCAGAGTACTCATTACTCATAAATCTTCTTTTTTCTAGTCTCTGCTTATATATACACTATTCAGTCACTTTGAATCTTTCAATTGTTACTTCCTTTTATTCTTATTTAATATATACACAAAATCAGTACGAAGAGATTTATATATTTGTCAATTAAGATAGGCAGGAAATATCAAGTATCTAAGATGGACTTTGAATTTTGCACTTGAAAATAGTGTCATAAGATGTGAGGTTGTGTGATTGGGCACAACAATGACCATTAGTCAGTCTAATTTATATCCTATAATGAAAGATGCCCGAGAATCAAGATATTAAACTTATTAATGTGAATAGTTTTTTTTTTTTGGGTTGGAAATCTATTTGAATGGTTGAATAATCAAAGAAATATCTTTGAGGCATTATTTCATGTTAGATTTAATAATTCCTTAAATATATAACATACAAATATGCATATTTTTCAACTAATCTTTGTCCTTGCTTTCGTACCTTTAAAATTTTCAACAAATGGTAAGCCTTTGCGTGATACATACTTCGTTGCATGTTTAGAAAATAAACTTATTGACCAACGGAGTTTCTTGTCTTTATCAGTAGAATTAGAAAATTATTAGAAGACTACCAAAGTTTCAAACTTCTTGCCCATGATTAAAAATAAACATATTGACCTTTCAAAAAAAGGAAAAAAAAAAAAAAAGAGATTATTGACTAAAGGTTTTTCTTGGACCTTTAACATATTGACTACAGAAATTGAAAAGCATTACCCACACTGCGGTCCGTATTTGTATGTATGTACATAATATGTGTGTGTGTATATATATATATATATATATATATATTCAATTTAGAGATGGAAAGATTCAAATATTCTAGAAAATACATATAATTACGTTGCTCAATTTAAGAATCTCGTTAGTACGTAGGCTCAGGTTTTTCTGATCTGTTTCATTTTTTTGGCCCTTTTTCCTCTTTTTTTTTTTTTTTCCATCTGATTTCCATATTTCTTTTTTGAGAAAAATTTCTAAGCTTTTCTTTTAATCTCTATGGTAGATTGGTATCACCATATAACTTTGAAAAATGAGTGCCAGTAATTTCTGTTAAAAAAGATATCTGAACTGAAAGAAAGAAAAGTTCGTGGTTCATGACTCATGGATATTCATAATCGTTGACTTTTTGCCATGATTTTGTTCCTACTTTGACAGCCGGCGGTTATAACGATAGTTTGAAGAAATTTGACCTTTAATTTTTTTATATTATAAATTACGAATTGCGTGGGTTATTAATAATAATATTAATCAATTCATTATATATAATACATGAATCTTGTGTTTTCTTATAAAGAAGTGTATATTCATGTGATTTCAAATCTTGAAATAAATTAAGAGAACTCAAAAACATACAAAGAAACATAATCGCTGATTTGAAAAAGAAAAAGTGTTATAAACCTCGAGTTTGAAGTTTGAAAGAGAAAGAGTTTTAAGATATATAGAGGAATCCAAATTTAGTTTGAATTTGTTTGCCTTTGGTGAAGATTTATTTCTTATTTCTAGTTTATTTTACTTTTTGTTTAATTTATCATTGAGGCTTGATTTTGATTTTTCTATTTATTTCCTTTCTCATAAATAAATTTGAGTAACTATAATTTCTCGTTTCCTTTAATTAATGTTATATATATATGTGTGTATATATATACGAATGGCGTTGTAGAATCCATATTTCTTATCTGATTTAGTCCAAGCTGTGATGCCTAGCACAGGATTAATTATTGAAGATCATATGAAGTACCAACAATTCATCTTTCCTGGGGTTACTTTAATGAGAGAACGGGTGATATAGTATATTGGACAAAGCTCGATAGGGACGGCGGTGGGTGAAATGTTGGAAAATTGGATTTTTCACTTTGGATTTCTCACAAAAGAAGAAGAAATATTGTTTAGGAGGGAAAAAAAAAAGGCAAAAAACTTTTTTAAAAAATTTAAGAAAAGGTGTTTTTTATTTTTATTTTTTATTTTTTTTGATGGACTGGTGGGTGAAATAAGAATTAAATTTATAATTTAATTAGAGGGACTTTTTTGGAATAATAAAGGGGTGTAACAAGTAATAACTGAAATTTAAAACTTAATTAGTGGGTGGTTTAAGAAAAGATGTGGAAAAAGTAAACTGAGAGATGTTTAACCTCTTGCAGCTACAATTCAGAAAGAAGACAACCATGGCTTGGGGTGAAACATGAATTCTACCCTCAGAAAATAGTTAATGAAAAATGAAACATCAACTCTAATCCCAATTTTTGAACACCTAACTATGTTGTATATGAGTTGTCGTTTTTTTATTGTTAAGTGTTTAAAATATTGTGACATCAATTGATTGTATTTACCAATGAAAATATGAGACATGAGTTGATATTTAAAATACTGGGATTGGAGTGGTATCGCTAGTAGTCTTCATAGTCAATTTGCTATTTTTTAAAAAAAAAAGGTAGATTATTTTAGTATACCGCTTAACACGTTTTACAATAATAAAAGTAAATTATGCGTACATAATTTACGTGCGTCTCAAATTGACATTTGAAAAATTTTGCATATTATATTGAATTGGCAGTGTCGAAAAGAAAATGGTGCTTTAATTAACTTAGATAAGTTGGTTTATACGCACTAGTTTTGGTTGTCAAAATCTACAATGAAATATGTATATGTAGGAATTTTAGGCTAATAATCACAAATATATATCTATTTTAATTATGTATCTGTGGTAATAAGTGAAAACAAGAACTAAAATGAAGAATTAATATAACAGTTAAATATCAAAAGGGGACAGTGCATCTTTAAATTGATACGATATATATAGATCCCTACGACGAGGAAGTAGTACTCTTTTTGTGCGATCCTTTAACGTTATTCTTATTATTTAGGTTTAATTAGTATTTTCACCATGATTTTAATACCTCTAGATCTATCAGGTATAGTGTTAGGTATACTTAAAAAATAAAGCAAAGTCTTTTCTCATTCATGTTTATTGGAGAATCTGTACATCATAATGTATAATCAAATTGACAACTATTACCACAGAATCAACAAAACTTAATTGACAACTATAAAATCTTTATAGTAGCATGTAAAACTTGCTTTTGTTTGATTGGTGTTATTTTTTTAATACTAGAAAAGAGGATCAATGATGTTCTTACGCTTTCTGTTCAATATATCTGATTAAGTGCAATACGATAATGTTGACTGGGGTGCCAATAATATGGCTGAACCTTTTAACAACTATCAAGGGCACATTTATAGAGGCTACTAGCAATAAGTCATTGAAAAAAACATTATTTTTGCTTACAGTATTCCACGAATTTGAGACGTGATGGAAATAAAAACTCTACATGTATATGCCACTATCAGTGATCATTTGATTGATGTTATTGATAGATTAAAGACGGAGATCAATTAAAAGATAATTGTACGCCATGTAATGAAAATGGCTTCATTATATGATACAAACAATATTGTTGTCAACTGTTCAGCTTTAACTGGATCGACATATTAAATTTCCAACTTAAAGTAGGGAAAACTTCATTCCAATGACAGCAATATTGTATATCCAAGGACGTGTAGCCTTTTTAATTGTAACTTCAAACGTTTCATCGAAAGCGTGATACATCATATTCTTATTCAAATGACACAAAAATCTAAGCCATAAAATAACATGTTGTTTTACTTATAGAACTCCATAACCCAAAGGTTACAAACACAACACACAAATCTAATGCCACAAAAACCAGCACCAGTTGCTAAAGCTAAGAACTCTTGTTGGCTCCGTTCCTTTCCCCCACGGTTTTGAGTCATCAGTCCCACATCAAGTGCGAACGTGTTGCTCGCAGCAAAACTCTTCTCCGGCATGATCGGAAGAATTGCCTCCACAACTATAACTTTTCCATGGTCTGGAATTGCTTTGTAACAATTTTTCAATATCTTTAAGCATTGTTCGTCACTCCAATCATGAAGGATCGACTACAATATCATCATTTATAATATATCAATATTCACAAAATATACTTACTTGAAAAGGTAATTGGGTTGAATGGTGGTGCTAAAACAATATAACCCCTAAATATACATTAGTTGATGAATTGAAGTTTCAGACTTCACCTTCATAAAAATGGCATCCCCTTGCGGAACACTTTCAAACATGTTACCGCCAACATGTTCAACACCTGCAATGCCAATGTTAATAAACTGTTACTTTTAGTATGCAAATTTCAAATTATATCGTGCGATGTAACCATGTTTGTTGGTATCATGATATACATACATATATATATATATATGTGTGTGTTGGGGAATTAATTCGCAACCTAATTCAACCTCCGAGAACGAATAATAATCAAAAAAGTAAATTGCACACAAAAGATACGAATTTTATACAGGTTTGCCCAATTGATGACTACATCCTATTTCTACCGTTGCTGCAGATTCCACTATGATGATGATTGATGAATTACAAGAGCTTCCCAAACACTCTCTCACCAATCGTGTTTTCTCTCTGTCTCTCAATGGTGTTTCCCAGTCCTCAATTATGATCTCCCATGATACAGTTAAAGCCCTAGCAACCGTTTATATATGTGTACAAGAAAAAAGCATTAAAAAAAACCGACAGTCGGAGCCGTACGGACTTGGCCCGCGACCCAGTGCTGCGGCGCCCTCCTCTGGCGCTGCAGAGCCCAAAAAACTCCCTCACCCAAGTCGTAGCGCTGGGTGCCCTTCCCCGGCGCTGCGGTGCTGCATACCTCCATTCAGGGGTGCTGCGGCGCTCCGGAAAACTCTCCGTGGCGATGCCGCGCCCTGGACCTGGTGCTGCAGTGCTGCCGCCTCTCTCTCTTTTTTTTTCTTTTTTTCTTGCTAGATTTGGCTCCACACACCTCAACAAATATATATATATATATATATATATATATGTATATAATATAATATATTTGAGTATATATGTATATAATATAATATATTTGAGTAGATAGGGAAATGAAATCTATAAGATTATACCTGGATAAGAAGGGGCATTCTCTACAACATGAGGCAAGTCATAATTAATACCCTTAATATGTGGGTATTTTGAAGTGATTTGATTAAGGATCACTCCCAGACCGCCACCAACATCTACCAGTTGCTTAAGGTCGTCAAAACCTTCGTAAAACTTGAGGATGTTCTTGACAACAATAGCAGTTTGGCTGTACATTGCTGTGTTGAAAACATGATTGAACTTTTGGTCAGAGCGTGAATACACGAATGCATTCATTCCATGGGCCTTTTCGAATGCAACTCCTCCTTCAAGAATTGAAGCTTTCAGATGGGGCCTGTAAATTCATAGCAAATCTAGTTTCAGATCACGCAGAGTGCCAGGCTAAATTAAGCCCCCCATTTGAATCATAAGTTTGAAAAGTAAATTCGAATTTTTTGTGAGAGAAAATATGATAGAAAACTTTTTAAATAGTACCTAGAAACAGTCTCCAAGTAATAATCCAAACAGGCTACAAGATGTTAAATAGAATGCAAACTGGCAAATATTGCATTTGTTTCAAAAGAAAGCAAAACGTATCTATAAATATACCAGCTATCCATGAAGACTTTGCCTTGTTCCAAAGCTATTAGGGGTCCCAATGAAACACCATCTTCATTAGTGACAAAGTACTTGGACACAGGACAAAGGCTGTAGAGCCTGCGGGCATTAGACCCTGCACTTTCATCACTAACCACAGAGCAACTAAGCACCGAGTGGCTCGCTAGAAGACTGAGCATACGGTCCACCATGATGGGTGCGTCGGGGTTGTTCGTGGACATCTGAGCTACAATCTCGGCCGACGAGAGCTTAGCTCCTTCTCCGGCTTTTGCAATGATGTCGAAAACTCCGAGCTCAATTGCAGTCTGTAAGCTCATGGACCTCACAGTGGACATCACTAGCTGCATGGCGTGGGAGAATTCTTCCTCTTCTTCTTTCCTGTCATGGCCAAGAACTTTTGAAGCACCATTTCTAAGTTCCAAAGAGGAAGCCATATTTAGGGAGGGTTTTTATTTTTTTATTTTTTTATTTTTTTATTAATATACTGGGGGAAGTTTTCAAAAGGAAA
Source organism: Ficus hirta (assembly GCA_038430175.1). NCBI lineage: Eukaryota > Viridiplantae > Streptophyta > Magnoliopsida > Rosales > Moraceae > Ficus > Ficus hirta. The sequence continues at coordinate 13,843,426 of CM076588.1, forward strand.
AGGAAATAATTAATTTCGGGTATGCTTCTACGTTGAAAAATTGATTCGTTTATATAGACAAACTAAATGATTGGATTACTTTTATGCCTGCATGTTGGCCAAAATAAATATTTAAAGTATGTTAGCGTGATCTGCACGGTGATTAAGTTGTCAAAATACGCATATAGATTTTTAAGTTCTTCAACGTTTCTGTTTGTAATCAGGTATGTTTTGACTCTTCATGCTCCCTTTATCTTTCTTGAATGTGCTTTTTTTTTTTTTTTTTTTTTTTTTTTTTTTTTTCTGTGCGCATCATATCACAAAATGTTTCAGTCCTTCTTTTTTTTTTTTTTTTGTCTAAATATTAAAAATTCCAACCATTGTGAATCGTTTTCCCTTGAGTTCCTGTTATTTTGTTTGTTCACGATCACTTTGTTTTTTGTTTTGTTTTGTTTTTGTTTTTTTTTTTTTTCCTTGGTTTAGTTATGGACGTTCAAAAGAGGAAAAAAAAAAAAAGTTGTTCTTTTTTTCTTCTTTTTGAACGTGTCCTTGTGCTTCCTTGTGATCTGTTTGTTTGCATTCACCTTTTTTTTTTTTTTTTAAATACTTCTTTATGGTAATTCCAATGTCATTACGATTATGCTTTTTTCCCCCCACTATTTTTGGTTTTGTTTTAAAAGCTAGTTTCTAAATTTTGAATGTTGTATGAAATTGTTTTTTTTTTTCTTGGAAAAATGTAACAGTTCCCCCTAAATTATGTCACTAGTATCAATATGTCCCCATAAATTATGAAATGTATCTTTTGTACCCCATAAACTTTAACATGTATGTCAAGTTATCCACTCAGTTAGCTTCCGTTAGTTTTTCCGTTTGCCTTTGTATCAAAATACTCCTTGATCTTTGCTTTTTGTGTTAAAAGATCTTTGTTTTTTTGTCAAAATACTTCCTGATTTTTAATATTTATGTCAAACTGCACAATCTATCTTATTTTATTTATCTAACATCATATAATTACCTAATAATTATTAAGTTTTTTAGAATAGGTAAATTTTTTTTATTTTTTTCTAATAAAATAATATGCATTTGTTTTTAACACACTATTTTTTAAAAAAAAATTTACTTATTGTAATTCAAGTTTATATTAATTTTAAATTTCTTACACAAAAACAATTAGCTTACTCTTTTATTGTCCTAATACTACAAATTTTAGTTTAATTATGATTGATAAAACCACCCTTATTTACCATCAATTATTCCCCCACCTCCCTCCTCTCTTTCCCAAAAAAAAAAAAAAAAAAAAAAAAAATCTTTTTCTCTCTCTCACACTCCCTCAAAAAGAGAAGAAAAAACAAAAACAAAAACAAAAAATGTCTCCCTTTCTCTCTCGCGTTCTCCCTCTCTCACCATTCCCTCGAAAAAAAGTATATAAAAAAAAATCAACAAATCTTTTTTTTTTTTCCTCTCTCCTCTCTCTCACCTCATACTCTCTTTTTCTTATCTCTCTCCCTCCCTCCCTCCCTTCCACTCGCGTTTTGAACGAAAACAGTACTTTATTTTTTTCTCCCTCCTTTCTATATATTGTATAGATTCAATAATTCCTTAATTAAATAACATTCAAATATGCACATACGTCATCCATGCATCGAGACTGAATAAAAAAATGTCTCTAGGTATGCCTAATTAGTTTGAAACTTATTTCCTTGCGTAAGTTAAAAAAAGCAACATATTGACTAAAGGAGTTTCTTTGACCTTTAGTATTGAATTTAGCAAAGTTAGAAGCGTGCCCAATACATATTATATGCATTGAAGAAATAATGCAGTGGATAAAGACAACGAACTTGTCAACAATATAGTAATTTTGTAAGACGAGGCTAATTAATATGAATAATAATAATAACAAAAAAAAATCGCAAATTTTTTCTGTTTTTTTGTTTTTTTGTTTTTTTGCTCCTTTTTCCTCTTTTTATTCCATCTAATTTACATATTTTTTTGGTCATTAAAACATATAAAATTTTCATTTAATCTCATAGTATCACCATAACTTTAAAAAATAACTCATAATAACCATCTCTGTTAAAATTGATATCTAGACTAAAAGAAAGAAAAGTTCATGACTCATGACTCTTATGGATATTCATAAATATCCTTGTCTTTTTGCCATGACTATTTGCTATTGGCTAGCCGGTGATTATAACGATAATTTAAAGAAATTCGGCCTTTACTGATTTTTCAATGTTAAGTAAGAATTGCAAGGTTTATTAATAAGATTTATCAATTTATTGTAGAATAATTGCGTGCTAAAACCACCCTTATTTACTTCATCGCTAAACATTTTGCAGGAGATCCTACACTAATTAAATATAAAAGTTCTAAACTTCTAATTAATTTGAAACGTAAAAAATACTTCATGATTTTAGGTTGATTTTAGGTGGTATATAAAGATACATTCCTAACCAGAGTAATACTTAGGAGTGATAGTAACCAACATTTTAGGAAAGGAAAATTTCTTGCAGGTCTTTGCTTTTTGTGTCAAAAGATCTTTGTTTTTTTGTCAAAATACTTCCTGATTTTTAATATTTATGTCAAACTGCACAATCTATCTTATTTTATTTATCTAACATCATATAATTACCTAATAATTAGTAAGTTTTTTAGAATAGGTAATTTTTTTTTTATTTTTTTCTAATAAAATAATATGCATTTGTTTTTAACACACTATTTTTTTTAAAAAAAATTTACTTATTGTAATTCAAGTTTATATTAATTTTAAATTTCTTACACAAAAACAATTAGCTTACTCTTTTATTGTCCTAATACTACAAATTTTAGTTTAATTATGATTGATAAAACCACCCTTATTATTTACCATCATTTATTCCCCCACCTCCCTCCTCTCTTACCCAAAAAAAAAAAAAAAAAAACTCTTTCTCTCTCTCACACTCCCTCAAAAAGAGAAGAAAAAACAAAAACAAAAAATGTCTCCCTTTCTCTCTCGCGTTCTCCCTCTCTCACCATTCCCTCGAAAAAAAGTATATAAAAAAAAATCAACAAATCTTTTTTTTTTTCCTCTCTCCTCTCTCTCACCTCATACTCTCTTTTTCTTATCTCTCTCCCTCCCTCCCTCCCTTCCACTCGCGTTTTGAACGAAAACAGTACTTTATTTTTATTCCTAACCAGAGTAATGCTTAGGAGTGATAGTAACCGACATTTTTGGAAGGGAAAATTTCTTGCAGGTCTTCCAAGATTATTAGGAGACAAATTCAGGAAAAAGTCTAAAGAAAACTTTAATGGCTCAATCCCACACGACAAATAGACTCGTGGAAATTTAGTTAGTCAAGTCCAGAAAGACTGTTTGCAAATCTCTTTAGATTTCAAACATAAAAAACAGTTGAAAAGACATAGAAAAAAATAAATAAATAACAAAAAAAATGAATTAGGGTCCTTTTGTCAACAATATTTGGCTTTCAAGAAACTAATAAGTGTAAAGGTCTTGTAGTGAATAGTCCAATAAAAATATCACAAAGGTCTACAAAATCTTGATCAAAACCGGAAGAAAACAAAAAAGAAGAGAAATTTCAAAAGAATAATCATAAAATGATGAAATGCTGTAGTTGTGGGAAATATAGTACTCATGTCAAAAAATGTTGTAGATTCAATAAGAAAATAAACAGTCTATGAGAAGAAACTAAACAAAAACTAAGAAGTTTGATAACTGGTTTTGAAGGATCATATATACTTATATACAAACATGAACGGCGTCGTAGAATCTATATATTTCTTATTTATAGTTAAAGATATGATGCTACCACAGGATTATTGAAGATCGTATGTACACAAAGTACAAATAATATACATCTTTACTCGGATTACTTTATTATACTGTCAAACACATTTTAGAATAATAAAAGTAAATTATACGTATTACGTCTGTCTCAAATTGACATTTGAAAATGAAATTAATTGCATATTCTATTAATGAGTTGCCAGTATCTAGCAAAAAATGTTACTTTCACTCATATAATCTCGATATGTTAATTCATACGCTGATTTATATAACTTGCAACATATACGTAATAGTTTTGATTTTATGTGAGAATTGTAGGCTTGTATTCACTTATATATATATCTACATTAATTATGTAAATTTTGGACGAAAACAGTGCATTTTTTTTTCTCCTTTCTATATATTGTATAGATTCAATAATTCCTTAATTAAATAACATACAAATATGCACATACGTCATCCATGCATCGAGACTGAATAAAAAAATGTCTCTAGGTATGCCTAATTAATTTGAAACTTGTTTCCTTGCGTAAGTGAAAAAAGCAACATATTGACTAAAGGAGTTTCTTTGACCTTTAGTATTGAATTTAGCAAAGTTCGAAGCATACCCAATACATATTATATGCATTGAAGAAATAATGCAGTGGATAAAGACAACGAACTTGTCAACAATATAGTAATTTTGTAAGAAGAGGCTAGTTAATATGAATAATAATAATAACAAAAAAAAATCGCAAATTTTTTCTGTTTTGTTTTGTTTTGTTTTTTGTTTTTTGTTTTGTTTTTTACTCCTTTTTCCTCTTTTTATTCCATCTAATTTACATAGTTTTTTTGTGATTAAAACTTATAAAATTTTCATTTAATCTCATAGTATCACCATAACTTTAAAAAATGACTCATAGTAACCATCTTTATTAAAATTGATATCTAGACTGAAAGAAAGAAATGTTCATGACTCATGACTCTCATGGATATTCATAAATATCCTTGTCTTTTTGCCATGACTATTTGCTATTGACTAGCTGGTGGATTAACGATAGTTTAAAGAAATTCGGCCTTTACTGATTTTTTAATATTAAGTAAGAGTTGCAAGGTTTATTAATAAGATTTATCAATTTATTGTAGAATAATTGCGTGCTAAAACCACCCTTATTTACTTCATCGCTAAACGTTTTGCAGGAGATCCTACACTAATAAAATATAAAAGTTCTAAACTTCTAATCAATTTGAAACGTAAAAAATATTTTATGATTTTAGGTTGATTTTAGGTGGTATATAAAGATACATTCCTAACCAGAGTAATGCTTAGGAGTGATAGTAACCGACATTTTTGGAAGGGAAAATTACTTGCAGGTCTTCCAAGATTATTAGGAGAGACAAATTCAGGAAAAAGTCTAAAGAAAACTTTAATGGCTCAACCCCACACGACAAATAGACTCGTGGAAATTTAGTTAGTCAAGTCCAGAAAGACGGTTTGCAAATATCTTTAGATTTCAAACATAAAAAACAGTTGAAAAGACATAGAAAAAAATAAATAAATATCAAAAAAATGAATTAGGGTCCTTTTGTCAACAATATTTGGCTTTCAAGAAACTAATAAGTGTAAAGGTCTTGTAGTGAATAGTCCAATAAAAATATCTCAAAGGTCTACAAAATCTTGATCAAAACCCGAAGAAAACAAAAAAGAAGAGAAATTTCAAAAGAATAATCATAAAATGATGAAAAGCCGTAGTTGTGGGAAATATAGTACTCATGTCAAAAAAAGTTGTAGATTCAATAAGAAAATAAACAGTTTATGGGAAGAAACTAAACGAAAACTAAGAAGTTTGATAACTGTTTCTGAAGGATAATATATACTTATACTCAAACATGAACGGCATCGTAGAATCCACATATTTTTTATCTATAGTCAAAGCTATGATGCTACCACAGGATTATTGAAGATCGTATGTACACAAAGTACAAACAATGTACATCTTTACTCGGATTACTTTATTATACTACCAAATACATTTTAGAATAACAAAAATAAATTATACATATTACGTCTGTCTCAAAATTGACATTTGAAAATGAAATTAGTTGCATATTCTATTAATGAGTTGCCAGTATCTAGCAAAAAATATTACTTTAACTCATATAATCTCGATATGTTAATTCATACGCTAATTTATATAACTTGCAATATATACGTAATAGTTTTGATTTTATGTGAGAATTGTAGGCTTGTATTCACTTATTTATATATCTACATTAATTATGTAAATTTTGGACGAAAACAGTGCATTTTTTTTCTCCTTTCTATATATTGTATAGATTCAATAATTCCTTAATTAAATAACATACAAATATGCACATACGTCATCCATGCATCGAGACTGAATAAAAAAATGTCTTCCCACCTTTTCAATGTTCAACCATTCAAGTAACTCTAGGTATGCCTAATTAGTTTGAAACTTATTTCCTTGCGTAAGTTAAAAAAAGCAACATATTGACTAAAGGAGTTTCTTTGACCTTTAGTATTGAATTTAGCAAAGTTAGAAGCATGCCCAATACATATTACATGCATTGAAGAAATAATGCAGTGGATAAAGACAACCAACTTGTCAACAATATAGTAATTTTGTAAGACGAGGCTAATTAATATGAATAATAATAATAACAAAAAAAAATCGCAAATTTTTTCTGTTTTTTTGTTTTTTTTTGTTTTTTTTTTGTTTTTTTGCTCCTTTTTCCGCTTTTTATTCCATCTAATTTACATATTTTTTTGGTCATTAAAACATATAAAATTTTCATTTAATCTCATAGTATCACCATAACTTTAAAAAATAACTCATAATAACCATCTCTGTTAAAATTGATATCTAGACTAAAAGAAAGAAAAGTTCATGACTCATGACTCTTATGGATATTCATAAATATCCTTGTCTTTTTGCCATGACTATTTGCTATTGGCTAGCCGGTGATTATAACGATAATTTAAAGAAATTCGGCCTTTACTGATTTTTCAATGTTAAATAAGAATTGTAAGGATTATTAATAAGATTTATCAATTTATTGTAGAATAATTGCGTGCTAAAACCACCCTTATTTACTTCATCGCTAAACGTTTTGCAGGAGATCCTATACTAATTAAATATAAAAGTTCTAAACTTCTAATTAATTTGAAACGTAAAAAATACTTTATGATTTTAGGTTGATTTTAGGTGGTATATAAAGATACATTCCTAACCAGAGTAATGCTTAGGAGCGATAGTAACCGACATTTTAGGAAAGGAAAATTTCTTGCAGGACTTCCACGATTATTATGAGACAAATTCAGGAAAAAGTCTAAAGAAAACTTTAATGGCTCAATCCCACACGACAAATAGACTTCTGGAAATTTAGTTAGTCACGAGTTTAATACTCATGCTACGCTCGGGAATGCAGGAGAAAAAATAAAAAGAAATAGTTAAATATTATACAATAAAAGTAGTTAGTTAAGATAAATAATATAATTATGATGAGTATATTTTTTTAGCATTAATTATTACAATATTATAATATTTACATTCAAGTTTATATCAAAGTGTTGGGTTTATATATACAGACAAACATATATAGATATATGTTTATAAACAAATTTGTTGCAAATGGAACATCTTCTGCTGAAAATGTCATCAACTGTGTTTAATTTTTTTTCCTTTCTCCTCTGATCTGTCATGAGAAAAAAAATTAATTATTTTATGCTTATAAATAAAATTGAAATTAGTATAATTATATGATATGTATTTATATATAAAAGATAATTATACCTTGATTCTTTTCATTTTCTGGATGGGTCAACAGAAGATGTTTGAATTTCTGTTGAGGGAGGATGTTGCTGAGGGCTGAAATAATAATGAGTATAATTATATAATTGTTTGTAATTTATGTTTATATATTTGTAGTAAAGAAATATAAAAATTTTGAAACAAATTATGAATAGTAATGTACCTTGATTGAATGTCCTCTGTTATAGGTTGAGTGACGAAAAGCTATATTTTCAGACTTTTTTTTGTTTCTGGCAGCGGTGTTTCTGGATCCAACGATGCTAATGGTGCATGGTTATCTTTTGGGGATTCGATTGGTGGTGCAGGCAATCACATTTGTGATTCATCGTCGTCAAAAGTTTTTACAATCGTTGCATTAATAAATGGACCTCTTGGACGAAATTGAATTGAAAATATTTTTGAGATGCCTTTGAGTTCATTGAGGAGAGGGGAAAATATTCTTGAATTGTTAATATAGAGCAAGGTTTATTTACCAGTGATTGTACTGTTTTTCCATGCATAACAATATTCATGCCCCCAGTGCTGTCCTCGATTCGAGCATTAATTTTGTGCTTATTATAAATAATTGAAATTTCGTAAATTTTTTACTGCTTAAGAGTTATTTATTAATTTTTTATAATAAAAGTGACGAATATTACCAACTGATTGGTATTGTCGTTAAATATCCATGAGTGTCGCACCATCATAAAGTCCCTGATTGTTTGACACGTCTATAACAGCGTGGACAGGCATTGTAAAACCAACCTTGTCGTGCATCAATTTCAATGATGGTTACCTTTGTAGTAAATTTTTTGTCCTGTTATTTGGAGAGGAAAAAAATTAGTAAATTATATATTATAATTAGAAAGCAATAAATGAATATTTACCTGATTTTGATATGGATCTAAGGCTCGAAGTTTCACTACCATTAGTCTATTCATCATTTTTTGCTCCTCTAATGTTATTGGTTTCTGCGTCGATGGAGTAATAAAGTCTATTCCTTGAATGGAATGACTAAATCTATAAGTAGATAAGATATTAAATAATGTTAATTTTTTAAGAGAATTGTAAAATGTATAAATAAATGTAATATTTTTGTAATAATATTTATAATACCTTTTTTTGATTTTTTTTTTTATTCAGCGATGTCTGGTTCGAAATAAAATGATGTTTCAGAAGTGCTTGCTACATAAAGTCCACATGTATATTTATAATTATTAAAATTAATGATTAGAAATATTTTGTTATTATTTGGGATAAATTTGTATCTATTAATATATATTATATTTATACTTACCAAGATACTGTCTAGCTGCCATAGCTGTATAGGTAATTATAACTGGTTCGGACATTCTTTGAACTGCATTTTGATCAAAATTCTCGCCAATTTCTCCCCAAAGAGTTATGTTTAGTGATTCTTCTCTGTAAAATATAATAAATTTAAATAAATCAATTATTAGGAAATAAATTTTCATTAAATAGAAATATATTTGTAATACTATATAATTTATAATTACCTAATTTTTGAATTGTTAGATTTCGCCTTTTAACTAATTTATTGCCTACATTGGATTCTTCAACACCTTTTACAGATATGAGATGACCAATAACATCTGATATAAAATTATATATACAAAATTATTAAATATTGATATTAATATTATATATTTATATCTTTTTTGTTAATAAAAATAAAAATATTATATATTATTTACTTGAAAGAAGGTCATTGATATCAACTCTTCATGTTAATTGGTCATATTCCACAAAATTAAATTTGTACTGAGGTATCTCGAGAATATCTTTTTCAACTTCCTTGAAAATTGTGGACCGTGCAAACTGTAGCATTGCTCTATGTGAAACAATCTTGTATCTTTGTTTATTGTTCGTAACAAAGAAGTTGCTGATTTCATATATATTGCCTACTTGTATTTTGTTTGTTATGAAATCAGCATCTTTTGCACGAACAAATCCATGTATTGCTTCATCCTAAAAAAAAAAAACATATATTAATTTAATATGATTTATATATAATAATAATAATATGAAGTTTTTATTATTAATGAATATAATTTTGATAAAAAATAAATTAATTACCTTTTCATCTACTAATAAGCAATCAATACTTATTAGATGTCCGGTATTGTAATCTGTGTTTCTCCATAAACGACAAACTCGAGCACGGATGGTGTCATATGTTTCGCCTACTTTTAGTATTCGTAGTGGACTGAACATTTTCTATAAATAATAAAAACAGATAAATATTTCGTAATGAATTTTTGAATTGAATTTAATAGTTAAAAATTATAATAAATATTTGATAATATAATTGTTAAAAGGAAATTAATATATGTTAAAGATTTATTTTATTTAATTGATTATTAGTTTTCATTAATCTTCTGTAATATCTCTTTATAAATAATATTTTTAATATGATTTGAATATTTATTAATTTAATCATGTATTAAAATATGTAAACCTCTTGGTGATGTTACTTTTGATAATGCAACATATAATTGTCCATGACTAAAGATTTCATCTTCTAAATAAAGTCTAACTTTATTTAATGATTGACCTTGACTTTTATTTATTGTCATAGCATAACATATTTTTAAAAGGAATTGTCGTCTTTTTAATATAAAAGGGTAGTTAGATTCATTTACTGTCATTTTTATTCTTGATATATAAACTTTTTCATTTGTATCATTAGAATTAATAATACGACCTTCAACAATTCTATTTGTTAATTGTGTTATAATAAGTCTTGTACCATTATATAATCCCATTGATTGGTTAAGATTTCTAATTAACATTACTGGAATTCCAATTTTTAATTCTAATTCATGCGGAGGTAATCCATTAAAATTAATTGTGTGTAAAAATTCAGTAGAATATAAAATATTTAGTTCGTCGAGATTTCCAGATGATGAAAGAATAGTATCATAACTATAATAAATTTTTATTTCTGTTGGTACTAAGCTTAATAAATATTAATTTATTGCATTAATTGTTTTATTCTTAGGTGTAACAATTGCTCGTTGTTTTAAGTAATCAATATTATCGAAATTATTATTAAAATTTTCATATATTGTGGTAGAAATGTGTTTAATAGAATCTATGTCATATGATATTATATATTTTTCTGGTATTTTAATCCAAGTAGCATCTTCATTTTCTGTATATTTTATTCTATCTGCTGTTCCATTACCAATATTTAAAATCCATTTGGAAAAGTTATTAATTTCTATTTGTTCATCAGTATTGGAATTAAATTTTTTTAATCACATATTTTTTGTTAGGGTTAGTATACAAAAATGTGGCCAAAGGTAAGAATTATTTATAGTTACATTAATTATATTTTCTTTTGTTTCATTTAGAATAATTGGTAATATTTGTCTAAAATCACCACCTAATATAACTGTCATTCCTCCAAAAGGACGATTGAAGTCATTTTTTTAATTTTGCAATGTTTTGTCTAAAGCTTCGAAACAATATTTGTTTGTCATAGGTACTTCATCCCATAATATTAATGTTGTTTTTTCAATTAATTTTGCTAATTGAGTACATTTTTTTATTTGGCAGGTTGAAAATTCGTCAATTGAAAGTGGTATACGAAATCTTGAATGTGCTGTTTGACTACAAATTTATTTTTTAGAAATTTAACTAATTCAACAAAATTTATTTTTCTTATTTTATAATATGAAATTTTGTTCCTTATTTTTGTTGTAAATTTATAAAATTTTTATAATTACAAATTTTAATCAATTATTTTTTATTTTTCGGATTTTAGGTTGTTATTTATTTTTAGTACCATGACTTAATTGTATTAATATGATATTTTTTTTAATTAAATTTTTTTGAACAAAATATTTTTACAGTTTTGTAAATTGATTTATTTTTATTAGAACTATAAGTTAATTGCATTAATTTTGTTTTTGTTTTCAGTCATATTTTTTTTTGTCAACATTTTATCATTTTTGTTTATGATTTAAAATATTGGGTGAATAAAATTTGATAATTTTATTTTACACTTCAATAGTAAATTATTCATAGGCAAACAACTCTAGCTTTTTTATATACTTATCTTTTTTTGCTGTTATTAATATTTTGAAACAATTTTAGTTTTTTCTATAATTATGAAATTGTCAATCTAAACAATTGCTCAAAACTATCTAAGAAATTTGATAAATCTTCCAAGGTAAAAATTTATTGTCCTACTACAATATAACATAGTATAAAAAAGTAATTCATACAATAAAAATGACAGAAAATATAAAATAAAAAAAACGAACTATACATTAAAAATTACAAACATTTGTAACTATAAAGACATTTATACACATAAATTCTCCTATTAAATCTAAATATTCTACAATCTGAAAAAAAAAAAAAAAAAAACCCCTCGGCTAATAAAAATGGTGGAAAAAAGTTATGTGAAATTAGTAAAAAAAATAATAAGATGGCAAGATAATGGAAAGGATAAATGAACATTCAGAATGCAGGATCAATATATAGACACTAACATAAATAAATAATTAAATATATTCATATTATAGAAAATATTAAAAAAGTTTATAGATACTATTTTTTGGAAAAAATAGAACAAAATTAAGATTTATTACACTAAGCTCAGATCTCATATATCATAAGATTATTTATGAAGAATAACTAAAATGTTATTCAACCTTGTCTTCAGTAGCTACCAGGTGAGATATTTGGGAATATCTATACTATGAAAAAAATAAATAAGCAGAAAAGGAAAATAACATAAAGGAAAAAATAGTAAGAAAACACCAAGTAGTACAAACAGTAAAGAGATGGAATAATCGGTAAACACATAAAAGAGAACCAAAAATTGAACTTTGGAAAACAGAAATAAAAAGAATAAGAGGAGACAGAAAATAGTTAGAATACAAAACTGCAAATGTAGAAAAAATAACAAAATACTAAAAACTAAAGAAATTAAGTTAAACAGTAATATATTCAATATGATTTCATTATCAGAAGAAGATAGAAATTATAATTCCCAAATATTCACAGCAACAATGAAGACTATCAAATAACATATAACAGTTATTCAACATACACTTTGAATAATATTAAATTTAACAACATATACCAAATTAAGTAATATATTTGGTATATGGATTATATTATACATAAATAGAGATCATCATAGCATGTTACAATTTTTGGTCGAAAATTTTGTAAAAAAACATTTAAAGTATCAACAAAAGAAAAGAAAGACAGAAAAGGGACGGAAAAAAAAAAAAAACCAAACATTCATCACAACAACAGTAACATTCACAGCAGTTAAAAAAAATTAGTAAATCATATAATATAATCATCTAACTTATAATAAGAATAATAATAAAAAAATATTACAAAAAATTAAGATTAATATTATAGTCAGAGAGGGAGGGAGGAGGGGAGAGATAGAAACGGAGGACAAAAAAAAAAAAAAAAAAACTAAATACAATAACAAAACTATTCCTCCTATAGTATCATTATAATAGTAATAACAATAATTATAAAACAGATAATAGTAATATAATAAAGGAAGAATAAATTCCAATTAAGAGACATGAATATGAATAACCTGATTAAAAACAGTAGTTTTGCACAGAAATGAAGATGTGAAGATGATTAATTTTCAGGAAAGAGCAGAACAAAAGATTTCGGGTAACAATTAAGGAAGGTTCAGAGGAGAGCAATTAAGAAGCTATTGAGAGAGAGTAATGGTAACATATGAGAATGAAGTAATAAATGAGCAAAAAAGTATTTATAAGAGGAAATATGGTAAAAATTTATTTCCAAAAAGTTTCATAGAAAAGGTCGGTCAAAAAGAAAAACAATAAAATTTCCATAGATATAAAGACAAAAATACATTAATTCACAATAAATCACAAAAATAATGAAAATTCAAAATATTAATGACAGATTTAAAGATATGAAAAATCTGAGTTAAAATAATTATTACTCTGTAAATAACAGAGGTAAAACAAATAGCAATATTCCATGCAAAGCAAATTGATATAGAAGCATTAAATGCCCATGACAGATCAGCAAAAACAGAAGATAACATCAAAAGTTAGAAACTACATGAATAGTCTAGAAAATTGAGTAATCAGAAAATCTAACAATCCATTCAATCCTAACTAAATCATAAAATTGAAACATCAAATATGCGAGAAAATCAGAAACGGCAAAAAATTTAGAGGCAAAATCAAGAGACTATTAGCCGAGGGGAAAAACGAAAAAAACTAAACAAATACAAACATTACAGAAACAAAATCTTCAATGTCTTGCTCCGTATTCCCAATCAGCCATGTCCATAGCATTGCCGGTGCAATCTTCACAAAAAAATAGCAGAAATCAAAAACTCCAAATCAAGTAGTATATGACGAAAAAAAAAGGAGACAAAAAATTACTAAAATAAATACAACAAAAACAAAAACATACCTAAATTTTTTATTTCACTCCTTGCATTTAATTGTATAGCAAAAAAAGGTCGAAAAAAATAATAAAAATCAAAACTTAAACTTGTAAAAGAAAAACCGAACAACAACCAAAAAAATAACATAATTATACAAAATCTAAATCAGTCATAAAAAATGAAAACCGAGAATCAAAATTAAGAGGGAAAAAATTTAGCATTCGGATGAGGAAAGAAGAAGAATGAACAGCTGACAGAAACAATGAACAAAATGGATGAAAGACAAAAATAAGAAAACAAAAATATTAAAACCTAGAATTCCAAAAACATAAATCCAAACAATGAGAAAAGAAAAAACCGGCACAATAGTCAAAAAACTCCAACAAACAAAACAAAACCAAAAAGTTTATTTATTTATTTTTTTTCTATATACATACACCAGTAGAAGGAAAAAAACTCAAAAACCCAAAAAAAATCAGATCACAAATAACAACAGCAGAGTAGAGCAAAAAACTTTCAAGAACACAATAAAAATAAAATGCTAAAGTTTTAAACCAAAAATGCATGAACAATAGAGCACGGGAAAATATTACACAACCTAACTAAAAAATACCCAAAAAAAGCCCAAAATGAAAACCTAGAGTTTAACAAAAATTATTCATACCCGGACAAAAAAAAAAAAAAATCCATCAACAGTAGATCGACAAACTGGAAAAATGAAAAAAAAAAAATCAAGAGGAAGGGCGAGAAAGGGGTCAATAAGAATGCAAAAACCAAGTTTGAAAAACCAAAAATCCAAAAAAAAAAAAAAAAAAAAAAGGGGTAAACAACAAACAATGAGTAAATAAAAACATAATAAACATCAAAAGAGACAACGAAAAATGAGAGCACAACACCAGAAAGGGTAAGAACAACCAAAAATAAGGTTTCGAAAACAATAAAAATAAAATGCTAGACTTCTAAAACAAAAATACATGAACAATAAAAAAGGAAAAAATATTATACAACCTAACTCGAAAATACCCAAAAAAACTACAAAATCAAAATCTAGGGTTTAAAAAAATTTAATCATATTCCGGCCAAAAAAAAAATTCCGATCAACATTACATGCACATACTGGAAAATGATGAAAGATTAAGAGAGGAATAAGAGGAAGAGAGAAGAAAAAAAAATCGGAAAATAAGATATGAAAAACCGAAAATCCAAAAAAAGAAAAAATTACCGATCAACATTAGATACACATGCTCAAAAATGATGAAAGTTCAACGGAGAAGGAAGGGGAAGGAACAAAAATAAGAAATCAGGAAAAAAAAAAAAATACAGAACCGAAAATCCAAAAAAAAAAAAAAAACCCCGAAATCAACAAACATAGAAGAAACAAAAACACAAAAAACATCAAAAACATACAACCAAAAATGAGAGGAGACCGGCAGACAAAGCAAGAGGAAGCGAAAATAGGGTTTCGACACCAAAAACCCAAAAACTGAGAAGAAAGAAAGAGAAGAACAGAGAGAGCAACCAAGAGAGAGAAGAAAATCAAAAATTGAGAGAGAATGGAGCAAATGAGAGGGAGGCGACGATCAACCCAAGAGCAACACCAATGTTAGGGTTTCGGGGACAAAAAAGGAAAATCACTGTGCACAATCAACCGGTAGAAACAATTAAGAGGGCAAAACCGGCAAAACACAAAGAAAGGGGTAGAATCGGCATTTTACTGTGCAGCAGAGATTCCAAAACTGATATAGAGGGGTAAAAGCATAAATTCACTGTACACTAAATACTATTTCAGTCATCCTTTTAGTATATTACTAGTTATCAAATACGTGCAATGCACGTATAAAACTGTAATTGTAGTTTTTATACTGTAATTATAGTTTTTATAATGTGTAATATAAACAACATTATAAAAAATAAATTTAAAAATTAAATACAATAATAATTATTTAAATTTAAAAATTACATTTTATCAAAAAATCATGGTGACTTAATATTATTACATAAAATACATAATAATATTGATTATTTTGTTCTTTCACAATATTTACAGTATGCATTATATTATCTAAAATCAAAATTTTATATCATTTTATTGCAAATAATTATTTAAAACAACAATAATCTAATAATATGTTTTTGAAGACTGACCAAAATCAATTAAGAATATTAGAGTTATCAATGAGAAAACTGATATAATACAGATTTTAAGAGAGAAAATTTGGGACGTTGAGCTTCTGATAAGGAGAAAAAAAAAAGAAAGAAAATAAAAAAGTTGCAGGAAGAAATATTTTAAAAAATTTGAAAAAAGACAAGACGAGCCAGAAATTTAAGAAAAATGATGAAATATAAGTAAAACAAAGTAGAAAGGGGATAAGAAAAAAATTAATATCAGAAAAGCAAAATATTGAAAAATGACATGAAAAACCAAATAGTTTCATTAAAAAATAAAAAATAAAAACCAACAACAACAATACTTAAACAGTTTTCCCAAAAAAAAACAAAAAAACGAAAACGCACTAATAAGGTACATATTTTACAACCAAATTTATGATTCTGTTAAATGTTAAGGAAATATACTCTTAAAAAAAAGAAAGTTTGATCATGTAACAAAGAAAAGAAAACTTATCACAATTAAGTTTGATTATAGTTAAGAAAATTAGAATTTTGAGTGAAAAAGTTGAGATAGTGATTAAAAAATAATATTTAAGAGAGCAAGTGATAAAATATTGAGCTTTCGATAAAGAAATTAAAGGAAAAAAAAAAGGAAAAACAAAATTCTACTGAAAATGTTTAAGCATAAATTTAGGAAAAAACAAGTAAAAATTTGAAAAAAATAACAACAACAACAACTATAATAATAATAATGATAATGATAATAATGATGATGATGATGATAAAGCAAAATAGAAGAAGGTTGGAAGAAAAAAAAAACTTGAAAAGAAAAAAAATGAAATAAAACAAAAAAAACGAAAACACCAAAAGTTTTTTTAAAAAGGAAAAAAAAAACACATAAAGGAAAAAAAAAATAAAAAATGAAAGATAAAGGTTTTCCTTGAAAAAGCCAAAAGGAAAGGAAAAAAGAAGAAGAAGAAGAAGATAAACGGTTTCAATGAAAAAGTAAAAAGGGAAAAAAAAAAAAACGTTTACCATGAAAAAAAAAAAAAATCTACCAAACGGTGTGTTTTTGACTACCAAAAATGAACAGTGCAAGATTATGCACTCTTTTATATATGCTAGTTTGGGTACATGCGTTGTACGTGTTGAGTCGTGATGAAAATTTTCATAACGTTTAATATGAAGAAATATTTTCTAGAGATTATAAAAAAATACATATTAATAAACAAAATTGAAGAGTTAAATTTCATAATACAATCATAAAATACACAATAATAACAAAATCAAGCATTTTAATAAATAAGATAATAAAACACAACTTATTTATTTTTATTTTTTTCAAAACATATAGAGTTGCATTTGTTATCTCAAAAAAAGTTTTAATCCCATTGTTGGCTATACAAAATAAAACATTGCAATAACAAAAAAAAAATGATTGAAAAAAGAAAACTGAAAACATTTTGAAAATATAATAATGAAGTAAAAGGTAAATAAAAAAAAAGTCAATATAAATGTTTTACACATATTTTAATTTATATATAGAGTCATATACACATATGCATCTATAAATAAAATTAAAAAAATAAAATAGTTTATTTTTATAAATATTTTTAATTATAGAATAATATATTAGTGGTAATATTTATATATAATTATTTAAAATTTTATAATAAAAATAAATATAAATAAAATATTAATATATTTTTAAATCTAAATTCTCATATGACAAGTTATAGTAGATATTATTTTAAGCAACAGTGGATATACTCGTTTGTGTTGATGAGTGAGATTCGATCAAATCAATATACTAATTTTAACATTTAATTTTTACTGTTTGGAAGTTGTTTTCTCTTTGATTTTATCTCTCTTTCTCTCCTTCCTTCCCCTCGAGCAAAAGAAAAAAAAAAATATCTAAAAAAAATCCCTCATCACACTCACCTCTCTCTCTCTCTCTATCTAAAAAGACCCAAACCCCAACAACTCCCCCCACAGTCACTAACTCTCTCTCTCCTCCCCCCCACCCCCTTCTTTTCCCCGTATGTCAGCTGCACAGCAAGCCACTCACCTCTCTCTCTCTCTCTCTCTTTTTCTCTCTCTAGACCCAAACCCCAACAACTCCCCCCACACTCTCTCTCTCTCTCTCTCTCTCTCTCCCCCCTTCCCCGTATGTCAGCTGCACAGCAGCCAAAAAAAGCCTTAAAAAGTTTCAAAACTCAAGTCTCTCTCTCTCCCCCCTTCCCTCTCCTCCCCGTGTCAGCTGCACGGCAGCCAACCCAAGTCTCTCTCTCTCTCTTTCTCCCCTTCCCTCTCCTCCCCGTGTCAGCTGCACAGCAGCCAAAAACAAAAACAACACCCAAAACGGAGCGTTTTTGACTACGAAAAATGAACAGTAAGAGTTTTTCTACTCTTTTAATATAGTTAGAAATAAAGTCTAGAAAGACGGTTTGCAAATCTGTTTAGACTTCAAACATAAAAATATATTGTATAGATTCAATAATTCCTTAATTAAATAACATACAAATATCACATACATCATCCATGCATCGAGACTGAATAAAAAAATGTCTTCCCACCTTTTCAATGTTCAACCATTCAAGTAACTCTAGGTATGCCTAGTTAGTTTGAAACTTATTTCCTTGCGTAAGTAAAAAAAAAAAAAAAAAAAAAAGCAACATATTGACTAAAGGAGTTTCTTTGACCTTTAGTATTGAATTTAGCAAAGTTAGAAGCATACCCAATACATATCATATGCATTGAAGAAATAATGTAGTGGATAAAGACAACGAACTTGTCAACAATATAGTAATTTTGTAAGAAGAGGCTAATTAATATGAATAATAATAATAATAGCAAAAAAAAAAAACGCAAATTTTTTCCGTTTTGTTTTGTTTTTGTTTTTTTTTTTTTTAATTTTTGCTCGTTTTTCCTCATTTTATTCCATCTATTTTTTCGTGATTAAAACTTATAAAATTTTCATTTAATCTCATAGTATCACCATAACTTTAAAAAATGACTCATAGTAACTATCTCTGTTAAAATTGATATCTAGACTGTAAGAAAGAAAAGTTCGTGACTCATGACTCTCATGGATATTCATAAATATCCTTGTCTTTTTGCCATGTTTATTTGCTATTGGCTAGCTGGTGATTATAACGATGGTTTAAAGAAATTCGGCCTTTACTAATTTTTTAATATTGAGTAAGAATTGCGAGGTTTATTAATAATAAGTTCTATCAATTAATTGTAGAATAATTGCGTGCTTTTGCTAAGAAAGAATTAAAATTGTGATATCAAGATCTTGGGGTAAATTGGAGAAACTCATGATATCAATTTATTTTTTATTTAGTTTATCATTGAGGATGGATTCTGATTTTTTCTTTTTAATTTCCCATTTTTTCTTTTTAATAAATTTAAGTGAAGGTCTTAATTCCTCTTTTTCTTTGATTAAGATTGCTATATTCACCCTTATTTACACTATCGCTAAACGTTTTGCAGGAGATCCTACACTAATAAAACATAAAAGTTCTAAACTTCTAATTGATTTGAAACTTGAAAAATACATTATGATTTTAGGTGGTATAAAGATACATTCCTAACCAGAGTAATGCTTAGGAGTGATAATAACCAACATTTTTGGAAAGGAAAATTTGTTGCAGGTCTTCCATGATTATTAGGAGACAAATTCAGGAAAAAGTTTAAAGAAAACTTTAATGGCTCAATCCCACACGATAAATAGACTCATGGAAATTTAGTTAGTCAAAAAAAAAAAAAAAACAATTGAAAAGAGATAGAAAAAATAAATAAATAACAAAAAAATGAATTAGGGTCCTTTAGTCAGCAATATTTGGCTTTCAAGAAACTAATAAGTGTAAAGGTCTTGTAGTGAATAGTCCAATAAAAATATCTCAAAGGTC
Source organism: Ficus hirta (assembly GCA_038430175.1). Classification (NCBI taxonomy): domain Eukaryota; kingdom Viridiplantae; phylum Streptophyta; class Magnoliopsida; order Rosales; family Moraceae; genus Ficus; species Ficus hirta. The sequence continues at coordinate 13,863,442 of CM076588.1, forward strand.
TAAAAAATCTTGATCAAAACCAGAAGAAAACAAAAAAGAAGAGAATTTTCAAAAGAATAATCATAAAATGATGAAATGCCGTAGTTGTGGGAAATATAGTACTCATGTAAAAAAATGTTGTAGATTCAATAAGAAAATAAACAGTCTATGAGAAGAAACTAAACAAAAACTAAAAAGTTTGATAATTGGTTATGTAGGATAATATATACATATACACAAACATGAACGGCATTGTAGAATCCATATATTTCTTATTTATAGTCAAAGCTATGATGCTACCATAGGATTATTGAAGATCGTATGTACACAAAGTACAAACAATGTACATTTTTGCTTGGATTACTTTAATATACCGTCTAACACATATTAGAATAATAAAAATAAATTATACATATTAAGTCTGTCTCAAATTGACATTTGAAAATGGAATTAGTTGCATATTCTATTATTGAGTTGCTAGTATCTAGCATAAAATGTTACTTTAACTCATATAATCTCAATATGTTAATTCATAAGCTGATTTATATAACTTGCAACATATACGTAATAGTTTTGATTTTATAACTTCAATACGTGATAGAACTCCAAACGACAGAAACGACACAAAAATATCTTATTCTTACTCAAATGACACAAAAATCTAAGGCATATATAAATGACATGTCGTTTTACTTGTAGAACTCCATAACCCAATAGTTACAAACACAGCACACAAATTTGATGCCACTAAATCCCGCGCCAGTTGCTAAGGCTAAGAACTCTTGTTGGCTCCGTTCCTTTCCCCCTATATTTTGAGTCATCATCGTCACATCAGCTGCGAAGGTGCTCTTCGCCACAAAACTATTCTCCGGCGTGACCGGAAGAATTGCCTCCACAACTATAACGGTTCCATTGTCTGCAATAGCTTTGTAACAATTCTTCAATATCTTCAAGCATTGTTCATCACTCCAACCATGAAGCACATGCTACAAAATCATCATTTACAATAAATTATTGTTCACAAATATATGAATTCATAACAACTAGGTTGGATCGGGTTCCCTTACAAAGGTCGGACCCCCCTGTAATTAGGTTGAATGGTGGTGTTAAAAAAATTTTGGATAAATTGATGATTGGTCCATAAATTTTAAAGTTTACGCAACTTTGGTCCTTGTTCTTTTTATTTTTTTTAGCTGAAATGACCTTAAACTATTTAAAATGTAGCTACAGTAGCTTTTTTCATTAATTTTTAGACGGAATTCGTTAGTTAACATCACTTTTTGAATAAATTACTGATGATGATTCCGTCCAAGAATTAATAGAAATGACTATTTTAGCATCATTAATAGTTTAGGAGCATTCCAGTTCTGAGACTAAAATTATATAAATTTAAAAGTTTAAGGATTAGATGAGCAATTTATCCAAAATATTTATTCATAAATAAACATTAAAATTAGTTGAGGCATGCAATAAAGTTTCGGAACTCACCTTCATGAGAATGGCGTCCCCATGTGGAACACTTTCGAACATGTCACCGCCAACATGTTCAACACCTGCAACGTCAATATTAATAAGCTCTTCCTGATTTTAGTATGCAAATTTCAAGTGATCATGCGAACGATAAGTGCCAGTAATGTTGGTTGGATATCAGCAGCCTCGGATAAACCCGTCTTCTATAGCATACCTCTATTAACATCTGCTACTAGTCCAAAATAATGAAGACGAGAGAAATATATTTCGTTTGTTGGTATTGTGATATATATATATATATATATATACATATATATATATATATATATACACAGTGGTGGATACAGGGGTCTATAGCCCCGTTGAAATTTTGTGTTATTTTATTTTTACTCCAAAAGTTTTATTATTTTTATAATTTACTCTCGTTGAAATTAAAAAACTCTCATATAGTCCTCATTTTTTCCCCATAAAAAAAATTTCTCACATAATCCCCACTAAATTTTATATATAAAAAAAAAAGTTTACACTTTTACTATTTTGTCCCACAAAAATAAAAAATTCTCACATAAACCCTCAAAAATTTAAAATTCTCACATAACCTCCTTTAAAATTTTTTTATCTTGAAAAAAAAAAAAGTTAGTGTACGCCCCCATTAAAATAGTTTTCTGGCTCCGTCCCTGTATATATATTTATGTGTGTGTGTGTGTGTAAGTATTGTTGTAACAATGAAAATTATGAGATTATACCTGGATAAGAAGGGGCATTCTTTACAACATGAGGCAAGTCGAAGTTAATCCCTTTAATATGTGGGTATTTTGAAGTGATTAGGTTAAGGGTCACTCCCAGACCACCGCCAACATCTACTAGTTGCTTAACGTGGTCAAAACCTTTGTAAAATTTGAGGATGTTCTTGACAACAATAGTAGTTTGGTTGTACATTGCCTTGTTGAAAACATGATTGAAATTTTGGTCAGTGCGTGTATACACGAATGCTTTCATTCCGTGCGCCATTTCGAATGCAACTCCTCCTTCAAGAATCGAAGATTTCAGACTGAGCCTGTGATTCATTCATTACAAATCTAATTTCAGATTATGCAGTAAATAAATTAGTGTGAGGCAAAATATAATAATAAAAAAACATATTTTAAACGGTGCCAGAAAATAGTCTCAAAATAATGATCCAAACAGGTTAATACGACGTTAAACAAAAGAATGCAAAACAGCATACAAGCTATCCAATATTGCTTTCTCTTTCCCCAAAGCTACGAGGGGTCCCAATGAAACACCGTCTTCAGCAGTGACAAAGTACTTGGACAAAGGATTAAGGCTGTAGAGCCTGCGGACGCTAGACCCTGCATTGTCATCACTAACCACAGAGCAACTAAGCACAGAGTGGCTGGCTAGAAGCCTGAGGATACGGTCCACCATTGCGGGTGCGTCCGGGTTGTTGGTGGACATCTGAGCTACAATCTCAGCCGACGAGAGCTTTGCTCCCTCGCCGGCTTTTGCAATGATGTCAAAAACTCCGAGCTCAATCGCAATCGGTAAGCTCATGGACATCACAGTGGACATCGCTAGCTGCATGGCTTGGGAGAATTCTTCCTCCTCTTCTTTCCTGTCATGGTCAAGGACTTTTGGAGCAACATTTCTAACTTCCAACGAGGAGGCCATGTTTTGGAAGGTTTGCAAAAAGGAAATAACTAATTTTTGTTATATATGCTACTACTTTGAAGAATGGATTCGTTTATATATAGACAAACTAAATGGTGGATTAACGCTAATATTGTTGAAATTTGTCAAACGAATTAAATAAAATTTCTACAACAAAACAATTTGATATGAATATTTTCAAATATGTCACGTGGCCGAAAGGGTGATTAACTTGTCAAAATAAGCATTTTTTTTTCCTACTAATTAACAAAAAGATATTCAATTTTACATATCAAGTATGTTTAATTCATGGTACACTGTACGACCTTTCACCATATCCTGGGCCCCCACACTTGTTGAATATGTCACTCAATGATCCCAATATGTTTAACTAGAACAAAATAAATAGTTGGAGACATAGTTTAACAGTAATTTTATACTTAAGCTCTATTAAAAGGTGTAGAGTTCAAAACTCCCCTCCTCAATTTTTGATTTTTAATTTATTTTTATTTTTTTGAAACCTGGACCAAAGAGTTGCAGATTTAAGATGCTAGCTAGTTCCTAACATAACACGTTAAGTTTAAGTGATTAATTAATGACCTTTTTTAGGTGAATAATGAACTTGAGTAACTAGTATCAGAATAATTAAAGACATCTTAATTAGGCTGACATTCTTTTACTCCCTCCTCCCATGCATCCATCTTTCTCTCTCTCACCCCACCCAGCTCTGCCTTGTGTCAGCCTACCCAGAAGGGGGAAAAAAAAAAAAAAAAAGGACAAAAGGCACGTTTTGGACGAAAACAGTACATTTTTTTTTCCTCCTTTCTATATATTGTATAGATTCAATAATTCCTTAATTAAATAACATACAAATATGCACATACGTCATCCATGCATCGAGACTGAATAAAAAAATGTCTCTAGGTATGCCTAATTAGTTTGAAACTTATTTCCTTGCGTAAGTAAAAAAAGCAACATATTGACCAAAGGAGTTTCTTTGACCCTTAGTATTGAATTTAGCAAAGTCAGAAGCATGCCCAATGCAAATTATATGCATTGAAGAAATAATGTAGTGGATAAAGACAACGAGCTTGTCAACAATATAGTAATTTTGTAAGAAGAGGCTAATTAATATGAATAATAATAATAATAACAAAAAAAATCGCAAATTTTTTCTGTTTTGTTTTGTTTTTTGTTTTTTGTTTTGTTTTTTTGCTCCTTTTTCCTCTTTTTATTCCATCTAATTTACATAGTTTTTTTGTGATTAAAACTTATAAAATTTTCATTTACTCCATAACTTTAAAAAATGACTCGTAGTAACCACTCTGTTAAAATTGATATCTAGACTGAAAGAAAGAAATGTTCATGACTCATGACTCTCATGGATATTCATAAATATCCTTATCTTTTTGCCATGACTATTTGCTATTGGCAAGCTGGTGGATTAACGATAGTTTAAAGAAATTTGGCCTTTACTAATTTTTTAATATTAAGTAAGAATTGCAAGGTTTATTAATAAGATTTATCAATTTATTGTAGAATAATTACGTGCTAAAACCACCCTTATTTACTTAATCGCTAAACGTTTTGCAGGAGATCCTACACTAATAAAATATAAAAGTTCTAAACTTCTAATTAATTTGAAACGTAAAAAATATTTTATGATTTTAGGTTGATTTTAGGTGGTATATAAAGATACATTCCTAACCAGAGTAATGCTTAGGAGTGATAGTAACCGACATTTTTGGAAAGGAAAATTTCTTGCAGGTCTTCCAAGATTATTAGGAGACAAATTCAGGAAAAAGTCTAAAGAAAACTTTAATGGCTCAATCCCACACGACAAACTCGTGGAAATTTAGTTAGTCAAGTCTAGAAAGACAGTTTGCAAATCTCTTTAGATTTCAAACATAAAAAACAGTTGAAAAGACATAGAAAAAAATAAATAAATAACAAAAAAATGAATTAGGGTCCTTTTGTCAACAATATTTGGCTTTCAAGAAACTAATAAGTGTAAAGGTCTTGCAGTGAATAGTCCAATAAAAATATCTCAAAGGTCTACAAAATCTTGATCAAAACCAGAAGAAAACAAAAAAAAAAAAGAGAATTTTCAAAAGAATAATCATAAAATGACGAAATGCCGTAGTTGTGGGAAATATAGTACTCATGTCAAAAAATGTTATAGATTCAATAAGAAAAGAAACAGTCTATGAGAAGAAGCTAAACAAAAACTAAGAAGTTTGATAACTGGTTTTGAAGGATAATATATACTTATACACAAACATGATCGGCGTTGTAGAATCCATATATTTCTTATCTATCGTCAAAGCTATAATGCTACCACAGGATATTGAAGATCGTATGTACACAAAGTACAAGCAATGTACATCTTTACTCGGATTACTTTATTATACTGCCAAACACATTTTAGAATAATAAAAGTAAATTATACATATTACGTCTGTCTCAAATTGACATTTAAAAATGAAATTAGTTGCATATTCTATTAATGAGTTGCTAGTATCTTGCAAAAAATGTTACTTTCACTCATATAATCTCGATATGTTAATTCATACGCTGATTTATATAACTTACAACATATACGTAATAGTTTTGATTTTATGTGAGAATTGTAGGCTTGTATTCACTTATATATATATCTACATTAATTATGTAAATTTTGGACGAAAACAGTGCATTTTTTTTTCTCCTTTCTATATATTGTATAGATTCAATAATTCCTTAATTAAATAACATACAAATATGCACATACGTCATCCATGTATCGAGACTGAATAAAAAAATGTCTCTAGGTATGCCTAATTAGTTTGAAACTTATTTCCTTGCGTAAGTTAAAAAAGCAACATATTGACTAAAGGAGTTTCTCTGACCTTTAGTATTGATTTAGCAAAGTTAGAAGCATGCCCAATACATATTATATGCATTGAAGAAATAATGCAGTGGATAAAGACAACGAACTTGTCAACAATATAGTAATTTTGTAAGAAGAGGCTAGCTAATATGAATAATAATAATAACAAAAAAAAATCGCAAATTTTTTCTGTTTTGTTTTGTTTTTTGTTTTTTGTTTTGTTTTTTGCTCCTCTTTCCTCTTTTTATTCCATCTAATTTACATGGTTTTTTTGTGATTAAAACTTATAAAATTTTCATTTAATCTTATAGTATCACCATAACTTTAAAAAATGACTCATAATAACTACTCTGTTAAAATTGATATCTAGACTGAAAGAAAGAAATGTTCATGACTCATGACTCTCATGGATATTCATAAATATCCTTATCTTTTTGCCATGACTATTTGCTATTGGCTAGCTGGTGGATTAACGATAGTTTAAAGAAATTCGGCCTTTACTAATTTTTTAATATTAAGTAAGAATTGCAAGGTTTATCAATAAGATTTATCAATTTATTGTAGAATAATTGCGTGCTAAAACCACCCTTATTTACTTAATCGCTAAACGTTTTGCAAGAGATCCTACACTAATAAAATATAAAAGTTCTAAACTTCTAATTAATTTGAAACGTAAAAAATATTTTATGATTTTAGGTTGATTTTAGGTGGTATATAAAGATACATTCCTAACCAGAGTAATGCTTAGGAGTGATAGTAACCGACATTTTTGGAAAGGAAAATTTCTTGCAGGTCTTCCAAGATTATTAGGAGACAAATTCAGGAAAAAGTCTAAAGAAAACTTTAATGGCTCAATCCCACACGACAAATAGACTCGTGGAAATTTAGTTAGTCAAGTCTAGAAAGACTGTTTGCAAATCTCTTTAGATTTCAAACATAAAAAACAGTTGAAAAGACATAGAAAAAAATAAATAAATAACAAAAAAATGAATTAGGGTCCTTTTGTCAACAATATTTGGCTTTCAAGAAACTAATAAGTGTAAAGGTCTTGTAGTGAATAGTCCAATAAAAATATCTCAAAGGTCTACAAAATCTTGATCAAAACCAGAAGAAAAGAAAAAAAAAAAAAAGAGAATTTTCAAAAGAATAATCATAAAATGATGAAATGCCGTAGTTATGGGAAATATAGTACTCATGTCAAAAAATGTTATAGATTCAATAAGAAAAGAAACAGTCTATGAGAAGAAACTAAACAAAAACTAAGAAGTTTGATAACTGGTTCTGAAGGATAATATATACTTACACACAAACATGATCGGCGTTGCAGAATCCATATATTTCTTATCTATAGTCAAAGCTATAATGCTACCACAGGATTATTGAAGATCGTATGTACACAAAGTACAAGCAATGTACATCTTTACTCGGATTACTTTATTATACTGCCAAACACATTTTAGAATAATAAAAGTAAATTATACGTATTACGTCTGTCTCAAATTGACATTTAGAAATGAAATTAGTTGCATATTCTATTAATGAGTTGCTAGTATCTAGCAAAAAATGTTACTGTCACTCATATAATCTCGATATGTTAATTCATACGCTGATTTATATAACTTGCAACACATACGTAATAGTTTTGATTTTATGTGAGAATTGTAGGCTTGTATTCACTTATATATATATCTACATTAATTATGTAAATTTTGGACGAAAACGGTGCATTTTTTTTCTCCTTTCTATATATTGTATAGATTCAATAATTCCTTAATTAAATAACATACAAATATGCACATACGTCATCCATGCATCGAGACTGAATAAAAAAATGTCTCTAGGTATGCCTAATTAATTTGAAACTTATTTCCTTGCGTAAGTTAAAAAAGCAACATATTGACTGAAGGAGTTTCTTTGACCTTTAGTATTGATTTAGCAAAGTTAGAAGCATGCCCAATACATATTATATGCATTGAAGAAATAATGCAGTGGATAAAGACAACGAACTTGTCAACAGTATAGTAATTTTGTAAGAAGAGGCTAGTTAATATGAATAATAATAATAACAAAAAAAAAATCGCAAATTTTTTCTGTTTTGTTTTGTTTTGTTTTGTTTTTTGTTTTTTGTTTTGTTTTTTGCTCCTTTTTCCTCTTTTTATTCCATCTAATTTACATGGTTTTTTTGTGATTAAAACTTATAAAATTTTCATTTAATCTCATAGTATCATCATAATTTTAAAAAATGACTCATAGTAACCACTATGTTAAAATTGATATCTAGACTGAAAGAAAGAAATGTTCATGACTCATGACTCTCATGGATATTCATAAATATCCTTATCTTTTTGCCATGACTATTTGCTATTGGCTAGTTGGTGGATTAACGATAGTTTAAAGAAATTCGGCATTTACTAATTTTTTAATATTAAGTAAGAATTGCAAGGTTTATTAATAAGATTTATCAATTTATTGTAGAATAATTGAGTGCTAAAACCACCCTTATTTACTTCATCGCTAAACGTTTTGCAGGAGATCCTACACTAATAAAATATAAAAGTTCTAAACTTCTAATTAATTTGAAACGTAAAAAATATTTTATGATTTTAGGTTGATTTTAGGTGGTATATAAAGATACATTCCTAATCAGAGTAATGCTTAGGAGTGATAGTAACCGACATTTTTGGAAAGGAAAATTTCTTGCAGGTCTTCCAAGATTATTAGGAGACAAATTCAGGAAAAAGTCTAAAGAAAACTTTAATGGCTCAATCCCACACGATAAATAGACTCGTGGAAATTTAGTTAGTCAAGTCTAGAAAGACTGTTTGCAAATCTCTTTAGATTTCAAACATAAAAAACAGTTGAAAAGACATAGAAAAAAATAAATAAATAATAAAAAAATGAATTAGGGTCCTTTTGTCAACAATATTTGGCTTTCAAGAAACAAATAAGTGTAAAGGTCTTGTAGTGAATAGTCCAATAAAAATATCTCAAAGGTCTACAAAATCTTGATCAAAACCAGAAGAAAACAAAAAAAAAAAAAAGAGAATTTTCAAAAGAATAATCATAAAATGATGAAATGCCGTAGTTGTGGGAAATATAGTACTCATGTCAAAAAATGTTATAGATTCAATAAGAAAAGAAACAGTCTATGAGAAGAAACTAAACAAAAACTAAGAAGTTTGATAACTGGTTCTGAAGGATAATATATACTTACACACAAACATGATCGGCGTTGTAGAATCCATATATTTCTTATCTATAGTCAAAGCTATAATGCTACCACAGGATTATTGAAGACCGTATGTACATAAAGTACAAACAATGTACATCTTTACTCGGATTACTTTATTATACTGCCAAATACATTTTAGAATAATAAAAGTAAATTATACGTATTACGTCTGTCTTAAATTGACATTTAAAAATGAAATTAGTTGCATATTCTATTAATGAGTTGCTAGTATCTAGCAAAAAATGTTACTTTCACTCATATAATCTCGATATATTAATTCATACGCTGATTTATATAACTTGCAACATATACGCAATAGTTTTTATTTCATGTGAGAATTGTAGGCTTGTATTCACTTATATATATATCTACATTAATTATGTAAATTTTGGACGAAAACAGTGCATTTTTTTTTTCTCCTTTCTATATATTGTATAGATTCAATAATTCCTTAATTAAATAACATACAAATATGCACATACGTCATCCATGCATCGAGACTGAATAAAAAAATCTCTAGGTATGCCTAATTAATTTGAAACTTATTTCCTTGCGTAAGTTAAAAAAGCGACATATTGACTAAAGGAGTTTCTTTGACCTTTAGTATTGATTTAGCAAATTTAGAAGCATGCCCAATACATATTATATGCATTAAAGAAATAATGCAGTGGATAAAGACAACGAACTTGTCAACAATATAGTAATTTTGTAAGAAGAGGCTAGTTAATATGAATAATAATAATAACAAAAAAAAATCGCAAATTTTTTCTGTTTTGTTTTGTTTTTTGTTTTTTGTTTTGTTTTTTGCTCCTTTTTCCTCTTTTTATTCCATCTAATTTACATAGTTTTTTTGTGATTAAAACTTATAAAATTTTCATTTAATCTCATAGTATCACCATAACTTCAAAAAATGACTCATAGTAACCATTATGTTAAAATTGATATCTAGACTAAAAGAAAGAAATGTTCATGACTCATGACTCTCATGGATATTCATAAATATCCTTGTCTTTTTGCCATGACTATTTGCTATTGGCTAGCTGGTGGATTAACGATAGTTTAAAGAAATTTGGCCTTTATTGATTTTTTAATATTAAGTAAGAATTGCAAGGTTTATTAATAAGATTTATCAATTTATTGTAGAATAATTGAGTGCTAAAACCACCCTTATTTACTTCATCGCTAAACGTTTTGCAGGAGATCCTACACTAATAAAATATAAAAGTTCTAAACTTCTAATTAATTTGAAACGTAAAAAATATTTTATGATTTTAGGTTGATTTTAGGTGGTATATAAAGATACATTCCTAACTAGAGTAATGCTTAGGAGTGATAGTAACCGACATTTTTGGAAAGGAAAATTTCTTGCAGGTCTTCCAAGATTATTAGGAGACAAATTCAGGAAAAAGTCTAAAGAAAACTTTAATGGCTCAATCCCACACGACAAACTCGTGGAAATTTAGTTAGTCAAGTCTAGAAAGACAGTTTGCAAATCTCTTTAGATTTCAAACATAAAAAACAGTTGAAAAGACATAGAAAAAAATAAATAAATAACAAAAAAATGAATTAGGGTCCTTTTGTCAACAATATTTGGCTTTCAAGAAACTAATAAGTGTAAAGGTCTTGCAGTGAATAGTCCAATAAAAATATCTCAAAGGTCTACAAAATCTTGATCAAAACCAGAAGAAAACAAAAAAAAAAAAGAGAATTTTCAAAAGAATAATCATAAAATGACGAAATGCCGTAGTTGTGGGAAATATAGTACTCATGTCAAAAAATGTTATAGATTCAATAAGAAAAGAAACAGTCTATGAGAAGAAGCTAAACAAAAACTAAGAAGTTTGATAACTGGTTTTGAAGGATAATATATACTTATACACAAACATGATCGGCGTTGTAGAATCCATATATTTCTTATCTATCGTCAAAGCTATAATGCTACCACAGGATATTGAAGATCGTATGTACACAAAGTACAAGCAATGTACATCTTTACTCGGATTACTTTATTATACTGCCAAACACATTTTAGAATAATAAAAGTAAATTATACATATTACGTCTGTCTCAAATTGACATTTAAAAATGAAATTAGTTGCATATTCTATTAATGAGTTGCTAGTATCTTGCAAAAAATGTTACTTTCACTCATATAATCTCGATATGTTAATTCATACGCTGATTTATATAACTTACAACATATACGTAATAGTTTTGATTTTATGTGAGAATTGTAGGCTTGTATTCACTTATATATATATCTACATTAATTATGTAAATTTTGGACGAAAACAGTGCATTTTTTTTTCTCCTTTCTATATATTGTATAGATTCAATAATTCCTTAATTAAATAACATACAAATATGCACATACGTCATCCATGTATCGAGACTGAATAAAAAAATGTCTCTAGGTATGCCTAATTAGTTTGAAACTTATTTCCTTGCGTAAGTTAAAAAAGCAACATATTGACTAAAGGAGTTTCTCTGACCTTTAGTATTGATTTAGCAAAGTTAGAAGCATGCCCAATACATATTATATGCATTGAAGAAATAATGCAGTGGATAAAGACAACGAACTTGTCAACAATATAGTAATTTTGTAAGAAGAGGCTAGCTAATATGAATAATAATAATAACAAAAAAAAAATCGCAAATTTTTTCTGTTTTGTTTTGTTTTTTGTTTTTTGTTTTGTTTTTTGCTCCTCTTTCCTCTTTTTATTCCATCTAATTTACATGGTTTTTTTGTGATTAAAACTTATAAAATTTTCATTTAATCTTATAGTATCACCATAACTTTAAAAAATGACTCATAATAACTACTCTGTTAAAATTGATATCTAGACTGAAAGAAAGAAATGTTCATGACTCATGACTCTCATGGATATTCATAAATATCCTTATCTTTTTGCCATGACTATTTGCTATTGGCTAGCTGGTGGATTAACGATAGTTTAAAGAAATTCGGCCTTTACTAATTTTTTAATATTAAGTAAGAATTGCAAGGTTTATCAATAAGATTTATCAATTTATTGTAGAATAATTGCGTGCTAAAACCACCCTTATTTACTTAATCGCTAAACGTTTTGCAAGAGATCCTACACTAATAAAATATAAAAGTTCTAAACTTCTAATTAATTTGAAACGTAAAAAATATTTTATGATTTTAGGTTGATTTTAGGTGGTATATAAAGATACATTCCTAACCAGAGTAATGCTTAGGAGTGATAGTAACCGACATTTTTGGAAAGGAAAATTTCTTGCAGGTCTTCCAAGATTATTAGGAGACAAATTCAGGAAAAAGTCTAAAGAAAACTTTAATGGCTCAATCCCACACGACAAATAGACTCGTGGAAATTTAGTTAGTCAAGTCTAGAAAGACTGTTTGCAAATCTCTTTAGATTTCAAACATAAAAAACAGTTGAAAAGACATAGAAAAAAATAAATAAATAACAAAAAAATGAATTAGGGTCCTTTTGTCAACAATATTTGGCTTTCAAGAAACTAATAAGTGTAAAGGTCTTGTAGTGAATAGTCCAATAAAAATATCTCAAAGGTCTACAAAATCTTGATCAAAACCAGAAGAAAAGAAAAAAAAAAAAAGAGAATTTTCAAAAGAATAATCATAAAATGATGAAATGCCGTAGTTATGGGAAATATAGTACTCATGTCAAAAAATGTTATAGATTCAATAAGAAAAGAAACAGTCTATGAGAAGAAACTAAACAAAAACTAAGAAGTTTGATAACTGGTTCTGAAGGATAATATATACTTACACACAAACATGATCGGCGTTGCAGAATCCATATATTTCTTATCTATAGTCAAAGCTATAATGCTACCACAGGATTATTGAAGATCGTATGTACACAAAGTACAAGTAATGTACATCTTTACTCGGATTACTTTATTATACTGCCAAACACATTTTAGAATAATAAAAGTAAATTATACGTATTACGTCTGTCTCAAATTGACATTTAAAAATGAAATTAGTTGCATATTCTATTAATGAGTTGCTAGTATCTAGCAAAAAATGTTACTTTCACTCATATAATCTCGATATGTTAATTCATACGCTGATTTATATAACTTGCAACACATACGTAATAGTTTTGATTTTATGTGAGAATTGTAGGCTTGTATTCACTTATATATATATCTACATTAATTATGTAAATTTTGGACGAAAACGGTGCATTTTTTTTCTCCTTTCTATATATTGTATAGATTCAATAATTCCTTAATTAAATAACATACAAATATGCACATACGTCATCCATGCATCGAGACTGAATAAAAAAATGTCTCTAGGTATGCCTAATTAATTTGAAACTTATTTCCTTGCGTAAGTTAAAAAAGCAACATATTGACTGAAGGAGTTTCTTTGACCTTTAGTATTGATTTAGCAAAGTTAGAAGCATGCCCAATACATATTATATGCATTGAAGAAATAATGCAGTGGATAAAGACAACGAACTTGTCAACAGTATAGTAATTTTGTAAGAAGAGGCTAGTTAATATGAATAATAATAATAACAAAAAAAAAATCGCAAATTTTTTCTGTTTTGTTTTGTTTTGTTTTGTTTTTTGTTTTTTGTTTTGTTTTTTGCTCCTTTTTCCTCTTTTTATTCCATCTAATTTACATGGTTTTTTTGTGATTAAAACTTATAAAATTTTCATTTAATCTCATAGTATCATCATAATTTTAAAAAATGACTCATAGTAACCACTATGTTAAAATTGATATCTAGACTGAAAGAAAGAAATGTTCATGACTCATGACTCTCATGGATATTCATAAATATCCTTATCTTTTTGCCATGACTATTTGCTATTGGCTAGTTGGTGGATTAACGATAGTTTAAAGAAATTCGGCATTTACTAATTTTTTAATATTAAGTAAGAATTGCAAGGTTTATTAATAAGATTTATCAATTTATTGTAGAATAATTGAGTGCTAAAACCACCCTTATTTACTTCATCGCTAAACGTTTTGCAGGAGATCCTACACTAATAAAATATAAAAGTTCTAAACTTCTAATTAATTTGAAACGTAAAAAATATTTTATGATTTTAGGTTGATTTTAGGTGGTATATAAAGATACATTCCTAATCAGAGTAATGCTTAGGAGTGATAGTAACCGACATTTTTGGAAAGGAAAATTTCTTGCAGGTCTTCCAAGATTATTAGGAGACAAATTCAGGAAAAAGTCTAAAGAAAACTTTAATGGCTCAATCCCACACGATAAATAGACTCGTGGAAATTTAGTTAGTCAAGTCTAGAAAGACTGTTTGCAAATCTCTTTAGATTTCAAACATAAAAAACAGTTGAAAAGACATAGAAAAAAATAAATAAATAATAAAAAAATGAATTAGGGTCCTTTTGTCAACAATATTTGGCTTTCAAGAAACAAATAAGTGTAAAGGTCTTGTAGTGAATAGTCCAATAAAAATATCTCAAAGGTCTACAAAATCTTGATCAAAACCAGAAGAAAACAAAAAAAAAAAAAAGAGAATTTTCAAAAGAATAATCATAAAATGATGAAATGCCGTAGTTGTGGGAAATATAGTACTCATGTCAAAAAATGTTATAGATTCAATAAGAAAAGAAACAGTCTATGAGAAGAAACTAAACAAAAACTAAGAAGTTTGATAACTGGTTCTGAAGGATAATATATACTTACACACAAACATGATCGGCGTTGTAGAATCCATATA